>OV656779.1:6493807-7832974 GCA_927399505.1 Luperina testacea | reverse complement strand
TTTACGTAGGTTATTCTTCATTTATGTAAACATCAGTATTAGTTTTCTAATTCCAAATACTTATCCTGATCAGCATAGTTATTTAAAACCATAAGTCAGGTTTTCGAATCGAAAATGGCACATTTTAAATTGTTATTTTACTAATTTACCTTGCTCGCGACAATAGTTGTTGGAATGGGGTCGTCTATATGAAAAGACTACATTTTCGGGTTTTTGAAGTGAAAACTTCTTTAGCGGCGCTGTGTACTTTTTTTGGAATGGGTAAAAACTTCTAAACTCGCGTCAGGTCACGTGACCCTGATCGAAAATTCGTAAGACGTAAGACGTAAAACGTAAGACGCGCGTTGTTGAGGACAGCGCCATCTATGCACATCGGGAAGAACTACGAGGGCCTCGCGTACTAACTACGTAGTTCATCCAACAACGACGAGATGGCGCTGAACCACGGATATATAACTGACGACGAGCTCCATGCGAGCGGTCATCATACCTGATTTGCAAAAAACCCTATAAAATAAGGAACACACCTTAACACGCGTGTTTTGTTTATAAGACGATTCACAAAATACACTCGTAATTGTTCAAGTTTTCACTTCTGTCGGCACTACCGGAGTGCCAGTGTTTTTTTTTTTATTTGGGAACCGCTTTTAGAGGACTCTTTTGATAACCTTGATTGCTGTTCGATTCGGCACGGAAGCGTGTCGGACTGTTGTGTATAGCTATGCTAGGGTCAAATTTTGGGCCTTTAGCGCCAAAATTTAACCGATTTGTCGCGATACCAAAATATTAGCAGATTCGATATACACACTAAAGCTGAAAGTAACTCAAATTACAAGAGTAAATTCACAAGCAATCCTATTGGATTGCTGTGTTGTTGTCACAACACAGTAATTCTTTCCACTGCATCAAAGTCTACACCATTGTATACGACATAATGGAATAGAACAAAGACAGTCTTTACTTCATCCACGACATGAAATGACATCGGCTCAGAAATATTTCTAGCACGCGCTAATGAAATAATAGTGCAAAACAATTCTTGTAACTTTTAACGTAGATTGAAAACAATTGGCGACTATATTGCTCGTTTGCAGCCATTGTAGACGAACCTTGGATCAGTTTAATAAATAAAAAGGGAAGTTGGTGTCCAGATCTGTCGGTGTTATGTTCAGACGGGCTATAAAGTTAATGGGAGAATTTAGGACATTCGTGACAATGTAGAAGTAGGACAGAAAGTTCGCGATGTCTGAAGAAGCATATTTTTAGGTAATTGACAATAGCGTATCGCGGCAACAAATAAGGTTCAAAACAGCGATGCGTTTGGTGTTAGTTATCATGAAATATTTTATTTTTATGATTTTTTTTTTTGAATACTTCAATATTTTCTTTGAACATTTAACAATACACAATTTTTTTTGGCTTGTAATATGTACTAATATGCCTAAATGTGAGACAAAAAATTGAGCGTTTTATGGTGTCCTACGTTTTGGAACAGCGCCTTAATTTAAGGGCAGACGGAAGGTGGAGGGACGAACTTGACTCCTACCAAAAGGGCTAGCTCTCAATGGTATAGACCTATAGACAAACGAATGTAGAAAAGGCCTTTGCCTAGTAGTGGGGCATTAGAGCTTAGAATATTTTCTAGGATATAATTTATACTTTTGTAACTGCAACAATTTGATGGTGATTTTCAAGCATTTCAATTTAGTTGTTTTTAAAATCAAGCTATATAATATATTCATCGTTCGTGAATTGACAACTTATCCCTAAACGGCTAAGCAAACACTACATTTTAGTATTTCATTTGCATACTCAATGCATATTTTTTTTGCCTCTTTCACGTTTATTCATTTGGTCATATAAACATTCAATGAATTAACATCCACTTTGACGGACGGATATACAGTTGGAAGAACAATGTACTAAATATTCTTAGTGTTTGTAAATAGGTACTAGTCATATAATATAAAAGGGGCATACTGAAAGTTTCTGGATCTAGCCACTTACCTACAATAAAAGAATGAAAAAACAATTAAGGAATTCGAAAATGGAACTCTTTCGGAACATGTTACTTTTTAATTTACTCTGTCATTTTGTTTTTCATTGTGACGTCTTTCGAAAATTGTGAGTTGCTATCAAAATGAATTTTACTGGTGAACATTAATTTTTGTTCAATGATTTTTTATGATTTTCTTTATGGCTAAAGTACACAAGAGAGTTGCCAGAGACTTCAATTGGCATTTGGTGATGAAGCACCATGTCGCTGCTCTGTGTATTCGTGGTTTGGAGAATTTAGACGTGGACGTGATCATCTCCATGACGAGGTACGTGAAGGTCGGCTGACGACTGCGGTTACAGACTAATATTGACACCGTACGACAACTTATTGAAAGTGACAAAAAAATTACTTGCCAGCAAATTCGAGCTTTGTTAGGCATTGCAATGAGCCAAGTGCAAAACATTTTACATGTGCATCTGAAGGTTCGGAAGCTTTGAATTCGATGGATACCGCATGACTTAACGAAGGACCAGAAACGACTGCGTGTCCATTGGTGCCGTAAAATGATAAAAAAGTTTAACGGAAGACAGCCATTGGCCGTCTAAAATATCGTGACAGGTGACAAAACCTGGGTGTACTGCTTTGAACCCGAAAGTAACAGCCAGTCGGCAAAGTGGGTCTTTCCTTTTGAAAATTTGCTGACGAAAGTTAAGAAAAGTCAAAGCATTAGTAAAAATATGGTTGCGTCTTTTTTCGGAAAATCGGGACATTACACTACAGTATCGCTTGAAGATCAAAGGACAGTGACTGCAGATTGGTACGTCAACACTTGCTTGCCCACAGTCTTTGAAAAAGTTCACGAAAAGTGTCCTCGAAGCAATGTCTTCCTTCACCACGATAACGCATCGTCACATTTCGCTAAGATAACAGAAGCCTATTTGAAGGCTTCAAATGTGGAACTGATGACGCATCCGCCTTACAGCCCGGACCTCGCACCCTGCGACTTCTTTTTGTTTCAAAAAGTTCAAGACAAACTTAGAGGCATACGTTTTACGAGCCCTGAATCTGCGGTGAATGCGTTCCATGAAGCCATTGAAGAGGTCCCTAAGGAAGATTAGTCCAACTGCTTTGTACAGTGATTTCAGCGAATGCAAAAATGCATTAATAGCGACAGACTATACTTTGAAAAACAATAAATGTATCGTCTTATATCTAGTCTTATTTATAAGAATCCAGAAACTGTCAGTATGCCCTAAGTACTAATAACAGTCTAGAAATTGAAAATATACTATTATACTAATATACTATTTTTATTTAATTAATACTTAAATAAAAATAGCACCATCTTTGTCTCGAGTACAATCAATTTAATCTCTGCTCTAATACCAAGATAAAAAGGGTCAAAATAATTGATCCTTGCTAATAAAAACTTCTATAATGCCGTTTTTATCTGCTTTTATTTATCTCCACTTGTCAACGCCGTTTAGCAAAAAACGTTTGAATGTAAAAAGTAAATTCAATAGTGTGTCGACAGACACCCTTCGCTTAGTCCGAATAAGTTTATTTATTTCCTATCGCATGTCGTACTTTCAACTTAAATGAATGTCTTCAAATACTTAAAATTGTTTAGAAAATCGAGTTACATTCCTTTCAGCATGATCCAAATTCGTCAACCAATTATCAACTTTAACACCATCAAATACAATTGAATTTTACAGTAATAAACGTAAATCTAAATCTGAATTGACATCTTTGCGATCATGTTGCAAAAATCATCAAATGGTATCAACAGGACAATTGATCTTATTCCTAATAGTTTTAAGTTTAAAATCCTCTAACAATGCACCAGTTACATCTATAATGCCGTCTTTTATTTTCGTATCAGTAATATCTTTATTTTCCTTATTATCTTCGCCGTTAAGTTCATTATTGTGTCCTTTATAAAATCCAGACCGCAGAATAGTTGCTACGATATTCTATACAGTTCAGTCAGCCTGTCGGTCCGTTTGATCTGCTGTAATTACAGTTTTACTGCGATCGTAAACACGGGAAACAAAATGGCTGCAGGTAAGCCCTATTGTTATCGTTTTTACCCTCCATGGGTTTTTTAGATCGGCTCTCTAAAATTAGTTATGGGTTGAAGTTGTGAAGATATGTTACTGAAGACATCTGCTAATAGTTTTTATCTGCTAAAGCCTTTGGCTGATAAAGCGATGTTTAGAACGTGTAATGGGTTTTATAGAGGTGAGCATTATGCTTAAAGGTGGTTTAAATAAGTTTTTTCTTTTCGATTTAACATTCATAAAAACAGTTAAAAATTCGATTATTGATAAATACTGATGCTTGAAAAGAAAAGTTGTTGAGTCAGGTTAGTATAAATGATTGTTTGTCAGTGTTTCTATGCCTACAACTAGTAGATTGCAGATTGGCGAATTTGGTTCAAATGCTGCGTTTCAAATGTACTAAATGTACTGCAGTCAGTATTATTTCAAAACGTGCCCAAGAGCATTTTGCTTACCGTCTTAATTGAATCATTCTAACATATAGCCATCTCTAATAGGTAACAAATAAAGATTTCATTTTTGGATCGACTATAAACAATAGATTTGTAAATTCCTTTTACTTTTGTACAAATAAGGGTAATTTAATTACCCAGCTTCGCAGATCTATGATTAGATTAAAACACCAAGATTACCAAATTAGGTCTAGTGCTTAATTAGAATCGCGCGAAATGCTAATTTTCTGTTTATTATCTCTCGTTTGATAGATGATTATTGTTTATCCGGACAAGAACGTGAATGTTTTTCTAAGTGACAGTCTGACAGTAAAGGACCTGCAATACTGCCTTGCGAAACACCGACACTTGAATAGTGCACTATGAAGATGTTTGTAGCAAATTAATTCAAGGATATCACGATAAACGTAAAATGATTGTAATATTTATTTCATCCAGTACTGAATTTATATCTCTAAGACATGATATTGTTAGAAACTTAGTCAGAAGATTATCTAGGACAATCAGCGCGTTAAACTTAAACTTCTAAAAGGCTTAACCAAAATATATGCGGCTTTAAATCTCGAAAGGTTCTTATAATTTTCGTAATAAATACAATTTGTTTGGCATTTACGAGTTTAAATCCTATCTTTCGATCAGCAAATCAATTTGAAAAATGATACTAACTCACGGTATTAAACTCATGAGTTAAGGATAAGCCCACAATTGATGGTCGCAGACATTTTTCTGCAGCACACAATGTTACTACATGTTGTCGCAGCTCTATAGAACTCGATGATTATTTTGTGTAAACGTACGTTGACATTTTGCGAGACACCGGCATTCCGGTCTCTAAAGTTTACGTGAATCGTAGTAAGGGCTTGGAAGGATGAATTCGTGCAGCACTATACTGCATCTACACGCCCTCCGATTCGACCCTTCCCCTTACTGAGAATCCTATGGAATACTTACAAACGGCTTAAAGCAAGCCAGTCTGGTTTTGTGTTTCAATGCGCGCGGATCGCAAGCGCGTCGGGTCTAAACGGAAACGACTGCACACACAATCTTTTTTCGATTTTTTCAAACAGTTCGAATTATAATAAACGCTCTATGGAATCTTGGGTTGACAGCTTTATTTTTTAAAAGAGTGCCCGGCAAAAGTAAACTTTTGCAAAAGTTTGTTTAAAAAGTTTTTATTTCTTTTTCGTATTTTTTTCTGTTTGCATTACAGTGATTACATTGTTATTTTGTGGTTTTTGTTCGAGTGGTTGTTTTGGTTTATTTTTGAGTTTTGCGGTTAAAAATTAAAGTTTTAGTTTGTTTAAAATTTTGCGGTGTTAATGTGAAGTGTTCAGAGTTAAACTTTTGTACGAGTGTTTAACTAAAATAGGATGTTTGTAAAGTGACTTTGTAGAGTTATTTGGCACTATGAAGCTTATTTGGAAAGTTTTCTGCTCTCTGCTTCTTCTAGTGCAAGCTGTTCTGGGGAACTGGTGGTAAGTCAATAATATAATTAATATTAAATCACCTATTACAATTAATTTTCACACAATCATTTTCAACTATTTTAAGCATTTAGATTCAGGATTCCAGGTACAAATAGAATTAACTTTTACGTTATTCAAAAAACTATTTCTTTATGAAAAACTATTTATTTTGGAAAAAATACTTACAGAAAATAAGTTAAATTATAGGTGAACTGGCATGACATTTTGAATAGTATATTTTCAATCAACGATGTACTATTTTGTACTGGAACAGAACTGCAACTTGCCGTCGACGATCTTCAAATCTACCAATCCATCGAGGATTGGTAGATTTGATTCGCTATATTAACCTAAATAACTTTTCACCAACTACTTTTTACTTTAAAAAAATCTACATTCATAAGTTTAGTATTCTTCTGCAAACTGAAAAACAATATAAGTGCTAGTTATTCTTTCAAGAACGTTGCATCTTCATTTCATGTCTTCATAATCATAAATGTCATTGCTAAAGTTTACCAAAGATGATTCTGTGGGAACATTGCCATAATACACCTTCACGGGTGAATCGGTAACCGCAGTTTGTTATTTATTAGTGGACAGAAATATCATAACATCTATGTATTATCTTCTCATCATTTTGTTTGTGAGTTCCCACGGAGAACGACCCATAAGGTATTTTGTATGACAAAGATTCAGTCAATGCATTTGTTAATTATCTTATATCTATCTCGGAAAGACATTCTTTTATAAAAATCCATAGTCTAAAGTGAAAATGAGAATAAGCGTGGTATTGAAATTTAAGTACAAAAGTTCATATGATTTTTATCTTCGACCGTCTAAAGTGCGGACAAAAATCTTCTAAATAATTATGAAAAAGAGGCAAACAGACAACGAGGTAGACCGAAAAGAAGGAAAAACAAATTGTAGAGACAAATATAAGCACGTAAAAGAGATAGCATCAAATGGAGTAGGATTGAAATTGTTACACCGACAAGTGCAAGCATGAAGGTTTTGTATCAAAGATGTTTTAATAAAAATGAAGACGCAAATACAAACAGGGAAAGTAGTAAAGGTAAGAAAATTAGAATAAAAGACGAAGACGTCAACGGTAAAGTAATAAAACAAAATAATATTTATCCGTTACAACGCTAGTTATTTGTAAAACAGCAGTAACTTATGTCGCAATAGCAAACGTGTTAGTAGTAAAACCGTTTTGTTTTATTTCCAAATATATATACTAAACGCTCTATAAATAGCACATCCCTAACATAAATAATAACTGTTTACTTTTCTCATTGCACTGAACAATGTTTGACATTTGGTCGAAAAACAAAACAGATTTATGTAACGCACTAAGGTTTACTTTGGCATAAATACGTTTTTGATTTATTGCAAATGCATTATAATTTATTGGGATAATTTTGATTTATTATAATTGCAACGGATTTGTTTGACTAGCTATAATTTTGTGTCAATCACTGTTGGAAGATCTTGGAAATGTATCAATTTCTAAAACGGTATCGTCTTTATTTATTTTTTAGTATGAATTCAAATGTAAAATATACTGTTCTGGCTTATATTGACCCACAACAGGGCTAAAACTTTTCTCCTACAGAGAAGAAACGACCATTAGGCACCACGCCTGCTTAGTATGGGTTGGCGATTTCTCACTATCATAGATCCAGAGGGGATAAGAATACACCTATCGGTCGTTGTGGCTACCTTGGGGGCTACCTGTGTCCAGCAGTCGACGTCTTCCTTTTGAAGTGATGATGATAATATTTCTAGTTTCCTCAACTTTTTTCCTTCATCGTCAATCAATATTTTCTAAGATAAACGTCTTAGGTAAACCATAATAATGAATTTGAAACTTACTTCTTCTATAATTGCCAGATTTCGGAATCGGCATCCGAGAAATTCTTGAAAATATAATGTAAGTTTACATATATTTGAGTTTTAAGGGCAGAAAAATAAAACGAACATTGAGCCAGCTGCATATTATTAGGGTTTGCGAGTCGTTAAAGTCGAAGACAAGTAGCGGATAATATTAGACAATTACACTCCGTTTGTACTTTACGATATAAGACCAGAAAATATGTACTATATTTGATGAAGTGAATATTATTGTGAAAGACGATAATGTTCGCACATAAACTGAAGTTACCGGAGAAGATATTAATTAGTTAGTAACGGCAAAGCAAGTGTTTTAGAAAAATATAATTCAAGGTAAGTAGAAGGATATTAAAGTCGGGCAAGCGTTTTGACAAGATTTCACCTTGTGTAAAATCCGTTACCAAACACAAGTTTCCCATTAAAACTACATGGTTTAAACATAGCTGAAGGAACTTATAAGTGGTGTGGTATGACGTCAATCGTCTAAATGAAGCTGACGATTTGATTTTTTGCAAGGTGTCTTGTTTTCTTTGTCTTAGCATACAATAGCCTAATTATTAATCCACAACATGGTCTCAGGTTTTTCAACGCTTTTCTCTTCTCTTGTTTGTCTCCTCCATATCTAAGAGTAACACAAAACAGGATCATTAAGCATTTGGTTGCACTTAGATATAAAAAAATATATAATATACGTATCTAATTTTACATCATAAAAATGTCATCATAGCATTTACCTATTAGTCCGTGCATAACTCTCATAACAAATACTGTGAGACGTACAAAACTCACAATAACGCCTTCTAAGCTCACTCCAAAAAGTTTTACCCTCAGCAAAACAAAAGCATAATAATTACAAGCTGATTCCGCTGGTGTATCTAAATATGGCCCATTCGCGGGACCTAATAAACTTAAAGCACCAGACGACACACAAACAGACACGCTTTGATGTCCGCGATGCATGTCCTAGTAAAGGGCTTTAGTTAAATTATTTATACCTTGGTACACGCGCGATAAGTTACGGTCTTTTGTTTTTTGGATTAGCTCGTTATTGGGCTTCATGGCTTTGTTAAGGTTAAGGAAGATATAAGCGTGGATTTATTGATCAAGAAATTATTTTCTTTAATTGAGGATAGGGATTGTTTGACATAACGGGACTTGGAGCTCATAAGACGTAGGCATTTATTTACTCGGTAGTCTAATTGAGGCTTTAAACAATGTGTCACTGTTGATTTATTGTTGTTTTATTTTAATGTGATTGATATACTCACGTTCGATATCTCACCTGCTAGTAAGCAATCATTTGCCTGAAGATGGTGCACGCTTCGACAAGTAATCACTCTCGACGAAGACTCCAATGCAATATGGCATTTGACGGTGATTTCTTGATTTATTAAAGTTCTGTAAATGACACAATACTTTGAATGATATATTTGATTTTTTAAATTTTTTTTTTGATTTATTTGTAAGTATCTAGTTTGTTACACCTATGAAAATAAATAGTATTAGAAAATGCTATAATTATCCTGTTTGGATTATAATTTAATTACTGAAACAAAGCCCATTTTGGTTCCGGGAGTAGGCGGTAACACAACTGACGATGAAGAAAATAGATTACTGCTACTTATCATTCATGTAACAAGATGCGCCTACACAGGTGATCCAGTTGTAAGTATAAACTACTACCATAAGCCTTTAGTTTGATATAGAAAACGTTATTGATAAGGTAATTTTTTATATGTTTGACAGATACAATGGTGATGGATAAGTAACCATACATAACATATCCATTGCTAATAATATTCAAACGAATATTGTCAATGGATATATTAGGAGCTGCTTCTTTTACTGAATTAGAGAGAGAGAATTATGAGAGGAAAAGACAAGTTGCGTTGACTAAATAAATTGGGATAATAATGATGATGTTCCGTAAACGAAATGTCATTTTAATTTCTGACCTGCCTACCTTGATTTTTGGTCGTTTTAAAGAGCTAATGGACGCTACTGATAATTGCTAAATTCTGGGCTGGCATATTAGAGTACCACGTGTACACGCTAAGAAGAAGAAACCCATGATCATGTGGATCAGAATATTTAAGAAAGAATGGACTTTGTTACATTAAAGGCTCCTGCAGACGGACGCGTCGACAGACGAATCGCGCGCGACCCAAAAGCATCGCTCGTTGCGTGACTTGCGGTGCCTTTGTGCCGCGCGCGATTTTATCGTGTGTCGCGCCTGTTTGAAGGAGCCTTAATATTCATCGGATGCATCTTTAAGGCAAAATGTGATCAGTAGGAAATTAAGTATTGGATATGTATATTGTGATAACGCTAACACATAAAACCTTCATTTTAAGTACTACATAAACGGTAAGTAGTTTTATTGCTTTATTTATTTAAATTAATTCTAATGCAAGTTAAATATTTGATGTAATAATTGCATCCACGAGTTACTATTGACACAGAGAATTAACATGGAACCCGTGTATCGGGTGATTCAAGACAAGGATTAGGTCATCTCATTTACTTTGTTTTATTAATACCTTAAATATGACGATTACACAATACCTACTTAAAGTAAAGGTTCTATCTGACTAGTGAAAACGATTCTTCGATATTATCTAGTATTTACAGAACCCAGGCCAAGCAGAGAAAAATATTCCACTTCACAACTATGTATGAAAGTTGTTAAAGATGTCTGTTACTCAATCTCGCACAAATGGTAGAGTTTAGAGGGACACGAAGATATACCATACTTTTGATTGCCGCTTAAATGTTACAATGATAAAAGGCACGATGGGGTTGACATATCTGTTTAGACAAAAACCCCAAAACAAATAAAGAGAAAAAAAAAAAAAAAAATCCAGGTACATACGTAAGTACATGAATCATTTTCCCCAGGAAACATGTGAAACCACTGCTAGTAGTTAATAATACAACTGCACTTAAATAGAAACCTATAACGGTAGAAACTAGCAATAAACAGCTAATAAAGTAATAATGAAACAATGATAAGATTACAATCTAAAGCTCACTGCGCATTACCTAAACAGTAAAACAATTACGATAGATAAACAGCTGATGTAGTTATGCACGTATATGATAATGCAATTATGTTTAAAAGATGTAGTGTGTGGTAAGTTATTGAGAGATAATACGATAAGTTTAGTCAATATAATAGTAATAATGAGAAAAAAAAAGATGAGAGTCATTTGCCCTGCAGCAGTTTTTATATATAAATTTATAATGCATAGAGCCAGAAATTCCACCTCACGAAAATAATTATTTTAATAAATTTTTTTTCCGAATGGGCCCGCTCTTGATCACGCCTGATGAAAAGCGATGGATGAGATATATGATGGAACGAGCGTGCGCAAAAGATGCCTAAGACATTGGAACTCCCACGCATCGACGAAACACAGCGGGCTGCTTGACCGGGGACTCCGGTAGGAGGGTGGTAGCAAACCAGGAGGGCGTTAGCCTTGCCACCGTGCACTGCAAGGGAAGAATTGGCCAGTCAAATAAGGTGTTGGGCGTGACTGTCCAGAATGCGCCGAGCGCTCGGTTCAGTTGAGTAACTGGCGGAACCAAGGAAGTTATATACTAGCTAAACTTCCTTGGGCGGAACAAACTGAGTTACACGAGGAGGCTTCTTCATGCATCCCATTATAAGGGAATTATTTTGTTAGGGAAAACAAACAGTAGTATATTAAAAACACTTGAAATAATTTCTACCCACAACATTTTCGAGAGATTACAACAGAGATATTTACTAACTGAAGGCAAACGTAGCTGTAGTAAGTACCTAATTATGAAAGAAATAGCTTTAAAAAACGAATGGGGTTGTATAAAAAAGCAGTCCCAAATATTTAAAAAACTTGCCATAAATATTTGCTTTAACATTTCTAAAGAAAAACGGTAGTGGTAGCTTACAATCAAGAAAAACTTGGTATGAAAAAAGGTACTGATTGATGATTTTAGCCAAATGTGGTACGAAACGGAAGGCGAGACTAAATTGGTACCTACTAACCACATCTAACAGAACAAAGAACAGAACCAATTACACTGTATAGACCAATATCCATGTCCTAACTAGGACTTATGTACTACAAACTATCACTCCAATTATCTACTTAAACCAAAGAGAAACAACCTCCTTGGACCATTAACGTCAATGATCACATTGATCACCAATCAAAACGTTTAAGTTCAAATTAAGAACACAAATCCATAAAGTGGTTAATTTATCTTTTTAAGAACGCCTTCGCATTTTCCAAAATCGAATTTTAATTTTAAAGTAGCGTCGTTTAGGTCGTCCTCATCAATGAATTTGGTTAATAACACAATAATGCCAAATTAAAGATTTCCTTATTCAGTCATGTTTGTGTTTTAGATTGGTGTGATTTCGCTTGTTTTGTCGATTTTTTTCCATTAATTGTTGTATTGTTTAGTTTTAGAGTGAGGGAAGAATGTTATGTTTTTTTTTATTTTCTAAAACCAAAAATGCGAAGACATGTGACAACTACCAAGTACCAATCCGCACTGGGCTCGCGTGGTAGATTATAGCCCACTCTCTCTTACTGAGAGGAGGCCTGTGTAAAAAATAAAAATAAAATATAAAATATTCTTAACAAGTTACGGAACCAGAACCACAGTCTGTAATATTTTGCCAAATAAAAATTATTATATTTATAATATTCCCATCAACATCAACCCTAAAATGCCGGGCCATTTCAATAAAAACAATTGCCCACCTTTCCCGTTTTTCGTGCCCGTATTTAGCATAGCCAGGACGGCAATACACAGTACTTACATCCTGCACGGCTCTAATAATAGTATAAATGGGAATATTTAACTATAAACAAGAGGACAGACGCACACACATGTTGTTACGGGGCGTTAAGTTCAAACGGACCGCAACTAACATTTTACTAAGAATCCGTTCATTTTTTGTTGTTACTAGTTGACATTTGTTTGTGTGCTGTGGTTATATCATTTTAGGGTTAGCGATTTAGGTCATTGACTATATATATTTTATTCGCTGGACTCCACCCGCGTACCTAACTGTATAGATACGATATTTCGGAAGAAAAAATTTAAATCGCAGCATTGACAGAAAATAATCACTTTCGATTTATTATATGCATTGTTGTACAACCTACTACAATCTGTCGAATTTCTTTAATAGATTATCAACTTTATCGCTAAAGTATAAGGTTCAAGGTTGATTGGGAAAATTTGACACTTTCGGGTAGCTTGATATGCTGTACACACTTACGTGACCAATATGCACAATATATTTGGTTTAAAAATATGCAGTTCTCAAGAAGATCCTTTGAATTTAAAGGATATGTCCAACTATTGATTCATAATTTTCTTGCCGTTTTGCCAATTTATTTGAGGTCGGCACAATATGTATTTTTCTTCCATACTTCTCTATTAGTCGGTCTATTATCTCGGTGGTCACACCCTCTTTCTAACCTTATCATCCTTTCCACAGTCCATCCATCGTTTCTTTGGTTTTCCCCTACTGTTATAGCCGTCCACGTCCATGCTCCAAACTTAAATTTTTCTCACATTTAATTTATGTGGACTAGAGCTGAAACCTCTTGTAGGTACAGGGCTCTTTTTTTTTTGCACGGATGGGATATCATCAAATGACCCCTCCCGCTCTGGGTGGAGCGGAAGGGAATGTCAGACTCTTACTGATTAAAACCCACCCGTGTTCCTTCCTTAGCCATTTATGTCCCGGGCCAGCGGTAACCCTTTCGGACAATCCTGCTGATAGGTAAAGGGCTTTGGATGCAACTAAACCATTTTCGTTTACTTATTAACTAAATGAAGTTAATAATTTAATATAGTTAAGTTACAATGCAAAAGGTCTCGTCTCCTAACTTTATGGACAGACCATTTTAAGTGGCGATTAGTTCAGAATCTTATTTGACAAGATATGGCGATCCCTGCTCGTTCTCTATTTGTTTGGGCGTGATATTTGATTTTAGTTATTTAAATTGTACCCCTTATTATATTGGTTTTCAAAGGTTATGGGAAACTTGTGACTAAGTTGTAGTTAAGTTATGAAATTGATACTTTGTTACTACTACTGTTTGTTGGGCAAACAGAGTGTGGTCCAGGGGTCCGATTTTGGATCTTTATAATAATAACTAGCTTCTGCCCGCGACTTCCCCCCGACCTATCCCGTCGCATCGCATCGCCTGCCCGCGGGATTAGTTCGTTTTCGCATTCTTTCTTACTTCTTTTCTTTTTACTCGGCTCCTAAGTATCTTAGCGTGATGTTAAATGCCTATAGCCTTCCTCAAGAATTGGGCTATCAAATGCAAAAAAATGTTTATAATCCGACTAATAGTACCAGAGATTAGGGCAAACACACATAAATGTATAATATATATATAGATTTATATCAGCTTATTATAGCCCTCCAGGCAATAGGCCTCTTCTATAAGCCCAGGTTTCCTCTAAATTTTTGTAATGCAGGAGAAATTTGAGTCTCTAATATTGTAGTTCCAGCATCGCACCATTGTGCATGCCCCATATTGGTGCCGATTCCCTTGTTCACAAACTAAACTAAATTTATGTTCGGTGCATCTTTTTTTACTATTGAAAAGGACAGAAGATAAATTTTAGTTTAGTCCTGTCAAATTAATCAGCGCCTGACACTACTCCAATACAAGTTTAGACGTGATTAAAAACTTGCCTACTAAAATTACGTCAATGTACGTCAGGCGCTGATTAATTTGACAGGACTAAACTAAAATTTATCTTCTGTCCTTTTATTAATGAAATAGAAAGAAAAAGATGCACTGAACTTAAATTTAGTTTAGTTTGTGAACAAGGGAATCGGCACCAATATGGGGCATGCACAATGGTGCGATGCTGGAACTACAATATTAGAGACTCAAATTTCTCCTGCATTACAAAAATTTAGAGGAAACCTGGGCTTATAGAAGAGGCCTATTGCCTGGAGGGCTATAATAAGCTGATATAAATCTATATATATATTATACATTTATGTGTGTTTGCCCTAATCTCTGGTACTATTAGTCGGATTATAAACATTTTTTTGCATTTGATAGCCCAATTCTTGAGGAAGGCTATAGGCATTTAACATCACGCTAAGATACTTAGGAGCCGAGTAAAAAGAAAAGAAGTAAGAAAGAATGCGAAAACGAACTAATCCCGCGGGCAGGCGATGCGATGCGACGGGATAGGTCGGGGGGAAGTCGCGGGCAGAAGCTAGTTATTATTATAAAGATCCAAAATCGGACCCCTGGACCACACTCTGTTTGCCCAACAAACAGTAGTAGTAACAAAGTATCAATTTCATAACTTAACTACAACTTAGTCACAAGTTTCCCATAACCTTTGAAAACCAATATAATAAGGGGTACAATTTAAATAACTAAAATCAAATATATTTTATTAATGAAATAGAAAGAAAAAGATGCACTGAACTTAAATTTAGTTTAGTTTGTGAACAACAGAGGCGGCACAACTGTCAATGCTAATAACCATTACGTTTAAAGAAGAATTTCTTTTGTATTCAGGACTGATTTTAATACTTTTATGGCTGAATTTATGTTCTAAGACTGTTATTCAGTGAAATTATCAATTTTGTCTAGCTTAACATTTGTTTTGCTAAAAACGTTAACCGAGATTAAAGTTAGCGTAGCGTAGAAAGCCAGTGACCGTGAAGCTATTAAGACTATCAAAATTATAATACATATTATAATTATATTATTATTTGCTGAGATCTAAGGGTCGTATTAGTTACTTATATTATTCCAGTTGTGTAGGTGAGCACTGCTCTCCTAGCTAGAAAAAAAAATTTTTTTGACTGTTTTCCAATTTTTGTCATACATCAGTTTTATTCCACGGATAAAAGATACCTGATTTCAGTAAAATCAGCCCTAAGAAAAATATGTTAGATCGCAGTCAAACCAAATTAAATGATCATAACACACAACACGTATGCATTTTAAATTTCAAACTGCTACAACGCATTTCCTTCAACCCCCCGAGCAAATAAAGCAACCATCATTTACATTATGACGTATCAACCGCAGAGCCCCTCTTAACCCTACAGTGATGCTATTGCGACTGACGGGACACAGCTACTGGTATTATGACTAATTATTTACTTAATATCGTGTAGGGTCGGGTGGTCCTGGGAGCAATTTGAAGGGAATTGTAGAAGGTTCTGGTTTTAAATTGTGAGGTTGTAGATGATAGCAAGTATTTTCAAGAGACTATAATTTCATTTTTACTGGACTGGTCCACTTAAATCTGTGTGGTACTTTCTTCAAAAGACCATTGCAGACATGAACCTATATGGTCTTCAAATGACCTAACCATGATTATGTCTAGACTTTAAAAGAGACTATGACCTCCTTGTTTCGGCCTTTCTTCTCAGAGTAGTCAGATAGGAAACGCCGACCTCATTTGGCTTATCCATACTAATATGTATTATAAATTCGAAAGTAACTCTGTCTCTCTGTCTGTCTGTCTGTTACCTTTTCACGCCTAAATTACTGAACGGATTTCGATAAAATTTGGCAGAGAGATAGATTGCATCCCGGGGAAGGACATAGGATAGTTTTTATCGACATTCCTCGCGGGCGAAACCGCGGGCGGAAGCTAGATTTTTTAAAATTTTTATAATATGAGGTGTAAAAGTGATTCCAATATTCTATTAACAGAATAAACAATTTCATTTCATTTCACTGTTTTTTGGCACAAGAGTTTAGAGCGGCAATAACTGCTACTTAGGGTAAGCGCACACGAGCCACTGGCCACAACCACTGGTGGCTGTCGCCCCTTGCTGCGGTGTTAAGTACTGCTGTAGCAGGTGGCCGCCACCGGCCACACGTGTGCGACGAATCCATACAAAATGTATGAAAAATCATGTGAACTGCTTGACGCTGGGCTATCGGTGGCTGTGGCCGGTGGTTCGTTTGCACCTAGCCTTATAACGACAGATTGATGATTTTGCTTGAAATATGGTGTTTCATTCTGTAATTAGACGAGAAAAGAAATAGCTCTGGATGATGACACTTCACAGGCAAGCTGTTTTACAAAGAACTCTTCTACTAGTAATTTATCGTTAAAAGAAGTAGTACTGAGAATCTTTTGCGTTGCGAAGATCGAGAAACTGTGACTCAACGCATAGCCAGAAATTCACTACATTATACATAGATGCGAAACTTACTTTGTGCGTAGCGGACCACACACAAAGTGCAGCTCCCTAATTGCGTAAAGGTTCCTTCAAACAGGCGCGACACGACACGCGACACAAAGGCACCTCAAGTCGTGCAACGAGCGGTGCCTTTGAGTCGCGCGCTATTCGCATCGCGCGTCGCGCCTGTTTGCAGGAGCCTTAACACAACCCACTTTTTAGTCACGTAAGAATGATTTTGAAGGATATTGCCAATCCATTGCTTCAAATGTTTGAAAAATTTGTCTGCTCAACAACGTAAATAACGCAATGAACGTTGTTGAACAATCAAAATGAAAGTCATTGCTTCTGTTAGTGTATTATACAAATACTCCGAAGTTCTTGGTGTGTTCGTCATTTAGGGAAGGGGCTCGTGGTTAAATGATATTAGCTGCTCGTTTCGATCAAAGGTTAAGCTACGCTTGCCCCGGTTGGTTCGTGGATACCATACATTACATATGCTCCGTGCTTCGGAAAGCACGCTAAGCCGTTGGTCCCGGCTGTCATTCGTAGATTTTTGATAGTCGTTACGGCTATTCAGAAGCCCAAGTCTGACAACCAGTCTTACCAAGTTGTATCATGTTACCAAGTGATGGGGTTGTGGAGATCTGATAGGCAGTCGCTCCATATAAAATACTGGTATTCAGCTGCATACAGTTAGACTGGAAGCCGACCCCAATATTGTTGGGAAAAGGCTAGGCAGAGTGAGTATGTTCATCATTTAAAGTTGTTGGGTGGTTTTCCAAAGCTCCTTCAAACAGGCGCGACACGCGATAAAATCGAGCGCGACACAAAGGCACAACAAGTCGCGCAACGAGCGGGGCCTTTGTGTCACGCCCGATTATATCGCGTGTCGCGCCTGTTTGTAGAAGCCTTAACTTGCTTTTCGTTTTTATTGTGCAACGTACATTATATTAAGTAAGACTAAGTATCAAAATAGGTGCTTACTATGATATTATAACTGTGGTAAAGTCGACACTAACACGTTTTGATATTTTAGTAGCGCAACTAATCAGGGTTTTACGAGTACCTGTAATAATAACTATGTGGCGAAGTATTTTGAGTATCTTGAAAATATTAGTAACTCTAAGATTTTTAACCTAAAAAGTGTATGGTAACGAAAATAAATGTTAAATTCTTACAATAAATCCTTAGGAGTTCGAGTCTATTTTTATTAAAATGCCCTTCACCATTTTCTTAAATACAATTAATTAAATTCAGCAATGCTTTACTAATAACATCAACTGATCTAGGTACGTAAAATACACGCTCGCGTTTTAATGTTACAAGTGATTTAAAATTCGAATATCAAATGTCACAAAACGTTGTTTTAATATTTGGTCCGTAATTTGACATAAAACATGTGTCGAGTCGAGACTCAACAATGGTGACCAACATTGTTGCGTACGATAACATGTAAACTGTCAACATTACAAAGAGTTGCATTGTAAATGTTGGCCCAATGTTTGATCAAACAACCCTTTGTATAGTAAGTAGTGATGAGAAATGTTGTGAATAAAAGTATTATAATATTTTGTGAATTAGAACAGGTTAAGGAAATAATTACAATGGTAATTTATAAAACATGAGAACTGACTGCCTCGTTGCTCTAGTAGTCGCAAGCGTTAGTTCTGAGCGTGAGGCCCTTAGCTCGACTCGGTTGATGACAATAGCCTCGCCCCCTTATCACCATCATTTCAGCCGAAAGACATGTACTGCTGGACATAGGCCCCCCTCAAGCACCTCCACTTCGACCGGTTCTGTGCTTCTCGCATCCAACGAGTTCCTGCGGCTTTCACAAGATCGTCGGTCCACCTTGTGAGAGGCTTTCCAACGCTACGTCTTCCGGTACGCGATCGCCACTCCAGAACCTTTCGGTCCTATCGGCCATCTGTTCTGGGAGCAATGTGCCCTGCCCACTGCCACTTAAGTTTAGCAATTCTTTGGGTTATGTCGGTTACCTTGGTTCTCCTGCGGATCTCCTCATTTCTGATTCGATCACGCAAGGAAACTCCAAGAATTGCCCTCTCCATTGCCCTTTGGGTGACTTTTAGCTTTCTAATAAGGCCCATTATGAGCGACCACGTTACAGTGCCATAAATCATCACTGGCAACACGCACTGGTGAAAGACTTTCGTCTTGAGACACTGCGGTATGTGGGACGTGAAGATATTGTGTACCTCGCCCCCTATCACATTGTAATCACATTATCACACTAATATTATAAAGGCGAAAGTTTGTGAGTGTGTGTGTGTGTTTATATGTTTGTTACTTCTTCACGCTCAAACGGCTGGACCAATTATGATAAAATGTTGTATGGAGGTAGCTGACACCAGGGATTAACATACAGGCTACTTTTTATCCCGATATTCCCACGGGATCGACACTTTTGCGGGTGAAACCGCGGGACACAGCTAGTTAAACATAACTGGCGAATGTGGGTGCATTATTGGTACACCTCTGTCTATCCCTTCGAAGATTACAGGCGTGATATAATGCACTACAATGTGTAATATCACATATCACAAATGGCAGTTTCCAATAGCATATCAATAATATCAAGCAGCGATGATGGCCTATAACAGCAGTACCTATATTTAATCAACGTAATGGCCTGTAAAGGTGTGTATTAATAAAAATATCAGCTTGGCTTGTATTGTCCTCCCGCAGAGCAAATGCCTTTCCTCATTTAAGAACCGAGGATGTCATGACTTACTCACAGTGTTTTGGCGATTCTAAGCGACTAAAGGCAACAAACAGGCGCGACACGCGATATAATCGCGCGCGACACAAGGACACCGCTCGTTGCGCGACTTGCGGTGCCTTTGTGTCGTGTGTCGTGTCGCACTTGTTTGAAGGAGCCTTAATTCCATAGGACCTAGACAAGTGACAATCGCTTTAAAAGCGTTTCGAATTGCTACAAGGACTTTCAACGGGATTGAGATACTCGTAAGCTTTTCGGTAGCTTTTGTCAATCTACATTATATTCATACTATTATTATAAATCCGAATGTAACTTTGTCTGTGTGTCTTTCTGTTTGTCTGTATGTTACCTTTTCACGCCTAAGCCACTGAACCAATTTCGATCAAATTTGGCAAAGAGATAGATTGCATCCCAGGGAAGGACATAGGATAGTTTTTATCGATATACCTCGTGGGCGAAGTCGCGGGCGGAAGCTAGAATTATATTATAAAATACAAAGTACTGACTGATATATCAACGCACAGCCTAAACCGCTGGTCCTAGAGACATTAAATTTAGATGGGTGTGTTCTTTGTGACGTGTAGGTATCCACTACGAACGGGTTTTTCGAATTTCCACCCCTAAGAGGGCGAATGGGGGGGGGGGTGAAATTTCAGGCGGACACAGTCGCGTGCAGAAGCTCGTCCAATTTTGATTTTTCCGCAACTATATCGGTGTCGGCTTCCAGTCTAAACAAATGCAGCTGAATACTAGTATTTTACATGGACCGACTGCCTATCTGACCTCCACAACCCAGTTACTGGGTAATACGATACCCCTTCTTATTGTTTCTCTATAGCATATCGTATCTTTATTCTGTAAAAATCACCATAAAAACTTAAATAATAATAAATAAATATCATTTACATTAATTACTATCGAGGAAAGTTAAATTCTAACTGTAACGTAGACCTGCCTGACCATGGTTTATGAAAAACCTGTGTTTCAGGCCATCAATTATTTACAACAAACAGTTAAAAAGAAGACAACAATAAATGTATTAGAAGCTAAATTGAAAAGAAGGTATAATATTTTCAATGACTTAGAGTTGCTATTTGAGTATATTGTTTTAAAACTAGATTATGTATGTATATTATGTTTAAATAAATTAACGAATAAGTAGATAAAGTGGAGACTATTATTAATTAGGTAAAGGAAGAGACTTATATTTTTAGTCAACATTCACTCTCAGAACGTCCTCATATATTTATTTTTCGTGTATTTATCATAATCATCCTCTCCAACAGGCGAGAATGAGGAGGATTATGATAAATATACATTATTATACATAATACCAAAACATCTTCAAGTACTCTACTTCACTCCTTTACATGCAAAAGCTCAACTATTACATGTTTAATGGACTAATATTTAATCCTAAATCGTATTACCCAGGGGATTGCAGAAGCCCATGTGTGCCCCACCGCCTCGCCTGTCCAGATTGCGTCCTATTCAATTTAGGAGTGCAATATATCAACAAAACTCGGTAGATACAATCATTTGTAAGGCGTCACTAAGCATTTTGTACGATGTATACATGTCCCGAACCCTAGATAGGGTTGTGCGTATTCAAGAAAATGTTAAAATTGGTTTATTATTTATTGTTTATTATTTTTATTAACAAGCAAAACGCGTATGGAATCAATCCGTCCATCTGTCACAGGTGTTTTTCTCGAAAACTATTGCACGTAGTTATTTTAATTAATATAGACGAATTGAATTTTGATTCGGGGGGCAAAAATTAGGTAACTTTCGGTTTAATTCCCAATCGACTCAAATTTTCTGAAAAAATATCTTACTGGTTTGCAATTGCAATGGGAATATAGCAGAAATATTGGGGTTTATTACTAAAGTTGCTTAACGTTATGTAATCAATGATATTTTAGTATGTAATGCTAAGGAACGACACCTGCTTTATCTTTTTTTGACGTTTAAAAACAGCTGTTAACTTTAAGCGAACATATTAATTAAACGTCTGTTAACTTTAAGCAAAAATTTTAAACAAATCCTGTTCTTAAGTATGGATACAATAAGTAACAGTAACATTATTACAGTCCGGCCGTCTAGAGAATGCGTTCCTGATGCCTATCAGTGCGACAATAAAGAAAAAGTAATAAAAAAGTAGCTAATAAAGATCAAATTCGCAAAACAAGTATTCGTTTGTATGAAACTGACAGGTGCCAGGAACGCATTCTCTCAGCAGCCGAACTGTAGGGTGATATAATAAAATTACTGTCATTACTTTCTGCGCCGCTGTCAAGATTACATTCTTCCTAATGTAGCAACCCGTCAATCTTTTCTGAGTGCTTTAAATGCAATGGAACTATTTTCCTGACTTTTTACACTAGATAATAAATTAAATAACTAACTAACTTACTATACAAATAAATAGAAAAACAAAGGACACTTAGGCGTCGAAGTTCTCGTCCGCATCGCTGTCATCCGGAAACATGTCCAGAAGACTGGCACAATGCTAATTTTTTGGCCAAAAAACGACCCAGTCCTCTGGTCACGTGAAGTGTCAACCAGCTGGCGAGAAATTTCCTGATTTATAAAACGCGCAATTTTCCTGATTTTTTATGACATTTACTGTAAAAATATTTTTCATTTTAGATTCGCGATAGTGTGTGTCAAATTTATCTATGGAAAACATACATTCAATAGAAAAATTTGACACACTACCAAAAACACGAATTTTTGAACATTAACTACATAAGTACTTAAATGTTTATATGTATAGATAGCTGATGTATGAGATTTCATATTTTTGTTTGGATAAGTGAAAAAATATACATCCCAGAGCATATAGATTTCATAAAAAAAAAATTGAAAAGCTTTTCTCCTTGGTGTATGAAGATCAATTTCGTTGTCTGTTTGTTTGAACGCGCTAATCTCTGGAACTACCGGTCGGATTAAAAAAAAATCTTTTGCATTTGATAGCCCAATTTTTGTGGAAGGCTATATAGTCTATTTAGCACATCCAAGGACCATTAGGACCTGAGCAAAAAAAAGTCAGAAAGAACACTACGCGAAAACGAATTAATAGCGCGGGCGGGCGATGCGATGTGACGCTGTGGTTTTGGGGAACAAAAAAAAAATCACGTTGACGAAGTTGCAGGATAAGCTATTAAAAAAAAAAACAAACATTTCAATTTATTTTGTTCAAATACAAAACACCATGACGCCAATACATTTTTTATTAAATAATAATACGTTGCACAGTACAATGACAACCCTATCGCCTGAGGGCTATTGCACATCGCTTGGCTAATTTGGTGATGTTATACAAGTCGCCTCACTCTTTAGTCTGCCTATTACGATATTGGACTGTCTTAGTGATGTGCATTTTTATCTGAGAGTTATCGATGGATTTGCGTTTTTGGGATTTTGAATGACACAAATTGATTGATGAGTAATGTTTTCTTTTTGTGTTGTTATATTTATTTTAATAAATTTAGGGCTTTTTAAAGTCCAAGTCCAATAAGGATATGTCAATCCCATCAATTTATAATTCTAAAAGTCAGTTGATTGAAATAGCCGTTGAAATTATTACAGAGCCATCAACATTCACCAGTCAAAAACAACCAACCAACAAGTTATCACCACGTCTTGCAAAATAATCATATCCATTCACAAAGGTACTAATAATATCAAATTAACGTGGAAATTAATATTATTAGAATATGTTGTATTATTAATAGTCCTACTAGTCTCCTTTGCTTCTTTACTATTACCTTCCCATCATTCATCGCCTACCCATCAGCTTATAATGCCTGTCATTCCAATTTGACAAAGAAAATATTGAAATAATCAACCAAAGTCCTCTAGATAAAACAAAAACCTGCTCGACAAAATATCGACAAAAAACCCAACAAAACATCGATACTCTCACTCTTCACCATTCAACCCATCACCCGTATATGAATATTTAATTTCACCCCTTTCTGTGTTTATTTATTGGTCGTATATTTCATGGGCCGGGGTTGAATTTGCATGCGTTACCGCGTTAGTGTGTACGCTGTCCAAATTATTGTGGGGTTGGCCTTCTGTTGCAATGAATAAACGCAGATAACGGTGACGGGATGTAGAAGTGACTGGAAGTGGCGATGGTAATGACGTTCTGTTGTGAAATGTTTGTGTACTTTTGGCTTACTATATTTTTTTATTGTTTTCAATTGGGCTTGTGTTTGGTAAGTCTGTGCTGCTTTTTGCAGGAACCAGTTAAAATACGTTTAAACAGTTACTTCTTCTTCTTTTCGTGTCTATGGTACCTCTTCTTCGATGTTTTGTATTGTTTGAGCCCAGTCAATAAGTAGCCACGTTGATTGCGGCATCAGTGTCATTCTTTAGGTGATCCAAGGTGCAGGTGAATGTGGACTCAAGGCAGTCCAGTAAGTGGGGCATGGTTGGATTAGAGGCACCTCACTCACACTGAGTATTGAATGGGTCAGTAATCCCCACTTTGATAATCGATGGTACACTCAAACAGTTACTTAAATATTTGCTTAAAAAGTTTAGGTGAGTGAGTATTATGAACAAACAGTCACTACGATCTTCACAAAAAACTTTGAACGACCGAATTATAAAAAGCAATTGGCCAATATTTCAAAACTTAATTCTAGACTAACATAGACTATGCGTAAAGGCAAGAACTATGTATAAATCTCTTCGCACCAACGCTATAGGTCTGGCATTTAACTTTATCTCTGCAACAAGTAAATATTAGTACCCCACTAATAAACTACACCGATAAGCCGTATCTAGGAATACTAATTTATCTAAACCCTTCTGCGGTCGATATGTCGATGTCGACGTGTAACGTACTGCATGCATTTCACATCACTATTTTATTGTTTTAAAGCCATTGATACACCGGCGATTGTTATCAAAACATTGTTCGGTACGGATAAACCATAATTTGTTTATTTTGGGAACATTTAGTACATTGTCCTGCTACGATATTTCATTTACCCACTTCTGAATTATTTATTGGTTAATGAATAATATTTAGTGGCTCGAAGTTGATTAATATTAGTTTGGTGATTGTGTGTTATTCTGGACTATTATTTATGGTTGAAAGACTGGAATACAATCAAGTATCAATAAATTCTTGATTTCATATTTTAGGTATTACGTAATAAGGTTAAAATATGAGACTATTGTAAACTCCGCGATAAAACTCCACGGCCATTTTAGAATTTTGATATTTTAATTAATATTACAGAATTTTCAGTTATTTTACCTCTGATATTGCATCACTGTCAAAATCACAATGATTTTTATGGTAGTTGCAATAAGGTTGCAGTTAGATTGCTGCCATTGACAAGTTTTTCTAAATCACAGTGATCTTTATATTCGTTACTATAGGGGTGCTATTGGGTCTCCCTGCTGTTAGTCTATACCAGGGGTTCCCAACCTATTACCCTATGCGCCTCCCTAAAGTTTACGCTAAAATACTACGCCCCCCCTATCCCAACTCAACTACAATGGACAAAAAAAAACGATGAAAACTTTAATGGACTTTATTAATCGTGTACACTGTACAACGTATAATAATGACCATTAGTGAGAACATTGGGCCTGCACTTTATTAACCAATTTATCAATTCTAGGCTTCATGTTGGTCAGTGCACAGCGTAGATCATTTTCGACATGAAGTCTATTTCTTTGCTTCGTTTTTATACCCACCAGCGTCGAAAAACCCCGTTCACAAAGATAGGTAGTCGAAAACGGTAAAAGAGTAAGCTTTTAAGTCGCTCGTCGCGCCCCCCTTTGGATCACCCTACGCCCCCCAAGTGGGGCGCGCCCCACTGGTTGGGAACCCATGGTCTATACTAATATAATGAAGCTGAAGACTTTGTTTGGTTGAACGCGCTAATCTCTGGAACTACCAGTCGGATTTGAAAACTTCTTTTTGCATTTGATAGCCCAATTCTTGAGGACGGCTATAGGCTATTTAACATCACGCTATGACCTTTAGGAGCCGAGCAAAAAGAAAAAAGTCAGAAAGAACGCTAAGTAAAAACGAAGTAATAGCGCGGGCAGGCGATGCGATGCGACGGGGTGGGTCGGAGTAACAAGAAATTTCACGTGGACAAAGTCGCGGGCAGAAGCTAGTGTAAAATAACTGTGAAAGGAATGTGCCAGAATCCCCACGCACAACGGACCGAATGGGAGTCTAAGTGCGGAAAAGGGAGTCCCATAATCATCATCACCAACTGTGAAAGGACCTTAGGTTGACCAGTAGACGTCATGAGTTCATGACGTCAACGCCAGTTGTTGCTGATAACCAGGACTGTGCATAGTCGCGCTGTGCTCGGTATAATGCTGTGATACTATGCAAGCTGAGGTCTTGCATAGTGTCTCAGCATTATGTTGAGCGAAGGCCGTTTCGCGTGCATGTGACGCATATTATTTTCAACCAACTTGTTCTATTTAAACTAGCCTCCACTGATATAGGTTTGGAACAAAATGGGCAGTCAGCGCCGCGACTACTTCTAGAACCAAAAATTCGAAGATATATGACATCTACCAACCCGCACTGGGCCCGCGTGGTGGATTACGGCTCATTCCTTCTTTCAGATAGGAGCCCTGTGTCAGCAGACGTGAGAGTCGTGAGCAGTAGTGACCAAGTGGTAAGGGCCGCGACTTACGAGTTGTAGGTCGTAGGTTCGTACCCAGACAGGCGCTTTACTTTGTGTAAATTATCTCATCACCACTGCTCTCAAAACGGTGAAGGAAAACGTCGTGAGGAAACCGACATGTCCCAGAATCAAATATTCGAAGACATGTGACATCTACCAACCCGCACTGAGCCCGCGTGGTGGATTACGGCCCACTCCCTCTCACCGAGAGGAGGCCTGTGGCCCAGCGGTGGGAACATTATAGGTTGATTATGTGTTTGTTTATGTGTACAGACGCCAGCACATCAAGCTACTACAATCTGTCAAATTTCTTTAATAGATTTTCAACTTTATCGCTAAAGCATAAGGTTCAAAGTTGATTGGGAATATTTGACAGTTTCGGGTGGCTTGATGTGCTGGCGTCTGTACATTCGTGTGTTCGTTCGTTCAAGAGTAGAAGAAGATGGTACATACCTGTAGTTCTTGTAAATAAATGTGTTGTACGTAAGCGTGGGAAAGACTTGTAGATTGATACAATCACACAGACTGAGCAGGGGGGATACGGGGAATCGTGTGTTGTGTCAGCCCGTACATCTAATTGAACTATTTTACGACAGTGGGTCTGTGGAAGTCTGAACATGTGTCTGGTTATTGGCAATAGGATCTAAGGCACCTGGTGAAATGTGTTTTTCCTAATGGAAGACTTAGCATTCTCGCTTATGACCACGGCCAAAGAGGCACACTGAATGTGTACTAAAAATAAAATAAGTTAAATGTCTTCCGAATAAAGAAATATTAAAAATTTTAATAAAATGTCTGGACTTTTACATAAAAAAAACTGTCTCACGTTTTCAAATTTTATTCCACAGACACAGCTGGCAATGGAAAAATCAGCTCTAAGAATGATTCTTATACAATCTTGCAAACTCATCTGTTATTAGCTTAAGAATTTGTAATAACAATATGAGTTCATACCTTGGCTAGACTACCGCATCTGCCGAACAATGAATCGTAAAATAGAAACTAAGCTCTCTTAGTTACACAAGAATGTCCTAAGTTATAAAAATATGTACAAGCTTTTGCCAGCGGCTTGGCCCGCGTGGAGTTCGGAAATTATCCCACGTGAACGTACTGCCGGGATAAAAAGTCTGTATGTCAAATTTCATCCAAATTCGTTCAATAGTTTTTGCGTGAAAGACTAACAATATCCATCCATCCATCCATAGACACAAACTTTCGCGTTTATAATATTAGAAGGAAGTAAGATCTGTAATAGCTAATTTTCTGGTTGAAAATGACAGGCATATTGTTTTTAATTTTTGAACGTAGTATGTGGTAATTGGACAATAGATTACCACATAAAGTTGCGCAAAAAAACAAATTCCATCTTGTCATGGGCCCGGTCTAGTTCTAACAGCATCCTAAGTACATTATTATGATAGAGAAGTACGACGCACCTTGCTTGTCGCACGCCGTGGAGGTGCTGAAGATCCCACCAGCTTACCTTAAAATTTTCTTTTTGTTTTTGTGTTTGTTTACTAACAATAGTTTTTGAGAACAATGTTACTAACGGCCTTAGTTGCCATAAATAAACAAATATTTAATTAATTTATTTAATTTTAAAAAATATTAAAGATAATATGATATGGACGACTAAGGAACATGTTGTGAGTATGAATTTGGATGGTTTTAAGAATAGGAGCAGCCAATAAATGATGGATTAAGATAGTGTGAAAGACGATATTGCTAGAAAAGGGTTGAATACTGACATTAAGTCTGATAGAGATGTATGGAAGGAGAAATACTGCGCCAATTTGCGAATAGATTGTGATAAGGGCAGAGGATGATGACTTGGAGCACTCTAATAGTATGATACTCTCAGAAAGAATGATTGTGGCCAGTTATAAAATATGGATTGTATCCAATTTATGCCTCTATAATACCTACTGGTTTTATCTGCCTACCTACCTTTTCTATTAAAAGTTCTAACACAAGAAAATCCGCACTTTATACCAACTCCGTTTCAAATCTATTTACTAACGAACTCAAATTCAACCGATCTGAAAATATTAGTCTACGTAAAGTTCCGTTTCACGTTTCAAAACTTTTCATATAACTTGCGGTGTTTGTACCATTCTGTTTGACTTTTAAAACGGCGTCGGAGTGAAACGGAACGTTCTATTCAATATGGCCGCCTTAATAAAGTATGTATAACAATAAGTTTCAGAAGTTAAATACGTAGACGTTGGGTTCGGAAATGTCGATTGAAATAATTTGATTCTTTTTGGGAATAAAATGTGGATTTTATGAGTTGCAGAAGATTGTTTGGTCTGAATTTCTTTCATTAACTTAAAGGGTGTAGGTACTTCTTGCAAGAACTTTCAAGAGTGAAGGTACCTACTTGAATACGCTTAGCGCAGTCTGGGTTATCCTGCATATCCGTGATAACTGTCTAAACATGTAATCCAATTTACACCAAGGTATACAATATGTTTTATAATTATACATTATGGTGTGTCTACTGTTTTCGTTTATCGTTAACACCTTGAACAAGTTGTAACTTATACAAAACTTGTCGAAAAGGTAAACAAAATCGTTTTTTTAAGACAAGTATCATAATATGCCATACGAAGCTTTTGGGTACTGTATGTATTTTATTTTGTGTTGTGCGTTTAGTTTGTGCAGAATAAACATTTTTTCTTTCTTTCTATGTTATCTTGTATATGAGTGTAAACGCGGGGTTAGCACGACAACCTGTGTACGAATAGTTTTGCTTACACAAGAGAAGAATAGTCCATATTATGGTGTTATAGCTTTGGTCAGAGGCTTCCCGCGTGGAGGTCGGAAAATATTCCACAACAACGTACTGCCGCATGCCGATGCCGCAAGCCGGGATGAAAAGTATCGCGTGTCCTAACCCTAGTCACAGTATAAATAAGACATACAGTACGACGTCTTCATACAAACGGACGAAACGCGAGCTATACCTACGCGCCTCGACCACGGCATGCGCTCAGCATGAAGACAGTCGCGACTGTGCCGCAGTCAGGGTCTTTTCACTTAGTACATTTTTATTTTGTATTGACAAAAAGGCTTGAGCTATAGTTCCGTCGTTACTCAACAGATGGCCTATCTGTACCATTTTCATGTATAATAAAATTTTAAAATATTATGAAATATTGTCTGAAGATTTATAAATTTAAACTATTTATAAACTTAGTAGAAAGAAAATTAAATAAAATGATAACAAAATTCAATAAAATATTTTTATAGCAACACTGAGCCATACCCAAAAGAATAACGTTTCATTTCATGAATTAAAGGCAACGCTAAGGAAAGTAACATTGTAATTATTTTAGTTTATTTCCCTCGAACAAAAAAACTGAGCTTTAAATAACATTAGTTTTTCAATCGCAGGTTTACCGCATATGTATTAAATAGTTTGCAAATTACAATTCAAATGAAACATTGGCACTTTAAAAAGTGTCATGTAAAGGAACGACATTGTCAGCCATTCCGGCATTGTTGTTTCAGACAGTTATTCTTGGTGTTTGTTTTTTTTCAGTTTTTTTTTTGTTTTGTTTTTGTTTTTTTGTGTTTTGTTTTGTTTTTTGGTACAAGCACAGATAAAGATGTTGATTCGGCTGACGAAATACAGAATCAGGCTTTAATAATATATCATAGCAAGAGAAGGAAAATACACAAATTAAGTACTTAATACAAATAATATCGTCTGTATTGTTTCTAGAAACTTAATAAAACTTTGTGACATTTAATTTTGTGTTTCTTTTTAACCAAATATAACAATAAAAGTGAAAAAACAAAAAGGAACTATTTCTTAAAGAGTACACGTGTGTGTGTGTGTGTGTGTGAAAGTGTATAAACGCACATTGCAAGTTGTTTTGTCGTTAGCCACCAGATGGCGCATGACGTAGAGGTCGGCTGAATACTCTATACCCATATATATTAATGTACTCTGTGGCCGCAGTGACGAACGGACGGTGTGTTGTTTTTTTTAACAATAACCGCGCGATTTTTTCACTAAAAATAAGTTCAAGTACATATTTAATATGACGAGTAGGCGATATTGTGCTGTTTTTGGTTGCATGAATTCGTCAATAACGCATCCAGAGATAGCTTTTTTTACATTACCTGGAAACTCTGAAAGGTAAGACTATTTTACTTACTAGTGGGTAGGTACATAATGTGTGTCTTTTTAATGGATAAGTATTTCCTATTACCTCCGGAAAAAAAGATGTCTGGATTAATAAATAAAGTGATTAAAGTAAAGGAAAATGATAGACACGAGTGAAATAGGTAGTTATAGGCGATTCATGAATCATTATACGGTAGGTACGCTTGTGTTAAAACCTCGGGGCATGTGTGTTTTGTTAGTTTGTATAATTCAAAGTAAAGACGTGGTTTTTATTATTAATAATAGTTGCTTATTGTACTGTGTGTATGAATAATACTAGAAAAAAAATTGGTTGTCTGTAAAGTCGATTTACGGCCGATAGTTTAACGTGACAACATCATTTAAACAAAACATTAATGAAATGATTGCATACTTGTATGAATAAAATTAATTATTTTTATTGAATAACTGTTAGTGTAATAAGAATAACTGTTTCATGAAATCATCATTCTTTGGACTTACATGGTCTTAGAGAGTTGTGTTGATGACTTTAATGTTATAACCAATACGCACGTATATCGTACGACGTTTTTTAACACATTTGCGAGGAAACAGAAAAAAAAAACATTTCACAATACAAGTACAAAGAAAAGAAAATTTGAGAAAAATGGCGCGAGGATTATTTTCTGCCGTGGCTGCGTGAAAATGTTGGCAAAGACACTAGAGCATGCAGCCAAGTTTTTAAATTACGGAATAAACTGTTTTTTTTTTATTTTAAATAAAATCAATCTGTGAATGCACACTTGCTTTCCCGCCATTTTAACAGCGCGCTAGCGCTGCCTACTGACTGGCGCCGCGCGGCGATTAGTTCGAAATTTGAATAGCAACAGCGCGCTGCTCAGTAGCTGGAGTCGTGCGGCGGCGATCAAAACAACACGCATTTTTATTAAACACTTCCTATTCAATTCACAAAGTATTTTATTTGTTTATATAAAAAGAAGTAGGTATATTTATTTATTTATTTTATTATTTATGTACACACAGTAAAATACAATAACAAAACTAAATGGAAACACAAAGTAGGCAAATGTAATTAAAATACTGGAGGCGGGCAGCCCTATCGCATGTTTACGTACCGCGCGGCTGTAGGCATTTACATCAAGGTTACGGCCGAGTAACAATACTGTATGTCTTTATTCTGTGCCCTAGTCAAGGTCCATCTGTGTGCCAAATTTCATCCAAATCAATAATTTCATTCATAAAAATAAAAAAAAGTTTTACAACTGTACAAAATGCGCGCCATTTTTTTTTGGTTTTTTTTTTCACCGAGTCTGTTTAATTCTGCCGATTTTTATTTTCAGCCAGTATCATTTATATCTAAATGAAAAAAAAACAGTGCATTAATGAAAAACTGTGCAACCATGAGATTTCATACAACATTTCTGCACTGTTTTGGTTTTTAAGCAAAAAATACGTCCTTTGTTATCGGTTTTGTAGTGATTATGATAAAATTACTACGTAGTTGAAAGAAAATATCATTTAACACTTGATGCAAAGACGCAACAACAAGTAGATACATACTTTTTACAAGCTACCGAAAAAAATTAAGATCAGTTTTAGAAGAACCGTTTGATTAACGAGTTTAGTTTTTGTTAGCTTCATTCAAGACCGTTAGTTCTGGCCATGAAATACTGTGGTTGAGCGATTGTAAAGCGTTGTCGGTTTAATATTAATTGTTGTGTATCTTTCATACTAGCTGGATACTAATTAATTACTAAATATTTTTTATTCAGCCTCGTTGGTTTAGTGGTTGCAAGCGCTACTACCTACTGAGCGTGAGGTCCTGGGGTTCGAGTTCCGTTCTGTCCGCTTTCGTTTTTTTTATCTATTCGCACTCAAAATATTCTTGCATTTTCGTTGTTATCATTTTGAAGTAGTGTATAATTTTGCAGTTTTAGAAACTTATCAGACTCATTATTGTTAAACTTTTACTGGTCTGTTGAACATGTTAATGTAACACAACAGTGTTAATTATAATAAAATTATTTAAATGATACTATATCTCTAAATATAGCTAGTTTTCATAAAACGTAACGGGATTTAGAATACGATTCCCCGTTACTTTTCACATTAAATTGAGTTTCTTTTAAATTAATATAGTCATAATCTTGTGCGTAGGAGTTGAGTTGAGTTTCGATCAATGAAAAACAGATTTATCAGTAAAATGTACAGACGCCAGCACATTAAGCTACCCGAAACTGTCAAATTTTCCCAATCAACTTTGAACCTTATGCTTTAGCGATAAAGTTGAAAATCTATTAAAGAAATTTGACAGATTGTAGTAGCTTGATGTGCTGGCGTCTGTACATATATTCTCAGTAGCAGCTTGGGGTCTGGATTTGTGCGAAATTTATGGCAATACGCTCCCTCTATACCATGGGACTGACTGGCGAAAAGTGGGATCGCTTCCTCTTTCTTACTTCCTCGTCTGGAAATATAAGCGGGTAATCCTCGAATATGTTATCCTTTTAAAATATTTAGCACTCAGAAAATCTGAATGACTGCTATCTTCAAATATTAGTATAAAACGCATTGCGGTATAAAAATTTACGATATATTTTTTTTGTGATTTTTTGACAGTTTGACATTTGTGTGTCGTCAAGTTGCGTCATATAAGTTGCTACGGCCTTTCTCCGTTTGATAACTGGCAAACTGTATATGGTACTACTCTATGAAGGTGAATTTCTATAGAAATGAATAAGTACCTACATGTGACAGCATATTCTTTGGACGTGTCCAGTTATTTTCTCACGATGTGGGTACCGAGAACTATCGGGATTGTGAGGAAATGGAGCTCAATAATATTTCTCCACATCTGTTTTGTTTTAAAGATAACGTAAGATTTGTAGAATTCCTATGACATAATATTATTAATATGACCTGCCGACGAATTCTGCGTAAAAACGTAGGTGACTGAGTTCGAAGTGAGCTATTAATAGTGTCAATCCCCTAGCATTAGGTGGAATGATAGCTCACTTCAACTAAGGTTTCTGTTGGTGAGATTTTTACAGAATAGACAGGCTGCCTGGCACTCAATCGTCATATTGATTATGACTATTATGGACTAATTAATTATTATTATTATGCACTCAATTGTCAATCTAAACCAAGATACTTATTACTAAGATCTTTCCGTAAAAACTACTCGTATGGGGAATTGGGACTAGATATAAGCATAAAGATTTTGAATAAGCTAGTAAAAGAATAAAGGAAGCTACTTTGCTTATATCAGTGATTATTGCTTGGTTGTATAGGTATAATTTTTTTTGTCAAATTCGCCCTTCGGTAACATGTACGCAATGGATATCGACTATTGTCGAATTGCCAAAACAATAGTTATTGCCATTACGAGTGTGTCCCTCAAGGGTGCATTCTTAGCTCACCGCCCCGATCAGGACCAGGCCCGTGCCGGACGGCGCGTACGTGTTCCACGCGCGCCTCAAAGAGATGTCAGCATCAATGAAAGGGGCCCGTCTCAGGGCCGAAGCCTGCCGGGTCAGCGGGATTGTCCGAAAGGGTTACCGCTGGCTCGGAACATAAAGGGCTAAGGAACGAACACGGGTGGGTTTTAGTCAGTAAGAGTCTGACACTCCCTTCCGCTCCACCCAGAGCGGGAGGGGTCATTTGAAGATTTCCCATTATCAAAAAAAAAAAAACGGGTGCATTCTTTTACCTCAAAAGTCTACCCGTTTCTGGCAAGAATATAGCAAACATTCAATAAGATTTTCTAATCTTAAAACCGACTAAACTAAAATTCCTCACGCTGTGGTTTTACCATAAATCAATTATGATTGTGTATTATTTACAAACAGAACCAACAGGATATTGTTTAGCTTTGTGGTTGATATTAACCGTCTGCGACCGCAACATTCACAGAATAGTACAGAAGGCAGGCTTCATACAGTAAGCGAAAACAGGGGTACGCTCACATAGACGCGTACAATGCATGCTACGAAAGATGAGACTTGACACACCACGTGGTTTGACTTGCGCAGTACACGATTTTAGGTATCTTTAGCGGTATGAGGTCTGAGTGCGGGACGGGACCGGACGTCATAGGGGCGGCGGAAAGTGCGGAGGAGGCGGGGTCAAGTCTCATCTTTCGTGGCGCGCATTGTACGTGCGGCGATTTAAAATAAATGCCATTCGCAAGTGCACTTGCACTCGCTGTACGTGAAGCGTGTCTGTGTGTGCGTGTGTTTTTGCTCGTTGTATGAAGCCGACCTTCTGTGACTGAGCTATTTTGTGTTACGATGATACGTCGTCGGTGTACTTGGAAGTTGCTATGGATACTTTCTTATGTTTTAAAGGTGATTTTTTAGGGAATTTTCTCGGATGTAAGTATGTAACTCATACAGCAGTGGTGGAGCAGTGGTGCCCAGTAGTATCGGCCCCGACTTACGAGTTACATAGGTCGTAAGTTCGAACCCAGTCAGGTACTTTCTGTATTTAATTTCATCACCACTGCTCTCAAAACGGTAAAGGAAAACATCGTGAGGAAACCGGAAAAAAATCGAAAACATGTGGATTCACCAAACCGCACTGGGCCCGCGTGGTAGATTATGACCCACTCCTTCACGGAGCGGAGACCTATGTTCGAGCAGGGGGAACATGATAGGCTGATTATGTTATTGTAATTCATACTATTCTTATAAATTCGAAAGTAACTCTTATAATAATAATAATTTTATTTATTGACACCAAAAATATTAACATTATAACAGGGTACAGAGTTTTAAGCAATATGTATAGTACACATTGCTTAAAACTCTGTACAGTACCCGGCGATAAATATTGCACATCGACCTATTCGATCCTATCGATTTTATACAAAGAATAAAAATAATTATCAAAAGTAGCAATTCATAATTGTTTCAACAGCTCCTAATAGATACCGGACTGTTTGTATTTCGTGCGACAGAAATAACGCTCTACGAAGCCGAAATTAGCCGATTGTTTCTTTTCCACGCCCGATAAAATTAGGCAAGGAAATAGATGGCATCCTGGGGAAGAACATGGGCTACTTTTCGTCCCGGTATCACGTTCCCGTTGGATAATTTCTCCGACATCCACGCGGGTGAAGCCGCGGGCAAGAAACTAGTCTGAAATAAGTTACTTCACTGTTCACTGTGAAACTAACTTTTTGGCTGACAGACTTCTCGACAGTGCAAACTAAACAAAAACATTGACAACATTTTTGAAATAATTTTTTTTATTGCTGTATGGGCCTGCTCTTGACCTCGATCACGCCTGATGGAAAGCGATGGTTAAGGTCTATGATGGAACCAGCGTGTCCAGAAGATGCCTAAGGTACTGGAACTCCGCCGCATCAACGAAACACAGCAGGCTCCTTGACTCCGGTGGGAGGGTGGTCGACTGGTCGCAAACCAGATGGGCGTTAGCCCCCGTATCAGTTGATACGGGGGCTGTCTTTATAAACAAATATGTTATCTGAATATAAATCAATAAAATAAGTGGCATCGTTGGAGTTAATGACAGAAATATTTCACACAGTAAGGTATTTGGAGCATTCAAAACGAATCTTATCTCTGCTTAATTTTGGAGATCTGTTCTGAAATCATTATTGAAGTTTTTAACAGAACCTTTACGATTTACAATGCATAACCTACATATGTGTATGCTGTTCTGATTCGAGGGAAAAATAAGTTGGAAAAATGCCTGATCAGTTTGCAGAAGCAAATCTTATTGATTAGTGTGGTGGCTTATATACGGATTTTGGTCCTTCATCCGATTCTAAGATTTCAAATGATGCATCTTTATATTAATAAGAAAATGCATATTTAAATGTCGAGACCTTTTTATGTAAACATTTAGATTTGACAAAGTAATATCATTTGTACCTCTCAATTTAAGCGTGGCATTTACGGAACCCACACGGAAAGAGGACTTTTTTCACAAAACATCTTTTTTTACCCAAATGTGTAAAAGGTGGACCACCCCTGACTCTGGTAGCCAACTAACTTACGACCGCCATTAATTTTAAATGATGTCAGTGGTTGTCAACAGTTGGGCCAACGTCTTTTTTTCTCGATAATAATTTTACACGATTTATGTGTTTTGATTGTGTTCCTTGAATTTGTATTAATTTATTTTTCATGTTTCGTTATTAACTTTTTATTATTTTTATTGCTTTGGCTTAGCCACTTAACCCGTTCTGTTTTTGTCCCTTATAAAATTTATTTTTCATTATATTCGTCATTTCGTGTTTATTAGGAAGTGAGTCACTCAGGTATTTTTATTAAATGTCTAAGGCAGCCTTTTATTTTTCTCAAGTTTTTTATTTTTTTAACATAAACTATGATTTTTATTCGTGGAAACAATTTTAAAAGCTAACATTATTAAAATAATAGTAACAATAGTACAAGTAAATAAAAAGGAGGGGAAATAATCAAAGGGCATAAAAAAATTCATCCGCATCCCTGTCAATAGGAAACGTGCCCAAAAGACTGGCAGCATTGCCACGTTGTATGGCAATGCTGATTCTTTGGCCAAATAGGCCAGACCTCTGGTCACGTGAAGAGTCGACCAATCGCTTGGCGATGTCTCGAAATACTAAATGGGCACTCGGGCCCCATGGCCCTAGAGTTTCAACCTAGATGCAACCTTTTTTTTTAAAAAGTTTTTAATTAGACGAAGGTAAACCTCTTTTCCAAGTTATCATCATCATCATCAGCTTATAGCAGTCGACTGCTGGACATAGGCCTCCCCTAATGAGCGCCATAGCGCCCTGTCTTCAGCTTGACGCATCCAGCATCTGCCTGCAGTCTTTCGCAGATCGTCATCCCACCTGGCCGGAGGGCGTCCTACACTACGTTTGCCGAGGCGCGGTCTCCACTTAAGAACTCGTTTACCCCAGCGGTTGTCGGTTCTTCGCGAGATATGGCCGGCCCACTGCCACTTCAGCTTGCTAATTCTTTGAGCCAAGTTATAATTGATTAGTATTGCGACGCTTTTATTTCCTTTTATTGCTTTCCTCATTTGTTATTGAATATAGATATCAATGAACTCAACTTATATTTCAGTAGCTGCGCCCCACGGTTTCACCCGCATAAGTCTCGACCCCGTGAGAATATCGGGATAAAAAGTATCGTATATCCTAATCCAGGTATCTGTGTAATGGTCTACCCATGTGCCAAATTTCATACAAATCCATTAAGCCGTTTTAGTGTGAAAGCGTAAAATACAAACATACAAAAAATCTGATCTCTATAATATTAGTTTAGAAAATTTATACTTAACACAACACTTTTTGCTCTTTAACTAACTAAATTAATCGTATGAAACTCGTAACTTATCCAGTTATTTATTAGATGTTCAATTCCTAAAAAGTCCTAATCAATAGCATCAAACAATACCCAAACACAATCTTTTCAACCAATTCCAAAATCGTCAAAAAGTCCTCAAGCACCAGATATATTTACTACCTTTTTTTTTGTTAACCCAGAGAGACCCATTAACACTTAACAAACATGAATAATGTCCCAGACCCGTTCCCAAGACCGTAATGCCCAAGAATTTCATTTTCATCATGTTTTTGTGTCGTTTTTCTCGAGACACTGCTACCAAAGAAGTTATTAAGGTGATAACATCGCTCTCAACAATTTACTGGCCATCCTCTATTAGCGTTGGGCCTGTTGTGAATTTTAATACTTAATTTAGCTCCCTGCTTAGGTTTTGTGGTGCAAAATAGAGGTGATATGAGTTTTTTTTTGAAGTGAAAACTTATCTGAGGCTCACTTTGAGCTCTTTCTGAATAGTGAACGAAACTGAAACGTCACACTCGGGTCGCTGAATCGGGTATACTCGGCTCGTTTCGGTAGGTGATGCTAAATCGCGTATACTTTGTGCAGAATCGTGTTTACTCAGCTCCAGTCACAAACCATCGTTTTTATTTTTATTGGTGTAAGTTTTAATTTTTTTTTTGCTAAAATGAGGTTGGGTAGCGCCACCTGAGTTGATACTGGGGTGAAATGTAAGGACTTTACATTTTATTATTGAAATCCTTTGGAGCGATAAGAAATTTGATAAAAATCTGTTTAATACAGTGGTTATGTTGGTAGTTATGATTTGAAAAGATAATTCTGGGAGAATTTCAAAGGCAATCAAGAAAGAGATATTTGAAAGATATAACGAAACAAAACCAAAGGACCAGTTTTTATTAAAGAGAAGTCAATTCTTTTAGGACCAGCGGGGTAATTGCGTTACACTAACAGTAGGAATGGCTTCGTTTTGACAGATCAACAACATTCATTTCGTTATTGACGTTGTTGAGTAGACTATTTTTTCAAACATATGGAGCAATGGATTAACAATATTCTTCAAAATGATTCAGAATGTGATGTGATGAGGCAAAATTAAGGGATCATGTCAGAACGTTGCAGGGTAACAAAAATTATTTGAATACAAAATAAAATCGCTTATAAATTGCACCACACAAATTACCAACAGTTGTCGATTGTATCGAACAATTTAATTATCTACAAGAAATATCTAGAGTGTAATTAGTAGAGAAATTGATAACATGCACATTGATAATGATGACGTCCATTTACGACAAGTCATGAATATTATAATTTTATAACATGACTTTTTGAAAATTATTGGATAACGATAAGATCTATGTGAGAGAGCTTTGGTCTTTCTCGTTTATGTAGATGGAAGACATTTTATTGTGAATGAAATGTTTTTGGTCTTTTTGTACGGGAGGATTCATATTGGTCCTTATGCTGTGACGGTTAGGGATTATAGTATGTCACGTAAATGATCATAAGTAGGTATACATCTTCCACAGTTTGGTAATTGCGTGACACAGTATCAGTAGCAATATCCTTTAAAATGATTGAGATTGATACCTAATTAATGTTTTACGCAATTAAGGTTCTGGTTTCTGTAATAGATTCGGAGGTTAACTGAAAATTATTATTTGTACCGTAAATAATTTAGATTTTGTCTAAATTTATTATTTTCATAGCAACTGTGCTATTCAATATTTTTTTCCTTAGAACCCGCTCTACACATACCTCTACGCTCGCTTTATCCATGGCTAAATAGAATTCCACCGGCGCGCTTATAGAACTTGCATTTATGGCAAAAATGTTAATGCTCACTGTAGCTAGTCTAAAGTTAGATTAGAAATTCTATTACTCTTTAAGTTGACTATTTCTTAGATTTGCATCTTCAATATCATTTGCATATAACGGCTTACATTCTTTGATTTCTATCGATTACTTGACATTCTTTCTTAAGATTATTTTACTTCTATTGATGGTACTTGTAAAAGTAATTTTGCTTATGGTGTTGACATTAATATTTGGCTTTTCATTTGTTGGACAGGTCTACTCAATCCGTATGGTTCTTTCCTCAAAAGACCATTTCACACACTAGTCTACACAGCCTCCACACTATCTGAACAAGATTATGTCTGGACTTTAAAATATACCTCTGAGTTTGTTTCGGCCTTTCTTCTCAGAGTAGTCAGATAGGAAACGCCAACCTCATCTAGTTTGTAAAATATTATTGACGTGTAAAACTATTTGTACAAACCTCGTTACACAAATAAAATCACTTATCGTTGGTTGCTCAGTTACTGATTAAGGTATTAGTATTTTATCGAATCGAGCAAAGTGTTATTGAGTTTTTCATATGTTTTCAAGATATTTAAATCCACACAGCACACAGTAGGATTGCTCAATTTATGCTGAATTGGGTCTTTTGACGCAGCTTTTTGCTAGCGTTTTTTGCAGCGCGTTCGATGAGACCATAGACTAATATTAAGACCATAATAATGTACCATATTCTGAAAAATAAATGATTATGATTATAAGCTTTAAGGTACACAATACTATTTAAAGTTTTTTTTCTGTTTTTGTGTGGATATTGTGTGCCATAAACTGGGTCAAATAAAATTTTCTTTTTTTCTTTTCTTTCCCTGGAAAATCTCCGGCAGTGATTGGCTTAGATTTTTACCACGGCATGAGCTATATTTTATGTATACAGGGTTATTGGTAAAATCAGCTGTTCCCTACATTTATGTTCGTATAACTTTTTTTTAACTTTTTCTTTTTTTTTTCAAAATGTCGGGAACAGCTGATTTTTTTCGCGATTTCAGGTTTGGTGCCATAATACAAATTGTTCATAATGATGAGTACAATGACCTCTTAAGAGGTTGTTAACGTTTTACCAATAACACTGTATAGTTCGTGCCGATTTGAGGATACGCGGTTTTGCCCTTTACCTTTCATCTTAGCAGCCTATAATGTCCCTATTGTTGGGACACAGGCCTCGTCTCTGTAAGAAATAGAATGGGCCTTCATCCATCACGTGGGCCTAGTTCGGGATGGTAGGTGTCACATGTCTTCGAATTTTTGGTTCTAGGACATGCCTGTTTCCTCACGATGTTTTCCGTTTTTGAGAGCAGTGGTGATGAACTAATTTACACAAAGTAAAGCCTCTCTGTCTCTGTCTGGGTTCGAAACTACGAATTATAACTCGTAAGTCGCGGCCGTTACCAATGGTCTACCACTGCTTCGTCATCCTAGTAGTTGGCGAACCTTCAAACGCAGATGATGACTTTTAATATGTAAGAAAGCAGCTTTTACAAGCCGATGATATCATCCCTATTAAGGATAAGATTGTAAAATACAACCATAATTTTCAAACAAAATCATAAAATCAACAGCACATTTAAGACACAGGTGGTCTTTACGGCCTCGTATATAAGGTTTTAATACGATATTTATTATGTTGGCGGGTATCCGTTCAATGTAAGTGGTTTTTAAACATCGAGGCTACCTGGTGTCGATTACATTGGCAGCTTTTGAGAGACTGTACATGTAATTAAAAGATAAGTGTAGCATTTTTAGGCTGCGATAAGGAACGATAATTTTGAAGTAACTGTAGTTTTTGGTCTTTCGATCCGGAATTGTCGGAGAGATAATCAAACGTCGAGTATTGTTGAGGGCACTTTGAATTGACCCCGGGAGAAGACTTTTATGGACCTTAAATATACGTTGGAATTAAATACTTCTACCTAAATACAATCCACCTATGACCGAGACACGTACCACAAGGGTTGAATCGAGGTGGTTCAGGAAAAGGATGCCTGGAAGGATTTGGGGGAGGCCTTTGTTCAGTAGTTTAATTTTTATTTTATTTAGCCTACACTGTCCAGTGTAGGCTAAATAAAATAAAAATTACAATCGAAAATCTTATCGCAGGTTTCATTCCCGCACAGAGTTAATATTTGAATGAAACGTTAATATGTAGTTAACTTACTGCGTTCGAATTTTGAACTGTTTTTTTTCTGGTCATGGCTACAACTCAATTTTTTATTTCCAACTCATTTCATATTCAGAACAGCATTTGATAACTTTGTTGCAGCAATGGACTGATAGGCTGATATTGATGTTGCAACTGATTTCAAAACCCATTGAAGATCGGAATCTTCTATAGGCTGCAGAGCTACTGTTCAAAAACCTCAATACAAACATTAACTTGATATCAATATCAATGACATCCGATACTTATTGGAGGAACTATTCTCAATCCCCACTGGAACCCCGTTATGTTCAGTATCTATGTGCATTAAGGTTTAAGTGACTCGTCGTAGTGGCTGATATACTTAAATTGAAGCTTTACGAGATACAACAGGTTTTGTAAGAGAGGTTTTAGACTTTCCGTGTGAACGCGCGTTGGCTGTGTGTGGTATATGCGAATGTTTTGTTTTTTGCTTCTATATGTGTAAATATTTAAGGGTTGTGACTTTAATTTGTTGATTGGTAGTGTGTTTGTGGAGGTGCTTGGGGGAGTCCTTTGTCTAGCAGTGGACGTCTTTCGGCTAAAATGACGAGTGTGATTATCTTGGTTGATTTTTATTGTCGAATTGAAAAGTAATTGGCAAATAGCTGCATTTTCTTATTTTCTCAATAAGAAAATGCAGCTATCACCGTCTACCAGTTTAATTTACTTCTATATAATTTTAGTATTGTGTTATTATTATTACCTATAAAGTGTTATCGACCACTGTAAAGTACAGGTTACAAGACACATAATAAAACATATAATAAAAAATATGATTATATGTTTGATTAAATATGATTGTATGTGCGGACCGCATACTAAAATATATAATAATATTTTTTATCTACTAAATTACTTGTCCAACTTCAACTAAATGTTTAAACAAGTCGTCCCGTAATATTTTATGGTTATATTTTTCTAATAGAGACACTCATATATTTATTTTTAGTCTTGCAACTTTGAGCCTGGCATTCGTTTACGTCATTTGCATAAGTATTTATTTGCCAAGTGGTCTGACTATTATGTGACTTCTTTAGCTTTCCTGAGAAATGTTCTAGTCTCTGGATGTTGACTTGTTGCTAGCAAAGACATTCCTAAGTTGATGCATTATTTTTAGTACTTAATTGCTTTCCTAATATGAATGCGTGCCACCAAAGGACCAGTGTAATGATCTTTAAGATCTTTTCAAAATGGTAGGAAATAGTTCTCATGAAATTTTCCGTGTTTTCAAGTAAAGTAAAAGTTTAAAGCCCCACCACTTATTATTTTATGTAAATAAAATAATAAGTGGTGGGGCTTTAAACTTTTAATAACACACAAAACAAATTCCAAAAAAAAATTCCATTTCCAAATTCCCATTAACCCTTAACCATATTTCTTGCAAGATACTATAGAGAAACATAAAAATAATATTTTATCGAAAGCTTTCATTGGCATTGGCATATTTGTTATTTATGTCCTGTACGCTTTTACAACCATCTTACAATATTAATAAAAGTATAAAATTCATTTCTACACTTACATAAAACAACATTAAAAATCTATATCAACTTTATGAAAATATAATAATAAAATAATAATTACGATCGATATAACCGCTGCGGATACTTCGGATAGTGTGTATCCACTTTTAACTCGTTTATTATGAGAAAGACAATTACCAATAATCCGATATGTTTGCTTCTTCACTAGTATTATTTTGATTATGTATATTAAGACCTTATTGCTTTGGTAACTTGCTTCTTCAAAGAGTTCCTTTGGTATATTTTTTTTGTATGCTTGTTTGTTACACTTTCACGCTAAAACTTGAAATTTTGCACCTGGGCAGACCATGACCTGGATAAGGATATAGGCTATATTTCATCCTGGATGGCAAAGGAGGTCGCGGGCAACAGGATATATTTTTGAACTTTTGATGTTTCTCTTATAATAGAGGGAACGTCTACAAGTGTCGGACTTGTTTTGTGCCAGACAAGAGACCAAATGCCTACCCTTTCTGTTGCTATATTTTGTATTATTATCAATGGATAATCCTGTTGTCTGCATGCTACAGGAGTTGATTGAAGTTACTGAAGGTGTCAAGCTCGTAGGCAAATTCTGGGCTGAATGTTTATAATAGTCCTTCAGACCGAATGTCAGCCATGGCGACCAATCGCAGCGAAGCAGGCTTTGGCGCGGGAGGCATTGTAGTGCACAAGCGTATGCGCAGACACAGGTGCACTCTCTCTTTCTGTTGACTGTATAGAGATTGCCATTAACACACTAAAGTTAAGAAGAATAGATACATTAATTATATTTATTAAACAATATTAGTGAAGGGAGCACAACTGTTTAATGATTTACCGAGGGGGCTGAGGCTTTAAAGAAGTGTGATATATATAGTATAAATATATATAAGGCAAAACTTTAAAAAACGTAGTACCTTGTAACGTCGCCACTGCCCCAGAGGCAAATATGATGTTATTTATTATTTATAATTTTCGATGTAAGCATTTTGTAAGTAATTTTAAGTTCTTATGAGAAATAAAATCTCTTTAAGCCTATATTACAAAATCGACTGCTGATCTGAATTTCTGCGTCTCGAAGATAACTCAAGTCCGTCTTTATTCGTGTGGAGACGACGGTAGAATAAAGCTATTCTCGTATAGCTAATCTCAGAGTGGGCCGAAAAGGTTTGATAGTCAATAAACTTTGGTAGCGGTGCAGACTGCTAAGGTTGCACCGGACGTACTTAAGTATCCTCATCCGCAGAGGCAGCTACAGCATTCCGCAAAAAAGGAGAATTCTCCGCAAAAATATTAACGTCGTTCTTGAAATACGCGGACAGAAGGACCACACACTTTAGCAATTATTATGCAAAATTATATGAGTTTGTATTAATTATCTTTTAATGTAGTCATACTTATGCATGCCTAGGATACCCTTATAAGTTTTGATAACATCTAGATTGAATCTGCGGGCTTGGTCGGGACTTTAACGGAAAGGACTTAATAAGAATGTTATGAGTTTTAAAATGCCTGTTTTAATTTGGTATAATATTGTGAATAGAGGGAAACTTGTTTCTGTATGTGATAAAGGCTTTTGCGTCTATTAATGATGGGTTAATGAGCTGATTATTATCTTATGATGGTGTGTGTGGTTGTGGGTGGTGGAGATCGTTTCGATTTTTTTAAACCTCTAGTGGTTTATTTATAAACGATGATTAAAGTTAGGTGACGTTTAAATGACAAAAATGTATGGTTATACAGTTGCTAATCACTACTTAACTTTATGTAAGTACGTTTATGAATAAAGAGGAAAATGCCGTAAAAAATAAAACTGGCTTAAAGTAAATAGGTCATCATTTTTCTCAAATTAAATTTTAAATTCACGATTCATATTTTGTATCATAAATATTCTTTCCAAAAATAATCCTACATGCTGCAAGATTTGTTTTGTTAAACCATACTTTTCATCTCAATGATTATGTCTATTTACTAATACTACATGCACATAACCTTCCAGTACCCAGTGAAAGTAACGTCTCGTTTCAAATTGCTTCTCAAGCTACCCTACACTTGCTAGTAAATATTAAGTACATTATTGTGCAAAGAATGTCGGATTCGCGACAATGCTGTATAAATTCCGAGGACACAAAGAAACAGTTATTGAGGCGACTGCAGACGCTCGATGTGTTGAATGTTAGAAAACAGGGTTGGTACTGAGTTCATGATTTATTTTCATTATTTTGATGCAACGCTTTTATATTTGTTAGGTGATTAGCTTTTGCCCGCGACTTCGTCCACGTGAAATTTCTTGTTCTCCGACCCACATCGTCGCATGGCATCGCCTGCCCGCTGTCGTTTTCACTTAACATTATTTCTGACTTTTTTTGTTTTTGTTTAGGTCCTGTAAGGGTCCTAGCGCAACAGCAATCGAAGGGCCCGTTAGGGCCGATGCCTGCCGGGTCAGCGGGATTGTCCGAAAGGGTTACCGCTGGCCCGGAACATAAAGGGCTAAGGAAGGATCACGGGTGGGTTTTAGTCAGTAAGAGTCTGACACTCCCTTCCGCTCCACCCAGAGCGGGAGGGGTCATTTGATGATTTCCCATCCTCAAAAAAAAAAGGGTGTCAACTGCTTCCATACCAAATCTTATCAAAATTGGTCTAGCCGTTTGTGCGTGAAGAAGTAACAAACACACTCACAAAGTTTCACCTTTATAATATTAGTGTGATCAAATATGAACCATAATATGTAGACAGAATATATCCAGTAGAAAGATAATATCAGCGTTTAATAAAAAAACCCAAAATTCCATAACAAAATAATTAAATATACTCTGTAGCAACCCTAGTGATAAGAATAGTGCATTTGAGCGGCAGTGGCGGGTTATCGCGCGTCAACAGGCAGTCGCGACGCGGCAGACGCAATGTTAATTGTAAAATTACGATTTTCATTGCCATTTAAATATCATTCTCTATATTGGTTTTTGAAGCGATGTATAGAGAGTGTGAAACTCACATAAAATATTTTATCTTTCATTTTAGTATTAATAAGTTTTCACTGTTTGCAAGATTATGATGGAATCTAGTCCAAGACATTTATAGCTAATAATCAACAAAGTTTGCGTAATAAATGATACTCGGTAGCACTTTCTTGTCCACTTTAGTCCTGCATCGAAAGAGCTGGAAGTCATGGATAGAAGCGTTTTCCCAGCAGTGGGATGTTGCAAGCTAACAGTAACAGTAGCACTTTCTTATTAGTAGGCAAATTTTTAAGAAGCATAACAGTATTTGTCTAGTCTGTACTTTAACCATTTGACAACAGAAAACTATTTTTACAAGAGAATAAGTGTCAAAACTACACTCGTAAGCTCTCATTAATAATAAATGGCCAAGATATTAAAAAGGACCTAAAACACTTGCACGGTTACCCAACTCTTTTCTCACTAAACTACATGGTCCTCACATGACCTGATCAAGATTAAATCTAGACTTTGAGAGAGAGATACGAGAGGTAGACTCCATCTTTTTTATATGACGTATAAAACGAGTTCCCATAGTCTATTTACAGAATAAACAATTTCATTTCATTTACATCAGAGAAAAATGTAACGCCATCAGCTTATATTCCCAGTAGCTAATTAACTTACTTCATAAACAATCTTACAAGCTCAACCACAGATTTACAATAGGACAGATAAGGCAAGAAAACATCCCAGCGTTTGCACAAACTCGCCTCGATAATCTCTCGTTAATACTGTTTATATTTAACCTATAATTAAACGAACTGGCGGGTTTCGATAGCGTAGTCCTTTGTTTTCTTCTGCCACCTAAATTCACTGTCGTGTTTCAATTTACTTTTGTTCGATTTCTGCTGTTTGCAGGGATAATTTAGTTTAATTATTGCTGACGGGATGCCGTGGGCTTACAAAGAGCCATCCACTTGGATTTGACTGAGATTACATTTTATAGAACAATGTGGTCCTCGGATACTGAAAGGACCAAAAAGTCTTAACGACATTCTATGACTCTGGACATAGAAGCAGAGCTTGGAACCGGTACCAAAAGTACAGGTTTTGTACCGGTATTTAGCGGTTCTTGCTATTTCGATACCTGGGTACCGGTTCCAGACAGGTTCCGGTACTCCACCTAGCAAGTACCGGTACCAAATTCAGGTACCCGGCGTGTACCACAAATCTCATATTTGTACGAGGAACCTGGTATGGTTGGCTACCTTGAAGTTATGTTTTTAATGCGCATTATGAGGAAATGCTGATGCTGATGACTTTTGAAAAAGCCCAAGTAAAAAGTCTTAAATTTTGAGGTTTGGCTCCGGCCTATTTCCTTCTCCAATATTGGACCAAATTAAAAGATATTTTATAAACTGAATAAAAAGGATATATACTGTGTCCCTATGATTTTATGTTTTCAGTTGTCAAATTTGTACACTAGGCCTCTATCATATCTATTGAAAGCGGTTTAAATGGGCATTTTTCGAGGGTTCTAGTGCTTATAAAAATAATGTATATCAAAAAGGAAAACATAGGGACCTACAAGTAGTTAATATTTATTATTCTGTAAAAAATCATTACTGTAAGGCCATTAACCAGAAATAAAACAGGCGAGAGTGTTTCTATGGAGAAACGGCCACCCGCTATCCTTTTAATTACTATATCTTTTTTTGCACTGTAACTTATGAAAATATTTGTTTGGGACCGGTTTTGTTACTGGTACAGTACCGATACTGAAAGGAGGCCGTACGTTACGTACGGTACGGTACGGTCATTGTACGTTTCCAGACGTAGTCGTCTGGTACCGGTACCAATAGTACAGGTACTACTCTGGTAACGGTACCCCACCAAGGCCAATGGTACCGGTTCCCAAAAATAGAAGCACTTCAAGCTCTGCATAGAAGTAACTCTACATCATCTAGACGAAAAATATTAAAAGTGAAAAAATAAAAATAAAATAAACTATTATAAACACATCCTTCACGTAACTTATATCGTGGACTCATACTTAAACCCTCACTCTCACTAAGGAAACAATTAGTATAAATCAGTAAAAAAAAGAACCCAAAAACTCGAAATGTTGACGCGTACCTTTAATCATCCAGGTAAGACCATCAACCGGTAATTATAATGTATGTATGTGATTAAATGCTTACGAGACCCCGCCTCCTGTGGGAGAGAGATGCAAGATTTTCCCATACAACGCATATAGCTTGTAAAAATTATGGGGGCACGATCGTCATCTCTTTTTTGGTCCTTCGAGTGGGAAGCTTTGATTGTGTGCGATAGAGTGGCGGGTACGTAATTAGTTGTTGTTGGGTCATTAAATTGGAATAAGATTTTCTTTTTGTTTTTTAGGCGTTGCTTTAATTTAACGACATTATTTTCCTTAACATTTAAGTTTTGCAAACAATTTGACTGGTAATAATCTAACCTTATTTCATAAATGTTTAATTCATTCATCATTCATTAATTTTAATTTCAAACTAATTATTATTTGTCCGTAATAATTGTTTGTTACAAAGGTTGTAAAATTATGTTAGTCGACAAAGCTAAACTGTGTTACTGCAGACTAAGGGTAACATAACAACGAGATAAGTTACTTATTTTGTGGATGAATATACTGACAGACAAGGAGATCAAGTTAAATATATCAATTTCTGTTAAGGGGGAAGCGCTAAGGTAGCCCGCGAAATTCAAATTTTCTTACGTTTTTTGCAATTTGCTGGTCAGCATTAAGTTGTACGTTGATTAATATATGAATCGCGGCCGTAAGAAATATGTGTTTACAGAATTATAATCATTAAAGTCATCAACACAACTCTCTAAGACCACGTAAGTCCAAAGAATGATGATTTCATGAAACAGTTATTCTTGGGACTTACGTGGTCTTAGAGAGTTGTGTTGGTAACTTTAATGATTATAATTCTGTAAACACATATTTCTTACGGCCGCGATTCATATATTAATCAACGTACAACTTAATACTGACCAGCAAATTCCAAAAAACCTAAAAAAAATTGAATTTCGCGGGCTACCCTGGCGCTTTCGCCTTAAACGAAAATGCTAATAATTTTATCTGAAATCAAGACACTACCACTTCGGCAAATTACCCCAAAATAATTACTGCAATTAAATAAAAACATTCATTTGGCGCCGAGTCCGTTTCCCAGCGTCCAAAAAACGCCACACCTCATTCGACAGCTGCTTCCTCCAAAAAGTTTTTACTTGCATCCGTGTTATTAAGTGATTACTAGTTGTTTGAGGTTAATCTCAGATTTCCCTTATCGCGCATGGCGGTAAGTGCGAATTGAGGTGAAATTATGCAGAATACAAATTGTCTGTCATTGGATACGAATTAGAAATTCGATGCTACGAGGCGGTGTTGCAAGCGAGTTTTGTTTACGCTTTGTTTTATTCTTTAGGTGTTGCGACATTTTCAAGATTTTAAAATTTGCATTAAAGGGTGACTTATTACCGAGATGACGACGAATAGGCAAGGAATGTTGCGCCGACCCCAAATAAATTGGTTTAAGGGCAGGGTACAATGCGTGCCACGAAAGATGAGACTTGACCCCGCCTCCCCCGCTCTTTCCGCTGCCCCTATGACGTCCGGTCCCGTCCCGCACTCAGACCTCATACCGCTAAAGATACCTAAAATCGTGTTCTGCGCAAGTCAAACCACGTGGTGTGTCAAGTCTCATCTTTCGTGGCACGCATTATACTTTTGAATTTTTATTTAGTTTTGGAGTGAATACCTATTGAAATTATTTATTTAAATTAACTAAAACTAAACTAGCAGCGCCCCGGGGTTTCACCGCATAAGTGGCGAACCCGTGGGAATATCGGGATAAAAACTAACCTATGTCCGTTCCCGGGACTCAAACTATCTCTATACCAAATTTCATCTAAATCGGTTTAGCGGTTTAAGCATGAAGAGGCGACAGACAGACAGACACACTTTCGCATTTATAATATTAGTATAGGTGAAACGCGCCTTTCCTATTTTCCACCATGAAACACATAACAAAGATTATTGAGGGGTCTAGAGGGGGAATGATTACGTGAAAAAGTATTCTAGAAAGAATAATAAAACTTAAATATAATACGCATAGTCGCATACGTATATATTGTAAAAAAAATTAAAGTACAAAACAAAAAACTACATACAATTATAAAACTATCCCTCCAAGATCCGTACTTCAAGCAGATGTAAAGAAGGACCAAAAACAAAAAGCAGTATGTTTTTTCGTACAGTACCCGGCGATAAATATTGCACATCGACCTTTGGAAAGAGACAATCGGCTAATTTCGGCTTCGTAGAGCGTTATCTCTGTCGCACGAAATACAAACAGTCCGGTATCTATTAGGAGCTGTTAAAACAATTATGATTTGCTTCTTTTGATAATTATTTTTATTCTTTGTATAAAATGAAAAAAAAAGGTAAAGGTCGATGTGCAATATTTATCGCCGAGTACTGTAATAGATTGCATCTTGCATGGGTTTCATTTTATCGCTCCGCTAGCAAAATAGCCTTGGTCCTATATACATTAAAAACTTGTTCCTAAATTGTCGTTTTCTAGACGTATTTCCGTTACTTATAATGTAAGTATTAGTGGTTTATTATGCGCTATTTTACTAGGATTAGTCATGTTTTGCTCGTTTCGTCTACTTTGTGTCATGTTCGATACAGTTCTTATCATATTGATTGGAAAGTAAAGCCTATAAATACATGTCCTAACTAATAATTATTTAAATAATGCCGGGCTGTCTATTTATGCGTAGGTCTTGGCTTAGAAATCGCCGTTCGGTATCTTTAAGGTGACGTAAAAGCAATTAAGGAATTATTTCAGGTTACTACTGAATACATAATCAGCCAATAATTTTCCCACTGCTGGGATAAAGGTCTCCTCTCTGTGATCGGGAGTGGACCATAATCCACCACGCGGGCCCAGTACGAGTTGGTATAGATCTTCTCTTTATATGTCTGTGGTATAGATAGCGCCATCCACGAAGACACGCCCCGCTCTTCTTCCTAATCGCTTACAGTACTGTGCAACATTCCGCTAGTGTTTTAGTTTTGTCGATACATAGTAATTACTAATTTGTGGGTAATTAGTGTGTATAAAAAAACTAAAACACTAGCGGAATTAACTAGCGACAACTACTAGCGATTAGTAAGACGAGTGGGGCGCGTCTTCGTGGATTGCACTATCTGTAGATGTCACATGTATTCGAATTTCTGGTTCTAGGACATGCCGGTTTCCTGACGTTGTTTTCCTTCACCGTTTTTGAGAGCAATGGTGATGACATAAATTAACACAAAGTAAAGCGCCTGTCTGGGTCCGAACCCCACGACCTACAACTCGTAAGTCGGGTCCGTTACCATTAGGCCATCACAGCTCTCATACGTATTATAAAAAAAAAAACTGGGCTGGCGATGCGGTGCGACGCGCGACGGGGTGACTCGAGAGAACAAGAAATTTCACGCGGACGAAATCGCGGGCAGAAGCAAGTGTTATACACCGTGTTCCGGACGATATACATAAACTTCGACCAGATGTTCAGACCATGGAAATAAGCATTTTTCATTCTGGACACATTGACATTTAATTTAATTAATCCTTATTTTTTATTTTTTGTTAATTTTCATACAAACTAAATACCTTGACGTAAATTACCCGATATGCATGCATCTTTATCCGAATTGGCAACGACGTATTTTCATTCATAAGATTTGGCGGGCTGAAACTTGTCAAAACTAAGTTAAGACCCTTTCTTACTGCATAGCTCAACTAAATTTCTTTAAATGAAATTACAAATATCTTTGTAACGAAGGCTTTTTAAGTACTACTTCCTATGTTAGAATTATTTTGTAAAAGCTATAGAAGCGTTTGACAAAGTTTATGGATGACGTGAATAACACGGTGTATATATGTATGTATTTATGCGTGTGTCTTGGCTAGGAAAAAGAAAGACGTTTCGGTTCCATTTTTAGGTGTCGTAAGAAACTGAAACCGAGATATGAAACCGGCATGTCCTAGAACTAGAACCAAACATTCGAAGACATTGTGACATCCACCAACCCGCACTAGGGCCGCGTGGTGGAGGCCTGTGTCACGGCACAGAAGTACAAACATTATACGCTGATTACGCTTATGTTCAAGATAAGACAACTGTTTCAGGTAAGTGCTTACTACTAAATATTGTTAACTAGATAGCGCCCCGCGGTTTCACCCGCATAAGTGTCGATCCCGTGGGAAAATCGGGATAAAAAGTAGCCTATATGTTAATCCAGGGTGTCAGCTACCTCCATACAAAATATTATCAAAATTGGTCCAGCCGTTTGAGCGTGAAGAAGTAACAAACATATAAACACACACACACACAAACTTTTGCCTTTATAATATTAGTGTGATTAAAAGCCCATTTCAACTCTCGTCAGTCTTAAAAAATATACATAATATTTTCGGAACTTTGTGCCCATACTAAGAAATCCTCAGTCTTGCGATCAGCAGCCGCGTCATCGACAGCCAGACCAGTCTGAAGGGGCATTGATATGTTTATATTATAATTAAACAATCTCCCTTCAAGATAAACAGCTCCATCATCGGCTCAAGTATCAACTTCCATAATAAGGTCTTTTACAACCGGTTTACAATAACTCCAAAACTTTCTATACATCTTTATTACACTGTTGACTGAACTTCAATATAAGTATGTGTACATCTTTGAAGTAAAAGGGTTCATATGCCCTTTGTTACTCTATTGTATAAAACCCTGTCGAAGGGAAGTTTGTTTAAGCATTTGTTATTTCAACGAGGATTAGTAGATCGGTTACATAATGGAGGTACTGTGATACTTTGTAGATTTGGTAAAAAAAGTGGCTATGGAAGTTACGAAAGAGGTTTTGTGTATTCTAAAGCCTGCTCGCCTGCCCGGAACATAAAGGGCTAAGGAAGGAACACGGGTGGGTTTTAGTCAGTAAGAGTCTGACACTCCCTTCCGCTCAACCCAGAGCGGGAGGGGTCATTTGATAATTTCCCATCCTCAAAAAAAAAAGCTTGCTTTATAATGGATAGTTTCCGGTATTTTGCAAAGAAGTACTTTGATCCAAAGGACCAATACTTGTATTCCCAACGACGTGATTATAATTTAGGTTCAGACTGAATAATGTACATACGTCAGCACCTCCAGCTACCCGAAACTGTCAAATTTTCCCAATCAACTTTGAACCATATGCTTTAGCGATAAAGTTGAAAATCTATTAATGAAATTTGACAGATTGTAGTAGCTTGATGTGCAGTGGCGTCTGTACATTATTGCCTCGTTGGTCCAGTGGTCGCAAAAACTACTGCTGAGCATAAAGTTCTATTCCCAGGTCGAGTAGAGTGTTGTGGGACTTTTCCAGGAATTTCCCAAAATAGGTATACTTGTGCTCCCGATTTGCTTCTCAATATCCAATAAACGTCCATCCATAGCTTTGAGGGCGAAAGTGGTATTGAAATATTTTTTTTAAGAAATATACAGTTTTACTGACCGAATCAACAACTCCAAAAAAACATTAATTTTACAGATCTATCATGCAATTTTGTTTGATAATTTTTTCATTATTTTAAACTTACAATATTCTGTGTGGTCGGGGCACACAAGTCAGCAAGTTTGTAACCCATTTAATTCTAGCAAACTGCATAACCCAATGACTCATTCATAATTTTGTACAGACGCCAGCACATCAAGGTACCCGAAACTGCCAAATTTTCCCAATCAACTTTGAGCCTTATGCTTTAGCGATAAAGTTCAATATCTATTAAAGAAATTTGACAGATTGTAGTAGCTTCATGTGCTGGCGTCTGTACATAAGCGAAACTAGCTCTTTATCAATAGGAGCTGTCATAAAACTATCGAATGACAATAACAAGTGCATGTGAATCAGTGACTACTGCGATGTTTAGTACCCAGATGTCTGCTGCATGTGATGCGAAGGACATTGCTTATCTATCTGGTTTAATGCTGGACTAGTAGTGAAGTGTTTGCGAAACGTACACTAGACAGTGTGGCTTTATGTCACATATTAAATAGTTCGTCTTGTAAATAGCTTAGTATTATTTTAAGTAGAAATTTGTTAACTTTATTAGGTACCTACAGACAAGGAATTAATTAGTCTTAAGGCTACGCCGACCGCCTAGTGGCGCCCTCATCGTTTGTTTGGTTATTTCTTTTATTTTAGAATGAAAATGCAGAAAATAAGCATGTTAAGTTGTGCTCCACAAGATTGTACGTTAATATTATTATAAACGGTAGTTTTACATTGATTAGTTTTATTATAATCACTGAAACGGAAAATAGTGGCGACTATTATGCAATGCATCTTATGGATCGTCCAAAACAAATCTATTTGGTCCTTATAACCGTAAACTGGGATATTCAATTTAAAATGACCTTAAGATACATTAATTATGACCTCACTCGTTTAGCTTCTTTATTTATGCCAACGCTCGAACACTGACTAGATTTAAGGCTAAGCACGATTCTGATCTTTAAATCCGATGAGTTACAGCAATGGCTTCACTGCAAGATTGCAGACCCATACATTACTTTCTCCTTAACTTATGATCCGATAATTATGTTCGTACATTTGACATGACATTTTGCTATCTGACATTGAAGCTTATGTTGATATGACCATTAAAACACGATGTAAGAACCTATTTTTTGTATCATCGTGACAACGCATATTTAATGTATCCGCTATTGAGAACAGTATTGCAGTGTGCTGATCAGTTTCTAGAAAATACTACTGATCTGTAGATGCGATGAAATAATAATAGGTACAATGTCTTCTGGTGATTATTATTGTCTTAAAATTTTGCTTGACCTGTTCCTATGTTATTTATCTCCTTCATTCTCCCTTGTCAGCTGACACGTTATCACTTCCTTTCAATTTATATCATCTCTGATAGTCACACAGTTCACAGACACTGGACTTCCATTATCATCGTTATGAACTGCTAAACATGAACCTCCAAAAAATGAGGCATGCGGGACTATTGCACAAATAACCATGATTGTCAAACGTGCTGGTAATTACCACTTACCATGCCGAAGAAACAGACACTTCATACCAAACACTGTAAGTAGCCACTAAAATCCAAAACAACTGACGACGGGCATTACCACCGCCATTTAGGTCGTCAAATACGTAAGCAATAAATCTAAGACTGACAAAGTCGCGTGTACTTACGTTAGCATACCCACCAATACATCCCAGTTTAATCTGAACTCTCATTGTACGGCAAGCCAATACAATGCTAGGTCAGGTTAGACAGGAAGTGTACTACTTGAAATGCCGTCGTTTGTACAGTTTGACTATAAACCGGTACTGACGGACGTTTCGTCGATTGTTTTGACTGCTAACGTCTCGTTGCTTTGCACTGGGAATGTTGACCCAATGTGCTTGTGTCTTTGTTGGTACGTTCCGTAGATATTGCCGTAGATAGGTTGTGTTAATTTTATTTATGTGCTAAATTTCATGTGTTTACCATTGAGCCGGCTGGCGGGATTTATTAACTTACAGGAGGGTGAAAGTATTTATGAATGGAGATTTTATATCCTATGGAGTCTGGATTTGTGTCGGTTAATGGCAATGGGCTCTTTCCCTATTACATGGGGTTTTAACATAACTGACGAAATGGGGGTGTAATTTAGGTACTTCTCTACTTAACTCTTTGGCAGGGCCGCCGTTACCTGGGGGTGCAAGGGGTGCGCGGCACCCAGGCGCCAAGGTCTTTGGGGGCGCAAGCCGATCAGGTCATTTACTAATCACTCGTTATAACCGAAACGCTCCAGCGCTGTAACCGCACGTCAGTGCCTCGAAAAAATCCCTTGGAAAAAGTTGGTGAAAATCATCTTAAAAATGGAACACAAAAATTAAGTTTAATATCTTTTTGTTGGCAAGGGGGGCGCAAGCTGATTTTCGCACCCCGGCATCAATATGGTTAAGACGGCCCTGCTCTTTGGGGATTACCGGCGTAATGATATGTTATGTTATGAGATCTTATCTGTTGGCTATTTTCATCAAGTCGAATATAATTTTGACATATTGGTACAACAGGATGTCGAGCAAAGAAAATGCGAAAGGTACTCTTGGTTCAAAATGTGGCTTAATAACATATTAATGATTTTCATAAAGTAGACTCTATGATGTAAAGTTAAAACACCGTTAAAGGTAGATACCAAAGTCAAAAACATAATACATTAGATCATTCTCTTTCATGTACAATATCGAATAATCGAATTTATGTTGCAAGCAGGTAGCGATAACTTCATTGTACGAACAGCGTTCTTATTTCATAATTTATCGCAATATCTCAGAACATAGGTAAGTACGTCATTCCATGTAATCGTGATAGGTTAGTCTGTGGCTGCGGTCGCATTGGTGTAACCATGGCGACGACAGAAACAAAATGTTTTATATCGCTTTACATTTGCAAAGCTGTCACGGCCAATACTAAGAAGAGGTTTGTTTCGTGTTGTCACAACGTTCGTGCTATTGTGTTTTATGCGACTATGGAGATAGTAGGCCACCTGATGAAGAATTATGAAAATGAGCACGGGCTAGGTGGAGCGGCGATCTTCGCAGGGTAACTGGTAGCAGCGGGATGAGAGTTGTTGAGAAATTAGCTGAATGGCGTGGAATTGGACAGGCCAATGTCTAGAAGTAGACTGCTGTAGGCTGTTGATGATAAGCACCGCCTTGACCCCGGCAAAGTCATACGTCTTTTCATATTTTGGAAAAATTAGAGAAGAGCTCTCGGTGAAATTGGTCGTTCGTAAAAGTAGGTAAGGTAGGCTACCATTTTTAGTGGCAAAATTGGAACAATGGTGGTTGTTTCCTGAATTAACCGACAAGGAAAACTAAACTATATCTATCTAAAGAACAGTGTTTTAAAAGAGACTCTTTATTTATTTGTCAAGAAACAAACACTTCGAAAGATAACAAGACACTGTTAAAAGAGTGGAAGTAATTTATAAAGATATCGAAAACACAAAAGGTGTGACCAAAAGTGCCCCAAAAAACCATAATAAATTGAGTCTATTTAAGGCGAAAGCGCCAGGGTAGCCCGCGAAATTCAATTTTTTTTAGGTTTTTTGGAATTTGCTGGTCAGTATTAAGGTGTACGTTGATTAATATATGAATCGCGGCCGTAAGAAATATGTGTTTACAGAATTATAATCATTAAAGTCATCAACACAACTCTCTAAGACCACGTAAGTCTCAAGAATAACTATTTCATGAAATCATCATTCTTTGGACTTACGTGGTCTTAGAGAGTTGTGTTGATGACTTTAATGATTATAATTCTGTAAACACATATTTCTTACGGCCGCGATTCATATATTAATCAACGTACAACTTAATGCTGACCAGCAAATTGCAAAAAACGTAAGAAAATTTGAATTTCGCGGGCTACCTTAGCGCTTCCACCTTAAAAGTAAAAATGCTATTCCATTTGTTGAACTATTGTTTATCTAACGATAAATAGCTTTAAAACGACTCATACTAACTTGAAATGCAGCTTTTTATCTGTAAGCTTTAAAACCATTTAAATGACAGAGTATACCCAAAGGACCAGTTTTGATTGACCTCTATTAATAAACATGGCGCTAGGGTACGCAGTTCAATTTAAAATGGGTTATTGGTACAGTTCTTTAACGAACATATTGACTTGTTAGGAAATGTTACACAAAACATTGGATCAATATTGGACAACATTTTCTTAACCCAATATTGGTTGAAGACTTGATGTATTCGTTATTGATGGATCGTAGAATTTTCTGATTAATATAGTGTTGTTAATGTTCGAATATTTTATTCAAAATTCTAAATTCAAAACAAATTGAATTTTTGAATTTTCGAATTTTGAATATTTTATTGAAAGTAAAGAAAATACTATCGGCGAGGTCAGACTCTAAAAAGTTTTCTTTTTTTACCGAGACATCACGTAAGCTACTTCAGTCTTATAAAAGGTCAAATTAAATTAGCTAGCGGTACTCCACAGACGTTTATCTTTATCTACCTAGCCTTTTCCCAACTATGTTGGGGTCGGCTTCCAGTCTAACCGGCTGCAGCTGAACTTTAACTCCACAGATATTATGGGTACTTATCGATATATAAACACGATAAAGTAAAACTGATTTGCTGAATTTTTTGGTGTCAACGACTGCTGATAGTGTATTTACTTGAAGTATGAATTGAGAAAATAAGTTTATTTTTGTTTTTTTCGTATTTACCCATCACGTCTGTAAAGTTCACACAAAAACAAAAAAACTTATGTTTAAACTGTTATTTCAAGTAACTACACTACCAGCTGTCGTTGATGCCAAAAATTTTATTCATCAGATGAATTTCTATGATATTGATACCATCTAGGGGTGAGGCATATTTAACGTAACAGATAGAAATAACAGATATTTAAAAATAACAAATAACAGTTGTTCCTACCAATATAACTTATCTGTTACTTAAAATAACAGACCCTCAAAGACTGTTACCACGGCTGTTACTGATAATTCAATATATCAGTCAGTCCCACACAGGCTCATGGACTGTTACCACGGCTGTTACTTTTATACATACATACAAGGTCTCTCTCTTCCTCATTAAAGAATGACGCTTGCTAAAAAGAGAAACACCTATTATTTATTCCGAAATCGGAAATATGTTTACTTCTCACTCTTACTAAAGCGGTTAAACTACGCTAAAAAGAGAAGCTCCTAGTATTTATTATCCGTAAAATACAGTTGGTGGTCTAACAAGAACCAATATTTTCGAAAAAGTGACTCCTCCTAGTGACTTCCGAAATTAGGTCGTGTTACCTACCTGTTATCTGTTAGCCAATTACCATTATAAAAAAAAACTTTTTATTATATTTTTCTTTATGGCAATGTCCTTTGTGATGCAACCAAAATTTATGATCCGTTTCATCGTTTCCGAATGCCTATAATAAGTTCGGCGGAATCCATCGCAAAATGTTCCAGGTATTTACGATTTTTTGATAAACCAATAAATGAATTTCAGACTAACCGGATGTCTGAAAAAAGTTATGAATAAACGTAATTCTATTATTTCAAATTACCCCGTCATTCCTTCCTATTCAATACTTCGGAAACGATTTTCGACTTAAAACGAAAAGAAATAAAGAAGATACTCAATTGTTATTTTAATACGTATTTATCGTCGGTACAAAAATAACAGGCTGTTATTTAATAACAGATATTTGGATCTGTTATTTTTGTGTAACAGTAACAGTGATAACAGATATCGTGTTTAACCTGTTACAACCCATCTCTAATACCATCACGTCTGCGAAGTTTCGCTAACTAATTTAATTTGACCCTGAGTATGCATTTGTTGATAAATAAATGTAAGTTAAATTAAGATTATTAAACCATCGCTCGTTAAAAAGATAGCTTAAGAAGAGCCAATCAGCAAGGACCAAGGTCGCTAATGGGGCTGCTTGGTACATGTATGTACAGACACAGCACATCAAGCTACTACAATCTGTCAAAATTCTTTAATAGATTTTCAACTTTATCGCTAAAGCAGATGGTTCAAAGTTGATTGGGAAAATTTGACAGTTTCTGGTGGCTTGATGTGCTGGTGTCTGTACATAGAAGTAATTTAATATACCGTACTATTAATTGACTGAGTCACTCTAAAGCAATCACAAGATATTAATTACTATCCACTTCATTTTCTCCAACACTTTCTTTAATTACTTGTAGCACAGTTCAGTAATTGACTATCATTTAGTGATATGAGTGAGTTAATAGATATTCCGAAGAGGAATGATGGAGCTTGAAGACTGCAGGTAATTACTTAGTAGACGTGTTCGTGATTACAATCATTATTATTGAGCTTAAAGGCACCCCGCAGAAAGGCGCGACGCGACAGAGCGACGCGATTCTGGTAAAATAATTTCTTTGAAGTTTTCATAGAAATTGTTATGCCAAAGTCGCGTCGCGTCTGCTTGCGGGAGCCTTTATACGGTATTCGATGTCAGCAGGTTCGTCTAAAGATGGTTCTTTTAACGGTTAAGGCACAGTGTGAGTGAGTCGCAAAGTGACTAGCAATACTTTAGGTCGACCGCTTAACTGAGACGTTGCCTGAGGTAGCTGCGCGGTGCGGGAGGGGTGATAGTTGTCACAACTTGATGAATCACTGAGCTTTCGTATCACGTCACCACACCCCTCCCGCACCGTGCTGCTACCTCAAGCAACGTCTTAGTTAGGCGGTCAGTCTATAGATGGGGATTGTGGAAAACTGGATTGTGGACAACTTAGAAAAGCGTATGTCTAGCAGAAGACTATAATATGTTTTGTAAGATGGAATATCCATAGCGGGAAAACAATAATAATAATATTGTTTCCATTTCTTGCAAAAGTCCTACACCAATGGTGCACTTGTATAGTGCGTACAAGGAAAATCGTCGATTGGTGCCTCATTTCATTATATAAAACCGTCTGGAGGGCCTCTGCGAGCTGGCTTCGGCCCCTCGTACGCCTTCCAAAGGTCCAGGTTCCGAGGGTACCGAGATATGGCAAAGACATTTTTAAAATAACAATAATCCAATAATTTATAATGGCAAGAAAAGACAACCGGTCCTTTGGTACAAATCACAATTGTAATCTTTGGTACACTATTGGCCAATAAATCCCAAAAAGTTAAATAATGGTTCTACAATACGTGGGCTAAGTCTTGAGACACTTGTCATTTCGTAAATCTTAAAGCTTCTGGAATCGACACATCGTAAACACCATTCTTCAAACGCTGTAACTTGTGCGCTAACTTCATTTCATCTGTGAGGAGTCTTGATTCTAAATGTCATTATATTGCACAACTATCAAAGGGTTTATACGCTCAACTAAATAACTAACGGCTTAACGTGCTTTCCGAGGCACGGAGGGGTTTCGACATGTAATGGATGTTCACCCGTCTTTGAACCGACCGCGGCAAGTGTAGCTTACCCTTCGATCGACCTGTGCTATTATTATTTAGCCACGTGCCCATTTCCAATTGGTATAATATTGATAAATTATTTACAGAAAGATAATTAATTTTCACGTTGTGCTTCTTCAATACCTGAAATAGAAATAAATAATTTCCCTGAAAAATATAATACGCATTCATAAGAAAATAACGGTAGTAGGTAGTATATGAAAACAATACCTTTTCCATCAATTTTGTCCACTGGCAACTCTGTGCGTCCAATTAGGTTTGACGTTTGTCATCTTAAATACCACTCTACCACTTACAGAGAAAAGTGGAAATAAATCTTACCGAAGAAAGAGTAATTTTAAAGAAAATGAGTCCCAAGAGAATTACTTACATGAGGAAGAGATATTAAGACAAACAATGGAATTCATATCTGTTTTCTTTCGATATTGCTGTTTCGTCTGCCTAAGTCACAGCTGTCATTGGTCATCAGAGGGACAATGGGGGTTTTCGTGAAAATTTACGACACCAGTTGGCACCACTTTGACAAGAGGTCTTCCAATATAAAATATATGATGACGTTCATCATTCGATTCATTCATTCGTTCATCATTCAGTCATGACTAAAGAAAATATAGGCTCTTTGACAGATGTCTGGACCTGACGTGTCAGTGCTGCCACCTAGCGAACGTCATTTCAGAAAACCCTCATTCCGGTAATTTTAAAAACATTCACAGTCTGATCTTAGTCTCAATCTGTCAAAAATATACATAGGATGCCTGGCAAATAGAGCCGAAAAGAGAGAAAGCGATATAAAGGCTGCCCGTTGTATATTTAGTAGTGTTTTATGTATTTTTTATGTGATGTACTTTTGTGGTGTACAGACGCCAGCACATCAAGCTACTACAATCTGTTAAATTTCTTTAATAGATTTTCAACTTTATCGCTAAATCATAAGGTTCAAAGTTGACTGGAAAAAATTGTCAGTTTCGGGTAGCTTGATGTGATGTCGTCTGTAAGTATACTCGTATATAAATAATTAAAATACGTCTAATTTCTTTATATTTTTGACATGATTTTGACGTTGATTGTCGCTGAGATGAGATTACAACTAGATTTTGAACATTTTTAATTACGGGAATTGGTCTCCATGTAGACGAGAGAGATTTCACATAATTTTAGACTGTCTCATTACTACGAGCTGTTGACCAATGTTCGCTACGAGTGATATAAGGCGTATACTCTGTTTTATTTGAGGGGCCCGTGGCTAAATAATAACAGCCGCACAGGTCGATCGATCAGGTTAAGCTACCCTTGCCGCGGTTGGTCTATGGATGGGTGACTATCTTTACGTACCGACACCCCTCCGTGCTTCGGAAAGCACGTTAAGCCGTTGGTCCCGGCTGTCATTCGTGGATCTTTGACAGTCTTTACGGGTAGTCAGAAGCCCGAAAGTCTGACAACCAGTCTTACCAAGGGGTATCGTATTACGTACTAACTGGGTTGTGGAGGTCAGATAGGCAGTCGCTTCATGTAAAATACTGGTATTCAGCTGCATCCGGTTAGACTGGAAGCCGACCCCAACATAGTTGGGAAAAGGCTAGGCAGATGATGATGATGATGACTCAGTTCTATATGTTTGATCAAAATGTAAACATATGGATCATAGTGCTAGTGGTTTAAGTGCCTGCCACTTGCAAATTGAGTGTTTTGATTTCATTGTCTGAAAGCCCGAAATACTTATTTTAAATCACCCTAAAGATGTTTTTATTTGACCATCTAAGGTAATTTTTATAACTTCAATCTTCATCGACTCAATATTACAATTTAATGAAATGATGTTATTCAAGCAATATTTTTTGGAAAATGTGGTGACATGAAGTTGAAATCCTCTATGATACAGATGAATGTGTTACTAATTACCTGTAGTGAGTGATTGGATAAGAATAACCTCAACAGGGTATGTTTACATTTTCATCTAAAAGTTTTGGAACAGATTATAGACGGTTTCTATGCTAGTTTATTTCTAAAGAGAACTCTTCAGATTCATTTGAATAGTTCGCATATTGTATGTTCGCTTGTTATTCGCCGCCAGGGTTTTACAACAACAGTGTATCGTTAGGGCTATTTAAAATACACACTTATGTTAGAGGTAGCGGGTGGGTCGTGACGGTGCATACGTCAGGATATGGCGTGAGGCATGAGCGGTAGCGATTTGGTATTGGACGTGATTTAGGAAGGATTCAGGGATGAGTTAAGCTCGTCCGTTTGAAGTCTCGTATTTTTTACTCATGAATTATTACAAAGATAATCATAAAAGTATTAGTGTTTTAAATAGTTTTTGTTTCTTGTATATTTTATAACTTTAAGTAAAGCAACATGACTGATCTTTATAAAAAATGTTCTTAGAAAATATTACAATTTTGATATATTAACAAAAAAAAACTTATTTTCCATTTGGTAGCAATGTATAACTCTATTTAGCAAATATTTCAGGTCAATCCAACGTAGCTTGTTCTTCAAAGCTGTTGTATCTTACATCAAACGACTATGAAAATATTATGCTTTTGACAAGCCCGCTCATACACCCGCTACCGCTACATTCCCTCCCTTACCCCGCAAACCTAGGGTGGCCCGTAAAATTGTGTATTACCATCATCGTTCTACGACCTCGTCGGCGATATTAAGGGGACTATGACCTCATGTTACGACCCAGGTGGATGGAAGCACTGATGGGTCTACCTACAGCAATTATAAGCCCTTAATACATGCAACTAATGCTGGGCGATTAGTTTTAATGACACTTAGCGGGTCATACATGGCTTGTTCAATTCTGTTTAGAGGTGCTTTGGAAATGGAAGGTGAAATTGTTGCACCTTCATTTGTTTAATTTGAAAATGTTGCTGTTTATTGCTTCTGCGGTTGTTTTTCTTCTGTTCTGTTTTACAATCCTTGGGTTTTAAAAGCAAATGTCAGGTTTATTGTTCTTCTAAAAATAAAATCTATGTATATCTTCCTTACTAATCAATTTATTAATGTTTATTTTAAACTTTTTTTTATCGGATTTCCATTTCGGATCTTTTACCTTTTTTGTCGAAATGGTAAACGGTGATAAACTTCACTCTTTATCTAAACTTGCTATCTGTTACCAAAGCCTATTGCAGTACACTACTGATATAAGTGCTTAACCTAGGATTGCGTTTTCATTTAGGGCGATGCCACAGTGGCGTTGTTGATGCGTTGCGTCGGATGCCTGAGTAGTGACGTCATCGCAGCGCTCGTGTGGTACAGGTGGCACTCACTGCGTCGCAATCACTGTGCTGCGACGACGCAACGCATTGGCAACGCCAGTCTCAATCCAATCGGTCTAAAAAAAATCTTGCACCTCGAAAGACTCAAACTTCGTTCTACAATCTTTCGCGCTTACGGCAACTAGACCAACCCAAGTTTACATTTACAACAAAATGCTTTACCTCCATAAAAAGGTTCGTGTTTTCATAAAAAAACCGAACCAAATATTTGTTGCGCCTCGAAACCTCGAAGGAATCAAACTTCGTTATACAATCTTTCGCGCTTACGACAACTACACCAACCCAAGCCTACAACAAAATGCTTTACCCCCATAAAAAGATTCGTGATTTCATTTCAGAAAAATAAAAATCGAACCAAATATTTTTTGCGCCTCGAATCCTCGAAGGAATCAAACTTCGTTATACAATCTTTCGCGCTTACGACAACTAGACCAACCCAAGCCTACAACAAAATGCTTTACCCCCATAAAAAGATTCGTGTTTTAATTTCAGAAAAATAAAAATCGAACCAAATATTTTTGCGCCTCGAATCCTCGAAGGAATCAAACTTCGTTCTACAATCTTTCGCGCTTACGGCAACTAGACCAACCCAAGTCTACAACAAAATGCTTTACCTCCATAAAAAGATTCCTGTTTTCATAAAAAAAACCGAACCAAATATTTGTTGCGCCTCGAAACCTCGAAGGAATCAAACTTCGTTATACAATCTTTCGCGCTTACGACAACTAGACCAACCCGAGTCTACAACAAAATGCTTTACCTCCATAAAAAGGTTCGTGTTTTTATTTCAGAAAAAGAAAAACCGAACCAAATATTTGTTGCGCTTCGAAACTTCGAAGGAATCAAAGTTAGTTCTACAATATTTCGCGCTTATCAACAACTAGTTACTAGACCAACCCGGGTGGTTTAAAATATTATGTTAATTACTATTTAGTCATCAAGTAATTTTCATGTCTTACTTTTAAAGACAGCGCGTATATTACAGGAAGTTTGTAATTTTCCTATTACTTTATGAAATAATTTATAATGTTGGGTTACGCAAAATTACCTAGTTTCGCAACACACTTATTAACCGATTACAGCGATGTTGAGGGGAGTAATGATTTACTTACGAGACTGTGGATGGATTTACAAGTTAACTGCTTAATTTAGAATGAAGTCTTGGAATATTAAAATTTTAATACTTAATTAGCATTTTAATAATTTCATGTTAACGAAAAAACAAAGTTCCATCACAAAGATAACTGATGTTACTTGGAAAGCTGCAACGTTAAAACGGAATTGGGCTGGACGGGCACACCTGCCGCATGTCAGACAGCCAATGGGCCCAATGGGTCCCTCTTAATGAATGGCAAGCGACACCGCGGCAGACCTACGATGGCGGGATGAGCTGGACTCCGTCAACAAGAACTGGTCCTTAGCAGCTTTGAACAGAGAGAAGTGGAAAGAGAGTAGGGAGGCCTTTTCCCTGCAGTAAGACAACGGGTAAGTAATAGATGATATAACAACAAAATCTCTAATATTTACAACATAATATAACAACGGAACCTATAATTTTATTTAATATAGCGATTAGTTAATATAATGAACGATTGATATAATTTTAAAATAACTATTTTTTATAAGCATAACATACATTAAATATAACATCGTTTGACATAACATACATTAAATATAAAATCGTTTGACATACCACTCAAAAGATATAAAACTTATTTGGTCTAATATGATAAAAACGCCTTCTTAAAAACACAGCAAAATTGCATAAGCACGGGTTAGTTTATTTAGTATTATTTTTATGTTGTAGCCTGTGGGTAGCTCAACAAAAGTTATTGTTAGTTGTCACTTAGTGTGCGTAATCTTGCTCAGTTAAATAATAATTTTAAAAATGAATTCATACAAGTTCATTCATAAAACTATGAGTCTCTAATCAATTAATATATACCTTTGTAAAGTATTTGTATTCTCATACGCTCGCTCTTGCATTATTATGTCGACGGAGCCCCGCTTCGCGGGGCTCCTATTTCTACGTAAAGGGTTTAAAGTAACCTAACAAAACCGAACCTCGGGGTGCCCTTCGCTCGCTCTTGCATCCTATGTCGACCTCCTATCCTTCTTTCCTTCCTTGCTCCTATTTCTGGGTGGTTTAAACAAAAATTACTTAACCTATCTGAGTCGGGGTACTCTGAATCAGGGTGTTAACCATAATGATGTTTTTTATATATATTAAACGTTAGACCTAATGATTTTCGATTAAATAAACAATATACATATTAAACGTTAGACCAAATGATTTTCGATTACATGAACGTTATATCAAACAACGTTATACTAATTAAGTTTTAGAATAAATAAATGTTATATGTAAAGAAATTATATCAACAGTTGGTATATCTCACGTTGATTATATCTTATGAACGATAATAAAATGAAATTAGACCAAATGAGTTTATACGTTATGAGACGCACCCGTAAGACAACACAGGCTTTTAATAAAAAAAAAAAAACAGTGGCACTCCGGGAGTGCCGACAGAAGTGAAAACTTGAACAATTACGTGTGTTTTTTGTGAATCGTCTTATAAACAAAACACGCGCGGTCACGGCTACGGCCATCCGTCTTATTTCGATCAGGTCACGTGTCCCGACGCGAGTTTAACATTTTTTACCCATTACAAAAAAAGTGTACAACGTCGCTAAAGAAGTTGTCACTTCAATAATTTATTTATTTCAGACATAATTCTAGTCCATAGTGTTACACTCATACCATAATCAATAATATAATAATATGTTACAGGAAAAAGAAAATTTAATAGAGATGGCTAGAATACGGAATTATCCCTAGTTGTGAGCAATAGGCTCTTTTTTTTTTTCAGGATGGGAAATCATCAAATGACCATTCCCGCTCTGGGTGGAGCAGAAGGGAGTGTCAGACTCTTACTGACTAAAACCCCCCCCCCCGTGTTCAGCCCTGCAGCAGCGGTAACCCTTTCGGACAATCCCGCTGTGAGCAATAGGCTCGCCACCACAAATTGAAACTTACAACATACTCGTATATAATAATATAAACGGGGAACTGAAGATTTCTCACTCACATCTCTGTATATCTGGGCTTGTGGCTAAGTATAACATCTGCACGGGTCGATTGATCAGGTTAAGCTACGCTTGACGCGGTTGATTTGTGGATGGGTGGCCATCTTTACATATCAAGACCTCTCCGTGCCTCGGACAGAACGTTACGGGTCGTTACGGGTCGTCAGAAACCCGAAAGTCTGACAACCAGTCTTACCAAGGGGTATTGTATTACCTAGTAATTGGGTTGTTGTGGAGGTCAGATAGGCAGCCGCTCCATGTAAAATACTGGTATTCATCTGCATCCGGTTAGACTGGCAGCTAGCCGACCCCAATATATTTGAGAAAAGGATTCATTCTTCGTTCGTCCTGAAGTTTTGTACCACATTCCGAAAAAATTCTTCCAAGTCCCATATCACTATTGAAGTTGTGCTTCGAGATTAATTGACATTTCATTAGGTGTTAATAAAATCAGTTTCGTTATATAACCGAACTTGACCCATACTTGCTTCGCAGTGTTACTTACAAACAAACAACTGGCACTAGACATTGTGTAAACTGACCTCCGTTTATAACGAACACGTGTTTTGATAATGGAGGCTTATGTTTTAAGTTTTACCGTTGCTCACTTAATATTGTTTTGTCTGTTTTTTTCTCTGCATGTGGAATTTTGCATTTCTTTAATCTTTGTTGGAAACTCTTTAAGATACGCTTCGCCCTAGGAACGTTATGGGAGGGTTTATCATATTATTGACAAAAAGAAATCCTTTTGAGTGGGCGATTTCGTAACACACTAACAGTCGGAATGGCATTAATTTTGACAGTTCAACAACGTTCATTGCGTTATTTACGTTGTTGAGCAGACAAATTTTCCGAACATCTGCTGCATCTGCTGCACCTTCAAGGTGCAGAATTATTTTCTCATCCAGTTTAAATAAAAAAAAAAAATACGTTTAAGGGGGAAGCGCTAAGGTAGCCCGCGAAATTCAAATTTTCTTACGTTTCTTTGCAATTTGCTGGTCAGTATTAAGTTGTAACGTCGATCAAAATATGATTCGCGGCGGTAACAAATATGTATTTACAGAATCATAATCATTAGAATCAGTAATATAACTTGTTAGGTTAGTATAATCCCAAAATGTAAAGATTTCATGTAATAGTCATTTTTTGGGGTTACGTGGTCTTAGAGAGTTGTGTTGATGACTTTAATGATTATAATTTTGTAAATACATATTTGTTACGGCCGCTAATCATTCAACGTACAACTTAATACTGATCAGCAAATCGCAAAAAACGTAAAAAAAAATACATTTCGCGGGCTACCCTGGCGCTTTCGCCTTAAGATTGTTATTTAAACCAATCTATTTACAAAATAAAAGGATGTAATTTTTTATCTGCGACAATCGAACTTGCGACCTATATGGTGTATGCCACAGCGCCGATGATTCCTTCACATGAAAAGGTTACTCGAAACAAGAACAGTGTCAAACTTATGAATAATTCTAAAGAATTAAACTACGCAAATAATAATTGCGAGCACAAACTGCACAAAGTGCAAAGAGCACTTTCAAGAGCTTTTGCAGCTAATAATTTATAAATGGAAAAGCCTACCTATTTGTTATACCATCATGCATGGCGCAATAGCGAGAAGAACGTTAAACTAACGGAACTTATACTCAATTTGAAATGAGATTAGACATTTAAATAAACCTTTTTAGAGTCCGTTCAACCGATTTTGACTTCTATACTGTAGGTATAAGAATGGCATGAAAAGCAAAAAAGTGGTTACAATACCAACTGTTTACTGCAGCTGCCATTTGTCATGCCACCAACGCAATAGAATTAAAAATCGGTTGAACGGACTGTAAAAAAGATCTTATTTCAAATGGAGCAGGTACAGACACCAGCATATCAAGCTACTACAATCTGTCAAATTTCTTTAATAGATTTTCAACTTTATCACTAAAGCATAAAGTTCAAAGTTGATTGGGAAAATTTTACAGTTTCGGGTAGCTTGATGTGCTGGCGTCTGTACATATGGCTTAAACTTAATTAATATACTACCTGGTTGGTCTAGTGTTCGCAAGCGCTACTGCTGAGCATGAGGTCCTGGGGTCGATTCTCGAAACTGGTATTGGGATTTTCCATCAGAAACTTTTCAGTAGCAGCCCAATGTCTGGATTTGTGCCCATTTGATGGCAATAGGCTCGCCCCCTATTATATAGGGTGTTTGGAAACTGGATACAAAGCCTTAAAGAGGTGATAGTTGACACCATTTAGATAATTTTGAGCCATACTTGGACGAAGTATGTATTTTTTTATTTTTTTCCCAGTTAAAGTTTGGTATTGTTATTTTTGACTAAATGTTTGTAGTTAAAAATAAAAACACTTCGTCTATGGCTCAAAATGCTGTAAATGGTTTCAACTATCACTCCCTTATTAAAGCTTTGCACTCAGCTGCCAAACACCCTGTATAATTATATAATATTAAATAAAGATTGGTCCTTGGCAGCTCTGGACGCTCTGGCTCTGGTGGTGGAAAGAGAGCAGGTAGGCATTTGGCCAGCATTGGGACAGTAATGGTTCATAAAAAAAGTTAAATGTAAACTCCTGTTTGTTACACCACCATGGCGCAACACCACAACGGACGTGAAACTAACGGAGATTACCTTAAATCTAATTAATAAACATGATTAAGGAAAGCTATTAATTCATATAAATTGTAGTCATATTAAAGGCAGGAAGGACTTAACCATCTTTTACTGGGTGTCGCAAGATTTATGTTTTAGATAGAGGAGAAACCGCAACAGACACACCAGAGTTCCTCTGACATTCAAGGTATAGACAAGTAATGAGGTTAGGTACGTCTGGCGCAGATTAAAAAAAAAAAAAAAATAATAATAATATTATTTGCTAATATTTTACATATTATTTATTAATTTCTGTAACTGCCCGTGACATCATAGCGGGCCCTATCAGAATACCAGCGCTGCGACATTCATTTTTTAAATGTCGCAGCTACATGCTGAGATCTAGGAGCCTCTTGGCCTCGTATAGGACTTTCTGTTTCATTTTCCTTTTGTTCCTTTTTTTTTTATATAACTTGGATTTTTATTTTACTGTGTTTAGTTTAGTTTGTGATCTTCCTGTACGAGTCGCAATACTTTTTCTTTCTTTCTTTCTAAACGAGGTTTTTTAAAAGGTTCACATAAACCTCGCTGTTTGTGGCTGTTGTGTATGTGAATTTAAATGTTTGTAAATGCACCCACGATACAGGAGTAATTCCTAGTGTAAGGCAACGTTTTTTTTAAAAAAAAAATTATACACGTACTACACTATACCAAGACTATAACACAATAGGTAAAAATAATTTTAAATGAAGCAATGAGGGTAGGTAAAAAACTGAATATAAGAAACTGAAGAGTATGAAAAAACTTAACATAAAATAAATTTTGTAGACGTCACGTCTGGATCAGATTCATCGGTTCACCAAACCACAGCCTTAATTTGACGTTTGTAAAATTATATCACTACTTTCAAGAGCAGTCCAGTAAAAAAAATAGATATAGGTACGCAGCATCAAAATCTCCTCAATAAAATTCTAGCTTAACCTACAACTACAACACTTGTACGGCAACTTACCTCCTGGTTCAAATCAGTTGTAAATACGCTTCAAAATTCAGTAAACATCTTTACCACATTCCTCCACATGTTAAAAGGTTGTCATTGTGTCGCTATTATCGCCTCCGCCTGTAAATTGGACTAGTCGATATGTTTTAGTGTTAAGTGTCTGCGAGGTGGTCTTGTTTACGGTTTTTTTCGCAGAAGAAGTGTCTTTTTTGTTTAGAAGTAAGGTTGTTTAGAAATAAGTAAGGGTAGTTGTTGGTGGTTGATATTCTTGCTTTGAAAGTCGGATAAAGTCAAAAAGGAAGTAGGTATCCTAATTTCTTAAAATATACGATATTATAAAGCTAGAATTACTAACCTCTTAATTTTTTAAATGTGTATTTTCTTTGTAAATGGGAGAAATCCATACTATCAATACTAATATTATAACGAAATAATTTTTGTTTGTCTGTCGATCAGTCTGTCTGTAATCTTTTCAAGTGTAAACAACAGCTGAATGGATTTGCCACATATATAGACTATGACCTGTATTAGGTTAGGATACTCTTTATCCCGGTAGTAGAATCCCGTGGTATAATTTTTGACCTCACAAAAGCTAGTACGATAATAAATCAAAGATTATCCGTGAAAATCGATCGTCATTGTCAAAGGATGGACTGTGAAATCCTGGGTTAGGTTAAGATACTCTTTATCCCGGTAGTAGAATCCCGTGGTATAATTTTCGACCTCACAGAAGCTAGTACAATATAAATCAAAGATTATCCGTGAAAATCGATCGTCATTATCAAAGGATGGATTATTGACTCAAACAGCATCCTAATTGCAAAACACACTTTCAATCACAATCTGAATGATTTTGAAGGATATTGTTAATCCATTGCTTCGTATGTTCGAAAAATGTTATTGCTCAACAACGCAAATAACGCAATGAATGTTTTTGAAATGTCAAAATGAAAGCCATTGCTATATTGATTGGCTGCCTTCAACTACAGAACCCGGCTTGAAACCACCCAAATGAACTCGCTTCTGTACTAACACATATTATTACCTATCCCAGACGACTTAAACGCTACAATATCCAAGGCTTGGAGGCGCGATGGTAAAAATACGACGGGGGTTCTGCCGCTGGAAAGAACCCGTCAAACGCCCACATACACCTACAACAAATCTGCTCATAGTCTTAGGACTGATTGCAGAAAGGGGAATATAAAAAAAAAATATTGATAGTGTGTTACGCTTACTCAGCTGGGTCCGTTTATAGAAATTATTCCGAAACTATCTATCTAACTATCTACTAACTACATATAACTAACTAGTACATAAAAAAAAATATCGACAAAAATCGATCGTCGTCGTCAAAAGATTGGGTTGTTGACTGGAACAGTTGGGCGACAAGCCTTCATAAAATGCATTGTTTAATTTGACTTTTTATCAAAGAAGTTATCTTCAGAGAAATTTTAATTATAGGGAGCTTGCCAAAAGGGCCGAATCTTGAAAAAAGTCGCCGCCCGTGATTTCCCATTGTGATTCGTTTAGCGAGCCTACATGTAATAGTATGCAGACAAGATTGCGGCTACGAAGACCAAGCAGAGCGATTATGAAATCGCTATTTAACCGGGTTGGGCCTATTCCATATTAAAGTAATAAAAATATTTATTCAGCATTAAAATTGGCAAAATATTAACAGAAAATCATAGAAAATTTTTACAAAGGTATTATAATGTTAGACAGATGTATCCTAATATAGGCAGTATTAGGATAAATCTGTATCACAGGCGGAAAATAATTCATGTTAATTGCACAACGTTGATCTGTTTTCTACTCTTCCTTTGTTAGTGTCAAAGTTTAACTAATGAATTTAGAGCAAATAGTAAAAAAAAACCTACACCATAGTTAGTCCATTATATGGATTTACCAGAAAATCTATTTATTTTTAATGCAAGCAAACACTGCTGGCTTGGATTGCGTAATGTCAACTAAGGTTGATTGTCAACAATTTTGGTCCTTCGAGCCGGATATGAAATTCCGGCTTATAGTATGCTAAATCTCCTTTAATCTAACTAATTTAATATTACTAAGAGAAAAGATTAGATTTGTTTGTTACGCTTTCGTGCTAAAACAACTAAACGGATTTGGACGGAATTTAGCACAAGTATTGACCATGAGGGCATGGGCAACACTTGTGCCAAATTCCGTCCAAATCCGTTCTGTGTAAAGTATCCTGTGTTCTAATTCAGGGGAATTAGGACACAGGATACTTTTTATCCCATTATTCCCACGGAATCGAGACTTATGCTGGTAAATCCGCGGGGCGCAGCTACTTTGAGGTAAAGCTCTTTCCACCCGCTGCCAACGGGACCTAACCTCAACTTTACAGTTTCGTAAGCTCCCGAGTTGCCTTTACTTAACGCCATCATGATAATTTTGTTCGTTAATTAATTTGTGTGTGCTAGAATTTTATTTAAAAGTTATCTCTTTCAACTGGTGTTTACTTTGGGTGTGTTACTTTTCAAATGTCCATTGAAAACGTTTTGTGTGATAAAAGTGTGGGTAATGGAACTTTATTTGGGTTCGTTTATTATCGACATTAAGGCGAAAGCGCCAGGGTAACCCGCGAAATTCAATTTATTTTAGGTTTTTTGCAATTTCCTGGTCTGTATTAAGTTGTACGTTGATTAATATATGATTCGCGGCCGTAACAAATATGTATTTACAGAATTATAATCATTAAAGTCATCAACACAACTCTCTAAGACCACGTAACCCCAAAGAATAACTGTTTCATGAAATCGTCATTCTTTGGGGTTACGTGGTAAGCAATTATTTATTTATTATAAGCCTGTGTTGTCTCATTTCGGGGCAAAGGCTTCCCTTCCCTCTTTCCACTTTTCCCGGTCTATTGCGATTACGGGCCCATCCTTTAAGGACCTCCACCTCATCCCGCCATCTTGTTCTGGGCCTGGGACGTAGTCGTTCTCTGCTATTTGGGATCCACTGACTGGTGGTTTTTGCGCATTGCTGCTCCGACATGCGACAGACGTGGCCAGCACAGTTTTTATACATTAAGCATAATTATGTTTTAAATAACTTTATCAAATTTTCAAAAATATAATATACTTGTGTGTACATAAAAAATGGTACAAAATTAGATCACACATTATTTTACGCGTTAATATTTCTGCAATGCAGAAACAATTTCGGAATTACCATATTTGGCGGAATTTGACACTCCTTGGTTCAAAGTAAGCGCATCCAAAGTTTCTCATCGCTTATTTCGATACAAATGAAGAGGTTATCACAAAGCAGTTTCTTTAAACCCAAAACCACAAATCAGAGTCGCAAGTTTCATAATAATTCCCAGACTTTTCGTCTCTGATTTGTTCCGACAAAGCAAAACCGACATCGAAATTTCATATCGAATGTTACATTAAATGCAAGAGACTATTCGTAAAGTTGCATTTATTTTTTTTCAACAGTCACGGATTTCGATTAGCGCTTCCCTACAATTCGCACAGTGCGCCTCATTGTACTAAAGTGGTGGACAAAAAAACGTGAATAATATTCGGTCATTGAAAACTTTCGACGCCGTATTATTAACTGTTAATCGCGGGCCCACAATGTAAGGGTCTCGAAAGTTATGCGTTCGTCACTTTGTCGGCGGGCGGCGGTTTTGTCCGGGGTTTTTTGTGCGCATCATCGAATATGTTGACCAGTGGTTTGTGTGGTGCGACTGAAAGAACTTGATAGTTTAAATCTGAAATCGGTAACATAAGTTAAGTATGTAGTTATAATATACTGGCTGCGCCGGCGATTTCATCCGCATAAGGTTCGACCCCGTGGTAATATCGGGATAAAAACTAGCCTATACGTTAATCCAGGGTGTCAACTACCTTCATACCAAATTTTATCAAAATTGGTCCAGCCGTTTGAGCGTGAAGAAGTAACAAACATATAAACACACACTCACAAACCTTTGCCTTTATAATATTAGTGTGATAGTTTAATTCATTGTAACACACATGAATATAATTTATTGATTAATGATTATTATTAATAATAATATTAATTTATTAATTGGACTTACTGTTATTCAAGATCAACAATGGTGATTTAATTTCTGAATTAGAAATTTAAACACAAACTGACTGTTTTTAATCTACTTAATAAAATCCTTAAATTAATTCATTCATTGACAGGCAACGCAAAGACTAAACCGCTGGGTTTGGTATTTGTAAGTGGTGTATGCTAATAAAATCCCGAAACAAATATGAGCTTCTATAAAATTGCACGATTCTTTTCGACATTATTCAATAAATCCTATACCTACTTATCATGTTCATTTTATTCCTCCAAGTATCAAGACCTACCGAGACTACCAAACGGCGGCATATTGCGGTTACAATGAAAACGTTTTAAATGCGTTTTTTGTCAAAAACGTCGGGCATCGCACCACTGTGTCAACGAAAGGTGCACATAAATATTAATGTAGACGCATTATACACCGAACTGATGGAAAATTAATTAAATTGATTATTAATTTCACATTATCTGTATTTTCCGCTTGCATTCCATTGTGGGAATCATGTTTTTTTGCGGTTGGCTGAATGGGAAAAGAATTTCGTGGAAAGAAGTTTTATCATTTCGTTGATTTTACTCTTCTCTTCTCTGCATTTATGAATTGTCTGGGTTTCAGACGTTGCTGTTAGGTTTTCATACAGTAAATAACATGTTTTTTTGGGTAAACGTAAACATAAGTACAGTAAAAGCTTAACGAACCCTCAGTACCGGGACGAGTAAATAAAATCACTGTTTGTCATATACACATATTACTTCAATAAATAATTCCTAGAAGATGTTTCTACATTTAAAAAAAAAAAATCCTGTCTTCTGGCTTGTTAGCCGAATCTGACGCCTACTTGTTGTTTCTATTATTTTTATAAATCAATGTTGTCTCGTATTTCTGCCATCTATTTTTCAAAGCATTCTTAAAGGTTGCATTTAAGCACCAAATAGGTTATAATCTCTACAGTACCTAGCATAATCATCCTATAAAATTCCCACTGCTGGGTCACAGACCTCCTCTCTATGAGAAGGAGTGGGCCATAATTCACCACGCGGGCCCAGTGCGAGTTGGCGGATATCACATGTCTTAAAATTTTTAGTTCTAGGCCATGCCGGTTTTCTCACGATGTTTTCCTTCACCGTTTTGAGAGCAGTGGTGATGAACCTACCTACAGTACCTACCTCTATGTAAAAATACTAATTGAGCAAAAATTTGTCACGCTTATAAATATTTTGTTTTTCCCTGTATTAGTAAATCACACTCATCTCTGAAATTAATGACAAATATTCACTTGTTGCGATACTGATTTGAAAAGAGAACCAATTTATATTGTGAATGTCAACTGACGTTTTTAAAGTGACAGCTTTCGTCGAGATTTAGTTCTAAAGTGGAGTCATTTTAATAGGTAACATTTGACAATTCATAAAATATTCAACAACGTAACCTTGTAACGGCGGGCATAAAATAACATATTTTTTCGTTTTGTTAGAACTGCACAATTGCTTACCTTTTTTCAATTACGATTACATATTTATTGTAATAATGACCGATACGAGTAATTTTACGATTTGCTTTCATTAATAAACCATTCTAAACATAATAAACAATTAATTCTGATCTAAAGAACTGAACGTCGTTACAAGGTTACGTCAGTTAACCATTTTTCTTTTTAAACACTAGGGATGTTACTCTAAAAATCGAAAGCTGATAAGTAGAATCGAATGCAATGATGACTTGTGAAGAAATATCACCATAAATTAATAACCACGTTGTGATTATAATAAAAAAATTATTTATTATTCTTTTAACTAACTAGTTATAAAAATACAAAAAATAATGAAATAGAAAAACTGCCTCCTCGCATTCGCCTCTAAAACTACAAGTGATTACCATGAGGAAATAAACTTTGAGGTTTTTAAAGAGTGATTTGAGAAGCTGCTAGTCAGCTTAGAAAACCCATCGAAAATTGTAATGGACAATGCACCGTATCATTCTGTACAAGTTGATAAACCACCAACTCAAGCATATAAAAAGCAAGAAATTGTCTCGTGGCTGGTAAGAAATGGTGTGGATGCAAGTCCATCTTTATTAAAAGTTGAGTTGTTAAATCTAGTAAAAGCAACTAAGCCGTCCAAGCTCCGCTATGTAATCGATGAACTAGCCCTAGAGCATGGACACGAAGTTATTCGATTGCCTCCCTACCATTGCCAGTATAACGCCATCGAGCTTATTTGGGCACAAATAAACGGTTATGCAGCGCGGAACAATACTGAACCACCCTTCAGTACTGCTAAAATGATGTCTCTGCTACAAACTGCGTGTGCAGAAGTCACTACAGAAGACTGGAAAAAAGTCGTAGAGAAAACAAAGAAAATAATTTTACAAGATTTTGAACGAGATGTGAGAATAGACAATATTATTGAAAATGAATTAATAATATCTCTGAGTGCTGACAGCAGTGATGAAGATGACAATACTTTTAACAGTTCTGATAGTTCAACTGAATAAATGCAATTTTTTTGTTAAATTGTGTACTTGTCTTATTTTGCTCCTTAAATTTACGAAAAAAATAATAATAATGGGACAGGGATTCGCCTGATGATTTTTTAAATTCGCATATGTTTCAAGTCCGTATCGATTCATTCACTTTAATCGATGTTCATAAGCAGGTCACCTCACTATGAGGATAAAACTGACAGACGTCAAATGTTACCTATTAAAATGACTCCACTGTAGCGCCATGATTGGATAAAGTGTAGAAATCTAACCACAATCTGTAATTCCACAATTCCCATCTATCTTCTATGATCTATACGTAAATTCTGAATATACAAATAAACGGCCAATTGGCCTTATGATTTAAGTGTCGATTGTCAAGATTTACGTTTTGCGTGCAAACTGCGCTTAGATTCGAAATGATACGCCATAATGGTGCGTTAACAGCCATTTTGGAAAGGTTAAAGTATCAAGATTATGTATAGAGAACGCAAATTGTGTTGCACGTCAAAGATTGTGACTAATAAATTATGATTTTGATGCAGTGTGCAATTTATGGGGACAGCCTTAAACGCTCTTGTGAAGGTACTTATTGTATAGTCCTGACGCCAGCACATTAAGTTACTACAATCTGTCAAATTTCTTTAATAGATTTTCAACTTTATCGCTAAAGCATAAGGTTCAAAGTTGATTGGGAAAATCTGACAGTTTCGGGTAGCTTGATGTGCTGGCGTCTGTCCATACTTCCAAAATAGTAATTTTTATATACTAATTAGGGTTCCGTACCTCAAAAGAAAAAAAAACGGTACCCTTATACGTACGATCACTTTGTTTTCCGTCTGTCAAGACATTTTTTCTCGGGAAAGCGTGGAGGTATCGAGTTGAAATTAATTCTGCAGTCCCTTTAGGTTGTGAAAAAATCAAACTTTTAAGTTAACGTAAAAAAAAGATAGGGCCGTTTATGCCGCAAAAAACGTATACATATCCGTTGACCTAGAATCATGAAATTTGGCAAGAAGTGGGGTCATGTAGCACAAATGAAGGAAAAATTCCGAAAAATGTAACTGTTTATAAATTCCCCTGGGCTGATAATCTGTTAATATAATTTTTGTTATTACACATTTTTTTTTACACAAAAATGATCAGCCGGACCGACTTCCCCAGCATTCCGGCATTGTTTTTCGGGGTATTCCTCGAAACGCACCAACTTTGAAACGCACCAAATGACATCTATCGATATCATTTAGTAGTTTATTATTAATCCTTCATGCTCTTCTCTATGTTTCATCGTTGATGCATTTCGTGGTATAAAATTATAATATTTTTATTTTGAATATTTTTTTTTCGAGGTATATTTTTGGTGCGTTTCAAAGTTGGTGCGTTTCAAGGATTACACCGCTTTTTTATGGTGTGAATTTTTCGTTCTTTTTTGTGTTTTTCGTCTTTTAGTTCGCCAGGAACTGTTATAAGAATAGGTATCTCATGCCGCCGGCAAGCATTACTGACTGGTAGTCAGTGACTGCAGGTAGAACTTTCGCTCATGGAATCTCTTTTAGTGCACTCTACTCTGCTTTGCATTAAGAAACTGATTGCTGTAAGCAAATGTATCTAGGTTTAATTTATTCATGACAAACTTCGATATTGCGTTCAAGTTCCTCAAAGCTTTAGACTTTTGCGATATGACGTAATCGGTGTATTAGATGCTGTTACTCGTTTGTCATTTACACCGGATGATGTTTCTTTAAATGATCTTTGTCCAGTACCATCATTATATCACAGTTCACAATTGGACAAACGCATAATTCTATTAATTGATAATTGCTTCTATTGATTGATTGTTATTCTATTGATTGATTTTATTCTATTGATTGGCCGCCCATTGTATGTTTTGTAGTGTTTATTGTATTTTTTGTTATTTATTTTATAATGTACAATAAAAATATACCTAAATAATAAATAAATTCTTCTAATTTTAACAAAATTTTATCTTGTAAATAGTTTCTTATGAAATTGTTGCATAACGTTTAAACTCAAGTCAGAATTTGCATATCAAGACATATCGACTTGTAGAAATAGGTATACCTACTTTGATCTTAAAATTAAAACGTATACCTACTGCCGGTTTACATGTAAAAATCTCACCGCGAAAACTTAGACGCAATGAGCTGTCATTCCACGGTTCTAGAGATTGGCACTGTTGACAGCTCACTTCACCTAAGTTTTCACGATGAGATTATTACAGAAAAGATCGGCTGTTTTTGTTTTTTTTTTGTTTAGCCTATAGTGTCCCACTATTAGGCATAGTCCTTTCCCAAGTCCTTCCAGGAACACAGCTGTTAATTATAGTAAAATATTGTTGAATTATTAAATCAGACAAGGAACTCTTCACATGTGCATTTGAACTTAATTTACCTTAAATAAAAAACGGCATAAATAAACTCCACATCTTAATACCCAGGAAATACATGACCTAAAATCCCGAAATGAAGCCAATGCGGAATATAAACCAAGTTTCAAATTCAATGATAACGAACTCTCAATAAATCCAGAAGGCATACGCATAGTAATTGATGCGAGCGTCCTAATTAACTACTCTCTGATATTTACTAATACGCTTGTACCACAGAATAGGTGGGTATATACAGAAGGCCGGTTCTATACAACTAGTGAAGACAGGAGTACGCACACAGACGCGTACGAGCGGCGATCTCAAACAATTAATGACAGTCGCGAGTGCGCTTGCACTCGCTGTACGTGAAGCGTATATATGTGTGCGTGCGTTTTCGCTTGTTGTATGGAGCCGGCCTTCTGTATCTACCTTTAATTGAGCTTGTACATACCAACTATTGATAAAGTTGATTTATTACTCTCAACAGTGTAGTGGTCTTTGGTAGTTTCGGGTTATGGATTTGGAGTGTTAAGTGTTTTATAACGATATTTAACTTTATTAGGTTGTCATTTATTATTTTTGAATTCAGTTAGTTCTAGTTTGTGAAAAAGAGTTGTTTAATTTTAATTTTGTCATCATTATAGCTTGCGACTGATTATGTTGCTCTTGGCTAAATAATAACATTCACATGAGTCGATCGAAGGTTAAGCTGCGATTGCCGCGGTCGGTTCGTGAATGGGTTACCATCCATCACATATCGAGACCACTCCGTGCCTCGGAAAGGTTTCGGCTGTCATTCGTAGATCTTTGACAGTCTTTACAGCTAGTCAGAAGCCCAAAATCTGACAAGTAGTTTCAAGGTGTATCGTGTAGTAACTGGGTTACTGAGTTATGGATAGGTAGTCGCTCCAGGTAAAATACTGGTATTCAGCTCATCCGGTTAGACTGGAAGCCGACCCTAACATAATTGGGAAAAGGCTAGTCAGACTGATTCTGAAACATATCGACTTGTAGAAATAGCTATACCTACTAGAAATAGGTATAAGCACATACTTTGATCTTAAAATTAAGATATAATAATAATAAATGAAAATACCTACTGCCGGTTTACTATGTAAAAATCTAATTTTAATTGGAAAAAAATTTTAATTGGAGGTTTAATTGGAAAAAGGCTAGTCAGACTGATTCTGTTGGTTCTTTTATTTAATCGATTGGATGAACAAGATACTAAGGTATCTTGTTTATTCTTTTCCCAAACCAAAGACCACAATTACTACCTTTCTGTCACTTACGTATTCCTTTTCAAAAATATTCAGTAACCGTTATTACCAAAATTATTTTCTTCGTTTACTGTTTCAAAGCTTAAGTCTTAGTGAAAGTATTAAAATAAACCTTTAATGGGTTATTACGAAAGTGGTAAAAGCTATGTCGCCATAATTATATTCCAGACAGTTGGTTTCAGCAGATTATCAATTAGCTGGTTGACTTTTTGTGGTAATACGACAACTGATATTGAAGAGTCCATGGACTTAGTGGAATTGAAAGACTGATAGAGACTGCTCAACACAAGTCAGTGCGATTTTTTTTGTAACAAATCAATCATCTAATTAACGGGGCAAATAATGGGTTTTGACCGCGTATTTTGCACAATAGACTTACATATATGTATATTCCGGTTTATAATACTGTAGAGTTCTAACTAGTAGTAGTACCTACGAATTTTATTTACTATAATTATTTTATTAAGCAGCGAGAGTTTGTAGTAAATTCGTGATACACAAGCACCAGGGAACTGGGAACTGAGAGGAGTGGTGGCCCAGGGGTAATGGCCTTGACTTACGAATTCTAGATCGTGGGTTCGAACCCAGGCAGGGGCTTTACGTTGTATAAACCATTTCATCGCCACTGCTTCCAAAACCGTGAAGGAAAATATCGTAAGGAAACCGGCATATCCTAGAATCAAAAATTCGAAGACGTGTGACATCCACCAACCCACACTGGGCCCGTGTGGTGGATATGCCCACTATCTCTCTAAGGGAGGTGGCCTATGTCCCAGCAGTGGGAAAATTTAAGGTTGATTATGCTAAACATCGTAGCATAGCATGTTTAAAATTAGAGATTCGGGCGCATAGCACTAATATTTACATCCATTTTTACTATTTGGTATTATTTGTTATCGCAGTCCACTGTACCAGTTGAAATTATATTATAGTGAATAGTTTCATCATCTGAGACTTCTGAAAAGATCCGCCTACTAACATATGAGCATAAAACACACATCACAGTAATAAACAGACAAGTACAAATTCTCAGTCAGAACGTAAATAATGAACAGCTCACCAACACGCAAGAAAAATGTACAAAATCACTTAAATATTTAAGAATTTAAATGGCTTGTAATTACAGGAAAGCCACAAGTTCCATTGCAAATAAGTCTGAAGAAATAAAAGTTAAGAATGATTGCAGCGAGCCACGCCTTCTGAGCGTAAGTGATGTAAGGGCTGTTTCACACACATGTCATGAAGAGGTATTTCAAAAAATGGTTTGAGAATGATAAGAGTAAGAGGTGAAACATATTTTTAGTCGTTGTAGTTGGAGCAATGAGGAATGAGGTTGTAAGGGAAGAGAGAGTTCACTTGTATCTGCGCATTGTGCACTATAATATGTCCCGTGCCGAAGGCTAGTCTCCGCTGAGATTGGCCGTCATGACCGAATTTCGGTCTGGAGGATATACAATGATATACATTGGTGGAAGAGCTTATGGAACGCATGGTGCTAGATTATTTAGCAGCATCTATATGCAAAAACGTTACCAGAGACAGCTATACATTTGCATTAATTACGGACGTATTTATTTGATTTCTGGATGTCTTCTTCTTAAATTTAGCGTCCTTGTAAAAACTTCATTGGAGTATTTTCAACATTATTGACATTATCACTGTTGATGGAACCAACATAACATCAGAAACAAATCCTGCAACAGCTAGTCTAAATCGTTTTAAATTGCTTCTCCACCAGTATGAAACACCTCAAGCACTAAATAACTTAAAGGTTAAGCCTGTACTGCACGGTGTAGGCGTCCAGACCACAATAGAGATAGTTCCAGAAGGCCGGCCTCATACTGTGAGCGAAAACTGGCGAACGCACACATAAACGCGTACTTACGGCGATTTCAATCGAAAACCAGTCACGAGTGCACTTGCACTCTCTGTACGTGAAGCGTGTCTATGTGTGCGTGCGTTTTCGCTTGTTGTATGAAGGCGATCTTTTGTGTTTATCTGTTTTGTGGCCAAAACTTCGTTGAAAGTAAAACCGTGTTTGTTGATCCTTGACATTCGACTATCTGTATCAATGTCCACGGCTTAAAATGTTGTGGCGGCATTGACAGGTTAAATGGTGTAATTTGTTGTGGAGCTTCCAAGGAGTTATAGTAAACTGGGGTGCAATTGGATTTTCGTTCAATATAAGTATACGACACCATGTTACTAAAGAAATATAGCAGAGATCTTATATATACTTATTATCTTTATAGAAGTAATATGGAATTCTTGCATATGTTATTGCGATTATTGGTGATTTACTCATTGGGAGTTCTTCATAGCTCATTGTGTATCTTCTAATTCATTTGAAATCCGTTAGTTTCACTGTCAGAAGCTATATGTTCTCAATATTTTCTAGTCTTTTGTATAGAGTACATCACATACCCAGATTTTACAACCAAAACACAGGAATATTTATCCGTAACGATTTCTGTTGATACACATCATACTCCAATTTGATTCATCGTAGTAGGCGCGAACTGTAAAAATGGAATTGCTCGTAAAACATCCCCTACACATAATTCTGCCCCCTAAACATCGGGTTTCATAATATTGCTATCTTTATTAGGTGAGGGTAAGATTTCATCACTTCAAGAGTCGGTTTTCTTGCATTATTAGCCGATGGTGTGGAACTGTGTTGTGTCTGCTTTTCTTGTGATATTTCCTTGCAGTGTTACAGCGTTAGTTTGACATACCTAACATAATTATAATCTCGCTATTGTTTTCATTGCGATTGGACATCAACGCATAAATACTGATATAATTATAACAGCTCATAGAAGCAGATTTTTGGCAATACATAATTTTAGAATTAAGGTAGCAGTTTAGAAGGGCGCCCTATATGTACATATTATTATTTATATTTAATATACAAGTAACAAGGGTCTCAAATATGTTAGTAACAATATATCTTAACAACCATGTTAGTAAACTTAACCTAGACACTTAACCTAACACTGCAATATAGTTATACGGTAGATCGTAAAAATGAATTAAAAAATATGAACAGACATGGGCTCATCTTGTTTCATAAGGAATCCGTGATTATAATATCCTATAAGTATGATGGCTAGAGCATTATTATTTTTACCAAACAGATAATTTCTTATGATAATTATGAGCTTCCTTTATTTTTATAAATCTGTACCAAGTACATATGCTACCAACAATCTTATACCCACTTCACCTTCATATCCGATTCAAGAAACACTAAAATTTTTACTCCCCGTCATCAAAGGGGATGTGAGCCAAGGTTTAATTTACCGGTCCCCTCCGAGACAAGATATGCAACAAAAAAGGCGGCAGCCACCGTGTCCAATTTGAACTAGTGAAAAATGAATGTCTATTATCCTTACTAAATTATAGTAGGACCTCCCTGTACTATGAAACTGGTGGCGATGCGATAGATATGGATTTTGTAGGTGAGCCGTATCATGCTGTTGCATTTAATTTTTAACTTTTAATATAAATTATGTCCTTACAGGTTTGGAAACATTTAGAAAGTGTAATAATTATGGTTTATTTTCAAATCATTACTATGATGTACATATATGCAATCATGAATGGATTAACCCGTCAAACAATCGCCTACTAGAAGCTGTTTGCATGTGCACTCAACGGTTTTCAAGATTATATTTATTGTTGTTTCGAGTGTATTTTTCTTAAAAATAATCGCAAGTTCATACGACATTTGTCCGGTTAGTAATATAACAAGATATTGGCAAGAGTTACATAGGTATGTACAGGACATATGGTAGATGATAATATGGTTACCTTAAATATTATCGATTTTAGTATATTAGAGACATAAACTAATTTTACTATTTTTATCGTCGCTTATCAGGTTTTTTGGTCTTAACACGTATCATAAAATAAGCACTAACTAACGGTATTGAACGTATCAACGTCGAAAAATCCAATGAAGTCCCATCGAAAATTCTTCCACAAAGCTCCCTGCATTTTGCTTTCGCTCCACCACAATCCTGAATTATACCCCACAAACTCCACTATCACATGGTAAGGGCATCGCAGGGGCCAGACGTCGTAACTTTACGATCCCAACTTTACTGCACCGGCCCTGCAACGGTGGGGAAAAAATAAATTGGAAATTGACGCCCTCCTGATAGCACCACGTTTTACGAGTCCAACACTAGTGTGGATAGAATGATGTAGGGTTGTGGATGTGGGACTTAACTCAGGTGGGATGTGTACAGAAATTTTTGAGAAAAGCAAGATACAGTTGTAGTAATTTGGATGTAACGGCTAAGGCTTTGCCGGTAGTCTGCTGTCTAAACGAATGGAACTAGCTGGTTAAATTAATATATATATTTATTAGATCAACGAGTACACGGCTAGGTCACAGGTTATGGTTAATGTCTGATTTGAGCACTCGCTCCTACAAATCTTATTGAGGATGATGTGACTATGGAAGAGATGATAGACCTCACACAGACGGCGCCGCAATCGGGTATATTTGCAGAAAATTGGAAATAAATGGAAAACGTGACTGTTGGACGATATTATGAAATAAGGAATACATTTGTATTCTATGACATATACGATTACATAAGCGATGACTTCAAATTGAATAATGCAATCAAAGAAAAACAAAACCACGCGACTGATATTAAACAATGAGTTAATATTGAAAACAATTGAAAGCTGTTATGCATACTACCGAATTAAATTAGAGACGGTGCGATATTATTGAAATGGTCATAAGACCTATATTCGCAGGAGTGGAGGTAAACGTATCAAGTTATTGAAAAAAAAAAAACAAATAAGATCTACTTTAGACATATCAAATACTAGCTTCTGCTGGCGTCTTCCATCCATGTGGAAGTCGACTACCTACAGTCCTACTCCATTAAACAAACCCTATAGTAGTCGGTAATACTGTAGCTTACTATAAGTGAAATATTTATGTAATCGGATCTTCAGTATGTACTTTCAGAGATTGCCTCTTATAAGAATAATTAGCTTATGATGTTCCCACTGCTGTGTCACAGGCCTCCTCTTTGTGAGAGGCAGTGGGCCATAATCCACGCCGCAGGCACAGTGCGACTTGGTGGATGTTACATGTCTTCGATTTTTTTTGGTTCTAGGTCATGCGAGTTTCCTCACAATGTTTTCCTTCATCGTTTTGAGAGCAGTGGTGATGAAAAATTACCTGCCTACCTGGGATCGAACTCACAACCGACAACTCGTCAGTCGAGGCCGTTTCCCCTGGGTCACCATTGCTCCGTTAAACAGTCAAATAATCCTCCACACCTATAAACAATCAAATAAGTTTTCTTCTTTATAATTTAAGCTTAGAAAATAATTGAACAGAATCATTTTGCGATCAATGCTCTGAGAAACACAACACTATTGTGAATGAACATCTTACCTATCTACAGGTAGTTATATTGCTACAGTCAGTTGCAGTTCGTGTTTATGTAACTACTTTCGTTAAGGACTTTCGAGCCTGTCAGTGAAGTTACTACTTTATTTATGTCTTCTTCATTTCTATGGTTTTCTGTATTGTTACAAGGATAAACATTATTATCTGCAATATTAACATTATTGAGTGCCTCATCTATTATTGAATCTGTCATTTGGGTAGATTTAAATTTTAATCGGATGATGAGCATTTTAAATTACACTGTGGTTTTTTTTATTGAGATGTGGACTGTCGTCCGCATCTCAATAAAAATGTTGTTGTGAATCAAATGCAACACCTGTTGATTCACCTGTCTTAATAAATTGATTTTCAATTAACTTTTTGTTATTATGTCTATAGGTAAGTAATACTGATTATTGTCACTCGAGGTCAAAAGTTTCCAACATAGCAAGAAGAGCAAGAAATTTCTACAATTTGAATTCTAGAAACTCCTTGCTCCAATACCATAATTATTGCTTTTAACAATATTGATATTACGAAAAGTGAAGTTTGGTCTTCACAAAGGTCAAAATTAAAAAATCCAACGACTCTAACAAAAATATGAAAATCTTACTTTATTTTAACGCCAGCACCTCTTAAAACTTTTCAAGCAAATCGCAAGTTACGACGACTATGAACAAGCTTATGTGAGAACCATAAAACACTACATTTTATTTTGTACCTCCTTTGTATGAAAATATTCGACTCAAGTTTACGAGGTGACATAATCATACGTAGTCAAAGTTACGAGCGATAATGAACCTTATTACTAAGTGCTGAAGTTCACGGCTGAAGTCGAAGTGTCGGATTAACAAGGATATGAATTAAATTGTTAAAGCTGTTAAGTTTATTTTGCTTGTAAATGTTCTTAAATTTTAACGAGTGTAAATTTTCTTTGAAAATATATTTTATTTTTAGAGAATTGTTGTAGAATTGTAGAAGTATTATTTATTTCAATTCCCAGACCAATTTGTGGGCAACTCCAAGCAGAAATGTTTATATTAAAATATGCACTATTCCAACCTATAAAATCCATGCTAATATTATAAATACGAAAGTAACTCTGTCTATATGTTACCTTTTCACGCCCAAACCACTGAACAGAATTCGATAAAATTTGGCAACGAGATAGCGCGGTTTCACCGACATAAGTGTCGATCCCGTGGGAATATCTGGATAAAAACTATCCTATGTCCTTCCCTGTGATGCAATCCATCTCTCTACCAAATTTTATCGAAATCCATTTAGTGGTTTAGGCATGAAAAGGTAATATACAAACAGACAGATATACAGACAGAGTTACTTTCGAATTTATAATATTAGAATGGATTAAACTTACATTTAATAAAGAGATCTTGATGTTTGGTCAAGTATAAAAAAACCGTGTGAAGCAGGGGCGGGGTGGCTAGTTAAAAAATAAAACGAAACAGTTTAGACAAGTAATTTGTCTGAGCTAGATCCGTCTCACAGTTTTTGTTCTATGTATACAATCTGATAATTTAAATTCGTGCCAAAATTTGTACAATCATGCTGAAAAATAATGTCTTAAAAATATGCACCCTAATTGCGTAACACAATATCAGTCTCAATCTGAGTCATTTTGAAAGATATTGCTAATCCATTGCTTCATATGTTCGAAAAATGTGTCTGCTAAACAACGTAAATAACGCAATGAATGTTGTTTTTTTTTTTATTTGAAATGGGTTTGCTCTTGACTCTAGTCTAGGTCAGAGATGACAGAGACAAAGTCTACGATGGAGTGAGCTCACCCAGAAGAAGTATTGTTTGTTGTTGAACTGTCAAAACGAAACCCATTGCTGCTGATAGTGTGTTACGCAATTACCCCGCAGATACTGATTTTAAACTAACCTTTCAAGTTTAGAATCAGTATCTGCGGGGTAATTGCGTAATTGTAATTGATGCTTATTTCGATACCCCCTTCCAATAGCCATTTGTAATACACCGTTGGACAGCTCTTTTAAAACTAAATAGAAGTAACTATTGCGCCAAATCCTTGTCCGTTCAGAGTTAGCTGCGGGTAAGGTAACTTCCCCTAATGCCTCGTCTCAAATTCCACCCCTCAGGATAAGGAATTGGACAAGGAATCAAGACAAGAGTCATTGAAATTTTTGTACTAAATCTTAATACCTTTCTAATGATCTATCATTTACTCTTATTGGAACAGGTATCGGCTACCATACAATTCGTGGCATCATCCTTTGAAAAAAGAACACAACTTTCTTTATAAAACCTCGCGTCACGCATCCTTTTCTGTAATATCAAGATCCATCAATTAAACTAGTTTGTTTATGATATCAATACTCGAAAAAAAGGACAATACAACTTAGTGGCAGGCCACCTGCCTGCGGTGCTTTCAACAAAACCAAATATTTAAACAAAAAATCAAATACTGTGTAATGACGTTTAAGATTGATGACAAATGTACAGTTGCGGAGAGAGCGTATTTGAATTTAATTTATCTTCACTTTATCCAAGATTATGTTTAGTACTTTTAAGTAACTGGTTTTTGAATTATGGACTATAACAAAATTTGCAATCATGTGATAAATTAATTGGAAAAAGCAAATCTAGACTTTGGTAAACAATCAAAACTCAAAAAAAGCTCAAAGCATTTTGGCACTTTTGAATTGTCAAAGAGTCGGTCGGTTAGTCAGAAAGTTGAAGCTATGATCTATGATGAAGAATGGGCAAGAAAGAATCTTAACTCTAATCTCATCAATAATTTATTATTGTAATTATACTAACATGCATATCGCAAAGCAAAGGAGCCCTAAAATAACCTTTGAATTAAAATAATGTCCAGCCACTTCTGTCCTCGAATGTACAAAGGTGACTACCGATCGCACCGATTGTTGATCTTTGACATTTGAATGAGATTACGTAACCGCTTCCTTTCCACATCGAATATTCAAAATGATTGATTCATACACAAATATGTTTGAGAGATTTTATATTAGAAGCCTGGGAACTGGGAATTAGAAGGATGGTTCAACTGCTTGTTGCATCACTGTTTGTCATTTTATAAAGGTTTGTTGAATTGGAGAAAGAGAGGCGATTGAGAAGCTCGTGGCTAAGTAATAACAGCTTCAAGGGTTGCTTCGCTCGCCGCGCTCGGTCCGTGGATGGGTGACCATCTTTACATACCGAGACCTCCCCCGTGCCTCAGAAAGCACGTTAAGCCGTTGGTCCTGGCTGTCACTCTTGGATCTTTGACAGTCGTGACGGCTCGTCAGAAGCCCGAAAGCCTGACAATCAGTCTCACCAAGGGGTATCGTATTACCCAGTATCTGGGTTGTGTCAGACAGGCAGCCGCTCCATCCGGTTGCATCCGGTTAGACTGGAAGCCGACTCCAACATTGTTGGGAAAAGGCGAGGCAGATGATGATGATGATGTTGAATTGGAGAAACGGATTCTTATAAGGATTAATGGCATTTTTTCATAACATCACACCTTTTTCCCTGAAAGGTTAGGCAGAGATGTACCATAGTACACCTACATTTCGCAATTCGATAAAATTTGGCAATAAATATATACAAATTCAGACTCCGGGATGCTACTCAGAAATCCAAGGTGATAATCACACTAATATTATAAAGGCGAAAGTTTGTGAGCGTGTGTGTGTTTATAATTGTTTGTTTACTTCTTCACGCTAAAAACGGCTAGACCAATTTTGATAAAATTTTGTATCGAGGTAGCCGACACCCTGGATTAACATATAGGCTACTTTTTATCCCGATATTCCCACGGAATTGACATTTTGCGCGGGTGAATCCGCGGGGCGCAGCTAGTAACAAATGAATTTGATGGTCTGTACCACACCCTTAAAATTTGGCTGGTCTTTGAAAACTAGCCCTGTAATCTGCGTTCGTGATTTATTTGCCAAAAATGTAAACAAATATCATTTAATGGAAAAATTACTCTAATTCCTACACAATTAAGTTCAGTTTACGCTACAACTTCAAACATTTTTATAACTTTTTCAATAGTGCTAGTCACTCTGAAATCAACTTAATCATCATTGGAATAAAGTTGATATTTGCTTAACTTGAAATAGGGTGGAGGTGTGCAACACTGTGCACTTTTAACATAGTTACATCTCTGCCTCACCCTGGAAAACAGACGGAATCTTATCATCTTCATCTCTTGTCCCATGTTACTTAGGATCGGCGCAACAAGTTTTCTTTGCGTTCTCCCCTGTCAAACGTCACACTATCATTAATTCCCTTCTCTTTCATATCATTCCTTACACAATTCATTCATCTGTACTTTGGCCTTCTTCTGCCTCTCCATCCATCAAAATTTATATTCATCACTCTTTTAGTCACATGCGTTTCCTCTCTCCTTATTACATGTCCATACTAAGCCAAACAATTTCCTTTCAATTTTAAATCATAATACAGAATAATAATTGCAAACTCATAACTCTCTCTCATTATCCCAACTCCCTATAAATACTAATTTACCTTCATTTCCACCATAAAAAATATAAAATTAAACGCCATCATAACGTATAATAATGACGTTACACAGGATGTTTTCGACACTACAATAAAAACGTTCGTCGAGGCAGTTTAATAACACGCTATAGATTTTATGGTGGCATTAAATGAGCCACGTTTTAATTTGGCTGTAAAACCAGAGAGCCTTTGTGGCTGGCCTTGGGCACTCAAAGAATTGACTAAATACGTCTTTGAACTTCATCATTATAGAAATACTTGTAAGTTGTAAGTATATCCTTCTTTGACTTAATGGTAATAGAATTTGTAGGTGATACAGTGCGGCCGACAAGAGAATGCGTTCTTGACATCTGTCAGTTTCATGCAAACGACGTGTGTTCAAGTTTAGTTCGTGTTTTACGAATTCGATCTTTATTAGCTACTAGAATTGTCGCACTGACAGGTGTCATCTGTGACACTTATTATTACAAATCCTATTACTATTAGGGTTAATGGTAATAGGATTTGTAACAAGTGCCAAAGATGACTCAATTTTGAACTTATAAACGAGTTCTATTAGAATCTTTGGAACTATCGTTATCTAGAAGGGATGACGATTCTGTGAACACGAGGTCCTTGATTCCGTGTTCCAGTTGAGTTAACAGAATATTAATAAAAATAATATTTTGTTATAATATAGTCCCATAATTTAACTAATTGATAACAAGCTGAAATATCATCCCCTTTCCTTGCCTGGGAACCCTTAAGTAGTATCGGCAAAAACTTTAATTTTTATTCCTTAGTTGATAATAATCCTTATTTATGGCAAGTTCATGATTAGATCAAAGAGTAGCTATTTCATAGTACAGAAAAATGAAGCCAAACAAAAAAAAAAACCAACAACAAAAACCAAACTTTATTAAAAGAAGCAGAACTATTTAATCAAGGAACGCAATCGAAATCAAAAACTGGATGTTCACTAAACAAATTATGAAATCCGATCTCTACACAAAGCGATCCATCAAAATTCTGACAGATGAAGAAAAAGTCTTATTTTTAGTTTTTTATCTTTTTGTAGTCCTCTGTGTACAAAATGCAGTGAGCGTCTATATTTTTAAGCGGTTTAAACTTGGAATAACAAATAATTTTTCAATTTGTATATTTGTTGTCATCTCGAAAACTGCTCAAGCGTTTTTAGTGGGTTCTTACTTTGTGTTGTATTCATGGTTTAAATTTTCTTTGTTACCTTGTGAGTCTTTAAGTGCTTCCTGTGGTCATGAACCATTTAATTTACCTCTTACTTCTTGGAATATATTTCCATATACCTATGTTACTTTTATTTATTTTGACAAATCTTAAATACAGCATACATGCTGACACTAAAATATTATGTTTATTATGGGCATCGAAAAATTCCTCCGCATCGCTGTCAATGAGAGAATCTGTCCAAAACGCTGGCACCATTGCCACATTGAATTGTAATTCTGATTCTTTGTCCTAAAAATACCAAGGCCAACTCTCTGTCACGTGAAGAGTCTAAGTGATTTGTAAATTGATGATATTGATAAGGGTCTGCATGATCAGTTGATCACGCAGATCATAATTGGTCAAATTGAAAAAACCTCATCAATAAAAATCTCTCCAATTGAAATCCAACCATCAATTATCATCTCAAATCTCAAAATATTTCATAATCCATAAAAATTTGAACGGATGTAATATACTGAGCGTACAAGAGCATGTAATTTTCGCATACGTTGAGTCATAAATATCAATTTGTGTTTAACACTTAAATTATAGGGTTGGTCAGTTACAGATGATTTAGTTTCCGAGCCGTCTAATATTTCGGCGCCGATGTCGTCGGGCTTATTGTTTACTTCGCTTGTTTTGTCTTTGATAAATGGGGTTTTGTAGACAGACAAAGGAAAAAGATTAAAGGACTAATGGGTTTACAGATTGTAGTGTATAATTTTTGATGTAGAAGCTGGAAAAAAAGATTGCTTAGAGTCGGCGATATTGTAATTATTTGGGTCCAAGGATCGTAGAAAAAAGACAATTAATTGACATATTTACTATGTTTAGAATTTTGCGTGTATATTTTCAGATATTTTACAAATAAGGAACAGAGCAGTTGTTTTTGAGTATTCAATGAAAATAAAAGTAGTACGAATTATGGAATGACTATTCACCATCCTCAACGTGAATTAAAAGAACTTGGCATTTTTACCCAAATTCTTTTGACTATGTAATTTTCAATGGACTATGAAATCTTCTCGACGATGAAATCTGAGAATATAGTGCAGCTAATGGACCGATAAATTATATCAAAACAATAATTACACAATTAAACCTGACACTCAGTGCGTGGTTTCTGGTTACACATGATCCCAATAATATATTGTAGAATACAACGGTAAGATAATATTAATGCAGGCAAGAGCGTATTAATAATTCTGTCATTGCTAACCCAGGCGGCAAGATGGTAGGGCCAGTAATCATCATGAAGATAATCCATTGATGAAAATTTTCGTTATAAAACCATAAATATAGTTTTATATTGCTTTTATTTAAAGTTATTGTGACACGCGCTTTTTGTAAAACTACAAATGACGAAATATTATGCTAATTTCAACAAGCATGGATGAATCAATTTTCATTAATCATATCTCCTACTAATTATGGGCAGTAACAAATTAAGTTTCCAACATATTATCTAACAGTAAATTAACATTTCTAACGGTATGTCTTACGTATCTTTAAGGCATAGTCAATCGATTGACACATTTGACGATTACAAGAACATTTTGAACAAGAACATTATATTGTTCGTATGTTGATTTACGATCGAGTCGTCGGATTAGGCAATAGAATGCACACGTGAGCGAGTTAAGGCGACTAACTTATTATAATTCATGTAAATCGGTCTTAAGTAGCTATTTGGTCCACTTGTACTGAATTGATTAATAAAGATGTCGGTCTAAATTAATTTTACGAAATAATATGTATTTTTATTGCACGCGTCTTGGAAAATTTAATACTTCCATTCATTAACATTTTTTCTCAAGACCAGGATCAAAATTGTTCCAAATCAAAACAGGACATAACATAGTTCCCTGCGGCACTCCACCACTAAATCCTTGATCCTCCACCCACGTACTTCAGTCAAGCTACTACAAAATAGCTAATAAACTTTAAATCTATCGTACACCTTCATCTTTAGCATAACTTTCGGCACGCACATAATATTATTGATAGTTATGACGCTTTACGCTGTATCAAAACCATTCATTAGCTTTATTACCTTCCAACGCGTGGGCTTGAAGCATCGGGCACAATACGACCTGTTATTTATTAATATTGTTTAAGTTTAATTGTTAATCATAGTGTTTAATGCTGCTTATGTGCCGTTATGGTCCTTAGGCGTGTTAAGTACAGGAGTTAGAGAATCTGTTTTGAAAAAAATATTTTAAATCTCCTGTTGAATCTTTGAAATTCTTGATAAATTTTATCAGGTTTATATATATTATTGATGATCAGCATTGTTGTTGCGAGAGAGATATACATATGTATTGCACCACGAATAATATATAAAAAAAATATTTAATTCCGAGATATATAAGATAGCATGATCGTTTTACTTAAAACCGATGATTTTCTTAAATGCTGTCTGTGAGCGTCCTAATGATCCAAATATTCTGCCAAACAAAATTAAGAAAGAAATTTATTTAACAATAACGCTCTAACCTCGGCATGTAACCACATAACCAGTATATACGGTTTTATCACCTAACGCAGTAGCGACTCTAAAACAAGTCATTTCCATCGCTTTTTATTAAATCGTAAACACTTTTGATGGACATTTTACTTTTTTCAATAAAGTGTTTATTGGCTTTCCACTTTATTACAATTGTAACGTTAGATTTTGAGTATATTGTTCTGGTTGATAGTGGTTTAACGATGGCGGGACTGCAATCGATAGTTTGGTCTTTAAGGAACAAAGTTGATGAAACGTTTAAGTTTACGTGGATGATGCAATCGTTTCCACTTGAATTTAAAAGTACTGAGATTTTATAATTTTTGTTGTCACTGTTATGTTATTATACAAGTCGCCTTTAGTTACTTGAAACTGTAACAATAAGAGGTTCATCCATGCATTGCCTACCTTAGCACTATTCTCAATCTGGAATATCAATTTGAAATAGACGGATAATTTTTTTATCTGTATTTATTCATAAGATAAGGGTTAGATTACCGACCTTAAATAAATATTTAATATCACATGCAACCTTAATTTGAGAGGAGCTCCTGGCTAAGTAATGATAACAGCCGAAAGAGTCGATCGATCAGGGTAAGCTAAGCTTGCGGGGTAGTGCATCGGAAAGCACATTAAACAGTTAGTGTCGGCTGTCATTCTTTGATCTTTTACAGTTGTTACGGGTCGTCAGAAGCCCGAAAGTCTGACAACCAGTCTTACCAAGAGGTATCGTATTACCCAGTAACTGGGTGGTGGAGGTCAGATAGGCAGTCACTCCTTGTCACATACCAGTATTCAGGGCATCCCGTTAGGTTGGAAGCCGACCTTAACATAGTTGGGAAAAGATTAGGCAGATAATGCGTGCAACCGTAATTACATCTTTAATTTTATTGAAATCGAAAAAATACCAATAACTTTAACTCAATTACAAAATTTACTGTCGCTAATGTTCTCATCACGAAATTCATTAGTAATAAACTGTGTATTACGGATAATCAATGGCGGGTACCTCCACCAGTGTGTAGTGACTCATTCTGAATCTCGTGAATACGGGGGAATTTGGATAGGTAGCCGTTTAATGAATGAGTGTAGACGATTAGGTTGAATTTTGATGAGTTTTTGATCGACATTTTACGTGGAACGTTTTAGGTGTCGTGTGTCATAGTGGGTAGTAGAAACTGTTGTTGAATATTTGGTATGTTTGTTATAGTTTTTCGTGTTGAATTTGAATGATGGCGTTGTTGCAGTATATCAAAACAAATCGCTTCTTCTTCAACACTATAGTCTTTCTTATTCTTACTCATTTTATTTTATAATTCGAGCCCGTCGTTATCACTTAGCATAACCATGACCAGCACTAATGTTCCCACTGCTGGGACACAGGCCTCCTCCCTCCTTGTCACTTACTTCACTGAAATCCTTACTTTCTCATAGTGACTATTCTTTTAGTTTTGCTTTGGATCACAAGTCACCCTCATGTAATATTATTAGTAAAACACACCTTCCAATTCATATGAAAAGGAACTGGCTTTCTTTTGTTGTCTCCTTTAGCCCTTATAGTTGTAATAAAATTTTGATTTCGTTTTTCATTGATCCTTTTATCAGGGTATATTTAGGTTGCTTAAATATAAACAAAATTAAGATTTGCAATTACCAATCCGTATGTATTGTAATTTCATCATATGTCATGCCAATTCTCTTGAGCCCCTAGTTGTCTTTTAAAATTAGGTGAACTGTACTATACTGATCTAGAATAATTATTTATTGTCAAAATTAAATCTAGTTTATTAAATGACAGAATCAGATACTAGCATTCCTACTTTAACGGCTTTTATATCATTTCAATTGGCTGGATCGCTTCTTGGTTTTATTTGCTATTAACTGAGCTGGTTTATGGTACAGCAGCTGCAATGGTTTATGATTGTTTTGTCTAGAATAAATTAGATCTGAGTTTATTATTTGATTAGATTAGAGATTGAAATTAGGATTACTCCAGTTCTTAAACAGTTTTGAAATAGCGGTTTTCGATTGTTCGAATTCTAGGGTTATTTTAATTTAAACACTTTGTCATCTTTAAGTTCTCCTTAATGACCGATTCCTAAAATTTGCACCATTATTATTAATTACCAATAATGGCAAAAACCACATACCTTTGCAAAGTAGACCCTCCCATATGGATTCTGGCTATCGCAGATAAAACTATCTTACAAATCCACTTATATGCCCAGTTTGGCAATAAAAAATAAACAAAACGATTCGTTTTTGTTTATAGGAACCTCGCATAAGTAGGTATTCGTACGTGCATCAAGTTTTATGTACGTAAGGATAAAATTATCATCATCATTTGTAATTTTTCATCTGAAATAATTGTGATTTCAGTCGAATTCAATGAAAAGCTAGTATTTTTTTAAAGGTTTTTTCGACAGTTTACCGTCTATATTCTGTTATTAAGTTAGGAACTAGATGATCAACTCCACCAGGACATAAGTTGCTTTGGGTAACCTGAAAGTCTTTAAAGAGACTCCGTACCAAAGACTATTTATATTCTCTTTGCTCCGGACCCAGGTTGACCGAAGCAAGGAAAACCTGTTCAGGTGGAGATTCATAGACGATTCCGCCTTGGAGTTTAAACGTGGTGCCGTTCCACAAACTATGGGACACTTAATATAATGTCCTGCGTGTCCTGTCAGCTGCACGTTACAGGAACTGATGGACGCTAGTGGTGGCGCCGAACACGTAACTGAATTCTAGGTTAAGTCCATCTGGATTGCCCTCGACACGCTAAGAAGAAGATTCTAGTAACTTTGAAAGTTAAACTTATCTAAGCACTCTCTTGATCTGACTATCAAAATGTGCCAGTACGTGTTTCTTAAAAGATAAACAGCAGGAATGACAAAATAAAACAATTTTATTGTACAAAACAACATCAGCTGACGATGTTAAATGATAATTAATCACCTCACTTTTTACTGAACCTTTCAAATAACACCTACATACAGACTTCTTCTAACGCAACATTTATTTATTACCCAAACGTGTCTACAAGCGTTAACCAATTTAACACCACACTTAAACCAAAGGAAAATCTATCTTCAATCGATGTGAATACGGTTGGAGAAGAATGCAAAGAGTATTGGGGAACGCGTGACGTTTCGACACCGGACGCAAGTCAACAATTGCCTTCCTGTTGTGATAACGGTATCCAGGCTAATTACCGGTAAAATGTTACAGTTAACAGATTTTTGATGTAATTGCTGTCAAATTCCGCACTAAATAGGTACATTTTCATATGGAAAGTTAGTTTGTTCATAATTGTCACTTTAACAATTAATGGTGATTTAATTTGACATTTAAATAATTTATGACGATTTGACATTAGTAAATTGAATTTGATGTGATAACAAATAATCACAATTTGACATTATAATAATTAATGACTATATTTAACGTTAGTTAGTTAAGTAATGTGACATTGTAATAATTTATGACATTATTTCAAAATGAAATACGTTGACATAAGTTCGTTTATACAATAATTTTATTAAAGACTTGCGTGTTAATGATTGCATTTGGTTTATGACTGTTTACATTTTTTATTACAAAATATTTTCGTATTACAGATACTTTAGGACCTTTTTATTTACTGGGTTTTTAATTTATGGTCAAGGGAAATTAATGTGTATTTGTTAGTATTTAAGTACTTACGAAATAAATTGAAGTAGTAAAAGAAAATGGCCCATATTTTCAAATAAATAAATGATATGATTTGAATTGCACGCAATACTTTGTCTCTGTCTTCTTAGTACACCACACCTAAACCACAAACCCCACCACACCTAAACTATTGCACAGATTAAATAATTGATAAAATCACAAAGTAATTTCAGCTTTTTAGCCATTACTTTAGTTCAAGAAGAGGTCTTGAAAAGGTAGCTTGATACCAAAAGGAATACTAGCCTACAGGTCATCATCATCTGCCTAGCCTTTTCCCAACTATGTTGGGGTCGGCTTCCAGGCTAACTGGATGCAGCTGAATATCAGTATTTTACATGGAGCGACTGCCTATCTGACCATCACAACCCAGTCACTGGGTAATACGATACCCCTTAGTAAGACTTTCGGGCTTCTGATTCCCCGTAACGACTGTCAAAGATCCACGAATGACAGCCGGGACTAACGGCTTAACGTGCTTTCCGAGGAACGGAGGGGTCACGGTATGTAAAGATGGTCACCCATCCACAGACCAACCGTGGCAAGCGTAGCTTAACCTGATCGATCGACCTGTGCGACTGTTATTATTTATCCACGGGCCCCTCACTAATATTACTAGGTACAGGTACCATCCAAAAAACGTGTAGTATAGTATAATCAGCCTAAATGTTCATACTGCTGGGACACAGGCGTCCACTCTTCGAGAGGGAGTGGACTCTTAATCTGCCACGCGGGCCCAGTGCGGGTTGTTAGATGTCACATGTCTTCGAACTTTTGATTCTAGGACATGCCGGTTTCCTCACGATATTTTGCTTCACCGTTTTGAGAACAATTAACGTTTTGATGTGTATGGCCACCCCATGTGAATCAGTGTAGTCGAACATGAAGTCGATTCCAATTTCAATCTCGATTTCGTTCAAAAGTGCCAATTTTCTGAAGATTGGAATTGAAACTGGATCGGATTAGAATACGATCGAGATTGGTATAGATTTCAAAAGTAAGCCTACAGGTATGCGCTTTGGTTATCTTCTTTTTCCGAATTAGCACAAACGTCGCGCCACAGAGTAACCAGAAAGTTATTTGGAACTATGTAGAGTTGTTAATAACACAAAATTGGTAAGTACTTCCATGGTTGTAACAGCACTATATTAGATCTATATTAGATCTCATCATCTTATTCATATTTCCGAAGATAGACGTTGATTTTCGAAGCGCATACTTTTCTGTGGGAAGCTGTACATATATGTGATTTTCAGAACGGAAAATTAAGGACTTTGGAATCGCAAGCACAGTTACTTACTATGAAACAGTTTACTTACAGCCTCATTTCTTCAGGCTTAAGATTCTAACGAAAGATTAACTATCATACTTCTTTACATATGTAAGTAGTACCTTGAAAAGCTCAAGTAAGACGTTCAATGTGACCATATTAATACTGAATGCAAAGCCAGTGACTTAGCGAGTTTTCATTCAAAACTGCTTGTTTGTCAACCATTTCGCAAGGCGGTGAGAAAAATTCTTTGAGAGTTCCCCTGTAACATGAAATTTCAGCTTTAAGTTGGGAGAAATAGAGTACAAAATTGATTGATTAGTGGTTGTTGGAGCTTAAACTGGTATCTATTGAGAGGTTAATAGGCAAATACATAAGGTGTGTAAATGTCTGACACATTTAATGCGCAGTCGTAATGTAGAAGGGTGTAAGTTTTGAATTGAAATTATGAGTAATTTTTATGATATAGATACAGTATATTTATTAAGGTTAATAGGTATAGAAATCAATTTATTTTTATGTTAATTTACTGGTGTAATTATATTAATGTGCAAAACAGATTTTTTAATTTAACTTCACACATCGACATGCAACCTCAGCGTGCAACCTTTTATCTGGATTCAGTAGGTACATAATTCTGAAACGCTGTTACAAAATTTTTCGTCGGTTATTTAAAAAAAAAATGCTGTTTAGTACATTTTGACCGTGAAGCTGTTGCACTTTTCTATGAAATGGCTAGTTTAGAATCATGTACAGTTCTACACTAGCCTTCTTCGTCTAGAATCATGTGGTGAATACATGGTTACAGTTTGCGCGTTAAGGCTCCTTCAAACAGGCGCGACACGCGATAAAATCGCTCGCGACACAAAGGCACCGCAAGTCGCGCAACGAACGATGCCTTTGTGTCGCGCGCGATTCGCGTCGCGCATCGCGCCTGTTTGCAGGAGCCTTTAAAATCCCTGCCAACCTGTATACATATTGCATATACATATATTGCAGATATATACACTACAGTATATATTACCGAACATTATCATTGTAAATCTTTTCCAAACTTCCTATGTTACAAGTAGTTTTTTAAGCGTCCACTTTTACCATAACACTTTAACCATAGATTATACACTATTATACATATACCTACACCACTAAATATAAGTATTTGATGCTCACTAATTATAAGCACTTGATGATTCAATCACTAATTTAGTGACGGGAACGCACAATGTGTGTATTTTCAAGCACCCGCTCTAAACAATTACTACCTACATTCTAACAACTGTTGTTTACTTTTAATAGATTTTCCACGTATTTAACAAGCACTTATCAATGAAGTACTGAAACCCATGTAAACCTATGTAGGTACTATAATCATCAAAGCATTCCGTGAATATTTTCACTTCAGTCTTCAGTTTTGTATTGTGAATGACACAAAGGGCTAGCAGGAAGCTAGGTATACAGTTAGTAAAAGTTCTAGGAATTCTTATGATCTTTAGGCTATAGGCTCAACTATAGGAATTCAAAGAGATTTGCTAAGCCATTTTGTATCAAAATGAACGGTTTTCCTTACTGCGTTCGTAGAAGAACGTTGGCAATTGAAATAAGTTTCGGTGCGTAGATTTTGATTTTACAGTGCGGCTTGTGTAACTAGTATATTGTAGTAAAAGGTGCATCTAAGTTTTGTTATTTTTTGGGGTTAAAAAAATTGTTGTTAACAAAAAAAAAGGTTGCTAACGGTATAGTTTTCAAAGGCACACTTTTAAAGTTAAATCTTCTTGTACCGTTTGCCTGTAAGATGAATAATAATGAGCATGCAAGAAAATTATACCGGTGGAATTCCATTTTAGGTTACCTTTGTATTTTATTTTTATAACTCATGTCAAGTCGTACAAAATGCTTTAAAATCAGGTGTCTAATTAACCAACTCACATACAAATCACCATTTAAATAATTTCTAAAAATCTTCTTGTACCGTTTGCCTTTTCATGAATAATAATGATCATGCAAGAAAATAATACCGTTAGAATTGTACTTAACCCCAATAGCTTTTTAGGTTACCTTTGTGTTTTATTTAGTTTTAAACTCGGTCATGTCCACTACCAAACTACTAAATTAGGATGAGGGCAGGAGAATCATGGTGACCACTACAAAAAAAAGTTCCTAATCGAGATTAACCTCTAATCTCGTTTATCAGCTCACCTTTGGAATATTATCGAAAAGCTTCCTCAATTCTAATCAGTTATAAATACCCTCTTTTCATACTTTCTAAGGTGTCGTACTGTAACTAATGCCTATTACGATTGAGACAGAAACTCTATTAAGATGAGGTGAAGCGTGAAATCGGTCCTACCTGCCAAGTGCTGATTGTTATAGCAAAGTGCATATTATACCGGTAAGTTGGTAGTGGAAATTATGTGAGTGGGACTTCGTCGAAGACGTTTTGGTTTGTCGGGTTCTTGGATTTTATAATAAAGATATATTTATTGCATCTCTGTGTACATAATTTCTTATTTTAATCGTTTTTTGCTTTTTACTAATAGAGGATGAAGCATGGATCAATGGTTTAGGGTTATTCATTGGCCAGCTTGAGTTAAATTATCGGGCTGGTAAATAGCGTCTCACCAGACATTGTTAAATAAGTCCAAGTTCTTCGGTTGTTTATTGTGAAGTATTTTGAGCACACATATTTTGTTTTAGTTTAAGACATCCAGAAGTGTCTATAAGATTCCTTTCCTCATCTATTACATATTTTAAGACAAAGTCACTTTCCGTGTTTGTCTGTGTGACCACGTTGTTCTTATAAACTACGCAACGGATTTTGATGCAGTTTTCACCATCAGTTGTCTTTGCAGTTTTTTTTTTAGTTTTAGAGAATTTATTTCTGAAGTTATGTGTGTATAATATATTAATATGACTTACTTAAAATAAAGAAATCTCGAGGTATTGTCAAGGCGTAAAAACCGCTCGAAGTTGCTAGTACACATACCACTGAATTATAAAAATGCACTCAAGTTGTGTTGAACAGACTACAGTCTCCGTGTGCCAATAATGGAATTCCATTTCATATAGGGTTAACCTAGGTGCAAATTTAATTCTGACTCTATACTATATTTGTTATAGTGTATATTCTACCAGTTACTTATGGTAGGTACTATTCACACAATATATAAAGCTTCAAGTAAGTACTTTGCTGTAGTAGGTAAACATTGTGCTATCACACAGAATGTGGCAATCAAATCCATCTACTCTTTATACTTAACAATTTAAAATATAGTTCCCATTGACATTTTAAAAGTGCTATCAAATAAACACGGATAAGTGTGCAAGCGCAGCGATTTATGATAATTCCTGTGTTGTCGATTACTTCAAGTGGCTATTTACGTCAAGAAGTGTCGGTTACATTACAAGTCACAAGTTGGATGGAACTTGCCTGTGGGTGAGGAAAATGGTGCTTGTGGGTTTTCGAATATCGATTCGATGACTTTTGTTTTTTGTTTCGCTTTTCATTTGTTTTCAGTTTGAAAAAGTTTTGCAACATTTTTCTCTTTGCTTCAATGGTCCGATGCCATAATTATCTATTGTGAAGATAAAAGGTGATAATAGCGGGTAATTTTATGGAATTAAGGTTTACATTTAGATTCCCTTACCTATTACGCTGACCCCATATACCTTCCTACGTAGATAAGAATAAGGGCAACCGGATGATGATAACAATTGATTGTACTAAATTATTACTTAGAAGTTAAAAAGCCTTCAATTTTAACTAACATACTATTGGCACGTTTTCTTAAAAACGCCTCCCCTCCTTCCCTCCTTTTGGTTTTGCCGTTGGTGGGTTAAAACTGGGATTATAATTAAATACATTTTTTGGGGTTCCAAAAACCTAATTTTTAGTTCTCTTGTTCCCTTTTTCACCGACCTAAATAAAGCACGATTACTAGGACTGGGGTTACATTAAAACGTGTGGACAAAACTGACGACCAATTGTCAAAGTCGAGCTTTCTTCCATTGAACTATCGCTCCACATTCGACAACGTACCTTCTTCGGCAACTGATAAACTCTCTTCACACGACCGTACTATCAATATTTGCTCTCAAAGATTTTTGAGTAATTGCCGTGTGAACACACCATTTACCTATAACTTAGCGGTATGTTCAGAAACTTGTATTTCACTTAGACTTATTTTAAAGATACCGCTAATACAGTTTTATGGTGTTCAATATTTAATGTTTTGAGTATTGTTTGGGAAAAGTATGGATGCATGGAAATGGAGTGTACGTATTTTGTTAAGCAAAGTTGATTAGATATTGTATAGTTAGGTCGCTAGCCCTTTCTTTATATAGAATGTCGGTGTAGTGTTAATTGCATCACATCCAAGTCCTAACCCAGGGTTTTGCCTCTCATCTGCCGCCATTCCTGGTGGCTGACAGTTGACAGTAGTGACAGCTACCTGACCACTTGTGTGTGTGAGAAAGTGTTTTTTTTTTAATTTTTTTTTTTATCAAAACGTTTACATATCTATTAAATAGATTCACTACAGCCGGGATACACGTTAACTAATTCATCAAGCCTGGATTTGGGGAAGCTTTTCAACCCTAAATTAGATTTAGGCGCAGAATTCCCACTTCTCAAAATGGCAACTGAGTCTCTAATGGACTAATTTTCAAAATGGCTAATTCTATGAATGACTAATTCTCAAAATGCCTAATTCTATAAATGACTAATTCGCAAAACGGCCACTTCTATAAATACCTAATTCTCAAAAGGACAATTATTGAAAAAAATTATAGAAAGATAATTTCATCGTAATAATATATCATTTAAACAATTTCCATAAATTATATTATCCATAACTTAGACATTTGACCTATGTTCCTCAAAAGAGGCTGTCTGTTGGAAGCTTCGCCACGATAGAGCACTGTAGTTTGTCACTTGTCAAAGACTACTTTGAGAAGAAAGGCAGACAGACACACAGACAGACAGACAGACAGACAAACAGACAGACAGACAGACAGACAGACAAACACACAAACAGACAGACAGACACAAAGGTCTCTTTTAAAATTCAGACAATCTTGGTCAGATCATTTATTTATTTATAAAAATCTTACCTAAACTATCTTCACAGATCTACGATCCAATGCGATAGTTGGCCTTACAAGCTAAATTCTACATCTTATAAAAAAAATCTACTTTATTCTTAAATCTAAGTAACTTAATATATATAATGAAACTTTCGCGAATTCACTCAAGTTGCACCACAATACATCAACCCACGCGTGAACCTCATTCACCACACGTATGGCTCTAGTAAAAGGAGTTCTCGCCAGAAGGTTGGTTCTGGCTGCAGGCGCAGCAAGCAGGGGCGGTCGTCGCCGCCTCCACACGTACCTGTCTGGCACGCAGAGCTCTAGGTGCCGCAGCACTCCCGGGTTATGCGCTACGCCACTTAGTAGCTTCACTACATACGCTACGAGCGAAAAGTCCCGCCGTATCCTCAAAGTGTTATACCCTACCATACCACCATACGAGATATCATGCTCAGACCACAGATGGATCCGCTATACCATTAACTTCAACCTAACCAAACCACAGCCAAGAAGAGTTCCTCGCAATACGGACCAAGTCAGGTTCACTAAACTCGTCGAAGCTGAACTAAGTAGACTTCCCGCCCTTCCGGCTGAAATACCAGTAACCAACTTAGACGAACATGTAAACAACATCACACACATACTTATATCTAGCTATGAACAGTCTTGTCCCCTCACGACACCTAGGCAGGGAGCTCGCCATTCCTGGTGGAGTCCTGAGCTGGAAAGACACCGACGCAAGCTGAGAAGACTGTTCAACAGAGCTAGGAACACACGGTCGCCAGTAGATTGGGACCGATATACAACAGCCCGTAAAATATATAAAAAACTGATACGCCTCAGAGGAAGGAATAGTTGGAGGCGTTTCTGTACTAACATTGAAAGTAACAACCAGGCAATGAGGGTCAAAACTTGTCTTGCCCAAGAGACAAACCATTCAATAGGATGCCTAAAAAAACCAGATAACACATACACAACAAACGACGCTGAGACAAGTGAACTACTTCTAACCACCCACTTCCCAGGATGCCAAATTGCTGCCCAGCAAAGCTGGGAAATGCAAAGGGATAGGGCCACGTGTAGCCTGGATTGGGAAGTGGCGTTGGAAGTGATTGATAAAGACAAAATAACATGGGCAATCGACACCTTCCTACCTTTCAAGGCAGCAGGACTGGACGGTATTTTCCCGGCTCTGCTCAGGTGGAGTCAGGATATATTGGCCGATCACCTTGTTAAGGTGTTCCGATCCTGCCTGGCCCACCGCTACATTCCTTTGAAATGGCGGGAAGTAAAAATAATCTTTATACCGAAACCTGGTAGGGGCGACTACACCCAGCCCAAATCTTTTAGACCTATAAGTCTCTCCTCGTTCTTCTTGAAGACACTGGAGAGGCTGGGGGATAGGAAGATTAGATCCCAGGTTTCGTTACAACGACCTCTACATCCTAATCAACACGCCTACTGTGCAGGCAAATCAACTGAATCAGCACTTCATAGCGTAGTCTCACGCATAGGTAATGCTCTTAAAGCCAAAAACCCAACCCTAGGCGCCTTCATTGATATAGAAGGTGCTTTCGACAAAACTAACTTCGTCAGCATCGAACAGGCACTTGCTACACACGGTGTTGCGCGAACACTCATAGAATGGATTAATAACATGTTAAAACACCGAGCTATTCAATTTACCGTGAACACCACCACACGAGGTATCGTGAGTAGAGGCTGCCCACAAGGTGGGGTGCTGTCACCACTGCTGTGGAATTTAGTCGTAAATGAGCTCATTTTAGAGCTCAACGCCAGCAGTCTGTACTCAGTGGGATACGCGGATGACATAGCAATTCTGATTTCAGGTAAATTTGAGGGCATCTTATGTGATCTCATGAGAAAGGCCTTCAAAATAGTCGAGAGTTGGTGCACGAAGCACGAACTATCGGTTAACCCCTCGAAGTCAGAACTAATAATGTTCACCAACAAGAGAACTCTTGGACCTCATAGGCTCCCAAAACTTTTCAACACGGAACTAACATTGAAAGACGAAGTCAAGTACTTGGGGGTGATTCTAGATAGCAAACTGCTCTGGAACAAGCATCTTGACTACAAACTTAATAAAAGCACAATTGCACTCTACCAATGTAAAAAAATGTTAGGAAAATCATGGGGGCTCTCTCCGAAGATTACCTTGTGGGTTTACAAAGCGCTGATCAGGCCAATGTTGGCTTATGGCGCTCTGGTTTGGTGGACGAGGACAGAACTCTCGACCACCATTACCAGACTACAACGCTTCCAACGACTGGCCTGCTCAGCTACCACTGGCTGCATGAGAACCACCCCAACAGCAGCCATGGAGATAGCCCTTCAATTAACTCCCCTTGACCTGTACATACAGCAGGAAGCGGCGCTAGCTGCCATCAGGCTAATGCATCTGGGCATATGGGGCAAAAACATTACTAGTCCACACGCTAAAATCCTGGACCGGGCGATTGAGTACCAGCCTCTCATCGCTGCCCCGTGTGATAGAACACCAAACCAACCGATGTTTAATAAGAACTACATTATACAAACAGTTCAGGAAGAAAGGGATCAGTCAGGAGTCAACGAAGTGCGCATTTATACAGATGGCAAACACAAAACGGTTCAGGTGCTGGCGTACACTCCCTTGACCTCAATATTAACTTTCACATACCACTAGGCACACATAGTTCGATCTTTCAATGCGAATGTGTTGCCTTAACACAAGCTGCAATAGCAGTAAAGCGCTTAGGCATCCGGAACTACGGCATTAAATTCCTATCCGACAGCCTATCTGTGCTTAAAGCTTTAGGTAGCAAACAAACTAACAACAAACTAATTTTTGAGTGCCATCTAGCTCTGGAGAGTTTATCGACGTCCAATCGCATTACTCTCCAGTGGATCAAAGGGCACAGTGAATCTCTGGGCAATGATGCTGCAGATGAACTTGCGAAGAGAGGCTCTGATATGAGGGTGTTAGGCCCGTACCCACTTCTCCCTTTGCCTTTCTCACAATTTCGTGCATGGATTCGCCAAAGATCGACCGAACTCCATAACAACAGATGGTCACGGGCAACAGACTGTAGACAGTCAAAATTGGCATTACCAATGATACACCCGCGATTAACCAAAAAACTTCTCAGCCTGAGTAGAAATAACCTTAGAATAATAATAGGCACAATTACGGGCCATAACCTCCTTAACAAACATCTTTTCAACATAGGCGCCACGGACAGCCCCCTCTGCAGGGGCTGCCTTGATGCCGAGGAATCAGCCGCCCACGTCATCCTGGATTGCGAGGCCGTGGCTTCTCAACGTGCAGAAATCCTCGGAACAATGAGGTCGCTCCGCGAAGCCTGTGAAGCTCCCAGGAAGCTTCTGTGCTTTTGGGCGGAGCTAGGCTGGCTCGGTTAGCCAGAATCCCCACGCACAACGGACCGAATGGGAGTCTAAGTGCGGAAAAGGGAGTCCCATCATCATCATCATCATCACCCTACCATACCAAGAACAAATAGTGTAGGGTACATTAATGGGTAAAAAGGATACACCCCATACAGTTTGTAATACAAGTGTCTAGTGAACTTATTTTGAACACGTTCCAACATAGCACTGTATTTCGCCTCATGAGGAGCCCATATGAATGCACTATGTTCAAGGTGACTTCTGACTAATGCATCATATAATACCTTCAGGAAGCTTCTGTGCTTTTGGGCGGAGCTAGGCTGGCTCTGTTAGCCAGAATCCCCACGCACAACGGACCGAATGGGAGTCTAAGTGCGGAAAAGGGAGTCCCCTAATCATCATCATCATCATCATCATCATCATCATATAATACCTTAAGTGTCGTGATGTTGGTGAACCCCTGAGACTGCCTGAGTACGAATCCTAGGTTTCTGTATGCCTTCTTACATATTTTCATGGTTGTCATTGCTCCACTCGACTACTCTGTTGATGTCCTCCTGCAGGCGTTCACAATCCGTGAAAAAAATCATGTGAAGACCATGTAGATAAATTGATATCTGAAATGCTATATTAAGGAGAAAATCACGAATGAGTAGACCTGCACAATCAGTGCATGCATTTGTCAGTAATCGTGCAGTTCAACTCAAAACCTAAGAAGCTCAACAATTCGACGAACAATACCAAAGAAAGGGCATTTGGGTAGGCCGCTTAATATAGTCTCTTTCAAAAACCATTCTTGTATAAGAACAATTTTATTATGTTAATGTAACCCTAATTCACAGCACTTTAAATCCTTTTCCCACAAACTATTTGTATTAAAAACGACCGGAAGGCACTTCGAAATGGTAAAAGCGGAAATGGATCGGTTGCTTGTGAGTTGGTAACACTATTAGTCAGTGTTGCCCACCTTATAGGATGTTAGCACGCGATGCGTTGGGTTACTTAAATATTATTTTGGTTTAAGAACATTGTAATAAGTTTAAATCACTTTTACATTTGAATTTTTTTGTTTTATAGATTTTCATGCTGCGTTAGGAAATTGTCAATGACAATAATTGTGTCGCGCGCGATTATATCGCGTCTCGCGCCTGTTTGTGGAAGCCTTCATCATTATCATCATCATAATCAGCCTATAATGTTCCCACTGCTGGGACACAGGCCTCCTCTCAGTGAGAGGGAGTGGGCCGTAATCCACCACGCGGGCCCAGTGCGGGTTGGTGGATGTCACATGTCTTCGAATTTTTGGTTCTAGGACATGCCGGTTTCCTCACGATGTTTTCCTTCACCGTTTTGAGAGCAGTGGTGATGAAATAATTTACACAAAGTAAAGCGCATGTCTGGGTTTGAACTTACGACCTTCAACTCGTAAGTCGTGTCCATGACCACTGGGCCACCACTGCTCTCATGGTGGAAGCCTTAATTCACGTAATTAAGAAATTCAGTTGCAGCGCAGTTGCAGTTAAGTTTCGATCACAACAACGCTTTTCGTAATCTCTACCGCTGTCATATAGAATACGCTCACGGCAAGTTCGCGTCATGTGAGCGCATTCTACTGCTACGCGCGGTCAAAGAATACAAGATTACGAAGGTCTATATTAGGTTTAGCACTCAATCTTGAACATGACTACAACTGCGCCGCAACTTGACCGATGCCTCATGAAATTACGAGAATTTAAAAATAAAAAAATTTCTTCTGTAAAAAAATCACCGTAAATACTTAGGTGAAGTGAGCTGTCATTAGTGTCAATCCCCTAGCGTCGTGGAATGACAATTTATCAAGCTCACTTCACCTTAATTTGCACAGTGAGATTTTTAGAGAATAGACCGGCTGATGATGCTACACTGCTAGTCAACTTTGTTTACGTGTGTAATCCAACTGAATTCCAACCTTTCCACGTAAATTCCCAGTATAATTAATACCGGTGCTTCCGTGTATCCACTTGACACAATTCCTGGGATTCGTCGGCTCCTGCAGCCAGAAATTGGGTGGCGTATGTTTATTAATGTTGTTTTTTTCGCATTTTTCTTGAGCTTAATTATTGAACGAATAAAATTTTATGTAATACTTAATTTTAATATTTGAAAGTTGTTCAAACCTATTACCCACCAAAGCCCCATTTAGTCAATAAGTGTCTGACACTCCCGCTTCACCCAGAGCGGGAGGGGTCACTTGACGATTTCACATCCTGAAAAAAAAAAAGTCCAATTTAGGAAGGGGCCTTTATTTGGCACAAATGTAAACTACACACTATCAAACACAATCTGAACAATTTTGAAGGATATTGCAAATCCATTGCTTCATAATTAATAATGTTTGAAAAAATGTATCTGCTCAACAGGTTAAAGAACGCAATGAATGTTGTTGGACTGTCAAAATGAAAACCATAACTCCAGTAACATTTCTCGTGTTTCACTGCTTTGTTATTCAAACGAGGTTCGGTTTCTTCAATAATTTCTCCATAAAACACTAACTCTTGTTAACCAATGCTTTGGTTTAAGAATTATGAAAAAATGTTTACAACCACTGCGTTCCACTTACAACGGTAATCAACACGCTATACCTGAACTGAATTAACTGCAGCAATTAAAACAGGGGGGTCACAAGTACTAATTAAAGCTGAAACTCTTAATAAAAAGAAACGAAAAAAAAAAACATATAAACCTCCTTAAGCACCATTGACCCCGCAATACAGGGATTATGACGTCACAAATCCTATCTAATTACATGGATGACGTAAACAACGTCCCCTCCTTATTTAAACGTTGAATGTGCTTCCCCGTCAGAACTACGGTGCACGTGCGACACTCAAGGTCCCACAACCCTTTACACATCCTCTCAAGCTTGCAATTAAAACGAAAAACAGAGCGAAATAACGCCATACTTACTCAACAAGCCAGAAAGAGACAACACGCCTCATTTACCCAAGCACTTTTATTTCCACTTGCACTTGAGAGGTCGTCGGCCAATCAACGGTCGTGCCGCGCCCGCCTCGCATTGGTCCGTTTGAATAGAGAATATTTTTTTCGAAAAATGGAACAAAAGCCGAGGGTAGGTAATAGCGAGTTTTGTTTTATTCGAGTGGCATTTCGCATTTGAGTGGAGGAGGCCGCACGGAGCGGACGTCTCGACTTTTAATTACCTTATATTTTTGCTATTGTTTCTTTAAGGACACTCGTACGTTAAGCTGGCTTTTCATTTTATGATGTTCAACATTGTTATTTTATTACACGGAACTCGTTTAGTACTTGAGTGTGGGGCTTATTACAAAACAAGCAAATTAGCTATGTTTATTTCGTACTAACCATTATCCTGTGTTTGTCAGGAACTGGCTTCATTCAAGTGTTTGTAGTCAAAGTACGGGATACATTTCATGTCTCTTCTCATTCATAGATAAAGGAAGGGGGGTTGTTGTAATGCCTGTATGGATGGGACATACTGTTGGCGAATTATTTTTTACATAAAATCAGGCAGTCACCTGGTTTTGTACAATGTTTTAGTTTTACATATTATAACCTACCGTATGTTAAGTTTACACGTAAGGCATAATCAGCTTATGATGTTCCCACTGTTCTCAGTGAGTGAGAATCAGAGAGCCTATGGGAAAATAGACGAAGGCCAGGACACAGTATTTAATATACTGTGGCCAGGGCTTTTTCAGTAATATTCGTCATTAAATAAGTCATATTAATGTATTGTAATGGGATCATGAGGTCATTATATAGTTACAGATAGTAATCGAGACTATTTCTTCACTGAACTCGGATTCTGTTACTTTCAAAGGTCTTTTATCCAATCCAACCTTAACAGAATCCCGGGACAGGTGTTTCTGATCATTAGCCGTCTTTTATGATTGCTATTACTGATTAGTTATTTTGTAATTGATTTTGTAGACGTGGGCAGTTTTTAATAGTGTTAGCGGCTCAGAGATTTATGCTCCTAGCTGTAAGCAACTAGTGGAGTCCCTTTCCGCTGTTGTCGTTTTTGAGGTAAAAACTTGGTCCATTTATAAAACGCACTCATTTTAAAGTTCACAGTTATATGTAGAGCTGTCGAAATGGTAACGTATTTTGAACAAGTACCTACAAGACGTACAAAATGATCAAGCAATTGATCGACTCTTCAGACGACCTTACCGCTGGTCCTTTTTTCGGCCAATGAATCAGCATTGCCATCTACATATTCATAGCTGACCTCGAGGTCCTTACCATTTCCGTTGTAGATAAAACTTAGTTTAGTTTCTCACGACACTTTCTATGGTTTCGTGGGCGCATTTATGACCATACACACATTGGAATTCTGAAATAGAATTGAAGCAGAAAGCAGTCGGGCAACATGTACAATCCCGGTACATGAGTTCAGAATGATGCACCATTTGCATCATTCTGAACTCAGGTACCGGGATTTTAAAATAGGCCTCTTATAGAATAAAAATAATAGATTGCCTCTTATAAGAATAATCAGATTATAATGTTCCCACTTCTGGGACACAGGCCACTTATCTGTGAGAGGGAGTGGGCCGTAATCCACCACGCGGGCCCAGTGCGGTTTGATGTAGGTATACAAATATAAGAGTGACAGCTAAATATGAGGTTCTAGGCTGGTTTCCTGAGTCTGTCAATTAGGAAATTCTTATCAGCAAGTTTGGAATTAATGTATCTGAGTATGGGCTTCTAAAACCCACATCCAGATCTACCTGCTTAAAGTCAAGATAACAGGACCCAGTAACGACCACAGACAATTGATGAAAAACAACCACTTCATCATAATTTATTAATAAACTAGCTTCTGCCCGCGACTTCGTCCGCGTGAAATTTCTTGTTACTCCGACCCACCCCGTCGCATTGCATCGCCTGCCCGCGCTATTACTTCGTTTTTGCTTAGCGTTCTTTCTGACTTTTTTTCTTTTTGCTCGGCTCTTAAAGGTCATAGCGTGATGTTAAATAGCCTTCCTCAAGAATTGGGCTATCAAATGCAAAAATAATTTTTCGAATCCGACTGGTAGTTCCAGAGATTAGCGCGTCCAACCAAAAAAACAAACAAACAAACAATCTTCAGCTTTATAATATTAGTATAGATATAGATAATTGAACTGAATAAATCGGACACTTTTCAGCACGTCATACAAACTTGTTTTTCAAAAATATTTATTCATTACATTGAATAAACTAACCACAAACTTCTCCTCTTTCCAGGAACCTAGCAGCCCCGCGCCCTCAGCTCGCGCTCGGCAACTCATCACTAGAGACGTTCACATCGCTACACAAAGAGAACTGCCACAGACTAGAGTATCTCGTGGAGCGACAGAAACAGCTGTGTATGCTGTCTGATACTATGATTAAGGTGAGGAAATCTTGAACTATGATAATAATTAGGTATAACTAGCAGACGATCACATCGCTACATAAAGAGATCTGCCACATACTAGAGAACCTCGTCGAGCGACAGAGACAGGTGTGTCTGGTGCCTGATAATATTTATATAATAGGGAATTAAAAGAGCACCCACGTAGTTACGGGCTTTGGAAGATCCTTATGGATATCCTCCGTCTGGGAAGGACGGAGGGTTATGTCGGAGTCAGACCTAGCGGGCCCTTTCACAGGTGCGGCTGAACCTACGATCGCACGTCCTTTCATACGCGCGCAAGGAACACTGCGCGCAACCTTTTTGGGCCTAAACAGTCCACGTAAGGCCTGAGCGTACAGGGCGATCGGCCTTGTGACCTTGCAGTCTTTAAGCCGGTTTCACTTTTAACTATGACAAGAGTCACTATTCAAGATGAATAATTTTTAAGGTGCAACATTTTGCAACATGATAATAACATTAAGCAACTTTCTATAACTTTTAGTAAGTTTACAAAATAACTTTTTTTTGTTTTTTCCAAGTAGTTTGTGTAAACAATAACTAGCTAGCGACCCGAGTGTAATATCGGTAATTTGATAGGAAATACTCTACTTATAATTAACTTAAAAATAGTTTAACACTCACAAAAAGCGGGTTCATATAAACAAGCCTAGATCGTAAATAAATTGCATCTGCAAGTCCGTGCATAAACAATGATTAGGTTCAATACTTGTGTTATATTGTGTGGGCTAGTGCAACAGAGGAGTCAGCGAATGGAGTGATGCAGCGTGCGAGCTATAAAACATATTATTTAAAATTTGAGCCGTTTGGGGTCGAAACGTTCGGGTCATGGGGCCCGAGTGCGCGTCTCCTTTTTAAGGAAATTTCTCGCCGGCTGGTCGACACTTCACGTAACCAGAGGGCTGGGTCGTTTTTTGGCCAAAGAATTAGCATTGCCATTCAACATGGCAATGCTGCCAGTCTTCTGGGAACGTTACCGGATGACAGCGATACGGACGAGTACTTCGACGCCTGAGTGTCCTATGTTTTTGTATTTATTTGTATAGTAAGTTAGTTAGTCATTTAGTTTAGTATCTAGTGTAAATAGTTTGTATTTACTTTTGTTTAAAATTACGATTGAATAAAATACTTATTCGTAATTTAAAATAATTCCGTTCAATCGCTAAACAAAATACATTATTAAGATGATGATTCTGTGCAACAACAATTGATCATAATTATATATCATGGTTCATAATTGCGTTTATCGCTACGGCAGTAACCAGTTCAATCCATGAACGCAGCTATCGATTCCACGTTTTGGCAGAAAAATAATGAAATAGACTCCTAGCGTTACAATTTCGAATAAAGCACAACTTGCAATATGATAGTAAAGTCTTACTTTCTTTCCCCACAATTATGTGTAAAGATTAACATGGTCACTCCATTATGTTACTACTCCGTGCCAATCGCCTACGCTTGTCACTTGGTGTCGGAAAGTAAGTCAGTTCAATCCTGCCTGCATAAATAACTCGATTAGCTGGAGGTGCTCATACGTGAAAGGACTATAAGGCTTGGTTGGATACCTCACATTTTGTAACATGGAACTTGTCCACACCACATTCCTGAGATTTTAATAAATAATGAGCCTGCTGCTTCACGATGTTTTCCTTCACCGTTTTGAGAGCAGTGGTCATGAAATTTTTTTTGAAGTGAAAACTTCTTTAGGCGCGATGGGCATTTTTTGAGATGGGAAAAAATCATGAACTCATGACACTGTTACCGTAAGCGACACCACGCGTGTTTTGTTTACAAGACGATTAATAAAATACCCGCTTCGGATTTGTTCGACTGTCCTCGGTTTTAATGTATAGGTATCCGATATGTCAATGAGTGCTGGCAAAGTATTCTGTTTGTGTTTTGTTTTCACTTCTGTCGACACTTCCGGAGTGCCACTGTTTTTTTTTTACTACAATGAATGTTCTAGAACAAAAGTTCGAAGACATGTGACATCTACCAACCCGCACTGGCCCGCGTGGTAGATTACGGCCTTCTTCCTCTCATCGAGAGGAGGCCTGTGTCCCAACAGTGGGAATATTATAGGCTGGTTATACTAATCAGCCTGTATCGCCCCACTGCAGGACAAAGTCCTCCCTTTCCTTTTTCCTGAGTGGAAAAAGGAAAGGGAGGACTTTGTCCTGCTGTCCATTCTTTTCTCAAAAGCCAATCTACATGGTCTTCACATGATCTGACCAAGATTATGTCTGGATTTTAAAAGAGACTGTGACCTCTGAGTTTGTGAGTTTATTTCGGCATTTCTTCTCAGAGCGTCAGATAGGAAACGCCAACCTTATCTAGTTTTTAAAACATAATTGACGAGTAAAAGTCTTTGTACAAACCTACTTACAGAAATTAAATCATTTATCATTTATTATGGGCTAATAAGTAGCTAAAATAAGAGAGTGAACTTGAGGCTGAAACTACATAATCACGAGGAAATGTTGAAAACTCATTGCAAAAAACAGATTAAAATCTTTAATTACCCATGAGATCTCGTTACATTATATCCTTGTTTTAGTAATCATGCTACAAATAAAATTAAGGATGCGGACACTAAAATAACCGTACTGGTAAACAAAACTGGTTACACAATAAAATTAAAATGATTAAAATCAAATTAAAGGAACTCTTAAAGATAGATACGGAAGAAACGACTTTATAAGGCGCTCGTAAAATCGTATTACTAAGAAATAAGGATACTGTTCCATTTACGCGAGTGTAGGCGGTGATTTCGAAATTAGACTACAGATTTATGCATCAAATTAGTATGTACTCAATCATAAAAATACTTAATGAAAATCAAATCATTGACTCACTATTACAAGAGATTATAAACTAACACAGAATAAATTACCTTTTACTAATATAAGTGGCGATGAAATTAAATACACTTAATTAAATACACTTTTTTGTGTAAAATTTAATTTCATCACCACTGCTCTCAAAGCGGTGATGGAACACATCATGAGGAATCCGGCATGTGTTAGAACCAAACATTCGAAGACGCGTGTCATTCGCCAACCCGCACTAGGCCCGCGTGATGGATTATGGCCCACTCCCTCTCACAGAATGGAGGCCTGTGTCTCAGCAGTGGGAACGTTATAGGCTGCTTATGATAATATAAATACAATAACTAACTCGGAAAATGATTGTCTTATTATCATAAATGGTCATGTACAAATGAAGAAGAAGATAAGTCTTGAGTTGCAGATTTATATAAATTATACTGATACGAACAGACGATTGGAAAACGGATACATTCATCTTTTGTCATTATTGATCAAATAAAAGTCCCCGAAGTTATCGAACAACCCTTACTATAATCTACAGACAAAAAAAACATGTCTAGAAAAGAATATCTTAGAGTCTGGTAAAGAATTCCAATATTCATACCATATAACCAGTCATTAACTTAATATGGAACTAAATAACAAATATCAATTTAACCACAAAGTAACACAAACGATCGCATAAAAGAAAACTGACCCTAACTTTAGCATTAATGACAGTTTTATTTTAGTTAATAAAAACATACAATTACCATTCGCAATCCACTTTGATAACGATATAAAATTTAATCTTAACGATGTCGAAGTTAATTGAGATCTCTTTGTAGATAATGTAAGAATTATTGAATTAATCGATCTGATTTATAGCCGCTGGAGTCGCGGTAAATAAACGGTTACATGGATTGTAAGGATATTTTAATTATAATATTGTTGTTTGATTTTAATTTGAATACAATTTTGCGTGGCAAGTTTGTCAACGGTTTTGTATATGGCACAGAAGTGCATGCACTAGCGGGGTAATTTTGTAACACACTAACAGTAGCAATGGCTTTAATTTTGATAGTTTAACCACATTCATTGCGTTATTTACGTTGTTGATCTAACAAAATTTTCGAACATATGTAGCAATGGATTAGCAATATCCTTCAAAATCATTCATATTGATTGATTGATTGATAGTGTGTTACGCAATTAGGGTGAGGTAATCTTAATCATTTCGAAAGATAAAAAACATAACGTACATAACATCACGCCTGCATTCCCCTATGGGATAGGCAAAGATGCATCTACAGTAAACCCGCATTAAAATTTCACCCTTTCAAAATGTAACAATGTGAATAATCTTCTATTTGAGATAAAATACTACGATGATCCTAATGACGGTTGGTTGGAAAGGCCCAAGTCCAAAGATGGACTGATATAGAATGATAATGATGATGATTCAACGGTGAACTAAAAATTATTCCATTGGTCAAGGGCCGAAGACGTCAGGAGAAAGTACTTTGCAAACTCATCTATAACTCCATTCAAGATGTAAATTAGTGCAGAAATAGTTTCTTTTACAAAAGGCTGCTCTAAAAGTAGCCCACAAAAAAATATAAACGAAATTTAAAAAAAATCTAGAGCGAGTTTTATATAAGGAACTCGTCAAAAATCTCTGAAAAGAGCTTCACTTTCGTATTCCACCATATTTAGGTCACTCCGACCACCCATCTGCTCCTTGTCGGCTTAATTTTCCGAAAGTGGTCCTTTTAAACTTTTAGTTCCCGATTTTATATATTCGATATTTCGTGTACAGAAGACTAAGCACCGATTTGGGGTTTAATTTAAACATTTTACTGCTTTCAACTAAATAACTTCCAAATTGTGATATGAATTTTTATAGCCATTTGATGTCCAGAAGTTTTCGTTAAAGTATACCGTATAAGGACGAAGAATGTTAAGTATTATCAGAATTCAGAAAGATGTAGGTTAATTGTTGAAATTTCTTGGAGTTCAGTCAAGTTTGGTATGAATGAGAAATTCCAAAACTGCGAAGATTTGGGTAAGAATGTGTAAGGGCAAGTTGCAGTAATCCACAGAAGTATAAAATACATAATACACCTAATCATTATCATCATTAAACCAGCTTGTTGACTTAGTGCTGAGTACAGACTACTCCGTTTGCGCATGTTCTTTGATACCTGATCAAGACGAAATTTTGCTTCTGGTTTTTTTTATGAATTTCTGTGTTAAATACATGTCAACTTGCACTGTTACTGTTTGTTATTTTAGACAGCAAACTAATACATCTTGAGATGTTTTTGATATGCCGAAGACATTAGTTATAGCATTTTTCGAACTATTATCTGTAACTGTCTTTGGCGTTATACCAGAATAAAATTCAGCTCAATGTATTTTAGATCTCTATAGTAATCAGTTTCATCTCTCAAAATTCTAGGTCCTTCAGACTGGTGCGCTGCAGGCAGTGGAAGAGTGTCAGCACCAATTTCGACACAGCCGGTGGAATTGCAGTACCGTGGAAAATTCTACGGATATCTTCGGAGGTGTGCTGAAGTTCAGTAAGTATTTCAGTACAAATATATAACCTACTCGTACAGATATTCATTCTAGATCTGGGATCTCTTTTTGCATCTCGTGTACAGAACAGTGTGTTTACAGAAAACACACTAGTAATGATAACGCAAAAAACGCGAAAATATACAAACAATAATCACGATACAAAAAATAACTTCCCTTATTAAAGTATAGATGTGAAGAAATCCATTTACATGAGCATGAAGTCATTTGGTGACAAGGAAATTTGAATTTGATCCAAGCTACAGCCATAACAACGCACTAGATTGTAACGGAAGTGCCAGCAAATGATGCAAAAAATATACTTACTAAACATTCGACACAAAACAGATCATGATTTTGTATTAGATAATATCAATTCATTTTCAAGCTCTTTCCGCAATCCACATACAGAAATATGAAATACCACTCATCGCTCAAGTTCAAAAGGATCGCAGCAAGCATTCCATCTGTTGTTGTTTGAAGTTCGTTTACGTTTTCGAACGCTTGTCCATCATCAGGAATGTTTATCTTCCGACAACTTAAGTCTGGAAGACATTTAGAAAATAGATTTTTGGTGTTGTTAGAATCCCTTATGCCATCTATTACTTTGTACTTAGATTACTCAGTTTCTTATATTTGATGACGACAAAACGATTGCCTTATTCGTTTTATAAGTAAACATAGATAAAGTCGAAGATAGCACATTCATTTATTTATTATTACATCTGTTAACTTTTACTTGTTCATCACTCACACAATACGTCTTGAAAGAGCTAAACAATAAGTTCTTACTCATAAACACAGAAACACGTTTCTTTCATTCTTTCAAGACAAAAACACAGCTGATCCATTCGGTTCCCTCCATTCTTCTCAAGCCCAGTTGTGAAAAGACAAGGTGCACAACGATATGCACTCAGTACCCTGTTATTCTTATTAACAAACGAGAATCATTTGAATATACTATTTGACTCGTTCGTCCGTTGCTGATCAAAATCAAAGTTTGTGTATAAGTTTACATCAAGACCAATTTCATAGAACTTCATTCGTCTAAGACGTGAAATGTTTATTTTCTTATGTCGATTACTTCGTGTGTGTTTTGTTGACGGAGTTGCTCAGATGGTTTACTGTAAACTAATAACAACGTAGCCAGTTCTATAGAGCTTCCATTCTCCTCTGTTGCCTTGGTAGCATGGGTGTCAGGATGTGGTTGTTTGCCTTTTAAGGGATCTAATTTCTTGGTCGCTTCAAAGATTACTGGTCAACGAACTTATGCACAGATTTTCAGTTTCAATTTTAGAATTTGAATGGTTTTTGCAGATTTTGCTTATATGGCTATATTCGTTGTTGGATTAGCATTCTATCAATGCTGATCATTTGTCTCGAGTTAATGTTTTAATAATATTAATATTATGCTGTTTTAATCCGTGTACATTATTCCAACGAGAGAAAAATAACAATGGAGTGTTCTTGAGAATTCAATAGACATCTGGTCTCGAGAGACAAAGAAATGTAAAACATCTTTTCTAGAACATTCTTATTAGCTCAGTCTTTTAGATGACCTTTATATGGCTGTTACCTGGATATTATCTCTGGATGTTCCTGAATTTTCTTTGAGTTTGCCTGTTCTATTTTGTTTGTTTTATCCCCAATTAGATGCGACTGTTGTGTCGATTTCAGCTGTAGTGTGCCATTAGCCTTTAGTCTAAATAGGTACAACAATCGTATGTGTAGGTATAGTCAGAAAGACTTTCCTAATTTCTCATAATTTCTACGCGCTTTTGCATATACTACGACTACCAGAAATTTTATTTTCCAATCATGTCGATCACGGCAGTAAACGCTTAAGACATAATTATATATTTGGTGCAACTTCTAATATTTGCGTCCGATAACCAAAGGTATTCCCAAATATTCAGATTGCCCATACTTATTCGGAAAACACACTCTTACATAAGTCTCATAATTTTCCAGAATCTCGTGAATCAGCATTCGTGCACGCGCTATCAGCGGCTGCATTAGCGCATGCGGTGGCGCGCGCCTGCAGTCGCGGTGAACTCAACGAGTGCTCCTGCGACTCGCGTGTCAGAAAGCGCACGCCAAGGCATTGGCAGTGGGGAGGATGTTCTGAGGTAAGAGTTAGAAGATTTTGAGACCCTGAGTTTGTGGTGGAGACTGGAGTTGAATTCAAATAATAAGCTAAGCTAGCGGTATGGCCGGTCCTGCATATTTTACATAAGTTTATTTCCTTATGTGTCACTTAAATATTGGGCGCTAAGCGAGAGATTCGCCAGTGCATAAGACGCCTAAGGCTAGCGCAGACTGGGGCGGGCCGCGCCGCAAAGCATCGTATTTTAAAAATCCTCGAATCCTTCATTACTTTCGTACATTTTCTATGAACTAACGCAACCTATGGCCAGGCCGCACCGCACTTGTTTGCATGGAATATAATAATTGCATTTTTCAGGACATAAGATATGGCGAGATGTTCAGTAAAGACTTTTCGGATTCCAAAGAAGATAAAAATTCTGATGAAGGGCTGGTGAATCTACACAATAATGAAGCTGGACGGAGGGTGAGTTTATATCAATTAGAATTGTAGAATGTTATGTTGTGGTATTAAAGTAAATACATAAGCAACTTCTAGAAGTGGACTGCTGTAGGCTGATAATGATGATGAAGTACAGAACAATACTAATGCTGGTGATAACGATTAAATTATGATCAGCAAAGAATTACTTGCAAAAAATGATATAGAATATGGCTTTGTTCTATTAAAGCATGTAAGGGCTAAAGCATGTAATAAGTAATAGGTCATACGGGCTGGTGTCTGCAACTCCACGTCAATGTGCGTATTTTGCGTACGGAAGAAGTAATAGCAAGCAAGCAATAGCAACAAGCATGTAATAGCTTGTTTAACGATTGAAATAATATATAAAAAAGGTGTTATGGAGTCCTTCACACTGCACGCGTAGCATGAATAGGTACCTACTATGTCTCTTTTTTAAAATGTCCTAGCGCCATCGCCGTATTAATCTTACTACACTTTTATCTTTGTTTCTTCTGCTTCTATGGTAGTCATGATACGAGTTTTGGAAGTTTCTACTTTCGATTTTTATGGAATTGTCAAGCAATTTAGTATATTCACCCTACAGTATTCCTAAAATCCGTACATCTTTGGGTATCTACATTTCTAACTTTTATATTCAATACTCACAGGCGGTTCGCGGTCGCATGCAACGCGTGTGCAAATGTCACGGCATGTCAGGATCTTGCTCAGTCCGCGTCTGCTGGCGTCGCTTGCCGCAGCTGCGGATGGTGGGCGACGCGCTGTCTACCAGATATGAAGGAGCTTCACATGTTAAGGTTTGTGAAATTTTATTATTGCTTATTAACTAAGCATTTACTTAATACCCTTGCAATCTAAATTTGAATGATTTTTGAAGGAAATTGCTTATCTATTTTTCATATGTTTCATGTGTTTGAAAATTCGTCTGCTCGTAAATGACGCAATAAATGTTCTTCTTTTTAGCGTGTCGTTGGTAAAAATAACACGAAAATATATATCACTGAAATAAACATAATTAGGTTTTTTTTTTTATCAATCTAGGGTAATTTAGGGACGCGATGCGGTATAGGCAGCTTTTTAATTTTGTTCTGCCCAAAATTCAGGAACGTGAATACTGTTGAATGTTGATGAATTATCAAAATGAAAGGCATTTCAATTTTAAGTGCCATTATGTAAGTAAGTGATATTATGTCACCGTTTGTGCTGGGTACATCATTAAATGAATCTGGTGCAGCTCGTGATTCAGAAAAATAGTTATGTGAATGATATGATATGTATATTTCAAGTACGATGATAATTCTTTAGACATTGGTGATTCAACAAATCCAGACCAGAGATTTGGTGAATCACCAAAGTGGCACTTAGCCTGCTTATATTGGCATTATTTACTATCATTGGTTTATAACCGTGTTAATTAAAGTTAATAAATAAATCATAAGGTGCTTGTGCTTTTACGAAGATCGTAGTAGTATAAAATTTCATCCTCCAGATTTTGCCAGAACTTAGTTGGCATATACATTTAAATATATGTAGATAATACATTGTTTAGATACGATTTGATATGAAGGACTATTTGGTGGATAAACGGAAACGGACGAGCGCTCGAAAACGGAAATTCGGAAATAGTCTGTCAGAATAAAATGCTTTAATTTGGTTTAAGAACATTTTTCCTTACGACGACGCATCGTTTTTGAGATATAAGGAAAAACCTAAAAATGGGAACTTTTGCCCCCCCCCACTCCGGCTCACTTTCTAGACGTCAGCACTTTATCATGTTCACTCCCTAAGCACCCTGAACAAGTTTCTGAAGGAATCGCTTAAGTTCTTGTTCACGCACTGTACACCCCCTTTTGGGTCATTCGTTGCCTGAACTACATAGATATAGGCGCAGTTGCCGACGTGCGGAGTGCGGGAGCGGCTCGGTATAAACCACAACATCAAGAATTAGTGATAGTGTCATGGCAATCGATACTCATGCATCAAAATTTATCGATTATCGACTTTGACAACTGATGATAAATTTATCAGTGTATAGATGGAATATACCTAGATAAAATATAATTATGCAATATAGATGGAATGTGGATGGATGTATAGATAGTAAATTAATGTTTATTGTGTAGTGTTAGCACACATACTTTAGTAAATATTTAATTACTAATAGAATAAATACCTATTATAAGAGTAGCCTACAGAAGCAGTAACTTTATGAAAGTTCAAAAATAATTTTAAAATATTATTATTAAAATCTCATTAGCTTTAAACTCAATTTCAGGTCGTCGAACGCAAGAGAGGCAAAAATATAAGAAAGCTGAGACCAATGCACATGGACATGAAGAAACCTAACAAGACCGATCTCGTGTACTTGGAGGACTCGCCAGATTACTGTGAACCTAATGATGAGTAAGTGACTTTTGAAATAAATGTCTTTTACCGGATTCTTGGGGCTTCAAAAGGTCATCGGTTAACCTTGTGGGGGAGGCCGGCCGTCCAACGCTACGTGTTTCGGTACGCGGTCGTCACTCCAGAACCTTTCGGCCCCACCGGCCATCTGTTTTGCCAGCAATGCACCCTGCCTACTGCCAATAAAGTTTGGCAATAATTCTTCGGGTTCTGACGGTTACCTTGGGTCTCCTACAGATCTCTTCATTTCTGATTTAATAACGTAGAGAAACTCCAAGCGTAGGCCTCTCCATTTCTGTTGTTTTTATTAGCACATAATAGCAAGGAGCAAGCTAGCAAGGAGGTCGGTCAAATCCGTTGACTGCAGGCACTCTGACAATTCTTTGAGTAGGCCAATGTCCAGCAATGGAAGTCGTTTGACTGATTTGAAAACGAAAAAGATCTGATAAATCAGTCTCTCATGAGAGAAATCTTCATAAAGCTTCCACTGTTTCAGCAATGGTCTTAGAGATATGGTATATTTCTAGGTATTTAACAATCGAGTTTGATTATGAGATCACGTAGAATACCGCAAGGATCAATGCTAGGTCCATAACTGTTTTTTATTTCAATTTCACTCTTAATTCTTCTTCTACTTTTCGTATTGCCGGTACATCTAGTATATTATGCTTCACTTTTAATGCAACAATATTTGTTTTCCAGGTTGGGAATCCTAGGCACCCGCGGTCGTACTTGCAACAGAACATCAGCTGGTCTAGACGGCTGTCGCCTACTCTGCTGCGGTCGAGGTTACCAAACCCGAGTAAGAGACCATGAAGAGAAATGCCGATGCCGCTTCGTATGGTGTTGCAGAGTCGAATGCGAGATCTGTCGGTTTAAACGCGACCACCATGTTTGTAATTAATGAAGAAAGATGTATCATATTGGTTCGAGAAAATTGTGCGTTTGATTATTTTAGTGAAGTCAATGTTATGAAAGATATCGATGGTTCATTTAAGGAAAGATTAAGTTTTGTTGGCTTCGATTGTAAAATCGGTTTTGGTGACGTCAGATTTGAAGTGATTAATGTTATGAATAGAAACGGTTACTGTTGTTGAAGAACATGAGAGACAATTAATACTGAAGATGCACGATGCAATATAATATCGTATTTATTCCTTGATTCTCTTATTATAACATATGAAAGATTTTCTATAATCTGTCGGACATTGCAATCTTCTTTTATTAACTTTTAAGTAACTACAAAGCCTAAATGATTGAAAGAAAACTTATAGAAGCTATTACTATTTTATAAGACAATTAACTATGTGACTTAACGAACAAATAATTTATTTTAGAAATAACATTCATACCTTGGAAGATTATATTACTGAACTAAATATTGTGAGGGAAAATTCAGTTAGCTGTTACAAAAACGAGTTAATAAAGTTTAGAGCTCTCTTGATTATTTCGATCTGATTAAGCTTCACTTTTATTTACTTCTATACATCTCTTTAGTTGATGTTTTTTCGTTTTCATTAAAGTCGTCTATAACAAAGTCCTTATTATAAATCGCTGACTGATTATTAATTTTAATTAGTATTTTAGATAACATTTAATTTTCTGAAGATTAAGCTTTAAAATTATTTACAGTATTACTAACTTATTTTATTTTTAAATGTACAAAGATGTAAATAGTGCTTTTGTTAATATTCTAATATTGATAATTATAGATTTGAGGCATTTTCTACTTATTTATGTGCCGAATGTAAATATTAATATTTTTATTGTGTAAACATTTACACATATTGATTTTCTACCTCATGAGGAAAATGATTTCGTTCATGCCATGATATAATATCGGTTAATTTAAGTATGGGAAACAGTTCTGTGAAAGACTCATTAACGATATTTTGTTTGTCCTCGTATAACTTAGAATTCTCATCACTTTATCCTGAGAAGAATAAGACAATTTTTTTCTGACCCTCTCCAAAATGTCATCTTTAAGAATAGAATCGGCAAATTGAGTCTTAATAACACAAAATTGTGATGCAGAGGACATCTACAATTCTGTGACACATGAAGCATTTCAAAGGGCTGCTTCCTAAAATTCGCCAGTTGTAAATATTCTACCCAGTAAGCTAGTTCTAGTAACTTATTGTATTAGGAATGTGATAGCTTTATTCCTTTTAGTGATAACTCTTATCTACGAAACCTTTGGTATATAATCGTCGATGTTATTTGTACATACTTTATAGTGATATTATGTAACATAAATACTTGTAATGTCTGTGTTTAGTGTAAGGATTCTGTCCTTTTTGAGGTTCTGAGACTGGTCTTTAAATTCTGTTATTCTAGTTTTTCTATTTTATTTCTCTGAGTCTTTATAGACTACTAAGGTTTTCGAGTTTGATTCTGTTGCGATTATTGTTATGATTCGTTTAATTTCTTCTTATTGATTTATTGATAAGTCTTTATCTTTTAATGATTTTATCTTCTTTCTCTTTCATTCTTTCAACACAATCATTTATTCGTATCATACTTGAAGAGTTTTCAAAATCCTTTTAACGTCGACGAATCTATTGCTTTCTTTGAACCTCGAAGAGGCAGTAACAAATCAAAATTTTACACTTGCCAACTTAATGTAACGTGTCAAATATAAGAATTCGAAATCGTCTAATGTAACTTAGTCTTAAGTAATTTTTCTCATTGACTCAAACGTATCACCAATGATATTTAAGTACTTAATCTGTATGTAGAGATTCAAAGCTAACACGTTAACTTGAAATAAGTTAACGCTACTTTGTAGAATGTCGTCCAGTAAATTATTTGACATGAAATGTGATGCGTCTTCAAATGTAAAGGCGCAGTTCTATGCTCACAGTCCTGCTACGCACGTGTAGGTTTACGCTACCGAACAAATGAACCCCGTGAAGTAAAATGCATGACCTCTCAGTGTACATACTTACGCGGTAGTAGAACTGTGCCTATTAAGCAGATATTTGACATCTCCATTACAAAAATGTTACTAACATCTTTTTCTACAATGAAATTTTAGACTGTAACTGTATTTAAAAGTATTTTAAAGGCTAGACTACGTTTCAGTCTGAAACTAAGTCTATCTTTAAATAAACAGTTTTGAGGTAAGACTTAGTATTTACCATTTTGGATATGGAATAGTTACTATTTGATGTAAATGGAATAAAGTAAATGTATTAGAAGCAACTGTTTTATTTAACCTTTATGTAACCACACATATATAAACAGATAGCAAGAAAAGAACAGAAAAATACATACTCGTATACAGCATGTTTCAGAAAGGTGTGGTCATATTTAAGGGACGGGGGGGGGGGGGGGTACAGACCATCAAACTGAACAATTTTCTCAGTAGGACCAACATCGTCATTGTGTTAAAAATATCAACTGTCCCATACTAAACTTCAATACCTACTCGATCCTAATGTATGGGATATGTATGGGAGATTTATTCCGGTCTGATCCCCTGAACCTCCCTTCTCGATCCCCTGCTAGTTCGTCTTCTGTTTTAATCTCCCACTTTATCTAGGTTACTCTTTTTGACAGGTAAGTACAGTTAAGAGAAAATACACGTTTCATGTTTTACAGAATTAAATAATGGTTTTTTTTTATGCTCCATGCGTGCTCGATGGGATCGAGGCCACGACGGCAATACCCGAATGTTTGACGTTACGGCGGTATCTATACGTACTTCTGTCATTATTGTCTTGAGATTGATTATGGTCAATACAAAAATCGATGTTATTAAAGACATCTGTTGGTACTACCAAACTCTTATGTGTTTATATTCTTCTTATGTGTCATAAACTATTTGCACATATACCTAAGAAATAGTAGCGAAGTCAAAACTGATAAAAGTGGGTGCATCTCATATTTTTCATCTATGAAGTGCATTGTGTTTGTGTATATTTCCCAAGATTACAAAATAAAATAAAAAAAAAAATCCCGGAAATCATTAAGTTTTTCAACTAACCCCGCTATCACGTTAAGGGGGATGCGCTACGTTAGTCCGCGAGATTAAAATTTTCTCATGTTTTTTGCAATTTGCACGTATGGTTGTATGTTTCGAGAATAAGCAATACTACTCCAGTTAGAATAGGTCTCAAATATCATGATTTCATGAAGTAATCATTCAATAGATTAATATGAACTTAAAGAGTTGTATTGATGATTTACATGATTATAATTTTAATAAATATTTGTTACGTAGTAATAGTAAGTAATCATGACACTGCTGCACCCAACGTATTTATTACTCGCAGATTAAAACGATAAACGTATTGCATGATAATCAATTAAAATGTAAGATTAATGTTCTATATAAATACCAGTAAGGAATTTCAAACTACTCATTTGGAAAATAGGTTACCAAAATGAGGTCGGCTGTGTTGTTCTCTGTTCTATTCGTGGGGTTGGCGATAGCTATTGTTGAGGGTCAATTACCAACACCTCCACCATTAGAAACCCCTGGAACATCGACTGTCTCTGCACCAACAACTGAAATTACCGATACAACAACGCCTGAGCCAATTGAAAACCTTCCGTTGGCAGAAGAGTGTGATGAAGAACTGTGCAAACTACCCGACTGCAGATGCTCGTCTTCGGACATTCCTGGTGGTAACTCGCCAAGGAATACTCCTCAGGTAAGATTTTTTATTTTTTAGTTATCTGTGGCGTTATCGCACTTGCACAAGTGCGATAACGCCACAGATAACTATTTCCTAGTCGGAGATGTTCGTTTTTTTAAATCTCATCAAAGAGACTTCCTGACAAAAGGAATCCGCGTGTCATATTTCACTTTTTTTTTTAAATAGTCTCAATAATTGTCCTTGGTCTCAAAATGAATTAAAATTTATTTACCTTAAGGTGAATGCGCTGTTATAGCCTACCACTGCGCATTCACCTTACATTGTCCGTGATCCCTGCCGGAACCAAACGGAAACTTCTTCAACGGATCTTGCGGTAGGAGTAAACTGGTAGAAATCGTCACGTAACGAAAAATCGTTATGCCCCCTCCATGCGACTTTTTATTATATCATAGAAAGGGACAGACAGAGAGAGAGAGATAGTTGTTATGGTTGCAAATATTTTAATTCAACATTTTTCATCATGGGTGTCCTTTTTGTGGTTATCGATGGTGGTAAAGCCGATAGTGGGTTCAAAATAAAACTCGAAAATGACGGCTGCGAATTTTTTAAAATTTTTCGTCATTTAGTCGCATTTATTTTAAACTTCGTTCCTGCCGAGGATGCCCCTACGCCACACGTTTTTTTTATAATGAACCTGACACTATCCGCTTTATTTATAAATGTTAAAGTAGTGATTAACAACTGTTTAACCATACATTATAAGGCGTTCAATCGTCTCTAAACTTAAAGAAACGTTTATAAATAAACCTCCAAATAATGATTATTTTTCAGTTCGTCACTATCACGTTTGACGATGGCATCAACGTTAGAAACATAGAGACCTACCGCAATGTCCTTTACAATCGCAAAAATTCCGATGGCTGCCCTGTAGGAGCTACTTTCTACGTCAGCCACGAGTACACCAACTACCGTTTTGTCAATGAACTGCACAACAGAGGCTTTGAGATTGCACTGCATTCCATCAGCCACAGAACTCCCCAAACCTACTGGGCGACTGCTACCTACAATGTCATAAAGGAGGAGATTGCTGATCAAATGGCTCAGATTTCACACTTTGCCAATATTCCTTTTGAAAGCATTAAGGGTAAGTATTTTTTAACACCGACGGAAATAGAGGAGAACATTTCTTAAGCCGTCCCCCGACGCAACGACGCTTGGATCAAATTACCTTCATTTATATTAAACTTAAAGGGCCAATACATATTATTTTTCAACGGATAAGTAAACTTTAGTATGTACTATAAAAAAATCTATTAACTTCATTTAGAAATTAATATTTATTTTATTTTATATACATATCATTACGGATTTTTAACCTAATGCGATAGTAGAGCTATAAGTTTAATAGAGTGGTTCCAAAACCGAAATAGTTATTTACATATCAATTATTATTTATAGATAGACTCTTTTTACCTTATTTATAAAACTATAGTATTGAGATCCTCGCTTGAACCGGTGTTAACATTAATTCAACATTACAGGTGTCCGTCTCCCGTTCCTCCAAATGGCTGGCAACTCTAGCTTCCAAGTCATGGCTGACTATGGTATAGAATACGATAGCACCTGGACAACCATTGAGCATTTAGACCCTGGTCTTTGGCCCTATACCCTAGACTATGCTTCCATCCAGGACTGCCAAAGTCCCCCATGCCCAACAGCTTCCATTCCAAAAACTTGGGTCCAGCCTATGGTTTCTTGGACTGACTTGCATGGATTACCATGTGCGATGGCTGATGCTTGCTTTTACACGTAAGTACTTAAATTGAAGATTTTTTAATGGTGGCAGGTCTGAAAGTGGAAGTTGATAAAAAACCGCAAATAATAACGTAGTATTTATTAGCATTGGATTTAACTGATATAATTTAATAGTATTGGTTTGAACTCGTATCAGCTTGGTAAAAACTTAATTATTATTGTACTTAAGAAATCAAATATAGTTTGTTTTGATGTACAGACGCCAGCACATCAAGCTACTACAATCTGTCAAAAGTATTTCATAGATTTTCAACTTTATGGCGAAACTATAAGGTTCAAAGTTGATTGGGAAATTTAGACAGTTTCGGGTAGCTTGATATGCTGGCGTCTGTACATAATAAAGAAGAAACATTCTATATATCCATATATGAGTATACGCTGGGCAACCATTATCTCATTGATAAAGTCTTTGTTTTTGCCAAACGCACTGAAGTATTCAACCTCTAATCAGCATTCGCGACTTATTTGCCAAAAATTAAAACAAATACGAGTTTAAGGGAAAATAACTTTCAGTTTACGCACAATTACAACAAACATGCTTATAACTTTTTTCAATAGTGCTAGTCACCTTGAAATCAACTTAATTACTATTAAAATAAAGTTGATATTTGTTTAACTTGAAATAACATCAATTTGAAATAAATTTGAATAGACTTTACCTATTTTCCTGTTTAGACCCGACATGAGCGACGAAGAAGCTTGGTTCCAGTTCATCGTCAGGAACTTTGAGAGGCACTACCTTGGCAACCGCGCTCCCTTCGGGGTCTATATCCACGAATCGTTTTTGGACGCCAACCCAGCTGTGAAATCCGCCTTTATTAGATTCATAGATTTGATCAGCAACTTGAGTGATGCTTTCATGGTAAGTTTGAACTTTGTATGGTGTCTAGTTTTTATTTAGTACAAATCGGTTTACAATAAAGAGTACACTGCTAAAAGGGTGTTTTGGCTCTCGAATGACGTTGACAAATATTTGAGCAATTGTTTTATGAAATATATTGAATAAGCCGGAGTTACCGACATAGCTTGCACAGTAAGCATACTGAATTGGCAGTGGGCTGGCCATGTTTGTCGAAATAACCGATGACCGATGGCGGTGGAGCAGACGAGTCTTGAAGTGGAAGCCGCGTATCGGCAAGCGTAGTGTGGAACGCCTCCCAGCTAGATAGACTGACGACGTAAAGAAGGTGGCTGGGATAAACTAAATAGGATAGGCAGAGGACGGAGTGTTGTGACTTAGAGCCTAGAGCCCAGGAGAGGCCTATATCCAGCAGTGGACTGCGATAGACTGAGTTGATGTTGATGATGATTGAAGAACTAAGATGGTTGTGTTTCTTTTTCTTCTAGAAGTTTTTGCACGTTTATGTCAGTTTACACGTTCGTTTTACGTAAACGTTAATCATTTTTGGTTAAAGGTTATAATATGGCACACATATCAACACGGAAAGGGATCGTAACCGTATCGCCTTTCGCCTCGGCGTCAAATAGGCGTCAACCTAACGTAAGCACGTAACCAAAGCGGATCAGAAGTTCCGATACGTCGACTCTGCTACGGCTAGGCTACGCCGCGTTTACGGCTCGCCGATCGCTGGTTAATAGTGCTGCAGGCCGACTGCGGGAGGGGTGAGAGGGGCAAGGGTGAACGGAGAGACGTAAGCTCGGGTACAGAGAGACGTAAGCGCGGGGACGACGAGCCGTAGGTGCGGGAACTGCAAGTCGCACCGCGGTTCGTGAGCTTGTCCCGAGGCGAGGTGATTACGTACGATTCCGATTAGTGTGCGTCGCAGTAGGGAATTTCGACGACGACGGCTCGGTGACGATCCCTTTCCGAGTTGATACGAGTACTATGACCTTGACGCGCCTCAATTTTGACGTCGCTGTTGCCATTTGCATTGTATACGAAGACAAGAAGTTAAGCAACCGTACATTTGGCTTAGTCCAGATACTAATAACCATTTTTTAACGACGATTGACAAGGAAAAAAATAGGTATCAAAAACTTTTTTAATTGTCCAGGTGAATACAATCGAAGTCCTCAACTGGGTGAAGAACCCGGTCTCTGTGGCTGAATACAGAGCTCAGGGATGCAGAACATGGACACCGACTACCTGCTTTGACAACTACTGTGGACCTCTTGAATCTGAACACAACGAGGTTTGTATTCAATGCATCAAAAAGTACAGATATACCAAAGAAACTATGCGTATCGGTAATCTTCGTGTTTCCGAATTAACACGAATGTCGCTCCACAGAGTTACCCCCCCACCACAAAGGCTAAGCTTGCTAGTTTTGTACTGCCGAGTTTTGTGGTGGTGAGCCAGTGGGTAGAGAAGTGGTGGCCTAGTGGTAACGACTGCGACTTACGAGTCAGACGTCGTGGGGTCAAACCTCAAACAGGCACTTTACTTTGTGTAATTTATTTTATGACCAGTGTCCAAAATGGTGAAGGAAAACTTTGTGAGGAAACTGGCATGTCTTAGAACCAAAACTTCGAAGACATGTGACGTCCGCCAATACGCGCTGGGCCCGCATGGTGGACTATGAGTCGCTCACTCTCTCAGAGAGGAGGTCTGTGTCCGAGCAGTGAGAAAATTATAGGTTGATTATGCTTGGTAGTGGTGCACCTATCATTGCGTGTTTGTATAAAGTTGTCTTTCCGTCAGGTCATCTGCCTCTCAGAAGTTTTGAATAGTTTTAATTTTTGGAATTGCATAGAGTTGTTAATCTACAATTTTGTAACCATATTAATACAAAAATGGCAAGTATTTTTACTAGCAAGCTATCTTGTAACGCTTGTTGTCTTTTTTTTGATGAGATCTAATATAGAGCTGTTATAGCCAAGCGGCTATAACAGCTCCATATTAGATCTCATCATCACGCATTCTTATTACCGAAGATAGACGATGATTCCCGAAGCCATAACCGACCATATTTTTCTTGGGCTATCAGTATCTTCATTTGTATTCCACTGCTACGTGGCTATGGATGCAGTAATAAAATAATTTCAGTTTTGTATCGCTTCAAGACTCTTCTAGGATTCATGTGAATATATTTTTTTATTACAGTTGACCTACTGGATGGAAGCATGCACTGTCTGCCCTAGAGTCTACCCTTGGACAAGCAACCCTCTCGGATTATAATAAAATAGTTATTAATGTATTTATTTAATTCATTGTAGATAAGTTAAGTCCAAAATTTATGTATGATGTATGTGAGGCTTTATTGAAAAAAATATTCATTCTGTATTTTTACTTTTATTTCAAAAACCTATTTTTGAAGTGAAAACTTCCTTAGGCACGTTGAGAGATTTTCGGTAGGGGAAAACCTTATCGGTTCGCGTCGCCGACTAGCGGGGTAATTCTATTTATCCATTTATTTCAGGCGTCAAGGCCCATATAAAACATATACAATACAATATTAATATAACTTAAAAATACTATTAATACATACAATATTAAAATTACACTAAAAACGAACAACTAAAAACTAACGCACACGAAGTGTCTGAAGTCGAAATGTCTGTGTGTGAATTGCGTAAGGTGACCCATACACCTACAATAATTGCGCAATGTTGATGATTGCACAATATTATTGAGCATATAGGGGTAGTATTGAAGATTGCGCAATGATTCAGTAAAAGATTAAGGACTTTTAAATATTATTGCACAATATTTATTTATTGTGTCTTGTGTGTGGTATATTGCCCAATATTTTTTAATTGTAGATTGGCCTTTTCATCAACCAGCCCTTAGCACAGATTCGGCGTTTTCGTTTTTGACGTTTCGCTACAATTAAACACACGATAGCTGCAGCCAAGTCTTTATCAGACATGGTGCACTGAAGAAAGTTATGACGAGAATGCTTGTTCAATTTTATTGTCTCAGTAATTTAATTGTACCGTGTGGGTTTCGGAGCTCAATAATCATATTGTGCAATCATCAACATTGCGCAATATTATTGTAGGTGTATGGGTCACCTAACACAATATCAGTAACAATGGCTTTAATTTTGACAGTTCAACAAGATGATGTTAAATTATTATGAAACATAATAATTCACGATCACGATGAATTGATCAGTGTTTTTGATTACAGCACTGGTTTGGCCGTGACTACTTTGTTTGATAACCCTAATTATTGCAATTTAACTACTGACACACCTAGGAACCATATTTTAACCCCAGAACACTAATCTTAATTTTATCACCGCTTATTAATAATGATAACCCCAACATAGTTGGCATAAGGCTAGGCAGATGATGATATTACTAATAATAATAATTGTTTTATTTTGGAGCAACATAGGAACCACTTTTGTTAGTAGACACCTTAAATACTACAACTTATACACTAGCGTTAGTAACAAAATTTAGGGATGAACTCTTAATGAGTCATTTACTTACGAGGCATTTCATGCGGACAATAATTTCGCATGAGATGCCTCAGCACAGAAGCTCTCGGGTGCTCAGCCACGAGCCTCAGGATGCTATTGCTACTCCCTCGAATCCTCCTCACAAGCAATGCTACCGTTTTCCTGATGATCGCATGGAAACCATATGTACGCGATTGGGCAAACATCCCTGAGGCACTACAGAAACGAGGGAGTTTCAACATCATCCTAAAACATTGTTGTACTGGATGCGCAAGGCATTTAGCGTCCCCCGCGAGCAGCTGAACCACAGACTTCCCGTGTACAGGTTCTGGCAGTATGCAGTTAAACAAGGTTATTCTGACCTGATCGGTACAACGGAAAAATCTGCGCGCCTACATGTTCTCGCGGACTGCCAACGCCCCGCTAACGCCCTGCGCTTCCTTTCCACGTCTTCATCGTCTTTAAGGTCGTCGACAACTGGTCCAGATATTTAAACTTGGTCATCTGCTTTATATTAGCGTCTTTCAAGGTAATTGAAGGAATGGTGTCTGGGCACTTGCCGGCGGCCTTGAAGGCCATGAATTCGGTTTTTCTTATATTGTAGATAAGACCATGTGATGCGGCGTATTTTTCACATATCTTCAGCATCTCCCTGATTGACCTCGCAGTCGGGCCCAGCAACACCATATCGTCTGCGAAGATGATGTTGTTCACACAAACCGAAATGTTGGTATGATTAATAGCAATAATTCCATTACGCAATCCTGATTGGCGTCGTGTAAAATTATCATTCGATATTATTATTATCGATGCAATTTAAAGTGCCACCACCCGTTAGTAATCGAAATTATCGCAAAAGCAATCAGCCATAATAAGATATAATGCCGTACAATTGATTATCCAGCCACTGTTTTTCCTGCTTTATTGCATACTGACACAGATATACAAAAATAACTTGTTGTTAATGATATCACCAACATTCGTGGAAATACAAAACCCTTATCTATTTAGATACAAAAATAAAACAGGTACCTAGTAACGTGTTCAATGTTTATCTGCAAGCTGCAATAAAATTGCTAGAAGGATTTTATGGCGGATGAGTAACATTGACATTGTTTCATGGGTATTGAAAAGACAAAATGGCGGAGTTAGTTCCAATTATGGCTACGCGCTAAAAGTCCCTGTACAACTGTAGTTATTTTGATAAACATTCAGTGCACAGTGAACGTGGTCGCTCATGTTGGGCCTCATTTGAAGGCTGAAAGTCACCCAAAGGGCAATGGAGAGGGGCTATACATGGAGATAACCTACGCGATTGAATCAGAAATGGAGAGATCTGTAGGAGAACCAAGATAACCGATATAGCCCAAAGAACTCTCAAACATAAGTGGCAATGGGCAGGGCACAATGCTCACAGAACAGATGGCCGATGGGGCCGAAAGGAAGGCCAACAAGGTGCACCGACCTGGTGAAGGCCGCAACATCCGCTGGATGCGAGAAACATAGAACCGGTCGAAGTGGCGGTGTTTTGGGGAGGTCTATGTCCAGCCGTGGTCATTTTTCGGCAAATATTGATGATGATGATGGCCTGAAGTAGCAACTGACATTATGATAACGAAGGACTTTTAAGGAAGGTAGTTTTTCATTAGGCGAAGAAATCTTGGCTTGATAATAAATGGGTCCTTTGGGAAACGATCAATCGCAATTTTGTCAATGTTTTGTGTATTTATTGTCAAACGATTCAATATAATTTGGTAGACGATCAATTTACGCATCAATGTTATCAAATACATTAAAAAAAATATGATAACTGCAATTGATTGTTTTGGGGACACTTTAGAGTCAAGAACAAGACAGTTTTGGCTACTTTGGATAGTGTATGTATTTTATTTGAAAATAATAGAGTAAACCCCTTTTCAGAGCAGTGGTGGACCAGTCCGGTCTGTGGTCCGGTCAGCGCCCGACTTATGTATCGCTGGTCATGTGTTCGAACACAGGCAGGCTTTTACTTTGTAAAATTCTCTCTTTGTAAAAACTCAAAACGGTAAAATATCTTGCGGAAGCCGGTATGTCCTAGACCCAAAAATTCGAAGACATTTGACATCCATCAACACGCACTGGGACCGCGTGCTGGGATAGGCTCATTATTGTTGAGCTATGCATAAACAATTGTCTTTTTCTTTCTGAGTTTAAACAGGCTAAAACACGAAATAATCGTTCCTTTAAGATTTATCTTGGATTTTATAGGAAAACGATTCCGTCATATTATAACGGCCGTCATAAAATTATAGATTATAGACATAATCTTGGTCAGATCATGTCGATTAATGTCTGAAATAGTCTTTTGAGGACAGAAACACAAAGATTTAAGTGGACCAGTCCAGTAACGTCCGGCAAGCATTTTTCAGTAATCGTATAGCTCAGCTCAGAACTTATGAAGCTCAACGACTCGACGAACAATATAAATTTGGGTAGGCCACATAAAGTACTCATACTACCAGACCATCATTAAAACTAACTGAGAAATACATAGTCCTCACTTTTACAATGATTTATGAATGTGATGCCCACAATCCACATATAGAAAAATCTGCCTTCCTGACAATTTTCGTATGTGTGAGCCTCATTGTAATTTACTGTCAATTGTATTCCAAGAAAAACTGTCGACTCAACAGGGTCCAATTTTATTCCATTATGTTGAATATTGGTTGGAGTTAGTTGCCTGACATTTGGCGTTGAAAATCTGATGAGTCTTTTCCTCGTTCAGGAGAAAATACAACTTTAGAGAGTGCATCGTTAACTTGTTCAAATTTGACTAACCAACGTTTTATTTTTAAAATGAGGGAAGTGTCTTAGTATCCGCGAATAATACGATCTTGCGATTATCCCCTATGTGGTAAGTCATTTATATAAATTAGAAACAAGAAAGGACCTAGAAATGAACCCTGCGGAACGCCTACGGTGACCGTAGATCCTTGACCTAATGATATTGATATTATTGTGTCAAAAACCCTTTGTATTTGGGCTGTTTTGCTGTTCAGCGCGCTATGGAGCGAGCTATGCTCGGAATCTCTTTGAAGGATAAAATCAGGAATTAAGGCGGCTCCAACAGTGTCTTAAACATGGTTGCGAGTCACCTGGACTGTGTTTACGTGGATACTGTTGTGCCGTTTCTCATGGGTTGTCGCACCGGTGACCAACTGTTATTTCTTGTGTTTTTGTTTAGTGTCTGTACTTTCTAACATAGTCGTAAATTTTACTAACACTTTTGTTTGAGTCTTGGTTACTCCAATAAAGAAAAAAATCTATTCTATTCTAGTAGACCGCACGTCAGTGGTAACACTTTTACTGTAAGCTGGCCTAGCGGAGCACGCAGTTGAAATAAAATATGCCCAGGTACGCACGGGCGCGTTTTTCTCGCTGCGATTTCTTTTCGTGCACTCGATTTTCCACGCGTAGCTTAGCCCCGGAAGATGAAAATCCAAGAGTGTGTTTTTGATGTGAAACATCTATAGCCGCACGTAAAACAAATTTCTGGCGTGGCGACGCATGCCGTGGCGACGCGTCGCCACGCTATATGATGGTGTATATATATACAGTCACAGTCTTGTGTACTGTGTGGCGACGCGTCGCCATGCGCAATCGACTGCGATTCTCTTCCCACTCGATCCGGCGTTAAGCTATCTCTCTCTCTCGCCACACAGCTCGGATATTTTATTTTATCATTATGCCATATTTAGTTTATATCGCAATCTGTTCTTTTCAATCATATTACTTTTACAAAATAATGTCGATGTTTCACATCTGCCAGGAGGCGTCCCGTGACGGCTCACTTTTTTTTACGCGCTGGGATGAATTCTGTTGAATTCTAAATGCTCGGCTCAACACCGAGACCTGAAAATCCAGTGCACGATAAAATCCCGTCGTGATATTTTTACGTCACGAACGTGGGCTAAGGGGCCAGCTTATACTGCAGTGTGATTCTGTAACCATCTCACCGTGAAAACTTAGGTGAAGTGAGCGTGGAGTGAGCTGTCAATAGTGTCAATTTCTAGCAAAAACAAACTCACTTCACTTAAGTTTTCATGGTGAGATTTTTACAGAATCGACCGGCTGGTTCTGATACTGCTGACGTGGGGCCTACCGTATAATAAAAACAATACATTTAAGATCGATATATTTATTTATCACAAAACGTATTCAATCTCAGATTTATTGTCCAAGAGGATTACCGAGCCACGGGTAGACACGTGGGCAAACGTTGCAGATTTGCATCCAGTATTCCATCTGTAAAAGAAACGAAATTCATGCATTAGTAAAGTAAGTTCTCTCTGGATGTAAGCACTTCGTAGTAACGAGCTGCGAACAGCAGTGCGATTCTCACCGTGAAAACTTAGGTGAAGTGAGCGTGGAGTGAGCTGTCAATAGTGTCGATTCCTAGCAAAAACAAACTCGCTTCACCTAAGTTTTCACGGTGAGATACTAATACGTTCACTATAAGTAACGGAAATAAGTCTAGAAAACGACAATTTAGGAACATGTTTTTAATGTACCAATATACATACATAGGACCAAGGCTATTATGCAAGCGGAGCGATAAAATGAAACCCATATTAATGCAATCTACTACGAAAAAAACATACTGCTTTTTGTTTTTGGTCCTTACATCTGCTTGAAGTACGGATTTTGGAGGAATAGTTTTATAGTTGTATGTAGTTTTTTTTTTGTTTAGCTTTTTATAATACGTATGAGAGCTGTGGTGTCCCAGTGGTAACGGACCCGACTTACAGAGTTGTAGGTCGTGGGTTCGGACCCAGACAGGCGCTTTACTTTCTTACAGCAAAAACAAACTCACTTCACCTAAGTTTTCGCGGTGAGATTTTTACAGAATCGACCGACAGCACCTTAATTGCGCAACACACTTTCAAACAAAAAGTGTATAATTTTGAAAGATATTGCTAATCCATTACTTCATGTATTCGAAAAATTTGTCCGCTCAACATGGAAATACGCAATGAATGTTGTTGAACTGTCAAAATGAAAGCTGCTACTGAAAGAAAGAAAGAAAGAAAGAAAATACGTTTATTTGCGGTAAACATGACGCAAAAAGAACAACACAAATAAAAACAATAAAAAAAAGGTTGACTACTATTATTGTATTACGTAGGCGTCATGAAAATACAACTGTCCAAAAGCATCTTGGTTTAAATCTTTGCGACAAGCACAATAAGGATCATCCATAGATATAACTAAAGTCTGTAACCCAAGAAAGAATTTTAAAATTGTTCGAATTTACATTGCGTTCATGCTAGCCCAAGGAATGTTAATGTTATGTGAACAAAATACTGTAAAAATCATTATTTTAAACGATTATGTATGTAGTTTTGCCCTTTCTTCTCCATACGAAACTAACTTTTGGAAGGAGGGGAAACTCGATTGAATTCTTCTTTTTTCTTGTAATTTTTGACGTTCAAAAGTGTTAATATACTATTTGACTTTGACTTAGACAACTGCCATGTAATGTCAAGACTTTCTGCTGAGATTGAAGGATAGAGCATATTACTTACTCCATTGTGGCTTGAGGTGAGGGCACAGGTTTTGGGATCGCAGCTGCTAGGGATGAATGTGCGGCAATTCTGGCGCTTATACTCATCAGTTGGGACGGGGTTCTTCATCCAGTTAATAACTTCATGCGTGTTCACCTGGAGGAGAAATAATTTTATCATTACGTGAAGCAGTAAAAGTTTCGTAATGTCAACGTTACAGCTAGGAGCTATAATGGCACAAGTCCGAGTTTTGAGAAGTTTGGGCATAGTTTCGAACAACCAAAATATGTTTGTCACCTTTGAGTCTAAAGGCCAAAATCTAGTCCCAATCTCATCTCATCAACAATCAACGTCAAAAAACTTGTTAAAAATGAAGGGTAAATAAGAGGTATTTTTGATAGATTGAGAATGCGATTAGAATGCGAACGTTCTTAAAAACCGTGTGGGGACTGTGTCTTACGTACCCATCCCTTGCATAGTTTTAAGAATGTAATATTGTTAGAAGTACTTATTGTAATAATTTTTAGAAAGTTTCATTTTGTGTTTTTCCCACGAATCACATCTGCAAGCGATTTAAGTTATAGGTACTATTGTCTTTCATGATTCTTTACTTTTAGTTAAGGTTCTTCATTGTTCTATTATGTTTAGTTATCTTGTATTGTACCCATTTGCTATTGTTAGTTAAGGTTCATTGTTCTGTTATTTTTAGTTGTCTTGTATTGTACCCATTTGCATTTCTCGTGTTTTATTATTGTACTTTTAAAATGTGCCGCGGCCTTTGTGTAAAATCGTTTTGCCGCTTCCTTTGTTTAGTGAACGGCAGATTTGGGAGAGTTTTGGTTCTGAGCTTCAGTCTGTGCTGAACTACGATCGTGCGAGGTCCTCTCTGACCCCCGATCATATTTTACTCGCCGAAGCTCGCCGTAATAGTTTACGGCGAGCTTCGTGTTTCTAGTAGTTTTCGTGTTTCTATTAGTTTTATGTCTTCATGTAACATTATTTAATTTTACCTTTTCGTGTCAAGTGTAACTACTAGCTTTAGTTACTTGATATCGTAATAAATTAATCGCTACTTCTGTGTACAACTTCCTTCGGTGTATTACTCGCCCACGCGGTCACGAATTCCCACAACCGTAATTATCCCTCTGCACTGGTTTACCGACTCAGCGTTATATATTACTCCGTAATATCAAAAAAGCAGAATGACGTGCAGCCATCTTTTTTACGTGTCAGACCAAATTTAAAATGTGACACCAACGAACCCTAACAGTTAAATAATAAAAGATAAAATATATTTGACCATTTTATGAAAGGTTTTAGGTTGAGCTCAACTCGACATTGGTCAAAGTTATATGCGATTTTGATGATTGTTATCAAGTATTTATATTCAAATATTTATATTTTCTATGCAATAGTTAACTCAGTGCCGTAACTTCAAAAGGTATTAAAATGAGGTCTTCTGACTTGATAAAGTTAATAATACAGAGTGGCATCGACGCAGAAACTCTAACTATGAATTCGGCACATGATTTCTGACCCACTTTTTTTTTTCTGGATGGGAAATCATCAAATGACCCCTCCCGCTCTGGGTGGAGCGACTCTTACTGACTAAAACCCACCCGTGTTCCTTCCTTACCAAGGGGTAAGGAAGGAACACGGGTGGGTTTTACCAAGGGGTAAGGAAGGAACACGGGTGGGTTTTAGTCAGTAAGAGTCGCTCCACCCAGAGCGGGAGGGGTCATTTGATTATTTCCCATCCAGAAAAAAAAAGTGGGTCAGAAATCATGTGCCGAATTCATAGTTAGAGTTTCTGCGTCGATGCCACTCTGTATATTATTAAAGGTATCTTCCGGGCCAGCGGTAACCCTTTCAGACAAGCGTAGAAATGTTTCGTCAGTTATCAAACCAAAAACTATACTGTTACATTGAAAATTGTGCCTACACGGTCAAAATGTATGGAACATCAATATTTTTTTTTAAACCGACGATTAGTTTTAAAGCAAGATTGCGGGTTATATTCATGTACTGAATCCATGGTAACATGTTGCGCGTCGTTATTTCTGCCACCCTTTATATTATAAAGATGTAAAAACTTGACTGTACTTCGATTTGGGTACCTACTATTTTTTTGTATCAACCATTTTGGTGAAGATCGCATAAAAAGCGTTCGGAGATAAAGAAGAGAATTCATCAATAAAGTCAGCTCTAGACGTATGTAATCTGTATGTATCGTGTATTGTAAAGAAAATTCTACTTGTGGACGGCACTACAAGCATTGCATGTAACGCTGGTGCTGGCGCCCGCGCTGATCCATCGGCTGGCGGTTTTTAGCGCATAAAAGGAGAAACACTTACAGGATTCGCGTTGAGTTTCTTTGCCTCCCACAGAATTCGTATTGCATTAATGACAGTAACACCATGATCTCCCGCGATTATTGAAATTGTATTTTTGTTTTTATTATTTTGTGGAAAAGTTTTTTGTAAAGCCGGATTCACACGTTGCGATTGTATTGCCTATGGCATACTATAAGTTGCAACAATAAAAAGTTATTGTATACCTCAGGCAAGAAACTTACGTCGTGCCAAATGGTGTTTTATTCTTACCATGAAAGCATCAGGGAGTTTATTGACCATATCCATGAACCGGACGTAAGCACCGCGGACGGCAGGGTAGCCAGTCAGGAACGACTCATGAACGAAGAAGCCGAAGGGGGCGCGGTTGCCAAAGTAGTGCCTTTCGAAGTTGGTGAGGATGAATTTGTACCATTCATCTTCATTGTCGCGGTCGGGGCTGTAAAAATGGAGATAAGATATTATCAATAAAAGTCAGAGGATAAAAGTATGCATAATAAGAGGTAATGCTTATTTACAGTTAACTATTATACAACTAACTATTTACGCTAGGTACTAAATAAAATAACTAATTGTAGGTACTTACATAATAATAAAATAATAGTGACTGAATCGTAGGAAATACAAATTCACGGATGCAATAAAAAACATGTCAGAATTATTTAGAGGCCCTAAGATCAAGCCCTGAGGTATCCCCACATAAAGTTTAGCTTTCACATTGAAATGTGAACAAAAACAATATTTGGTCAATTTGTACGGTATTTTAATAAAATTATAAAGTGTCGACAGCCCTAGTAACACTTTTATTGGCGAGGCTCAAATTTAACTTCTTGACGTGAACCGATGATGCGGTAAAAGATTTGAATAAGAATAGCAACACTATCAATAGCTTATTCAAGTGGTATAATAAAGAGATTTCTAATCTAAATTAAATTGTAACTACTTACATGTAGAAACAAGCATCCACGAACGAGCAGGGAACTCCTTGAAGATCAGACCAGGCTACCAAAGGCTTAACCCATAGTCCAGGGAAGGACGCTGTTGGGCAAGGAGGGACGATGCAGTCCTGGGTGGAAGCATAGTCTAGGGTGTAAGGCCATAGACCAGGGTTGGTGTTTGCAGTTGTGGGCCAAGTGCAGTCGTACTCCAAGCCATATTCTTTCATTATTTCGAAGCTGGCGTTTCCAGTCATTTGGAGGAAGGGAATGCGAAGACCTGAAATAAATTGAAATCATATAAAATATAAAATTCTAAAGTTAGTAGCGAGTAAATTATTGACACCGAGACCATTGTCGAACATTTTCGCTTTTTATCATTGCTTCTGCAAGTTCTATTTTTTCAGGATACATGATTCAATTTTAATACATTTTGTTTGAGCATAAATTATATATTAATCAACCAATAAAGAGGACGAAATGGGTGCTGAAGTTTTTATGGAAAAATATTAAATTCACGCGGAAGAAGTCCTAAGATTTATTCCAAAGTGCCTAGTACCTAATACTAATAGGGTAAGTGCTGTAACTTAAATTCTCACCTTTAATAGATGTAAAAGGAATGTTAGCAAAGTGAGACATTTGAACCTTCTGGTCGCCAAATTCTCTCTTCATGTCCTCAGCAGTGGCTTCTAACCAGTAAGTCTGTGGGGTCTGGTGAGTGATCGAGTGGAGAGCGATCTCGAAACCACGGTTGTACAGTTCATTGACGAGGACGTAGTTGGTATACTCGTGGCTGACGTAGAAAGTGGCACCAGCAGGGCAGCCATTGGAGTTGAAACGGTTGTAGAGAGTCTCACGGTATGTTACGATGTTGTTGATGTTGATACCGTCGTCGAAGGTGACTGTGACGAACTGGAAATAAATATTTGTTAAGCTTAAGAACTGGCCGTGTCAAATGGTGACTAGAATCAATTCTATTTTGTTGTAATTTTTGACGTTCAAAAGTGCCTTTTATGTGCCTATTTGAAATAAATGCTTTGACTTTGAAATGGAACTGGTACTGCTATAATGTTTAATTTTGGAAATATAATAAAATATTAAAACAATATTAAATGCGGTTGATGTATGTACTTGACTTAAACAAGTGCAATTTTGATAATATTAATTATAGTGGGCCACATTAAGTAGTACTCAAACTGCCAAATAATGGTTAAACTAATTGACTAAAGTATTATTACCACATAATATGTATTCCTCACACTCACAGTAGTTAAAATAATAATTAAATAATACTTCATAGAGTAAATATTCACGTCATATTGTGTTTATAATCAGAGAGGCATCTAAGAGCTGACCCAGATTTTACGTCTTCACTTTATTATCACCCAATCTTACCTGTGGTGTATCTCTAGGCAGTAATGCACCAGGAATGTCAGTGCTTGCACATTTGCAGTCAGGGAGCTCACATATAGCTTCTGGATCGCAGGCTTGAGCTGCAGGTAGTTCCTCTTTAGCAATGGCTTCCGAAGCAACCAGCAGTAACGCTAGTACCCCAACGAATTTCATTCTGGATGTTCACCAGGGAGTGACAACGAACGAATTTACTTCGTCATTTTATATATATGTCGCAGGTTTTTCATAAAATTAGGTTTTTGATGAAAAACCTAGGTTTTTGATGAAAAACCGGAAGATGACAAAATTATTACTTTATGTTATCATAAGCCTGAGAAAATCCAGTTTTTTTATCAAAAACCTAGACTGTATTAGTTTTATGATAAAAAAGGTCAGGTCGACGGAGCCCCGCTGCGCGGGGCTCCTATTTCTGTCTGCAGGGTTTAAAGGAACCTAACCAAACCGAACCTCGGGGTGCCCCTGACGTCGACCGATTTCCTTCTACATTTTTAGCCAAGGGCCTGCAGTTACACTTAAGTTTAGTCGGAAAAAGATAGAAGAAACTAACATTTTAACACCTCGTCGAAGATAAACCTAGGTTTAACCGGCTAATCTTAAGTTTATGCTCACACCTACCTTTAGCCGTAACATATATAACATTTATACCCCTACCCTCTACCCATGTTGGCAAAAAATAAATGATTTGATTTGACCAGCGCTTATATTTTATCATAAACCCAAACTAGTTCAGGTTTTTGATCAAAAATCTGGATTGGTAGAGGTTTATGATGAAATTGAGATTGAAATGTGTCATCTTCCGGTTTTTCATCAAAAACCTAGGTTTTTCATCAAAAACCTAATTTTATGAAAAACCTGCGACATATAGATTGATATTATCTATCTCGTTTTTTAATCGATGCTTTTTGATACAATTATGTTCAGATACCTTATCTCTAATGCAGTGGGGTTTGGTTTTTATTCATTTTCCCATTTAGGTATTTTGATGTTTTTTTTTTTATTTTACCATTTATGTACATACACTCACCTGCAAAATTGCATGGATACCCTAATGTCTCTTTTCCTGTGAACGTTTCAGTTCAAGTTTTCGAAAATAAACTAGACGTTTCTTCACAACTATGACTAAGAAGAGAGGACTCATTAAAAGGAATTTCCACCAAAAAATAAAAAATCGTACCTGAGGAGTATTCCTTGGCGAGATACCACCAGGAATGTCCGTAGTCGAGCATCTGCAGTCGGGTAGTTTGCACAGTTCTTCATCACAATCTTCTGCCAACGGAAGGTTTTCAATTGGCTCAGGCGTTGTTGTATCGGTAATATCAGTTGTTGGTGCAGGGACAGTCGATGTTCCAGGGGTTTCCAATGGTGGAGGTGTTGGAAATTGACCCTCAACAACAGCTATCGTCAACCCCACGAATAGAACAGAGAACAACACAGCCGACCTCATTCTGGTAACCTATTTTCCAAATGAGTAGTTTGAAATTCCTTACTGGTATTTATATAGAACATTAATCTTACATTTTAATTGATTATCATGTAATACGTTTATCGTTTTAATCTGCGAGTAATAAATAGGTACAGACGCCAGCACATCAAGCTACCCGAAACTGTCAAATTTTCTCAATCAACTTTGAATATGCTTTAGTGATAAAGTTGAAAGTCTATTAAAGAAATTTGACAGATTGTAGGTGATAGATTGTAGGTGCAGCAGTGTCATGATTACTTAAGGCGAAACCATCAGGGTAGCCCGCACAATTTAATTTTTCTCACGTGTTTTGCAATTTGCTGGTCAGTATCAGGTTGTATGTTGATCTAAACATGATTCGCGGTCGTAACAAATATTTATTTATGGAATTATAATCATGAAAATCATCAATACAACTCTTTAAGTTCATATTAATCTATTGAATGATTAATTCATGAAATCATGATATTTGAAGCCAATTCTAACTGGAGTTGTATTGCTGATTCTCGAAACATACAACCTGACGTGCAATTTGCAAAAAACGTGAGTAAATTTTAATCTCGCGGATTAACTTAGCGCATCCCCCTTAACTTGTGATAGCGGGGTTAGTTGAAAAACTTGATGATTTCCGGGAAATGTTTTTTTATTATTTTATTTTGTAATCTTGGGAAATATACCTACACAAACGCAATGCACGTCATAGATGAAAAATATGAAATTCACCTACTTTTGTCAGTTTTGACTTCGCTACTATTTTATTAGGTATATGTGCAAATAGTTTATGACACATAAAAAGAAGATAAACACATAAGAGTTTGGTAGTACCAACAGTTATACTTAATAACATCGATTTTTGTATTGACCATAATCAATCTCAAGACAATAATGACAGAAGTACGTATAGATACCGCCGTAGCCGTCAAACATACGGGTATTGCCGTGGGCTCGATGCCATCGAACACGCATGGGGCATTAAAGAAAAACATTATTTAATTTTGTAAATCATGAAACGTGTATTTTCTCTTGACTGTACTTACCTATCAAAAAAGTAACCTAGATAAAGTGGGAGATTAAAACAGAAGACGAACTAGCAGGGGATCGAGAAGGGGGGTTCAGGGGATTTTTTTTTGGGGTGGGATGTCATCAAATGTCCCCTCCCGCTCTGGGTGGAACGGAAGGGATTGTCAGACTCTTACTGACTAAAACCCACCCGTATTCCTTCCTTAGCCCTTTACGTTCCGGGCCAGCGGTAACCCTTTCGGACAATCCCGCTGACAGGTTCAGGGGATCAGACCGGAATAAATCTCCTTTACATTAGGATCGAGTAGGTATTGAAGTTTAGTATGGGACAGTTGATATTTTTAACACAATAACGATGTTGGTCCCACTGAGAAAGTTGTCCGGTTTGATGGTCTGTACCCTCCCCCCCTACCCCCCGTCCCTCTCCCTTAAATATGGCCACACCTTTCTGATACATGCTGTATACGAGTATGTATTTTCTGTTCTTTTCTTGCTATCTGTTTTTATATAGGTATATAACGGAGAAGGTATAGTGTGTGACGTTATTATCAGCCATATTTTAACGACTGTGGGCGTACAGTGGGTATGTGTTGGTTATTGCGCAATAGAAAAACTGTTTGCAGTTCAAATCAGATTATAATTTCACGAACAATTTAATCACACTAGCAAATTACACACTGTAGGTACACGTCACAACCAGCAACGGAACGCGGGACAGTTTCTGAGCACATGTTGTCCGTACGATGTCCAATGGTCAAGAGCTCTCCACATTGTTCTGTAGCGTTGTTTTCTAACCCCCACGAACTCAGGCTAGACTGTCCAGCGCCACAAGATGGCGCTGGCGTCCCGAATAGTCAAACGAATAACGTATTACCGACACGGCCATACTGACAAGTCCCACGTCCTCGTGTGCTATGTTACCTGGCAAAAAAAACAAAATCCATTTATAGACAATATTAAGCTCGGCCTACCTGACCTCATACTAAATGATTATCTATCTTACTATATGAACTTGCATCAGAAGGAATACTACAGGTTTTATTAATGTCAACTTAAGGAAACTGAACCACAATATTAATGCACCATGTATTACAATAGTCAAACTCATTCCCAGTACTTCACGCTGGTAATTTATTGTGAAACAAGTGGGTCAGTAACAGCCCTTCTCGCTGCCATGCCCTACATACATGGGACAGTACCAGTTCTTCTTTCTGGCAAGCACAGTACCAAAAGGCCACAGTACCAGTCCTTCAAACTGATAAGCCCAAAACACTATGCAATTACCGGGCCTTCTCTCCGGTAAATCGTAGGCATAAGACATACATTATGCATTAACATTAATCGGAACGAGCTGATGGGCCTTCACCAGCATCTTCTACATCTAACTCTTCACTAATCACATCTAATTCGCTAGGGACTTTGTGGCATCCTTCTTATGCGATCATAAGCATACTTAATTCAACCAGAGCCATGTACCATCGTTATCCACATTACAACAATAATCTTTTTCACTAAGAGCCTTAGACACATGGAAGCCCACAGACGAGTAAACCACTCTAACGCCAAGGCTCTCTAGCCGACCAGCAATCGCATTGCTCTCTCACATCCAGCGCATGGATCCATGTGCATCACCCTGTGACTACACACTTTTTACTACGGCCGATAGAGAACCCCTACTCGCGTGGTTCCCACTACTTAGGCTTGCTCATAGCTCATCACCACTGTGATCACCATCTACTTCGACTGGTACATGACCCACTGGCATCATTCGTAACCTATAGTGAGCGTATTTAAAAATTGCATTGCTAACTAGATTGGGCTATACCTATCAGTGTAACCGTTTTTTCCTGTTGTTTACCAGGGAAGCACTCGGTACCCGAGTTAAAACAAAATGAAAACGACTCACCAAATTCGGTAGAAAATAGATCTGTAGCTGGCTTAATGGCTGTAATGGTGGCAATCCACTGTTTCCTTGGCAGAAGTCGTGAAACTCCTTGCTTGAAAAGCACCGTCCTTGATCAGCGATTATTCGTACAGGAGATCCAAAGAGCGCAGTGCTTTCCACCACTGTCATTCTGTTTGCACACGTCCTTGTGTGTTAACCAAAAAATCAACAGCGGTGCATGTTCCACTCGGCCAATTCTAACCACACAGGCGTCCAGATTATTATTATTATTATCACATGGTGTAGCTGTCTACACCATACCTATTTCTGCCACTTAAGCTACTTTCCTCGAAGAGCATTGATCATCTATATATATAAAATTCAAAGTCCTGACTGACTGATATATCAACGCACAGCCTAAACCGCTAGTCCTAGAGACATGAAATTTGAAGGGTGTGTTCTTTGTAAAGAGTAGGTATCCACTAACAAAAGGTTTTTCGAATTTCCACTCCTAAGAGGGTGAATCAGGGGAAGGGTAAAATTTCACGCGGACGAAGTCGCGGGCAGAAGCTGTTATAACGGTCGTCACGAAAAATAGTTATTTTTTACCAGTATTTGACATTAAGGTGTCAAAAAACCCATTGTATCTATTGTATTGACAGCCATTATTGTGTGATTTTTTAATGGTCTCTGAGGATACAAAAGCTGAGTGTGTCTGTGTTCCACTGTGGAAAGAGCTGGGTGCCAGTTTAATGATATATGAGATTTAATCTTGACTTTGAAAAACCACGATGTCAACTCTGGGATCCAGATGTCCACACTGAGGCAGCAGTGACTGCGTAACATCAGGTGGTTCTCATAAATAATATAGCAAATATTTTCCTCAAGTGTTTCGCCATGTTTTTAGTCTAGTAACGACAGGTTCTTTACTGCTTCAGCAATCTATTTACTGCTGGAGAGATAAGATATATAATAATATCACATGATACTAGGTCAATTATTGCAGTACGTCAGAATGCGTAAAAAAAAGCGGTAGTTATCGGTAGCAAAATTCTATCGCCGCGTATTGAGAATTAATATCACCAATAAATCCACTAAAGAACAAAATTTAGACAAAAATCAGCTTTAAGCTTTAATCCTGAACTAATCCAAAAAGAGGACTGTGATAACTAAATCAATAAGGGCGAATTTCACCAATTTCACCACTGCGGTCGGCACATCTAAACCGCCTTCAAGAGCGTTTAGGGTCATCATTGTTGTTAAATATTGACACTGACAAACTCTTGAACTCGGTTTAAATGAAATGATGACCGACTTCGAGATTGCCCTAATTGTGGTCCATAATGATTCCTCACAGCATGTTTCAATAGCTGTCGACTATGATCCTGTTTAGTTAGAGGTTATAGTAAGAGGTAGAAATTTTCTTTAATTCGGTCAGTACCCTAGCTACTAACTACCACTACCATTCCAGTTTTTTAAGTCGGGACGATGAAAAGGAAATCTTTGGAAATTCCAAAAGATAATGCTTATAGAAAAATTATTATTGGTTTTTTATCTTTATCTAACACGATTAATATCAGAAAGATTTCCGGTTTATGATTTGAATAGACTATACAATTAAATTAGTTACGTTGTTTTGATAAAGCGATAAATGCTTTCCTAGAATGGGATGTATTTAGGTATTTATTTGTTCGATTCAGTTAATGAATCCTTGTCCAGTTATTTTCATGTTCTGGCGGTGTTAGCAAAGAACTATTGTTTTTGTCTGCAGTTTTGGCTGTTGCTGCTTATATTGTGAAAAATTGGCCTTCCAGGATGTAGCAGTGCACTTTTCTGAATTGACTTTCTTCCTTAGTACATCATCTTTCAGCGAACTCCTTCAAGTTTTGCAAGGTCTCTCTCTTTTCTAAAGGCAAAAAAAAATCATTCTGCCTAGAACTTCCAGGGATTACACAGTGACCAAAATCACTAAAAACAACACCAAGGACCAAAATATAGTATAGGAGTAAATCTCAAAATCACTCCATAGATGGCGTTAGTCTTTTACTGCCATCTATCGGTTTTTTCAGAAACAACTCCTCTTTTAGATCAGAGAGGGTTGTTACGAGTAGGGTGGATTGAAACAAGTAGGTAGTAGTTCTTATTTGATACGAAGGATGGAGCTCAGTGAAACAATAATGTGCAATCAATGTATACCAAAGTTTAGTTTAAAATATTTCTTAAATCTAGGGGCACATGGCAGCAAAATATAATAACCTTTTCTTATCGTTAGATGAAAGAGAATACTGTAGATAACATTTAAATGGGTTCAAATTTCTCCAAAAACAAACAATAGATATACTTATTCAAAAAATCATAATGGTTGTCTTTGTCACTTCTTTCTTCAATACTACTTTTGGATTCTACTTTGTAGTTACGTGACTATAGGGCTGGGTCGTTCTTTGGCCAAAGAATTATATATATTGCCATAAATATTGCCATTCAACGTGGCAATGCTGCCAGTCTTCTGGGCACGTTTCCGGATGACAGCGATGTGGACGAGTACTTCGACGCTTAAATATTTTTGTATCTATTTGTATAGTTAGGTCTTTAATTTAGTACCTAGTGTAAATAGTTAATTATCTGTACATACAAAAAAGTTTCATTAGTTATAATATATCCGCAGTTAAATCAAATTCGCCCTATCAATTAACGTTCCATATCAACCATGCCATAAATCCTCTTATCTTTCATAACCGAACATCCAAATGGTGTCACGAACTAATTTATAACCACAACTAAATAACGATCCCAAAGGGCTTATTATGTCCAAATAATTTAACTACAACATGCTTTGTCCCAAAATTGGGACATCAATTATTCCTCTGCTTGTCCCAAAAATAGGACATCAATAATATTTTCCCGGTTTATTTGGCTTGAAAGGAATTTAGGTTAGTGGGCATAATAAGGGTTTACACCTGGGACATCGTTACAGTACGACCAAAAGTCCCGAGCCCTATAGGGATTTTCGGGATTTCGCGGTTTTGATACGAAACTAGGGATGCCTTAGCGAGATCCTGGTCTTTTTTCCGCGCGTTATGATCTTTGCGACCCCGATTATGTGTTTAGACAGTGCTATAAAAATATAAAGAGGTTTATTTCTCGCACGAAATAAAAATACGCGATATATTTTATAGGATTTCATACTCGTTTCTTTACTTATTTGCATTATTTTATGCTGGAGTCATATTGTTCGGCTTGATATGGTTATAAGGTAAAAAGGTAGGGACCTAAACGCTGTTTATTTACACCATGAGATATTCATTCAATTTTCCATACTGGCGTGGAAACGGGTGCTCGTCCATCACTCTGTGCACATAACTTTAGACTTTATTAAAGCGTAAAGGTTATATTGCGATGGTTCTTAAAGTTATATGTTTTTATTCATATCATCAGCTACTAACATAAATTTTTACTTATAATATTATTATCTTCGCAATGAAGTTGAAAGAGTTAAATAAATTATTTATAAAGTATAACAACATAAATATACAAAACAAAAGGACATTTAGGTGTCGAAAAAAAGGACATTTAGGGTGAGGACTCCCCACATCGCTATCATCCGGAAACGTGCCCAGAAGACTGGCAGCATTGCCACGTTGAATGATAATACTAATTCTTTGGCGAAAGAATGAGACAGCCCTTTGGTCACATGAAGTGTCGACCAATCGCTGAGTTTACTTACAACGGAAATTTAATTAATATTTTGAATATCGTGGGATGTAATATTTATTTCTGATTTATGACGAATTGTTTATGTAGCAGGTTTAAAATGATAAAGATATGAATGATAAAGGCGATATCGCTTTGTGACAATTATTAATAATTGTCATAGAGCGATATTGCCAATTGTGTTTAGATAATAGGAAATGGCATTACTATCTTATCTGATTATATGTATAGTCAATTGAATATTAATTTATTGCGTAAATATTATTCTAGGCATAATTAGAATTGAACTAAGACATATTTATCTTTAGCATTTACCAGAAAGATAAGTCCAGGCCGTAAAATGATGTATAATTATCATCATCAGCTTATAGCAATTCAATATTGGACATGTGTTATTCAATCGCACACCATTTAATGCAATCCTCGGCTTCTCTTATCCAGTTGCTACCAGCCACCCTTTTAAGATCGTTACTCTATATAAAAGCATACTTCCCTACATTGGCCGATTTGCAGTCTCCAGTTCAGATCACGACTACTTATCAACGATCGGTTCTATAGATAATGTGGCATACAATCAAAAACGAAAAGTTGTAATGTCCACAAATTAAAAAGTAATTTGTTTTTATTTCTAATTGACAAGACTTATTACTCTACTGAAGATATTTTAAATGACAAATTATCAATGATATTTTAGTAAAATATCATTGCAAATTATGATACAATTCCTATAATATTATTTTCCTTTGACATGCATGTAAAATTTAATTTAATTGACATTTCTTCATTTAGTTGACATTTATTTAACTTAACTTACTTTTTAACTACTGTCTAATCTGGATTTTCTTTATGATATAGGTAATAAAAAATTTATTATTTGTACACCAATTTCATTGGTAGAACATTGAGCTCGACTACAATAATATATGTATATTTAAGACCTTTTATGTGTAGGTACCTATGTTCACAAATAAAGATTGATTGATTGTAACCATTTCTAAGTTTGAAGATATAAATTATGCAGAAAACTCAATTTTGTATTTACAGCCAACCCTGTCAAACTATATTCAAATGGTAGCGTAAGTGCCTGAATATAAATAAGTCTGTGTATCGTCAATTGTGAATTGTGTGCGTACAAAAGCGTCTGATCAATGCCACTTTTTGGTGTCCCGCCGGGAGCACCGTAAAGTTTGGCAACCGCTCGCATAGTTTGCAACTTATTGCGGGTTATAGAACAATGGAAGATATAATGTTTGGAGGTATTTATCAGTGGCTATTTGTGTTTGTTATTTGTGTAATTGTTTGTTTTGTACAAGATGGGCTGAACAACTGAACATTGCTATGCGAAACTAGCGAGTTTCTTTTATCGCATAGGTTCTCTTTTTTTTTGCGCGGGTCGATTTATAAGCTACGCTTGCCGCGGTTGGTCCGTGGATGGGTGACCATCATTACATACCGAAACCCTCCGTGGCTCGGAAAGCACGTTAAGCCGTTGGTCCTGGCTGTCAGTCGTACATCTTTGACAGGTGTTACAGGTCTTCAGTTTTAAACGACGTGAAAATTAAAATCAAAAGTCATAATATTCAAACTAGGCTGAGAATCAGCATATTTTGAACTTCAACATTACACAAAACGCCCACCCTTCATCACTTCCGAGTGCCATAGCTGGGAAGAAGTGGCGCAACAAACTCCCCAGTAGCGCAGCTGTCAGTTCAGTTAGAAGAACTTGATTGTTATGTAAACAACATTATGAAACGCAAAACTTTATTTACATTAAATTATTTACCATACGTAATTAGATCAGCTCTGGTACACGCCAATATAGGTACCATCAAAAACATTAAAAACTATTTCAATCAGAAATAAATAATATAAACGTACATAGAACTTAATAGGTACAGTAAGTAAAGGCCTCGCATCTACAAATCCCAAAATAATTCAAGGATTAAAAACAGGGGTTTAAAAAACCCAGTAACAAATTCAACAATCTCACAGGACCGTTACTACATATAAAGGCGAGTACCTACTAAATTGCGAACAACAAAAATTTCACAGAAAACGCTTCCCTTGCCAAAAGGGTGGACAGACAAAAAGGCTATGTTCACACTGACACCGTGTTTTTGTCTCGTCCGTCATACGCCTGACAAGGGTCCCGGATAAGCCTCGCCTGTGTGCGCACCCCTTTAATTATTCTCGGTTTTTGCACGAGTGATTTCAAATATGGGACGAATGAACTGTAAAGGTCGGTTTACCATGTGCTAGGTTTACGAGATAGGCAATGTATTTTACGCTGGTCGAATTCAGGTTGACACTCAATATCACGCATGCGTGCTAGTTTCAACAGCAGCATCTTGCGCGTATTGGCAGATCGATGAGACTCTCCGATGCTTGAGGGCTGGATAGATAGATAGATAACTAGCTTCCGCCCGCGGCTTCGCCCGCGAGGTATGTCGCTAAAAACTATCCTATGTCCCCGGGATGCAATCTATCTCTCTGCCAAATTTTATCGAAATCCCTTCACTGGTTTAGGCGTGAAAAGGTAACATACAGACAGACAGAGTTACTTTCGAATTTATAATATTAGTATGGATTATATTTAGTCGTAACAGAATTTGGTCGGAATGGAAATTTTTGTGCGGCTTCCATTTATTATGTTCATTTTATGGTGTTTCGAACTATTCCTGGATTTTGCTGACTACCCCATTGGTCTCGTGGCTGCAAGCGCGACTGCTGAGCGACAGCTGGTCCTGGGATCAATTCCCGGGTCAGGAAAAGTGTTACTGGGTTTTTTCATTGGGAATCTCTTAGTAACAACCCGGAGTTTGGAAGTTGGCGGTGTGATACCCCCGTGCCTCGGAAAGCACGTTAAGCCGTTGGCCCTGCATCTGATCCCGTCGTGTCGGATTGCTGTCCTGTCGGACTATGAGAGAGAGGCAAAAGAGATTTTTTTTTTTAAAGGCCAAGGTCTGAGACCATGCTGCCTAGTCATCAGTTAGCATTTTTCTTGAGTCTAACAAGACATTAGAATATGGGTGTACACATTCTAATGTATTAGGAGTATTTGGCAGCAAATGTATCGAATCAAGTTTCCCGGTAAACTTCGCTGAGGTAGCCAAAACTACAATAAAATTCTCAGCTCCATTTTACCGGAATCGCGTGTTTCAATGATTACACATATTGTCCAGTTGCGCAGACACTTGAGATACAAAACTACACCAATTTAACATCACAATATCCACTAGGAATCAATTTGCGAATAATTAAAACAGCCAAATAGACTTCACTCGAAGAAATCCCGCCAAAAACTCGAGGCAAGAGAGAGTGCACCTGAGTCTGCACACACACTTGTGCACTATAATATCTCCCGCGCCGATGCCTAGTCTCCACTGAGATTGGTCACTGTTGGCGCCGCGGATCACTAATGTGACGCTGTCACTGTCAAACAGACGTCAAAAAAGACCGCGAGTGCCGGTCGGCTTCTCCCCGCGCATTCCGTTGAAGAAAACGACATGACATACTTGTACTCGTTTCATTTACTCATTGTAAAAGTTTTAATTAAACACCAACATAAAAAGACTAAGGAGTTCGTTACTTAACTACGAAACAGTCACCATGGCCGATATTCGGTCTGGAGGATTTTTTTTTATTTGGATTTGGTGCCTGTAAAACTGTTCAAATAGTTTTCAATTTACAGCCTGCATGATTTAACAATTACATTGACAATTAATTAAGTGAAAAAAGTTAATGTTTATGGGCAATTTTTTTTTTCGTTAGACTATACTGTGTCCTGGTGTCTATGGCTGGGCGAAGACCATCCCCTTTTTCATTTCAAGCCTGTCTTGAACTATTTCTGGCCATGTTGGCTCTGCAAACCTCGTTAGATTGTCACACCACCTTCCTTTCCATATTTGACGACATGGTTGACGTAGTGGCTGAGCGATCGACCGCTTCGCTGCGTGTCGCGGCTTAGACAAATATTTGTATTGCCTACAGGTAGTCGTTCCGGGTCTGGCTGTTTGTGAATGTGAGTTTAAATGTTTGTAAGCGCACCCACGATACAGAAGTAATTCCTAATGTGGGGGTAACCTTTTTTAAAAAAAAAAACGTTCACCGTGGTCTACTGACGAATGTCCTCCTTCAGGCGTCCAGTGAGTGACGACCTTTACCCACCTTTCCGGGTGCAATCGCGTGACGTGACGGAAATTATAATGGGTAAGGGATAGGGAGTTGGGGGTGGGGGGGGGAGTGTTAGGGAGGGGAATTTGCAAATAAACTTAAACAAATCGTCGATCTTCAGAATACTGACCCAATCAGCATCGCAGTAGCCAGTAACATCGCGTTCATTTCTTTTAAATATTAACTTGTAATCTACGGTAGCCTTTAAATATCTTAAAACTCTTCAATGCGGTCCAGTGTTGAGCAGTAGGCTGACTGTTATACCTGCTCAACGAATTAACAATATATGCCGGCGATAAATGTTGCACATCGACCTATTCGATCCTATCGATTTTATACAAAGAATAAAAATAATTATCAAAAGAAGCAAATCATAATGGTTTTAACAGCTCCTAATAGATACCGGACTATTTGTATTTCGTGTGACAGAGATAACGCTCTACGAAGCCGAAATTAGTCGATTGTCTCTTTCCAAAGGTCGATGTGCAATATTTATCGCCGGGTACTGTACCAACCCACACCTCCCTCTCACCGAAAGGAGGCCTATGTCCCAGCAGTGGGAACATTATATAGGCTGATTGTTTTATTCTCTTTATTCTTTTTATCTTCCTGCCCTGATCCCATGTTACTTTGGGTCTGCACAACACGTGTTTTTCTTGCTTTATCCTCTGTCTACCATACCGCTATCATTTTGTTAATTTTGCAGTATGCACTATCGCAATCTAAAGAACTAATTGCTAATTGCACACTAATTGCTTAACACATTATCAATTGCAATCTGAATAATTTTGAAAGATATTGCAAAAGCGTTTGTATTATTAGGAGCTGTTAAAACAATTATGATTTGCTTCTTTGAAAATTAATTTTATTCTTTGTATAAAAAGGTCGATGTGCAATATTTATCGCCAGGTACTGTAGATTGGTCACTGTCTTTGAATTTTTGTTCTACGATGTGCCGGTTTCCTCACGATGTTTTCCTTTACCGTTTTGTGAACAGTGCTGATGAAATAATTTACACAAAGTAAAGCGCTTGTCTAGGTTCGAACCTACGCCTACTCGTAAGTCGCGGCAGTTACTGCTCTCTACATATCCCCGTTGACCACTCTAAAGTTGAGGATGAACTTAATATTTTTAATAAAATCGTCAACCCCACCGCTCCCCATCACCTGTGTTAAAACTATCAAACTGGCACAGTTATTTAGAAGTACATTAGCGCTATAGAGACCTCAATTTGTGAGTTCGCGAACAGTTTAAAACTACTGTATGGCCCCAGAGCGGGGTTGATGTTTTAAACAGGGTTTCAGAACAGTTGATGGCGTGGAGACGCCTTTGTCCTGTTACTATTTACATAACATAACATCATGCCTGTACTTCCATAAGGGTTAAGCAGAAATACGGGCATGATGTTATGTATTTTTTTTAATTGTGTTATGTTTCCATAAGGGTTAAGCAGCCATACGCAAAATATGCGCATTGACGTGGAGTTGCGGACACCAGCCCGTATTACCTATTACCTAAAGGTTAAGCAGAGGTGGTGCGAGGATATAGTGCACAACTGTCCCATTTTAAAATCTAGTAAGGGACACTTTTTACAATAATCGTTTTATTGCATAATCTTGCTAACCTAGAAGGTCTCTACCAAATACAAAACCACCAGCGTTTTAAACTTACATAAAAGGAGATATATTTAAGCATCGATACCTAGTAAGTGCACCTTTCACTCCCTAGTAACCATTTTAAAACCTAGTAAGTCACTTTTACCAATTCAAAAAATACATTCCATAGGCTGACCAATATTACGTTTATGCGCTCTCCTGTAAAATTTAATTTTATGTCCTTACTAGGTTTTGAAATGGGGCAGCCGTGCACCCACATTTCGCCAGTATAGAGGGTCAAACTATTGCCATCAACAGGGCATATAAGCGGACTCCGGGCTGCTACTGAGAAATTCCAAATGGACAAACTCAATAGCACTTTGCCCGATCCGGGAATCGAATCCTGGACCTCATGCTCAGCAAAAGCGCTTGCGACCTCTAGGCTAACGAGACAGTTGAAAAAAACAGTGGCACTCCGTGAGTGTCGGCAGAAGTGAAAACAAAACACAAACTGAATACTTTGCCATCACTCACTGACATATCAGATATACATTAAAACTGAGTACATCCCGAGGACAGCCGAACACATCCGAAGCGGGTATTTTTTAAATCGTCTTATAAACAAAGCACGTGCGGTGTCGCTTACGGTAACAGTGGCGCGAGTTAGTTGGTTATTTCAGTCTCAAAAAATGCCCAACGCCCTTAGAGAAGTTTTCACTTCAAAAATACTTTCATTTGACAGTTGCAATTTGAAGTCTTAAATTTGGACCTAGTTAATGTTTTCCATTACATGGAACTGATCCCGGGCGTTATCTGCCTTTAAGCAAAGGTTTCGATCGATTGCGTACCCAAATAGGCCGCTGCAGACACAATTTGTCGAAGTGGGGAATTACTGACCCATCCAACACCCAGTGCGAGGGCGGTGCTACTGATCAAACCTGCTGGAGTGTCCTAAGTGCCCATTCACCTGCACCTCGGATGACCTAAAAAAGCCAGTGAGGCCGCCATCAACGTGGCCACCTATTGGGCTTAAACTATATAAAAAAAATAACGAGGAAGAGTACCATCGACACGAAGAGAAGAAGAAACATGGAACTGGCGATATGTGTACGAGTTCTGATAACCCCATCGGGCAATATAGACTAACCTTCTTACTAAGAAACGTATTACATCAGATGAATAGTTACACACCGATTTCTCTCTTTCAGTCGTCAGTAATTTGACTTTCGAAAGAAGAAGACATAGCGTTGTGTAACTATACAGACGCTATACAACGTTTATTAGTAAGGGGTAGATGTTTTGTTGTGTTCTATATTTCTGTTGTCTTAATACAGTGATTGTTAGCACAAAATTACTGAGTTTTAAGCCTCAATGAGTTTCTAAGTAGATTAAAATAAACAAATAATCCAATTAACTTTGTTAGACAGCAAGACGCGGAGACTTAATGAGTTCTATGAAAACAGACATTTCACACTGTCGCTGGTGACCAATTTTCGGGAAAAGCTTTATTGGCATTTTCCATCGGGAATTTCTCAGTATCAGCTCGGAGTTTAGATTGTAGCAATGGGTGCGCCCCTCTATTAGATGCGATTTAAAAATAACTGGCCAAAATATGAGTGTAACTGTAGAAGTTGTAACCTGACATGGTTGTAGCATGCATCTTCCGCGAGTCTGTTATAAATAAATGCCACGAATAGGAGACAAACATTAATTGGTATTAAAATAGAGAAAAAAGAGTAAGAAGTCAGATTACCTGACAAGCGGATGGACACAAGATGAAAATATAAAAATGTATTAAAACGTAGAATGGTTTTCTGGGAATAATTATGGAAGTATATGACAAACCATCGTTTAATTTACCCATCCCGGTACTGAGAGCTTGTAAAGAGCTACTAAAATACAGTACCCGGCGATAAATATTGCACATCGACCTTTGGAAAGAGACAATCGGCTAATTTCGGCTTCGTAGAGCGTTATCTCTGTCGCACGAAATACAAACAGTTCGGTATCTATTAGGAGCTGTTAAAACAATTATGATTTGCTTCTTTTGATAATTATTTTTATTCTTTGTATAAAATCGATAGAATCGAATAGGTCTATGTGCAATATTTATCGCCGGGTACTGTACTTACTGTACATCTCTGCCTACGCGCCCTTTTGGCGGAGAAAAGAGGTGTGATCTAATTGTGAAAAATCTATACTAATAATAAAACGGATGAGTTATTTTGTTTGTTTGAACCCGCTAATCTCTAGAACTACAAAACGGATTTGATTTTTGGAACGAAGTTCTATTACGGAGCTCGCAGTAGGAGTAAACTGGTAGAAATCGTCACTCAACGAAAAAGCATTATGCCCCCTCTATGCGACTTTTACTATGAATGTAATAGAAAGAGCCAAAGAGAGAGAGGGAGACACTTTTAATGGTTTTCGAAGGTGCAGAAGCAACAGTGAGGTCAAAATGAAAATCCAAGATGGCGGCTGAAACAATTTTAATATTTTTTTCATTAGATATGGGTGTCGTTTTCATGGATTTCGAGGGTTGTGAAGCCGATAGTGAGGTCAAAATGTAAATCATCTTGGATTTTCATTTTGAAGGCTGCAAAAATGTACAAATTATCGTCATTTTGATTTTTTTATTAATTTCATTTTTAATTTCGTTCCTGCCGGGGGTCCCCCGACCACACACTTTTTGTTTTTACTTTGCATTTGATAGCCCAGTTCTTAAGGCAGGTTATAGGAGAACATCACGCTAGGACCAACAAGAGCCGAGCAAAAATAAATAAAAAAACAATGGCACTCCGAGAGTGCCGCAAGAAGTGAAAACTTGAACAATTACGTGTGTATTTTGTGAATCGTCTTATAAACAAAACACGCGCGCCAAACAGTCTTACGAATTTTCGGTCAGGTCACGTGTCCTGACGCGAGTTAACATTATTCCCATTACAAAAAAAAGTATACAACGCCGCTAAAGAAGTTTTCACTTCAAATATCAGAAAGAACGCTAAGCGTAAACGAAGTAATAGCGACGGGGAGTTTTTATAAATATGTGGCTGTTATTTTACTATATTCATTGTGTATCTTACGACTTCCACGCGAACGGAGTCGCGGGCACAGCCAGTGTAATATAAATTAACACTTTTACAAGGAGTCTCCATCCCTTCCCCTCTCCGGGATGTCCGTACCACTTTTATGTAGTGACTGTTTAGTGTTTAATTTCAACTGTATTAGATTACCGCGAAACCGTTGTTACTATTATTTAACTAATAAACGTTAACTATGACTACAAAACTTTTTATAGTTGCGATGTTGAAGGTGTTAATAAAAACAAATAAATGACTTTCATTATGAATTGAATGTTTGAAGTTTGGATTGGAAAGTTTTTTTTTGTTTTTGCTGTTCGAGGTATCCTTGTTCTGGCTGGTAATGAGGTGGCTATGTTGATGATGTTATTGTATTCTTAAAAAGGTCTTTGTTATTTGTCCTTGTTGGGGCGACCTTGGCATGGAAGCTATGGTGACCTAGTGGAGGCCTTTCCAATCCTTGGTTATGGATTCAAACTCACGCAGACGACACGACACGACTCTTTACACTGTGTAATTTATTTTCATTACCTCTCAAACGGTGAAAAATAACTATTTATTTATAGCGGAATATACCTACTTAAATACAAGTAAACAATAAAATATTTAAAAGGTATTACTGGCTGGTATTGGCAACTCCACGTCAAAGAGCGTAATAAATAAATTAATATTTTTTATATTTCTAAATATTTTTATAATATATTTTTTAACACCCTTGCTCGTAAAGCTGATGTAATTCCACCGGTTTTAAATATGTAAAGAGGGTCATAAAAAACGCGTGTGTTATACCAAAGCAAATAGTTAAGTTATAGTCCATACAAATTCCATAACAGCATTATTTGCCATTTCTGGAACTGATCGCCGCCGCACGACTCCAGCTGCTAGTGAGCAGCGCGCTGTTGCTATTCAAATTTCGAACTAATCGCCGCGCGGCGCCAGTCAGTAGGCAGCGCTAGCGCGCTGTTAAAATGGCGGGAAAGCAACAGTGTGCATTCACAGATTGAGTTTATTTAAAATAAAAAAAAACAGTTTATTCGGTAATTTAAAGATTCCATCCAAAACAAATATAAGTGCCAAAATAACTCAGACAATAAATTTGGAGCCACAAACGAAGAAGTTTTGCCCTGAGCCGCGCCCCTCTTCTACTGATGATATTTTTTTATTTACAAACTATGACGAATTACAATGCTCTTCTGCCGCCTTTCAAGAAGTTTCGTGGTCTCCAACATTTACCCTAACACAAAACAATGACATTATGAATAGTAATAATAATAATAAAAACATAATTAAAAAACCAACTACAACTACGTATCATTTTAACAATTGTAATTTCACTGTTTCAATAATTAAAAATGAACAAAATATAAAATGTTTTTTTTCTGTTTCCTCGCAAATGTGTTAAAAAACGTCGTACGATATACGTGCGTATGGTTATAACATGCTCGGCTCAATTACGCCCTCGCCTTCGGCTCGGGCTGAAATTCCGCCTCGCATGTTATAACCATCTTTACGCACTAATATCGTAATGTACTATTTTAACACCCTTGCTCGTAAAGCTGATGTAATTCCACCGGTTTTAAATATGTAAAGAGGGTCATAAAAAACGCGTGTGTTATCAAAGCAAATAGTTAAGTTATAGTCCATACAAATTCCATAACAGTATTATTTGCCATTTCAAATTTGGAACTGATCGCCGCCGCACGACTCCAGCTAGTGAGCAGCGCGCTGTTGCTATTCAAATTTCGAACTAATCGCCGCGCGGCGCCAGTCAGTAGGCAGCGCTAGCGCGCTGTTAAAATAGCGGGAAAGCAACAGTGTGCATTCCAACCCATATTACTTATATTACTCTTTGGTGCATTCAGGGCCGTCTTAATCATATTGGGCGCCGGGGTGCGAAAATCAGCTTGCGCCCCCTTGCCAACAAAAAGAAATCAAACTTAATTTTTTTGTTCCATTTTTAAGATGATTTTCACCAATTTTTTCCAAAAGATTTTTTCGAGGCGGTGACGTGCGGTTACAGCGCTGGAGCGTTGTGGTTACAATGAGTGATTAGTAATGGCCTGATCGGCTTGCGCCCCCTAAGACCTTGCGCCTGGGTGCCGCGCACCCCTTGCACCCCCGGGTAAAGACGGCCCTGGGTGCATTCACAGATTGAGTTTATTTAAAATTAAAAAAAAACTGTTTATTCGGTAATTTAAAAACTTGGCTGCATGCTCTAGTGTCTTTGCCAACATTTTCACGCAGCCACGGCAGAAAATAATTCTCGCGCCATTTTTCTCAAATTTTCTTTTCTTTGTTTGTACTTGTATTGTGAAATGTTTTTTTTTTCTGTTTCCTCGCAAATGTGTTAAAAAACGTCGTACGATATACGTGCGTATTGGTTATAACATGCTCGGCTCAATTACGCCCTCGCCTTCGGCTCGGGCTGAAATTCCGCCTCGCATGTTATAACCATCTTTACGCACTAATATCGTACCTAATGTACTATTTTTATACTAATATTTAAAAATATAATTTATATGTATTTAGTTAAATAAAGGAAATAATAAATTCATATTTAATATTATGTGAAAGTATATCTTTTTTTTTATTTTACCTACCCGCTCGTGACCTCGATCACGCCTGATGGAAAGCGATGGATGAGGTCTATGATGGAACTAGCGTGCTCAGAAGATAAAAGGCACTGGAACTCCCACGCATCGACGAAACACAGCAGGCTGCTTGACGCCGGACTCCGGTGGAAGGGTGGCCGCAAACCAGGCGGGCGTTTGCCTTACCACCGCAAGGTAAGAATTGGCAGGTCAAATCAGGTATTGGGTGTATATAAAAAGGGGAAGTGCTTAGAAAGATTAGAATCAATAAATCTGATATATGTGGCGTTCACCAACCCGCACTTGGCCCGGTTTCTCTTACAGTGAGGACACCTAGCCGTCCCCAGCAGTAAGATCATTATTTAAGCTGAAGGTTCGGTGGTTGAGAAATACGATATTCTCGGAAAGAGTTTCGTGTGTTTAAGAGGTTGGTAGTGCATTGTGCGCCGGACGTACTTATAACTCTGGAAGTGAGAAGCCCTTCCAGAGGTAAAAACCACCACCACGCCACCAATCCAACACGCGGGCCCAGTGCGGGCTGGTACATGTCACATGTCATTGAATTTTCGGTTCTAGGACATGCCGGTTTCCTCACGATGCTTTCCTCCACCGTTTTGAGAGCAGTGGTGATGAAATAATATACACAAAGTAAAGTGCCTGCTTAGGTTCGAACCCACGACCTACAACTCGTATGTCGGTGCCGTTATCATTGGGCCATCAGTGCTCATACCCTTTGCGTAGGCAATGCATAAATCGTCTTTTATCCAGACCTGTTTACTATACGCGGTCACCATTTAGCAATACCTAAGTTCCAGCAACATTTACATCAGAAATGAGCTTGCCAACAGATAAACTGGCAAAATCTCCATCCCAACATTGACCTAGCATTAATTAAAGTGCTTTAGTCTTAATGATTATGCAATGCCCGGTTTACACGAGGCGAGTTTTTGAAGCTATAGGACTAGTATGCTAGTCACTCTAACCTCGTGTATACAGAACTAACCTGATTTTTAGGCTAGTAAGCTAGTGAGAAAGGTAGTAAACTAGTCTGATAGTTTAATAGGATGAGGTTCTATTTTCCCCTCCACTGATTTTACTATATCTAGTATCATGTGGCTGGCGAACCTAGTACCCCGTTGTATCATTTTACTCCACGGAGTCAGTCACTGGTATGTTTAAAATTTACTAGCGTCGTGGAAATAGTTCTAGCATGTGCCAAGCCAGGATAATTAGCCAGGATATTACTTGTTCCTTACCCAAGACTCCCACGCACACATACTCGCATATAATAGAAAGAGACAGAGACAGAAAGTGTGAATACAGAGCCATCTAGTGTAAGTTTTTAAGATCTCTCATAAAATTGTCGCCATCTTGGTTTTTCATTTTGACATCGCTATCGGCTTTAGCACCTTCAAAAACCATGAAAACTATCTCTCTCTAAGAGAGAAAATCGCATGGAAGTATAACGAATTTTCGTTGTGTGAGTATTTTTGCCAGTTTGCTCCTACGGCAAGCGAACTTTGTTCCAAAAAGTAGCCTCGTGTAACCCGGGCATTAATGTTCTTTGCCCACCGCATGATTCGGTGTTTCAGTGAAAGTATGTAGGATATACGAACTGGGGAGTTTTGTATTTGGGTTCGGGTTTAGAATGCGTATGCTGAATGATTTGACTAATTAAGCAAAGAGCGAGTTGTTAGAAAGACTCGGTTTCATTGTGAGATTGTGTGGTGTAGATAAAGACGTGTTATGGGTTTTTCAAGTCATACTCACAGTTCAGTTTCACTCACAGGTGAATTTTTGGTAAGATTGTGAAACATTAAACTTTTTTCCTGGAAACTATGTAAATTCTATTCTATTCATATGAAGATAGCATATTGTTTCCATTTCTCAAAAACCGAATGAAAATGAGAACGAAAATATTAAAATCCATCATGCAGTCGTAAGCAAAGTCGAAGCATTTATTTCACATAGGCACAAAGGCACTTTAGAACACCATACAATAAAACAGAATTGATTCAGTCACCCCTTCCGAAATGTCGTTTCGTATAGAGAAACATGGGCAAGAAAGTCCACCGTTACTCTTTTGAAATGTTTTACAATATTTTGTAGGTATACATGAATTATATAAGTCGATTTATATTAAGACGATGCACTTAGAATAAAATTGCTATCCTACCACAATAAATATAAAATAATTAAAAATGATGCAATGATGAGCGCCGTGCGCTGCGCATGCCTCGCAAAGTCTGAAACCACCTTTATAGGCTGTATGATAAAGTAAAACGAGCGCCAGCCAAATTAAAAAAAAAGTTTGTGATATAATAAAAAACGCGCGAAAAGCATTCTGCCTTCGTTCGTAATTGTTTACATAAATTAGAATGTTACTTAGTTTTATAAAAAATGAGTATATCTTCCTCAAGAAGTAATAATGAAATAAATAAACGTAGGTACGTATTCTTATTCATAAGTTGCACTTACTTATTTTTTCATAGAGGATGATAAAAAGTAGAGTGTCGGAGCAACACTATTTTAAGCTCGAGTGACGTACTTTGAAACCCTTGCTGCGCTCAGGATTCTAGTTTAGAACCCCTCATTACAATCGGGATTCTACTCTGGAATCCTTCGCTCTGCTCTGGGTTCAAAGAAACACTCTCGCCTTCAAAATAGTCGTTTGCTCCCTTGGCAATCAATCTACTATTTTTTATTACAACAAAATACCAGGCTCTAAAAACAATATATCTAATTCTTCTAGGCATTTTTCAGCCTTGCTAATTTATTCTTCTCACTGGTAAATTACAGATATCTTAAAGAGGATTTACGTAAAACTTGGCCAAAAGAAATCTGAGCTGTATTAACCGCATCACCATTTCTCTAAAAGCCTAAGAGGTTTTGAATTAAAATGTAGGGCGCGAAGATGTTGAAAATAATATTTTACTTTTTAGGTTTTATTAACAGTATTTGGTATAAGTTAACAGCTTTATAATTTATTGAATCTTTGTTTTATTAATATTGTTTGTATTTAATTTGTTTCTTTTGCTTTAGATTGAATCAGTTTTCCTGTTCCCTCATTATCTTCTGCCGTTGTTATCATCAACTTAGGTCTTGGTAATTCTTCAAATCAAATCAAATGTTTATTTGCTAGAAATACATTGTTTTGTTAAAGGTAAGATCTTATAACCTAAGAGTCATTGTATTCTGTCTGCAAGCAAGCGTGCCAATTTTATTAAGTTAATATACATTCTTATTATATTACTATTATTATTATCTACTATTACCATGCAATTATTCACTATTCAATTTACAAATTTATATTGTTAACATTCTAATAAATACACAAATTTTCAATTTTTATGTTCCATAAATTCCTTAATACTATAAAAACAACACTTTTGAAGCCATTCTGTCAAATCTGTCTTGAACACATTCCCCTGTAATAATTTTAACTCGTTTGGTAAGTTATTATAAACTAAGACATACATATTAAACACATTTTTATTATTAATATTTTTATGACAGGGTGGACTTTCTTTATCTCATTTCATTTGGCTCGTAGCAGCATGACTGATTTAGAGAGCAGTGCTGTGGTGGTTCAGTGGTAACGACACCGACTCATGAGTGCCGTGCGTTCTAACCCAGGCAGGAGCTTTACTTGGTGTAATTTATTTCATCAACACTGCTCTCATAAAACGGTGAACGGTGAAAACTTTGTGAGGAAACCCGCATGTCCTAGAACAAAAAAAAAAAACAAAGAACAACAACAACAACAACACCACAACAACAACATGTGACACCTACTAACCCGCAGTGGGCCCGCGTGGTGGATTACGGCCCAATTCCTCTCATAGAGAGCATGCTCCTGGCCCCAGCAGTGGGTCCATTATAAGCTGATTATACTAAGCAGCCGGTCGATTCTGTAAAAATCTCACCGTGAAAACTTAGGTGAAGTGAGTTTGTTTTTGCTAGGAACACACTATTGACACTATTGACAGCTCACTCCACGCTCACTTTACCTAAGTTTTCACGGTGAGATTTTTACAGAATAGCACCGCTGGACTGTTTTTTTTTGTCCAAACGTCTTTATCAGCTGTATTTTTTCAGTATTCATCCACTTTTTAACCATATCATCTTTCACACAACCATCCAATATATTTCTACACGTTTTCCTTCACATCTCGTTACAGTTAATTATTATGTTTCCTGAGTACCAATTATGTTTTTTTATCTGTATATTCATATTCTTGACTATCCGTTCACATGGCAACCACATTTGTAGTTTCTGCTAGTTTCGCTCCCCCACCTTAGTTTCTCCTTTATGTCAAAACACAAATCATCATCCGCCTTACCTTTTCCCAACTATATTGGGGTCGGCTTCCAGTCTAACCTGATGCAGCTGAATACCAGTATTTTACATGGAGTGACTGTCTATCTGACTGACCACCACAACTCAGTTATATATCGGGTAATATATACCCATTAGTAAGAATGGTTGTCAGACTTTCGGGCTGCAGTAGATAACGTCTGTCAAAGATCTACAAATCACAGCAGAGACCAACGGTTTTACGTGCACGGAGGGGTGGCGATATGTAATGGATGGTCACCCATCTTCAAACCAACCTCGGCAAGCGTAGTTTAACCTTCGACCGAGCCGTGTGGCTTTTATTATTTAGCCCAACTCAAACTCAAAGCATTTATTTCAATTAAACCTTGTACAGGCACTTTTGAATTGTCAGAATTTAAATAGTCCGTCAGTTAGTCAGAAAGTTGAAGCTAGTTGCCCATTCCAAAACGTAGATCTCTATGGAGAAGAACCGGCAAGAAACTCCATGGACACTCTTTTAAATCAAGATATTACAAAATCTAGGATACATTATTATCGTTGCTTCTATATGTGAGAACAATGTAAAAAAAAGACACAATAGAAGAAACATTTCAAAATATAAGATTAAAAATAAGCCTTGGCAGTTAAGAGATGACCAGTCTCAACCGACGGCGCCCGTTCAGGAACATGACGCGTGGGTCAGCACCATCTAGCTCCAACTATAGTAAAAGTGCGCAGTGCTGTACATCGCCAACGTATTTCGAGTTAAACAAATATCAACTTTATATCAATGAAGATTAAGTTGATTTCAGAGTGACTAGCACTATTGAAAAAGTTATAAAAATGTTTGAAGTTGTAGCGTAAATTTTAATTGTGTAGGAATTAAAGTGATTTTTCCATTAATTCATATTTGTTTACATTTTTGGAAAATAAATCGCAAACGCAGATTATGCAAAAACACATGTCACCATTATTCATTTGCATGTCCAGAATCTACCTGGGCACAGAATAAAGAAATACAGTATTGTTACTCGGCCGTAACCTTGATGTAAATGCCTACAGCCGCGCGGTACGTAAACATGCGATAGGGCTGCCCGCCTCCAGTATTTTAATTACATTTGCCTACTTTGTGTTTCCATTTAGTTTTGTTATTGTATTTTACTGTGTGTACATAAATAATTTTATATAAACAAATAAAATACTTTGTGAATTGAATAGGAAGTGTTTAATAAAAATGCGTGTTGTTTTGATCGCCGCCGCACGACTCCAGCTAGTGAGCAGCAGCGCGCTGTTGCTATTCAAATTTCGAACTAATCGCCGCGCGGCGCCAGTCAGTAGGCAGCGCTAGCGCGCTGTTAAAATGGCGGGAAAGCAAGTGTGCATTCACAGATTGATTTTATTTAAAATTAAAAAAACAGTTTATTCGGTAATTTAAAAACTTGGCTGCATGCTCTAGTGTCTTTGCCAACATTTTCACGCAGCCACGGCAGAAAATAATCCTCGCGCCATTTTTCTCAAATTTTCTTTTCTTTGTACTTGTATTGTGAAATGTTTTTTTTTCTGTTTCCTCGCAAATGTGTTAAAAAACGTCGTACGATATACGTGCGTATTGGTTATAACATCTTAACGCACTAATATCGTAATGTACTATTACAGAATTATAATCATTAAAGTCATCAACACAACTCTCTAAGACCATGTAAGTCCAAAGAATGATGATTTCATGAAACAGTTATTCTTATTACAGTAACAGTTATTCAATAAAAATAATTAATTTTATTCATAAAAGTATGCAATCATTTCATTAATGTTTTGTTATGATGTTGTCACGTTAAACTATCGTCCGTAAATCGACTTTACAGACAACCAATTTTTTTGTAGTATTATTCATACACACAGTACAATAAACAACTATTATTAATAATAAAAACCACGTCTTTACTTTGAATTATACAAACTAACAAAACACACATGCGCCGAGGTTTTAACACAAGCGTACCTACCGTTTAATGATTCATGAACCGCCTATAACTACCTACCTCACTCGTGTTTATCACTTTCCTTTACTCTATTCACTTCATTTATTAATCCAGACATCTTTTTTTCGGGAGATAAAATGAAATACTTATCCATTAAAAATACACACATTATGTACCTACCTACAAGTAAGTAAAATTATTTTATAGTCTTACCTTTCAGAGTTTTCAGGTAATCTAAAAAAAGTTATCTCTGGATGCGTTATTGACGAATTCATGCAACCAAAAACAGCACAATATAGCCTACTCGTCATATTAAATATGTACTTGAACTTATTTTTAGTGCAAAAATCGCGCGGTTATTGTTAAAAAAAACAACACACCGTCCGTTCGTCACTGCAGCACAGTCGCGACTGTCTGCATGCTGAGCTCATGCCGTGGTCGAGGCGCGTAGGTATAGCTCGCGTTTCGTCCGTTTGTATGAAGACCTCGTACTGTATGTCTTTATACTGTGACCTGGGTTTCATGTTTTTCTAGTTTTGAAGCTAAACTTAGTTCTATGTTTGTACTTGAATCTATAATTTTTATGAAAAAACTTCCAACATGTTATTATCCGAACAAGCCTCAAATGTATGTAAAACATAAAGTATAAAAACAAACTTTTACATTCTTTTTTGTACTTTTTCAAAGTTCTTTAATTTCACTTTGATAAGCAAATGTTGCCACGCGAAATGAAAATAAATCTTAAGTCGTCATACTAATGTGTTGTACAGACGCCAGCACATCAACCTACCACAATCTGTCAGATTTTCCCAATCAACTTTGAACCTTATGCTTTAGCGATAAAGTTGAAAATCTATTAAAGAAATCTGACAGATTGTGGTAGGTTGATGTGCTGGCGTCCGTACGTTTGTTTCTATTGAAATATATGCGTTCAGGTAATTCTGGGAATACGTTACGGGCCCAAGATGGAAGCCATTCATCTATTGATGTAATTGAGTAATGATGGAAATATTTTTGGGGAGCGCCATTTACTCGTTCCTACAAAATGTTTGGTAAATGATTTCCCTGAAATAGGAATTAGTATTGGGAAATTCGTTTTCAGTTGTTAAAAGCCATTGGGGTAATTGCGTAACATACAATAGTAGCAATGGGTTTAATTTTGACAGTTCGACAACATTCATTGCGTTATTTACGTTGTTGCGCAGACAAATTTTTCGAACATATGTAGCAATGGAATATATCAATATCCTTCAAAATTATTGAGATTGATAGTGTGTTTCGCAATTAGGGTTCTGTTCAAATCTATGATTGATATAACCACACGATCATAAACATAACATAACAACACGCCTCTATTACCCGAAGTGTTAGGCAGAGGTGTACCGTAGTACGCCAGGACGCCAGCACATCAAGCTACCCGAAACTGTCAAATTTTCCCAATCATCTTTAAACCTTATGCTTTAGCGATAAAGTTTAAAAACTATGAAAAAAATTTGACAGTAGTAGCAGTAACAAACAGGCGCGACACAAAGGCACCGCAAGACGCGCAATTGTATCGCGTGTCGCGCCTGTTTGTAGGAGCCTTTATTCGGCACACTTTTTCTACACTTTCCTGAAAGAAGTAGCAATTTATCTGTCACCAGCATTTTTTTTCCTCCTAACTAAGCTAAATAAAACTCAAAAAAAAACTGCCACTGTAATGCTTATCTCCTATCAGAATCAACGATCGCACTGATTCATTCGCATACTGAGTTACAGCCGGTAATACCTTTTGAGTTATTCTTGAGAATCGCACGCTTCACCCGCGGGCCCACTCATTTCTCATTTGGTACGAAGTGAACAAATTACAAGTAGTTACTGAGGCACTAACGTCCGAACGGTGGCCGTACTAGGGAATTGAATAGTGCGATTTTTAGATATCGAATGGTACAAAAAGTTTTTGAGCTTTTAGATTTTGTATTACTTTTTATTCACGAAAACTACGCGGACACTTAGAACTAATTGCCTAATAAAAACGCAATGTTGAATATTTTCAACTCCGGCGCTTAGCTGAGCGTTGAAAACCTAACAGAGGCGCTTTTATTAGGCCTAAGTGATCGATTGAAAGATGAACATTATTCAAAGCTAAATCTACCAAAAACATTTGCATTAGTTTTACATAAATAATCTTACTTACATCAATCTTAAAATATTGCCACTATGTTTCATTACTTCAGAAATCATGAATCCTGTACGAAATACCATTTAGGTTTACTCTATCGTTTAATTTACCATTTACTTTATCTTACTCCCTTTTTAGTGTTCCGTACCAAAATGGTAAAACGGAACCCTTATGGTGAGACTCAGTCAGTCTCTCTGTCTGTATGTCACAGCTGGATATCTCAAGAATTACTAATGCTATCAACTTGAAACTTGCAATGGTTTTAGATGACGTTTGCCTAACTATTTTGCAAATAAGAAAGAAATAAAAATATATGTATATTTTTTGCAACAAGGACTGAAAGGGGGTCTGAAAATTTTGATGTGGGGCTACTAGGGCATGTGGGATATCATATGAAAGAGCGCAGTTTGCACATTCTCAATCATTTTTTGAAGCCGCATAATTTTCGACATTTGCTGAAAAATATAAAAAAATACCGTTCCCCCCTTATCTCCGAAGTTTGCAAACAGAAAAACAAAAATCTGAAATTATTCTATGTGATAGAAATTTATGTAAAGATTACAGGAAAAATAAAACAAAGTCTCTAAATAGCACATTTTTTCAGAAATCATTAACAAAAGTTACATTATTTCCACTATCGGTCAAGAGATGGCGCTAACATAAAACTGCAATATTCTACACCGCAGTGCACAGTATTAAAATTCTCATACAAATATAGGCCTCGCCGATGTAAAAATAAAAACATGATGGTACGGAACCCTCGGTGCGCGAGTCTGACTCGCTCTTGACCGGTTTTTCTTTTAGACGATCTAATGCTGAAATCAGCAATGAAAATTGCTAGGTAGGAAGTTCTTTGGGAAAATTCCCCTACAATTGTTTTTTTGTTTGTACTTTTAAGAAAATAAAATAACTGGAATTAGCGATATACCTTGCAGAGTTAGCAAGTGGCAGTAAGCCGGCCATGTTTGTCGAAGGACCGATGGCCGTTGGAACAGACGATTCTTTGAGTGACCGCGAATCAGTAAGTGACAGCTCAGAAGAATCTGGCATTTAAGTAGTTCGTGCTTAAAATAAACTTAACTTTGAAATAAAAAATTAAATGACCACGCCTATTGCAGAGACATAAAGGGGCTGTTCATTTGTTACGTAAGACAATCTTGACCACTTTATGACCCCCCCGTCCCTTAGGTAAGAAAAAATAAGACTACCTATTTACCAAAATTGCAAAGGAAAAGGAACAAAAAAATGAAACCTTTATAATTTTTTTTTGTGATCTTACGTAAGAACAATCTAGACCCCTCCCACCCCTACGTATGAAAAAAAAGACTTGTTCGGACCCCCTCCCGGGACCCTCAAATCTTCTTACCTAATAAATTAACAGCCCAAAAGTAGATCAAGCTAACGATATACCTACTAACAAGTTAGTAGATAAAAATAAAAAAACAGTGGCACTCTGGGAGTGCCGATAGAAGTGAAAATAAAACACAAAAAAAATACTTTGCCATCACTCACTGACATAACAGATATACATTAAAACTGAGTACATCCTGAGGACCGCCGAACACATCCGAAGCGGGTATTTTTTTAATCGTCTTATAAACAAAACACGCGCGGTGTCTCTTACGGTAATAGTGGCGCGAGTTCAATGATTTTTTTCCATCTCAAAAAATGACCAACGCGCCTAAAGAAGTTTTTACTTATAAAGAAAACGATATGCAAAAAGTAGAACGAAATAAAAGTGAGTTCCCATCGTAGCAGCGTTAGTCTGAATGATGTGGAATAATACGCCAGGCTTCCGTCATTACGGACCCAACGAGATTGTTTAGGCAATGAGTAGTGTATTGTTTGTTTGTTTGTTTCTGGCAATGAGTAGTGTATTGTTTGTTTGTCTGTTACGGTTTTTCCTCAGGTGGAACGGATGACGTGTTATTGTAGTGGTTTGTTCGACGTTGCTTTGTTAAAATTAGCTATCTTTTTACGTGTAATGGTCGGATTGTATGGAAATGGTAGTGATGCTTGTAATAGTGCTTATGTTAATGCGAACTCTGGGATATAGGCAATGATATTTCACTTATCAGGGTTCCGTAGTTAAAATATAGCAAAAAAGGAATCCATATTATAATTTAGTTCATCATCATGATTATTCATCCTTGTAATCCGGAATCACCCACTGCGGGGTATAGGCCCTTTCTTATGTCATATTTCCCAGTTCCATCCCTCATCAAAGTGTTACTAGCGACTTTGACGCTATCGTCAACCAAACGCACTTTTGGACGGCCTTGGTTCCTTCGGTCTATCCTTGGCCCTCATTCGGTCATTTTGTTTATGTATACTCTATACCTACCGAGCAGTGGTAGCCCTGTGGTGATGGCTTCCGTCATTACGGACCCGTTTTTAATTTTGTTTTTTCTTGTGGAAATCTTGCTGGATGTCCACCACCCTGGGGTGGTGGGGGGTCTGTTAGACCCCTACTGACTAAAACCACACGGTGTTCTGCTGCTACTTTTAGCCGGGGTGTTGGAGTGTTTGCGCATTTCTTCACGCTCCCCCGGCCAGGTGTTGGCCCTGATGAACCCATGCGGACCCCATCACCCTCAGGGGTCGCATACGGCTGCCATTCCTCTAGAGGCGCGCACGGAACACGGCGCGCCGCCGTCTCGGGCCTTTTACTGTTCAGGCAACAAACTCCCCAAGTCTGTTTCCTGCAGGCCTCACCCTAAGGCGGCCGGAAATCGTTTCGCGTCCTCCGGCGCCCGGAGCGTCTGCTACGGATTAGAAGGGAGGTTGTGTCCTCCCTCTCCCTTTCCGCCGCCTATTTCGCGACCAACACTTCCTCGCAGAAGGAGGCGACGGCGTCCCACGCGCTCTCACTTCCGACCATGGACTGGAGCACGTCCGGAAGCCAGAGAGTCATTACGGACCCAAGGAGATTGTATAGGCAATGAGTAGTGTATTGTTTGTTTGCGTAACAGTTTTCCTACTGTTATGCTTTTTCCTCAGTTATTGCAGTAGTTTGTTCGACGTTGCTTTGTTAAAATTAGCTGTCTTTTTACGTGGAATGCTCGTGTTAGATGGAAATGTTGCTAATGCTTGTAATAGTGGGGCGCGTGGCTAAATAATAACATGCTTTTTTACGACCTTTTTAGAAAATATTCTTTAATATTATACGGTGGTACGGAACCCTTTGTGTGCGAGTCCGACTTGCAATTGGCCACTTTTTATCATCACATTCACCCATTTTGGTAAAATAGTATACTGCTAGACATTTAGGTTAAGATTTTTAGATTGATAGATTGATTTATAGATTGTATAGATGGCGTACAAAATTATAGCCATAAGTAGTTCTAAAATCTTGATATTTAGAATGCTCTAGTGTTACGTCCTGGTCTTGACACTTCCTGCTAGTTCCAAGTTTACACGTCTCCGTGTTCACTATAAGTGCATGTCTACCGTAAAATTGAGTTCCTTTCCAACGGAATGCGGCCGACGTGTGCCGAGAACCAACATAAACATATACCCCAAAACACCCTTACATCCCCACAATAAGACCTACTTTACTTTGATTTGAAACGAAAATAACATTGCCAAGCGCAAGAGACGGTTGCACTGACCATTAAAAGTTGATCCGTAGTTGGTGCCTAAGTTCCCTCGTATCGCCTTATTGGAATAGTTTGTGGGGAAACGGGGTAGTTCAACATAAGCTGGTGTATTCTAAAACGTTTTATGGTACACATGTTTGACACTTCAACGCTGAATGACGTCAGGATATGGCTCTTACACTGTCTGGTGCCGGCTCGGGATTTTGGATTGCTAAATATATTCTCACAGAGATTTTCCGAAGTCTGAGGCTATGTGGGTCAAATAAAGTTGCCCCTTTGTGGTTTTATTGTGTTGCTTTGATGTTTATAAAAACAAAATACGGTCACCAATGGCTTATTAGTAGATTCACACGAATTTCCTCCCCCGAAACGGACGTGTCGCCACTTTTAAATAATATAAATTTTTCTATAGGCGACTCGCACTAAGTTAATTTATTTGTAGGCAGGTCGACTACTCCAGAAATATGTATTAGGTAATTGGCACATTTTGAATTTTATGCAATGATGTCTTCATCATCATTATTTTTTTTAAACTAAATAATTAAAATAAATTTCAGCCCGGAATCACCCACTGCTGGGATCCATAGGCCTCCCCATTCGTCTGCCATACTTCCCGGTTCTTTGCGTCTCTGATCCAGGTATTTCCCGCGACTTTGACGATATCGTCATCCCAGCACGCTTTTGGACGGCCCTGGTTTCTTTGGCCGAACTTTGGCCACCATTCGGTCACAGCTAAAGAAAAAAAAGTAGGTAGGTACACGTTTCATAACATTTAACTCTTATCACTCCTGTGCGCTAGTGTTCTTTTTACCTACTTCAAACAAAAGGAGGTTATCAATTCGACAAGTATGTATGTAATATTATTGGAACTGCAATATGTCTTAGCTAAAAACTACTATGCTTGAGCTAATGTCTCAACTACACTAGTTTTACAAGCTGAGCTGGGGTCACATTAGTTCGCAATATGAACTAAAAACTATTGAGCTATTATGTTGCCATTTCGCTCTAACCTAGTCAATCAAATGGCAGTTGTATTCTTCGTGAGTTGTATAGCACTACATTTATGTAATAGCTATTACTTAAATAATAGTCACTTTTGGTGTTCAATTTGGAAGAATGAACCATGTAAACAAAAAAGTTAACCATTCAACAAACAGCGTCCATATAAATCCAATCAAATTCACTCAAATTGAATGCCAAAAGTGAACCGTGTAACATTACCTTACCATGTAGTGATTACAAGCGGAAAGGAGAGTGATTCCGTTTTCATTGTTGGGTATCTGGATAGCGTGCATACTAATGGAAAAAAAAATCCAAAAAATAGCAAAGTCAAAGTCAAATAATTTATTTCAAATAGGTACATTACATTAAAAGCATTTTTGAACGTCAAAAAATACAATAGATAGAATTGATTAATTTGTCTTTGATTTTTTTTCTTTAATTGTCTTCCAAAAGGTAGTATTCGTATGGAGAAGAGCGTACGTGTAGAGTGGTTAACGAAACAGTCCGCAGTGAAATGTTTACTACAAAGATGATAATTAGATTTAGGACTCCAATTTTCCATTTTCATGTTTTTCAGCCTTGCTTAGTTGAGTTGGTAGGAAATCTGAATTTAAGTATTTAAACAAATTAAAAATGACCAAAGTATACAGTAGGTACATTGTAGAAGGCAAGTTTTATTTCGATGTTAGGGAATTATTTCGGAAACAAGTACACATTACATATAATACTAGCTTCCGTCCGCGGCTTCGCCCGCGAGGTATGTCGATAAAAACTATCCTATGTCCTTCCCCGGGATGCAATCTATCTCTCTGCCAAACTTTATCGAAATCCGTTCAGTGATTTAGGCGTGAAAAGGTAACATACAGACAGACAGACATACAGAGGTACTTTCGAATTTATAATATTAGTATGGATTTCTCTTTTGAAATTAGATACTAGTATTTGCTAATTTGTCTTAGCTAATCGAATTGCAGAAATTTCAGGCGACAGTAAATTACTATATGAAAGATCTAAATTTAAAATTATTAACTGTCTGAAGATAATATTATCGACACATTATCGACATGGAACATTTACAACTCACACAAGCAATCGAAACATTTATAGTCATGAAATTCACTTACTTGTGAAAGGTTATTCCGCTGCCTTTTTGCTAGCGATTTTTACAAAATGGGCATGCTTTTATAATAAAAATGTTCTAAATATCATGTAGTAAACGATTAATACACAAAAAAAAAAGTAGTTTTCCACGATTTAGACATAAATCATCAGATACGAACCAAACAACTCAACGTCCATTTGAAAGAACGTGTCAATTTTAGTTCTTGGGGGCTTCGAGCGGAGCGCTTTGAATCGGCACAAAAAACAACTGTCATTTCGTAGAGTATCGTTAGTCCAGCGTACTTGTATGATAGAGGTCAGTGGTTTTGAGCCTTCCAGCCATTTGATGTCTGTGAGTTACTTCAAATGGACACATGAATGCATCGTATAACCTCACTAGTACGACCTATTCTATACCAAAAGGAGAATTCAGAATTGGCTCGCTTACACTTCACAGTCAGCCAATAAATGTGCTTCAAAAGCCTTGAATCTCTTTGAACTCCAAGGAGACGAATATTAAAAAGTATTTATTAAGAAAAGGGGGAACTTTGTAATAAAATAGCCAAAGTTTTTGACAAGGGATGTTAGATTACAAGACAAAAGAAAGATGTAATTAAGGAGAAAATAATTATTTATGGTCTCTTTCATATTTTTGATAGCTTAGACAGCGCGCACACCGAAGTCGAGACCGTAATGACTGTCATGGACAGAAATGTGTCAAAAAATTTTGCAATATATTTTTGTTAATATTTTTATGAAACTGTTTTGTTACAAGTATGCGCGCCATCATTGTTTTTATAGAGCTGCTGCAGCTGCCCTAAGTCTTAGCCTGACTACTAACTACTGTCCTACCTGCCTAGGACCTGCTCCTAAAACAGTGCAAAAAATCAGAGGAAATGGCATTTTTTTAAATAAAACCAAAAATTCAAGGGCATATTATATGTACATGACATTCACAAAACCGCACTGGGCTTGCGTGATATATTGCGACCCGCACCCTCTAACGGAGAGGAGGCTTGTGTGCCAGCAATGCGAACATTATAGGTTGATTATGTAAATACATTTTTCACAATTAAGCAGTCTCAGGGCCCCAATTCTGTATGGTAATTATTATTCCCCGCGTAATCTTACAACGTGCAAACCACTTACGGTTGTCAATCGTGGTATTTTGACAGTTCCAACCACTCAGCTCAACAGAAAGTCAGCCTCGTCATGGAAAAGGCGAAGATCGCACCGTTGAAGCTGCAATCGATACCGCGCCTCGAGCTGCAGGCCGCGGTAATGGGAACCCGCGTGGCTGCAGCTGTAATACGTGAACACGACATCAAGCCCGCATCGGTGACATATTGGCCAGACAGTAAGACCTTGCTGACATGGATAAGGAGAGAGGCGCGAGTCTACAAGCCTTTAAGAAATTCATATGGTTCCGAAGTAAGGAATCATTAAGTGGTCATAGTGAATTTGGGCCCTGGTCTGCACTCACCCTTAGATCGTTAAGTCACTTGTTATGAAAGGAGGTTATAATCTTCGCGAAAGATCTTTGATGACGCCTTTTATTATTTTCGAGGCCTAGTTATTCTTTGGTGTTCAAGAAAACTTTGTCGGTAGTTGAAAGTTTTTAGAGATTAGGGATTATGATAATCTAGTAATTATTATCAGCGTTGCTAGACTAGGTGTAATTTGGTCTGATGATGCTTTGATACGTTGTATAAATCCGTTAATTTAGTATTGGGGAGACCCTGGTTATAGAAGAAAATTACGTTTATAACGCGAAACTATTTCCAACCCTCCCACCACAATCGGCGCGCTTTTGGCGGAAACTTCTCTCGTTTCCTCTCGGCCAATGAGAGTAAACCATAGCTTCTAGAATATTCTAGAAATTTCCTTCAGGGCAGACGACGCGCTCCCTTCTTTTTGACATTAGCTGTCTTACGTCCGTCAGGTGGGCTTACTGGGATACTTATTATACAATTTACGAAACTATTGTTTTGATATAAATATTTATGTTACTGGAAATAAAAAACTTGCATTATATTTCTATGTCATGTTAAACGTTGAAATTGCACGGATAATTTGTGTACGTTTATTATTAAGATTTTACAAAATCTTTTATTTTTATTCATTTAGCATGTCCCTACAAAACGTGACGGTACACATGACGACATTAACAAGCCATGCATTTCCAGTTTAAGTTGATCTCCCATTGTTCCCTCCCTCCATTGGGTTTCTTTGGTTTTCCGTACAATGAGAAGTCAGCTTAGAAATGTATAGCTTGATTATGTCGCCATGCATAAGAATGTCTATCATGCGGTCATGTCACTTATCTATTTATCAGTATTTATTTATTTATTGTTTAGTTTTGTAATGTTACTCAATATCACGCTTTTTATACATAGGTACCTATTCGTTACTGTTTTTATGTGACACTAATTTATTTTTATTTGTTTACTTATTATGCATACACATTACACACATCACGATGCAGTATAAAACTGATTTACATCCGTCACCTCACACATGGTCCAGTTGCAAAACCAGCGTCAGGCACCAGTTGTCTGGCATTTTTGCTGAACTGGGCCTTTTTGGCGCAGCCGTGAGGCACACTTTCCTGCTAATTTCTTATATCGGACTTTGCACTTTTTATTTTTATCTTATTTTTTATCTGATGTACGACTAATATTTAACTATCTGGTGTATTGTGTGTCTCTTAGTCTGTGCTAAATAAATGTATTTTCTTTCTTTCTTTCTTTCTTTCCATGCATATGTTATAAACGGTATGGAAAAACTGTCAAAAATTCAAAATTTATTCTCTGAAGCCTTATTCTAGGTACAAAAGTTTGGTGAAATGCGCCCTTAGAGTAACATTGACATTAAGAAGTATTTTTATAATGAGAACGAAGCGTGTGTAGACCCCAATTTTCTTCATGAAGGTTTTTATTTTTATTCCTTTATCGATCAAGGCCTTTCAAAAATTTAGAATCGAAAAATAGGGACGTTCCCTTGAACCTAACAAACTTTCAGCCACTTTCAATAACAGCTTTGTTAGCCCTAAGAAAGGGAAAGGATCAGAGAAATGTCCTAATGTTTTCTGATAAAAATAAAGTGGCACATTCAAAGATTCTGTCGCGAGATAGTCAGGTATACGGCTACCCTTAGAACGGTTTTTTGCATTTAAACATAGAGTTACGTCTTAGGATTTTTTGTGTAGTGTCTTTAGACGGAATCTAAATTTTACTTTTCGCCTTAAGCAGAGCTACTGCCATTAGGTAACGGCCAAGCTAAATTATAGCTTAGGTCTAACACAATATATTTTTCACACATCGAGATATTAAAAAATTAGTTGACTTAAATTTTAGAAGAGAGAGGAAAAATGCGGTTTAGCATTACCTACAGCAAAAATACACCTTAAAACTATAAAAAACAGAAAATATTTAAGTCCATGCTCAGCTCAGCATAATGACAGATGACAACACACAAGGTGTACCACCTGACGCTGATTTTCAGCTGCAACACAAGAATGCCATACGCTTGAATACTAAACACGTAGGGAAATATCCGTTATAATAAATTAAAGGTTATAACTTATAAAGGTCATACAAAATGAAATAAATTAAAGGTGATAATATAAAAAGGTCATACAAAATCAAATAAAATGTTGCGGCATATGTGTGTGTGTGTTATGTTGCATTGTGATTATTGAAAAACTAAAATAAATACCCAATATTTGCATATTACCCACCTACGTTAAAACTATTAATCTATTTACTTATTTATTTTATAATTTACGTACACACAGTAAAATACATAGGGAATGAGATGATTATAATTTGAGTACAAAGGTACTGCTTAATTCTTAAGAAATTTCTTCCAGCAGACCTGCGAAAGTAGAAGTAAAAAAGAAACGTAGACAATAGTGTGTGAGAACAAGAAGAATATGTGAGGTCTAAAACTAGAATATAAAATAAACTTACACATATAATGCAAAAAAATAAATAACATAAATATACTTAAATAAATACATAATACTGTTTATATAAGAAACTAATTATGCTTATACATATATAACATATATGTACATATATGTTTTAAGCATATTTGACAATAGACTCGCAAAAACTTGATATCAGTAAATCTCTGTTATTTACACGTATCATCATTTGCCTAGCTTTTTTCCAATTATGTTGGGGTCGGCTTCCAGTCTAACCGGATGCAGCTAAATACCAGTATATTCATGAAGCGACTGCCTATGTGACCTCCCAGCCCAGTTACTGAGTAATACGATACCCCTTGGCGAGACTGGTTGTCAGATTTTCAGGTTTCTGACGACACGTAACGACTGTCAAAGATCCACGAATGACAGCCTTAGTATTTACACGTAAGTTGCGTGAAAAGGCTCGAACACTCAGACTCAAAGCATTTATTTCAATTAAACCACTAACAGGCACTTTTGAATTATCAAGAAGTCAGTCAGTCAGAAAATATGAAGTCTATAACACTATTTTAGTTTTATAAGATTTAATCTTCTTATATAAAAAAATCAATTGCCGTTCGTCAGTCTCGCAAAAACTAGAATATGGCTGGGCCGATGGTGATGAAACTTTGTTAAGATGTTCTGTACCTAGACGCCGTAGAAGGTTCCAAACAAAAAAACATTAAGAAGGCATTGCAACACATGCCGGATGTTAGCAAGATTATTAATTGTCGTGACGATAAGCAAAAAATCTTTCAAAAAGCGTCAATTTTCATAAATAAGTTGAACCTCACTTCTCCCATCATACCTAATGAAATGAAAACACAAAATACAACAATAAAGAAATAAAATGTGAACACCCTTAACTTTAAGAAATGGCTCACTTTACCATAACGAGGTAGGTAAGTACATAACACCCTTGGTACAGTCAACGTAACAGAAAAGTATACACGCAGCGTTACATTTATACTACTTTTTATTATTTAACAGCATGTATCAGAAAGGTGGCTAAGTAAAAACAGCCACATGATCGATTAGGTGAAGCTACGCTTGGTCCGTGGATGGGTGAGCCTCTTTATATATCAAGACTCGTGCTTCGGAAAGCACATTAAGCTGTTGGTCCCGGCTGTCATTCGTCGATCCTTGGCAGTCGTTACGGGTCGTCAGAAGCCCATTTTACCCAGTAATTTGGTTGTGAAGGTCAGATAGGCAGTTATTTCATGTGAAATACTGGTATTCGGCTGTATCCGGTTAGCCTGGAAGCCGACTGTAACATATGACAATGTATCAGAAAGATGTGGTTATATTTAAGGGTGTAGAATACAAAACACATAAGTACACAAAGAACGCCAAACTGAAGAACTTTCTCCATGGGGACCAACATCGTAATCGCAAAAAAAATATCAACTGTCCCACACAAAACTTCAATACAAACTTGACCATACCTTTCTGACACATGCTGAATGTGTGTGCAAAGTTGTTAAGTATTTCACATCTCTTTCTGAGTAGATAATACATTATTTTAGTTGATGCCACAATTACGTCACGTAGTTTTCATTGCAAACGTGAGCACGCTCAATATCCGTCGCCTAATTTCGCTGTTCCACTGACAGTCCGGCCGTCTAGAGAATGCGTTCCTGACTCCTGTCAGTGCGACAATAATATTCTGGTAGCTTAAGATTACATTCGCAAAACATGTAGGTATTCGGTATGAAACTGACAGGTGTCAGGAAGGCAACTCTCAACGGCCGGACTGTAAGTTTAAAAAATTATGCGTATACCCTCAAATAAAATGTACCGTCGATTCGAAAAGAAAAAAAAACCAGAAAGATGGGTGTATTGTGTTTGTGCCTGTATACCAATCTCTTTTGTTGAGAGTACCACGTAACTGTACAATTTATGGCACAGATGTAAATAACAGGAACAGGGGATCCAATCTGAAACACCGTTTAAGATGTTCACAATTTCTGCGAGTCAAGTGTACGCATTATTTATATTGCCGTGTTACGGTTGAGGCCGGGAAAAATGGGATGTTGTTAACTGATAATGTTGTCTACTGAAGTTAACGCTTTTACGTTATTAAAATGAGAGATTGTTATTCTTTTTGGATTGTTACACTCTGGCTCGTAGCGTTATTTATGTAACTGTGGTGTCCTGATTCCTTGTGTATACGAATAGGTATAAATAAAAGCCTCACACTGGTTTCACCAAGGAGCGCACACACCCGCACCGGCCGGCAGTTGAGCGAGCAATGCCAATCCCCACCCGCGCACGTGCATGCGCTGCTTGTGCTTTATTAATACGTCACACCTCTTCCTTTACATAAGAAGTTAAATAAATGATTATTAATTTTAATTATACACAATTCAATTAAGTAATTTATACTTCAAATCAACATCTCTATAATTTTTGACAATGTTACATTTATTACATTTATTTTCCAATGAATACTTATTATATAATTTAACCAAGTTATTTATTTATTCTTTTGCTTCTATCAAATCAATTTCATTCTCTGAATCATCTGTTTGCTTCTCATTATTAGTAGTAAGCCTATTTTCTTTTTTTTTTTTTTTTTGCAGTTTAAATAAGATTATAATTTCACGAACAATTTAGTCACACTAGCAAATTACACACTGTAGGTACACGACACAACCAGATACGGAACGCGGGACAGTTTCTGAGCACAAGTGCGTTCCGAATAGTCAAATGCATGACCGGATGCGACACGGCCATCCTGCGATGCACACGTCCTCGTGTGTTAATCTGTAAACAAACATACTCCGCAAAGTATCTCAGAGCTCGGTCACTCCAGACCAAATATGGTACAGACAAAAACACAATGAAAATTCGCTCGAACTAAAATAATTGCAGAGTTCAGAGTATTAATCATTATTTGATACCCAAATCTCAAGATCACAAACTAAATAATCAACTAAACATGATAGAGCAGCTAATAACATCCTTAGAGCATCACAAAACACAGCAGGAATCTTATTCGTGGCCTGTGGCTTTTCATCAAGCCCCTACAATAAACCTCATGTTTGTTACTTTGAATTCCTCCTGAATTCCGAGTCCCACGGACTCTATGGTCTCTACAAGACCCCGACCTCCGCCAGAGTTAAACACGCATCGCGCACCCACGGACTACTTGAGTTGCCTCAAGAGACACCGATTTCTACCGGGCTACGACTATGTAATAACTACTGGTACGGTCCCCGACCAGCCGAACTAAGATTCACCACTATCACTCGACTTTCTCTGCTCTGTTTCATCAACAAGACTTTTACTTGGCTTTCCTCAAATTCGTCATTAATACTCTGATCCCTTTGCCTGTGCCATAACATATGCCTTAGCCTCATGAGCGTACTTGATTCAACCAGAGCCATGTAATCAAACTTTAATCAATCATAACAAAACATCAACCAGAGCCATGTACCATCGTTATCCACATTACAACAATAATCTTTTCCACTAAGAGCCTCAGATACCTGGAAACCCACACACGAGTAAACCACTCAACGCCACGGCACTCCGGCCGACCAGCAATCGCATTGCTCTCACACATCCAGCGCATGGATCCATGTGTGACTACACAATTTTTACTACGGCCGATAGAGAACCCCTACTCGCGTGGTTCCCACTACTTAGGCCTGCTCATAGCTCATTACCACTGTGATCACCATCTATTTCGACTGGTACATAACCTACTGGCATCATTCATAACCTATCGTGAGCGTATTTAAAAATTGCATCGTTAACTAGATTGGGCTATACCTAACAATGTAACCGTTTTTTTTTTGTTGTTTACCAGGGAAGCACTGGATACCCGAGTCAAAACAAAATGAAAACGACTCACCAAATTCAGTAGACAATAGATCTATAGCTGGCTTAATGGCTGTAGTGGTTGCAATCCACAGTTTCCTTGGCAGAAGTCTTGAAACTCCTCGCTCGAAAAGCACCGTCCTTGATCAGCGATTATTCGTACAGGAGATCCAAAGAGTGCAGCGCTGTCCCCCACTGTCTGTGTTAACCTGTAACCAAAAAAATCAACAGCAGTACATGTTCCACTCGGCCAATTCTGACCACATTTAATAAAACGATAATTGATAACAAAAGATTCGGTCGGTGGTTCGTCTTAGGGGCGGTTCCTCCAAACCTTGGTAATAATTGGTCAGGAACTGCATCAGTAGACCACATACAACGCTCATGGCCCGGCTGCCGCAGCACCTAGTGACACTCATGCCAATATAGTCATCACCTCAAGTGATACGACCAACACACATCACTTCCCATATAGTCTACGACTCCCAGGTTATTAGGAAACCAACACAGCAATAGTCTCCTTTGAGACCCTGGTCCCCGCTGCACCACCAGCTGCCCATCGCTCCCTGAACAACTCACAAGCGAGTTGCAGTTACGACTACAGACAAGTACGTACAGTGCGACCTAGCCATGGTATGTGCTCTACTACGGTGAAGGAACTATCCTCACCGCCATCTACGTTTAACACGTTAGGAACACTACTTAGAGGCATCTTTGATATGCGATCGTGAGCATACTAGTAAGTTCGGTTAGAATCTAAAGCTTATGACGTATAGCGATCACTTGTCCAAACTTCCACTACCTTAAATGGACCTCTGAACTTCCTATCTAGATTAGTCTGATAATCTGATTTCACTCTTCGTTTTATAATAACACAAAATAACCTACCCAAAATAATACTTTGCAAGTAAATGTCGTGTAGAAATGTAATAGAATCTCAAGTTGTGACTCGCTATTCGCAACGCTTCTTATGATTTGTTTTGTGCTGAATACACGTGTTTAACCAATACCCGTCAACGCAACAACATTATTAACTCGTTTGGCATTTAATTTGCCTGCACAACTCGCTTTTACTGACGAGCATTCAGCACCAGAAACTTAAACAAAACAATACAGCCCACCTTTATGTTCTAACGTGCCTGCGGGTAGTTGTACGACGCAAACATCCGCTCGCCGTTGCTGCTTGCAGCGCGTGCTCCACCTCCACTCTCTGCTTGGCTGCCACTTCTCGTGCACCGGGCCGCAACATGTCCTGGATTCCCTCACTTTCAGCACACGAAGGGCTTCATCGACGGCTGCGGGCTGCTTGGCTCGATTCTTGAAGTCGCTCCACGTCACTGGTAGCTTCACGCTACGTCCTTCGTACTATTTACGATAGCCAAGTTGATACTGCTTTCTTTGTGCGCCTTAATGACGGCCACAACATGACCTCCTTGTAGTGAATTTTCAGCAAAACACAAATCAGCTGTCGTATTGTGTGCTGTTACGTTTGCACACGCGTCCTATCGCGTTTCTAATTCCTTGTAAGGATGTCCCTCCCATATGAAGAAGAGTGGAAGTGGATTTACATTCTGTAACTAGTACTTTAACTCACACCCTGACTTATTACTTGTAATTTTTTTTTTTTTTTAAATCGTTTACTTTTACCATGTTTGTAAATATGTGAGCACCATGTATCTATCAGATACTTAATTTATATGTCATGGTTTCATTTTTAAGTCTTTTACCTATTGTGGTATAGTAATTTTATTTTAGGTGCATCGTGTTCACATATTATTATTATATAATTAATGTATACAAAATTTTGTAAAATATTTTAAAAGAGTAACGGTGGAGTTTCTTGCCCGTTCTTCTCCACACGAAAACTACCTTTTGGAATGGGCGACCAGAATCAATTCTATTTGTTGTAATTTCTGACGTTCAAAAGTGCCTTTTATGTGCCTATTTGAAATAAATGCTTTGACTTTGACTTTGACTTTGGCCCTTTTCTTGGTGGGTGTATCTATGCCTGTCGCAAGGAGATATATTTCTAGGGCTCTCATCCATTTCTCCCAGCGTAATCCCCGTGACATGGGATTGCCATCGCATTGCAAGGGTTCTACCGGTGGTAGATTGGACATTTTGGCCGACTTGAAACAATGTCAGTATGCCTTTGTATTGCACCCTTGGCGCTATTGGGTAAGGTGTTTCACATTTTATTTATAGGTACTATCGGTAAAATACAAATTACTGATCTTAAATTTCCTCGTAATATTATGTTATCAGCAATCTGTACCCAGTTATGTTTATTTGGCCAATCTTACTATCTGTTATATCCGTATGTTCTCACAACACTATAATACCATAATAGTAAATAATAAATGATTTGATAAGTCTTAGATCGGTATTTTACTATGATGGCTGCATAACGAATAAGCTACAATGTATGTGTGATTTACACATAATTATATTACATAAGGTTTAGTGAAGTAGATATGGCTATGCCGGTAACATTATATTACATTAGGTTTAGAGATATTTTATAGATATTAACTAAAACATCAAAAATTGAGTTACAATAAAGGTGACAAAGAAAATATTAATTAATTTCATCCATATAATATAATTTGCATTGTTTATGTTTATGCCCTTGGCAAAATTACACCTTAATGCTCCTTGGCACCTTGTTTCACCTTGGAAAAATAAGTACTTTGTGCTCCTTGGCACCTTGTTTCACCTTGGAAAAATAAGTACTTTGTGCTCCTTGGCACCTTGTTTCACCTTGGAAAAATAAGTACTTTGTGCTCCTTGGCACCTTGTTTCACCTTGGAAAAATAAGTACTTTGTGCTCCTTGGCACCTTGTTTCACCTTGGAAAAATAAGTACTTTGTGCTCCTTGGCACCTTATTGCACCTTGGCAGGTTACAATAATACACTTTGGTACACTTGTTATAATAATAAAACTGTACCTAGTATATCAATTGGTAGTACATGTACCCATTGCACTGTAGGTTAAAAGATATTAATATAATGATTAATGATATTTGACTTATCTGATTTAACATTACTATTACTTATTGTATTGGTTTAATGTGCAAAAGTTGTTTACAATATACAATTGGATTCTAATGTACACGTCTGTAGATAGTTACCCGGGAAAGATCTAACGCCTAAGGTACAGGCTCGGCCTAGTTTAGGTGTTACTGGTCATTCGAATTGTGTTCAATTGCAGAATTGTACCTACTGTTTGCCAAAATCAACTTGTAAAATATTTTTGTGTCAATAAAGCATTTTTTTTTTTTTTATTACTACGACATTCGAATTACTTACTTCAACCTTAAAACATCATTAAGTAATCTAGGAAGAATGCGATCAATAGTGAGGTATTATAATTTACACTAAACATTCTTACTACGTAGGTATTTAAATAAATAATGTCTCTGCATAGATTATACTTACGCGGACTTACGCGGTAAGCCGCGATTTCTATTAATTACATTTAGACTAAAGTCACAAGATATAAAAATGTTCATTATACTATATACTAGCTAAATAGTTGACGGTTACTATCGATTAGGTACTTATTTTAAGATTTTTCACCAATATCAGAAAAATCAATACACGAATCCACGTCTACCGTCCAGAATATAACAATATGTGACAGACGTTTTTTTGAGAAAAGTATTCCTTGCTTTTATTTTATACTAGCTTCTGCCAAATTTTATCGAAATCCGTTCAGTGGTTTAGGCGTGAAAAGGTAACATACAGACAGACAGAGTTACTTTCGAATTTATAATATTAGTATGGATATTGCAAGAGGTTTACATGACAATAACTTGTCATGAATATATCAGACAAATAACACTGTGTTTGTTATTTGTCATATCTAGTCATTGTTTTATATAGTCCTTGGATAAATAGGTAGGTACATATACCACTCAATCAGTAGCTCACAAAACCGTAAGGTTGTTATTATTTGCGTGCACGTGAGTTCGTTTCCTCCCTCCTTTTTATTTTATTTTTGCATGTATCAGCAAAATTTACCACTTACTTGAGGGCTCGTCGCCACGTGTGGTGTCCTGATTCCTTGTGTATACGAATAGGTATAAATAAAAGCCTCACACTGGTTTCACCAAGGAGCGCACACACCCGCACCGGCCGGCAGTTGAGCGAGCAATGCCAATCCCCACCCGCGCACGTGCATGCGCTGCTTGTGCTTTATTAATACGTCACAGTAACCACATAAAATAACGTTTTTATATTAGACTACATTCCGCCCTCGGCTTCGCTCGCGAGGTATGTCGATAAAAACTATCCTATGTCCTTCTCCGGGATGCAATCTATCCCTCTACCAAATTTTATCGAAATCCGTTCAGTGGTTTAGGTGTGAAAAGGTAACATACAGACAGACAGACAGAGTTACTTTCGAATTTATAATAGGTATATTAAGTATGAATAGTTTTATGATGGATCTATTTATTTCGGGACATCGTCAAGCGGTTATTCGAGTCTTCACATGACCAGAGGGCTGGTCTATTTTTAGGTCAAAGAACCAGCATTGCTATCCAACGTACAATGCGTGCCACGTAAGAAGAGACTTGACACACCACGTGGTCTGACATGCGCAGAACACGATTTTAGGTATCTTTAGCGGTATGAGGTCTGAGTGCGGGACGGGACCGGACGTCATAGGGGCGGCGGAAAGAGCGAGGGAGGCGGGGTCAAGTCTCTTCTTACGTGACACCCATTGTAGTAACGCTGTAAGCCTTTTGGGCACGATACGGACGAAATTTTGTATGCATAATGAGCCCTTCCATTTTTTTTTCTTTTATATACCTACTTGTACATAATATAATTATATATTTTAGTGTTAGATTGTATTTTAAATTTTTTTAATAAGCATGTAAATAAATTACAACCGATTTATTAAAATTACCAAAAATATACACAACGTTAACCGCTACGAAGAGCGGTCAGTACTAAATAAGCATCCTCGTTACAAAATCCTCAGGAAAATAATGCCTGTTATAACAACCACTGACATCACCATCTCAGGGCCAGTTGAAAACCAGCGTCGGGCACTAGCTGCTCGGCAGTTTGCTGAATTGGTCCTATTTGGCGCAGCCGTGAGATGCACACACTCTTTTTTTTTCAGTTTAGTTTTTTTAGTTTCTTTTAGAATTTTTATTGTTTGTTGTGTGCACTTGTGGCTTTGTGCTAAATAAACATGTTTTCTTTCTTTCTCTCTCTCATCATCATTCATGTAATTTTAAGAAATTTCACAGTCTGATCTCAGTCTCAATAATATCTCTAATTTCCTTCTATTTTTGACTAGTTTTAAATTACGAGGACTGGCCTTCTGATTACCTTACTCATCAATCAAAATTATCCATCAGTTTAGTCACTTTATCTAGTCAAATATTGGCAAAACCCATAGTCCGCCCATCATTACTACTATTTAGTTTGTTCGAAAAATTCACTTGTTTTATTTCGATGCTATTATTTATTTTATAGTTCCAAGATACATTTACGCATTCGTATTCCTTCCACAAAACAGAAACACTTGTAACGCAAAACCTAATCCAAAAACTCAGTTACAAACCAATAAAGTACAACCACAATTCATAAAGTAGCTAGCAGAAAGAACCGGAACGGATAACAAGATAAAAGGGTATAGATAAATAAGGTAACATGAGGATTATTGCATGAAATGGAATAACACAAACATAAAGGAGACAATCGTTTTAACCGTGAGAAGACGTAAAAAGAATACTTAATCCGGTTCGCTTCAGAGGATTCTGCGAGTAATAAAAACCGCAGCGTAGCTAAGGGATTTCAGGACGATTTTGCATGGCTTACTTCTAACCGAGATCCTTATAATACTTTTGTTTTGCCTTTTCAGGACATATTTTACATGGAAATTGGGGTCATTGTACACGTTGTCTAATTGCGAATTTCACCAAGCTTTTATAGCTAGAATAAATTTTGAATTTTTGACAGTTTTTCCGTACCAGAACTGTCAGACGTCAATTTTATTCCACAGATAAAACATATTTGTGGGGCAACTGTCGTGATTTAAAGAACATTCACAGTCTGATCTCAGTCTCAATCTGTCAAAAATACCTCTAATTTTCCTACATTTTTGACAAGTTTTTGACATTGATTGTCACTGTGATGAGATTACGACTAGATTTTGAACGTTTTAAATTCCGGTAATTAGCCTTCTGACTTTGGTATAATCAGCCATAAATGGCAATTATTGTGTTATCTTTAGATTTGCCCTCGCCATACTTATGTTGCATGAAAAGTGTAAATACTGAGAAGAGTGAGCTGACAGCTGACACATCCTGTATAATGGCGTTTCCATGACATCATGCAACATTGCGTGTGTTCCAGAGTTGTCAAAACGAAACAGAAGCGCAAAAATCTTTTCACGCGGTAGGGCGAATTTACAAACCACCAGTTAAAAAATCGGTTGTCTGTAAAGTCTGTTTGCGGACGATAGTTTAACGTGACAACGTCATAACAAAACATTAATGAAATTGCCGAACGCGGAGGCCGATTCGGCAGCGTTCGACATCATCTGTCTCTCATCGCTCGTTCCGCGCTCTCGCTTGCACTTCAAGCCGCCATGGAACGCTACAAAGCAAGGCCGCGAGGTAACGCTACATGAGTCATGTTTTTTCGTGTGTGCAGCCAGCTTCATCGATTTATTAGACGTTGTCACGTCAAAATCTTCTTCTTCTTCAATAAATCTTTGCTGAATGGTTTTTCTAGTCGAAAGCGTGACTCAAACGTAGGATCCTGTTTCGATCGCCTATGTTATTGGTTTTTCCAAAAGGCGATCCTCTGTAGCAACCTGCTCAGTAGTAGCAGGGCTGGTACAACAGTCTCGCCTCCGTTTAATTTTGTCATAGCTGGCGAGTTAATTTTGGTTATATTCAGATTAAAGTACTAACTATTCAGAATTGTTTTATCTAACTTAATAATAATAATAATATTTATTTATCAAGTAACATGACTCATTCGTGTTAGTAACAATATTTCTTACCGCTATGTTAGTATTCCTATTCTAATTATGTAGTCTAAAATCATGACTATACGTGAATCACTGCCACACGCCTATCACCGAGGTGGAGAGCTTGCAGCAGCGACTCGCGTATAAACAATCGAGTCTGCTCGCCACACAGCGCAGGATAAGGTTGGGGCTGGCCCGCACGCGGTGCACCAGGGAAGCGCTTAAGCACTACTTTTTTTTCAGACTAGATGATGATGATGATGTTGAGAGATAAGTGACGTTGAACATGAAGAGCTAAACGAAGCTCTTAAATGTATTGTGGAGTATCACACAACTTTCGACATCATACTAAATTTTTTACCTACAAATATTAATTACTTAAAGTCAAGGTTTTTTTGTCATAGCCATAGCCATAGCTTGCCTGTGTTTTAACTTCGATTAAAATGAATGGCTAGGTTCTTTTTTGCTTTTCTGCTACGGACACTATAGTAGGACTATGAAATTATTTAAAGCCTTCATGAAAGCTAATAATTATGGTCATTGGCAGTTTTCATGTAGATACAAATAAATGCTTTTTTTCTTTGTTAAATCAGCTGTAATGATAAAATAATTTTCATACTGCGTTAATCACTTTCATATTTAAACTTTCTAAAACTTCACATTGAATATTTAGTGATTCAGAAATTTTTACAATGAGAATTTTATTGTTTGGAGTTTTAAACGAGAAACTTGGTTGTCTGCAGGGCTTCGAGCGAATGTAAAACTTTTCCAACGCTTTGTTTGAAACGAGTCAATGAATCACATTATGCTTATACATACGCGTTGCGTTCTTTGTCTTTGTTTTAGCTAGAATGCTTGAGAACAAAGAAAGATAATATTCTGGTAAAATGTGATTTTAATTTCTGAGTGAACACGAATAAATCCTAATATACTGAATGGATTTACGACCCAGCACCAGTGCTTCAGCAAATGGTTACAAAAAATGGAGGTTTGGTTCCCGCATGACATTTAATATTTGAATGTTTTAAAAATTGTTGTCTGGTTATAAATTGGTTAACATCTCAATTCACTAACACAGATTTTATGATTTCTGAAACATTACTTCGATCAGTCTTGAAAACACTGAACCTATGAATATCTAAACATACAAAACAAATATTATAAAAGTGAAAAGATTTGATTTTTTGTATGTTTGTTTATTACGCTTTCACGTTATAACGACTGAACGGATTTTGATGAAAATTGGCTCATGGATAGACCATGACCTGGATTAGGTCATAAGGTACTTTATATCCCAATATTCCCATGATGATCCATGATTATTTATGTGAGTGAAACCGCGGGGCGCAGCTGGTGCTGTATTATGACTGTTTAATGCTATCCTGGGTGCTTACTCTTCAATTTAATTCCGATAGATCGACATTGGAATTGTGACGTTTCGTACTCTTGAGTTCGATGCTAACGCCAAATGATTTTTAGATTAGGTGTCCATTTTGGAGAACTAAGTGGAATTGGGTTCGGGCTTGGCGTGGGGTAATTGTTGACAATATTGTTTTCAAGAATACCGAATCACGTGGCTGTAAAATTAACATTGGAATCATATTGGCATCTCATTGGAATTAAAATTAGTTTGGAGAGTAAGCCCCCTGATTCCAGTGTAAGAGAGAGACGGAGCTACACATGACCGATAGCAACATCCACTTTTCCGACTGGAATCATGATGGTATTTATACTCCATAATACGGCCCCCTGGTAACAATAATATGACACCTTTGAATATTATCGCAATATATTATAAACCTTTTACGGACAACAGTCATCATTCTCCTGCCATTATTCTAATTTTGTTTTGGTTCAGCTCAGCATGTTTTCCATACTAGCCTTTTGCAGACAATATGACTTACAATCATTTCAGATCACAGTTTCGTAAAATAAAAAAAAAACAGTTAACAATATTCTGCAATACTTTGTGGCTTTAATTTTAAAACATCAACAAAGTTGAGTACTTCACTCCTTTAAAACTTTCTACAAAATAAACATAGCACTTAACATTACGATACTAACCACGCCTTGCTCTCTTCTTAACAACAGTTACACTCCACCTGTTTCAAAATAATTCTACACAGAAACCTTAGCTTTGGACAATAAAACAACAAACGTAGGAACTTAGATTTTAGAGTAAAACCGAGTAATGTGGCACTTTCAAGTCGGGAACTGGTCTAAATACGAAACGTATCTCGAATAGACGACCCGTGCAGTGGTCGTTCAGCTAAGAATTTACTTGGAGGTACTATTTTAAAGTTAACGTTACCCTTGATGAAGAAGAATTTTGTGTGTTATAAAGATAAGGCGTTATTAAAGAGGATAATAATATACAGGGTGTCCCTGGAAGTATAGATCAAATGCGTGGGAAAGGTCATTTCCCTCGTCAATCACTTCGCATAGTGCTCAAAGAAAAAAATCATTAAAAAAAAACTATCAGAGCTGTCAATATATTTTTTTAAGATAGCCCTAATAATTTTTTTATGAATTTTTTGTTGGAGTACAATTCGAAGTGATTGAAAAACAAAAATTGGTCATAACTTTTAAACCGTAAAAAAATTCACTGACATTCTCAGGGTTACAAAGTTTGGAAATGCCCACGCCCCTATTCGATTTAATTCATACTTCCAAGGACAACGGGAAAACTTCTCATACTAAATTAACTAACAGACTATTAAAATAAAAATATTTAATAACCTAACCTAACTAAAATATGGCGTCAAAAAATTCCTCCCCATCGCTGTCGACTGGTAATGTCCGGTTACTGACAAATGCGTTCACTGACTGGACAGGTCCACTCAATCTGTGTGGTTCTTTCCTCAAAAGACCATTTCAGACACCAATCTACATGGTCCTCAAAGATTATGTCCGGATTTTTATATACACATTGACGTTGATGAATTTTATATACAATGACATGAATAATTTACTTTGTAAAGTTTTTTTTTATTAATTTAATTATATTGAATGTGAGGAGTATGTGGGTCATTTCTTTTTTCCTTCTGAGTTAGTTTTAATCATGATCTGGTAGTAATTTACGCGGCCTACTCAAATGTCCTTTCTTTGGTATTGTTCGTCGAATCGTTGAGCTCCTCAAGTTCTGAGTTGAGCTGCACGATTTTTGACAAATGCGTGCACTGATCCGTTCAATCTGTATGGTTCTTTCCTCAAAAGACCATTTCAGACACCAATCTGCATGGTCTTCACAATATGATATGACCAAGATTTTGTCTGGACTTTAAAAGAGACTGTGACCTCTGAGTTGGTTTCGGCCTTTCTTCTCAGAATAGTCAGATAGGAAACGCCGACCTCATCTAGTTTAAAACAATATGATTGACGTGTAAAAGTGTTTGTACAAATCTACTTACAGAAAATAAATCATTTATCATTATCATGTACCCAAGAGACTGGCGGTATTGCCACATTGTATGACAATGCTTAACCTCTAACCAAGGTAAAAGTCAGCCCTTGGGTCACGGGAAGAGTCAAGTGCTTTGTGTATTTAAATAATTTTATAAATAGTCTTGTTCATAATGACAGAATTTAGCTGTAACTGCAACTATGTTTATGTGGAACCGAAACACTTACAAAAACATTGTTGTGGTAAACATTGTTTCTGTCAATTAAAAGCAAAGCATTACTCAGATACCGACTGGATTCTTGGGTTTTAAGCACGCAAACGACAGATGATAAGACTCCGAGATTTATATTACAGTTAGTACACCTATATTTCGCCAGTTTTCTTTTAAAGTCCCATGTAACATAGTGCATACAGCCCGAATCTCTTCAAAGAGTGAACAGGCTTCTTCTGGGTAAGCTCACTCGATCGTAGACTGTCTCTGTCATCTCTGACCTAGATTAGAGTCAAGAGCAAACCAACTAGAACTTTGATCGAGACTTTGATTTGAATGATGTGAGTAAAAGGATATAATATATACAAGGAAAGATGATGCAATCCTGTTTTTAATTTGTTTTTTTTTCACTTTTTAAATTAAAAAAGTGGTGATAGAATTTAGTACTCTCGAACCTTTAAAGGGCTACCGAAATATAAAAATTTAAATTATTAGTTTCTAAGTAAACTGAAGCCTCTTTGCCTGTTCGACGAATCCTCGTATTGTTACTAAAGTCTTTCATTTAAAGCTACTTATTTCAAAGAACTCTTGTGAAACGCTAAACTGTAATTTCTATAAAAATGTCAGTCTGTAAACACTACTTTAGAGGGTAAATACAAATTAATTGTAGACTGACTGTAGTTTTGCTGTTATTGCAATGAAGTTCTTTAAAACGGCTATATTGTAATGGAAAGACACAGAGAGAGAAATGATTTTCATGGTTTTTGAGGGTGCTGAAGCCAATAGTGGGGATCGCAAAATGAAAACCCAAGATGGCGGCTGTGAATTATTTAATTTTTTTCATCATCGGTATCGTTTTCATGGTTTTCGACGTTGCCAAGTTCGATAGTGAGGTTCAGGATAACCAAGACGACGGCGCTTGCGAAAACTTTAAAAGTTTTGTCCATGTTTGTCGCTTTCAAGGTTGCTAAATTCGACACTGAGGTCAAAATGAAAATCCAAGATGGCGCTAACTTTATGAGAGCTTTTTAAAATTTATACTAGATGGCTCTGTATTAAAAACGCGTTTTAAGTTCACACTTTCGCACTAGTAACGGCGCGGCGCCGGCGTCGAAATATTCCGACCTCAAATTAACAAAAAATAATGGGGTATTACTATCGAGTATCTCGTCCGTGAGAAATTTAAGTGTAGCAAGTCAATCATTTCCACGAATTTTATTAAATAATTTTCATCAACATTGAACTCAATTAGGTAATATCTTTTCAAACTACAAAGCATGAATCCCTATATATACACTTACTTAATTAATACAAATTGTTGCCCCAAACCTAGTTCCTCCAAAACGTTTCCTATCTCTCGTACATCATTGGCCCGTCTCAGTTCATTAACAGCGATTAATCACGCCGTCCTTCGAGCGGCCTTGAGCCAACGTTGCTACAAACACAAAATATATGGATACAGAAGGCCGGCTTTATACAACGAACAAAAACAGGTGCACGCACACAAAGACGCGTATGTAGGGTGATCTCAAACAAATGCCAATCGCTGGGTCCACAACGGACGACCCAAATTTGGATCGGCGCAGCGCTCTACGATCCACGATCATGGAGCACCGATTCTGGATCAGAGATTCCGCACGATCCGTTTTAGGAAAACTGCAATCCTACGGCGCGCTTCAGTGCCGATCCACGTTTTAGCTAGATTAAGTTCAGTTGAAAGCTATCACATTATTAATATTACCCACGCGCCCAATCCACTCACAACCATCCACACCTAGCACGCCAAACGACTGAGGCGCCTTTGAGCATTGTCAAAAAACCGACAGCGCTCGGATCGGACTCAACGGAGCGCGCGCTCCACCGCGTGTATTCGGATCGCGCCCGGCACGTAAGTACAGCGACCGCGCATTTGGATCGCGGTCATGCCGCGCCCAATCGTAGCCACTAGAAGGAATCAAGCTAATCGCGAGTGCGCACTCACTTACTGTACGGGAAACGTGCCTTATCTATGTGTGCGTGCGTTTTCGCTAGTTGTATGGAGTCGGCCTTCTGTACTTATCTATTCTGTGCCTGAGTCAACGTTGCTACTAATACTAATCTACTAAACGAGTGTTAACTTGGACTAATATTCCAACATACATCAAGATCTTTTGCTATTTAGAACATTGATGTATTGATCTACTAGGAACTGGACGGTAACGGAACTATTGGTTACTTCATGGTCGTTTAGTTTCTGTTGTTTTCATTAAGAATGGTTTGATCATTGGTTTAGGTTTTAGTTATTTGTCAACTCTCAGCTATCCTTAGCTGGACATTTATTTAGTTCTCTGAGTTGTGCCACATGAATTGGTCTTCTGACTTTTATATTAAATTTGTTCTCATTAACAACAGATTTAAGAACAGAACATCAGAACTCAAGTGGAGTTGGGCAGGACACCGGGCAAGGCGTAGTAATGACAGGTGGAGTAAGGCTGTGACAGAGTGGCGTCCAAGGACTGGAAGGAATGTCGGTCGTCTGGCGGTGAAATGGGTGGACGACATTTTTGCCGTCGCGGGCAGAACCTGAATGAGGCTGGCACAGGAGCGTGGGCATTAGCACAAGAAGTGGGAGAAGTAGGGCTGTGGTTGATGATGATGACCATCAGTTTCACAGTCAGAACGGCAAGTAAATCACTACACCTATCTAATGAGGGTTTTCTGAAATGACGTTCGCTAGGTGGCAGCACTGGCACGTCAGGTCCAGGCATCTGTCAAAGAGCCTATAATTTCTTTAGTCATGACGGAATGATGAACGAATGAATGAATCGAATGATGAACGTCATCATATATTTTATATTGGAAGACCTCTTGTCACAGTGGTGCCAACTGGTGTCGTAAATTTTCACGAAAACCCTCATTAATACCTTCTTTGTCTCTTGTGCCTTTTTTGTTTGTTACAGGCAACTTGGGACGATAAAAGAAGCATTGATTTCAATATCTGCCTAAAGTACTAAACATCATCGTATTGAGAGCATCCATTGTCTGTGGTAACTGTGGCAATATTGCCTAATAAATTTAAGCCTGTTAGAATTGTCGCATCAAATAAATATTAAAATGACCTACATTCCTACAGATAGTTGACTGAGATTTAGGTTTTATTAATGTTGAGGCTTTCTTGTAAACCCATAATATACAATACGGGCAAGATACCATTTCGACAGGACCGTGTTTTATTAAAAAAAGAGACAATTCAATAATAATTTTCAACTGAAACTTATCATATGCACTAATTTTACTATAAACAATTAAACATAACATGACATAGTAAAATTAGTGTAATATCGGTCGGGTATATGTACATGGTGATAGGTAGGGTATATATACCCTACCTATCACCATATAGATATACCTGACCTATCTTTTAAGATACAGGCTAGTCCTACAATAATTTTATTAAAAATCTGATAGAACCAAATAATATCGAACATTACCAATTCAGTCTATTTATTTTCACGGTTCCATTTACGTTCATTTGCAGGACGAGATTGAGGTGATAAAATTTTATGCTAGCTGCAGTACCAACATAACTAATAACGATGGAACTATTGTTAGCTATGCTACCCTAGTCACTATAGAATTGGATACGGATGAAGGAAAAAGAAATAAATGAGAATCTATGAGCGTACTAATCTTTTGGAGGAATCGTTTCTGTCATAAAGTGCAATGTTATTGGCGGAGTCTTATCATTTAAATAAAAATATATATCAGGTACTAAATAAAAAGACTAACTAACTAACTATATAAAATAGATAGGGTATTTTATAGTTATTCTTTTCTTTTCTTGAAACTTAAAGAAAAGAATATAAACAACAGTAATAAAAGATGTGTAACAGCTGAAAAATGGCGAAGATCTGTAAGTTTTCAAGTCACGATATAGACAGAGGTGGCACTATTAGTAATACGAAAGAAAGAAGAGAAAGGAACAAAATACGTTTATTTGCAATAAACATGAAAGAATACAAACACAAAAAATAAAAAGTTAGGGGAAAATATGCGTTACATCCACGCAAAACGGATATCGGTCAGCATAATGCTTCGAGCCTATGCGAGACAGAGCCTCAGCGACAGCCTGCGTTAACGTGATGACGTCAACCGGTTAATTGGACGTCGTATAATATTTAAGTGTAGTAGAAGACCGAAGAGACGATAGACGGTTTGAGGGATGGATAATATGTGTAAAAAGAAATTGAGTACTGAGAAGACGTCTGACAGACATGTGTTGAAGAAGAAATACTGTGTCTCCAATTAAATTGGGCATGAAGGCGCTAATGAAGAGCGACCTTCCTATTTCACTAAATCGCAAGCTCGTCTACATGTATATCCTGTTTATTCTAACCTATGATGGCGCTCAGACTTGGTCTTTGACGGAGGCTCAGAAGTCCAAACTCAAGGTTTGCTAAAGAGTTCAGGAGCGTAAAAATTCAAAATTATTCCTCGGATAAATTTATCTGGCATTGAAAAAATCAGCCCATAGGTTTGCTTTTCCAATCATCTGATAACTTTATTCTAAGAATAATTTTGAAATTTTGTCAGTTCTTCCATACAAAATCTGTCAAACGTCAATTTTGTTCCTCGAATAAAATTGGAAAACTCTGCCCTTAGACATACTTAGCACAAAAATCTAGATGTTTTGAGATGACGTCATTGAGACCTTGCATAACAGCGGCGGGTCGCTAGTAAACAAATAAAACATCGTAAAAGTAACTCACACTCAAGAGAGTGCCGCATGACGTGTTGCTCTCTCGCTGGCTTTTCACAAAATTTATATAAAAACATAAAATACACGTGCATTGCTCTCGACCCAATAACACTTTACTTCGTTGGTAATAAAACTTTTGAACTCGAAATAACTTAATATAGCATCACGCCTGTAGGGTACGACAGAGATGTACAGTACCCGGCGATAAATATTGCACATCGACCTTTTTACACAAAACCATTTTATACAAAGAATAACAAGAAGCAAATCATAATTGTTTTAACAGCTCCTAATAGATACCGGACTGTTTGTATTTCGTGCGACAGAGATAACGCTCTACGAAACTGAAATTAGCCGATTGTCTCTTTCCAAAGGTCGATGTGCAATATTTTATCGCTGGGTACTGTACCCTATAGTGGACCCACATTTCGCCAGTGATGTGTAAGTCTCACGTAAAGGGGCGAGCCTAACTCCTATCAATCGGGCACAAATCCAGACTCTGGGCTGGTAACTCTAAATAAATGTACAGACGCCAGCACATCAAGCTACCCAAACTGTAAAATTTTCCCAATCAACTTTGAACCTTATGCTGAAGCGATAAAGTTGAAAATCTATTGAAGAAATTTGACAGATAGTTGTAGCTTGATGTGCTGGCGTCTGTACTTCCTACTAATATGATAAACGCAAAGTTGTGGATGTTTGTTACTCTTTCACGCAAAAACTATAAAACGGGTTTGAATGAAATTTGGCACAACGATAGTTTATAACAAGAATTAATACATAGCATACCTTTTATCTCGATATTCTCACGGGATCGAGACTTATGCGGGTGAAACCGCGGGGCGCAGCTAGTGTATATACTCGTATTATATCTGAGCGCTCCTTGTGTGGCTCCGCATCGCTGCATACGAATCGCCGCATCGAATATATGATTCTGGGTTATATCAGCAGGGTCCGACGATGTGATTTTAAGTTTTTTTTTTCATATAAAAACTGCCAATAAAACCTGCTGATCTATTCTGTAAAATATTCACCGTGAAAACTTAGGTGAAGTGAGCTGTCAGCAGTATCAATCCATAGCGGTTCCTGGCATCATCAAGAGGAATAACAGTTTACTTCACTTAAGTTTTCAAGGAAGAGATTTTTACAGAATACATCGGCTGGAGCCTAAATTTGAATGTCGGACAATTCGGACAATTCAAGCATGAAGTTATGTTATGTTCATAGACCCACATAATCCCGAAAAAACTATTGCGTTCTTAAATCGTTAAACAAAACCTTAGATTTACATACACACTACTTGAAAATAATGAGAAAGCTGGAGCATCACGGATGGGCAATCACAACGTCGTTAGTGAAGACGGACACGGTAACGTGGTGTTTACGCAAAATAAAAGTGGCAGCAGTTCCATTTAGGAATGATTTTGAAAGCCTGGGTTAAAAATACACTTCAGGTTTGTAACTTCTTACTGTCGCAGTGTTAGGTTACGTGTGTAAGCATTTAATTTACCACACGAGGTGGAATCCAAACTTTGTAGGTAAACCAAGTTCAATTTTCGCATAGCTGCACCTAGCCTCTGACGTTTCATATGTGCCCATGTAAGTTTATGTAAAATAAAATATTTTGATTTTGATTTATAAATTAGGTTAAAGTAATAAACAATAAGTATTTCCATTTGTGAAGTAAATTCCTAAAGAATTACGACAATAATCCTTCTCTAGTCTTGCAGAATAAAAGTACTACTTCCAAGAATTCGTTGAACCACTGATTCACTTACACAGTGTACTAGAGCTGTCACATCTGTTTTTATTTTTTAGTCCCAGCACTTACTATTTATGTTAAACGTAAACGTTCCTTACATTAGGCCCTTAAAGGGACTAGGGATGGCCGATAAGGAAAACGGCTCCAAGATATTTTTAGTGTGCCATATACTTGTTGCGGAGTTACCAGGATCTAACTTTTAAAGTAATGAAATGGAATACATTCGAGCTTAGGAACAGAAAAGCCTTTTAGGAGCTTGTAAAAGAATTCAAGTAATAAAGCTGAAGTATTTTTTTGTTGCATGGTAACAGTGAAAGGTTTTTGAATTATTTTATGGGAACAAGTTAGGAAGTTTAGATTATTGAAGTCTAGACTTCTTCAGGAGCACTTTGCGCTGTTTCTGAACAGTGAACGTAACTGAACCGTCACACTCGGGTTGGTGACATTAAATTGTGTATTGGTTCCAGTCATCCAGTATCATATAAGTTTTCACTTCGATCATGTGGTCATGAGCATGCACTCTATGCTTATCATCACGTCAACGCCGGCTGTCGCTGAAAACAAGCGCTGGGGTTCTATTTCGTATAGGGTCTTAGCGTTATGCTGAGCGATGGCCGCTTTGCGTGGATTTGACGCATATATTCCCCCAACTTGTTCTTTTTTGTGTTTGTGTTCTTTCTCTGCGTCATGTTTGTCGCAAATAAACATATTGAAGTGAAAACTTCTTTAGCATCGTTGTGATTTGAAAGTTTATGAAACGAAAAAGCGACAGTAAAAAGAGACATGTAAATTCATAAGATAACGTGGGAGAAAATGAGACAGGAAGCATTATACAGTGTTTTTGAAGGTTTCACTTCTACTACGTGTGAATTGCACACATGTTGTTTTTTTTTTGGTACTTCTTTTCTTTTTTCACCTTCTTTTTTTTTTTGAGTTAGCGTATACATTTTTAAGCTCGCTATACAGCCGGTCGATTCTGTAAAAATCTCACCGTGAAAACTTAGGTGAAGTGAGTTTGTTTTTGCTAGGAATTGACACTATTGATAGCTCACTCCACGCTCACTTCACCTAAGTTTTAACGGTGAGATGGTTACAGAATCGCACTGCTGTGTTCTAAACTTTAATTATTATTATAAGCCTTAGATTACCACTGCAGGGCAAAGGTCTTCCTGCTCTCTTTCCACTTTTCTCTGTTCAAAGCTGCTAAGGACTAGTTCTTGTTGAAGGAGTCCAGCTCATCCCGCCATCTCCGAAGCTTTAAACAAAGAGAATACTTACGTTTTTAAGCCACCACCCATGGGATTTGTAAAAAAAAATATAGATACGCGTGAGAACCTCCCCCGTTTTTTTGTCGGTTAAAAAACGCTGTCACGTCTATTCGCGACAACCATCTTATACCCCTATAATCTGTCGTCAATTACTGTCATATTGCCATGTCCCCAGCAACAGCAAGTCATCTTTTTGGTAACAAGCAACCCTTGGTACCATCAAACCTTGAAGGCAGCTGCAAAGGAAATTGTACATTCCTATACTTTATTTCTTTTGAAAGTTCGCGGTGCTACGATCAAATTATATCGAAGCACGTCGCGTATCGATTTGTGCTTTCTACGGTTTTAGGGGCCTGTGAGGTGCTGAGGAATTTAGCGTGGAATTGTAGATTTAATACTGCTGATAGTTGAAAGCAATTGTATTTGCCGTCTGATGGTGATTGCTTGATATAGAGCGTGGTGGTAATAGTCATAAACCCCATGCTAGTGTAGTATAGGAGTCATAGGGAAGGTCATACTCAGCAGAGGATGTTAGTAAGCTGATGAATGATGTCATAATTTTATGATATTCTTAGGATTACATGCATATACCTGCAGCACAATTTCATATTGAAACTAATTTATATCTGGGTTAGTTTGTTCTTTGAACAAATAATTAGTATTGCCATTCATCGTGGCAATGCTGCCAGTCTTCTAGGTACTTTTTCGGATGACATGACAGTGATGCGGACGAGTACTTCGACGCCTAAGTATCCTTTTGACTTTGTATTTATTTGCATAGTTAGTTAGTCAGTCATTTAGATTATTATCTAGTGCAAATAGTTTGTGTTAAATAATTATTGTAAAAGTTGCTTATCTTTCTTATAAAATTTAATTATTTATATCTGATGCGATTTAATGTTAGTTTCATATGAAATTGTGATTTAATTCACAGCTTTTGAAAAACATTTGAAAAAACTATGCCCTGTAGTGGGACATCACATCCTGCAGTGGGCTTATAACAATAATAAAAATATCAAAAACCAACGATATTCACTTCGTGTGGAACTTCGTACATCTCCAACTTTTGACAATGCTAATCTTCAAAAAATTACAATAATAATATTATCTAAAACACCGTGCCGTTAAACTACTCAAAGTCACAAAAGTAACAGATCGATTATCTACTTCGCAGTTATATTCCTCATCACTCTAACTTACTTGTCCTAAGACTACAATAATAGAACAAAAATTAATAACAGCCATTCTTCCATTGAACTAAGTCTCCTCGACTGAATATGATATCATAGACAGTAAAATAAATGGATGTCTGCAGATAACTTAATACTGGCCTGACCCATAAATTAGGCTTTTGGTGTCAACTGGTAGGCTAGCGGATTGTAGGAAAATCTTTTAGCTATTTCGGGTATGCGTTTTAATAACGTAACGCGTAAGTGGGATTGTGTCATGTCGGGGCGCAGAAATTATTTGGACGACCTTTCCTAGACAGAGTTTTGTTTTTTGTTCTTTATTACGTCGTTTCGTTTTTGCTTGTATCGCGGCATTATTGGTGTGTAATAAAATGAATCCTTACAAATATACAGGGTAAAATAAATTAGCTAGCCGCAGATGTGATAGGTATAGGTATCGATATTTAAACACGATAAAACAAAAAAGTAATTAATTGGATGATGTTTTTTGGTGGATCATCGACCGCAGGTATTGAAACACAGTTTTAGTTTTGAATTCAGAAACTTGATCTCAACACGATACCACAAAGAAAACAGATTTTCTCAACTCATACTGCATGTAATTGGATGATGTTTTTTGGTGGATCATCGACCGCAGGTATTGAAACACAGTTTTAGTTTTGAATTCAGAAACTTGATATCAACACGATACCACAAAGAAAACAGATTTTCTCAACTCATACTGCATGTAATTGGATGATGTTTTTTGGTGGATCATCGACCGCAGGTATTGAAACACAGTTTTAGTTTTGAATTCAGAAACTTGATCTCAACACGATACCACAAAGAAAACAGATTTTCTCAACTCATACTGCATGTAATTAATTAGATGATGTTTTTTGGTGGATCATCGACCGCAGGTATTGAAACACAGTTTTAGTTTTGAATTCAAAAACTTGATCTCAACACGATACCACAAAGAAAACAGATTTTCTCAACTCATACTGCATTTAATTAATTAGATGATGTTTTTTGGTGGATCATCGACCGCAGGTATTGAAACACAGTTTTAGTTTTGAATTCAGAAACTTGATATCAACACGATACCACAAAGAAAACAGATTTTCTCAACTCATACTGCATGTAATTAATTAGATGATGTTTTTTGGTGGATCATCGACCGCAGGTATTGAAACACAGTTTTAGTTTTGAATTCAGAAACTTGATATCAACACGATACCACAAAGAAAACAGATTTTCTCAACTCATACTGCATGTAATTGGATGATGTTTTTTGGTGGATCATCGACCGCGGGTATTGAAACACAGTTTTAGTTTTGAATTCAGAAACTTGATCTCAACACGATACCACAAAGAAAGCAGATTTTCTCAACTCATACTGCAAGTAACAACACTATAAGCGGTCATTGACCCCTCAAAAGAACATCGTCCGATTGATTTCTATTTCGTTTTATCGAGTTTTTAATTTGGATATCCTTCACCTACACAGCTTCAATAGCTAATTTATTTTGACCCTGTTTAATTAATTTATTTTATTTATTTATTTTATAATTTATGTACACACAGTAAAATACATAGGGATATGACATCATTATAATTTGAGTACAAAGGTACTGCTTATTTCTTAAGAAATTTCTTCCAGCAGACCTGCGAAAGGAGAAGTAAAAAAGAAATGTAGACAATAGTGTGTGAGAACAAGAAGAGAAAAATATGAATGTGTGAAGTCTAAAACTAGAATATTAAATAAACCTACAAATATTTGTAGGTTTATTTAATATTCTAGTTTTAGACTAAATTATATAATTTAAAAAAAATGAACATAAATATACTTAAATAAATACATAATGCTAAAATATATAAACATATATATATATATACTCACAGTATAGAGGAAAGGTAAAGGCAGAGGCAGAGGAGGAGACGAGGAGGAGGTAGGCTTTCAATCGACATTTAAATAGAGAAATAGTTTGTAAATCACGAATGTTAGGCGGAAGAGAGTTCCACAATCTTACAGCATGGACAGAGAAGGAATAAGAATAGTAGCTTGTTTTATGAGGATGAGATTTAAGGAGGGATCTTAGGTGTGATCTACATGGTGCGTCGCTAGGGCGAGCGTATGAAAAACGCTCACGCATGTAGGAAGGATAAGACGGGTTGTGTAAGATGTTGAAGAGGAGACATAAAATACGAGTATTCCTGCGAAGACGGATTGGGAGCCACTTGAGTTCCTTGCGAAGGTGAGAAACATGGTCATACTTACGAAGACCGAAAACAAAGCGAATGCACAGGTTTTGCAAGCGCTCAAGCTTGTTTAATAGCTCCTCAGTAGCATCCAGGTAGCAGGCGTCGGCATAATCTATAATCGGCCGAATAAGTGTTTGCGCCAAAGAAATTAATATGATAATATAATTACTTTATATGCTTAAGTTACTTTGTTTGCCTGTTACCTTTCACGCTTCAACGGCTGAAAGGATTACAATGAAATTCAGCAGACAGGTAGACTAGGGATGCCAACTTTTTATATATCAAATATATAAAAATATATGGGACCAAACCCGATATCGCGAAAAAAAATCGGCTGTTTCCTACATTTTGACGAGTTATACGAACACCAGCTTCCGCCCGCGGCTTCTCCCGCGAGGTATGTCAATAAAAACTATCCTATGTCCTTCCCCGGGATGCAATCTATCTCTCTGCCAAATTTTATCGAAATCCATTCAGTGGTTTAGGCGAGAAAAGGTAGCATACAGACAGACAGACAGAGTTACATTCGAATTTATAATATTAGTATGGATAAATGTAGGGAACAATTGATTTTTTTTCGCGGTTTCAGGTTTGGTCCTATAGTAAAAGTTATTCATAATTATGAATACAATAACCTCTTAAGATGTTGTTCATGTTTTACCAATAAAACTGTATACTAGAGTTGACAACCCTAGTAGAACATGACGTGGGTTTGGACAAGGATACTCTTAATCTTGATAGTGCGTTCCCATGGGATAATTTCCGAAATGAATGCAAGTGAAGCCGCGCGCAAAAGCTAGTTATTCAAAAACGATTGAAATGATGTAATTGCAACTGTACAATTTATTGTGAGCGCGCGCGCAGGCGACGCGATGGTGAGGGTGGGAGCGAGACAAAACACTAAACAGTGCTGTGGGTCCCCGATAGCACAGCATCATGCAGAGTGGAAGCCTTCATGTCACAGTCATGACGTGCAGTCGTCGACTATTTCTGCTTTGTGCTCGTGAATATAGATATATTTTGTTTTTATTTATCCTGTAATAAGAATTAATTATCTTTTTTATGCACGTGTTTCTGTGACAAATAAACTTATTTTTCTTTCTTTCCTTTTCATCTTTTAATTACCGGTACATAAGGCATTCTGCTTTATCTTTAGCATGGCATCGAATCTGCTACACTTCTGGGGGCCTAAATAGGCTACTTTCGCAGAATCATAGAAGGATAACATTAAGAATAATAATAATATTATTCGCCATATTATTATAATAATAATAATAATATGGCGAAGCCAGTCCTTTTTTTTTCGCTGCACTACGTAGGTATAAATAATCAAAAAGATTAGGATTGGATTGATTGGTATAAAATACCAATCAATCCAAACCTAATCTTTTTGATACAGATAAAAAAAAAATAACTGAAAAATCCTTCTCTAATGGGATTAGATACGATCAACTTTACAGTTAACTGTCCATTATGATTCATAATGTTATCCTTTTATGTTTCTGCCAAAGTGGCCATTTAGGCCCCCTGGTGTTGCAAATGTCAAGCAGCGGTGGCTACTTACCATTAGGTGAGCTGAACCATCGGCTTGTTTGCCATTCAATATCTAAAAAAATGCTCTATGTATTAAAGGAAAAGTTTTTCTCAACAAAAAGTGCCACGGAACCCTTCAGCTGAAGACATTACTATTCTTCGTTCCAAGTCATTTTATTTGATGCCGTGGAAACTTTTATGAATGCCTTGCCACAGTATTGATTTATTTCCTTTTTTTTTCTGCCTCCCCTATTGAACGAAGTTCGGCAAGTCAGTGTGGCGTGCTTTGCTGTAGGTATATCGTGGATCCGCAGCCATTTTATTTTGTTTGCGAAGTCGGTATAAGTAGGTTGGTAGTTTTACAGTGGTCTACGTGGCAAATTGAAAAAATTGAGGTAAGGTTTTTTTGGGTGTGAAGAACACCACCACACCATCTAATTAATTACATCTTCGTTCATCAATAGTGTCATCTTATATCACTACTTTATAAATCACTTTTCATGGGCACAATCATCATTATTATTTCTATCAGGGTCTTCTATAAACACCAATTGTCGTGGTCGTATATAGATTCGAACCCAGACAGGCGCATTACTTTGTGTAAATTATTTCATGACCACTGCTCTCAAAACAGTGAAGGAAAACATCGTGAGGAAATCGGCATGTTCCAGAACCAAAAGTTCGAAAACATGTGACATTTACTTACCGCCCCACACTGGGCCCGCGTGGTGGATTACGGCCCACTTCCTCTCACCGAGGGGAGGCCTGTGTCCCGGCAATGGGAACATTATAGGCTCGTTATGCTTTGTGTGTATGCTATTATAAACTTTGGTTTTAAAAAGCTAATCCATCATCAACCAAATCAATCATCAATATTACGTAGCCATGCGGTTGTAAAATCTAACATAAACTTTTAATTTTAGTACCGAACGAACTAATAAAAATACAAAGTTGCTCACCTAAAGTCCTTTCACAGTTATTTTACCTCTAACAGCTGCAACCCATTTTTTTTTTTTTTTTTTGTCGCTGAGAAATGACGTTACGCATCTCCGCTCGTCGGGGGACGACACGGAGTATGTGGGACTCCCTGCCAAGGTGGCAGTATACCCACTAAAACTCAGCGGTGTTCCCTCGTCGCCTTGATGGAGGGGTCATGGGAATCCGGCTCAGCCTTTGCGTCCACAACCCCCCCGGCGCATGCCCGCCTAACTGGCGGGCCCCGCATGTCCCCCCGGCTGGGGGGCTACGGGAATGGCCGGGAACACCTGGCCATTCCCGTCCGGCACTGGTGGAAGCCTGTGCAATACAGGCGAGGGTGCCCCCGCACCCGTCGCCTGCTGGCTTCCACCTGGGAGAAGTCGGAGGTGACTGTCATACTGACGTCGTCTTCGACCCCTCCTCCGCCTTCGGAGCGGCGGCGCGAGAGGGTCTTCCTCCCGCGCGCGCTCCGCCGCCTCCTTCTGGGACATGACGTATTCGCAGAAGGAGGCGACTGCCGCCCAGGACCCCTCGTCCCCCAGCATGGCGTTGACCAAGCCGGGGAGCGAGAGGTCCGTTCCGATCGCCGCGGTGAGACTGCGGCGCGGCTCGGACCACGACGGGCACACCTCAAGAGTGTGCTGCGCCGTGTCTTCCGCCGCGCCACAGCCGTGACACGACGGCGTCTCCTCCCGCCCGATACGGTGCAGGTACGATCCAAAGCAACCGTGCCCGGACAGCACCTGCACCAGACGGAAGGAGAGGAACCCGTGCGACCGCTCGAGCCAGTCTCGCAGGACCGGCCCAATCGCATCGAGGGTTCGGCGGCCGAAGGCTGCGGCGGCGAGGTCCCGCGTCCAGTGGACGACTATGGCGTCCTTCGCCTCCCGCCGGACGGCCTCCCGCTCTTCGGGGGCGGGGCGTTCTCCTCTCGCCCTCCGCCCCACCGTCCATTCATACACTCTGGCGAGCACCCACGCCTCGAGTTCCCAAGGCGGGGTGCCGGCCAGAGCGCATGCCGCCGAGAAGGCGACCGTGCGGTAGGCCCTCGCCACCCGCTGGGCTATGGCCCTTTGCGGGGCCCGCAATGCGGCGGCGTTCTCCCTCCTGTGGAGGGAGTCCTCCCAGATAGGGGCCCCGTAAAGGGCCATACTCCTCAAGATGCCGGCGTAGAGCTGCCGGCATCGCGCGCTGGGCCCCCCCAAGTTGGGGAGCAGCCACGAGAGGGCGCCCGCAGTCTTCAGCAGGCGCGTCGACAGCCCGCTAAAATGCGGGCCGAAGCGCCACCTGCTGTCGAGTACAAGGCCCAGATATTTCATCTGGGCCTTCACCTCGATTCGGACGCCCTCCACGAAGATGTGGGCGTCTGGTGGTTGGCGCTGCCGAGGCCTGTGGAAGAACACGGCCTCGGTCTTGTGCAGCGCCACCGTCAATCCTAGGTGGCGGATCCTCCCTGCGACCAAGGATCCGCCTGCCGAGGCCAAGTTGGCCGCTTCCCTGAAACTCTCCCCCCGGGCGGTGAGGAGAGTGTCATCGGCGTAGCAGATGACACTCGTGCCTCGGAGGAGAGTTCCCCGCAAGAGCCAGTCGTAGCCAACGTTCCAGAGGAGAGGTCCCACTACCGACCCCTGTGGAACGCCGGACTCGACTGCGTACCGCCGGACTTGGCCAGCCCTGTTCACGAGGACGATCGCCCGATCCTCCAGGTAGCTGGCCAGTAGACGCCGCATGTATAAAGGCACCCCGTGGAATCGGAGTGCCTCTAGGATGGTGCTGTGGGGAACAGAGTTGAAGGCGTTGGCTATGTCGAATGACACCGCCAACAATCCGTCCCCCGCCTCCATCGCCTCCTTCACCTGGCCCTTAAGGCGGGCCAGCGCGTCTACTGTGGAACGCTCAGCCCGAAAGCCGAACTGAGCGTCCGACAAGTCCGGCCCCACATTCCGCAGGTGGCTCTTTAGGCGGCCAGCGATTATCCCCTCGAACATTTTGCCGACCTCATCGAGCAGGACGATGGGTCGGTATGCCGAGGGCGAGTCTGCGGGGCGGCCTTCCTTGCGAAGGAGGCACAGCTGTCCCTCCTTCCACGGTTTCGGGAACCTACCAGACGCAAGACATGCGCTAAAGAGGTCCCGAATCCGCTCCTCCATTTGAGTGGCGGCAATTGCCACCACCCTCGCCGGGACACCGTCGGGGCCCGGAGCCGTCTTCTTGGCGCGGATATGCACAATCGCCGCGCTGAGTTCCGACTCCGTGACAGGAGGGGCCTCCTCTTCCTCCTCGGCTGGCGGAGCTATTCCCCGCGGAGGGTCCATCACTGGTGGGGTGAAGTTGTCCCTGCACGGGAACAGGGACTGAACCACCCCATCCAGGAATGAGGGCTCCAGGGTCTCGGCCACCGGGGGACCAAAGGGGCGCAGCTTGTTTCGCGCCGCCTTGTATGGCCTCCCGTAGGGATCTCTGTCGAGACCCTCCAGCATCTCCGCTCTCGCCGAGTCCCTGGCGTCGGCGATGGCCCGCTCGAGGACCCGTTTTGCCTCTATGTACACCTCATAGAGGTGGTCCTCGTGGGCGAGGTCTCGTCGACGCCGCCGCCGGCTCCGCGCGTAGGCCCTTCTGGCCTCCACGCACGCCGCTCGAAGCCTCTCCAGCTCGGCCGACCACCAGTACACCGCCCTATTGGGCAGCGGTCGGCCGGACCGAGGCATGCTGGAATTGCACACCTCGGTCAGAGACTCCCTCAAGTGTCCCGCCACGATGTCCACGTCCAGGCCGGCGGAAGGCGGCGAAAGCCAGTCCTGGATAAACGCCGCCTCCGCCGCCGCCTCCCTGTCCAGGCGGGTGATAGCCCACCTTGGGAACGCTGACCGCCCCGAGAGGGGCCGCGTCCCTCCGGGGCCACCGGTGGAGATGTCGAACCGCACGTAGCGGTGGTCCGACATGGTCTCCACCAAATCCACCCGCCAGTTCAGCACGCGCGCGGCCAGCGCAGGGGTGGCAAAAGTGACGTCCACTATCGAGCCACCCTGTCGCCGCACGCATGTCTGAACGTTCCCTCTGTTGAGGAGGGAGAGCCCAGAGGAGGCTGCCCACTGTTCCACTGCCCGCCCGCGATGGTCGGTGGCCGGGTTGCCCCAGGCCACCGACTTGGCATTCAGGTCTCCCAATACGGAGACCTGACGCGGCGCCGCCCTGCCGACCACGGCGGCCAGGGCTCCGAGATAGTTCTCAAAGTCCTGGAGAGGGCGGTTTGGGGAGAAATAGACGCCCACGAAGGCTACCTCTCCCCACGCGGCGGCCACGTATCCCGGTCCCCTCTCTAATAGCGAGAGGGGAGGGGAGTCTGTGGAGGACCGCGCCGCTAGTGCCACCAAGCCGTCCTCGTCACCCAGCCAACTGCCGGGGATCGAGTAGGGCTCGGCGACCACCGCCACGTTCACCGACCACTCAGCCATGGCCTGCACAAGCAGGTCCTGGGCCGCTCTGCAGTGGTTGGTGTTCGCCTGGAGGATGCGGTGATAAGAAACCATTATTCCGACATCGCACCCTCCTCCTCAGCCACCGCCGCTGGAGCTGGAGTACCAGCGGCGGCGACAGCGGCGGTGGCGGCGACAGGGCGAACCTGCGCCGGCACTATGCCCTTCCTCGCGGGTGGCTGGCAACTCCTGCCCCCCATCCTGTGCCCCGCGGGGCGGCCGCTGGCAGCACACGCCGGGCAGTGTGGCGTGGCGGCGCTGCAAGTGGCACTCCTGTGTCCCTCCTGTCCGCACTGGAAGCAAGACTCTCCCCAGTCGGACTTGGAGGGACACGTAGATCGGGTGTGGCCCGGCGCGAAGCACTTGAAGCACCGCGCAGGCTTGTCCTCAAGCGGCCGGACCACAGCCGAGCTGAAGCCCACGAGCAGCCGTCCCTTGGTCGCCTTAAGGGCGGCCACTGCCGCGGCGACTGGGCACTCGACGCGAATGGCGCCCATGCCGCGGCGGCCGGGCCTGATGGCTCCCCCCTTCACGGCGCTGGCGCTGCAGCCTCCCGCAGCAGCAACGGCCGCCACCACATCCTCTTTGGTGACCGAATCGTCCATATCGATCACCTCCAAGGATGCGGTCTTGACGGGTCTGGCGACCGTCGCCACATCCGCGATGACCTCTTGCAACTTTGTTGCAAAGAGGTCCGCGTTTGCGCCGCGCTGCTCCCCCCCGAACTCAAAAATTCGGGCTCCGGCCTGGGTGCGGCGGCACGTGATGTTGCCGATCCCCAGCCGGGAGGGATCCGCGTTCGCACGAGCCCGTTTTAGGACGGACTCGTACGTTTCGCCCCGCTCTGCGGCCTCCGGGGTGATGGTCACCACGACCGCCGCAGTTTTGGGAGGAACCAACTTCCTCCCGCCCGCCGGAGCCTTCTGGGCTGCCGAAGCAGTCGCAGCGGGCTTGGGGGCCGACTTATTCCCCTTTTTCCCTCCCTTCCCTTTTCCTTTCCTGACCACTTCCGTCCACGACTGGTTGGACGGGGTGGTGGAGGGAAGAAGGACGTCTTCCTCCTGCGAGTTCTTGGGGGCCGCTGGAGTAGCAGACGACTCAGACGGCCCCTCCGCACTTGTGGTGGGGGTTTGAGAAGCCTTGGTCCTCTTGCCCTTGCCTTTGCCCTTGGAGGACTTCGGAGCCTGGGGCTGCGCACCTGATGCCGGGCCTGCTAGAGGCGCGGGTTCCGGCTCCCTCGGTGGTGGACTCTTATCCGCCGCTAGCGGTGGGCGGAGCCGCTTTTCCGGCAAGAGCCGGTCCTCGATGCCTGCGAAGCAGGCTCTGGTGAAGGCCCTCTCCTCCATGATAACCTTTCGGATTATATCCTCAAGGTTGGAAGGGGAGGAGGAGGAGCCTCCTACTACCTGACTTGGGGCAGGTTGGGCAGGCCGGGCCGTGGCCTCAGCCAGCTTCTGGTGAAGCTGGCTGACCTCCGCCTGCAGGCGATCCACCTTCGCCTGCAGCTGCCGCGTTTCGTCCGTGGCCGTCCGCTTCACCAGCTCCAAAACAATGCCGTGCAAACTGGCGGCTCGGCATTTGAGGGCCTTCTGAAAGGTCCCCTTCAAATTAGAGGACTTTGAGGCGACCTCCAGTACCTCTTCCTTGTCTTCCTGTGCCATGTGCTCCAGTTCCGCCAGGGAGTGGTCAGCATACAGCACACTGGGTGCACCATAGCCAGCCCTCGACCGGGCGATTTGCGCCTGGCGCTCCTTAGCAGCGACCCTCTCCTCCAGGTCTTGCTGGAGTTGCGTCCTTTTCGCCAGGTTTAGCTGGCGCTCGGCATCTACCAGGCCCACATCATGGGTGGAAGCCGCATTGGAAGTCGAAGCCTTTTTGGACTTCGACTTCTTCTTCGCCTTGCTTCCGGCCGACTCCGAGGAGCCCTCGGACCCGAGCCTCAGATAGGCCCTCTTCCGCTTGAGGCGGTCGTTTTCGGCCGCCGACGTATCAAGATTGGAGCCGTCGGAGTCCGACAGCTCGTCTGGCCTGCTAAACAAGCTGGCCGCAGATGGTGCGCGGCCAGCGTCGCCGGCGTGGCCCTGAGAAGGGCCGTTGGGTTGGCTCTGAGAAGGGCCGTTTGAATCGCCCTGGGAAGAGCGATTCGAAATAAAACGCCCAGAGGCGTCACGCATAGGTTTGCCCGTCATATTCGCAGACGACCGCACTGATGCCTACGAATCACAGCGCACTTTAGCCGCCGGTCTGCCACTCCGTTACGGTGGTCAGACACGGCGTTGCCCGGGGGAAACTACGAGGAAGTATGCGCTGTGGGGGAACCCCCAACAGCTGCAACCCAATACCAACCTTGTTGCAACGTAGATAAAGATCACTACGATTTTGACATACAGACAGACTTGTCAATGGCAACAACCCATAAACAATTCTATTGCAACGATAATAAAGATTACTCTGATTTTGACAGTGATGCAAAATCAGAGGTAAAATAACCGTGAAAGGATTTTAGAATATTCTTTTTGTAATTTTCCCAAAAATCCAGTAAGAAAGAACACCTGCCGGTCGATTCTGTAAAAATCTCACCGTGAAAACTTAGGTGATGTGAGTTTGTTTTGCTAGGAATTGACACTATTGACAGCTCACTCCACGCTCACTTCACCTAAGTTCTCACGGTGAGATTTTTACAGAATAGCATCGCTGCACTGCGATTCTGTAACCATCTCACCGTGAAAACGTATGTGAAGTGAGCTGTCAATAGTGTCAATTCCTAGCAAAAACAAACTCACATCACCTAAGTTTTCACGGTGAGATTTTTACAGAATCGACCTGCTGTATTTATGGTCACGTAGGTAATTGCGTAACACACCATCAGCAACAATGGGTTTTATTTTGACAATTCAACAACATTCATTGCGTTATTGACATTGTTGAGCAGACATTTTTCTAACAGATGGAGCAATGGATTAGCAATATCCTTCAAAATTATTCAGATTGAGAATTATAGTGTTACGGAATTAGGGTGCAGCTCACCATAATAGCTAGAATTTGAGCTGAGAGCAGATTTACGAAATCTGATATCATACCTTTGCAACTCTTCGGGGAAACATGATGTGATGTCAAGTATGGTTATATCAGACGCTTCACTTTTTGTTTATTTATGTCTTTTATTCGGCCATCTTTCACTCGAAGTGAATCGTCTGAACACAAAATGAATCTAAAGTGAAAAATGTAAACCAATCCATTTTTCCAATTCGGCATTCGGAAATTTTTAGTCGTGCTCCGAATGTACTTAAAATGAAATGAAATGAGCAGATAAACGTTCATTCCTATAAAAAATTTAGAATTGTGAATGTGGAATGAAACAAAAATGAATCATATTTTATTTACAGTCATGAGAGAATGATTCACTCGAGTGAATGTCTTATATCAGCTCAATCGTCAGAGCTCGTAGTACTAGTGTAACAGCCATCACCGTTCTGTTGCTATAATGAGAAGGCACCATTCATTCTGTATAGCTGCATCCCTATCACACTCTAGAAATATTAAAATGCTACTGCTACAGCTCCCAGAGCCTGGATCAGATTACCGAGAACCGAAACTTAGTCGGTTTTCGTACTGAGGTCATTATTTTCGGCATGTATGCATTGGCCAGTTTCCTGAAATAACGAGTAATCGCCTAACCATAGGCTGTCCAAAGAAATATTGAGAAACAGATTACATTGCTGAGTTTCGCAGAATATTATGGTTACAATGCAGCAGTGAAATTCTTTACGAAGCTTATATCGATTTCCTTTGTTCAGAGTTTTGAATATGATACGATAGTAAATTTCACAAAATATACATTATGCAGGGTATTGAAAGACTCTTCACAAAGCCGTCGTCAATGCATTCTGTACATCAAAGTACGTATTTTTGCTAAAATAATTTCTAGGACACGACTTTTATTTTCAGTGTAAATGATGATAATGCAACGGTACAGGGATCGTGGGAAAATTTAAAATTAATTTATAACATTTAAAACTTGGTTTCGTTAACCTTCAATATCTCATTAACCAGAAGGTTTCCAGATATGGTGCAGTACAAAAAATATTATAATATGGAGAAGAATAAGACAGTGACTCTTTGTAAAAATAACCTTAACGAAGCCAAGTCAGCTAAGACATTAGTAATTTGTAATTTGTTTTGGCATATCCTAGAACCAAAAATTCGAAGACCTGTGACATCTACCAACCCGCACTGGGCCCGCGTGGTGGATTATAGCCCACTCCCTCTCACAGAGCCCTGTGTCCCAGCTGTGGGAAGCTTTATAGGCTGATTATGTAATATGTCTTACAATGCAAAAGAAGGATGGACTGATGTTTAGCTGTCGCCATTATTCAACTTCCTTTATAACCAACCTAATTTTAAGATTAGAAAAAGTAATCACTGTTAGGAATAACTATACGTTATTTTGTACCAGAAACTAGTCATTAAACGTAGACCACAAGGCAATCACCATTATCAAATCAACATGTCGCTCAACACTCGATCACGAACATTCCTCACCTATCAATCATTAGGCTGGCAGGGTCATCGACGCGCAAACTAACCAAGAATTCTGCACAGGATACAAGACCCAACAAAAAAACTGTTTCATAGAAAGTACAATACCTACGCGGTCAAAAAGTATAAAACAAGTAAATTTTTTATTCTAAGCTGCACATATTGTTTCACCAAGTAAAATATTCTCGTCGAACATGTTTCAACAAGCTTCAGAAAGTCAAATGACTACGTTTGCGTCACGTTCGTTGACGCATTCAATTATTGAATGCGCTAAACGAAAGTTGAATATAAAGATGACGTCGAAAGTTGAAAATGAAAGGGCATACTATGCCCTTTCATTATGCCCTTTTATGTTAAACTTTCGTCGTCAACGCTTTCAATCACAATCTGAGGGTTTTGAAAGATTCCTAATCCATTGCTTCATAGGTTTAAAAATTCACCTATTAAATAACGAAATTAACGTAGCAGAAATATAAAAATGGAAGACATTGCAATCAATTGTCATTTTATTTGTGTTACGCAATTACCCCGCTAGTCATACACGCACGCCAGTTGCGAGTTCTATGAACCTGCTCCTTCTGAAGAACATCACCAATATGGTCACTATGTCTTTTATGTGCTTCTCCTCCCGGTGTTTCCACTCACAACCGTTTTTTGGATAGTTTTCGTTAGTTGCATTTCATTCATCCTCTTAACATGATCAAACCATCTAAGCATATTTCTTTTATATTTTTTCACTAAATATTAATTTAAACCGCAACCACTCCCCCGTCTCCCTCCCTCCTCTGCTCTCCCTCCCTCTCTCTTTCTACCAATCACTTGTGATATTTATGTGATAAAAACAAACTTGCAAAACAAATGGTAGAAACTGATTGTATATCATTGTGACAGTAAACATAAGTAGATGTGAGCATTAGTTCACGACAGCTAAGTTGATGCTCTTATGAATAGTGTTGTCTTTGTAAATTATCGATAACATCTTCAATTGGCTTTTCCTCTATATTTATTATGCGCACGGTCAAACTGTGGAACTCTGTGCCAGCGTCTGTGTTCGCTTCCACATATAACCTGTCAGATTTCAAAGCAAGAATTATCCGGTATGTTTTGGGCACGCTCGTTTGATCGTAGAACTCATCCATCGCTATCCACCAGGCCAGACCGAAAACCTTTACTCACTGTAGATAAATGTGTACAAAACCCTGCGGCAGACTTTAATGATTAGGTATATCGCTCTCAGATATCATACTTGCTTGAGGATTTTGAAGGTCAGTCACCCGTTTTCGTAAAACCTGAAAAATAAAATAAATAATAAAAATGGAAATTACACTCATAAGAATTCATCAGCATGAATGTCTGCCTAGCGTTTTCCCAACTATGTTGAGGTCGGCTTCCAGTCTAACCGGTTGCAGATAAATACCAGTATTTTAAATAGAGCGACTGCATATCTGACCTCCAGAACCCGGTTACTGGGTACCGTTACCGTTATTAAGACTGGTTTGTAAACTTTTCGGGCTGCTGAATACTTGTATTCGTAACGACTGTCAAAAATCAACAAATAACAGTCGGGACCAACGGTTACCGTTATTAAGACTGGGTTATCAGACTTTCGGGCTGCTGAATACTCGTATTTGTAACGACTGTCAAAAATCAACAAATGACAGTCGGGACCAACTGTTTGAAGTGCGTTCTGAGGCACAGCGGGGTCTCTCATAAGAATTGTAGGCAGTAATTTTCTATGATATAAATGTTAACGGTAATTTCAAAATATCGAAACCTATAGTGTCACATCACTATATTAGCAGAGAAACTTGCCATTGTGTAAGCAAACATTTGAAGTAGCCCTTATTTAATCAGACGCACCTGCCTGCCTTAATTCCTGGAGGTTAAGTGGTAGGGGTCTAGTTAAATATCAAGGGCTAAATAGCTTTGTATTGAATTGGGGTACCGGATAAGGTAGAACAAAATTTATTCATAAATGTAAATGTATTATTTGATTTAAAGGAGTGTCCGTGGAGTTTCTTTCCCGTTCTTCTCAATAGGAACCTACTCCGCTTTAAAATGGGCAACTAGCTTCATCTTTCTGACTAACTTACCCCTTGACAATATTCAAAAGAGCCTGCAATTGGTTTAATTTATATGGATGCGTTGAGTGTGGTTGAATAATAATTCCAATCAGAACTCAAAATTTCTTGGGTATCTCTATAGCTTAATAGCTCTAAAAACCATATACCTAATAATTCAAAATATAAGGGGCGAAAGGCGGGTGTACTATCTTCCCTTCGGGTTAAAAAAGCGTGATTTTATGTTAAGTTTCTAGGACCACTAAATTCTGATTGAAAAAAATAACTATAGTGTTCTTAGATCGGTAAACAAAACAATACGTTTACAGAGTTACGCACTACGAAATATGTTGAGAGATTTAATCAGGACTTCCAAGTTTTAGCTAACCAAGTAATTTATAAAGCAAAATAATAGCCTCCTGAGCGATTTTGGTCACGGTGTCCAATCTCAACGGAGATTAGCCAGGTACACAGAAGATATTATAGTGCTCAAGCGTAAACACAGGTGCACTCTTTGTTCCCTTAGAGCTCTTGCACACCACGTTTTTCTAAGGCACCGTCGACGCGCGTTTCGCTATCGCGCGTTGTCGGCGTTGGTAAACTTGAAAAACAGATTACAGACAGATTACTTGCCGAATGCATCGCTGCAAACTTATGAGAAACGCGCTACAGACCCGCGTGAGCAACTTTCCTTGCAAAGTAAAACGTGCGCGAACCACAAACGTGCGTGTATCATGCTGGAAACGTGAGTGCTCTGTATGACCGATTAAAATGGGCTGTACGTGTGAGTGTGCAGCTAAACAGACGCGCTATGTCAGCGCGTCTGTATCGATGTAACTCCGCGCTAGTAGCGCGACGACCGCCCGCGAAAAAGTCGTCGTCTGCATACTACAAGTTTATGAACGTGTGAATAGGTAAATTGGTTGCTAATACATTGCGTTTGCAGTGCGTTACAGTTGTGTGCGTCGAGCGTCGACGGCGTCTGAAATAAAACGTGGTGTGTAAGAGCCCTTACTTTCATAGTCCGATGGGACGGCAATCCGACACGACCGGGGGAACCCAATAACACTTTGTTCGATCTGGGAACCGAACCCAGAACCCCACTCCCAGTAGTCGCGCTTGACGCGCACGAGACCAACGAGGTAGTTAATTTGTTTTTTTTTTTTATTCGAAATGGGTTTGCTCTTGACTCTAATCTAGGTCAGAGATGACACAGATAAAGTCTACGATGGAGTGAGCTTACCCAGAAGAAGCCTGTTCACTCTTACTTTGAAGAGATTCGGGTTGTATTCACTCGGAAACACAAACGCAGGAAGAGAGTTCCACTCTTTTGCTGTGCGCATTATAAAGGACATTTGAAAACGCTTAGTGCGAATTGGTGGAATAGCAACTAGGCAGGGATGGTAACTTGCAGTGCGTCTGGATGTCCGAAGGTAGAAGGGGGCTGGTGGAATGAGGTCGTGGAGTTCTTGGGCACACTCGCCGAAGTACAATCTGTAGAAGACCGACAAGCAGGCAACCTTAAGGCGATGAGCCAGGCTGTGAAGCTTGATTTGTAATCTGTTACCACATATGTTTGGAAACTTGGTTGTGATAACACTATTTTCATTGTGTGTTATGAAGTGGGTAGATAATCTAGACGAACATAACGAGGTTGAAACTCGAAGGAGGTTCCAACAGAATCAAGCTATATAAATACTTTTCTCAGGAAACTATTTGCAGTCATAGTTAAAAAAAATAAGCTTTCAGTTTGACACCTTTAGGGTATATGTTCTGTGGTTTGTCATTAGTTTCAGATCAATGAATGTAAACAAATAAAATTATGTGTTAAAAATTATTTTTATTTTATAATTTCACGTTTCCTTTGCGTAAATAATTTAGTTTCGTTATGGTTGTTAGATTTATTTGGTTTTATATTGATTTTTGAAAGTACAGCACAGGTAAGCACAGGTAATTATTTTGTGAGTTTTCTAACAGTTGTAATAATTTTAATCAAATATGAATGCTCTGTATATAATATCATCTGTATTATACTTTACTTAATGATAGTTAACAAAACAGGTAAAACAGCTAGGTGTTGCAAATAGCAAACTTTTTTTTTTTATGATGGAAAATCATCAATTGACGCCTCCCGCTCTGGGTGGAGCGGAAGGGAGTGTCAGACTCTTACTGACTAAAACCCACCCGTGTTCCTTCCTTAGCCCTTTGTTCCGGGCCAGCGGTAACCCTTTCGGACAATCCCGCTGACCTGGCAGGCTTCAGCCCTAACAGGCCCCTTCAATTGATGCTGACATCTCTTTGAGGCACGTGTGGAACACGTATGTGCCGTCCGGCACGGGCCTGGTCCTGATCGGACGGTGAGCTACCCATTACTCTCCGCCCGCAGGCCCGCGCCTACGGTGGCCGGGAGTCGTCGCGCGGCTTAACCAGCACCCTTACAAAGTTATCAAATAACTAGTGGTAGAAACAAGTCCATACATAGTTCAGTTTCACAAAAGAATGGCAGGCAGAACAAGTTTTTTTTAAACTAAAGTTAATTTAAAACCATAATTTACAATTTATTAGCGCCTGCCACTGGGCCACCAATGCTCTCCATAACCACCGATACTTAAGTATACAATACTAAAGTTTTTCCGTGACTTCGTCCGAATGAAATTTCAACCTCCCCCCATTCACCCTCTTAGGGGTGGAATTTCAGAAAATCCTTTCGTAGTGGATACCTACTTTTCATAAAGAACACACTCTTAAAATTTCACGTCTCTAGGACCAGCGGTTTAGGCTGTGCGTTGATATATCAGTCAGTCAGGACTTTGAATTTTATATAAATAGATACCGTGGGTACTGGGCAGCCATCTTCCTAACTGGCTAGTATATTCACCACGGCATAAGCTTTGTTTATGCTGAAAATAGAGAAGGATAAAAGTTTGCTGCACTAGTCTAGCAATTCACATTTACAGGCTGCGAATTAGGTTTACGAATCCTTGCCAATCCAACAGTGGACGTCTTTCGGCTGCAATTATGACATTAAGGTTAATAAGATTTTTTTTTCTTTCCAGCTAACCAATCATGGCAAAAACCGATGCAGAGGCTTTGGAAAAGATGAAACTCTTAGAAGAAAGGATAAAAGCTCCTTCCATATGGGGTCGAGTGCCCTGTGGAGTCAGGTTTGAAGACTTGCAGGACAAGAGGTACGAGGATGCGGTACGGTTGCTCAAGAAACATTACTTGACTGAAGGGGGGGAGGTAAGACCAATATTTTTATCAGAAAGAAAGAAAAATAATTTATTGCGACTCGTACAGGAAGATTCCAAATTAAACTGAACACAATTAAAAATAAAAAACCAAATGATATAAAAAAGTAACAAAAAGAAAAATGTAACAGAAAGTCCTATACGAGGTCAAAAGCCTCCTATTTCAGCATGATGCTGCGACATTTAAAAAATAATTGTCGGACCTCTGGTATTCTGATAGGGCCCGTATCCGTTATCAGTGAACAAACCGTGTGCCCAATGGGGTTTCCCATCGCCAAAAATGACGAAATACCTTACAATCTTTAATTCTTTATTTGCTTTTAGGGGATGCACTTTCAAAAATCATTCCTAAGTTTTCTTTGTTACGATTTATTATGCAAAACTTTCAAAAACCGTTGTTGCTTCTAGACCCAGCGGTTTAAAGACAGCTGTTGCGTTACCTACCTATAATGCGTGCTATACAGATGTTCGGGCGTCAAAATCTAATATATTATTATGTACTATTATAGTTAATCGCTTCGGGCCGGCTTTCTTGTTCAACAAGTAATGCCGAATCGAATGTGCTGAACCGAACAAGTGTTATAAAATAAACGTAACGCTACAAAATAAAAACAGATAGAGACAGAAAGACGTTGCAGTTTATAATAATGCGAGACAAAACACTTAAACTTTACTCATGGAGTTCACGAAAGGTCCCTCGCATGCTACGCCATGCTACGCATTGTGCTACGGCGTAGCTCACATACTGCTACGATCAAGTAGTCACATCTTTTAATATATCTATCTATTTATTAAGCCCATAATGTCCCACTGCTGGGAAAAGACCTCTATCCTTTTTCCACACACGTTTGTCCACTGCCATTGCGGGTCAGCCCTTTTGGTAGGAGTCAAGTTCGTTCCGCCATCTGCGGGCTGCTTTCCAGTGGGATTAAGCTGGACATATCGATACCTCTGGGCTCAAAGAGCGTATAACACATTTAGCTAAACGTGCTATATGCCTTTTGAGACCAGAGGTATCGATATCTGCCTCAGGTTAGGTGAGTGTGGGCTAAAATAATCACTGATCCCATTAAATGCTAGACGATACCGTAAAAATACTATATCTTATGTTTAATATTAAACTTACTGTTTCCCTATTCAAAACAAACCATTTTGAGTAGTGTTGCCAATCATTGTTTTAGTAGAGTAAATTAATTACCTACAAAATCGAAAGTCATTTATTCAAATTAGGCTGAGAATCAGCACTTTTTGAACGTCAAAATTACATAAAACAGTCCCCCAAAACGCCCGCCCTTCACCACTTCCCAAGTTCCCAGTGCTTCGCTAGAAAGAAGAAGTGGAGCAACAAACTCCCCAGCAGCATATCTGTCTGTTCAGTTAGAAAAACTTGCTTCTATAAAATAGTAAGTATGCTAAGTTAATGAACATTACGAGATCCAGAACATTAAATTAAATCATCTGCCACATCACGCCAAAAAATACAAAACATGAAAAAAAAAACTTTCTGTGTTGAATTACCCATTTTATAACTCCTTAAAAAATTCCACCAACAATGCGGTAATCGGTTCGAATCTGAACATTTAATTAAAGGGGCAAAAACAAAAAAGATGAATTGCCCGTTCGGAAATCTTAATTTACTTAATTAAGATGTTTTGTGCCAAGAAAAAGTAGGGGAAAAACAAACTGCCTATATTTTAATCCAGGCTCCAGTGAGAGCGTGTTTAGTGCTGTTTCAAAAAAATTTTTTTATGTAAGATTTTCTTTACATAATATAAAAGTTAAAGAGCTTATACCTTAAGAAAGGTTCCATAAATGATACCCATAGGGTATTTATGGGACCTCATTTCGTGTCGACACTCGTCGATGGCTGCAGTTACCTCTGCCGTAGACACGTGTCGCCCGTTTCTATGAACACTAAACCTACGCCGCCCGCTTGTCTGTCACACACAGTCAACCAGTTGAAAATGTAACAGAACTTCCAGCAACACGTTATCACGGCCTGTATCATCATACTATCATGGCAATGATAGTGAAAACAAGGAAAAGTTTATTATTTTTGGTGGTCAGGAACCCATAAAGTGCTATTTTATCTTTTAATTGGCTGGTTTATTTTATTTAAATTTTAAAAAGGTTTTAACATGGCAAAGCCAGTTATAACTTCTGTAAACTCATCGCCTGCACTAGCACCCCACATTTAACTCCTTCAAAAAATAATTGAAAAATACTTTTGATAGATATTTTTATAAAGCTTCTATAAAGTTTATTAAAGAAACCAATTCGCTATTGAATCTGAGTTCAATTTCAACAATTTATTTGAAAAGTAGGTATCTAATGATTTGATTAAAATACTTTTCTAGCCTTTCCGATGTTGAAGTTAAAATAAAATTCTCGGAGAAAAGAATGAAAGCTTAATCTCTTTCTAAATTACCACAAACTTGGCGAAAAACCTGCACTCAATATACGAAATAGTGGGGTGATTGCGTAACACAATTACATGATTCACGTTGCCGATCGGACGAATATTTCAAATATTATGAAGCAATGCAAGCAATTTATTCCTTCGAAGTCCTTCGGATTGTGATAGAAAGTGTTATGCGATTGGGGGCAGGTCAATATTTGTCAAAAGGCGAATTAGCATGCGACGTGTCAAAAGATTTAGAACCCTATGCAGTGCAACTTTTACAGTCGACTTACGGCCGAACCGAATAACCTATTTTCAATTAAATACATCGCTACCAATGGTAGCCAGTATAATCATAACTGCCAGTATACGAGTAATATAATCATACAGATCGCTACTGATATAGATTATTGGCACGTTAAAACCAGATATAGATATGTTTTTCTACCACCAGTATGCCAAAACTGGTGATAGGTAATAATTGGGTTCGGCCATTAACCAGCCACCATTCGCCAAACATTTTCTTTCGAAAACTGTTAATTTCTTTTGTTTTTCAGCTAACGTATAGATCAGTGAAAATAATAGATGACAAAGAAGGCACAGATGAGTTCATTCACAACGTCCGGATATGGATGAAAGATAAGATGTCTCTGGCAGCCGTCAAAGAAGGAACGGATAAGCTGATTGGAGTACTCATCATGAGGATACAAGAGAAAAGTTAGTAGTGTTAAAACTTAAAAACTGAAATTGCTGATTAAAGCGGGTATCACATCTCTGCCGCGAAACCGCAGTAGTTCCGCCAGGACTTGTCCGTTGTACGCCAAGCGAAACAGAAGCAAAACTGCATGTTCTAACTCATAGATTTGATTATGATTCTATCTGTCTCGCATGATTTCGCCGATCAGGGGGCCTAAAAAGGCCACCTTGGCAATCGTAAAAGGATAACATTATGAATCATAATGGACAGTTAACTGTTAAGTTAATCGTATCAAATCCCATTGGTGAAGGATTTTTTTTTGTCTGTGCTAAAATACCAATCAATCCAATCCAAATACAATCCCGATCTCTTTGATTAAAGATATAATCAAAGAGAATGGGATTGGATTTGGACGTAGTGCAGCGAAAAAAAGATGGCCGATGGGGCCGAAAGTTTCTGAAGTGGCCGCCGGGTACTGGAAGATGTAGCGTTGGAAGGCCTCCCACAAGGTGGACCGATGACCTTGTGAAGGCCGCAGGGACCCGTTGGATGCGGGAAGCACAGAACCGGTCGAAGTGTATGTGTTGGGGGAGGCCTATGCTGCTGGAATGATGATGAATGATGAAAGGGAGGAGTGCGATAGCTCCGACTTTAGTAATATTATAACTTACTGGCGCTGTAATTTACGTATGGCACAATGTTTTAGATGAAATAAGTATATTTAAAGTAAAACTTAGGCAGCGATTAAATAATTTTGGACTGGAATCCAATTGAACGAGGCATATTTCGGTACATTTATTTTATTTATTTATTGGTACCTACATAAGAGAGAAGAAAGATATCTCTCTGTCTCTCATACTAAATCTTTCTTATTTTTTATTTTTATGAAGTTGCACTTCTTTCGCGTGTGTGGTGTTACACGCGCATTTTAATTGTAGTTGTATTTCATTCGGGGTATTTAATTCGGGCTTATTAGTCGACTCGAATTTACTCGCCCGAAAAGTGTGAATCGTCACTTTTAAATAATATTATAAGCAAATTTATTGTAGGTAGTGAGGGTATCCCCACCGATCCTTATAAAAGCAAGCGCTCTACAGAGCAGCGGTCATTTTGTTGCTGAGTCGTCAACCGGTAAGGTGGTACCTACGCTACTTTGCAGTAAGTTCGTTCCATATTTTGCTACAGTGGTTTTTCATTCTGTGTATTTTATTTTGTGTTCTATTGTGATTATTTTTGGATATTAACGGCTGTTTGATTGTGATTGCGTGAATTCTCATGTTTTGTTAAATTATTGTTCGATCTAAGCCTATTTAAAAATAAATTAGTTTTAGGTTGTTTGATATTGTTTTTTTTTATTTGTTTTTCACTTCTGGTTCCTAAAATCAGAAGTGGGATAGAACTTAATTGCTCACAACACTGCCTTGATATCTACACAAACAGCCGTTGATTTCAAATACATAATGCCACGTTCGTCGAGGTCGCGTGAAAAGCTAGCTATGACGCCGCCTCGCTCTAGAGACGGTTATAGCCCTCGTAGTGCACCGCGACGAGACCGGCATAGGCACGGATCGCGATCACCTCACGATAGAACTCGTTCCCGTTCGCGCTGTGATAAAACGCGTTCACGCTCACGCGGTGATAAAACTCGTTCACGTTCGCGCCGCAATAGAACTAATTCACGATCACGTCGCACCTACTCGCGTAAGAGTGACAATCATAGTTTGCGTGAAGGATCTAGGTCACGGGCGGTTAGTGCTACTCATAGTCGTCGTCGGGAAAAATCTCTATCCTACCCTCATGATGTTTCCGTACAAAGTGCGTTGGGCAATATCATGTCGCGACTAACTGCTATTGAGGAAAACACAGCTTCGCATATTACACCGTCAATTCGTGATAGCACACCCCCGCTAGAAAAAAATGTTTCTACGACCCAAGCACTTGTTGATGCGTTGGGACAGTTAACAAGAAGCAAGTCTAGCAATTATTATGTTTCAAATTTTGATCCCGCTATAAATAATTTTGAGGTGTGGTGTAACGAAGTCGACAGAGCTAGGAATGTCAATCACTGGGACGATCACGAGTGTTTCTCGCGTGTGGCTCATTGTTTAAAAGGTGATGCGAAAACGTGGTTAAACGAGTGGACTACAAACGATCGCTCATGGTCTAATTTCACGAAAGAATTTAAGTCGTTGTGTCCGCAAAAGATTAATTATGCCCAAACTCTTCACGAGGTTTTAAACACCACGTCCGACAAGTTTTCATCATACGCAGAATACGCGCGGCGTTCTTTATTAAGGTTACGTATAATAAAAGGGCTAAGCGAAGAGCTTATGACCCAAATAGTGATTCACGGTATCAGTGATGTACAGGTACAAGCAGCAGCTGCTAATGCTGACCTGACAACAGAAAACCTAGTCTCATTTTTAGCTACGTACGTAAAGCCTGTGCGCAAACCCGATATCCGAATCACCGACAAATCTACGTCATCCAGTGCGACTAAAAAACGTAATTATAACGGTTCTAATAAGTTCGAAAAGAAGTGCTTTTTTTGCGGCCAAACAGGACACTATAGGGATAAGTGTCCCAAGAAGCGTAATGTCGATGATAAAACCGATAGTAGTACTAATGCCAAACCCGTTTGTTCTTTCTGTAAGAAGGCAGGGCATAAAGAGAGTGAATGTTTCGCTAAGGCTCGATCCGAGTCTCAATCTAAGAACAGTAATCAACGTAAAGTTAATTTGTGTAGCGAACTTTCAAACACGAAAAGTAATAATAATGATATAAGTACAGCAGTGATACAGGGTATCCCGGTTGATATACTCATAGATAGTGGTGCCCTTAATGTGTCCTTGATATCATCAGCGGTAGTTAATTACTTCTCAGGGTCGCGTAAACGAATTAACTGTTCTTTAAGAGGAATAAGCAATACAGAGATTGTTGCCCGCGAATACGTCACTTTAACTGTCGAGTTTAATAATATTTCGCTTGAAGTGGACTTTGTCATAGTACCCGCATCGTGTATGAACACTCCCATTATCATTGGGACTGACGTACTAAATCGCGATGGTGTTACGTTTATTCGCACGAAACACGGACAGTATCTGACTCACACGCCAAATAAGGTGCTAAAAGTGAACGCTTTGAGCGTTAGTGAGTCTTCCCAAATAAATACGTCTCTCGGAGGTGCGGAACTTGTTAAGTTGATGACTGTGATTAACGAGTTTTCTTCGTTTTTAATATCCGGTACAGCCACTACTACTGTGAACACTGGCAAAATGCACATCAATTTAACAAGCGACGTACCCGTGGCATACCATCCATACCGTTTGTCGTATCAGGAGAAACTTAAGGTTCGCGAGATATGTCAGGATCTTTTAGACAAAAAGATTATTAGGGAGTCAAATTCCGAATACGCGAGCCCGATCATTTTGGTCAAGAAAAAGGATGGCTCAGACAGAATGTGCGTAGACTTTCGCGCACTGAATCGCATCACTGTCAAGGATAGGTATCCCCTACCCTTGATTGACGACCACATTGATCGGCTCGGGGGTTCGAAATTCTTCACATCTCTGGACATGGCATCAGGTTTTCACCAGATTCCTATTGATGAAGGCTCGATCCGTATGACAGGCTTTGTAACACCAGAAGCTCACTACGAGTATTTAAAGATGCCCTATGGTTTGTGCAACTCTCCAACTGTGTATCAACGTATCATCAATAATACCTTGCGTAAATTTATAGACGCAGGAAGTGTTCTGGTATACATTGACGATGTGTTGATTCTAAGTTTGACAGTCGATGATGGCATCACCCTGTTACGCGATGTCTTGTCAAGTTTGACGGAGGCCGGGTTCTCTATTAACGTGCGCAAGTGTTTCTTCCTTACCACTACGATCGAGTACTTAGGTCGCGTTATTAGTCACGGTCAGGTTAGGCCGAGTCCGCACAAAATTGAGGCACTAGTTAACGCGCCTATTCCTGGTAGCGTCAAACAAGTACGCCAGTTTTTAGGACTAGCTGGTTACTTTCGGCGTTATATTGAATCTTACGCGACAAAAACCGCATGTATTTCGCGTCTCACAAAGAAAGACGTAAAATTTGTATGGGGACCTGATCAAGATAAAGTCCGGCTAGATATTATAAAACGTCTGACTAGCGAGCCCATACTAGCGATTTTTGATCCGAACCTTCCTACAGAGCTGCACACTGACGCTAGCAGTGCAGGATACGGTGCGGTACTGATCCAAATACACGCGGACGGTGGTAAACGGGTGATAGCCTACTTTAGTAAAGTAACCCAAGGTTCGGAACCCAAATACCATTCGTACGAACTGGAGACGTTGGCGGTTATCAAAGCACTGCAACACTTTCGCCATTATTTGATTGGAATAACTTTCAAAATCATAACCGATTGCAATGCTTTGAAGGCCACTGAGCGTAAGAAAGATTTACTTCCCCGGGTTGCACGCTGGTGGATTTATCTCCAAGATTTTAATTTTGAAATTGAATATCGAAAGGGTGTGATGATGGGTCACGCTGATTACCTAAGCAGGAACCCGCCAGCGTTGCAAGTCAATGCCATTGACAGACCATTGAATTGGGCACAAATGGCCCAGTCAGCTGATTCGGAGACCGTTGAGCTTATCGAGAAACTGAGAGATGGTCTCTTGGACTCTAGTCGGTACGTTTGTCAGGGCGATGTGCTCTACTATCGCTATTCACCTGTTGGTGAGGAGTCGCGTTTGTTATGTTTTATCCCTAAGGGACATCGGCTCAGTCTGTTACGTATTTTTCATGACGAGCATGAGCACATCGGGGCTGACAAAACTTACGACCTTATTTTAAAACATTTCTGGTTTCCTAGCCTGAAACAATTTGTGAAGAAGTACACTTCCCATTGCCTAATTTGCATTAGCAGGAAACGTGTTCCAAGAGCTCCTCGTCAGCCTATTACATCATGGGAAAAATCTGACATTCCCTTCAACACGGTTCATGTTGATGCATTAGGTCCTTTACCAGAGTCCAATGGATATAGGTTTGTGCTTGTTTTGGTAGATTCATTTACCAAATTTTGTTTACTCTATCCCATATATAGACAAGATGCTAGCGAATTGAAACGAGTTTTCAATAGCGCTATAGCGTTATTTGGGACACCCAAACTAATAATTTGTGACCGTGGTCGCATGTTTGAGGCGTCAGTTTTTACCAGTTGGGTAAATGAGTAGGATGTGAAATCCATTACATAACGCCCGAAATGCACCATTCAAATGGACAAGTCGAGCGTTATGTGAGGACAATCCTTAATATGATTCGTATCGAGAGCACTAATAAAAATTCAACTTGGTCTGATAGTTTAAGTAAAACTCAATTAGTATTAAATGTTACTAAACAAAAAACCACGCAGTTTTCAGCTTTGTATTTGTTAATTGGTACTAACGCGACCACTCCTGTGATTCGTGCGCTGATCCGTGACGTTGCAGTTGAAAACTCGAGTCCGAATCGAGAAGCCATGAGGGAACTCGGCAGGAGCTCCGCTAAAGCATCTCTTGACAAGAATCAAAGTGATCAAGATGAAAGGGTAAATCGTCTAAGGCACCCGCCAAGAGTTTTCCAGGTTAACGATCACGTGTTCGTGATCAAATATTCTCAGTCCGCTGGGAAGCTCGACCCTGGCATGAGGGGTCCGTACCGCGTGACTAAAGTGTTACGAAGTGATCGGTACGAGCTGAAACTGTTGAGTGGAGCCAGAGGCAAGACTACTCAGGCCGCAGCTCAGTACATGGTACCCTGGAAAGGAGAGTGGTGTCCTGAGAGTTGTGCAGCATTCTTTGAAAGTAAGTCTTAACTGAACCTTTTAAAGTTTTTCTTTATGTTCTCATACGAGCGTGAGCGTGAGGCATGTGCTGACTTGACTGGTGCATCGGATGGCTGGTGCATCGGATGGCTGGTGCATCGGATGGCTGGTGCATCGGATGGCTGGTGCATCGGATGGCTGGTGCAGCCCAGATACAGCGTGCTCCTGGGACCAGCGTCCTGGAGTGCCTGTGCCTTGTATGTGCATCGGGTGCTGTCCCGGAAGCCGTGTTCTATGAACATGCATCAGGTGTTGTCCTGGCAGGCGCAGTCCTGGTTGACACGTTTTTAACGTGTGGAAGTCGCATACTATGTATGTGCATCGGGTGCTGTCCCGGAAGCCGTGTTCTATGAACATGCATCAGGTGTTGTCCTGGCAGGCGCAGTCCTGGTTGACACGTTTTTAACGTGTGGAAGTCTCATACTATGTATGTGCATCGGGTGCTGTCCCGGAAGTCGTGTTCTATGAACACGCATCAGGTGTTGTCCTGGCAGGCGCAGTCCTGGTTGACACGTTTATGACGTGTGAGCTTGTACAAGTTAAAGTATGAGCTTGAATGAGACATGATGTGTGAAGATGCATGCATACATGTGAAAGCGAAGTGATTTAGCTTGGTTCGAGTGTATTTTTGTATGAGGGCCTTGTATGCGTGATGGATGACAGAATAGGCAAAGGTGTATGTCGTCACATATAATTGACCACTTGTTTCTCATACAGATTGCGATGACGACAACCCCGACGATGCTGGTGAGCCTTCAGGTCTTCCTATTGGTGCCGCTGGTGTTCCTTCTGGTGCTCCGAGCTCAGACGGTGCCAATCCAGATGGAGGCAGCGATCAAGCTGTCGCCGTATCTGCCAGTTCTGCTGAAGAAGTTCCTGGTGCAGCCGAGGACGGTGCACGATCAGGAGAGGCCGTATAAGCAAATTTATTGTAGGTAGTGAGGGTATCCCCACCGATCCTTATAAAAGCAAGCGCTCTACAGAGCAGCGGTCATTTTGTTGCTGAGTCGTCAACCTGTAAGGTGGTACCTACGCTACTTTGCAGTAAGTTCGTTCCATATTTTGCTACAGTGGTTTTTCATTCTGTGTATTTTATTTTGTGTTCTATTGTGATTATTTTTGGATATTAACGGCTGTTTGATTGTGATTGCGTGAATTCTCATGTTTTGTTAAATTATTGTTCGATCTAAGCCTATTTAAAAATAAATTAGTTTTAGGTTGTTTGATATTGTTTTTTTTTATTTGTTTTTCACTTCTGGTTCCTAAAAATATTATTTTTTCTTAAAGCGACTCGCACGAAGTTAATTTATTATTTAGTGACGATTTGCACGTATCGGGCGAGTAAATTTGTGCGAATCGACTGATAAGCCAGAATGCGATTCGGTCACAGCTACAAGGACCGCACTTATGTTATACCCACTCCAGCGTTGGCAACTTTGTCTATCAGGCTCTCTGTGTCACAAATCCTTAAAGGCGCGACACGACACGCGACACAAAGGCACCGCAAGTCGCTAAACGAGCGGTGCCTTTGTATCGCGCGCGATTATATCGCGTGTTGCGCCTGTTTGTAGAAACCTTAACTCGTCATTAAATTCGACTTCCTTATAATAATAGTCAATCGAGTTCCCACAAAAATCGAAGACACACAAAGCTAGTCGCATCACTATTCTGAATCTATTTGCGTATCAATCGAAACGAATGGAACTCGATTCGTTCTGAACCGATGGCAGTTACATTAGGGGGCAGATTCCTTGAATGCTTCGAGCCTAAATTTTTACTGCATCCGTAAAAAGAATTCCGATTCAGCTACAGGGTTTTTTGGTTGGTACAAATTGTGACATGTAGCGAGTTCATAAGTCTCTTTAATTTTTTTTTAAATTAATATATGGGTTGTCTTAATAAAATTGAAATTATAGCTTCTTAAAAAAACGTGTTGTTTGCGTTAAATAGCACAATGTTGTCAAATCAAAAACCAAAAGATAAAATTTCTGCTGATCTATTCTTTAAAAATCTCACAGTGAAAACTTAGGTGAAGAGAGCTGTCAATAGTGCTAATCCCAAGCATTAGGTGGAGTGACGGCTCACTTTAAGCTCACTTCACCTTAGTACACTGGTTGTTCTAGGGAGCTGATCAGTGAGCAGGCTTTCGGAAATCAAAGAAATGCAGTGTTTATATTTATACATTTAGATTAAACCGACTAATAAAATATGCTTATTATTACTTATCTGCGTTCGCGATTTATTTGCCAAAAATGTAAACAAATAATACCTACACAATAAGTTCAGTTTACGCTACAACTTCAAACTTTTTATAACTTCACCAATAGTACTAGTCATTCTGAAATAAACTTAATTGTCATTCAAATAAAGTTGATATTTGTTTAACATGAAATAGGGTGTGCAGCACTGCGCACTTTTACTCTAGGTAATCATTGCTACGCAAAAATGCCTTCCTTTTGTCTGCTGTCTTTTAGGCGAACCCAGAGCACGCATACAGCTCGGTGGCCGCTGCTAGAGGCAATATTGTCAACACTTCCCATACAAATCGTCCCTCTCATCTCTCGCGTTAAAACACAATTGATGCATATAAACTGACGGCTTTGAATGGCGGTCCGTGACAGAAATAAGTGCTCAATTGCTCATCTTACTTACGGCGCCACTAACTTTATAAGTACCTACTGTCATCTCTAGATGCTTCCAGTGCGGCGATTCCGGACTTTGTGGTGCCAACTGTTTCAAAAGCCACGACGCGGTTTTTTATAAAACGCGACCTCTCATGCCTCAATCCCTATTTCTTGTACGTAAATTGGATTCCAAGTAGTAGATACGGGTAGGTCTATATTAGGGGCGGTGATGCTATCGAAGCGTATACAGAATACTACACCGACTACAGTATCAAGTCAACGTAAGGTGAGCTTATTTTCTGATTCGCTATTGATAAACAGAAAAGGACCATTTGGATTCAAAGCGAGCTAAAAGTAAATACATTGCGAATTTTAGTTGGTTTTCGAAATGAGACCTGCTTAGTTTGGCTGACAAATAAATGTTTGATTTTATGGTTTTGGATAGGTCGTTTAATCTGGATTTGGGTATGTGCTCAATATATATAATCTATACTTAATATTATAAAGCTGAAGAGTTTGTTTGTTTGGTTGAACGCGCTAATCTCTGGAACTACCAGTCGGATTTGAAAAATTCTTCTTGCATTTGATAGCCCAATTCTTGAGGCAGGCTATAGGCTATTTAACATCACGCTATGACCTTTATGAGCCGAGCAAAAAGAAAAAAAGTCAGAAAGAACGCTAAGCAAAAACGAAGTAATAGCGCGGGCAGGCGATGCGATGCGATGGGGTGGGTCGGAGTAACAAGAAACTTCACGCGGGCAGAAGCTAGTGTCTAGATAAGAATATTGCGTTACAATACTGTGGTCTTAAGTTTTCTAAAATATCTTGAATACTACTGCACCAATGATTATCTCAGGGGCATTTCCCGTCATTTTAAGCACGTTCACAGACTGATCTCAGTCTCAATCTGTCAAAAATATCTCTAATTTCACCTGCCTACATTTCCTACCTTTTCTATACCTTTAATTATTTCTAATTTATGACAAATTTTTGTCATTTTTTTGTTCATAGTCCTTGAGCACCTTAAGTTCCGAGTCGAGCTGACAAATGCGTGCACTGACTGGATAGATCCACTCAGATCTGTGTGGTTCTTTCCTCAAAAGACCATTTCAGACACTTCTCTACATGGTCCTCACATGATCTAACTAAGATTATGACTTACTCACTACGTACAGACACCAGCACATCAACCTACCCGAAACTGTCAAATTATCCCAATCAACTTTGAACCTTATGCTGTAGCGATAAAGTAGCAAATCTATTAAAGAAATTTGACAGATTGTAGTAACTTTATGTGCTGGCGTCTGTACAAGAAATAGGGATTGAGGCATAAGAGGTAGCGTTTTATAAAAACCGCGTCGTGGATTATTAGACTTTAAAAGAGACTATGACCTCAAAGTCTGTTTCGGCCTTTCTTCTCAGAGTAGTCGGGATAGAAAACGCAGACCTCATCTACAGACACTACCAACAGAAAATAATCACTCATCATTTATCACATCTGCGGGGTAATTGCGTAACATACCTACTAACAGTAGAAATGACTTCCATTTTGACTGTTTATCAACATTCATTGCTTTATTCACGGTGTTGAGCAGACAAATTTTTTGAACATATAAAGCAATGGATTAGCTATATTCTTCAAAATTATTCAGATTGTGATGGAATGTGTGTTGTTCAATTATGGTGCTGATCTAATGAATTGATTAGCTTTTGCACTACAAAATGCAGGTATATTCGATATATGCTAGAAACAAAAAGTTTGATGATAGATTTGTCTTAAGTAAGAATACAACAACAACACATAAAAAAAATCTGGTATCTGGTATCTTGGTTCTTCTTGGTATTTAAATAAGTTATCAATCGACTTAACTGTAGCTTTTTAGATTATATTATGGCGAAAATGTTAATGTTGAATCGTTAATTTGACCGCATAATAACGTCTCTGTTTTCTTACAATTCCAGATGCGTTCTCCAGAACTTTCAGCCGTGTGAAGTTAACCCACAATCCGTTATACGCCACTGTGATGAAATTCTACAATGAAATCGAGAAGCCAGTCAATGTATATGAAGCGCTGAACGTCAGGCGATACTTCAAGATATACATCCTCGCTTTGAAGAGCAGGTATAGACATCGAGGTTCGTTATAATTATATACTAATTAAGCTGAAGCAGCTTAAGCTGTTTTATTGTTTGAACACGCTAATCTCTCGAACTGTCAATCGGATTTAAATAATCCTTTTTACACTTAATAGCCTAATTCTTGAGGAAGGCTATATTTAACATCACATTAACACCATAAAAATAAAAAAAAAATGCAAACAGAACTAAATACCTAAATAAAAGCCTCCAGGCAAAAAGGGCATGATAGCTTACATATGCAGTGCTGGGTTATGTTCACATTACTGTGATTATCTGTCGATTAGTCAGATAGCAATGTTCTTAGCAGGGCTGATTTTTAAGTGTGTAACGAACAAAACTTCTTTGATTAGTATCATTAGCCGTCACCGGATGAGATTCTGCACCTGAACTCTCCCCGGTCGTGTCGGATTCCCGTCCCATCAGTCTATGAGAGTGAGGCAGAGGGAGTACACCTATGTTTGCGCACACACTTGAGCACTTTAACGTCTCCTGCACACTTGGCTAGTCTCAGTTGAGAACGTCCGGCGTGATCGAAATCGGTCGGGAGAGTAGTTTAACTCACGAAGCGACGCGCGCTTTACTTATGGTGACACACGCCGTGAACATTCACGGCGTGTGTGTATACTTGACCTACGTCTTCATGCCGGACGTGCGACGACACGCCACATGTGCGTGAAGACGTAGGTCAGTATACAGCATACACATGCATATACACACACCCAAGCCCTCACACACTTCCAACTTCGTCATTATCTTGGAAGGTACCGAGAGCTCCTGCACTTACACACACATTCACAGCGTGTTTACATACCTACATGGTAACCATAAGTAAAGCGAGATTAAAAAAAGTTTAATATTATTACTGAAAGCTTTTGTCTTACTTTTCCAGGCATAGCTAAAGAGATGTTAAAAGCAGCAATTGCGCTAAGTTCAAGCGCAAATGTGCCTGCTATGGCAGGTATATTTACAACTGCAAGAGCACAGACTGTAGCCACGGAGTTAGGCTTCACCAAATTGCACGAGATTTACTACATAAGATACCTGATCGATGGAGAAGTAAGTTTTGAATGACAGAACACAATGCTTTGTTTATGTATATTGAAATACATCCATTTTTTTATTGCCGAATGGACCCGCTCTTGACCTCGATCACGGCTAAAGGAAAGCGATGGATGAGGTCTATGATGAAACGAGCATGCCCAGAAGATGCCTAAGGCACCGGAACTACCACGCATTGACGAAACACAGCAGGCTGCTTGACGCTAGACTCCGGTGGGAGGGTGGGTGGTCGTAAACTAGGCGGGTGTTAGCCCTACCACCGCAAGGGAAGAATTGGTCAGTCAAATAAGGTGTTGGGTGTGTCCAGGATGCGCCGAACGCTCGGTTCAGTTGAGTAACTGGCGGAACAAACTGCGCTACACGAGGTGGCTTCTTCCCTAAACACCATACACATCATACATCATCAACATCTATACAGGGTGGCAGAGACATTGACGCCCAAAGTGTTACCATGCATTTAGCATATGATCTTAGACGTCTAGCGTAGACATTTTTCGTCGGCTATCAAAAATAAAGACAGCTGTTTCATAGAAAATTGCAATAGTTACGCGGTGAACAACTTATTTTTAGGATTCAAAAGGAAAAAACGGAACTCTTATAGGATCACTTTGTTGTCCCTCCGTCCGTCTGTCTGTCAAGACCCTTTACCTCGGGAACGCGTGGAGGTACAGTACCCGGCGATAAATATTGCACATCGACCTTTACCTTTTTTGTATTTTATACAAAGAACAAAAATAATTATCAAAAGAAGCAAATCATAATTGTTTTAACAGCTCCAAATAGATACCGGACTGTTTATATTTCGTGCGACAGAGATAACGCTCTTACGAAGCCGAAATTAGCCGATTGTCTCTTTCCAAAGGTCGATGTGCAATATTTATCGCCGGGTACTGTATCGAGTTATTGTTCCGCTTTCGTTCATAATCGGTTTACTACAAATTTTATTGCTGCTTGGTTGTACGTTTCAGACGCTCTGGGCGCGTCCAAAACCACGCTTTAAGCCTACAGCTTTATGGCAAATAATGCACTTAGTTTCGCTTATTACTTCAAATTAGAATAGTGCCAATACTTATTCGGACATGTTCTTTCACAAGGATCTACTTCTGTTCCTACCTAATAGATTTTCATTGCACCTTAAAACGCAACAGCTCGAGGAGCAGTGGTGACCCAGGTGGTAACAGCCGCAACTTACGAGGTCGCAGGATCTAACCCAAGCAGGCACTTTTCTTTGTATAAAAGTATTTTATCACCACGTCTCTCAAAACGGTGAAGCAAAACATCGTGAGGAAACCGGCATGTGTTAGAACCGAAGACGTGACATTTACCAACCCGCACTGAGCCCGCGTGGTGGATTATGGCCTACTCCCCTCTTACAGACAGGAGGCCTGTGTCCCAGCAGTGGGAAAATTAAAAGCTGAAGTAATCCTCAATATTTTCGTACATCCCTTAAGTCACTTTACCGCTCAATTTCTGCGTTCCTTTCCAAATGATTGGTCGCCTGTCGTGGCGTTCGGGTTGGTGATCTATGCACTAGATTTTTTGCTCGGGAGTGTGTATTGAGCATCGTTGGTACTGATTGATGCCAAAAAGTGGTAATCGTGGTGGATGGTTTAGTACGTGCCATTATTTATGTGGCAAAATCGATGAAGATATTTCAGGTTTTATTTGACAGCACTTTTCAGTGAGCATTCCTTATTTCCGGAAGGATTGAAAGACAAAATGACAGATTGTACAAATATTTCTAAGGCATTTTGTCATGTTATTGAACAAAAGAAATGTCACTTTGTATAGAAGGACATATGTCTATTCTTTGTAGAGATAGGTCATGCTACGCGTGCTGATTTCGATATATTGAGTTTAGATCAAAATTTTTACCAGACTTTAGTTTACCAAACGTGGTTAAAGCTAACACTCGCACAGATTTGCCATTTGATGAAACTCGCGGGAATCCGCTGAATGCGAGAAGCACAGGACCGGTGGATGCGGCGACGCTTGTAGGAGGCTTATGTCCAGCAGTGGATGTCTGTGGATGGCTGAAATGTTGATGAAGATGAAGTCTGGGTTTATTCAAGACACAAGTTCAGCCTATAACTATCGCTCAAAACCTCATTTTATCAAATTAGTTTAAAGAAAAACCCCCCTTTACTTTAAACTTTCTTTTCTCCGCACTATCCTTAAGAACAAAACTATGCTCTTCCAGATCGTCTTCTACGACGTCGGGCTAGGCAACTATGGGGCAGCTATCATGGCCTATCGTATACCGAACGTGGAAGAGCCTAAAGAGTTGGCAGCGCAACACTCGTCCAGGTTTAACATACCTTTAATTGACGCAGAAGATGCAGAGAAAGAAGGTGATGCGGCTCCAGAAGCTACTCCTGCACCTGACAGTGATAAAAAACCTAAAGAGGCGAAAAAATAATTATATTGATTAACCTCTTTTTGAATTTAATTTTTTTTTCTCAACTTTTAAATTTCCAGAATAGGATTTTAGGGTTACAGGATGATAAACAATCTGCGTAGACCAATAAGGCTGCAATACCAAAAGTATCGTGTGATCATTGCCATCTCAAATATAAAGCTGAAATGTTTCACGTGACTGCGTAATTACTATGTCAGAAAATTGTATTGTGGAAGTTCTTCCACCTGGCGAGATCATTCACAAAGAACCTCCTATACAAGACTTGCAACGCAAGACTTACGCCAAGATTAATATTACTAGAGGGCCTTATTAATAATACATGTTAAAAATATTACGATTATTCCATGCGTAAATCTTAAAATCAACGCGCATCACATTAAATCACTGTTTTTGCGAAACAAAAAATATTTGAAAGCTTATTCTGAATTTGCTTGAATGTTCAAATGTAACTAAAGTTATTTTTCTGCCAGCCTACATAGCATAAGGTCGACTTTTGCATGACTTTAGCACGTGCTTTGGTTAAGCATTATTCCTGTCAATTTGCACAATTGTCAAACAAGACAGATACGGAAACATGATCAAAGCCATAGTTCGTGCTAAGACGGTCCTACACCTACACTAAGTTTGCGCAATATGATTGATTTACCCCTTGCACTCAAACAATCCATTATTTTCACGCAATAAAATTGACGGCTCATGAGCAATGTTTTCGCGTGAGTAAGACGTGTCCTGTAGGATACTTATTGCGCAGGTCTACGAGTACGTTACTATTAAAAAAATTATAAATATTTATTCCACCATTGCGCAATCTTCAATAATAACCATAAACGGTCAAAACATTGCGTAATTTGTGATATTGTGCAATATTATTGATTTTGTAGGGCCCGCCTAAGTAATGTTTATTATTCTTGTGATATCAAAATGAGAGGTTTTTTTTGAGTAGGTATTAAAAAAGAACATAGTTTCCAAGAACTCTGTAGATGGCGTTGAACTGACTACGTTACTAGGTGCCAAAGCCAAAACGAAGTTAACTAATTACTTCGTAGTTAATTAATTAATTACTTTTTTATGTGCGTTTCGTTTCACGATCTCAAAATTACATCCAAGTGAAATAATCAAAAAATGATGTGACGTTCCGTTCATAGCAATAATTTACCAAGTTCAGCGCCATCTATCCAGCGACTAGGGAAGAATAAAAATAAAATCCCTCATTGCAAATGACAGTAGTACACATAGTACCGAATCGAAATAAATGGTAACATAGCTTTTCCTCAGTTGCACCTTCGGTGAACCGAATCTTAAGGATTGTACGAGACATGCATAAAACTGGTAATCATTGGGAACGAACGGACAGACGCTATTGGCAGCCGCCATTTTGTTAAAAGTTCTAACAGGTGGTTGTATGAGGTATAATCAAGCTGGTTTGTTAGAAGTCAGGCAGACGAAAATATAAATGCGGTCTAATTTTGGATGGTAGCGCAAAGCTTTAACTTGAAAATGAGGTAGTTTGGCCAGTTTTGCGATGTTACAGTATAATGAAGCATTAAGTGTTTTTCAGATGACGTACCTAATTTGGACTTACAAGACATGCATTTAAATTTTTTGCATTAAGTTCTTTTAAGACACATATAGTGACCGTATTGGTGATGTTCTTCAGAAACGTTAGGTGCGTAGTACTTGTAACCAGCGTGCGTATATATGTAACAGGTTAACGTAGCATTGTTTTTCAGATGACTAATTTGAATGATTACTTTTTCTATTGTCATAAATCAAATTTTGATTTTCCCACAGTGCAAATAGTAGCAAAGCAAATAGTGCAAATAGTTTAGTGTTAAATTATTTAGAATACCTAACTGAAAAACTGTTCAGCATTAATGAGTAAAAAAAAATACCTGTACTAAAATGATGCGGCAAACATTTACCCTTATTCATAAATGTTGATTTATGAATAAAGGCAAGTTATGTAGTGATCAGCGTCTGCAATACATTTTTGACGTTTAAAATAATGTCACTTAACAAAACCATCGACTAACCATCAATTATCTTATCATCGTTTATAAATTAAAACAAAACATAGCACCTCAAACTTTTTCTTTTGTCACTCAGCATTTCCCTAACACAACAAAATGATCGATCTCCCATTATAGCATCACTTCTTCCCCCAAAATAAATTTTCAATGAGTTCGAGATGCTTATCACAGCTGTCCTCGCGAAACTTTGATTAAATAACTTAATTTTTAGTAAGTTATGTTTCTATTAAAGCCCTAAGGTAAAGTTTAGAGCACCTCAATGAACATTTCCCTTCTATAGTAAAAGCGTTAAAGGCGAAGGTATTATCAAAAGTCAGTGGAATAGACACCTGTAATGTTCCTACCGTCATACCATCGACACGAAGAAGAAAATTAAATAAATAATCAGTATTTGTATATCCGCATCCATGCGGACAAAGTTACGAGCAAAGCTGGAGTAATTGAGAAAGTAAATGAACAAAGAAACACGAAACTGATTAGCACCTTTTCGAAATCGAAGGGAGCAAATACAAAAACAGTTAGCAAAATAAAATATACAGTTGGAATCAAGAGAACCAGTCAATCGATGTGATCTTTTTGGACTTGGAGAGGGATAGAAATTTTATGATTAAACGCGTTAGAAAGGGATGGGAAATGGAAAGGACATGGATTTTTGTGGCCAAGTACGGACAGAAAGTTAATAATATTTAAAAAATAACTGATAATATTTGAAATCCCACCACAGCTTTCGTTACTTGGCAAATCTTTGCAGAAGATATATTTCAATTTAAAAGATTATTATTTTGATTCAATTATTCGGGGATGTCTTTATATTGCCAGTTTTGGAAATAAGATGGTAATTGGGACATGTTTATTGTAAGAATTGATATGATTTCACAATTATTTTTTTATAATATGTTTATTATAATATAATAATATTGTCTATTTTTTCGGGACAGTTTGCTGCCCCCACCACATTTCTCACTCGTCTGTCTTGTGGCTGGACTCATATGAACGCGAGGACAGTGGATTACCAGACTGATGAGGTGCAAAAATGCTCCATAATTTTCCCTTGTCATAAGCATAATATTGATCTAAGCTCTTTGGGATCTTCAATCTTTATTTCTTCTAAGACTTGAACTGAACAACCAAGCTCTGGTCTTCTTGCTACCCAGGGTCTGATCCTTTGTTTTTCTTTCCTATTTACTTCACTCTTTACAGTTTCGATTAGCATCCAGAGCTATTTGTGCTGCAATTTTGAGTAAGTGGCGTAAATGTTACCGTTGGCGTCGTCGACGCTCCACCGCTATCGCTATCACTCGCGGACTGTCCTATTATGTGGAGGGCCACATAATAGGACAGTTACAGGACAGTTCAGAAGGACAGTGGCGTTCAAATATAGGGATATTTGAACGCCACTGCCCTTCTAAACAGCGGTGCTATTCTGTATAAATCTCACCGTGACTCAACTTAGGTGAAGTGAGCGTGGAGTAAGCTGTCAATAGTGTCAATTCCCAGCAAAAACAAACTCACTTCACCTAAGTTTTCACGGTGAGATTTTTATAGAATCGACCGGCTGTTCTGTCCTACTGTTCTGCCTCACTGCCCTGCCCCCGTGTGAAACCAGCATCACTGTGGAAAAGTGGCGGCCACCACTGTTCTAGGAAGCCGTAGCTTTAGTGAAGTTTCAATTTACCTGATGGTTTTTGTCAAAACTGGTAACGCAATTACAAGGTCGACTATACTCTTAAAATTAGAATCAGTTAAAAAGGTGGTAAGTCTGCTCGTTTTCAGTAGAAAGAGTCCACGATGAAAAGCATGATGTAAAAATTTCCAAAGAATTTTTGCCACGTCCAATTTATACAAACCGTTTAGGTATTGAAACAGAATTTCTCAATTTATTTATATTAATCGAGTTTCGTTTTGCACGTAAATGACTGTCATTATTACGGAAATTATTCTATTCCATATTCGATCACTTTGTGTTTATTATAGGCCATTAATAATAGGTCTAGCTTACTAAGTAACGTCTAAGTAAAACCTTATTTGGCAATATTCCATTAATCTTTTTAAATTTTCTTACGGTTTTCAAGTTCGTTAAACCACTTTGTTTGAAGGATTCCTTGATATATTACTCGTATAAAGAATTCTACTCTGATTTATGGATTCCTTGAAAAATACCAACCAGATTAAATAAAAGGTATAGCTTACTAAGTTACATCTAAGTAAAACCTTATTCGGTAATGTTCTATTAATCTTTTTCAATATTCTTACCGTTTTGAAATTCTTGAAACCACTTTGTTTGACGGTTTCTTTGAATTATAATATTAAATAAAAATAAACATTTCCATATTATTTGATTTTGTCCTCAGTACTACAAACATTTACCTAAAATAGTTTTTCTCAGAAATCATTATCCTCAGCAAAACAAAGCATTTATTTACCGTTTCGTTTCTTTTATGGAAATAAAAACAAAAAGGCTCCCAAAGAAACTTATCCATACTTATACATAACACTATAAATTCGAAAGTAACTCTGTCTGTCTGTATGTTACATTTTCACGCCTAAACGAATCGCGAACGGACGCAGGAACGGGTTTCGATAAAATGTCAGAGAGATAGAGTGCATCCAGGACAAGGAAGGAATGTTGAAGGACATTGGATAGTTTTTACCGACATACCTCGCGGGCGAAACCGCGGGCGGAAGCTAGTAATATTATAAATGTGAAAGTGTGTCTGTCTGTATGTTACCTCTTCACGCTTAAACAGCTGAACCGATTTACATGAAATGGTATAGAGATAGTTTGAGTAATGGTATAGAGATAGTTTGAGTCCCGGGAAAGGACATAGGATACCGTTTATCCCGATATTACCACGGGATCGAAACTTACGCAGGTGAAACCACGGGGCGTTGCTAGTACCTCTATATTTCTGACCACTCACTAGGGAACCGGGTCAAACACAACGCTACTGTAACTGCTTTTACTATGGTAAACTGAAGATATTCCAGCCGGTCGATTCTATAAAAATCTCACCGTGAAAACTTAGGTGAAGTGAGTTTGTTTTTGCTAGGAATTGACACTTTGACAGCTCACTCCACGCTCACTTCACCTAAGTTTTCACGGTGAGATTTTTGCAGAATAGCACCGCAGTAAGCAGGTTTACTTGTGAGCCTTACATTCATATTTCACTAGGGGGCCTAAAAACGCCACTTTGGCAGAATCATAAAAGGATAACATTATGAACCATTATGGACAGTTAACTGTTAAGTTAATCGTATCAAATCCCATTATTAATAAACAAGTTATGAGCGCAGTGGTTGCCCAGTGGTAACGGTCTCGAGTGTAGGTCGTGGGTTCGAACCCAGGTAGGTGCTTTACTTTGTGTTTGCGTACTGTGTACCTACGTGTGATTATATTACAGACATTTATCAATATAATGCACAAAACCGGCAGAAAATTGTCTGTGGTCAATTCAATCTTTATTAGAGTTGCAGGTGAATAAAGTCTGTCATTATGGATCTATTTTTTATTTAATCATTAGAAGTTCATTTACTCTCTACAGTGCAGAGCACAAGTTCCAGTACTAACTAACCAAGTTGCACACACAGCACAAATACAATTACATTATGTACCTACCTATGTTCGGTAGATCAAGTTAGGCCTAATTTCGATCGCTCAATACTCCAGTATTGCTAACTAGTTGATTCTGATGCCAAGTTCATTATTTTGTTATGCTCATCGCATCATCCCGTCAATATCTATTGTTCTACATGATTCTGGAAGTCTACTTCCTAAACTCGCAATCCGTAGTTTTGACAGAAGTTATGGACGTTTCCTACGGACATATTAAGTTGGGACCCTAAGTAAGAATGAATGACAACACGATTTGACAAGTAGCCCTTACTTACGATGTGTTTTTGCCTGTCCGAAAAAGTTACTCGGGAATAGGATTCACACTGAAGTATTGAATTACTTTCGGGATGGGCCTATATCTTTGTTGATGGACTTATGAGGATCTGGTTTAATGGTGTGTGATTAAAGAGACTTTCGTTGGGCTTTAAATATCGTAATTAATGATCACAATCCCTTCAGAATATCTGTATTCTTGTCAATGACTCCAACCAAGAAGACAATTGTAATAGACATGGGTTAAATAGGACGACCTTTCGCTGGCCAACGGCCTCTTTTGAACAGAAAAGGATGCTGATGCCCAACCTCTTAACATCATCGATTTACGAGTTGCAGGTCATGGGATCAAACCCAGGCAGGCGCTTTACTTTGTGTAAATAATGTCCACTGCTCTCAAAACGGTGAAGGAAAACATTGTGAGAAAACCAGCATGTCCTGAAACCAAAAAAACGAAGACATGTGACATCATCCAACCCGGACTGGGCTCGCGTGGTAGATTATAGCCCTGTATAAGCCTGTGTCCCAGCAGAGCGAACATTATAGGCTGAATAAGCGCCTTTTTCAAACAGCTGTGAAATCTTAGGCCCGATAATAATCCCAATTATACAAGCCGACAAAATTTGACGAACACTCTTACCCAGAAACCAGACTATACTTTTCCGAAGGATTTTGACACGCTGAATTCGAATGGCCTGGCCTCAAAATTGCTCTATCACGTCAGGGTTTCGAGATATCCTAACCTAAAAGTGCAAAAAAATACCGTTTTTTCTCATTTTTGTGGTTATGTAGCACGGCCGATCCTATTTTCTTTCAAAAATTATTAATAGCATCTCAAAGGATTAGTCTTCCGTCAGTAGTCTTTAAAATGACGTTGAGTTTACTCAAATATCTTGTTTTTTCGCTGAGATATCGCATTTTGAAATTTTCGTGTACGTGGATTATTCTACGTTTGAGAATTCATACACATACAGTCTATTGGAAAATTTCAAAATGCAATTTCATCCAACCTTATCCTAATTTTCTATTAACCAGCCAGCCCCTATAAAACGCATATGGCCTTATAATTCCAGCACAGTTCACTGGGCATGCGTGACGAGATAGTGCGCCAAATCTAACGGCTCATTGTGTTAGTTTAGTGCTGCGAGCTAGAAATATTGACAGCGGTATTACAATGGGTAGTTCTGTTGCGAATGCAAATTTTATCATGGCGCTTTCATAGTGAAAATAGTTTATACTAGCTTTTGGCTGCGACTTTGTCCGTGTGAAATTTCTTGTACTTTAGCTTCTCCTTAGTGAAAGAAATTTCTGAATCAGATCAGTAGTTCCGGAGATTACCCCCTACATACGAACTCACAAATTTTACTACTTTATAGTATTAGTATAGATGACATACCAATAAAGATAATTGTACTAAAAACCGCAACCGTTAGCGCTCTCGCCATCGAGTGACGCCTGTGGCCTCAGTATCGCGCGCTTTCGTCGTCCGTGCGAAGTGTCAAGTTAACTCTTGCTGGTTATAAATAGCTCTTGAATTTCTAATCACACGCAACGTTTGATCTTGTAACTTGCGAGACAGACTAATCAATAGGTATTTAACGGTATCTACAACGCCACATGCGAACAACGCGTCATACTGACGTCACGCAAAATCCTGCATCTCACAAGCAAGGTTTACCGCGCAACTAGCATGGATACAACGGCCCGACATGAATTTGACGTGTTACAGAACGATATTTTATATTTTCATTTTGATCAAGAATCAATCAAATATTTGGCATCTATTTGTGACGTTGAGGCCAAAACGGATATTAGCTCAGTTGCCAAAGAAGAAGAAAGGCGAAAACGAAATTATTTTTTTAACGATTTTGCAATTTCAAAAGCTAGTCGCAATCTCATCTCAGCGACAGTCAATGTCAAAAATGTAGGGAAATTAGAGGTATTTTTGACAGATTGAGACCAAGATCAGCCTGTGAAGGTTCTTAAAATTACGAGAAATGTCCCTCAGTTTGCATTTAGATCAAAATATAATTTGCGACCGTAAAAAATATATAATTACAGAATTATAATAATTCCCAATCATTAATACAACAGTGTGAAAAAAAGTTAAAATTGCCATATACAATGACAATTTCATGAAATCACTACATTTGAGGCCAATTTCTTCTTAGATATAACTTATGGATGAGGATTATTTTGTATAAAATCAAAATAACTTGACAGGCAAAGTAAAAATCCTCCTTTTTATTTGTTCAAAATAACCACATCTTACTTTTATAAAAACCAATGAAACGACTCACAACTTTCTTCCACCTTAATAATAATTTTTTCGAGAATTTCATCACACAAAATAACCGATACAGGCTGGTGTTAAATGGTGTAACATCATATAAATATAATTTACGGTGTAATAACTGTGTCACTACTAGTAATATATGGTCCAATGAGGCAGGGGTATTGTGTTCACTGTACCATCGGTTTTTTGGGTAAATATTCGTATGTAAGGTGCTTTTGTGAGAAAAGGCCTCCGAAATGAGGATATTTTTAGTAAGTACGTATCTTAAAAAATAAAACGGTCAGATAAAGCACAGTGCAGTGTTTTGTTAGTCAGTATAAAGCCACAGACACATTACTGTGTCACGACACAGACACAACACGTTGTGTCGTGATTCGGGATACAACATTCAAACGAATTTGTTCAGTTCTACTACACAACGCAACGATTTTGATGTGCAAACACTGCGTCAGAAGGCGTCACGACACGACACACAGTAATATGAATCCGAATGTCTCAAAACAGTGAATGAAAAAGTTGTAAGGAAATCGGCCTGTCCAAGAATCAAAAATTCGCAGATATGACGTCATGATGACACATCCACCAACCGGCACTGAGCCCGCGTGCCATTGCCATGCATCTGGTAACCTCGGAATAAGATAAATAAATCCTTTTCCCGAATATGTAGGCCTCGGCTTCCAGCATAACCAGATGCAGCTGAAAACCAGTATTTTACATGAAACGACTGCCTCTGACTCCACAGCCCAGTTACTGGGTAACACGATAGACCTTGGTAAGACTGATTGTCAGACTGTTGGGCTTCTGACCACCCGTAACAACTGTCGGAATCACGGAATAAGAGCTAATTATTAAGGGCGTAGCATGCGTAGTTACATAAACATAATTCCAAACCAATTTGTAAATAAAACATATTCTTAAGGTAGTGTGTATTTATTCCGTTTGGATTACAGAATATCTAGGTTCCCAAATATATGATTTGAAAGGACTCTGATATAAAGACGAGATATGAGGAATATCAAATTTCTATAGACAACTTATTTTTCTCATAACTCGTCTTTAAATCAGTGTCCATTCAAAATAATAAATTTGGGAACCTAGATATTCTGTAATCCAATCGGAATAAATACACACTACATTAAGAATATGCTTGATTTACAAATTATTTTGGTATTACACTTGAATGAACTACGCATGCTCTCCTCATACACTTTTTTTGTCGTTTTTGTAAGCTTCTTAAGTTATTCAAGGTCAAAGGTCAAGCCATTCGATAACCTAGCCAATCACTATAAAAATGGCCATAGAATAACTACCCTTGATTATAGCCATGAAAAACTATAATCCCATGATGGCTATACGCTTTGATTGCTTTGTAATGAATAGTTTCACAGTTAATGGTCGCAAAAAGAGAATTAGAATAGCGATAAATAACGTAAGGGTGGTGTTTAGTGAGTCATTTCTAGCTTAGCTTCACTTTTACCTAACCTCAAGCGGCGAAAATATAATAACCTTATCGGAAATTATATTTTCGAGCCGTTTGGGGTTGAAACTCTCGGTCCGTGGGGTCCGAGTGCTCATGGTCTTTTTAAAGAAATTTCTAAACGACTGGTTGACACTTCCCAAGACCCAAGGGCTGGCTTTTACCTTGGCCAGAGGCTAAGCATCGCCATACAACGTGGTAATGCCGCCAGTCTCTCGGGTACGTTACCAGTCGACAGCGATGCGGATGAATTTTTCGACGCAATTTTTTGGTTTCTGTATATTTTAGTTAAGTTAGAATTTAATTTTGTTATTTTTGGTTTTTATGTCTGTATATAATGTCAACTAGAATAACTAATAGAAAATAAATCATCCTCTTGTAATCAATATTTCTTGCTTAGGCACACTCAGGGAAATTAATCTAAACATAATATTATAATTTTTTGTACGTTTGCTTGTTACGTGAACGGATTTAGATATAATTTGATATATGGGTAGACCACAACCTGGATTTGGATATAGGATATTTACTTCATCCCGATATTTCCACGCAATCCAGACTTATGCCGGTGCAACCGCGGGACGCAGCTAGTTGTTTATAAAATTGACACACTAATCTGCGTTCGCGACTTATTTGCCAAGAATGTAAACAAATTTATAAGTTTATGGAAAAATATCTTTATTCTACACAATAAAGCCTAAGGCATTAAGTTCACCTTTGTCCCTTTTTTGTGTGAAAAGCTTAAATAAATAAATAAAGTTCAGTTTACGCTACAACTCCAAACATTTTTGTAACTTTTTCAGTATTACTAGTCACTTAGAAATTAACTTAATAAACATTTAAATAAAGTTGATATTTGTTTAACTTGAAATAATACCAATTTGAAACATACCTACGTTTGGATAGATGATAGCTTAGTTACCGCTACGACGCCGACCCAATCATTCGAAATGAGGTGTTAGCTGTTGGTTGTATTAATAAAAAGCTAATGCTTATGTAGACTACTGCTGTTTAACATGCAATCTCGTGACTTATCGCATTTAGCGGCTGGTTTATGTCTGGATAGGGTAGCTGACTTTTTGTGTCTTGCTTTATAGCTGTCTGTGTGATTTTGTTAGTTTTAGAAATGTAGTGTATGTATATTGTCATCTCTTTTTACTTGTAACTGCCTCTCTGCGTTTTATGAAAACAGTTTCAGTAGTTTTGAACTTGGAAACCTATAGAATTGTTATTGTATGTAACACGGCACCCGGTTTACATAACATACAATATGCTCGGCCTATAATGTTTCCATTGATGGGATATAGGCCTCCTCTCGGTCAGAGTGAGTGGGCGTAATCCACCACGCGGGCCCAGTGCAGGTTGGTAGATGTCACATGTCTTTGAGTTTTTGGTTCTAGAACATTTCCATTTTCCAACATTTCCTCACGATGTTTTCCTTCACCGTTTTGAGAGCAGTGGTGATGAAATAATTTACACAAAGTAAAGCGCCTGTTTGTGTTCCAAGTTTCGAACCTACAACCTACAGCTCGTAAGTCGGAGACCTTACTACTGGGCCACCAGTGCTCACCCCGTTAATATTTATATTCGTTGGTGTTTTTAATACTTTATAATTATAATAAAAAAAGCGTGTACAGTGTTCCATCGCTCAACAGCGTTCTCTAATACAAGGTGCATTTTTTTAGCTTTTATGCGAATGTTTTAAAGAAAGTGTTCTTTGTTTGACTTCACTCTTCTATTGAACACGAAAGGCAAAGGAAAAATATTTTAGACTCGAACTATTGAGGTTGAAGAAGGATTTTCGTTGTGGTTACATTACATTACACCCACACATGTGTGGGTGTAATGGAAGGATGATGAAATAAAAAGATTATTTTGTCAAACAAGTTTTTGTCTTTCTTGAAAATTCAGTGAAAGTGTACCCTGTAGCTCGATAGTAGATTGTTTCAACTTGAAGCCCCTCCCTCCTCGATCTCATAAAATGGGGCTACCAGACGGTACGGGAGCAGGGTGTGAATGTGGAGCTGTGTCGCAAACTATGTTCCACCTCTTATCCTGCCCTTTGTGTCCCAAAAAATGCAGTCATAGTGACCTCTGCCCTGCCAATAACGACGGCGACGGCGTGGAAGTTGCGAAGTTTTAGGCCAGCAAAATTATATTAACAGAAGATGCACGAGACACGAAAAAAAATTTGCAATTGATTTTCACTGATGCACACAGTATAGCCGATACGAATATGAAACTCATAAAACTTTGGAATGCATGAAGAAGCCTCCTCGTGTAGCGCAGTTTGTTCCGCCAGTTATTCAACTGAACCGAGCGTTCGGCGCATCCTGGACAGTCACACCTAACACCTTATTTGACTGGCCAATTCTTCCCTTGGGTGATAGGGCTAACGCCCGCTTGGTTTGCGACCACCCTCCCACCGGAGTCCGGCGTCAAGCAGCCTGCTGTGTTTCGTCGATGCGTGGGAGTTCCAGAGCCTTAGGCATCTTTTGGGCTCGCTCGTTCCATCATAGACCTCATCCATCGCTTTCCATCAGGCGTGATCGAGGTCAAGAGCGAGCCCATTCAGCAATAAAAAATAAATAAAAACTAGAGCACGTTAATCTACAGTTTCCAAGAAGAGCGGTGGCTGCCATGTCACAAAGATGCCGCCGCCGGTCGCAGTGACTCCGGTCACAAAAATGATGACACCGGGGTTGCACTGGGGTTTGACTTTACGGTGTCAGAAAACGCTCTCTAAGGAAACACACCTATTAAAACCAGAGTTTCCTAAGGTTGCTGCGGTCACCAGATGGCGCTCGCAATTTACCATGGAATGACGTCACAGAATCGTTATTTATAAAACTTAGTTGGTGGTGGTGATCAGTGACGTCATTCAACGGTAAATTGCGGACACTATGTGGCGGCCTCTGCAAACTTAAAAAACCCTAGGTTTACCCCAAACTCAATCAAAGGGTCTATTGTGAGTGACTTAGATATAAGTCCTGTATCTTAAGTAGTTATAATCTGTGGGTTTTTTAACAGTTAGCCAGTTAAGAAACCGCTTATATTGTCATGGATGTCAGTGATCCTTCTACATCAACAATAGTTCCCCAATACAGCCGGTCGATTCTGTAAAAATCTCACCGTGAAAACTTAGGTGATGTGAGTTTGTTTTTGCTAGGAATTGACACTATTGACAGCTCACTCCACGTTCACTTCACGCAAGGTTTCATGGTGAGATGGTTACAGAATCGCACTGCAGTACTCCACAGGTATTGTGAGTGATAGCATACCTTCTAAATCTAAATCTCCGTGTGTTATAACACACACGATGTATGGCACGATTGACTACAGTTAGTCTCGTCGGATGAGAGGTATATATCATTGTATAAACGCTGTACTATCGGAACACCTCGTCAGTTACAGGCGAAAATGTAAGCTATTCATCCAGCTAACAGATATAGGGAACAAAAACCCCTGTAACAGTATTCATAGGAGGTTTTGTTCCCCACATTTTATCTGGAACAGATTTTGTCATTTTCACCTTCAATATCGTAGCCAATTATCTTACAAACAGAAGGCCAATTCCCGTAATGAAAAACTTTTAAAATCTAGTCGTAATCTCATCTCAGCGACAATCAACGCCAAAAACATGTAAACTAAGTACGGAAATTAGAGGAACTTTTGACAGATTGAGACTGATATCAGACTGAATGTTTTTAAAATTACGAGAATTGCATACAAACAAAAACTTAAACAAAAAACAGCGGCACTCCGGGAGTGCCGACAGAAGTGAAAACAAAACACAAACAGAATACTTTGCCATCACTCACTGACATATCGGATATACGTTAAAACCGAGTACATCCCGAGGACAGCCGAACACATCCGAAGCGGGTACTTTTTGAATCGTCTTATAAACAAAACACGCGCGGTGTCGCTTGCGGTAATAGTGGTTTTTTCCCATCTCAAAAAATGGCCAACGCAACTAAAGAAGTTTTCACTTCAAAACCTTGGTTTGTATATTAGTTTATGTAAGAGGACATAAACTAATATACAAACTAAGTTTTTGTTTAAGTGCTCATACTTTTCTGCATACGCACGAGCGCACGTGTCAACGGCTGAGGTAACACGAGCGGCATGTTGTCGATGGCAACCGCCGACGCGTCTACGGCGGGCGTCGACGGGCGGCGATAGCAGCCGTCGACAGTTGTCGACGGCTGTAGTTGCCTCTGCCGTTGACGCGTCTCACTCGTGTGTAAGCACACTAACTTAAACCAGAAAAGGGGTCATTATCATTATGATCAACTTTTATGGAGAACCAAATCGCCAAAAATATCTGCTGTTTCTTACATTTTTGTTCACATAAATCGACAAAATGTTGGGCAGTTACACAGTACTACAGTTGATTTTTATCGCGATTTCAGCGTTGGACCCACAGTAAAAGTTATTTATAATGATGAGTACACCCTTTAATTTTTTTTTAGGTAAACGACAACAGCGCATCGCGGCAACAAATAAGGTTCAAAACAGCGATGTTTCATGTTAGTTGAATCGAATGACCACCAAAGTAAATGTAATTCTGCAGTTTCCATTAAATCAAAAAAGAAATGCATGTCTCATGTTTTTGATATTTCTCAAGATTTTGAGAATAATGTGACGAAAAAAATTTTTTGAGGTCTGTTTTACGATTGTTATATATAATGATAATACACCGTGAAATTTTAATGGTTGTTTTCCCGCGGCAGAACGACTTGCCATAAGGAGTACTTTCGAAACATAGAGTAAAAGTAAAAAAATAAAAATGTTTTTGTTTTAAAATAATTAAAAAAATATTCAACAACTCGAAAAAGTGAGAAAAAATAGTAACACTAGACGAGATTTGTTGTAGGTACTGTCGCACGCGCCGGCGCCATCAAAAGAAAACAATGCATAAATTAATGTTCAAACCAAAATAAGCTCCTGCATGTGGTGATACGGCATAAAATAGCTTGCACGCAACATTGCAAAAAATCACCTGCTAAGCCGACAAAGCGAAGACCGATTTAAAATGTTGAAACCAAAATAAGCTCTCATACGCGGTAATACAGCATAAAATAGCTTGCATTTAACAATACAAAAATCTACCGCAAACGGCGACAAAAGAAATGTTCAAAGTAAAATAAGCTCTCGCGTGTAGTGATACAGCATAAACTAGCCTGCGCGCAAAAATCACAAACGATCGAAACCGCGTTTCGACGCCTATTGTATCCGTGCGGCGGTAATTATCTAAATTTAATTTCGTGTTCAGTAAATTGCAGTTAAAAAAGTATTTATGACGGTCCTAAGCCCGTAAAAGTATGAAGCTCGATGGTATGAAGGGAAAATTTTAATAACTTGTTGGATAGCAAACAGCTGATTGAAACGCACGCGGGTCAATGGCCGTGCGGCTCTTCAGCCGTAGATATCGGGCGGTGTTACTATTAGTTCGTGATCACTTTCGAGTTTTGTGTTTCACAATGCTAAATCTGTCATTTCCTGTTTCTAATATTTTATTCATTTATGAAACGATTATATTACTAAGACAAAACTGTTTCGCTGCGGGAAAACAACCATTAAAATTTCACGGTGTATATATGTCGTCACGAACGGAAATTTAGCGATAGTAAGTCACTCAATTGATTTCTTAGTACATGTCAAATTACGTAGCTTAGCTCTGATTGGTTATTGGATTAGTACGTACGGTGAACGCCGTGTGGCGCTAGTATCGTTCGGTCGCCACGTGGATGGGGTCGTTGGCAGGTGTGCCAGCAGACTGGATCGAGAGCTCGAAGGGAGAGCACGCTACCATCGAACCCATCAAGTTCACAGTACCTATACCTAGTGATTACTCCTGTATACTCTTCAGTAATAAAGTCTTACCACTGCATCATATTTGTTTGCCTGAGTAACCCACGCAATGGAACCCTTACAACAAGTTCAGAGAGAAGACCCAGCTATCTCTGCGCCCACGTTCCCTTCGTCATATATTATTTTTTATTAAATATTTTTGAATAAGTATTTTCTTTGAATATTTTGACAACACACAAAAAGTTCTGGCTTGTAATATGTACCTACCAATACGCCTAACTGTGTGACAAAACACAGAGTTTTACGGTATCCTACGTTTGGGCAGCACCTCGTAGGGTGTTATAACCTGTGACCTGGTCCTTCTTTATGGGTTAGCCAGTTTTTAAAAACGGTTTTACTTTATTTACGACCAGTATATGAAAACCCCTCCACGGGAAAATGTGGAATTTAGAAAAAACTGCTTAAGCCTTTTTCTTTATTGAACAATCAGAGTCTCCCATCCGGGCACAAGGTACCGTGGCCTACTTGGAAAATCTTAAATAGACTTCGTATCCTAGAGGCCGCAGCAAGGATAACCTCCACAAGTGGCGGTCCATGGAAGGCTCAGACCTCCGGTGTGTATGCGGCGTCTCTCCACAGACAATCGCTTACCTCCCATATTGCACCGCATACCCTGTAACACGTGAGGACCTAATGGCTGCGTCAGCGAACAGTATCCGTGTTGCTGAATTTTGGACCAAACAAATTTAAAAAACGATATAAATATTGTTTCGTGTTATTTTTGCCATCGAAATGCTAAGAAGAAGACGAAAATAAGTCTAAACGATCGATTTATTCGATAACAAAAATAAAAATGCTTAAAAACAAAACAACAACCAAATGATCGAGGCCAAACTACTAAAGTCTCAACCTTGATCTAAAATAACAAAAACAGAACGTATTAACGGTTCAGCTAATCAAATTACTCATAGTAGGCAGTGGATCTATTCGTCACGAAGTTACAATATAAGGGGGAAGTCGGCGACGATAAAACAACAACACAGTGCCCCAGTGTCTATAAAAGCTTTAGAGATATACGGTTAGGGTTGGCAAGTAGAAATAGTAGTTTTTCTTTCCTCAAAAGATCACTTGTAAAGAGGTTAGTTGTTGATTCATACTGGTTTCCTCACGATGTTTTCCTTCACCGTTTTGAGAACAGTGATGATGAAATCATTTACACAAAGTAAAGCGCCTATCTGGGTTCGAACCTACGATTTATAACTCGTAAGTCGCAGCCGTTACCACTGGGCCACCACTGCGCAAATATTAAAATCGTTAGATTTGCCCCAAACGCATCAAAAGATGGTCGCGTTTCTGTTTCGTTTTGACATCTCTGGCGCACGACGCGACGTCGCAGTGACTAGACATGATCGCCATAGAACACCTTAAACGGGATGTTTGAACTCACTCTTCTCAGAAGGTATTGACAGATTTTCGCACAACAAATAAGTTCGGTGAAGTCAAATCTTTTACGATGATTTAAATCTTTCACTGTACTATGGCTAAGGTTTACAATAAATAGGTAATTAAAATACAGTTACTCGGTTGTAGAGGTAGTGTAAAAATCATAACCCTCCTTTGGCTTTGCCGTAGACGGGTAAAAATAATGGTATCCAGATGCATTCGGTTAGACTGCAAGCTTTTTAATAGTTTTTTTTTTGTTTTAAGGTTCCCTACCTCAAAAGGAAAAACGAAATCCTTATAGGATCACTTTTTTGTCCGTCTGTCTGTCAAGACCCTTTATCTCGAGAACGCGTGGAGGTATCGAGTTGAAACAAAAACCATATATTCAGGTCTGCACAGTTCCTTAAAGCTGTCATAAGATCAAACTTCTAAGTTAACGTAAAAAAAAGATACGGCCGTAGCTGCAAAAAAGTATATTTCGACACTCTCAAGGGAATCAAAATTTATAAGGTACTTCCCGTTGACCTAGAAACATGAAACTTGGCAAGAAGCAAGGTCATGTAGCACAAGTAAAGAAAAAATCTGAAAATCAGTAAATTTGTAGTTACATTAAAAAAAACCGTGATAAACTATTTACATACCGGTCTAAAAATTTATACGGAACCCTCGGTGCGCGAGTCCAACATTGACCGGTTTTTTTTTGTCGGTCACGATGTGTCGACGATTGAGATTCTCTGGTTCTTGTAAATAATTAGGAAATTTGTGGAAAAAGAACAAAAAAATAAATGCGGTATCGTCAACCCTACAATGAAGAAACGTGTTAAGACAATCTGACGAGATTTAAAGGTATATTGGCTTTATGTAAATGTGTATTACATTGCAGCGTAACAAAACGATTTTTATTCATTCGATGCAGCCGAAGTGATGATTTTTCTATTAGTTGAGACATTCGCAACAAGTAATGAGAATTGTGATAGTTTTTAGAAATCCGTAAATGTTAGCGGTGACCAATAGAAGAAGTGGTTATTTTAAACTTCCCTAGAAGGTGCTTCTAAAGATTTTTTAAGTTCCCTGTGCCCATATTTTGGCTGGCATCATTTTAATATCAAAACATCGATTCCCAGATCGAACGAAGTATTATTCGGTTATCCATTAGGAATCTCTCAGCCCAGAGTGTGGATTTGTGCCCGTTTGGTTACAATAGGCTTGCCCCTATTACATGAGATGAAACATTTTTTTTGTCTCCTTTTACTTACAATCTGTCACTGTGTATTAGGACATTCAGTAATTTTGATGACGTGTTAGATGTCTTGCTCGGTATGCGTCCTATGACACATCCTAGTATTTATAAAGCATTTTAGCTAAGTTTGTCCAATGAAATCCTGTGGAATTTTGTGTTTTTTTAGCCTGCGTATGCCTTTTTAATCCATTAGGTGGTTTGCCAGGTTATTTGGGTGGAGAGTTATTCTTTCTTTATATGACATGATAAATAGCGTTTTATTTCCTCTTTGACTGTCAGTTTTTCAGATCATGGTGTAGTTGCTTCATTTGGTACAAACCATGGGGCATTTGTGATTGTTCTTAGAAGCTTGTTCTGAAATCGCTGTATGATCTCTATGTTAGAGTGTGATGCTGTGTCCCATAGCTGACTGCCATAGGTCCATATAGGCTTGATTATAGCTTTGTAAATAAGGGCTTTATTTCCCAGGTGTAATTGTGACTTTCGACTGAATAATATTCAGTAGAACTTTCTTAGTGTCAGTCCAAGTTGCTTCCGTTTCATGAAAATGTGCTTTTTCCAAGAAAGACGTCTGTCGAGGTATAAACTAAGGTATTTGACATGTTCAGCTTGAGACATTGGTATCCTATTTAACTGTACACTTGTAAACATAAATGACGAAATGTGGGTATACGATTAGGCACCTTCTCTTCTGCACAGCCCTTCGGCAAATACAGGCGTGTCATTTGATGTTTCATAACAATAATGCAATTCATATGGGATTTTCCAATTGATACGAGTTCTAATTCTTCAAAAATTTCCGTAGGTACCTAGTGACTCGCACCTACATTTATTGCGTTCAGTGCAAAATCTATTTAAAATAAATTGAATTCGCTTTTCACGGCCTGGAAATCGAATTTATTAATGGACTCTGAGGCTGTCACAAAGATTTTTAAAAGGAGCGCAATCCTGATGTGAATAATCAATTGAATATTGTATTGTGTGTCTATGATTCTTGACGAATGGGAAATCAGAAAACAGCAAAAAGTCCTAAGTTGAAAACAGTTAGGTATTACAGTTCCCGTAATTGTTAGAACTTTCACAGTCTGCGGGCTAATTGCGTAACACACTGACAGTAGGAATAGCATTCATTTCGACAGTTCAACAATATTCATTGCGTTATTTACGTTGTTGAGCTGACAATTTTTTCAAACCTATGAAGCAATGTATTAGCAATATCGTATACATTGATTTTCTCTGATATGAGATCGTGTCTCAATTTTGAACATTTTTAATTACTGGAAGTAGACGTAAGTAGTCGAGTTTAGGGTCAGTTGACCCTCAACTCGGTCAAAAAAAAAATCGGCTATACATAATTGTACCAGTTGGTACAATCATGTATAGCCGATTTTTTTTTACTAATATGACGTCCATGCACCAAAGTTTTATTAAGATATTGGTATACGCTTAGTATACGCATAAACAGCTTTTCTTCTCTATGTTGAAACACAGGCCTTCTCTCTGCGAGAAGAAAATTCGGTTCTAGGACATGCTAGTTTTTTCAAGCTATTACTTTCGCCGTTTTGAGTGTAGTGGTGGAGAAATAAATTGCACAAAGTACAGTACCCGGCGATAAATATTACACATCGACCTATTCGATCCTATCGATTTTATACAAAGAATAAAAATAATTATCAAAAGAAGCAAATCATGATTGTTTTAACAGCTCCTAATAGATACCGGACTGTTAGTATTTCGTGCGACAGAGATAACGCTCTACGAAGCCGAAATTAGCCGATTGTCTCTTTCCAAAGGTCGATGTGCAATATTTATCGCCGGGTACTACTGTAAAGTGCATGCCTCCGTCGGCGTCGGCTCAAACCCACTAATTGTAAGTCGAGGCCGGTACCACTATTACCACTGCTGTACTTACGAAAACTCATTCTTCTTCTTCTCATCGCTGGGTCGACTGTATTTCATATCTTGTTGGCCCAAAACTTCGCCACTTCTACGGCGTCGTCAGTGATAGCGCAGAGGTCACTTTGACTGCATGTTTTGTGATACAGAGGGCAGGATAGAAGGTGGAGCATAGTTTGCGAGATAGCTCCAGATCCACACCAACTGCCGTACCTACCATCAAGGTAGGGGCACTTTACCAGGTTGGATTTACATCTACCCACTTGTATCCGGAGACGGTTCAGAAAGCTCCAAGTGGATCACGAAAGGTTACACGTAAACTAATTCTCATGATTTAATAAGTTACGAAACGCTTTACGACATCCGAGATTACAGAGAAATTGGTGTTTCCTCTGGCAAATACCACGACCAATGTCCTTTTAGATCAAATATAATTATTATTGCTGAATTTGGCTTGCAACTGCATTCCTTATCTTGTCTTGGCACCGTTTGGGGTTAACTTCGGCTTCGAAATAGGACATATATTTTAGTCTCTCCCATTAAAGCAAGTCCCTAGGAAATAGAAAATTGATGTTGGTTCATTTATAATCTTGCATCTGGTGCAATGTTGAAAATGTTCTATGCAGACCTAAGAAACTAGTTATCATGTTCGATCAACGGGGTAATTGCTTAACACACACAACACAACTTTTTTTTTTATTGTTCTCTCCATGGTCTGGCAGTTTGAGTAATTTATGTGGCCTACCGAAATGTCCCTTTCTTTGGTATTGTTCGTCGAATCGTTGAACTCCTTAAGTCTTGAGTTGAGCTGCACGATTTCTGACAAATGCGTGCACTGACTGGACAGGTCCTCTCAATCTGTGTGGTTCTTTCCTCAAAAGACCATCTCAGACATCGACCTACATGGTCTTCATATAACCTGACCGAGATTATGTCTGGACTTTAAAAGAGACTATGACCTCTGAGTTTGTTTCGGCCTTTCTTCTCAGAGTAGTCAGATAGGAAACGCCGACCTCATCTAGTTTAAAAAATATGATTGACGTGTAAAAGTGTTTGTGCAAACCTACTTACAAAAATAAAATCATTTATCATTTCATCATCATCATTTTTCATTTTTTTCATTTCATTTTTTTTTTGTTTTTTTCACTAACAGTAGGAAAGGCTTTCATTTTGATAGTTCATCAACATTCATTGCGTTATTTACGTTGTTGAGCAGACAGAATCCTCGAACATATGAAGCAATGGATTATCAATATGCTTCGCAATAATTCAGATTGTGATTGAATTGAATTCATTGTGTTACGCAATCAGGGAGCTGAATTTAATAGTTGTAGACTTCATAAAATCTCTGATACAATTGGTCGAAAGGACAGCTTGCTGTCGTTAAACACCAGCGCTGGGGCTCGTTCTCGCATAATTATGGTCTTAGCATTATGCTGAGCGATGGCCGTTTTGCGTCGAGGTGACGCATGTTTTCCCCCAACTTGTATTTTTTTTGGCTTTGTATTCTTTTTCTGCGTCATGTTTACAGCGAAGCAACGTATTTTCTTTCTTTTCTTTATTTTAGATTTTCTATCGAGATTTTAAGAAGGCTTAAGAGCAAGCAATTTTAACATCGTGTTGGAAACAAATGTATCAATAAAATTTTTATTTCATTTAATTCTCGTTTAATTAATCTTTCGAAACAACAATTTCATTACAATCATGTTGGTCTTTACCATAAGACCAAACTAAACGGATATAGATCCAAATCAAATTGTGATCTGAAATTGGCTGAAAAGTATAATATTTACTTCGTCCTGTGAGAAGATTGATTCTAAACAACAGCTCCCTTTATTAACGACATAGATTGTACAGCCACAAAATATTACAGAAGGTTCAAAATCAACCAAATCAGCGGAATCAGCGGGATTGTCCGAAAGGGTTACCGCTGGCCCGGAACATAAAGGGCGAAGGAAGGAACACGGGTGGGTTTTAGTCAGTAAGAGTCTGACACTCCCTTCCGCTCCATCCAGAGCGGGAGGAGTCATTTGAAGATTGCCCATCCAGAAAAAAAAAATAAAAAAGGTTGGCTCAATACAACGAGGGGAAACGCACGCACACATATACACGTACAGGAAATGCTCAAGAAAATGCTCCAGTGTATGCAACACTGGAGCATTTTCTTGAGCATTTCCATGTGATGTAACATTCTTTCGAATGGTACATCACAAGCAAAAGCTCACTTTAAAAAAGCGGCTCACTGCGAGTCAGACTCGCACACGAAGGGTTCCGCACGACAAGGCAGAAGTCGCCGAAAAAACGCGTTTCTTGTATCAAATTAATGGGGTTCTCGTTAATTTTTAACTTTATTTTATTTGTTATTATAGCGGCAATAGAAATTTTAAATTTGCAGCAGAAAATTTAAACCACAGAAAATGGAAATTCAAATTTTCTACCTATTACGGTTCATGAGATACAGCCTGATGACAGACAGTTGGACGAACGGACGGACGGACAGCGGAGGCTTAGTCATAGGGTTTTATTGGCACCCTTTGAATATCGAACTCAAACAATTATTTACATGTAACGGCGAGTGAGTATTTACCCGTAACATTCCATTCTATTTTGCGTTTACTCTTTGTTGGAATATCGTTGTCGAAGCTTACATACACTTGGGTTGCGTACTTACTGACAGGTGGCTTGCTTAGCCCTAGTTAGAGCCTAGCGAGTCACCTTGCGAGTAGCGAAGTGAAACGAACGTTCTAGAATTTTCGCAACTGGCCGTGCGCGCTTGGCGCCTTTCCTAGTCGTCTAGCGTGTATCGAAGGATGTTAAGTCACTAGTTTCTAGGTTCTAAGCAAGCCATCTGAAGTGCATAAGGAGATTGCCGTACGTACGCTTCTGTGGTTGTGTGCGCCTGTTTTCGTTGTAGGGAGTTGACTTTCTGTACTATTCTGTGGTACACACTTCCCTGCAATTTCCGGGCAGGACAAAAAGATACCGCACCAATCTCCCTTTGTTTTTCCTTTCCTATTGATTGCCACAGTCATAACAGTGTGTATTATGATGATGAGAGAGACCTTTGTCAGCTTTTAATAAAGGTTGATCTTTATTAAAAGCTGGTTTTGTATTACTTAGGTATTGTCCTTTTTGAATTCTCTGAAGACATATTATTATTTGGATATTTTGCAGCGGTCGTGGGTTCAAACCCAGGCAGACGCTTTACTTTGTGTCAATAATTAACCGACTTCAAAAAAAGGAGAAGGTTCACAATTCGGGTGTTTTTCTTTTGATTCCTCAAAATTCCTTTATCGGCTTATAAGCCGATTTGCAAAATTATTTTTTTATTTGAGTGGCTATAGGTACTTTCGGATTAGTCCCATCGAAATTTCTTACAATGCAATGCAAACTACTAAAGAAGAATTTACAATTTCAAGCTCTAAACTCGCAGAATAATGCTACAAATCCAAGATGTCTGCTTTGAATTATCGCCATTCGTTTTCTCTCCCAAAAACGGCAACCGTACGTGTTACGATTGCACCTGCCACATTCGCCATAATCCACGTTTCCGTAGCCAGTGAGACGGCAAACCACAGAGTATACATGGACTCTACTGAGGGTACAACTTCCCAAGTTCGTCAGCCTTCCCACGCACACATATATAGCCAATGTCTATACAAAATTCAAGTGGAAATACGGGGAGTCTCATACGGTCCTCATAAATCGCCTATCAGTCTTTAATAGAAGCATTATTGCCAACATCATCGTTATCATCATCTGCCTAGCCTTTTCCCAACTATGTTGGGGTCGGCTTCCAGTCTAACCGGGTGCAGCTGAATACCAGTATTTTACATAGAGCGTCTGCCTATCAGACCTCCACAACTCAGTTACTGGGTAATACGATATACCTTGTTAAGACAGGTTGTCAGATTTTCGCATCATTGCCTAAATATTATGTTCTATAAAAATATTTTTGTTAGCTGAGGCCTACTGTGTATCTGAGTAATTGCTGGATAAACTATAGGATATAACTTGAAATATGTTCTTCATTTTTTTTCCGTTTTATTGATCTGTATTTTGCTTATCGAAAGATAAAATATTATGGTGATACCAAAATTGAAATATACCTACCATTGTAACATGATTTTATGACATCTACATATTCATTTATTTACAAATATGGGTAAACACTTTTACGTATTTAATTGATATTTAAACGTGAATTAAACTTACTGCAGATCGTTAACACCTATTAATTTGATTACAACAACAATTCACTAACTCAACTAAACTTTTTAATTTTTCTTTTTATTAATTTGTAAATAAATTATTTTGAATTTGAGATTTTTCGCTATAAATACATGAATTTTGCGCATGTGTGCGTGTGCATTCAGCAGTAAAAAGGCGGTTTAATACCAGGAGTGCTAGAACTGCCCATACGCGGTACTACAAACAACAGTCTACGAACAACATCAGATATGCAGTGATAGATGTCTAGCAACTTGTTTGTGCAATTCTGCTAAATGCTGGATACAGTGCTTGCGGTAGAAAGTTTGCTTCACGTGCTTTCAAATCTCGAACGGAATGTTTGAACGAAAGTTGGTACAGTTCTGTTTTTGTTTCGTCGAAACTCTAATTAAGGTTAGATGGTTTAAGGTTATCATGACGTCGCCTGCGTTTAAAGTTTGGAAAGTTCAAGGGCTTTGAAGGTCCATGGCATACCTATAGCTGACTACCATTTTGTTTTTTTTTTCACCATGGCGACTACGTATGAAACCTATATAAATCGATAGCCGACATTAACTAAAAAAATATGGATGTCACGTGATCAACTTTGAACGTTAAATGCTCCTTCGAACGCGATAAAATCGTCCGCGACACAAAGGCACCGCAAGTTGCGCAACGAGCGGTGCCTTTGTGTCGCGCGCGATTATATCGCGTGTCGCGCCTGTTTGTAGGAGCCTTAATATCTCGGAAACGTGACACTTTACGGCGTTTAGTCTTATTAATTTATCTGTTTGCATTGATGTCAATCCCCTTCATAATCACGGTTTTTTTGTTCGAAAATAAAAAAGAACTTTTTCTTATAAATAATGTTATTATTAATCTACGATGGTAATACATTGGTGCAGATATTTTTGTGGTCTTACGTTATTATTTTTGGTTATTTATCCGGTATGATACATTATTTTTATCCAGTTTTATGATGAATGAAAGTGAAATGAGCTGTAAACGACCTAGATATTGTCACAAATCCACGAATCACTTAACTTACATAATTAATTAACATAAGGTAATTCTTTATTTATTTATGTACAAAGTAAAATACATAGGGATACGACATGTTTATAATTTGAATACAAAGGTACTGCTTATTTCTTAAGAAATTTCTTTTAGCAGACCTGAGAAATGAGAAGTAAAAAAGAATTTTGGTCTATCTTATTTAAGGTGCTAAAAAATTAACCCGACAAACTTTAAGAGGTGTTTTAGACCATCGAACTGAACAACTTTTACAATGGGATAAAATCCGAAATCACAAAAAAAAACCAGCTGTGCGATTCTGTAACCATCTCACCGTGAAAACTTAGGTGAAGTGAGCGTGGAGTGAGCTGTCAATAGTGTCAATTCCTAGCAAAAACAAACTCACTACACCTAAGTTTTCACGGTGAGATTTTTACAGAATCGACCGGCAGTTGTTTAATACAAAAGTTCAATACCTACTTTTTTTTTTTGTATTTTACTTACATAAAATATCTAGTGGTCAAGAGATTTCACAAACGGATTATAGGTATTCCTGTATTTTGAAAATCTATTTTTAACATAATATTATGGTTTGTTATTTTTAGACATAGACGTTACAGCCTTAACTAAATAGAAATTATTTTGTCGTATTTGCCACAACTCACAAATATGTCAAATTTCATTAAGTATTCGGTTTTATGTCAATGAGAATTAGAGTCACTAGACACTATCAAATTGTGTCGAAGAAAGAATAAACAAAAATAGAAATCGAAAGACTCACTGCAACCCAAACAAAAACACTCCTCCTTGTATAAAATTCATCTCTCCTAGTTTGAAATGAAAGAATTCGCTTCACAAATCGCCTATGATTGGGGTTGTTGTCTACAATGCGTCCGGGGACGACCGAACGCCGGACACGGCAGTCGGACGTGATCGATGATGGCGTATTGGAATGGTTTGGTCTAAGCGAGGTACTTTTGGAGTTTTGTAAAGAAACCTTGGATAAATTGAATGCCCGGTGATTGAAGGTATAGAAGACGATGGTGCAAAATATAAAAGCTACCTTTACAATACTCCAAAAGGAACCATCCAAGGGTGGTAATATAGGAGTAAAGGCGTTGGTGAAGTCTATTATCGTTAACGTTAACTATGCTATATTTTCATTAATATTTTGTTGATTAAAACGGACAAATGCACTTCCCTATGTGTTAATTATTTGAGCGTATGGCATTCGTGGGCTGTATACCACCTGACGCTGATTTTTAGCTACAGCCCACAGCATAAGCATAATGTCAGATGACAACGCAAGGTATACCTTGCGTTGTCATATGACATTATGCTTAGCTAAAAAAAAATGCCCTTGTGGCATTACAAGCATTGCTTTCTTTCCGTTTTTCTGTAGCTTTAAGTTGTTTTTATTGTAATGCCAATAAACGTATTTTTGCTTTCTTCTGTAATAAATCATGATTCAATTGAACTCATTTCTCTCTGCATCAGCTCGTACGAGTACCTTTATATTTAGATAATACCATCTACTTCTCTAATTCTCGCTTGTCGTTCAAGTTATGTATACGAGAATTTGAACATGTAGCGAAACAACCAGGCTGGAAAGTTGGTAGTAGGAATGACTTTTAAATAACTCATTTGACGTAGATAAGTTTTTGCAGAACTGGCTTATCTGCTGCCTGGCACACCGAACACAACCGCGTTCTTAGAATTTGTAACGTTCTAACTCATCTTTTTGAAGCTGGGTTTACATTTAAAACTAATGTCGTGAAACAGTAGCTCGACTGTTCTGAAAATGCCCACTTTACAAATTGGTTTCGAGGAAACGTTAATAAAACCAGCTTTGGTTGTGTCTGCTAAAGTTTGTCTTCGAACTTAAACTTTACACACACCTTTACTTTACACAGGAAAATTAATTGAAGCACGCGGTGAACGGCCTTTGTATTTCCCGCTGTTTGCTTATCTTTTAGACTTAAATCTTCACGTGCTAAGTAAGGACTATGAAATAAAGTACCTATTACGCTGTACAGGAACGTTACGTCAGTTATGTCATACAGGAAAGCTTAAACTTACAATTAAATAGCTTCTACCTTTGTTACATTTTAAAATATTAAGAGTTGTTCTCTAGATTTCTTGGCGTTTAGTATAGCCGCTTATTTCAAATTACGTCTTTAATTTTCGTTGAATTTTACCACTTTTTAGAGAAAGACATTCAGTTTTCGTACCTATATGAATTTGAAATGGTACCAATGTGTTATTAAGAATTGGTAATTTATATATAGACTGATTTGTTACATGTAGGTACAGCTTAGCAAAACTATAAGTCAATGAGCTTAGTGTACTTTTGAAATCCATCTCATCACCCCAGTAAAAATCTTCATCAGTAGTCATTTCAGGGTTTACTTTCATCATCATTATTATCATCTGCCTTTTCATTTTACCTTTTAAATAACTTTAACAAAATATATCCGTTATAACATGCCATGTTTCGGCACAAAGTCTTCAAGTCATCTTGCCAACACTTTGTCAAAGTAGTACCTAATGCTGTAACGACGCGAATTTAACTAGATACGTTTACGTATTCCAGTCCATTGTAGTATTGTCAACATTGTACTCTGAGCTAGTAATGGCTCGTTCAGATGAAGAATTATTTTTGGGAATTTTTATATAAATATTGACGTGATTAAAGAAATAAAGACCTGAAGTGGTGTGTCCGTACCGTGGCATCACAGTGGGCCATATTAGAATACCAGCGCCGCGGTATTTTTTTTTTTCAAATATCGTAGTATCATGCATAGAATCGTTTTTGGCCTCGCAAAGGTCTTCCTTTTTATTATATATTAGATATGCGGTATCTGAATGTGGAAGGCGGAGGATAAGGTTTTGTGACGCAGTCTGCCTTTGTCCAGTTGTGGACTAGGATAAGCTGAGTTCTTTTATAATTTATATATATCTGTGTTTTTGAAATCTATTGACATTGTGTATTTTCATGACATTTCACTTATATTATTATGACTATTTTATAACTTGACATGCCTAATAATATGTTTTTTGACATTGTTAATTCGTTTATAACTACTGCATGAATTCTTTTTGTTTTAATTTTTATAAATAAGTTTACTCTACTATAACTTTAACTCGGATTTTGTATGCCAATCGGCGGAACATGGTTTGTGCACTTGACATTTTTATTGAAAAACACCTGTGTTCAAAAAATAAAAAAATAATAAAAAAAGAAGTTGATTGATATATTAGATAAACTTATAAGTTTTAATGTTCTTTTTCATGATTTTATGTTCTTTTTATTATTTGTATATCCTGTGCGTGTCCCAAATTCAATCTTTTTCTCTTTTTCCTTGCTTTTAAGTTTTAAGTGCATTGACTGAAGCATTTTGCCACTGCTGAAGTCTGACGTCATTTCGTTTATTTCAGACGTTGTCCACTTACATACAGTACCCGGCGATAAATATTGCACATCGATCTTTGGAAAGAAAAAATAAAAAAAATATCAAAAGAAGCAAATCATAATTGTTTTAACAGCTCCTAATAGATACCGGACTGTTTGTATTTCGTGCGACAGAGATAACGCTCTACGAAGCCGAAATTAGCCGATTATCTCTTTCCAAAGGTCGAAATGCAATATTTATCGCCGGGTACTGTACTACATTAGACGAGAAGTATAAATTCCATTTCTCTCACATTAAACAAATATTATTATTATACCTTGTTGTAAACACAGTGTAACTCAGTGGTGTCCTATATTACCTTTAAAAACTCAGCATGTCATTAAAAAGTTTTAAATGTCAGGTTTGGAGCTTGCCATCTTACCCACAGTTATATTTGCATCATTATAAACTGCGTAAATCTACAAGAAAACTCACTAACTTAATTAATAATCTCCCGCGAATCCTGCGATAACACTTTCCAAATAATATAAAACTTCTGCCTTCAACAATTCCATCTGAGCCCGCCAGAACGTTCCCACAATAGAACTAAACTTTGAATCACTTAGCGATTCCCCATTAACTTGCTTCTAGTTCGGAGTTATTTCATGACGTCATAATTATTGCCCGCATTCGGGCAATTACGTACGACAATACTGCCAGTAAGGTATGCTAGGTTTTGGATTGTAACAAGCGATTTTGAACTCTATTACGTTGTAACTAAAGGTGAAAGTGGTGTGTGAGTGGATAGTTATATGGACTAAATATATATTAATGTTGATTTAAGGAAAGCAGTGTATGGAATTAGGCAAACAATTATTAGAATCAACAATGTAGAGTGCCCAAGGTGTTGATAATTATGAGATATCTAATATATATAACATAATAATATATATAATATAATATATACATAATATAATATAATAATATATCTATAATTAAAAAGTTTTTAATTTACTAGCCATCCGTTCAACCCAAGTTCGATGAAGAGGTATTGTACAAAGATGTTATTGAGGCATTTCAGTAGTGAAAGGATATTTCATCATGTCAGATTTTTGACATTACCACAATGGTTATTTACCTTACCGTGGAATACGTGGGCAGCCCCAAATATCTAATATTTGGGGCTGCCCACGTATTCCACGAGTATTACGAGTATGGAAATATGTACATAACAATGTTTTGGGGACAAACCCTGTGTCCCTGTGACCTTGTTCGGTATTAACTTGATTTTATTATAACTTTGTATTCTGTGATTCGTCCAAAAATATACCTAAAGTCCTTCAGACCGAATTTCGGCCAATCTCAGCAGAGACCACCCTTTGGCGTGCCAAAGGGTGGTCTCTGCTGAGTTGGCCTTGGTTTGGCCTGTGGCACACTCTCTCTTCCCTCACTCTCTTAGTACGATGGGACGGCAAACCGGAGAGAGATCATGCGCAGGACCAACGGCTCAACGTGCTTTCTGAGGCACGGAGCTCAAAGCTCCGGGCTGTTACTAAGAAATACCCAATGGAAAAACCCAGTAACACTCTTCCCGACCCGGGAAAAGAACCCAGGACCCTACGCTCAGCAGTCGCGCTCACGACCAGAATACCAATGGGGCAGAAAAAATATACAGCGTGTATCAAAAAGGTATGGTCTTTAAGGATGTGATACAGACCATGTCCATCTGAGAATGTTCATCACCGTCTTCCAGGCGGAGTGTGTGGCCATTACACAAGCGGTTTACGTCATAGAAGCCTGGAGAGTTACGGACACCCATAACCAGCGCCCGCGCGCGCGCGCACTCTGACAGCGCCTCAGTTCTCCAATCCCCAGGGAAAGAATACATTACCTCGAGACTAACACCACAATGCACTAGAACAGGGAACGGAATGTAACCCCAACACAGTGACACTGCAATGGGTAAAAGGACACAGCGGATCACTAGGTAATGACGCAGCTGACGAACTAGCAAGAAGAGTATCCAGCATGTCAGTCTGTGACCTGAACCTATCGTACTTATCCCTTTTAGCTACCTACGCACTTACGCAGGTGGCTACAGGAGTTTGCTCACACACAAGCGGAGAGCAAGGACATAGCGGATCACTAGGTAATGACGCAGCTGACGAACTAGCAAGAAGAGTATCCAGCATGTCAGTTTGTGGACCTGAATCTATCATACTCATCCCTTTTAGCCACCTACGCAGGTGGCTACAGGAGTTTGCTCACACACAAGCGGAGAGCTGGTGGACCTCGACACCAGGCTCCAGGCAGTCCAGGAAAATAATGCTGTTTGCTGTTTTTTTTTTTAATTTTAAATAGGACGTAGGATTGTAAAGATACACATACTGGTCTTTTGATACATCAAAGACAAATACATTTTTGATGTCCTATACTAAATGCATAGGAACAAAATAAAACATACGAGAAACAGTGGCCAAAACGAATAAAATCTCCCCTTGTAGGGGAGGTTTTTATACATAATTATGTAAAACTCCCATTCCATAAAACAAAATATGTCATTAAAGCTAAAAGCGCTTCATTGGTAAGTTCTATAAAAAGCTGGAACTCTCAACAATCGCACACAGTATTAACCCCGTACGTAATAGCGAACATTAAAGCTCTGTAGCGCTTTACTTAATTACGACTGTGTTTACGAGTTGAGTGCAGTTGAATCACATGCAAAATGCCGCTTATAATCTAGGAGCTAGGGACCAAAGTTTTCATGTTATCACAACACACTGAATTCACTGCACTATTCACACATAAGGCTAGTGATTCGTTACTGTATCGTTCAATCAAGGAAAACGGGTGTGCAAAGGCCGAGATCACCATTTGTGAATCCACAGCTCTCCGTTTCTCAAAGAACTTCTTAAGCTGTCGGTCTAGATGTCAAATGAAATAACAGTTGTTCCAGAAAAGTCAAACGCTTGGAAACTGTGAATACAGATCTAACTTGGGATTTTATAATCTCATTGGGTAGCAAAACACAAATTAATTATACCAGTCTTAAGCTGATAATCAATATTTTACACGATATGATATGTTTAACCCTTTTGGACAAATTAGTTGAAATGAGAAACCAAAATCCAATCCTAAGTTTTTTTCTCATCTCATACATTTGCGGTACGGTCAAGCATCGTGACCGCGACTAACGAGTTGTAGGTCGTAGATTCAAACCCTGACCGACGCTCTTTATTTGTATAAAATATTTCATTACTACTGCTCCCAAAACGGTGAAGGAAAACATCGTGTGGAAACCCTGGAACCAAAACCTACCAACCCGCACTGGGCCCGCGTGGTAGATTACGGCCCATTCCTTCTCACCGAGACGATTCCTGTGTCCCAGCAGTGGGAACGTTATAGGCACATTATGCAAGTAAAATGTTGATCAGCTAAACATTCTTTTTACAAAAACACGACGGATTATTGCCGGTAGCAACAAACATAATGATATCAACATCTTAAAGAGCGTCCGGTTATTTGCATTTTAGTCCACGAAAATCCTAAAGTGACTAAAATATTCGGGCGCACTGGCTCCTACACTATAGCCCCCAGCAATCGAGTGCACATGATCGCAGCGCTCACTCAGACGCTTCCCTGGTATTTGCGAGGCAGATGAGATAAAGAAGCACTGTTTACTTACATAGCACATGCAGAAGAAAGGCTGGGAGACTTACTGAGAATAGGAATTTGTAGATTTTGCATATGTGCTGTCTTTTGAAGTGGTATTATAAAATAGTCTTGTGCTTTTAAAATAGTTGTGGTCTGTAATAAAGCGTCAGATCTTACTGTTATTGTGATAAAGTTTTGAATAGTAAGTTATATTATCATCGATAGTTAACGAAAGTAGATGATTTTGGTCAGCGGGATTGTCCGAAAGGGTTACCGCTGGCCCGGAATATAAAAGGCTAAGGAAGGAACACGGGTGGGTTTTAGTCAGTAAGAGTCTGATACTCCCTTCCGCTCCACCCAGAGCGGGAGGGGTCATTTGACGATTTCCCAACCTGAAAAAAAAAGTAGATGATTTTAAAAAATTGTTAAAATCTTTTATTTGTTGGTTTTAACTCTTTGATGTTTTAGAACATTTTCAGCTACCAAATGAAATTATTTAGTAGCTGAAAATGTTTTTGCATTTTCTTTTACATTTTCAGCTACAAAGATGTGAAAGTATCAGCTACCAAGCTAAAAAACAATTAATACCATCCAATTTCTCAAGGAAAAACATATGTATTTATGACGAAATCTAGGAAATAAAAAAAACATTTATCTTCAGATTTCTCGAAAGCACCAGGGGATTTCCACTTTTGTATTATTGGTGTCAATCAACTCTTTTCATTCATAGCGGGCTAGTAATGTCACCTTCATTATGAGTCTGTCGGGAATACGTTGATTATCTACTATGTAGTTACCTTGTAGACGAAAGGTTTGAAATGACCTACCAAAAGTAAGATGTTACATAAACTGAACAAGGCCTTTCAAGCGAGAATGGTAAGTCCAGATGTGTCCTTATTCAACGCTGAATAATCGAACATATGGGAAAGAGAACCTTCGTCGATTCCCACCTTGCAATTCCTGTAAAGATATTTCCCGATTTCATCTACATAATATGTCTCACCTTTTATATCTAGTTTTATAGTAGGTATACATAGTTTAAAGTATTCATAATCTCAGATAATTTACATTCGATCGCCACTTAATTAGTTATCTCCTTCGGTAGATTGTATGAAGTTGGTTTTTGAGTGACCATTTGTAGCAAAAAGGTCCTAATAAGTTTTTGGTTGCAATGGAATTTGAACTTTGTTAAGTTCAACATTCAGTTTGTTGTTCCATAACTTGAAAATTATCTCAAATTCTTAATCCTACTAATATTATAAATGTAAAAGTTTGTGAAGATGTTTGGATGTTTGTTACTCAATTACGGTTAAACCGTTGAACAGATTTGAATGAAATATGGCACGTAGATAGACCATTTCCTGAATTGACATATAGGATACTTTTTATCCCGATATTCCCATGGGATCAAAACTTACGCGGGTAAAACTGCAGGGCGCTGCTAGTTCAAATATAAGTAAGTTCTGTAAGGAATATGACATGCATAGTTTGTGGCATGCAACCTTTTTTAGTCATTATAGAATATTGGCATATAATCATAAGATAAACGTCAATACGAATTTAGAATAGAAGAAAAAAGATTAGGAATCAGTTAAGCTGACAAGCGGATGTCATGATAAACATAAAATATAAAATAGTAAATAATTTATAGATCCTATTAAGTATGGTGGGCTGTGCTGGGATGCCTGCTGCAGGTGCGGAAAACCTCAAAGGGTGTAAATACACCAATCTTTTTGAAACTTATATGTTCCAGCCGTTTGGGGTTGAAACACTAGGGCCATGGGGTCCGGAGTACACACTTAGTTTTTCGAGACATGGCCAAGCGGGTGGTGACTCTTCGCGTGATCAGAGGGCTGTCCTATTTTTGGCCAAAGATTTAGCAATTGGCAATGCTGTTGACAGCGATGCGGATGATTTTGTTGAAGCCGTTTGTTTATTTTCCCTCCTTCTTATATACTTGTACATTATTTTAAGACTGTTAGCTTGTTAAATTATGTAAATATATATATAATTATGTATGAAGTATTATATATAATATTATGTATAAAGAAACAGCTGGTCGATTCTGAATCTCACCGTGAGAAGTTAGGTGAAGTGAGCTGTCATTCCACCTGAAGCTAGGGATTGACATTAATGACAGCTCACTTTAAGCTCACTTCACCCAAGTTATCACGGTGAGATTTTTACAGAATAGCACTACAGGCGTTTTATTTATCCTGGTATAGTTAGCATCCCTCCAATGTGAGCAGTACCTTCTAATTACAAAGTTTGTCATTCAATATTAACAGTTCTCTCTTCTTCTATGTCGCACTCTTGTCAGAGCGTCGTGGTCTGCATGCAGTTTCTTGTCTGGGGGCTGATGTGATTCGCCTCACGATTTCTTGCCACCTACTCCGATTTCTGGTATCTTTTTTGCACTCATATCTACATATATTTAACTAGCTGCGCCCAGCGGCTTCACCCGCGTAAATGTCGATCCCGTGGGAATATCGGGATAAAAAGTAGCCTATATGTTAATCCAGGGAGTCAGCTACCTCCATACCAAATTTTATCAAAATTGGTTCAGCCGTTTGAGCGTGAAGAAGTAACAAACATATAAACACACACACATACACTCACAAACTTTCGCCTTTATAATATTAGTGTGATTTGGTCAGTCCATCTCATGGGTGAGCGTCCGCGTGGTCTAGTGTCCTCCTCTCTACCCTGCACGACTAGGCGTTTAATCTATTCATTTTAACATTTACCTAATCACACTAATATTATAAAGGCGAAAGTTTGTGAGTGTGTGTGTGTTTATATGTTTGTTACTTCTTCACGCTCAAACGGCTGGACCAATTTTGATAAAATTTTGTATGGAGGTAGCTGGTAGACTGGATTAACATATAGGCTACTTTTTATCCCGAGATTCTTACGGTATATCGATACCGGTTTCACCCGCGTAAGTATCGACTTACGCGGGTGAAACCGCGGTGCACAGCTAGTTGTAAATAATGCTCAAAATTATCTACATAACAACCCGCCCACCACACCCCCACCTATCAAGTCTATTAATATAAGTAATTACCTACTAATTGCGATGTTTGTCATTCCATTTTAACACTTAATTGTTTATCACGTACAATTCATTATTAGATTTGTTTACAATATGATGAAGGGAGCGTTATTACCATTGAAGCCGAATATATTTAACTAAACATTTTAAGCTTGTTTAGAACAAACCATATAAAATCAAAAGTTACAATATAACGGAATAACTCACATAAACATACCTCACGCCTATATTCCTGAAGCAGAGTTAAAATCCCGGTTGGGCACAGATAAAATATCGTATTTCCAATTATTGTAGGTAGAGAATTATGTAGCCGTATTAATACGGCAATAATCTAGATTCGCTTTTATGTAGATCGAAGAACTAACCGATTCCGATTTCGGGGGGCCAAAAGGCCGCTTTAGCTGAATCATAAAAGGATAACATTATGAATCATAATATGTGAAGACAGTCCGTGTTATTCTTTTTTTCGCTGCACTACGTTGGTATAATCAAAGAGATTGGGATTGGATTTGGATTGGATTGATTGGTATTTTAGCGCAGACAAAAAAAAAAATAACTGATAAATCCTTCACCAATGGGATTTGATACGATTAACTTAACAGTTAACTGTCCATTATGATTCATAATGTTTCCTTTTTATGATTCTGCCAAAGTGGCATTTTCAGGCCCCCAACTCTGTGCTCGTGATTATAATATACAAGGTGACGACGGCAATGCGGCAGTGAATTGAAATTCGTATATCTATTAACGTTCCCAGTTTGCTTAGAAAAATTCAACCAAATATAATCCAATAGTTTAGTCACTATAGGAGGGGCCCGTGGTTAAATAATAACAGCCGCACAGGTCAATCGATCAGGTTAAGCTACGCTTGCCGCGGTTGGTCTGTGGATGGGTGACCATCTTTACATACCGAGACCCCTCCGTGCTTCAGAAAGCACGATAAGCCGTTGGTCTCAGCTGTAATTCGTGGATCTTTGACAGTCGTTACGGGTAGTCAGATGCCCGAAAGTCTGACAACCAGTCTTACCAAGGGGTATCGTATTACCAATGACTATACGAGTATATTACCGAATAACTGGGTTGTGGAGGTCAGATAGGCAGTCGCTCCATGTAAAATACTGGTATTCAGCTGCACCCGGTTAGACTGGAAGCCGACCCCAACATAGTTGGGAAAAGGCTAGGCAGATGATGTAAACGATGATGTTGGCAATAATGCTTCTATTAAAGACTGATAGGCGATTTATGAGGACCGTATGAGACTCCCCGTATTTCCACTTGAACGCTTCCAGTCTGACCGCATGCAGCTGCATGCGGTCAGACTGGAAGCAGACCCCAACATAGTTGGGAAAAGGCTAGGCAGATGATGATGAGTTTAGTCACTATGGCTAGTCAAAGATTGGCAAAATCCACGGACCATGACTGCTATATTATAGTTTGTTTGAAAAAATCAGTTTAGTGATTTTATTTCAATATTAGGATTTATATATATCAATATTATATCAATATTATATATCAATATATATCAATATTATCAATATATATCAATATATCAATATTAGGATTTATATATAGTCTTCTTCTTAGCGTGTCGATAGCAATCTAAAAGGACTCGGCCCAGAATTCGGCTACTTGTTTGGCGCCATCACCAGCGTCCACCAGCAGGGCCTGATTTACATGTACATAACTCCAGCTTCCTCATATGTGATAGAACAATTCTACCTATGCCAAAATTTAAGGCATAATAGCTGCAATCAAAGTTCCCAGTCTTATTTTAGCTGCCACAAAAACTTCGTTAATATGAGCCGTTTAGTGTGTGTTAGCTGGAGTGACGTCACCCCAGCTGCTCATGTCATATCTTCCAAACGAAAGAAGATATGATTATGTATATAGCTCAAAAATTAAGGCATAATAGCTGCCATTGGCAGCAAAATTTTCAAATCTCTGGTCAAAACACTCTATGAGTTATTAACAAAATAAACACCCACAGGCTAACTAGGCCCAAGTGGGGCTAACTAGGGCGCAAGGACCGAGGGGGCGCTGAGCTTGCTCTTACAAGCACCACTTATTTACAGAATAAAATTTGATACTTAATTTAAAATATGTGCCTAAATACTAGTAGAAGAACAGCGGTTCGTAAATCTAGTAAAATATAAAAATTTTGTACAGTACCCGGCGATAAATATTGCACATCGACCTTTGGAAAGAGACAATCGGCTAATTTCGGCTTCGTAGAGCGTTATCTCTGTCGCACGAAATACAAACAGTCCGGTATCTATTAGGAGCTGTTATATATAGTTATTTATGATATCTACTAGTGCGGTAAGTTGGTTTTTACAAACGAGTAGACGAATGTAAGCCCGAGACGAAGTCGAGGGTTTACCATAGTCACGAGTTTGTAAATGACCATTTGTAACAGAATAGTTATTTGTGCAACAAGAGAGCAAAGTAGTTTTTTGCTGCGAGTGCTGATTTTGAATCCTGAGCAAGCGAAGGATTCAACGATTGAATCACGAGCGTAGCGAGTGATTCTAAAGTTGAATCCTGAGTGTGGCGAGGGATTCAAAGGCACGAGATGCAAAAAAACTTTGCTCTCGTGTAACACACATAACTTTTCACTTCAGCAGCGAGAACACTTTAGGAGATAAAATAATAAACAGGAATAGATTGAAATAACTGTTTATTGCGAATCAAAATATGTAATTAACATTGTAGGTAGATACCAATTCTATAAAATCTAAAAAATAAGATAGCAACTCCGTCTCCGCAAAACTGCTTGCACCCTTTGTAAGTCTCCATTCATTGAAGACATGGTATGCTTTCAGATATTTCTCGCGAGACTTCTCAGGTAGGAAACTTAATTCTGCATTAATAACTTATTGTTTTAACTCTTCCGGTGTTAAAATACTGTTCTCGTCGCTAGTTTTACTCATATTTTACGATTATTTTAATATTTTTTAACTTATTCAACTCTGTACGCCAGTCACGAAATTTTATTCCCGGTCTTTTATTTAAATTAAGGCGTGTTCGGAAATAGCACCCATGATATTTTTATAATCAAAATATATTACGTACCTACCTAACATTTATTGAAACTAGAAATAAATATTTACAAGTTAAATATCAGTTTTATTTGCAGTAAATACTTATTTTCGTTTAAATACAACAATAAGTTAAAAATTCAATAAATTACATTAAAAGACATAATTTTCTTTTTGCAAAATTTCTTTAGTTAGTACGAAATTCCGAACGTGTTTGTCTTTGAGGTCGAATTCAAAATCCGAACTTCGAAAGGGCTGGTCTTTGTCTCTTTCTCTTTCTAATGGCGGGAAAGAGATAGAGTGTGAATGTTTCGAATTGTATGATTAACCCAAGGCTCAATAATATATTCGCGGCTTTCTGAAAAAAAAATTAAAAAGTTACTTTGTCTCACTCAGTGAGCAAAATCGCATTTTGCTCACTGATTTCACGCAGCAAAATCTACATGTTTGAGCTACTGAAGTGAAAAAGTAATTAAATAATAACTTTTTGGTTGCAATGGAATTTGAACTTTGTTAAGTATGACAGTCGGTTTGTTGTTCCATAACTTGAAAGTTATCTCAAATTCTTAATTCAATATACGTTACGTTTACATCGCACGTTCGTACTAGGGCCTCTGCTTTCCAGAGAGCATACAACGATCGATCAATGTAAAGTACTGCGATACAGCTCGCCACCTATGTAACGTATCGACGTTCAGGGGTTTCGATGATAGATGGCGCCACTTCCCTGACTGTGGGAGCTCGAATGTACAGCAAATTGTATTTTGGAAGACGTTGATTTATTTCGTTTGTAGTACCTGTTTGTATTTTAAAGAATGAGTAAAATACTGTTAGTGTCGGAATTAAGTTTTTACCCGACTACGGCTAAGCTAAGGAGGGTTATGATTTAGGGTTAGTATGTATGTATGTTCATCTATTCCATAGCTTCTAAACTCCTCGTTATATCTTGATTTGTCAACCAGAGGTTGTTGCGAGGTATCTTTGGAAGTTTCATGTTGTTCCCTCGGATTATAGCATAATTATGACGCCACATAAAATACAACATACAATACCAGCATTTTACATAAAGCGTCTGCCTATCTGACCTCCACAACCCAGTTACTGGGTAATACGATACCCTTTGGTAAAACTGATTGTCGTCAGGCTTATGACCACCCGTATTGACTGTCAAAGATCTACGAATACAAGCTGGGACCAACGGCTTAACGGGCTTTCCGAGATATGGAGGGGTCTTGATATGCATAGAATTCTGATGGTCACCCATCCACGGACCAACCACGGCAGGCGTAGCTTAACCTGATCGATCGACCCGTGCGGCTGTCATTACTAAGCCACAGTTCTTTAGTAAAATATTATTAAAGTAACATTAGTTATGTGTCCGAACTAATAAACTGTAGGTACTTTAATTGCATAACACACAAACCGACAAACCGTGAAAACGCTTTTGTAGGGCAGTTTTTCATTAATTAACTAGCTCCGCGGCCTCGCCCGCATGGTATGTCGATAAAAAGCCTATGTCCTTCCCCAGGGTTCAAATTATCCCCGTACAAAATTTTATCAAAATCGGTCCAGCCGTTTAGGAGATTTTCCGGAACAAACCAAAAGACCGACAGACAAAATAAAAAAAAAATGTTTTATGCACCGTATATTATACGTCCATATGTCAACTCTTCCTGTACGAGTCGCAATAAATACTTTTTCTTTCTTTCTTTCTTTCTTTCTTTAAAACAGACACATCAATTTTATTTATTTTTATGAATGTATGTGTAGATATAAAATCAATAAAAATACCATCTCTAACGGCAGTACCATTTCAAAAGCCCGTTTCATGAACAAAATATCACGCAACTCAAAAGACCAAAAATAAGACTCCAAGGTCTGAAAACCGACCTTGCATCCCTTTTCCAAACTTGTTCGAAACAACCTCCACGTTCGAACTCATGACAGATTTAACAGTTCTCCTTCACAAACACACGGAGCAATAGATTCAAACGTTTTACTGCACAAAGTTTAAATGAGATAGCATTTTATGTTACTCTTCAGGGCACAGTTTTTTGGTAGTTTGATCGAGTTTTGTTTCTCTTTGGTTTGGGTTACTTTAGAGTTAGTTTTTATTTGGATTCGGAGGACACGGTTGGGAAGGTCGCGTTAAAAGAAATGATTTCGGCACACTGACGAAAACCATTTGGTGTTACTTTGAAGGAGATATTTACGTCAAAAGTATTAATAGCCAAAAAATAATTGTATCCGGCTCGAAGGACCTTTTCTTTTTCAGTTATTCGCAAGTTAACTGATTATGTTTACATACCGTGTGGTGGGACCCTGGTAATCTGCTATACAGGTGCAATTGCAGACATCAGTCTCTCACAACCTAAAGTCAATAGTTTCTAAGCTTATCTTAATTAATATGATGCCATAATTTGTAAATTGAAAATAAATTATTTGAATTTGAACTCCTATTAAAAAAACAAAATCTCTTGTCTAATAAAATAAAGGTAAAATATATATAAAAGCTTTTAGTAATTTCAACATCGAAACTCGTTCATCAGTGTACAGTGCACACCTCATGTACGTCTCAGGAGACGAAACTCGACCACGAAGTTAATGCTTCCGCTCCTTTGGGGCTTAACTTATAATAGACTGGCTACCGACGACCGAAACTGTAATTTATTTATTTAATTAACATTGAAATACAGCTAGACGATCGGGGGTAGAACAAAAACTAAGATGGCTGCTTTTAATACGAAGTTTGAAGAGGACGCCATCTTTCCTGATAGAAACTGCTTAGATCTTGTGTAGAGTTTGGAATTTCGCGTGAAATACACGCGTACCGAAGTAAACAAAACTCCGAGTATCTGCACTTGGCTTCGAAGCGATCGAACAAATTCCTGTGGTAGTTACGGGCAGACAGGTTCTCGGAAAATCTGTTAGCGGTTCAAATATCTAGTATCTGGATAATATCGGTATCTCTTCAGTGATAGTGGTACCTGCTCCGGGTAAAACGCCCAGTGGGGTAATTACGTAACACACTATCAGTAGCAATGGCTTTCATTTTGACAGTTCAACAATATTCATTGCGTTATTTACGTTGTTGAGTAGACAAATTTTTCGAACATATGAAGCGATGGATTAGCTATAAACTTCAAAAGATTCAGTTTGAGTTTGATAGTGTGTTACGCAATTAGGGTGCTGTATAATATTGAATTTGAGTTACGTGGTATGATCGAAAACTGACTCCAACCAACTTTAAGGGGGAAGCGCTAAGGTAGCCCGCGAAATTCAAATTTTCTTACGTTTTTTGGAATTTGCTGGTCAGTATTAAGTTGTACGTCGATCAAAATATGATTCGCGGCCGTAACAAATATGTATTTACAGAATTATAAACATTAAAGTCATCAACACAACTCTCTAAGACCACGTAACTCCAAAGAATGATAATTTCATGAAACAGTTATTCTTTGGACTTGGGTTACCGCCCACTAGCTCACCCTGTTATTTGAATAAATGTACATGTGTATCATGAGCAATTTTGTTTTTATCCATCTTTATTGTCCCACTCTCTACTGTTCCTTGGGTTGTGTTTCTTGTGTTCTTCGGCCTTCTCCGGCCAATAAATAAGTCATTACCAGCGTTTCCTTGGCCTCCTTCGCCCGTCTTCTGGCACCCACTGCGTGACAACTCTAGCCCACTTGTCTCGATGCATCCTACATACTCGTACATGACCCGCTCAAGCCCATTTTAAAATAATTCGTGAAAATGCAAGGGGAAAAAAGTTTGCTCATTCAAAACACGGAAAAATCTAAAGGACCAATCAGTTTGCAATCTACATTTCACATCTAAACAAAATTTTTTTCAATAAAAATCCTCGCAAAAAATACTAGAATTGAAACGAACGATTAACGTGAACATTTCAAAGGACGAAAAGAATTCATTACCTTTAATAATTGATCAAAGAGAGAAAGAATCGTTAAAATAGAATCCAATTATTTCTATGTCCATTGCAAATTGTACAGGATTTAACTGAGCTAACTTTACGTGGGGTTTTGCTTGAAATAAATTATGAAATGGAGAAAGTTAGAAAGAACTTAAATTACAGTCTATTTTTTTATCTAAGCACGAAGTATCTGATAGGGTGTTTAAATATTAGCTTTGGGGCTCCAAATCTTGTTTGGAAAAGTCAATAACCTGTATGTTGCTCAGTTTAGGTGGTGGTTACTCCAGTTTTGATATCAGTCTATTGTCTTTCTTAACTTAAAAGTTATCGTTAGTTATTCATGATACTTTATGACATGTGTAGTGTTTTTATTCAGGGCATCAGGGACATCGACGCGTGAACTGAAACCATGAATTCACCACATGATTCTAGCGTAGAAATTTTTCGTTGGTTATCAAGAAAAAAATCTGCCATTTCATAGAAAAGTGCAATACATACGCGGTCAAAATGCATGGAACAGCATTTTTATTTAATAACCGACGAACGATGACTTGTAACGCAAGTTCTAAATAATGTACAGACGCCAGCTGCATCAAGCTACTACAATCTGTCAAATTTCTTTAATAGATTTTCAACTTTATCGCTAAAGCATAAGGTTCAAAGTTGATTGGGAAAATTAGACAGTTTCGGGTAGCTTGATGTGCTGGCGTCTGTACTTACTGAATCCATTTCACCATATTAGAACAGGTTGCGCATCGACTTGTCCTTTCTTCACATATGTACTAAGCCAAGGGTGCTATTTTAAGATTATTTACAAAATTAATCAGTCATCGTCATGCAGACGAATAGTCATAACATCACGCCTGTATTCCCGGAAGGGTTAGGCTGTCTGCTCTGGTTAGAGAAATGTGGGTGAACTAGGTAGGTATACCTAGTTCACCAACATTTCGCTAGATATGTTTAAGTCCCACGTAATGGGGAGCGAATCCAGGGTCTCATGGTCAGCAGTTAGCGTTAACAACCACGAAACCAACGAGGCAATCTCACATTTACTTAGCACAGACTAAGAGACACACAATACACCAGATAGTTAGATAATAGTCGTACATCAGATAAAAACTAAGATAAAAAAAAGTGCAAAGTCCGATGTAAGAAATTAGCAGGAAAGTGTGCCTCACGGCTGCGCCAAAAAGGCCCAGTTCAGCAAAAATGCCAAAGAACTGGTGCCTGACGCTGGTTTCAATTGGACCTGATGTGTGAGGTGAAAAAATCTTCCTGACTGGCTAGTCCATCATATAAAAGAGAGATATTTTTGAAGGTCGGCCACGCGCGAGTCATTATCGCAATGTTATGATGTTTATACATAAACGTTTTGGACTAGGTATTGTTTATTTTTTTTACTTTTTACTTCTTATTTATATCTCATGCATAGATATCCCGTGATCTCATCTAATACTGCATCGGTTGACGTCATCACGTCAACTCTGGCTGTTGCTAGAAACTAGCACTGGGGCTCTGTCTCGCATAGGGTCGTAGCATTATGCTGACCGATGTCCGTTTTGCGTGGATGTGACGTATATTTTCCCCGAACTTGTTATTTTTTGTGTTCTTTCTCTGCGGCATGTTTACCGCTATTTTCTTTCTTTTCTCATTACGTAAAAGAATATAAAAACACAGTAAAGGCGGTATAAAAAAACAAAACACGCGTGTTAAGGTGTGTTCCTTATTTTATAGGGTTTTTTGCAAATCAGGTATGATGACCAAAGTGACTGGTTTATTCTTCTCGTGAAAGGAATTTATTCAGATTTACAAATAAGCACACAGGATAGACTTCAGTTCGTGGTGTTGGTCGCGGCAGTGGTAAGAGAAGCAAGCCGCTCGCATGGAGCTCGTCGTCAGTTATATATCCGTGGTTCAGCGCCATCTCGTCGTTGTTGGATGAACTACGTAGTTAGTACGCGAGGCCCTCGTGGTTCTTCCCGATGTGCATAGATGGCGCTGTCCTCAACAACGCGCGTCTTACGTTTTACGTCTTACGAATTTTCGATCAGGGTCACGTGACCTGACGCGAGTTTAGAAGTTTTTACCCATTCCAAAAAAAGTACACAGCGCCGCTAAAGAAGTTTTCAGTTCAAAAACTTCATTCTTACAACGAATCGCAATATTGGTAATACACCAGAGAGATTTATTAATAAATCAACCAACTTTCTTCTTCAATGGAGGCATAAAAAATTGCCAATCATCCTCCTCCGCCGCCTGAAACTTTATAATCTCCATTTTAATTCAGTGAGAAGTTTTATCGCAGCTAATGAATTTACAAATCCTTCTGGATTATGTCCCGAGTTTTAGAAGTTGGTAACGCTTATTCTGGCTCGTTGGCATACCTACTCTGTGAACTGTTTTGTTTTGATTTTCAGTTGAGTAAGAACAGAAATTATTAGAATAAACTGGCCGTGACTTACGAGTTGTATGGTCGTAGGTTCGAATCCAGACAGGCGCTTTACTTTGTGTAATTATTTCATCACCACTGCTTTCAAAACGGTGAAGGAAAACAATGGAGGAAACCTGCCACCTAGAACCTGAAACTTAGAACCAAAAATTCGAAGACATGTGATATCTACCAACCCGCACTGGGCCCGCGTGGTGGAGACAGCCCACTCCCTCTGGAATAGAGGAGGCCCGTGTCCCAGCAGAGGAACATTATAGGCTGATTATGTATGTGTGAAGAATAAAATCCAAATTTAAAATCCAAAATATTCTAAGATAATATATTGTTTTGGAAAAATCTGTATATTTCCTGGAGTATACTTAGTATTGAGTCGTTTAATTTCTTTATAGAGTCTATGGTTAATGCAACCTGCTTTTGGTTGATGCATTCTAGGTAAGCAGTTGATCAAGTTGTCGCCATTGACAGACATCGTTTATTTTATGTAAATATTTTATGTAATATTAAAAAATGAATATTTTATGACATATTAATAGGTCTTTTCTTTGAACATTTGACAACTAATTAATTTTTTTTCCGGCTCGTACAGACGCCAGCACATCAAGCTACTACAATCTGTCATATTTCATTAATAGATTTTCAACTTTATCGCTTAAGCATAAGGTTAAAAGTTGATTGGGAAAATTTGACAGTTTCGGGTAGCTTGAAGGCTCGTACACACAGACGCGACGCGACACGCGACACAAAGACACTGCAAGTCGCGCAACGAGCGGTGCCTTTGTGTCGCGTGTCGCGTCGCGCCTGTGTGTACGAGCCTTGATGTGCTGGCGTATGTACAATACGCCGACAAAAAACTGAGCATTTTACGTTTTACTACGTTTGGGCAGTGCCTTAAGAAGGCATACGGATGATAAGTTCCAAACAGTTTTACGTATCCTTTTCCCCATCCATCATAAATCCACTTCATTCCTCCCGTCCCATAAACGGAACACCATCATTTCTTAACAAGATTATACCTACCATTTTCAACTACAAACATCAAAATAGCTATATATCCTCATATTGGTACAAGTACCAATATATCAAGGCTTCGGGGCGAACAATCTAATTGCCACAAAAAACTAGGTCAAATGAGTTCTGCTCGGCACAATGGAGTTCTCCTGTTATAGATATCCTGTCAGATCGAGTTCATGAGTGTATTGGCTATTTTGCGGAAGAAATCTTTTGTTTTTGGTGATAGATGCTGTTATTGGTATGGATATGAAGGTTTTGATCCGTTTGAATTGAGATTTATATTTAGCGTTTTTTTTAAATTACTTATTTGTATTTATTTCTAACACGTTTTTCAATTAGTGTTAGTAACTTCGAAACATTCCGCGGTTGTCTCTGTTTTTTTGAATTCTATGCTCAGTTACTATATCGACAAAGCAGGAGGGGGAGCAGTGGTGGCCGGGCAGCAGTGGTGGTCGGGGAGAAGTAATGGCCTGAAAGCAGTGATGGCCTGGGCAGTGGTGGCCGGGGAGCAGTACATCCATCGTTTCTTTGGTTTCTAATTTGTCAATTTGATTAAACTGTACTGTCAGTCTTCCCTTAGTATCGCTAGAAACGTTGATAAAAAAATCCAGAAAAGCATCTTTACTGGACATCAAACATTTTCCAAAAAAAAAATTATCCAATAAACCCACTGCATACTCGTGCAACGTCACTTTCTCAAAGTCCAAGAAATCAAAGTACGGGACTACAATAAATCAAAAATGTAGGATACACACACTTATTCGAAGCCCGACTGAAGGATTTGTTATTCAATTTCCTCTCTCGAGTACTCTCACACATATTTTCCCCATACCTTTGTTATCCGATACGGTCTGAAGGATATCGACCTCTTGAAGTTTCATGGGAAATCGCTCTTTATTATCAAGAGGGTAAGGTCAAGAATGCTGTTCACTGCTACATCTTTTTGTTTTAAGATACTTATTCTGATACGGTTCATAATTATTGGACTTATGTGTTGACTAGCTGTGCTCGATTTACTCTTTGTACGTCTTAAAAAGTTTTTTGCGGAATAGATCTAAAGAGTGAGTCCAAAATTAATTTACATAAAATAAAACGCTAACCCTTAAACCCGTCAAGCCCTGCGCGTGCCCTATGTAGTACGAAGCGCGCGCGCGCGCGCGTGCGTGTGTAGTATACTACACACGCACGCGCGCGCGCGCGCTTTGAGAGCCAATTGATTTTGTAATTTATAAATTACAAAATCAATTGTCTCATTAGCGGAACGAGAGGTCATAGATATTACTTATACATTTTAATTACTAAATTTATTGATTTCAAAACGCTAGCAAAAGTGATTCCTTCTCTATTATTTAGTCTATGGCCTGCAGTGCTCATTCTAATTTTAAAACCAGAAAAAAAAATGGGATCAAACCAGCACCCTGATTGCGTAACACACTATCAATTACAATCTGAATCATTTTGAAGGATCGAATCCATTGCTTCGTCTGTTCGAAAAATTTGTCTGCTCAACAACTTCAATAACGCAATAAATGTTGTTGACATATCAAAATGAAAGTCATTCCTACTAATAATGTGTCACGTAATCACTCCGCAGGCTATTGATGTAGGATGCTACACTCTTCGTTCCTTTGCTCAACCATAATCAGTTTAATGAACATGCAATTAATTCACCAATAAATGTTTGCCATGCCATGCCAAGCAAATTAACCTCTTGGCTGCATCCGAAATAGAGACTAACCTTACTTATTAGAGACTTGCCCATTAACAGACAGTCATCATCATCACCATCAGCCTATAGAAGTCCACTGCTGGACACAACCTTCTCCAATTGGATGCCATTCGGCTTAATTCTCGGCAACTCTCATCCAGCTGCTACCAGCAACCCTGCGAAGATCGTAGCTCCATCTAACCTGAGGGCATCCTAACTTACATTTGCCGATTCACGGTCTCCACTCAAGAACACATCTACGCCATAGGTTCGGCCCATTGCCACTTCAGCTTGCTTATTCTGTGAGTTATGTTTACAACTTTGCTTCTCTGCCGGATCACCTCATTCCAGATTCTATCCCTCAGAGAGACTCTAAGCACCTACTAACGGTATACTAGTAAATCAGCAACCATCAATCAATAATTATTTATTATTACCGATGTCCAATTGGTCCGTAGTCCTATTTAAAGGTCCTTCGATCCAAAGCTGCCCGCCCTTCCAATCCAACCCTTATTAGGGACCCTTATTGGAGAGGTATAAGAAAAAACTAATAAAAAGTAGACCTATAAAAATGACAGTCCACTGTGGATCACATAAAACGACTCAGTATAAACTGCTCTTTATAAACAAAGTTGTGACAGGGGTGCGACTCACGGATTAGATAAAGTTAGTGGGCCTTTGTGTGTGGACGAAAGTGGGAGTGAGAGCGATTTGCAACTAAAGTGAGTGCATTCTGCCTTGCCTTTTTCTTTTCCCAACAAACAAGTTCTTTGCTGTCAAGTTTAGGGTGAAAATATGCACGAGCATGCGCATGCATACACCGCAGGGAATCATTTCTTGCACGATAGTTACAACTCTATTTCAGCTGTTGTAATAAAGTTCATTTTTCAATGATCATCATTTGCTAACACTTCGTTAAACGTTAAACCGTTGGTCCTGATGGCCATTTTTAGATCTTAGATAGTCGTTACGGGTCATCAGAAGCTCTAATGTCAGACAATCAGTCTTATCAAGAGGTATCGTGTTATCCAGTAACTGAGTAGTGGAGGTCGGATAAGCAGTCGGTCCATGTAAAATACTGGTATTCAGCTGCATCAGGTCAGAATGGAAGCCAACCCCAACTTAGTAGGGAAAAGGCTAGGAGATGATGATGTCTGCCTAACTTCCTTAAGAATTGACTTTGAGAGGATCTAGAATAACTTTTATGACGTAGCTTTTATACCAAACACCCACGAGGTACAAACGCTACCCTGCTTTGAATCGGATCGCAACGGAAATTGAAAAGCAAGAATCATTCAAACTTTACTCGATCAGGGATTCTGTTCGATAAGCCATTGTTGCTACGTAATCATAATAGCAAACGTGACGTAAAAGTGAGAATTATAATACATTTTTACAGGACCTAAACGCAAAAAACGCAAGTTTTATAATGCCTAAAAGTATATGATCGACTACAGTAAACATGACGACGTTATGTCGACGGAAGAATAGACAAAATGACACATTGCCATGCTTAGACGCGTAGAATGCGTACAAATATTTCTACAAACTGTCATTTTTTTTCTATTCTTCCGTCGACAAAACCCGTTTTTACGGCGGTAATGCTACGCGTTCTGGGCAAAGGCCTCCCTCTCTCTTACTCTCTTTCCACTGCTCTCTGTTCAAAGCTGCTTTAAAACGAGGCATTTAGTTAACAAGTTGTGCATGCCTATAAGTTATGTATTTCCAAAGAATGAAAGACTCGTGATTACCCATTGTTACTACCCTTGTAAATATATCGTTGGTGTGCCTTGCTTAATAAATAGATAAATAAACAAAAAAGATAATTGTAATTTGTCCTTAGTACCTTAAATTTGTCTGGGTGGCTTGTGGCTAAGTTATAACAGTCGCATGGGTCGATCGATCAGGTTAAGCTACGCTTGCCGTGGCTGGTCCGAGGATGGGTGACCATGTTTAGATATAAAGACCCCTCTGTGCTTCGGAAAACACGTTAAGCCGTTGGTCCTGGCTGTCATTCGTGGATCTCTGACAATCGTTACGGGTCGCCAGAAACCCGAAAGTCTGACAACCAGTCTTACCAAGGGGTTCCGTATTACCCAGTTACTGGGTTCTGGAGGTCAGATAGGCAGTCACTCCATGTAAAATACTGGAACTCAACTGCATCCGGTTAAACTGGAAGCTGACCCCAACATAGTTGGGAAAAGGCTAGGCAGGTGACCTACTTAAACCATAATATTTTTATCAGCGTGCAAATTGTGGGAAGCGTGGGATTTCGCGGGCTACCGTGGCGCATCTCTCTTTACTATTTTTTATTATACATAATGACATGAATATTTACTTTATGAAGTCTTATATTATTATTATTTTAATTACTGTAAATGTGGTAACCATACAAATTTCGGGAGAGTATCCACTGTTTAACATTGTGCATCCAAAGTTAAACATGATATCGTTTTTTCTTATTATTAATTTTGTCTGTACGGAAACAAAATAGTAAAATAAAAAGCCATTAAAAAGTAATCAGCAAACAAAGATTCGTTTTTCTTGCTATTTTTAACGTAACTTTGGGTGTAAATAAGTAATAAAAGAACTGTAAAATCTTCAAAACAAAGACGGTACCGACAAAGCACAGTTATCGAAGAGTTCAGCAAACTTTATTTGTAATTGATTTATACAGTGGTTTTTTTCATAAAACTCGATTTTCCAAAGCACTTTTTGATTTTTTTTACGCACCTTTCAGTTTGGCACGGTGCAGTGTTTCTGGGCGTGAGAACTAGACGTTGTGCGTATAGACTAGCGTCTAACTGCTCATCACTGATACTTTTCACTTCACTGATATTCAGTATTGCTGAGTGTCATAAGATATTTTATGTTAGAACAAGAAATTTCACTCGAACGAAGTCGCGGGCAGTTAACATAAACACAGCCAAGCCTCGGCCATTATGGCTTTTTTGTGACGTAGTAATCCTTTTTCATTTTAATCCCTTGTAACTTTATAATATATTTTGCCGAAAAATAATATATTTTTATATCATATTTTTAATATATTTTTTTTAACAAAAGACAGCTTGCGGCACAGAAAGCGACTGCAAGAAGCACCAATTTTTGAAACTGTTTAGGTGAAGCATTTTGCTTTTGGTCCTTTTCTCTACAAAACCTTTCACTAAACCAGACTTTTTCATTTTATCATACTCCTGCCCGACTTCTTCTTAGCGTGTAAATGGCAATCTAAATCGACTCGGCCTAGAATTCAGCTACGTGTTTGGCGCCATCACTAGGGTCCATCAGTTCCTGTAACGTGCAACTGACAGGAAACGAACATGATAATTATATTAAGTGTCCCATCGTTTGTGGTACAGATTTACAGTCCAATGCGGAGTTGTCTAAGAATCTCCACCTGCGGTGCTATTCTGTTAAAATCTCACCGTGAAAACTTAGGTGAAGTGAGCGTGGAGTGAGCTGTCAATAGTGTCAATTCCTAGCAAAAACAAACTCACTTCACCTAAGTTTTCACGGTGAGATTTTTACAGAATTGACTGGCTGAACAGGTTTTCCTTCGCCAACCACTGCCCTCATCCTATTTATTTGGAGTTGGTGCAACATGTCTTTTTTATTGCTGAATGGGTTTGCTCTTAACCTCGATCACGCCTGATGGAAAGCGATGGATGAGGTCTATGATCGATGCCCAGAAGATGCCTAAGGCACTGGAACTCCCACGCATCGACGAAACACAACAGGCTGCTTGACGCCTGACTCCGGTGGGAGGGTAGTTGCAAACCAGGCGGGCGTTAGCCCTGCCACCGCAAGGGAAGAATTGGCCAGTCAATTAAAGTGTTGCGTGTGACTGTCCAGGATGCGTCGAGCGCTCGGTTCAGTTGAGTAACTGGCGGAACAAACTGCGCTACATGAGGAGGCTTCTTCAGGCATCCCAAAAATGTATGTTTCTTCCATACTTCTACTACTTCTTCTTCTTTCTTCTTATACTTCTCTATTAGTAGACATCTCGATAGTCACCCCGTTTAGTCATATCACCTTTCAAACAGTCCATCCATCGTTTCTTTACTCTTCCCATACTCTTACAGCCAACCACATTGATATTCAAAACTAACCTCACAACATTTTCTTCATTCCATGGCCCTCATAAAAATATAAATACCTAAATTTCACGTACTACCCACATATTTCGGCAGAACGATAACATTTACTGAATAGCTTATAATACGGGGTCCTAATTCCGGCCTAGTAGTCGTTATCCGTTAAAATTACCGCAGTAAACGACACTTTCGGATACCACTTTTACCTACTTCTGTAGCGTTATGTATTGTGTAGGCTTTCATTAAATTTTAGGGTGTGGGACGAATGGGTGTTGGCGGTTTCAGAACTACTAGCTTCTGCCCGCAACTTCGTCCGCATGAAATTTCTTGCTTCCCCGGCCCACCCCGTCGCATCGCATCGCCTTTTTTTTTGAAGTGAAAACTTCTTTAGCGGCGTTGTACACTTTTTTTGTTAAACTCGCGTCAGGACACGTGACCTGATCGAAAATTCGTAAGACGGATGGCCGTAGCCGGTACCGCGCGTGTTTTGTTTATAAGACGATTCACAAAATACACACGTAATTGTTCAAGTTTTCACTTCTGTCGGCACTCCCGGAGTGTCACATAATTTTTTTTTGACCGCACTGTTGCTTCATTTTCACTTAGTGTTCTTTCTTACTTTTTGTCGTTTTGCTTGGCTCCTAAGAGTCCTAGCGTGATGTTAAATAGCCTATAGTCTTCCTCGACAATTGGGCTGTCAAATGCAAATCGGACTGGTAGTTTCAGAGATTAGCGCATTCAAACAAACAAACAAATTCTTCAAATAAGCTGTTTTTCTCTACCGATGTTAGTAATGTCCAAGATATTCTCATAAAGAACATACCTATGTTCTTTACCTATGTTCTTTTTTTAATTACCTAATTATGAATTACATATATCACATTTGTACTAATGAGGGGCCCGTGGCTAAATAATAACAGCTGTACAGGTCGATCGATCCGGTTAAGCTGCGCTTGCCGCGGTTGGTCTGTGGATGGTTTCCATTTTTGACCACAGGATTGGGACCATTTTCACATACCGAGAACCCTCCGTGCTTCGGTAAGCACGTTAAGCCGTCCCGGCTGTCATTTGTGGACCATTCGATTCGTGACAGTCGTTACGGGTAGTCAGAAGCCCGAAAGTCTGACAACCAGTCTCACCAAGGGGTATCGTATTACCCAGTAACTAGGTTGTGGAGGTCAGATAGGTAGTCGCTCCATGTAAAATACTGGTATGCAGCTGCATACCAGTAGCATATAGTCTATCTGGATGCAGCTGCATCCGGTTAAACTGGAAGGCGACCCCAACGTAGTTGGGAAAAGGCTAGGCAGATGATGTATGTATGAATTGTAATATGACGTATTCCTTCCACCACGTGACCCATTTGCAACAATTAAGCATCCCATAAAGTCTAGGCGGAAATTAATGGGATTCAAAAAAACTCTATTTATATTTTACACCTTATTTTTCCTTATTGATTGCATACATTTACATATGTAGATTTGAGTATAGATTAGTTTAAAAACTGACGGCTAATAATCAAGAATTATAACTTCTGAGTACCTGCAAGTGCCAACCTAAGCTAGTAAAAAAGAAACTGCATGTACTTTTCTTATAGTACAAAGTACGTACACGCTTCAAATCGTTATATCAAAGTAAGCGACGAACTTCAAACGTTTTAAATTTCGAAAAGAGTTCTAAAGGAAAGCAGTTATTTTAGATCTCGGGGGAGATTTGTCTCACATAGCAAACACAGCGAAAATAATACACCTAACTTTACTACGATTTGTCTAAAATTTTTGAGTGGGAGAGACAGACATTTTAGGATGACTGTGTTTTTGATGACATATTTTCCTTCGGTTAACTTGCATATTTTGGGATCGTTTGACTTATTTCATACTTCAATAGGACCAATAATTAATGATTGGCGGCTCTATTAACGTAGATGGGTGATCAATTTATGAGCTGATCACCCAGTGAAGTAATCTGTACTAATGACATTTCTTTCATCACCACGGTGAAAGTCATAATGACTACTTATTTGAGTCTGTCTCCCATAATTTTTATTGCTGGACTATATATCGTACTGATTTATATATATTGAAATCTGGCAGAGAGCTTCATACTTTTAGAAGGTCATAAAAAATACATTTTAAACAGGAACACCATATAGGGTTATTTTAAATGGGCAAGCTAAACTCTCGGGTATTGATATCTAAACATTACTGTGCCTGACAGGGTCCATAATTGATTCTATTGTTTTATACCTGTATGTGTACATTATGGATGTAATAAAGATTGAATTGAATTGAATACGCTAGCCAATTTGAATAACCCTGCCTAGAATAATCTATGAACCCGCACTGAGCTCGTGTGGTACATTACAGCCCACTCGAGGAAGCCTGTGTCCCTGCAGTGCGAACATTATGGGCTGATAGGTATGTATATAATAACTGCTGCTATAACAAAATGTTTTACAGACAAGTGAAGCCGTAATTTAGACTAAAACGCAAAAACTAAATTACCCTCGAGAAATCTGAATAATTAGCCATCCAAACTATACCCAAGTCTTAAATTAATTATTAAACAACTAATTACTTGCTGAACCGCCGGCGGCTATGTATTAATAATTCTATATTATCTTAATACCCTGGTCCAGACGTATTAAGTCCTAGATTATATTACGTCAGACTGACACATTTATCGAAGCGATTGTACCTGGCATATGCTGACCTGGACTCCCATTTGGTGCAACCATGAGACACACACCGCCCAATAGTGATCGACCGTTATAGATGTTTATGAGCTAGGTGTCTATGGGTCAATTTATCTTTTTAATCTTTGTTATTTTTTTTCACCTTTTTTTGATGTTATTAATACCTGTATTGTATCTTTTGTTGCACTGAATAAACGTTTTATCTATCTACATATCTATGTACCGAGTGGGTAAATGTGCAACACACGACCAGTAGCAATGGCTTTAATTTTGATAGTTCAGCAACATTCTTTGCCATATTTACATTGTTGAGCAGACACAGCAGGCGTTTAGGTCCTGTAAGCCCGTTAAGAACTTATGGTTAGTCCGTAAAGACCAATCTCAGAATCAACACTGTATTTTAATTGAAAAAATCCCGTCTATAATTATTATCCGTCTTCTTTCATTCACTGTCTCCATAAGACTAAACTTTTCGTCACTACTTCCTAATCAATACTGACTAGACAGGTCCTCTCAACCTGTGTGATTCTTTCCTCAAAAGACCATCTCAGACATCGACCTACATGGTCTTCATATAACCTGACCAAGATTATGTCTGGACTTTAAAAGAGACTATGACCTCTGAGTTTGTTTCAGCCTTTCTTCTCAGAGTGGTCAGATAGGAAACGCCGATCTCATCTAGTTTAAAAAATATATGATTGACGTGTAAAAGTGTTTGTGCAAACCTAGTTACAAAAATAAAATCATTTATCAATACAATGACATCGTCATCATTATCATTTCAGCCGAAAGACGTCAACTACTGGACATAAGCTGCTGCCCAAGCACGCCACTTTGACCGGTTCTGTGCTTCCCGCATCCAGCGAATTCCTACGGCTTTCACAAGGACAATACAAAGACATGAACCAACTAAATTAGACAGGTTATAACTAAATTATATAGCATTAATCCTAAGCTTATAGAGTTATAGAGCGGTGGTTGGTATCGACGAGTTCCAACTCCTCTGGGTGTCGGTTTATGTGGCTAAATTAACTTATGTAGATGTACGACCAGCAAGGGTCGTCTGCAAAGTTTCATACTAATAATCTATGTACGGAAATTATGAGTTATGGCTTCAAAGGGTCTGGTCCTTGTGCTGCCTTGCGGAGTGGGTTAAAGTAGGAAGAGAGTACTTCTGTTGGTAGCTTATGAAAGTAATATTACTTGGAAACAACATAGGATGTTGATTTAATTCTTAATTTAGGCCTTGAAACCCGTGTAAAGACACGGGTTCCAGATAAAAAAAAGCCAGTACCGATCGGTGCGGGTAAAATATCCCCGCATAAACTTATGTACGCACACATAAGTGTGCCATGTTAGGTATATTACTTCGAGACCAAATTAGGAACAGGGAAATCCGAAGAAGAAAAAAACTTACCGACATAGCCGCAGACACAGATGGCAGATGGGGTAAACAGAGCTGGACTGGAGACCACGACCTGGTAGTAGAAGTCTGGGCAGATAGCCGGTGATGTGGACCGACCACTTGATCAAGACTGTTGGACGACTCTGGCTTAGAAAGGCTAGAGACAGTGAAGAGTGGCGTGCATTGCAGGATGCCTGCACTCAGCATTAGGTGGCGAAAGGCTGAAGAAGAAAGAAGACAGCACACATAAAGAAACGGGTAAAACATTGTGACCGTTTCTTTCCGTAGATCAACCTGCAGCGATCTGTAAAGGAAAGCCCATTCCTTTATATAAGCACCCTTACAAACATTTTTGTACTTACATCCGAGATAATTATAGGATAATTTTTAATTGCCAAAAATCCAAAAACAGTGCTTTACATAGTCTACATTAATAGCTAAGTTTACATAAAACAAAACAAATATAAGACGCAAAGGAAGCATTTTGCTTATGAACTCCACACTAGGTCGAGCCTGTCTAGTGGAGCCCATGGGGACGTATTACCATAAATAATGAAAATGCGCATTACATTATTTTATCTTATATAATATCTCGAGCGTGGAAAATTTTTACAGAAATTCTTTAATAACCTGAAAGACCAAACAAATATGATTAAAGAAAAAAAAATCAAATGATAAAAGAGTTAATTTTGTGACAACGTTAAAGATTACTGTCACCATGATGGTATCATTTTGCCTCAAGCTTTAACTGTTTTCGGATCAGTAAAAAATACTGTTTTGAACGTTAGGCTCATATGGAACTGTTTAAAGCAGTTCAGATCAATGTTTTTTCATTTGTATTTACTGCTTATTTCTTTCAGTGCGCAACCGGTTTTTAAATTACTAATTGACATAAAAAACTCTTTGCTAATTCAACCACCACGGAAAACCGATAGCCCATTACCATTTCAGATGTTCAATTATACAGAAAACTATCTCAAGAAAAATCCTTAATTCCTCAAAGAAATCCATTGGAATAATTTAGGCCGCTACGAATTAATTTAGGAATATCTCTTTCCGTCGGGTCAAAATTTTTTTGAATGAAATTGCCACGAACAGTGAGAACTTTTTTAATAAAAAACCCTACGACAGGTGGCCACTGGGCTGATTTATTGAGTTTTCAAATTTACTATGAAAAATGTTCAATGTACTAAGAAACTGTATACTAATGCGTGAAGAATTAATATTGAATTTTGTTGACATTTTGAGGTGAAGTTGCTTGAACCAATATAATAAACGGTCTTTTGAAAAGTGTATGAGTTTGGTTGGTTATGTTTTTAAGTGTCAACACAACGATTCACGTTCTTTAGGAGAGTTTTTTCTCTGTTTATCTGTCAGAAGGTGTAACATCGGTCTCTCCAAATGTACGCCATTCAACTTGATTATCGGCAACTCCTCACTAGCCACCCTGCAAAAATCGTCCCTCTACCTGCCTGAGGGCGTCCTACCGTTTTCTGTCCTATGTTTGCCAATTCGAGGTCCCCACTCAAGAACACGTTTGCCCTAACGGTCACTAGTTCTACTGCTAATATGGCCGACCAATCGTCAGTTGTTATACTAAAACTTTTTCATCACATCACACTTCACACTAATATTATAAAGGCGAAAGATTGTGAGTGTGTTTGTATGTTTGTTACTTCTTCACGCACAAACGGCTAAACGGATTTGGATGAAATTTGGCACACAGATAGTTTATAACCAAGATTAACTCATAGGATACTTTTTATTCCGATATTCCTACGGGATCGACACAACGAAACGATCTCTTGTCCCTCGTCCTTTCTAAAAGCAAAATATATAAATGCTCCAACGCTCCGGTAGTTAATAGATCAGAAAACTATTTTACATGCTAACTACATAATGCTTTACATAAAACAAATTACCAGACAGCTAAAACCTAACCCAAAGACTTTCCTCTAAGTCCAAGTTACTCAAACAACCAAGTTAATTATGAAATGTGCAAGTCAAAACTTTGAAATTCAAGAACACTTGTTGAGAACATTTAATGTTAATTGAGTAGTTTTAATGTATGCACTTAATAGTTTGGTAATTACTTAAAGAGAGAGATATTAAAGCCGAAAATGGTTTGAATTTAAATAATGTTTTCTATGACTTATCGCGCTTGAATATTTAATAGCTCTTTGCTAAATTACAGTCTTGTGGTTGGATCCACTTGCGGGGTTAAGCTGGCCTTCCCTCGGGCTGTGTGTAGACTGTAGATGCACATGAGTAGACAGACGGAATAGAGATAAAGCTTCACACAACACCGCGCGAATCGGTTGCACTACTACAAGCACGCGGGGCATGTGTGCGTGACCACTGGCCGCTTGTCGCGTACGCGGCGAGACTAGAAAAAACCAATTTTCGCTTGCACAGCCAGTTGACAATCTCAATATTGTCAATGTTGGCAACGAAATACTTAAACGTATTAAAGATTATTTGAGTTAAAAAAAATAGCAGACAGGTACCTACCTGTCCGCCATTTTGTTTTAAGCCAGGCTCCATTTAGAAATCATCAATCCCCTTTAAATGCAATGTTGGAGATTATCTAATTTTCTGTTACTGAACAGCTATTGACGTAAAATTATTTATTAGAGACATGTTACACTTCAAATGCGTAATTTTTGTTTTTAAATGCATGTAGGTACCTACTTATAAAATATTTTCAACAAAATGCATTTTGTTATGAAATAAATGACTTATGGTTAATGGTTAAATAATAACTGCGGCACAGATCGATCGGTTAGGTTAAGCTACGCTTGCCGCGGTTGGTCTGTGGAGGGGTGACCATCTTTACATACCGAGACCCCTCCGTGCCTCGAAAAGCACGTTAAGCCGTTGGTCCCGGCTGTCATTCGTGGATCTTTGTCAGTCGTTACGGGTAGTCAGAAGCCCGAAAGTCTGACCACCAGTCTTACCAAGGGGTATCCTATTACTCAGTAACTGGGTTGTGGAGGTCAGATAGGCAGTCGCTCCATGTAAAATATTGGTATTCAGCTGCATCCAGTAAGACTGGAAGCCGACCCCAACAAAGTTGGGAAATGGCGAGGCAGGTGATGATGACTTGAGAAGGAGGCGTCGGGGTGGCAACCGCCTTGGCGCCTAATACGCCGAAACCCGCTTACCAAGGTAGGTGGACCTTTGGGGTCGCGGGCGCACAGAGTGGGGACTCTGACCGCCCACCAAGTGACCCCAGGGAAGATGGTGACACAGTGATCACGTGCTGCCGTGCATAGCGAGGCTCAGTGGAGGCCCCTTTACAGTCTCCCCAGGGATGTGCCTTACAGGCGTTGCACGGGGGGGTTCCGGAATTGGTCTTTTAAGAGGAACCGGGACCACCCCTATGTGCTGATGGTGATCACCGGGGCGGTTTTAGTGAGGTAAAAATCCCACACTCCCCGACCTTCCTCCCCGGAGGTCGAGTGCCTTTTATAGGTTTCCCCCCGACAAAAAAAAAGGTGATGATGACTTACGGATAGTGGAGATGTATCAAATAAGAAAATAATATGCTGCACCAACCGCTAGTAAATTGGTATACTGCAGGAGGATGATGACGAGATAAAATGAGCCCCATCAAAAATATACATCTCCCCTCTTTTTTTCTTAACTCATTCTCCTCAACCCTATGACGCTGCCAAAAAGTTTAATTTCTGTCCGTTCACGATTTCCGGCGATGACTGGCGGTATTCGATGTTCGATAACATTACTGTATGTATTCCTTGTTGGCTCATTAGGGGAGTGACCATCATTCTTTTGGCTTTTGATGTATATTGTTGTTCGATCTTACTATTGTTTTGATCGAAGCAGTTTTGAAGCAGAGTCTAAATAGTCATTAAACGACGTCAAAAAAAGAGGAGGTTATGCATACAGCGAGTATTTATAACGGCTTAACGTCCTTTCCGAGGCACGGAGGGGTCTCGGTATGTAAAGATGGTCACCCATCCACAGACCAACTGTGGCAAGCGTAGCTTAACCTGATCAATCGACTTGTGCGGCTGTTATATTTAGGTACTCATGTGAAACAAAATTCACATCCCAAATCCAACAATGAAATACGACAAAAACGCCAGAAATAGACAGACATATAAAACTCGCTTAATTCCATCCTTAATTTCAAGCGTTAAATCTGAAATGGCATATTAAAACATAATTATGTTTTATGATATGTAACTCAGTTGAAATGAGCGACCGGGTAAATCATGTAAAATAAATAGCAGAAGGACCATATTAATGAAGAAAAATGATGAAATTATTTTGGTAAGTAGATCTTTTAAGACACTTTTACATGACATTTTTTTTTAACTAGATGGCGCTGCTTTTTCTAGCTGACTGATCCCTGAGAAGAAATGCCAAAACAAACTCGAGAGGTTATGGTCTCTTTTAAAGTCCAAACATTACATTATTAAGATATTGAGTGAGTCTGTTGGAAGGGTCCTTTGAAGAAAGAGCAATTGTAGCTTTGAGTAGAACTGTTCTAACAAACGGCGATACCTAAGGTATGTGTTCAATTTGTAATGAGATGTTAGGAGGAGCACAAAATTAACTCCCAAAACAATATGTCAGCGTTTCTAAAAACCATTATATGGGTTCTCAAATCGAGGTTTATCTATAATTTTGAAAAGTAAAGACATCTTAATACCTAGTCTATTTTAAGTCAAAAAAATCCTATTTAGTGATCCAAATAAGTTTATAGCACTGTGTGACCAAAACTCGCACTACAGTCATGCTTTTTGTGACTTAAGTAGTTCATTTTAACACAGAAAAGCGTGACTTGAGTGCGGGTTTACGTCACACGAACTATAAAAACTATTATGGTGTACTTCGGCTATGCTGTAACGCATTATAGAAAAGTGGTCCTTCTGTACAATTACTCGTATTTTGGAGATAAACCGTTATGCGACAATTGTCAATAAAACCTTTAAAATATCCAGTTACAACCGGAATGGAGGAGTTAATTGAGCCATTGCGTATCAAGCGAGTTGGGACATTTTCAGCCATTTTCTTGTTGTTTGATTTTTGGGGATCGCTTTGAGCAAACAACAAAACGTTAAAAACATAAAAAAAAACAAGGGTGAGTATTGGTTTTTATAAGATTTAAATATTCTTGTTTGTTCTAGCATATTTAACTTTAATAACACAGTAAACGGTCTAATCGTGCATAACTTTTAATCATTTCGAATGGAAGGACCACACATGTACCCGGCGATAAATATTGCACATCGACCTTTGGAAAGAGACAATCGGCTAATTTCGGCTTCGTAGAGCGTTATCTCTGTCGCACGAAATACAAACAGTCCGGTATCTATTAGGAGCTGTTAAAACAATTATGATTTGCTGTTTTGATAATTATTTTTATTCTTTGTATAAAATCGATAGGATCGAATAGGTCAATGTGCAATATTTATCGCCGGGTGCTGTATTTCGAAATAAAGTCCTCCAGACCGTATTTCGGCTTTCGGCCATGGCGGCCAATCTCAACGGAGACTAGCCTTCGGCGCGGGAGATATTATAGTGCACAAGTGTGCGCGCAGACACCGGTGCACTCCCTCTTCCCTCACTCTCATAGTCCGATGGGACGGCAATTCGACACGACCGGAGAGAGATCAGGTGCAGGACCAATGACTTAAGGGTATTGAATAGTTGATCTCCCAGCTACTTTTTTGCTAGATGGCAGCACATTCGCAAATTCGTACATTTTCAATTTTTACGCCTAACTCAGAAATCTTTGAGGGACAACTTCATTACATGCGTCAACTAGAGTATTAACTTAATTTTTTGAGATATTCACTTTGCTTGATAACTCGTCTCATACAAAGATTTGTACCTCTAAACGTTTAGCCGTTTCACTTTATTTGATTACACACACATGTACAGTAAAATAGTTTTACTTTCGATAAAATTAGATGGCGTTGAATTCATAAACTTGGTTTGAAATAAGTATGTATAGATGGCGTTAATTGAAATAAAAGATTTTTATGATAACCATCTTTCATTCAATAAAGTAAAAACTGAAGAAAAGAATACTTATATATTTTTATTTTGTTTCATAAAGGCTCATTATCATGATTGGCGACCTTTTCAACACCATAAATTATCCAATTATATTTAAATATTAGATAATACAGTTTGCTAGATGGCGCTGTTGTAAAAGTAATTTATATGATTTCTAAAAATCGGGAAAACAGCTAAACTATATCACAATTTTAATAAAACAAGTGTAGTATAGGTTTGTAGAGTAGTCACACAATTAATGACATAAAATTACTTAACAATTTCTCAAAAACAAAGAAGTTATAATCAAAAATCCTACATCGTGCAAACAGAATTTTCAACACAATAAGCTTATGGTCGGTGATTTTAAAAAATTGAGTCGAAGTTTATTCTTTAGTGTGATGTTACAAACGTGTACGATCAACTCCTTGTCACAGTCTTTAAAATATCAAGGTCCGTGGTCGTTCAATTTTAGTGTGAATATTTATATTTATTATTTATGATACTAATAAAATACTTACGTCAGTTTTAAAATACGTCGTACATCATCAATTCATCATCGACATCATGCGAATATTATTATAACTTGTTATAATAAAACACTTCTTACCCTAATAAACTTTACTATAGGTACCTAATAATTAGCGGAAATATATTTAGGTGGAGCACACTGCACGTTTCACGTATTGAAATGTAGTTCACAAGGCACAATATAGTAATATGTACAGACGCCAGCACATCAAGTTACTACAATCTGTCAGATTTCTTTAATAGATTTTCAACTTTATTACTAAAGCATAAAGTTCAAAATTGATTGCGAAAATTTGACAGTTTCGGGTAGGTTGATGTGCTGGCGTCCGCGTCCGTACGTTCAAAAATTAAAAAGACGTCGTAGGTACAGTGCGTGCCACATAAGAAGAGACTTGACCCCGCCTCCCCGCCTCTTTCCGCCGCCCCGATGACGCCCGGTCCCCGTCCCGCACCGGGCGTCATCGGGGCGGCGGAAAGAGGCGGGGGTGGCGGGGTCAAGTCTCTTCTTACGTGGCACGCACTGTACCTACTTGCCTCACTCTTGCTTCACTGTTCGCTAAACATTTATTTATATTGATTGAAATAACGTTTTCGTATTGCTTGTACCTAATGAATAAATTATAAAAGTATTCTTATTTGAATTAGTTTTGCAGTTCAGTTTCTGAACGAATGGTTTTCAGTAGGCGAGACGCCTAGCCAGTTGAGAATGACGTTGACCTTGACGCACTGTGTGCTAATAACACTGAAAAGCGCAAATACATACTAAGAAAAAACAAATCGTTTATCTGTGTATTCGCTTTCCTGTACCTACCTTTTCGATTTGATGCTGGTTTCACAAGAATTAAATATAGGTAATTCAATTATTCAACCTACGCAACGGTGAATCGTTTTTGGTTTTGAACGCAAACTGATATTTATCTGATTTCAGATTTCAAAATTCGTTTTTAGAAATCTGATTTCCATAGCGCCAAGTCAAACATTAGGTAGGTACAGTTCGTGCCACGTAAGAAGAGACATGACCCCGCCACCCTCGCCTCTTTCCGCCGCCCGAGGCCGCCCCGATGACGCCCGGTGCGGGACGGGGACCGGGCGTCATCGGGGCGGCGGAAAGAGGTGGGGAGGCGGGGTCAAGTCTCTTCTTACGTGGCACGAACTGTACATACATTTTTTCTAGTTCCAAGAAACATTGAACCATAAACCAAAATACATCAACGTATAATCTCGAAAATGTAGTCTTTAAATACTTAGCAGTAAAGATTATATTGATCGCATTATAATGTCCGTTAGATTTCCGAGAATCTAAATCACATAATTCGCGCTATCTTTTTTACTCCGCTAAGTTAGGTTTAGTTAGAAAGAGAGAAAGCGAATTTCTAACAAAATCCAAACGCAAACCTATTGTTTTAGTTTGCGTTTGGATTTCGTTTGGTGATGAATTGATGATCTAGTGATTTTATTGTCGATTCGTTTGATCGTAGATCGTTAGCGTTTGGTTCGGCTAGGTAGATTTTTGAAATCCAATCTTCAAGTTTTAGAAATCGATTTTTGTATGAAATCGGATTTTGAATTCGTTTTGATATATCGGACTCATGCCTATAGCTTAGGGAAAAAATAGGTAAATAGTTTGTACTTAGACCTACCTTGGACCTCCTCCGCCGCCCCGTGCATGAACTTCTAGCTAGTAAATATCAAGTTTATGGATTCTTCAACCCCAGACCATGGATTAGGGTAATCGTGTTTCAGAACATTCATACATTGCTATTATTCTCTGCTTTATATTTATGTAATAAAATGCATTAATCTTGTAGGTTTCCAGACGAAGAGGACTCGTCAGATAGAAATCAATGAAGAATCAGACGAAAGAAGAATGATAAACCTTATTTTTTTTTTAAGAATTAAAAACCATTTTTATCCACTCAACAGCCTTTGGTTGCGGTACTTGCGGTATAGAGATATATATAGGTATAGATATATTATAGAGAGAGCGCGGGTTGCGGAGTCGATCGCGTCGCCGCTCGCCGCCCGCGGGCGCGGTGCCCCGGCCGCCCAGCTGATCAACAGCGATCTGTGCCGGAGACGGACCGTGAATTTGAACTTGATTCGTATGGCAATAAAAATGTATTCGCAAAAAAATAAGGCATTCAAATAAAGTCCAAATTCACCGAAGTATTTCCACGGTACGACGGATCGATGTGTAAAGGATAACACAGCTAAACAAACGAGCTCATTGTCGGTATACATACATAATTATTGGAAGCTCCGTTCATAGACCTACAAACTGACATACCACCAACAGTAGGTAAATAGGTACTAGGGCGAGACGCGAGTTTCGAAATTTAGAGGCTCGTGTTTTTAGGGCTCCGTAGTCAACTAGGAACCCTTATAGTTTCGCCATGTCTGTCTGTCCGTCTGTCCGTCCTCGCTTAATCTCTGTGACCGTTAGCACTAGAAAGCTGAAATTTGGTACCAATATGTACATCAATAACGCCGACAAAATGGTAATATAAAAATTGGAAAAAAATGTTTTATTAGGGTAGCCCCTCTATATGTAAAGTGGGAAGTGATTTTTTTTTTAATTTCAACCCTAACGTGTGATATATTGTTGGAAAGGTATTTAAAAATGAATAGGGGTTTACGAAAATCATTTTTTGATAATGTCAATAATTTCGGAAATAATCGCTCCAAAAGTAAAAAACAATGTGTCCCCCCCCCCTCTAACTTTTAAACCATAAGTTTAGAAAATATGAAAAAAATCTGAAAAGTAGATCTTTATAAGGGATTTCTAGGAAAATTATTTTGAACTTGATGAAAACAACAGTTTTTGTACAAAAAAGACAAAAAGTTGTACAAAATAATTTCTGGACTAAGTTTGTAGTATAATCGTATACCTATGCAAGCATTTTTTAAACTTCGTTTACATATTTTATTATCCTGAACGTATCTTTTTTCAAACAAAAACAAAAAAAGAATTATTAAAATCGAATCCGAATATTTTAAGATCTATGATCGACTATGATTATTACGCGAACATAATGGATACATCCATTATGTTCGCGTAATAATCATAGTCAAATCATAGATAATTCTTTTTCACAATAAGTGTTCCCACTTATGGAGTTTAAAAGTGTTAAACTCATAAGTGGGAACACTTATTGTGACGGACGGGAAACTACGAAACCCTACACTGAGCGTGGCCCGACACGCTCTTGGCCGGTTTTTTTTCGTGGACTCGAGACTATATAGACTGATCCCTTATTTTACCCTCGCGTAGGTACTCAATCTATATACTTACCTAAAAGGTTAGTATGAAATAAAATGTTATGTAAATATTCATCAATGTTTATTTATTAAACAATTTAATACTTATGTATATTCAGAATATATAATACCATTACAATAACAATAAAAATCCCATAAAAAATAAAAGACAAAGAGGTTTCAAAAAATTACGCGACGTGCAATATGCGAAGGTATGTACTTATTACAAATATCGTATTACCGTAATAACAAAAAGTAATATTCCCTAAACAAAAATAAACTCATAACATAACCATGCATGTACCTAGAACAAAATAATGTTTCCTTATAAATAAAAATATCGACCAAGCAAGTCGGGCCATGCATAATATAGGGTTCCGTAGCTGTAATTACAAACGACTGTAACATACTTTTTATGATGTAAACAAATAGCTATTAAAAGAGTATTGTTTGCTATGGTATTTTTTTTCTAAAGGCAAACCTTTGAACTAGGACGTCTATTGTCTATTTTGCAGTTTTATCTTTATTATTCGAAAAGTTATAATCACATTGTTCGCGAAATTATTTTAAAAGAGTTTTTACTAAGTTTTAGCAACGTGGAAGTTTCTAGGTTAGAAATGGCAGGGAGGGTGGGGGGCACTGCAGTGCCTTGCAACGCCCCCTGGCATTGCAAGGCAGGCAATTTGGCGGGCCATATTTCGCAAACGGTATAACTGAAAAAAAGTGATGTATTAAATATTACCTTCGTTTAAACAGACCTATTCAATTATACCCATCAAGAGGAGGTACATTGAAAAAAATAAATCATCCCCATTTGTATCTTTAGGCTTGTAAAAAAAACCGGCCAAGTGCGTGTCGAACTACGCACAATGAAGGGTTCCGTAGTTGGGAATGAGTTTATCCCAAGAACAAACTTAACATTGTAGTTGAAAATCATTTGTATTGCATTTGAATTTGAATTTTGAAATCAAGCCTAACCTTTTCTCCCCTATCAACTCCAAATTATTTATACCGCAACCAAAGGCTGTTGAGTAGCTAGAAATGGTTTTTAATTCTTTAAAATAAAATTTAAGGTCTATCATTCTTCTTTCGTCTGATTCTTCATTGATTTCTAACTGACCTGTCCTCTTCGTCTGGAAACCTACAAGATTAATGCATTTTATTACATAAATATAAAGCAGACAATAATAGCAATGCGTGAATGTTCTGAAATAGTAGTATATTTTTGAATAGCTCCGATACTTTCCCATGGCCAAAGCTCTTTCATATAATATGCCACTTGACAGAACTTGTACGGAACCCTAAAACCCGTCAAATAAATAATATTCTCCTTTTTGAAGTCAGTAAAAATGCGAGAACTGCAATATTATCGATGCATTCATTTCTATTACCTACCTTTGATTCTCATAAACCAAGTCTTCGAGCTCATCATCGTCGTTCACTTCGTCCACGTCGTCGTTTTGGATTTGTTGAAACAATAAGATTTTAAACTTTTTGGACTTTTTGAATAGTAGCATTTGGCTTTGCTCACGTGGTACCTGAATAAAAAGTAACCTTAGTATTGCGCTTCCAGTCCCAAGTTCTGGGATTAGATTTTCAAGACTCACACACTGTCTCGGAAATTCCCGAGAATATCGAGACTTATACAGAATGAAATGGAATAGATACGCACAATGAAGGATTCCGTAGTTGGAATGAATTTATGCCAAGAACAAACTTAACACTGTAGTTAAAAATCATGTTCTCACTCGTAAACTTGTAAAGCCTACGTAGCTGTGATAGTTTTCATTTTAACATCATTATACTACTACCGTGAATTTTTTCACATATCGAAAAACAACCATTTAGCCTTAGAACGACTTGTTTTTAACAAAAATCAGCACTTTAAAGCTTATTACACTGGCCTGCAAAACTAAGTATCATACTTTTAAAATTGGAATAACTTTTTAAGTGCAGAAGATATACTTTCGAAATACAAAGGACTCGAAAAAAGAGTTTAATTTTGTATATAAAAACTTCATAGTGAGAACCTTCTTTTAAGAAATGGCTGAAAAGAGCTTTAAAAAGAAAAATAATCCTTTTCGAATTACAATTTTACCAATAATTTTTTGTTTCTGTTTTTGTTTTCAAACTTTTTCTTGATCGATGAGTCTTGTTACAAAAGCCAAGTTAGACAACAGCACGTACATTTTATTTATCATGCCTCTTTCACCTGAAGAATGTGCTAGGATCATGACTTTTCTGGAACTAGGCATCAGTATGCGTTGTACTGCAAGAATGGTGGGTGTGACGTTACGAACGGTCCAGAAGGTGAAGCGAAGGTACGAAGAGACTGGAAACCATCTGAGGAGACCTTGTAATGACTGACCAAGGCGTACTAGTGCCCAAGAAGACCGTTATATTGTTTCCACTGTGTTGAGAAATCGCCACCTTAATGCAGTTGAAGTCCAGCAACAGCTTCTTCAGACCCGAAGGGATTACATTAGTGACAGTACAGTGAGAAGACGACTTGCTGAAGCAAATCTGAAACCCCGAAGACCAGCGAGTGGCCCTAAACTCGAGAGAGAGCATCGAGTAGCGAGACTGCGATACGCTCGTGAACACATACAGTGGGATGAAGAAGAGTGGTCAAGAATTTTGTTCATAGATGTGTCTCGATTCTCACTTTACACTTTCGATGGAAGGCGAAGTGTCTACAGGCGGCCTGGTGAGCGATACCTTCAAGACTGCTTCTCAGGAAGAGTCCAGTACGGTGGAGGCAGTGTACATGTATGGGTTGGCATATCTTCAGAAGGTCGCACAGAGTTAGTAGCCATAGAAAATGGCACTCTGACTGGGGAAAGTTATGCCCAAGAGATTCTCAACGAGTATGCAGGGCCGTATTTAGCAAATATGGGTGACGGATCGATGATAATGCTCGGCTTCACACGACTCAGGTTGTGCAAGAGTATATTCAGGAGGTAGGTATCAGCGTGATGGCTTGGCCATCAAGAAGTCCTGATTTAAACCCACGTAGACCACCACCTACCACCCGCAGGGCACTAAAACAGGCCCTGATTGAAGAATGGGAGAATATTCCCCAACATCAGCTCTGAAACCTCGTGTTCAGTATGCCAAACCGGCTCGAAGCTGTAGTCAGAGCCCGAGGAGGCAATACCAGTTATTAAAAATTTAATAACATGTAACTGCACTGTACTGTATTTTTGACACTAAACTAAAAATGGCAATTTTTATTGTTTTAGATATTTTTTAAGTTAAAAATGTTACTAATGTATAGTTTACTAGTTTCAATGAAAGCCGATAAAATTTGCTACAAAACGTTTCTTATTTTAAATCTCTGAATTCTATACCTAGTGTAGAAAAAATATAAATTTTAAAATGTATTACTTAGTTTTGCAGGCCAGTGTATTTCACAAACTGATCCCTAAATCGAAAAATGGTTTTCACAAACCCGCAAGATTTTTTAAAGACCATCCAACGGTACCATGGGTAGACGAGAAAAAATATACATCCCCCCACTTTACGTGTAGAGGAGATAGCCTAAAAAATTTTTTATACTACACTTGCTTAGTAAGTGTACCAATACTACCCCACTAAAAGGCTTGAAAGCTGTTCATTAAACCTTCTCAAAAATCTAGGCAGTTATATTGTATGGAATTTCATTACTGCCCTGAAAATCAGGGTAGTAATGCGTTCATTACTAACGCGTTTTGTTTTTGAAGTGAAAACTTCTTTAGCATCGTTGTGACTTGAAATTTTATGAAACGAAAAAGCGACATTAAAAAGAGACATATAAGATTTAACGTGGTATAAAATGAGACAGAAAGCATTATACAGTGTTTTTGAGTTTTTTGAGTGTTTTTGAGTGTTATTGAGTGTCTTTGAGTGTTATTGAGTGTATTTGAGTGTTTTTGAGTGTTTTTGAGTGTTATTGAGTGTTATTGATGGTTTTTGTGTATTATTGAGTGTTATTGAGTGTTTTTGAGTGTTGTTGAGTGTTGTTGAGTGTTTTTGAGTGTTTTTGAGTGTTGTTGAGTGTTATTGAGTGTTGTTGAGTGTTGTTGAGTGTTTTTGAGTGTTTTTGATTGTTTTGAGTGTTTGGATGGATGGATGGATGGATGGATGGATGGATGGATGGACGGAAGGATGGATGGATGGATGGATTGTATAATGATTTGAAGGTTTCACTTCTACCACGTGTGAATTGCACACATGCTGTTTTTGTTTTTAAGTCTTGATGACGTTGGCAATCAAACGATTTAATTTTACCATAAAAAGTACTGGCCACTAGAACTTTTAAAGCAGGTAGCATACATTCCGATAAGGCCGCCAAACTTCAAACCTCTATGCGATAGTGCGAGGGATTTATAACACTCTCTCGCTTTAACACACGCATAAGTTGGAACCTGCGAAACGGACGCCCCGTTTCGCAGGTTCCAACTTACCTTCTCTAAAGCCGCGTCCCCACTAGAGCCGCACGGCACGCGAGGCAGAGCCGCGCGGCTCTAGTGGGGACGCGGCTTAACGTCTTTTGGCGCGAAAACTGTTTGACGCGCTAAAATTAAAAAAAAAGACTTATTTTTGGTTGACGTATTTTGTAGAAACAATTTTCTTGGTAAAGTTTAAAGTTTGGCGGTGTAAATCACAAGTTAAAATGAGTGATTCCAGTGACAATGATAGCAATTTATTAATGTAGTACAACAAGTGTAGTATAAAGCAGTATATATCACTCGAGGGTAAGTACAGATTACTCCCCTTGGTGAATAAATAGCTATTTTCAAGATTTTATTTTACCACTTTGTCGGCGTGATTAATAATGTACATATTATATCCATGCCAAATTATAGTTCACTAATAGTACTAAGAGCCTCTGAACTAAAGTGCGGACGGACATGGCGAGACTATAAGGGTTCCTTTTTGACTACGGAACCCTAAAAAAGAGAAAGCCATCACGGATGGATGGAAGGATTTGATTTTGATTTGGAAAGATTTTTTTTCTTTAAATAAAATTCATCAGTTTGAATAAGTAATATTAAGTAATTAGTAAAAATATCAATGATTGAACTTGGATGATATTATTTTGATACTTATTGTATTTTTACCCGCATTATATAGGTAGATAGGTAGGCACACACGGCTACGTATCAAGCTAGACCAACGAGCCAGGTAAAAAAAATATTAACGGGGATTAAAAATTTACTTACGTTTTTTTCCCTAGGCAATAGACATTCGAAATACCTAAGTAGCTAAGGAAATAAAAGAATTGATACCGTTATATAAATCGGTAGTTAGGTACAGACGCCAGCACATCAAGCTACCCGAAACTGTAAAATTTTCCCATTCAACTTTGAACCTTATGCTTCAGTGATAAAGTTGAAAATCTATTAAAGAAATTTTACAGATTGTAGTAGCTTGACGTGCTGGCGTAAAATAAAATAAATAAAAATAAAATGACGCAAGCGCCAAATCACTTAATTGCTAATTACGAGAAGAACGAGTAGAAAAATAAAAAAATAAATGGTCACGATTTGAGATAGGTAATATTATTACCTATCTACAAATTTAAAAGTCATCATTTAATTCCATAGGGTTTCAGAGATCTAACTCAAAATAAGTGCAAAACGAGGTTTTTCGTTATTTTTTTATCGAGATTTTTTTATCCAATCGTGTTTTTGCTTCAACAAATTTAAAGATTATAAGTCCAAGTTTAATGTGTCCAAATAGCAAACTCTAAAGTCTTACAGATACCGATATCCAGATCGCTCAATATCACCAAAACAGCATCATATGGATGGACTCTTAATTCAGAAAATTTCTCGAAGACAGTTCAAGTGTAAGTTAGTACCTACTTACTAAATGCATGTAGGTATTTACTTAAACTTAGACATTCATTACAGTAATATCGAACCCAGGGTAGATCGCAGATAATCCTATCACTAAGTAATAACTCTCACACACACACTGTGTGTGTGAGAGTTATATTTTATACAGCATAGGTAGGTACCTAGATACGATCCGAAACTTGTCAACAATATCACGCATGTTATAAAATTGGCCATCCGTTGACAAACAACGCCATCTAATGATGATAACTGATAACTTTAGCAAAAATGTTGATCTGTTTCTCGATGGTTCTTGAAATATCCTGTAGAGGGCGTGCCTCCGTCCGCGCACACATACAAAGATTTATCGTTTTTTGTCAGGCCTAAATATCCTACAAATAGTGTTTTTTTTATAAGTTTTTTACGATATGCGTCAATAATAGATCATAAACACTTAATGTACGTGCTTTTATTCTGCAAAAATCGTTTAGGTATCGAGATTTGTACCCCGATAGAATGTATGAAAAAGCGTCGGTATCTAATCACCTTAACGTGCTTTCCGAGCTACGGGGGTGTCACACCGCTAACTTACAAACTCCGGGCTTTTATTAAGAAATTCCTAATGGAAAAACTCCTTTAAAATTCCTAATGGGAAAACACTTTACCTGATCCGGGAATCGAATCCAGGCGCAACTGCTGCGCGTGGGGCACAGCAAAACTGCTGTGCCCCACGCTTGCAACCACGAGACCGACGGGGCAGTTATTACTTCGGAAATACAGTGCGTGCCACGTAAGAAAAGACTTGACCCCGCCTCCTCCGCCTCTTTCCGCCGCCCTTATGACGTCCGGTCCCGTCCCGCACTCAGACCTCATACCGCTAAAGATACCTAAAATCTTGTTCTGCGCATGTCAGACCACGTGGTGTGTCAAGTCTCTTCTTACGTGGCACGCACTGTACGTAATGTTTAGTATGTTACATAAGTAGGTAATGCTACTGTTTTGTAATTCTGAACGGCTACTTACGAAACTACTAACAAAATGAAATGATTTTTTTTATTTCTGTAAGTAAATCTTTTAACACATCAATATTTAAAAACTAGATGCGAGATTTCCTACCTGACTGATCCCTGAGACGAAATGCCGAAACAAACTCAGAGGTTATGGTGTCTTTTAAAGTCCAAACATCATTACCATTAACGATTGTTTAAACATGTACGTCCCAAACTTTAAATTTATCGATCTACCATTTACTCATATTGTCGTGGGCCCATAATTACAAATTATTAACTAGCAGCGCCCCGCGCACATACTTTCACCCGCATAAGCGTCGATCCCGTGGGAATATCGGGATAAAAAGTAGTCTATATTTTAATCCAGGGTGTCAGCTACCTCCGTACAAAATTTTATCAAAATTGGTCCAGCCGTTTAAGCGTGAAGAAGTAAGAAACATATAAACACACCTACACACACACAAACTTTTGCCTTTATAATATTAGTGTGATGTAATACACCGTTATAAATACAATAAATGTTGCTGTTTTTTTTTAAAAAACGTCAATTATTTTCCCTATTAAATGTTTTATAGATTTGATAGGATAATAAAGTGTTATTTGGATGACGTTTGAATCATGTCATCATTTGCCTAACCTTTTCCCAACTATGTTGAGGTTGACTTTCAGTCTAACTGGATGCAGCTCTGAATACCAGTATTTACTTGGAGTGACTACCTATCTGACCACCACAACCCAGTTACTGGGTAATACGATACCCCTTAGTAAGACTGGTTGTCAGACTTTCGTGCTTCTGTCTTTAAATAGCAGAATTTTTTAAATATCTCTAGCACGCGATATTGAAATGAGAATTTCCGGGTACTTTTGGGACTGAATGTATGTCAGCTAATTTTAGTTTCTCAAAATAAATTGTTTGCAAAAAGTTCCGCCCAACGTGGGGCTCGAACCCACGACCCTGAGATTAAGAGTCTCATGCTCTACCGACTGAGCTAGCCGGGCATATCATATAGTGTTATAATGACACTTCCGCTACCTGCTTCCAGTTTTTGTCTGTTTGCCAAAAAATAATATTAAAAGAAACAACTTTTATTTCACATTTCACAAAAACTATTTTTGTAAATGCGAAGCGTTCCGTTTTTCATAAAGCTGCTCATCGCGTGGAGCGTTCGTCTGTAATGTAATTAATATTTCAGATTTGATTTTGAGCATTACTTTACAATGCCCCCCTGACTGATGAGCATTCACCTGTAATATTACATTATGTTCGAAGTTGAGCATTTAGTTGATTCCACAATTTCAGACGAAGCGGTTGCTGTGCTGAGCGCGGCAATATTAATTCGACATTTTTATTTACGAAAAAACAGAAGAAACGATATTATTGCCGTGAATTATTTTAAAACCAACGAAATACACGCAGTTTGGATATCTTATAAAGAATCAACCATTGTATCATCAAGTTGCGCACTGTAATGCTTGGTTCTCTTCCCTCACCAATGTAATGCTCAAATCTGTAACGTTATATTACAGGCGAATGCTCCAAGTGAAGGAGCACCTTAAAAAAGCCGCGTGTCTGATAGGGTTTTCCATCGGCTTACAATTTAATCCCTTTAGAGAATACCAATTTTTTTTAAAGTCCTTTGTGTCTTTGTTATAAAAAGAACTCTAGTGTAAAACTCGTCCGAAATCTAGCGGTTTAGGCTGTGCGTTGTTAGTCAATGAATGAAAATATTGAAGATTTTTATTACTTAAGGTACCTATGTAGAGCAGTGGTGGCCAAGTGGTAACGGCCGCGACTTACGAGTTGTAGGTCGTAGGTTCGAACCCAGACAGGCGCTTTACTTTGTGTAAATTATTTCATCACCACTGCTCACAAAATGGTGAAGGAAAACATCGTGAGAAAACCGGCATGTCCTAGAACCAAAAATTCGAAGACATGTGGTGACATCTACCAACCCGCACTGGGCCTGCGTGGTGAATTACGGCCCACTCCCTCTCACTGAGAGGAGGCCTGTGTCCCAGCAGTGGGAACATTATAGGCTGATGATGATGATGATGATGATGAAGGTACCTATGTTGGGGTAAGTTCGTCGCTAGGATAAGACCGTATGAATCAAACTCTTGTGGCAATTTATTACAAAAAAAAATGCCCTCGGGGCAGAATAAAATGGCATAGAATTCGATGTTATCCGCATTATAAAATGTTACCAAATATCATAATCTACACCGCTTTTTTTTTTCACACCCCTTATTGCGTAATTCACTACCAATCACATTTTGAAGGATAATGCTAATCAATTGCTTCATATGTTTGAAAAATTTGTCTGTTCAACAATTTAAATAATACAATGAATGATTTTGAACTGTCAAAATAAAAACTATGGCTACTGTAGTGTATTGCGCAATAACATCGCTGGTGTCTGTTAGCCCTAAGAATTTACCTTTGTAATTTGAATTTCACCCTATAATTTTATCAGAACAGCCAGTCGATTCTGTAAAAATCTCACCATGAAAACTTATGTGAAGTGAGTTTGTTTTTGCTAGGAATTGACACTATTGACAGCTCACTCCACGCTCACTTCACCTACGTTTTCACGGTGAGATGATTACAGAATGGCACTGCAGAACAGTTATTTCACACAATTTACACAAACACAACTGTTTATTCCTTATGCGGTCTCCTGTCCTGTGTGCATACGTTTTTCCTCATTAAATATAAAGCGGGTAACATTTTGCATTTCAACCGCGTTCATTTTGCAGCCGTATATTTTGACACCGCAGCAGTGCGCAGGTGACTTTGTGTTGTGTTGTGCAGAAAGGCTGAGCAAAACAAGCTGTTTTGTATGCAAGTAAATATAATTGGCATGTATTGAATCAAACATCGAGTAATTGAAAGAAGAAGGTAAGGGAATACATTTATTTAGCACAAACTAAAAGGCACACCATATAATATACGTCAGATAATAAAATAAAAACAAATAAAAAGTGTCAAGTGCGATGTAAGAAATTAGCAGGAAAGTGTGCCTCACGGCTGCGCCAAGAAGGCCCAGTTCAGCAAAAATGCCAGACAACTAGTGCCTGACGATGGTTTTCACCTGGACCTGAAGTAAATTGAACCGAGTTCTCATTCTGCTTTGTTAAAAATATTATTGAACACTTTAATATAACGATTACGCCTCTTTTTGGAAACCTCAAATAATTACCATTTCGGGGTCCTAAAAATACTACAGATCCGAGTACCTGCAACAAATTTGGATCAGTAACTCCCTTGGGTGTAATTTAGAAAAGCGTTCATAATTAGGTAGGTCAAGAGGATCAGTTACATATTTATTTCCCAATATAATTCATATTTCCACTACACCGTCACTTTTATTTTGTGTTATTGTATATTGTACAGACGCCAGCACATCAAGCTACCCGAAACTGTCAAATTTTCCCAATCAACTTTGAACCTTATGCTTTAGCGATAAAGTTGAAAATCGATTAAAGAAATTTGACAGATTGTAGTAAGTTGATGTGCTGGCGTCTGTACGTTATTGTCATTATTATAATTATATTGTATTGGATATTGCTAATCCATTGCTTCATATGTTTGAAAAATTTGTCTGCTCAACAAGGTAAATAATGCAATAAATGTAGCTGAACTGTCAAAATTTAAGCCATTCCTACCGTTGGTGTGTTACGCAATTTGCCCCGCTGTACACATGGCCCGCCCAATTCCACTTCAGTCTAACGAGACAATAAGGTTGAACAAAAAATACGTACGTATTTTTCCGTCTTCTGTGGTTAAAATTTGACAGTATTGTGTATTAAGATATTTTACGAGGAAACTGCAGGGTGTGTAGTGTGTAGACATAAAACTGGCTGATTTTGATGTTTTACAACTCCTCTGGTAATTTAACAGTGAGCAATGTAGAATTGTTTCGTTTGTTTGTCAAAGACGAAATAATTCTCCTCTTCAAAATTTATCCGCAGGATAAAACTTATATCCTGCGAATGAGTTTTGAAGAGAAGAATTTACAAGGTATTAAAGTTTAGTCGAATTCGCCCTAAGGATTAAAATTACTTTACTAAACCACTTTCCATCATCAAATTTCATCATGATCTACCTACATTTCTCAACTGTACAGGAAGAGATTACCTTATTAATACTATGAGGCTAGCACAGACATTGTGACATTCTATAAGGTTTTTGTTTTTTTTAGTTAGAAAGTTTGTATGTAGGGAGTAATCTCTAGAAGTACAGACGCCAGCATATCAACCTACCCGAAACTGTCAAATTTTCCCAACCAACTTTAAACCTTATGCTTTAGCGATAAAGTTGAAAATTAAATATTTATTAAAGAAATTTGACAGATTGTAGTAGCTTGATGTGCTGGCGTCTGTACCTACCAGTTGGATTTGAAATATTTTTTTTGCATTTGGTAGCCCAATTTTTGAGGAAGGATAGGCTACCGAACATCACGTTATGATGAAGAAAACTAGTCAAAGAGAACGCTAAGTGAAAACGAAGTGATGGCGCGGGCAGGTGATGTGACGGGGTGAGTCGGGAGAACAAGAACTTTTACGCGGACGAATTGCGGGCAGAAGCTAGTTACAAATATAATAAAGAGATGCCCAATCACACATAACAATAACAAAACTAACATTTTTAACTACTCTCATTTTATTTATTTATTTAATTAAATATTTACAATAATAATAATTATTATATTAATCTGTTATTGTCAAACTGCAGAGCAAAGGCTTCTTCTCGTATAGAGAATGCACGAGCGGTGATCACCACGCTTGTTCAAGACGGGTTGGGGATTTCAGACTTAGGTATAAAAAATATATACTCCATAAATATTAATTAATCTTAAGATTAGCTATTCTTTTAATACTAATGAAAAATAAAAAGAGATAAAATATAGAGAAAAAGATATCAAGAAACTCACACATTCGATTTAATTTTTTGATTTTTTTTTTTTTTTTAATGATTAACGACATAAACATCCACAAAGGCACTTGTTTCGGACCCGGCTCGAATGACTTATAATTCGTGACGTAATAAAAATGGCGCCCACATCGAAAATTACGTTCAAACAATCGACACACCTTAGGTAATAAATACCATTGAAAAAAATACTAGTGAAAAGAGGAAAACATAAAATGTAATAATTAACATAAAAGTTTTGGGGTTCACTTAAATTCCGTAATCCGTATCCGCGTATTTCGTTTCGTTTAAGTTCTGATAACCGTGTTTCTCTATCTCTTTCCTTCTTATGATTGTATTTTCTCTTTGATAAATGAGAGAACATTATTTACGTGCAATAATTGGCGAAACATTTCGCTTTATTAGTGGGCCTGACAGAAAGCTCATATTCGCGAATTTCGGTATTTCCCGGTATCATTTTTGGCCCGTGTTTGGGTTGTTTTCATAGTTGCTAGTACTTACTTAATTACTAATTAATTAATTACTTACTTAGGGGCCGTTCAAGTATTACGTAAGCAGATTTTTTGCAATTATTAATCCCCCCTCCCCCTCGTCAGCAAAAGTAAGCAAAGCTCTTACCCCCCCCCCCCCCATGCTTACGTAAACATTAGTTGCAACATGTATTTTTCAATATGTTCTGGATTCTTTATTGGTCCTTGAGCAGCAGTTATAAGTCCCAGTAGAATCCCTGAAAATGCGTTTCGTTTTCAAGCATAGACAAATAGGGTTGCTCTATGCGTTCAAACCAAAATCGACTAAATTTGGTAGAAAACCTAAAAAGTAAAAAAAAAACAATACTGCTGACGTAATCACCATCCAGACGCCCCCCCCCCATCCTCTATGTCATCAAAAAATAAGCAAGCAAAGATCCGCCCCGCCCCCCTGTAGTGCTTACGTAATACTTGAATGGCCCCTTAATTGGTAAAACGAACTGCTATTATTGTAACGAATTGCCTATGACATCTTGTATTGGTTTTGGGAAATACATATTATTATTTACACTTTTTATTCTTACTGATACTCAGGGTCAAATTAAATTACCAAGCGAAACTTTGCAGACGTGACGGGTATATAAGCACGATAGAATAAAAATAACATAGATTTTATGTTTTTTTTTTATTGGTGTCAACGACCGCTGGTATTGTTGTCACTTGAAGTATGAGTTGGGAAAATATGTTTTCTTTTGTTTTATCGTTTTGAAATGTCGATAGGTCAATACCCATCACACCTGTGAAGTTCACAAAAATATAAACTGATACCTAATTATTTGAAGTGACGGCCTGCGGTCGATGACCCAATCTTTTTCCTCAAATTAATTTATGTTTTGTATTATCGACCCAGCATGTCTGTGGAGTTTCGCTAGATAATTAAATTTGAACCTCTATTTAAATACTTAGCGCGGTCGCAAAAATCACAAAATTATTGGAAATGAACTAAGTAGGTACCTAATGTAGGAGCAGCTATTCTTTGCTTCAACTTAACTTTTTAATGCCGTCAAAAGGCTCCTTCAAACAGGCGCGACACGCGATTAAACGACCGCAAGTCGCGCAACGAGCGCGAGCGGTGCCTTTGTGTCGCGCGCGATTATATCGCGTGTCGCGCCTGTTTGTAGGAGCCAAAATGCGGTCAGGGCTAAGCAAAGTGACACTCAATGTTAATTTGCCGTGTTATAGCCACTTCATATTCAATCTTAAAATAACGAGAATTACCCCTCTGAACCAAGTGTCACAACACAACTGAAATGTCACAATGTGCGAAGTGAATGGTCAATTCTGTTTTTTATTTTCATTGGTTTAATTTCCCTATTGTTATTTGGACACCGCAATTATTTATTTGCGGCGCCGTTTCGTGGATAAAAACTGTTTACTTTTATTATTAGTTCCAATGTCATTCGAGTTTATTCAAATACTTTTATAAAAACGTGATATAGTCATTAGTACTTTGAAATCAAGATGTTGCTAATTACACTAATAAGTAGATATGCCCGGCTAGCTCAGTCGGTAGAGCATGAGACTCTTAATCTCAGGGTCGTGGGTTCGAGCCCCACGTTGGGCGGAACTTTTTGTAAAATATTTTTTCTGCTACATTATTTTTATCTTACTACTAATGAAAATTAAACTATACTTGTTATCAGATTAGATGATAACAAGTATAGTTTAATTTTTATTACCAAGTTACCAAGGTTATTTTTGAAATAACATAAAACACAAACAAAAACAAACAAAACAAAATACAACAAAATACACAAAAACAAACAACAGAAAACAAAAGAAAAATACAAAATTACAAAAACAAAATACAAAATTATTATTCATATAGCCTACCAGGAATTTTTTTTAATGAAAACTACAAAAACAAAGCTACCTGTGGGTCTCAAATTACCACAGAACTGATAACAAAACATATTATTGAAACAAATAATATGTTCTATTTGTAACTTTTAGTAGGCATTCTATACAGCCCGTTTTCACTTCTTTCGGCACTCCCGGAGTGCCACTGTTTTTTTTTCGATTATTTCGATTTACTATGCCTTCTTTGAAATTATATGATTTGTTCGAACAGTTCTAATATATTATTGATACTACAACTTTGTGTTATATTTTGGCAGGTAGTGAAAGTTATTGTGTCTTCCTTCATAATATTATCGAAGCGTAGGAACCCCTTTCAACTCTTAAGAGCGTGAAATTGCCTCCAGAATCGTTTCAAAGGACCGTTTCAAAAAGATACGATTGGTAAGCATGAATCTGTTTTTGGTGTTTAGGAACGGACAATAGTTTTATTTTTATGGCGAGAACTTACAGAAAAATATGAAATGATTTGCCAAGAGGGTTTGTGTTACTGAGTTGTGGGGGTTAAGTAGGTACCCGCTCCATGTCAAATTCTGGTACTATAGTCCGCGCGGAACTAGTTGGCCGCGCCTTAGGATGTAGGGGCGGGAGCGCTTTGTCATTACTCAGTACGTGTGTTTCGAACAATAGGCAACCCCGCTGCCCTCACCACCGTCTCCACCCAAGGCGCGGCCAATTAGTTCCGCGCGGATTATAGCTTCATCGGTTTAGACTGGAAGCCGACTCCAACATAGTTGAGATAAGGCTAAGCAGACGCTGCTATGATTTTTTTTTTAATTTTTCCCTTATGGCAACTGAAGCGGTATCGACTATTCTGCCAGCGTCATGTCCGTTATGATTTAAACGTCATCCAAATTACACACACACATTTGACATTTGAGTGTGACATTACTGACATTTGATAGAAAAATAAGTGTTATTTTCTAAAAACAGTTGAGTTTGTTACACATAAAACGGTGCAAATAATAATTATGGGTCCACGGTAATCTATACTATTTTTTTATATACCTTATAATAATAATAAAACTGAAGAGTATGTTTGTTTGAACGCACTAATCTCTGAAACTACCAGTCGGGTTTGAAAAAATATTTTTTAGTTTTATAACCCAATTCACATACACTACAAAAACACGCTAGGGCTTATAAGATCCGAGCAAAAAGAAAAAAACTGGCCAAGTGCGAGTCGGATTTGCACACGATGGGTTCCATACCACAAGGCAAAAACGCCGAAAAAAACACGTTTGTTCTATGGGATCCCCCATAATATATTAATTTTATTCTATTTTTAGTATTTGTTGTTATAACGGCAACAGAAATAATAATCTGTGAAAATTTCAACTGTCTAGCTATCACGGTTCATGAGATACAGCCTGGTGACAGACAGACGGACAGTGGATGGAGTCTTAGTAATAAGGTCCCGTTTTTGCCCTTTGGGTACAGAATCCTAATAAAGTAAGAAAGAACCAAAACGAAGTAATGGCGCGTGCAGGGATGCGACGAGGTGGGACGGAGGAACAAGAAATTTCACGCGGATGAAGTCACGGGTGAAAGATAGTACCTACGTGATAAAGGTAGATCGATAAATAAAATAGGAAGCAGATTAGATTAGAGGCTAGCTTAGTCGGTAGAGCATGAGACTCCTAATCTCAGGGTCGTAAGTTCGAGCCCCACGTTGGGTGCATCCTTTTTTTTAGTACGTTTCGTTACGTAGTTTGCGCTAGGCATCAGCTATGTATTATTTATTAATACATATACAATTTACATAAGACAAACGGTTTATTATTGTAAGTTATTTTTCTCTTTCGTCTTCTTAGTAAAGATAAAAATATTTTTATTACCGGCCTTGACTATGAGCTCTTTAATATACGATTGTTCGGCATAACAATGTTATTACAGCTTCTTAGTTACAAAATTATGACTTTGTTTTTCATTGGATTACATCATAGTTAGGTGTAAATAACTTCTTTCAGTCCATTGTTACGATGATTTACTTTTCCTAACATGATCATCAAAATAATGAATACTTAGGGTGGTCAATAGAATATGGAATATTCTTTATTATGTAGAATAATATAGAATATAAAAAATAGGTTATAAATGTGGAATTTTCACGAGGGGTGACCCGTGACATAATGGACGATCTTATAGCTAAAAAACGATCTTTTAAAGACAACCTTTGGATGGATTTAGAGAGAAAGGAGGGACAATGCTGCAGGTAGTCTGTAGTGTACCATTTACATATAAACAATAAATACATACATATACAAAATGTATTCTACTTATCTATTTATTAAATACATACAATATATAATCATAAAACAAGTGCAAAGAAATGACGTAAAAAGTGGCCACTATTATGCGTTTTAGTGATTCTAATGAAACTAAATAATGTAAAACTACCGTTTAAAATAATACTAACGTATAATCTTGCGGAGCACAACTTAACGTGTTTATTTTCTGCATTTTCATTCTAAAATAAAATAAATAACTGAACAAACGATGAGGGCGCCACTGCGCGGTCGGCGTTTGGTCGGCGCCCTCTTAACCAAAAGCCAGATCCATCAATTCCGAGTAATTCAGGCAATTAGTTTCTGTAAACTCAGTCACAATGAAGTACATTTTATCCATAAAAAAATTACGTAGTCATAAACAGCACTACTTTTGTCACGTCTTTCTAACCACTTGGTAATTTATTGTAAATATTGGAGCCCGTTAATAGACATGATTTACTATTGTCACGCCTATTTCTTGGAAATACATTTTGCTTTACACACTTAAAGAACTACTTCGAAAAATTATAAACAAACAAGCTACCATTAGGCTTACTATAATTCTAAAGCTTTTGGTCCTAACATCCGCGCCACAACGGAACCGTACCTTACGCGGCAAATTACGGAGAAACTTCAAGAGTCGTTAGTGCACGCTTGCGCTTATCTTGTTTGCGCACCAACTTAGATATTATGCTTTTTCGGCAATAATGAATGTAAGTTTCACGAAGTTGTGCCCCAGTACAAGTTCGTGAAACCAACCACAAGCCCCAGCTTGTGGTTAAAATATTATATTGTAAACGTGTGTGTTTGGACGAATGTGAATTAACAACATGGGTAAACGGGCTTGAAATGATTGGTGTAGATTGTATGCGTAGATATTTCTATCGCATAGAAGCTTTATATCTTTTGTTACCTAGCGTTTTCCAACTAGGTATGGTGGTTTTGGCTTTCTGTCACTTCAGTTGGATCTGCACTCCAGCCACAATCTGAAGGATTTTGAAGGAATTTTTAATACATTGCTTTATACGTTTGGAAAAAACATCTGCTCAACAAAGTAAGAATGTTGTTGTTCTGTCAAAATGCATTGCCAATTTCGTGCTTTTTAAAGATACAGGCTGTGCCTGGTTTAGGACCAACGATACCTCCATATTGTAATTTTTTTGAATGATGAGTTTTTACGATTTTTATTTTACTTTACTTTAAAGGTATTAAGATATTTCCTCTTTCTCCATTTTGTAAATACCAGTTAAGTTGTGAAAACATGTTTGATACGTCTATTCAGATGGGTGAAACGCTCAATTTACATTTGTAAAAAATTCTTCTTCTGCGTTTCACTAGCACGACAGTAATGTTGGCCCAAAATTTCGCTGCTTCTAGAGCGTTATCAGTGGCAGCACCGAGGTCACTTTGGCTGCGTGTTTTGGGGCACAGATGGATAGGAAGTGGAGCATAGTTTGAGACACATATCATCTCAACATCTACACCCTGCTACCGGTCCGTCCAGGGAACCCCGCTTTACGAGGTTTGATATAATTATCCTATTTTAAATAAATAAATTTATTTATTTATTTCAGGTAAACAACACCTATTACATAAATAAATAGAAAACATATAAAATAAAGTCAAATAAAACCAAAATTAATAAATAAAAAAAAATTATTAATTACTTAATAAATAAAAAAATATGTATTTTATTTTTTTAGCTTTAGTCCAACAAAACAATTATCAAACTCCTAAAATGTTACAAACAGTATCAACGTTTTCAAATGACTTACTAAGCGCTACATGCTTCAGAAAAAAACAAAAAGCTATCGGAAGTCGTTCCGGTACGAATAACAAGAAAAGAAAATAAAGCGAAAATAAATAGAATGCTCATCTCTGGACGTTTTGGAAGGGACGGTTTGGCAAATAAATGTAATGTGTATCTAGTAAACTTGATACATGGGGTGGATACAGAAAGCTGGAAAGAAAGAACCTTTGTTATTATTATTTATGTAATTCAGACACAGTGATCCATATTTATGTTAGTATACTTAAAACTTTTGTCAGTAACCAAAGATTAAAATACACACCACAATAATACCATTATAACTAAAACTAAAATTAAATAACCGAAATACATAAAATCAAATTGTAAAATAAATTAATTTAAAATCGCAATCATCTTTAAATTCATTAAAATCTTTTAAGCACATCTTTAAATTAATTAAAATCAATATAAATTAAAATCAAGAATTTTATTAAAATCTTAAGTGTCAAAGATTTTTATTAAAAAGAGGCTTCATTTAAACGGGTCGATATTATGATAACATATTGTAAAAGCAAATTATTTAAAAAAGTGTAACCAAAGAGTTTCTTCACGGCCGTTTCATATTATGTGCCTATGTACAGACGCCAGCACATCAAGCTTCCCGAAACTGTCAGATTTTCCCAAACAACTTTGGACCTTAAGCTTTAGCGATAAAGTTGAAAATCTATTAAAGAAATTTGACAGACTGTAGTAGCTTGATGTGCTGGCGTCTGTACAGTCCGTTCTCAGTTATTTTACCTCTGACAGCATCAACCTCTTAACAGCAACCTTATTGTCACGACAATAAAGATTACAGTTATTGTGACAGCCCTGTCAGTGGCAGCAACCCAACAGAAACCTTATTAAAATGCAAATAGAAATCACTGTGACGTTACCAGTGATGCAAAGTCAATGGTAGAATAACTGTGAAAGGATTGTACGTTTGTATGTGAAATACAATATTTTTAATTATAATTTGAATAGGAAAATAATATTTTCCAAAAAGTTTCGCCCAACGTGGGGCTCGAACCCACGACCCTTAGATTAAGAGTCTCATGCTCTACCAACTGAGTTAGCCGGGCGTCGTACATCGTAGACTTTGTCTCTGTCACCTCTGACCTAGACTAGAGTCAACCATTCAACTCAAATTCAAAACCATTTCAAATGAATAAAAAAAAAAAAAACAGTGATGGGACGACTATGGGTTTTGCCAATCTTTGACAGCTACAGTGACTATACTATTGTCTAAACTTGATTGAATTTTCGGATGCACACTGGTAACGTCATCACTACATAGTATAAAACAAAGTCGCTTTCTCTGTCCCTATGTCCCTTTGTATGCTTAAATCTTTGAAACTACGCAACGGATTTTGATGCGGATTTTTTTAATAGATAGAGTGATTCAAGAGGAAGGTTTATATGTATAATAACATCCATTAAATAGTGGAGAAGTACTGTTATTTTTGAGGTTTCTAATGTGATGTCGTAAATAATTACATTTTTCGCTTACATTGCAAACGCAGGCTGAACCCTACGAGTTTTATCAAAATAATGTACTAAGTATTGTACACATTGAAAAGGTCTACAGAAAAGTCCGTGATGGTATATGTCTATCTCTTATGGATAACCCACAATAACTTTTTTTTGTCATTTACTTTTTACGACAAATAATGGCTAATTTTCGAAGCGATTTTAACCAATACAGCATTAATCCTTAACCAATTAAATACCTTGAATACAATGTTCATTTAATATAGATCTATATGGCCCTTTACACCGTATGATTTAACTGAATATTTTCGAAGATATTACAGATTTAAAAATTGCGGGACGTAGCGTTTGCGGCGGTACCGGCCGGCCGCCCGGTGCGGCAAGAGCGTGCCTACTGCCTATCTATAAATAGCGCGTCTGAGGCCGCGGTTTTTCCCCCCCTGGCTGGAGGCTTTGAGTTCTCTCAAGGCAGCCGCAGGATTGTCCGGTTAAGTAGTCACGACCTCTCAAGGTCAACTACGAGATGCCATATTATAAAAATAAAAAAATAAACGCGGTTTTCCCTATAGCACTTTGAATTTAGCAGCGATCGGACGCGTTTACTATAAAAACGTGCTTTTCAGCGCTACAACGTATTATAAGTAAGTTACGATAAATAATTGTATGATAGTAGTTTTAAAATATAAATTATATTCTATTCTTAGGTTAATTTTTAAATCGCACTTATAGTAATTATAAGTACCTACATAAGGTGAGATAATATTAGATTAAATAAAACCATAATTTATGGATTGCAATTTTCTATTAAGATCTTGATTAAAATTTACAGTTAGATCAATTTAATATTAGGGAAATTATTTTCAAAAATCATGATTTAAGGTGAGATATGTAAGTTCAGAAAAAGTACTTAATAGAATAGGTATCTTTTGGGTATAGGGAAAGGGGGATTGTTTTACTCCAAATTTAACGCGTGCGGGCCACGGGCAGTAATGAATAAATCAAAACTACTGAATCGATTTTAATCACATAGGCTATATATATGTATTTTATACCCGTGCGAAGCCGGAGCGGGCCGCTATGTTTTTATATACAACGTCCACAGTTTTTCTGTAGTGTATTTAGTATCAGCATTGCACCCGTGCGAAGCCGGGGCGGGTCGCTAGTTAGATATAAGCCCTTTAATTTAATGCCGTATTGTCGTCTCCAGTTTGTATAAGTTAACTTACTTACTTACTTACTTTCTCCTTCTAATTTTTGAAGTGAAAACTTCTTTACCGGCGTTGTATACTTTTTTTGTAATGGGTAAAAAATTTTAAACTCGCGTCAGGACGTGACCTGATCGAAAATTCGTAAGACGGATGGAGAGTAGACAGCCGGCGCGGCGTAGGAGAGGAAGTATCCCCGTCTCTTTCTACGGCGCGGCGAAAATGTATGCCTGCGCCTGCTGTTTCGTTTAGGCGGCGCGGGGCGCTTGCGCGAATGTTCGTGTGTGTTTATGTTACAGCGTGCCACGCGCATCCATGGATGGTAAAACCTGATGGCCCGGCTGTCTGTGTAGTGGCCACACTGCTGTGTATTCGTAAAATTCGTGTATATAAAGTGTTTAAAATATGGAAATTTATAGTACTGATAATTAAAGCAATTTGTGCAAAATTATTCCCTAACCATTCCAAAATATCAAAAATGCACAACGTTCACATTCAAGTTTTCACTTCTGCCGGCACTCCCGGAGTGCAACCCGTCGTTTTTTTATTTCTTCTTCTTCTACTTTCTGGGGAAAACAGGCGTGATTTATTTTATTTTACATTAATGCAGTGCAAAAATTACACTAAGTTACATTATAATGTGGTGTAACATAGTTTCAGGCAGTATCTCCGTGAGTTATGTAGCTAGATGACAGGCGCAGCATCGAATGTAATGCATTCACGTCTTGACTGTAATTCATAGGGATGAAAGTGCTGGAGTAGGTGTGCAACAGAGACAAACCTTCGTAGAAATTGTCTTGCGATTGTGCTGTAGTGGATATGATGCGGTTATTTTATTTTATTTGGGAAAATAAACGGTTACACATTACAATATTACATAAAATATGAGCAATAGAGTGAGTAAATGTATAACCCACGACATTTTCCACATATTATAAAGAAAAGATATAAAACTAATGCGATCGATGTGCGCTTACAATGTGATACAATAAAATTACATAAGTGTCAATAAAACTAAACACTAAACAGGTATGCAAAAAATAAAAAGGATAAACTAGAAATTATAAATACAGTCCAAGTTAAGAATATTATGGAACAATATTCAAAATAGTGTCACGAACAAGGCCTCTAAATTTACTGGTTGGAAGAGCGAAGATGTCAATATTTTGAAATAGATTATTATATTGACCAGTAAGACGACGTAGAGGTGCTCGTAAGCCTGCATTCGTTCGACTAGAAGGTACTGCAAATAGGGGTCGTGCGCGCACCCCTCGGCCTATGGTTGTTCTAGGTACCACGTAGCTAATCCTATTAGTGATATCCATACAATCACAGGCGTTATTACATAGTTATAGTGCATAGACGTGGCACAGACAGCGGGGTAATTGCGTAACACACTCACAATAGGAATGGCTTTCATTTTGAGTTCAGCAACATTCATTGTGTTATTCACGCTGTTGAACAGATTTTTTTCTTAGACATATGAAGCAATGGATTAGCAATATCCTTCAAAATGGTTCAGATTGTGATTAATAGTGTGTTACGCAATAAGGGTGTTTAGGGTAGGCATACATCAGCACAGCCGGGCTGTAAAATCGAATATATTATGTGGATATATGTTTTGATAAAATGCCATACGGCTTTTTTTTTTTTTTGAGGATGGGAAGTCATCAAATGACCCCTCCCGCTCTGGGTGGAGCGGAAGCGAGTGTCAGACTCTTACTGACTAAAACCCAACCGTGTTCCTTCCTTAGCCCTTTATGTTCCGAGCCAGCGGTAACCCTTTCGGACAATCCCGCTGACCCGGCAGGCTTCGGCCCTGACATCTCTTTGAGGCGCGCGTGGAACACGTACGCGCCGTCCGGCACGGGCCTGGTCCTGATCGGACGGTGAGCTATGCCGTACGGCTTAGCCGTACTTTCACAGCGTGCAGCTAAAAATCACCTGCGACATCCCAATTTGGCGAAAGTAGGCACTAGCTAAATCAAAAGCCGAATATAATGTAGCAATTGCATGGAGTCGTCTTTTTTGATCCTTTGTACAGATGCCAGCACATCAAGCTACTAAAATCTGTCAAATTTCTTTAATAGACTTTCAACTCCATCGCTAAAGCATAAGGTTCAAAGTAGATTGGGAAAATTTTAAAGTTTCAGGTTTGATGTGCTGGCGTCTGTACAAACACGTCTATCTTGCCGTGAAAAACTACGGTTTATTCGCGTTATGTAGGCACGGTCGTCAGTGTTGTATGGATTTCTATGGAAACTTGTTAACGGACAGATTTTTTCTACAGTGCGGTTTATATGCCGTACCGTAAAGAAATCGTACCGTGTGCGCACGATGACGTATCAAGCTATAGATTTCCAGTTTAAATTGACTTTTCAGATCCCATGACTGAACACTGACTCGCAAAATATGTATAGGCCTGGGCCTAGTTTGGGAGTTAGGACCAATTCTTTGTAATACATTCACATTGTAAGATGGCACTTTTGGGTATGTTTCTTGTTGACAGATGCGGACGAATTTTTCTATGCCATTTGATTATTTCCCCTCCTTTTTATACTTGTACTTACATATTATTATTTTAAGACAAAAAAAATTAATTGTGACTTGAGTGTCTGTCTTATTTTGAATGTATTTATTCTAATGTTTTTTTTTTCATTGTACGAAAAACCTATACAATGTGAGGTCAGGTAAAACTGGAAATGTATAGCTTGATATGTCGTCATGAGTACAAAGGGCTTTATTCAACAAAGTCTGCCAGCCCGAACAAGTGTGTAGCACGCGTTACGTAAGTACATACAAGCGCCGCATTTTCGTAAGTTCCTCAAATACACAATCCAGGATCCCTATTATGTTTCAGTAAAGTGAACAGATTGTTTGATGTTCATCAGAAATGCTCACCTGGGGTAATGTTTTGTCTACATCTTGTAATAAACATACTTTTTTAACGAAATTCATGGGGCCTAAAATGGCTACTTTGGCAGAATCATAAAAGGATAACATTATGAATCATAGTGGACAGTTAACTGTTAAGTTAATCGTATCAAATCCAATTGGTGAAGGATTTTTCAGTAATTTTTTTTTTGTCTGTGCAAAAATACCAATCAACCCAATCCAAATCCAATCCCAATCTCTTTGATTATACCTACGTAATGCAGCGAAAAAAAGAAAAACACGGACTGTCTTCGCCATATTTTAATTCATAATGTTATCCTTTTATGATTCTGCCAAAATGGCCTTTTTAGGCCCCCTGGTAGCAGTTAGATAGAGAGTGTGACATACCCAGACATACTAATTGTATAAAATCGTTTTTTTTTAATATACAGTGAAACCTGGTTAATTGGGATCTCAAGGGACCAAGACACGTGCCAATTATTGAGGGTTTCCAATAATCCAGTTTTCCAATTAAGCAGGTTAAAATTATAGAGGTAAACTTGGAAAAACTCTTAGAATTTAAGTCTCATTTAACCAGGTTCAAAAAGTCCCATTAACAGAGGTAATTTAATAAAAAAGAACCGGGACCTCATTGCAACTCTCAATAATAGAGGTTTCTCACTTATCCAGGTCCCGCTTAACCAGGTTTCACTGTAAATGAATACCCAATGCACAAAAAGCCAGGCTGCACGTGCGCCTAGCTTTGTGTGCATTAGGCCCGAGTGCGTAGACAAATGACAATCGCTTATAAAGCGTTTCGTACCTATTTCTACAAACAGTCATCGGGATTGACATAAGCATTTCGATAGCTTATTTCAGTCTCATACATTTTGACTTTTACATCATATTATCGCTGATATTAGGTATATTGCACTCATGTGGTAAGTAGATGTTAAATTCAAGGGGTGCAGCATTAGCTCACCGTCCGATCAGGACCAGGCCCGTGCCGGACGACGCGTACGTTTTCCACGCGCGCCTCAAAGAGATGTCAGCATCATACGGAGGGGCCCGTCAGGGCCGAAGCCTGCCGCGTCAGCGGGATTGTCCGAAAGGGTTACCGCTGGCTCGGAACATAAAGGGCTAAGGAAGGAAAACGGGTGGGTTTTAGTCAGTAAGAGTCTGACATTCCCTTCCGCTCCACCCAGAGCGGGAGGGGTCATTTGATGATTTCCCATCCTGAAAAAAAAAAAAAAGGGGTGCAGCATCTGACACCCGTAAGGCACTTGGCTTGGCCTGGCCACGAAGACCGTGGCCAGGCCAAGCCAGGTGCCTTACCTACACACGGTCAGACCTACACACGGCGTAAAAACCGCGTCGGAGAAAAAAAGTGTCCGTCACCAAGCTTCTATAGTGATCCATAAAACATTATCGACCATGACTACACACGGCGAATAAACCGTACTTTTTCACGACAAGAAAAGCGTGTGCGTACAAAGAGCCAGGCTTACATTGCTGCGCGCACAGTAATGGCAAAATATTAAAATGAGTTTAGTTTTAGTTTAAAACTAACACAGGGAATAAATTGAAAAGGACAAACTTAAGTCTCTGTAGCATATATCACTCATGTTATGTCTAAGTCACTCGCAAGTCGGTGATACAACCGTGCGCTATACCTAAGTCATGTACCTATGCACAATAGGAAACCTGATGGTTGTCAACCTGTAGGGATATTGGCTACCAATGTCAAATGATAAATGATAAATGATTTTATTTTTGTAAGTAGGTTTGCACAAACACTTTTTACACGTCAATCATAATATATTTTTTAAACTAGATGAGGTCGGGGTTTTCCTATCTGAGAGCGGTTCAGGCAGCGGTTCTCCATCTCCCTCAATTTTACCAAAGTCAGTTGTCTTTTATCCGTGGAATAAAATTGACGTCTGGCAGTTCTAGTATGGAAAAAAGGTCAAAACTTCAAAATTTATTCTTATGATAAGACTTATTCTAGGTGTAAAATTACAGTGGAATTCGCCCTTAATGAGATTTAAACTTATTTCTTGTATAATTTTGGAATTCTATCATGTGCATAATTAAATATGAAAACAATAATTGCGATAGCTGTGAGTAGTGTTTTTTTTTTTCAAATTTATTTTTATATTTAGCAAAGTAATGAAGATATTTTTGTAGAGGAGACACATTTTTAAACGGTTTTATTTATACTTACTGTGAACACGTCATTTTTAGACTACCCAAAAAATAAGAAGCATTCTCAAATATAATCAGTTATTTCAACATAACAGTCACCCGCCTCGGTGGCGCAGTAGGCAGCGCGTAAGTCTCATAATCTTAAGGTCGTGAGTTCGATCCTCACCCGGGGCATATCTTTTTGTTAATCCGACAACCGAATAAAGTTATCCTGTTGCGTATTTCCTACCTATTTATGTAAATTACCTGTATTAAAATAATTCATTTTTATATTATTATTTTTTTTTTATATATAAAAAATACGTTATTTTCCTTGACCAAAAGTTTATATCGTGCAGAATTTTCATCTAATATTATTAAAGATTAGCAAAATTTTCGTATCTAAAAACCAACTCAAAATCCAAACCCCTTTTAACCCCCTTATCTCAACCCCTGAACGTCAATATTAAAATAAACCGTAATTATTAATCGCAAGACTTACCCTAAATACTCAAAAAGATCTTTCACGAGGTTTTAACCCACTTAATAACAACGTTCCAAATGCAGTTCCAACGAAAACCTCAGTGATATTAAATTAAAACGGGAAACGTAATATCCTTAAAATGGGATTAGTATTCTTGGCAGGATTAATATCTTGCAAATTAGTCGACCACTGAGTGAGTATAAATATTCAAGGAGAGATTAAAGGGTTAATGTTTCAGATTCTGCGAATCGTTGAGCTGTGGTTTAACTGAGTAAAAGCCTGATTCCGAAGCCTAGTAAATCTTTCAATATTAACCTTTTCTCAACTAGGTTACGGTCGGCTTCAAGTCTGAATATCAATATATATTTTCAAGGAAGATTGCTACCTGATTTCAAAATGTGACTACTGAGCGATATCAATATTGAGAGGTAGGTCGTAGTAGTCAGAATTGTTTAGTATTTTTTGGATTTAAAAGAGTGTCCGTGGCGTTTCTTTCCCGGTCTTTTCCATTATTTTTTTAGATGTTTAAGACCGTAATTATTATTTTTTAAGAAAATTATAACATAAAAAATTTAGTAACTATGTCACTATCCTTAGAACTTATATGATAAAATTGTTAAGAAATCAGTTGTCCTAATAGTGATTGTAAGAACTCATGCCGCCTGTGATACCTACAGATTTATCCTAGTACAGGCATCATACTTTGTAATGCCTATATTATTTCTAAAGTTTATATGGTATTTTACCAATTTTTTTATTGTTATTATTATAGGAATCTACTAAGCTTTAGAATTGGCAACTAACACAATCATTTTATAACCGACACCTTGACAACTTAAAAGTGTCTGTAAATGGTTTACTTAATTAAAATCAATGTCAAATCAGTAACATGTCAGTATCTGCACTGCTTATTCTGAATCTAAATTGAAAGCGTAGAAGATCATTTACGATTCTAAATTCATTTTTATATGACCTCCAAAACACCGACATACCTAAGTTATGTGTTAATACCGTTCTACTTCTAACTGTTTCCTTAGTATGAATCTCATGTTTGTGACTTCGTAAGTACGGGTTGACGGGTTAAGCCCGCACGCACTAAATTCCAGTAAAAACCTACAAAAAGTTTTATTACAAGCCTCTAATTTATTTGGGGCGCTTTTCGAGAGCTAAGTAACAAAAAATAATGTTAAAAGAACTTCTGGGGACCTGGATGTAAGGGACCAAGAAAGAAGTCTGATAGATGGGCCGTAGTTGATCCTACAAGCTTTTCAAGTAATCTTCTTTACTTTGTCGACATTTTCGTTACAGATTATGATAGGGATTCTGGACTTTATTTTCTTACATATCATACATAATCAGCGTATAATGTTTTCGCTGCTGGAACAAAGGCTTCCTCTCTGTAAGAGGGAGTGATGCCGTATTCCACCACGCGGGCCCAGTGCGGAGTAACTTCTTATTGATTAGCTATTTCTTCTGCCCTTCGCCGTAATCAGAAATCTACATAATTTAAATCTTAAATCCATTCATTCACTGACAGATATCGCACAGCCTAAACCACTGGGTTTAGAAGCACGAAATTTTGCAGAAGAGTTTTTATTTTTTTGTTATTATCCACAAATTAGTAGGTATACATAAGTCTTTGTTCTTACAATTTTACTCGCCAAACTTTCTAGTTTGATGTCGAGAAGCGCGGGGTAATTAATATACGTACTTAAAAAAAACTAGTAAAGAACTAACATGCCTAACCTTAAAGCTACTAACTATGTTAATACGCGTCTGCCATATAATTATGTTCATGGAGGCACGCGCAGATGGTTTCGCGGCGATCTTGCGCAATCATTAAAGTCACCACCACTATTCTCTAAGACCACGTAACCCCAAACAATGACTATTTCATGAAATCTTGACATTTTGGGATTATACTAACCTAACAAGTTGTATTACTGATTCTAATGATTATGATTATGTAAATACATATTTGTTACTGCCGCGAATCATATTTTGATCGACGTACAACTTAATACTGACCAGCAAATTGCAAAAAACGTAAGAAAATTAGAATTTCGCGGGTTACCTTAGCGCTTCCGGAGTGGAGTGTTCGTCATTTTTGCTTAATGGAATAACCTATCGGGAACAAAGCTTGTCATCTTATAACGTAGATGGGGAAATTAGTTTAAGGCATTTACTATTTAGAATTTACTAGTTCCTAACCCGAGTCCTATTTCACGAAATATTTTCTCAATCAGCAAAATTTCATCCAGTTTTTTCTCAACCATTAGTAAAACACCCAAATATTTCTTTGTTCTCCTCTAGCTTTTTATTACTTTCTCGCTACGTCGCAGAATTTACAAATTCATTGGAACCTTTCTAAAAAGTCTAAATTCGCATTAAAATTATTGACAGGCCCTTCAAAAAGGTTTCAACAAATGAGATAGTCAATTCGTCACGTTGAAATTTCGATGTATTTTTTATCAGGTTTTATTGTGTTCTAAATAAATTTTTGAATTTTTCATTACATAGTCTGGTGGTGACCTACTCGCCAAAATGAGTTTCTATTTTTATTTAATTTGGTTTGTTTCGTGTTTTATTGCTTTGTACGGTATTACTGAGGGACGATTCTCATAATTTTAAGAAAGTTCACAGTCTGAAGGCCAATTCCCGTATTTAAAAACTTTCAAAATCTAGTAGCAATCTCATTTCAGCGACAGTCAATGTCAAAAACTTGTCAAAAAATTAGGGAAGTTACAGGTATTTTTGACAGATTGAGGCTGAGATCAGACTGTGAACATTCTTAAAATTACGAGAACTGCCTCAGATCTAAGATTGAGATCTATCATATCTATAATCTGTCAGAATAGAGTGTATCGAGCAGTTTAATTATCAAATGTCCTCTTTTCCTGTATTCAAACTCCAGTACAATAAAATATTTCGGAAATACGTTATTCGTTTGATTGATCGGTACACCAGCGCCATCTGGTTGCTGGCACGAGCCGAATGAAAGCCGAATTATAATTGTGTAGCTAGTGCTTGTTGTTCAACAAATACTGCCGAATCGAATTTGGTGAGCTGAAGATGTGTGAGCACCTCTGGTATTCAGTCTCATCAGAAACATTAGTTTCAGTTTTCTTCCTCGACATTTTTATACTGCAATACCCAGTTACAGTAAACTTAGCAGAAATCCTTCAACGTCCAGTAAAATATGTAGAATACCTATGTCCAAGAAAAAGTCGATCGGCTTAGTTCGAATTCTGCCGAGGCAGCCCGGGCATGTTTTAGCAAGCGTAGATGCCGAACGAAGTTTGCAGACTCGCATGAGCCGAATAAAAACCGAATTATATTGTGTAGTTATTACTTCAGATCAACTTTGTTGGTTAACAAATGCTGCTGACCAAACCGCACTGGGCCCGCGTGGTGGATTATGGCCCACTCCCTCTCACAGAGAGGAGGTCTGTGTCCCAGCATTGGGAACATTGTGGGCTGTTTATACTAAATACTGCTGAATCATATCTGCCGAGTCGAACATGTGTCCAGCACCCATATTCAGCCTTACCAGAAACCCTAGCGTTAGGTTCTTCTCAGACATTTTTATAGTTACACAGTAAACTTGAGTAAACTTAGCAGAAATCCCCCATCTTCCAGCTTCACTTCTAAGGCCTTTTTACCGAGCGTTATAAATATCAAATGTCCCCCCTATTCAAAGTCCAGTAGAATAAAGTCGACTGCTGAAGTTTTTGTACTTTAAAAAGCATCCAAGAACACCTTTCAATGTGCTACAAGATATCGGACCAAGTTTAAGACAACTTTAACTTGTCTCAAACAAGTTTTCTAGTGTTGTAAACGCTGATGTCGACAATTTTCCTGCCGTTGCAGCAGAGTTTTGTACTTGTCAATTGGCTTGGTTTGTTTAATGTGTTTTTAAAGTCATTTCTAGTAGCCCAGTGTATTAAGTGTTCTATTAGTCATCATCTGCCTAGCCTTTTCCCAGCTGTGTTGGGGTCGGCTTCCAGTCTAACCGGGTGCAGCTAAATACTAGTATTTTACATGGAGCGACTGCCTATCTGACCTCGACAACCCAGTTACTGGGTAATACGATACCCCTTGGTAAGACTGGTTGTTAGACTTTCGGGCTTCTGACTACCAGTAGCGACTGTCAAAGATCCACGAAAGACACCTAGGACCAACCGCTTAACGTGCTTTCCGAGGCACGGAGGGGTCTTGGTAAAGATGGTCACCCATCCACAGACCAAGCGCGGCAAGCGTAGCTTAACCTGATCGATTGACCTGTGCGGCTGTTGTTATGTAGCCACGGGCCCCTCATTAAGTGGTTTATTAGTATATTATACCTTTATTTCATTTACAAGACATGCCTATTACCTATTTATATTCGTCATAAAATGTGATACCATTCCTTATTAATTATTGAATTAATTGTTTGCTACAAACGACCACTGTTCCCATTCTCTCACAGTTAATAAAACATGGTTTTTTATATTGCATTATTTACATTCTATATTATCATTATTCATTCCACGTTTATATTGTTATCGGTCTTAAAATATTTCAATAACCTTGACACCGATAACCCAACATCGATAACTTTCTTATCGAGTCTCGCACATCACTGGCCGTGCAAATAGAAAAAGATAACAGGATAGTGGCAGAGACATTTTAATGGAATTCCTCTCCTGTTCTCTAACAAATATCGCGAATAGAACAATTTATCTTAGCATTCCGTATTTTAAAAGTCTTCAGAAATGTCAGGGTTAAAAGAGTTATTATAATCCTACGAGTATTTCTTTTAGTTTGAAATACTATGTTGATCTTAGAAGATTGCTACTTTAATTTCTGTTTGATAGTTCTGATGTATCGACCTAAAGAAACATTGCTCATGCAGAAGTCAACAGCAGTGCGATTCTGTAACCATCTCACCGTGAAAACCTGAAAACTTAGGTGAAGTGAGCGTGGAGTGAGCTGTCAATAGTGTCAATTCCTAGCAAAACAAACCCACATCACCTAAGTTTTCACGGTGAGATTTTTACAGAATCGACCGGCAGACCTGCTAGTCAGCCGAGTTAGAAACAGCGGGTTCATTGCGTAACACACTAACAGTAGCAATGGCGTTAATTTTGACAGTTAAACAGCGGGTTCATTGCGTAACACTAGCAATGGCGTTAATTTTGACAGTTAAACAGCGGGTTCATTGCGTAACACACTAACAGTAGCAATGGCGTTAATTTTGACAGTTAAACAGCGGGTTCATTGCGTAACACACTAACAGTAGCAATGGCGTTAATTTTGACAGTTAAACAGCGGGTTCATTGCGTAACACTAGCAATGGCGTTAATTTTGACAGTTAAACAGCGGGTTCATTGCGTAACACACTAACAGTAGCAATGGCGTTAATTTTGACAGTTAAACAGCGGGTTCATTGCGTAACACACTAACAGTAGCAATGGCGTTAATTTTGACAGTTAAACAGCGGGTTCATTGCGTAACACTAGCAATGGCGTTAATTTTGACAGTTAAACAGCGGGTTCATTGCGTAACACACTAACAGTAGCAATGGCGTTAATTTTGACAGTTAAACAGCGGGTTCATTGCGTAACACACTAACAGTAGCAATGGCGTTAATTTTGACAGTTAAACAGCGGGTTCATTGCGTAACACTAGCAATGGCGTTAATTTTGACAGTTAAACAGCGGGTTCATTGCGTAACACACTAACAGTAGCAATGGCGTTAATTTTGACAGTTAAACAGCGGGTTCATTGCGTAACACACTAACAGTAGCAATGGCGTTAATTTTGACAGTTAAACAGCGGGTTCATTGCGTAACACTAGCAATGGCGTTAATTTTGACAGTTAAACAGCGGGTTCATTGCGTAACACACTAACAGTAGCAATGGCGTTAATTTTGACAGTTAAACAGCGGGTTCATTGCGTAACACACTAACAGTAGCAATGGCGTTAATTTTGACAGTTAAACAGCGGGTTCATTGCGTAACACACTAACAGTAGCAATGGCGTTAATTTTGACAGTTAAACAGCGGGTTCATTGCGTAACACACTAACAGTAGCAATGGCGTTAATTTTGACAGTTAAACAGCGGGTTCATTGAGACAGGTGCCGCACGCGGCGTCGTATTAGAATCGATTTGATTTTCCCATCACTGAAACTAGTTAGTGATGGGCGCCATTTTTTGATTGACATCACAAGCTAGTGCTTGTGACGTCAATCAAAAAATGGCACGCTTCGTTTTCATACAGATCGTGATACTTGCGTTATCTAGGTCTATTTATATCTGTGTGTAAAATACTATAAGTAACAAAAGTTAATCAAAACATCATGGTTATTATTTCATTTCATAAGTACTTACATGCTGCTAGTAACGGAAAGTATCCACTATTGCAGTAGCAACGGGTCCTAAGGCAAGTACCTTTAGGAAGATACTAATAATATCAGATCATTAAACTATAATTTAACAACATGATTGATGAGGATGACACATCAGATGTCTCTTAAACCGGCGACCAACAGCTGTTACGTTCGACAATTTAATTTATTCCCAAAATGTTTATGAGAGGGGCGAACTCCACTGTACAATGTTGTGACGACAGCTCTAATACCGGGTTTTCTGAAGAGGGGTACCTACGGACTTTTGCAGAGAATATTATTCTAATTACACCTTTCGGTTTCCCCACGATGTTTTTCTTCACCGTTCCGTTCATTTTCTGGTTCTACGCAAAAAAACTTCAAAGCAAAAACTTCAGCCTTTAAAATGATTCCATTGATGGGACGCAAGCCTCCTCTATGTGAGAGGCAGAGGGCCGTACTCCACACGAGCCCAGTGCAGGTAGGTAGATGTCATATGTCTTCGAATTTTTGGTTCTAGGACGTGCCGGTTTATTCTTTCAAAGACAATGTGACATACGCTAACACGAAATGGGTCCGCGTAGTACATTACGACTCGCGTCCTCGCACAGAGAGGTGGAATGGGTCTGAAGTGTCCCAGCAGTGGGAATATTATGGGCTGATTATGATAATACCTACCTCAGTAGTTGAAAAGGTAGTAATGTCATCACCAATCAGTCAACAAAGGCTGGGTTCCGTTAGCTAAACACTGACGTACAATGCGTGCCACGAAAGATGAGACTTGACACACCACGTGGTTTGACATGCGCAGTATACGATTTTAGGTATCTTTAGCGGTATGAGGTCTGAGTGCGGGACGGGACCGGACGTCATAGGGGCGGCGGAAAGAGCGGGGGAGGCGGGGTCAAGTCTCATCTTTCGTGGCACGCATGCATTGTAAGCTGCGTTCTATTTACCTATACATACATACTTACATAATGTCGCTCCTTTATCCATGGGGGTAGGTAGAAACTATAGAACGCCATCAGCTACGATCTATTATTGATCGTTAAAATAAATCATATTAATAAATTTTATTTTTTTATCAATCCTTACATACTCCTAATGATTCGTTTATTTATTTTTACTATTTATGTACACACATATATAAACAGATACGAAATAATCAGAACAGAAAAATAGGTACAAAGGTGATGCTTATTTCATAAGAAATCTCTTCCAGCATACCTGCGATAGGACAATAAATAGAGAGATGTAGACAGCGTGTGAAAGAGTAAAGGAGACAAAAAATAATACATACAATCCAATCTAAAAACAATTCACTTAAAAAAACTAAACGAATATTATAAGAATATACTTACATAAATACAAATAAAAATACATACTTCTATAATAAATATCACTAGAATGTTAATAAATATTAAAACGTAATCAGAAAACAATAATAAATACATACACAACTATGATAAAGTGGAAAGATAGTGTTCTTTTACCCTTCTCTTAAAAACTGCAACAGTTTGGCAGTCCCTAATTTCAGGCGGTAGTGCATTCCACAGCCGCACCGCGTGCACTGTGAAGGAGTAGGAGTAGAAGTTGGTGGAGTGGGGAGGGGACTTGAGAAGGTTTTTAAGATGTGACCTGCAAGGCGCATCTGCAGGGCGGGCGTAGGAAAAACGCTCCCGCAGATAGGATGGAGTTTTAGGATTGTGAAGGAGATTGAAAAGCAGACACAATATCCGAGAGTTCCTGCGAAGTCGAATGGGGAGCCACTTGAGTATCTTGCGAAAGTTGGAGACGTGATCATACTTTTTAAGATTAAAAACAAAGCGGATACAGATATTTTGCAAACGCTCAAGTTTATTTAAAAGCTCCTCTGTGGCATCCAAGTAACAGGCATCGGCGTAATCAATAATGGGCTGAATGAGGGTTTGAGCAAGAGAGATTTTGGTGTTCAAGGGCAAGAAGCCCTGGAGACATTTCAACGAATGGAACGTGTAGTGCACTTTACGACTGACTTGTGCTACATGAGCAGTCCACGACAAGTAAGAGTCCATGGTTACCCCCAGGTTTTTAACCGTATGAGCGTATTCAATCTGAACTCCATTCAAACAGAGTGGAGCCAGCGACGCAACATCGAGCCTGTTCCGCATATACCTGCTGCCAATAATAATGGCCTGGGATTTCCTAGGGTTGATTTGCAGTCCAAATGACTGCGACCACTCACTAATCAAATCCAGGTCACTGTTCATGGCAGAAACAGCGGCTTGCGCATCTTCCCTTAAGAAATTATTGTAAAGCTGCAGGTCGTCGGCATAGAGATGGAAGTAGGAAGAGATGACACTGGTGATAGAGTTAATAAAAATAGAAAAGAGAAGAGGAGAGAGAACACCACCCTGAGGCACACCCGCGGTAAGAGAGCACCAATCAGAAGACGACTCATCGAGACGGACCCGCTGCGAGCGGCCTTTAAGATAGGAGTTAAACCAACCAATAGTGGCAGAGGAGAAATTTAGAGATTTAAGGATCCCTAGAAGGATATCGAAATCGACAGAGTTAAAGGCACTGCTGAAGTCAAGAAGTAGAAGTAAAGTAAGACATTTGTGGTCCATAGCCCAGCGGATGTCATCAGTAACCTTCAACAGAGCCGTCACTGTACTATGGCCAGTTCGAAAACCAGACTGAAAAGGACTAAGGAGGTCATTCGCAGATAAAAATACAGAAAGTTGTTGGTGAACAATATGCTCAAGAACTTTAGAAAGAAATGGGAGGATAGAAATGGGACGGAAATCGGTGGGAGAGACCGGCTTAGGAATTTTGGGTAAGGGGATGATATGAGCTTGTTTCCAGGCCTCAGGAACAGTAGAAGAAAACAAAGAGAAATTAAAAATGTGGGTCAAGACGGGAAGTAATGTAGGGAGGATAGGAGAAATCATTCTTGAACAAATATTATCATTACCAACTGCAGTAGAGGAGATAGCACAAATAGATTTTTTGACCTCACTTTCACTCACTGGACTCAATTCAAAAGAAGAACACTGCGGCATTGGCAAACCAGAAAGTTTATTTAACGTTACTGATCTGACGTGCGGATCAATAGTAACAGGGGGATGTGAGAAATGTTTGTTAAGAGCACACACGTCAATGCCATTACTAGGAGCGACCGGAGACTTGCCAATGCCGACAGTTTTAAGAAACTTCCAGACTTCAGAAGAGTTACGATTGTCGAGAGAATTATGGAAGTAGCGTCTCTTTGCATCTCTACACATACGCCTACAGCGATTACGCAGCACCTTATACGCATTCAAGTTACGCTCGGAAGGACAGCGTTTCAACCTTCTTTTGGCTCTGTCCCTACTTGCCATCGCATCCTTAATAGTAGGAGTAAGCCAAGGAGCCGGTACATATTTTACTTTGACTCGACGGATAGGGGCATGCCGGTCAAATAAACTGAGTAAATTGCTGTTAAAAATATGAACCATATCGTTGATACATGAGCTCTCCAAGACGTCCGTCCAATCGATGCTAGCAGCATCACGCAGCAATGCCTCCAGGCATATTCCTTTGTAGTTCCGAAGGAACATATAATGCGGCCTACGCTTAGGAGGGCGAATCCTGTAGGACATAAAGATGAGGTCGTGGTAAGAAAAACAAGCAGTGAGCTGTCCGTGGACAGAAACATTATTAGAGTTAGAGACAATCATCAGGTCCAACAGAGAAGGGGTGCAATTAGGAAAATGATGAGTAGCAGAAAGAGGCAGAATACTAAGGTTATAAGAAGATAAGAGAGATTGAAGTTTGTGTGTACGGCTGTCGTTTTTAAGAAGGCAAGTATTAAAATCGCCCATCAAGACTACGTGGTCATAAGACGGACAGAAAACATCTAACAGCGAATCAAAAGACTCAAAGTAATCAATAGTGAGATTAGGACTGTAAACGACTCCGAGAAGCATTTTAGCATGATGCAAGGAAATTTCGAGAAATAGATGCTCCGCTGACCCCGAGTAAGAAGATGGCGATGTGCTGATAATCTTGTAAGGAATATCAGTGCGCAAATAAATGGCAACACCACCACCCCCTTTCCCAGTTCTATCATTACGGATAAGGACAAAGCCAGGAAGGGCATAATTAACAGATAAGAGAGAGGGCTTAAGAAAGGACTCAGAGATGAGCAAAGCATCTATATGTGCACTGTTAAAGGAAGCCAGAAGATCGGAGTAATGAGCAGGAACACTCTGGGAATTGATGTGGGCTATGTTGAGATTGTTGGGGAGGTGGGAGAACAAAGAGGAAATCTGATCGCAGAGAGTAAGAGAAGAGGTAGAACCACTCGCCGCACTAAGGAAACTACTTGAAGAGGACGAACAAGAGAAAAAAACATCGTTAAGGTCGACACCGATCATAGTTTGCAAAATTAAATAATATGTATAATTATGTATATGTATAAATACAAAAAATAAAAAAAAAAAAAGACTAACAATATTAAAACTACTTAATGCGCACACAACACAATAATAATAATTTATAACGCTCAAATGACACCTATTCGCTGGTGTTGGTAGAGATTTAACACAACATTTGAAAACAGGGTATGTAAAAAGTGTAAAAAAGCAAAATAAAGGCATGAATTAAGTTAACAGAGGACATTAAAAAAAATAAAATTAATTAAAAACACTAATTAACTAACGATAATGTCGGCTACAACAAAACAGTCAATAACAGATGCAAAGTGTAACGAAACGTAACGTCAATATGAGGCAAAAAGAAAAAAATAAAAAAAAATAAAAAATGACAATTGACACTGACATGACTGACAAACGTCACTGTACTACATCAGAAAAATAAAAACATCTACCGGCGAGCTAAACGTTGTGAGAAAAAATTAACTAAAAGTAAATGCTTTGGGTAGATTGGCAAAAGAAAAATATAAATTAAAAGTGTACCGACATACACGAAAGTATTACAGAATGGTGAACGAAAAACATGCAACGGGACGTCTAAATCGGCCAACTCAGCGACGAGCCTTCCTCACAACCTTGTTTTTGGGGGTTGCGGTTACAGACGATGTAGATGCCACTGGTTTACGTTCATACGTCTGGACATTCACGCACCGCGCCGGTTGCGAGTAGTATTTGTGTTTTCTATGTATTGGATTTGTGCCTGGTTGATGTAAAAAGGCTCGTTAAATAAGGTTTATCTATTCATACACGAAATATCTTAGGGGTAATTGTATTCAACATTGCGAACAACTTTTACTATGGGACCAAACCTTTTTTCTTTTTTTTTTTCGTGGGGAAATCCTCCTCCGTCTGGGAAGAACGGAGGGTCATGTCGGACACCTGCCGACTAAAACCCCACTGTTCCTTCTAGTACCATGAGTCGGGGGGCCCGGGAGATACTTGTACATTCGCCAAGCCCCCTGAAATCGCGAAAAAAAAAATCAGCTGTTCCCCACATTTAATAATTCGTCAAAATGTATGGAACAGTAGATTTCTTTATTGCGATTTCAGGTTTGGTCCCATAGTAAAAGTTATTCATAATAATGAGTACAATGACCCCTTCAGATATTACGTGTATGATTAGATGGACCTTATATAGTTTGGATGGCTAGGCTGGGTGACATGGGACGTAATCAAAACTGGCAATATGCGGCTTTACTGCACACCTTTGCCAAACCCTTCGTGAAATACAGGCATGAAGTTATGCCCTATTTCATTATCATCATCATCAGCCTATAGAAGTCCACTGCTGGACATAAGCCTCCCCTATTGCACGCTATTCAACTCGATTTTCGGCAACTCTCATCCAGCTGCTACTAGCTATCCTGCGAAGATCGTCGCTCCACCTAGCCTGAGGGCGTCCCACCTTACCTTTACCGATACGCGGTCTCCACTCAAGAACACGTCTACTCCAACGATTATCGTTTCGATGGATAATATGGCCGGCCCATTGCCACTTCAGTTTTCTTATTCTGTGAGCTATGCCGACAACTTTGGTTCTCTGCCAGATCACCTCGTTGCGGATTCGATCCCTCAGAGTGATGTTCTATTTAATGCGTCCAAATATGGATAAAAATATTTAAGCATTCTATATTAGTTTCTCAGCAAAAATAAATACTTAGCGCTAAAACGACAAACCCGGCTAAAGCCAAGGCCTTACAAAAATGTTTGAATATTCATGAAGGAGAGTTGGGTCGCATTTACCAAATTAATACGGAACTGTAAGAATATCTCTCATTTTAAATAGCTAATTTGTTTCAATATACTAATTTATTATATACTTTAAATATTAAAAAGTCTTGGTCCTGGTTCCTATGTCTACAATCCGTGTTTATTATAAGGACAAGCACTAATAATGATGCTGGGATGGCTTAATCAGTGAAGACAATAGTTACCAAGGTCTTATTCTAATTTGTGTGAATCTAGGGTATGCATAGATCATTATTATTAAAGGTCTGGAAGTTCCGCAACAAGGCAAAGGCGTCTCTACTCTCTTTTCACTTTTTTCTGAATAAAGTTGCTAAAGTTCTTGTTCCTGCCATCTCCGTCTGGGCGTGCTGCGATGTCGCTTGCCATTGAGGCGAAAGCGCCAGGGTAGCCCGCGAAACTCAAATTTTCTTACGTTTTTTGCAATCTGCTGGTCAGTAGGTATTAGGTAAGTTGTTTGTACGTAGATTAAAATTATGATTCGCGACCGTGACAAATATGTATTTACAGAATTACAATCATGAAAGTCATCAACACAACTCTCTAAGACCAAGTAATTCTATTGAATGACTATTTCATGAAATCTTGATCTTTAGGATTATACTAACTTAACAAGTTGTATTACTGATTCTAATGATTATAATTCTGTAAATATTATATTTGTTACAGTGGCGAATCATATTTTTGTCAACGTACACCCAGACATGAGCTGCAAATTGCAAAAAATCTAAGAAAATTTTAATTTCGCGGGCTGCCGTAGCGCTTCTCCCTTAAGAGGGACCCATTGGGTCTTAAGTTTGGCCCATTGATCATCTGACATGCGGCAGATGTGTTCAGCTCAATTCTATATTAGCGTGGCAGCTTACCAAGTGACATCAGTTATCTTTGTGATGAAACGGATAGTCGTATTCCTAACGTCTGTTTGCATAGATAAAATATTTCCAAATAAAAGTCTTGATATTCGCTCTGATTCAAGTTTATGTTAAAAGTATCAAAATAATACAAGCCAACATTTTATTTATTACCACTGCATTGGGTTATAATGACCTAGATTATAGGCGTGACTTTGTAAAAACAGCTCTTAGTTCTAAATTTTGAATATAAAGTTCTCCGTGATGAATAAACAAATATGTTTACTTGAAACTTAGGGCATTAGGGTCGCGGTCTAGATTGTTTTCTTCGAAAGTCAAGTAGATTGATAAGTTCTTTTAACATCATAACATTACTCCTGTAATCCCTGAAGGGTTAGGCAGCGATGTACTTTGATACTCACACATAAAGATAACTGGCGAAATGCCAGTTATCTTTATAAGCCCAGTTATGCACGGGTGATTCTTTTTCGTGCACTCGACTTTAAACACTCTGCTTAGTGCCGAGAGTTGAAAATCTAACTGAGTGTTTTCTCGACGCGATGGAATGCGCTCTGTGTGATTCAATGCTCGGCTCAGATACAGACATATGAAAAATCCAGTGCGCGAAAGAAAACGTCGTGTAATAAAATACCCCGTGCGAACCTGCGGGGTAATTGTGTAATACATTAAGGTTTATTCAAATGTGTATTTCCAATGGGGATTGTCCAAAATTTCTAACCATTATATTTTATTTTATTTTTTGTAAATTTAGAGCATTTTGAGAAATTAATTTGAATATTTTGATGATTGGCTCAATAGTTATTTAAAAAAAAAATATTTAATTATTTTAAGTTTTTAAGGTAGGTGACGTCATCAGTGGCATAAAGATTAAGTGCCGTTGCCTTACTAGTACATAATTAAAAATTTTAATCTGTCAGCACAACGTCAACAATGTCACATCTGTCAAAGTGTCAATCGGCCGAATAGACGTCTTGAATAATCGAATCCTAGCTTAGCGTATTTATTTACAAATGGTTTTTTTTATGTGTAAGTGTCCTCCAAGGAATATACTACTCTCTATCGTCACTAGAACAATCGACGCGGCGACTTAGAAATAGAATAATAACGCACGCGGCGACATTATTACTATTATTGCTGCAAGTTGGAACAAAGCACTTCCTGTATTCCATAACTCTTCCAGTATATTAAATATTGTCGAGTGTTGAAATAATGTATGTAATGTAATAATGAGATATAAACAAGAATGTTTATATTTTTGACATATTTATAATAATTTGACATTTGTCAGATTGTAGACAATACTTGCCTCTTACTTTTTATTTTCTGAGGCAACGATACAAAACTGTACGGCCAAAGACGTACGTAAGTTGAAGGGCAAAGAAGGTCAATCGTATTTTATCAAAAATATCAACAACATATGAATATTTTTCAAAATTAATTAGTCCGTAATGATCAGTAACGCTATTCCTCGAAATGGTTTTTCAATTACAACATTTAAAAAAATATGAACAATGCCCATTGTTGTTGTTTCAAGTTAAACAAATATCAATGTTATTTTAGTGGTAATTATGTTGATTTCAGAATGACTAGCGCTATTTAAAAATTTATAAAAAATGTTTGAAGTGGTAGCGTAAACTGAACTTTATTGTGTGGGTATTAAAGTTATTTTTCCAAAAACTCATATTTGTTTACATGTTTGGCAAATAAATCGAACGGTGATTAGCAATGGCTTTTAATATGACAGTTAGCAACATGCATTGCGTTATTTCGTTGTTGAGCAGACGTTTTCGAACATAATTATGAAGCAATGGATTTAACAATAAACTTCAAAATGAATCAGATTTTGAGTTAAAATGTCTTACGCAAAGCAAGTTAGACTGGTCCTTACAATAAAACCGGATTGTGGACCTAAGGACCAGGACCAAGTCTTTTTAATTAATATCTAAAGTATATAATTATTATACAGAAACGAACAAGCCATTTAAACTGAGGAATATTCTTAAAGTTCCATATTAGTTTGGTAAATGAGATCCATCTTTCCTTCATGAATATTCAAGCATTTTTGAAGGCGTTCGTTTTAGCCGGGTTTGTCGTTTTAGCGTTAAGTATTTATTTTTGCTGAGGATCAAATACAGACTGAATCCTTAAAAAACCTCCTCAAACTCAAATTTTCTCAATTTTTCGAACATATAAAGTATCTAATGGATTAGCACTTCAAAGGTATTCAGATTGTCATTGAAAGTGTGTTACGCAATAATTAGAGTGTTGGGTTAAGTCCCATGTATTTATAATAGGGGGCAAGCCCACCATCAACCAGATACAAATGCTGGGCAAAAACCTAGCTTATCGTCGTTGCGCGTGGAAAAGTCGCTATGTGTTATTTAGTTATTTTCGGTTCTTTATGCAGTTTTAATCGTTATTTCAATACACACATACTGTATAAACAGCTATGTGATAAGTGCAATATTTAAAGACTTAAGGAATGTAGCTATGTGATATTCATACATCGAAAGTTCCGTATAAACACGCTAAGTGTTATTATTCATATAGCTCAAATAAGTTCACTAAAAACACATAGCGACTTTTGCACGCGCAACGACGTTATGTGATTCTTTCAGTAAATTTATCATTTGTTCAATTACGGAAATCATAATTCAATTTCCATTTTTACTTAGACCATTTATTTCTTCACTAGCAGCGCCCCGTGGTTTCTCCCGCATAAGTTTCGGTCCCATGGGAATATTAGAATAAAAACTATGCTATGTCTTTTCCCGGGACTCAAACTAGCTCTATACCAAATTTCATCTAAAGCGGTTTAAGCGTGAAGAGGTAACAGACAGATTGACACACTTTCACATTTATAATATTGGTATGGATAATAAAAACCAAAACCCTGTATTGTTCTAACGAGCTTCGTTTAGTAAAAGTTGTACCTAAATTAAATAACATCAGCAAAAAAGTCTCTTTGTATAAAATCTGAACTAGGTCAGACACACGAACTGTAAAGAAACTTCATCGCAGTAAGATACTAACTTTATCCGGGCTTTGTAATCATTTGGATAAATTGTGAACTTCCTAGGGACCTGGAATAACAATGCGGGGATGTCTACAACCGTAAAATTATTTTGCATAACTTGGGCACCTGTGACCCCTTTCTCTTAAATTATATTTAGGCGGTCTGCTAGATGGCGCAGGAGCAGGGGTGGGCCAGTGGTAACGGCCACGGCTTACTAGTTGTAGGTCGTAGGTTTGAAGCCAGACGGGCGCTTACTTGCTGTAAATTATTTCATTACCGTCTGCACTGTGATTCTGTAACCATCTCACCGTGAAAACTGCCGGTCGATTCTGTAAAAATCTCACCGTGAAAACTTAGGTGATGTGAGTTTGTTTTTGCTAGGAATCGACACTATTGACAGCTCACTCCACGCTCACATCACCTAAGTTCTTACGGTGAGATTTTTACAAAATAGCACCGCTGAAGTGAGCGTGGAGTGAGCTGTCAATAGTGTCAATTCCTAGCAAAAACAAACTCACATCACCAAAATTTTCACGGTGAGATTTTTACAGAATCGACCGGCTGCTCTCAAAACGGTGAAAGAAACTTTACGAGGAGACTGGCTTGTTCTGGAACCAAATAAGACATGTGACATCTACCAGTCCGCACTGGGCTCGAGTGATGGATTATGGCCCTCTCCCTCTCACAGAGAGGAGGCCAGCAGTAGGATCATTATATGTTGATTAAGTTTATGCTACTAGATGGTAAGTAGTCACTGCTGCATAATATAGATATTTTCAATAGCAGGATCATCGCAGCTGAGACAAAGAAGCTGCAATGATTCATGTGTTTGTAATTAGGTACACTAACAAATTTTTCAAAACCAGAACAAAATAAAGCAACTTTTGTCTCCGCAACTAATTTGTCTCTCACATCAAAGTTAGATTAAGATATGTATGAAAGTGCGACAGCTGGAAGATATTTAGTCCGCGGGTTTGGATGCAACTGTCGCCCGTCTATTGGTTGCAATGCAGGGGACAGCGACAGAGACAAAAAAATTGCTGGGCTACAGACAAAGTTGCACGTGGGTGCAAAGGTGCTTGGTGGCAGATACAGTATCTAGATGCTGGTTGCGACTTCGCTGGGGTGACATTAGTACGTAAGTAGCTTAAGTTACAGCTCTTATAACAACAGAAATCTGTCAGTGGAAGTCACGTTAAAAAATTAAAAATTCTTTTCCTGTCTGACCGTGTTGTTCTTCTAAACTACGACACGGATTTTGTTGTGGTTTTCACCATCATTTAGAGAATTTGTTCCGGAAGGTTTATGTGCCTAATTTATTAAATATATCTACATAAATAAAACAAATTCGGGTTAGTTACACCATTTATAACTCAAGAACGCCTAGACCGATTTTTATGATCTTCGATTTGTTGGATTTGTCTCCACCCCGAAGGGCAGAATAACTATAAAGAAATGGGAAAAATTCACGAAAAAAATAATAATGAAGATAATTTGTTTTCTCAAACATGTAGGCTGTACGAAATTCAGTGAAATTGGCAGCTAGTAAATAATAAAATCTAGTTTCTCTTAACCCATCGCGCGCCAATTAGCAGACGCAATAGAAATTTTATTGTAAAAAATAATGTTCGCTTAAAAACCGAGGGAAGCAGGGGCGGGTTGATAGTGTTCAATACATTCAAATTCCCAAAAAAATTACTCCAGTAGGTATTACGTCATTTATTATGCTTTGCACAGTAATCACTGAAAGATATTGTAGTATTGTATGCAATCCCTAATTTGCTTTCTCGGTTCCACTCGCCAATTTGCATCTAGAACGTGGCACGACTAGCACCATTGTCCCACGGTCTTGTATAGAAGTGTGTAGTGATGTTATGTTGTCAACAGAATATACTATTGAGTTAGTTTTCAAATTGAGAAAAAGGTGGAGTTCAATTTGTCATAGAAGAGTGTAGAAATAATATTTAAAACTCGGTATTGTTCTCAGTCAGAGTTGTAATTGGTCTTAGGGGTTCTCCCCTACGACTAATAACACTGACCTTTATTAAATCTATCCACGCGGATCAGAAGATCTGCTCTGCGTTAAGCTGCTCTCACTACGCTCAATCCGTAGATTGGTCATCATTGTTTACATATCGTACCACTCGTGAATATTAAGATGTTCTTATACAAAGACACGGTATACGGTGCACGCCAAAGTTGTTTATAACAATTATCTGCCTAAGCAATTTCTTCTCCTAATCATTACTTCTTGCTTATTGTTTCTTGCTTCTTGTTTATTTGCATTGCAATGATCTTTCTCCTAACTTTTTTCGTCTACACGAATTTTATCGACATCTTTTCTCGTCACTAGTTAAGTTACATCTCGCGCGCCATAGGCGACACTTAATGGTCTGCCACTTCGCTCATTTTCTTCACCGCCTTATTTTACCATTGTGTCAAGAGTGCTGTCGTATTCTTACTATTTTGATGTTCAAAATGTTACATTTATTCGTCTGGTGTTTTGACAATGTAATATGTATGTTTGATGGTGTAATATGCAGAAATACTGATATATTTTTTTAAGTTTATCGAATCTATTAAAAAAGTTATTCACGTTTCTAACATTGTCTGTTATAATAGCTTTTGGCTGGGAAGGAGAATATTCTTTAGCTGGTATATACATAGATAGTTTTCATTTCTTTTGCGTTCGTACAAACTTTACTACTATTATATTTTTAATATATAATATAATTATTCGAAGTATATATGTATAGTCGTAGGTTCGAACCCAGAAAAGCGCTGTACTTAGTGTAAATTATTTCATCACCACTGCTCTCAAAATGGTGAAGGAAAACATCGTGAGAAAACCGGCAATGTCCTAGAAACAAAAATTCGTTCGTAGACATGTCACATCTACCAACCCGTACTAGGCCCACTCCCCCTCGAAGAGAGAAGGCCAGTGTCCCAGCAGGGGAACAATATAGGCTGATTATGATATAATTATTTGAACGGGCGTGTGGTTAAATAATAATAACAGCCACATGGATCCATCTATCACGTTAAGATCTTTTCTTACCAAGACCCCTCAGTGGGGTAAGTAATAGATGATATAACAACAAAATCTCTAATATTAACAACATATAACAACGGAACCTATAATTTTATTTAATATAGCGATTAGTTAATATAATGAACGATTGATATAATTTTAAAATAACTAATTTTTATAAGCATAACATACATTAAATATAACATCGTTTGACATAACATACATTAAATATAAAATCGTTTGACATACCACTCAAAAGTTATAAAACTTATTTGGTCTAATATGATCTCATGGCTAAAAACAAATCTGCTTACGCTAAACACAAGCAAAACTAACTATATCTGCTTCACAATATATAAAAATGTCCAACCAGAAATAAATTTTAACATTAAAATCCATGAGTGTAGGAGAACGGCTGATTACTTCTGCAATTGTCCAACCATCAGTAAAGTTAACCACGTCAAGTACTTAGGTATATTGTTGGACCAAAGCCTGTCCTGGTATCCTCAGATTGAACAAATTACTGCGAGAATACGAAAATTTATTTGGATTTTTAAAACTTTGCGACATATAGTCCCAAGAAGTGGCATAACAAAAAATCTTCTAAATGAAGTGTACATCTCACTAGTTCAATCAGTAATAATATATTGTATCTCCATCTGGGGGGGCGCGCGTAAAACACGTTTCCTTGATGTTGAAAGAGCGCAACGGACACTAATAAAAGTAATGTATTTCAAAAAAAGGACCTTTCCCACCTATGAGCTATACCAAATAAGTAACTTAATATCAGTTCGAAAATTATATATTATACACATAGTATTAAAAAAATATAAAACCCTACCCTTAGATCCTAATGTTTTAGCTAGAAGAAGGAAACACAATATTGCTTCCACCCCTTTTGTAAAAACAGAATTTGCAAATATTCAGTACGACAAACGCTCGTCTTTCTTATACAATAAAATAAATAAACAAATAGATATACATACTAAATCGTTCAAAGAATGCAAATCGTTGCTGATTAAGTGGATAAATAAGTTAAGCTACGATGACGTAGAGAATCTTCTACAAAATATAAGGTAATTCCGCTCCCTGTACAAAACAACCACACACACGCACACTCACACCCACACCACACACACCACACACACACACACACACACCACACACACACACACACTACACACACACACACACACCCCAACACACACACCAGTCAGACTATTGATAATCTTTTCTTTCTTCTTTCTTTATTTTTCTTTATTAACATGTTGCACTTATTGTATTAAGATATAAAAGAGCGGCGCCTCCTGGCACAGGCATCTATATGCTTAAAAGGAGACGCCACCAACTGTATAACTTATAAACATGTAATAATGAAATAAAACCTTTTTGATTTTTTTTGATTTGATGATGAAAACGCCTACTTAAAACACAAAGCAAAATTGCATAAACACGGGTTAGTTTATTTAGGATTATTTTTATGTTGTAGCCTGTGGGTAGCTCAACAAAAGTTATTGTTAGTTGTCACTTAGTGTGCGTAATCTTGCTCAGTTAAATAATAATCATTAAAGTATTTCTTTAAAAATGAATTTTTATCATAAAACTATGAGTCTCTAACCAATTAATATATACCTTGGTAAAGGTATTTTTGTATTCTCATACGCTCGTTCTTGCATATATGTCGACGGAGCCCCGCTTCGCGGGGCTCCTATTTCTACGTAAAGGGTTTAAAGTAACCTAACAAAACCGAACCTCGGAGTGCCCTTCGCTCGCTCTTGCATCCTATGTCTACCTCCTATCCTTCCTTCCTTCCTTGCTCCTATTTCTGGGTGGTTTAAAAAAAATAACCAACGAAGGCTAAGGCGGGAGCTCCGCTCCGCTTCGCTCCCGCCTTAGCCTTCTAACCTAACTTATCTGAATCGGGGTGTTAACCATAATGATGTTTTTTTATATATATTAAACGTTAGACCAAATGATTTTCGATTAAATAAACAATATACATATTAAACGTTAGACCAAATGATTTTCGATTACATAAACGTTATATCAAACAACGTTATACTAATTAAGTTTTAGAATAAATAAATGTTATATGTAAAGAAATTATATCAACAGTTGGTATATCTCACGTTGATTATATCTTATGAACGATAATAAAATGAAATTAGACCAAATGAGTTTATACGTTATGAGACGCACCCCCCTCAGTGGCTTTTTTTTTGAGGATGGGAAATCATCAATTGACCCTCTCTGAGTGGAGCGGAAGGGAGTGTCAGACTCTTACTGACTAAAACCCACCCGTGTTCCTTCCTTAGCCCTTTATGTTCCGGGCCAGCGGTAACCCTTTCGGACAATCCCGCGGATCCGGTAGGCTTCGGCCCTGACATGCCTCTTCTGATGCTGACATCGCTTTGAGGTGAACGCGTACGCGCCGTCCGGCACGAGCCTGCCGGTCGATTCTGTAAAAATCTCACCGTGAAAATTTGGGTGAAGTGAGTTTGTTTTTGCTAGGAATTGACACTATTGACAGCTCACTCCACGCTCACTTCACATAAGTTATCACGGTGAGATTTTTACAGAATAGCACTGCTGGTCCTGATCGGACGGTGAGCTACCCCTCCGTGGCTGGAAAAGCACTTTGAGCCGGTGGCCCCGGCTGTCATTCATGGATCTTTGACAGTGGTTACGGGTCGTCAGAAGCCCGAAAGTCTAACAACCAGTTTTACCAAGTAACTGTGTAAAGGTCAGATCGACAGTCTCTCCATGTAAAATACTGTTATTCAGTTGCATCCGGTAAGACTGGAAACTAACCATAATATAGTTGGGAAAAGGCTCGGCAGATGATGATGAAATCATTCAACTGACGATATTTTTCAAAAATGTATGGTAAGACTACGCGTGGACGTGTTAAAGTAATAATAACAAGATAACAAACGGCATTAAATTATTTCATGACTGTGATTATTACCGATCATGTAAATTAGCAGTCAGAATTAAGAAAGTTAAAGCTAGTATAACTCCAAGAGTCAATTTTACAAAGACTGAAAATAGCAAATCGCAATCACCTACTACTACCCCACTTTACAAACCAAACAACAACAATACAAATAAAAATAACCCTCAAATAGAAAAAAAAACAAACATACACGGTACTTCAATTTGTAAGTATGACCTAAGCTCAAACATTGTGCCAGAGTAGTTTGCGTAACTTTGGTGGTCCCATAGTAACATCACAAAATAAAGATACAGAAGGACGACTCCATATAACGAGCGAAAACAGACGCACGCACACATAGACGCGTACGTGTAGTGAACTGAAATGAATGCCAGTCGCGAGAGCGCTTGCATTCGGTGTACGTGAAGCGTGTCTATGAGATCGTCATTTTTGCTTAGTGCTCATACACGCGTCAACGGTAGAGGCAGCTGCAGCCATCGACGAGTGTCGAAAAGCGTCGACGCGTGTCGACGGCTGCAGTTGCCTCTAGCGTTGACGCGTATCCCTCGCGTTGAGCGAGTGAGTACGGTGCTCAAATACACGAGTGGCATGTTGTTGACGGCTGCATTTGCCTGTGTATGCACTTAGTGTAGGTAGGCTACCTGCTGCGAAAACGGAGATGAAGATCTCGTCCACTCACCCAGCCCGCAGCAGGCGGACCAGGCATCGGCGGAGGGTGGACAACGCCTTCTTCTAGCACCCGTAAATGGGTGCAGGGGCGACGGACTCGGGGAGGGCCGTCGCCCCCCACACATCAGGACCCGAGGTGGCGGCGCGTAGTTTTCCACGCACGCCCCTGTTAGACGTCGCTGGGGGAGTCAAACACTCACTCCCCCCTGACCCGACGAGCCCCCAGCGACGGGCCGGCAACAGTCGGGGGTTGCGGAAGGATCTTACGTTCCCGCGACCCCCGGTGTAGGTGTGAGATGGAACACCGGGGTGGTTTTTAGTCAGTAAGAGTCTGACAGACCCCGCCGCCCGCCACAGAGCGGCGTACATCCATGACGACTTTCCACTCCGAAAAAAAAAGGTAGGTAACCTTCTGTACCTGTATATTCAGTGGTAATAAGAACAAAGTGCAACTAGGAACGTTTATACAAGAACTTTCCTCGTATGGTGCAGTTTTGGTACCCTATTGTTTGTAGAAATTACTTCGTAATAACTGTTCGTTAGTTATTGCTTATTTGATTTTGGTTATAACTAATAATATATTCGTACGCGCTGTGGTATTGAGTTAGAATAATCTTGGTTAGTGTATTTGGACATAATATGGTTTTGGTTAAATTAGAGAAGTTTGTTGATGTTGTTGAGTTCAACTATGTTGATGACTGTTGGGAAAGAGATCGAAACGGTGCCAAATTATTAATTATAACTATTTATAAGGCTTGCTTATTTTAAGTCTGTGGGGAAATGTGATCCTAACTATGCTAAAGAATCGAATTATACATATTTTAAACACGAAAATAAATACATATGGCACTCCATTTAGCCCTGCTAAAAACCACTCAGCAATAAGTCACAAGGGTAAAAAGTACATTTTTATATACTTAAATCTTCTTTATTACTTTACCTTTAGATCGCTTATCAAATAATTCAGTATTCAAGCTAGGTAACTGGTATATAAAATGAAACTGCTGGGATCAATCTCTATTACTTTAGTTATCTTGTCTGCAAAAAAGTTACATGCAAAGAAGATGAATGAACCGTCATCATAATCATCCATAGCCAGACTATAAGCCTCCCTTTGCTTGTGACAATTCTCATGCTCGTGTGCCAGCTTCATCCAACTTTTACTTGCGATGGCAAGAATCCTCTGCCTATCTCACCGCCAGAGGATCAACATTTCTGATTCCGGTCCTTGGACGGCACCAGAAGACATCCTCAGAGACTAATACACTGGCGATTTGTGGGCGTATTTCCAGCGTGCGTACCGACCACGCCATTTGTGCGCAACGTCCAGTCACATTCTATTGACGTGAGTGTATAAGAGAGATCGAGACAAACGAGTGTACAATATTGTGAAAACGCAGAGAACATGTCGCGTAGTCATAGCTAGCTCACTTCGCATCCGCGGAAACACGTTCACAAAACGCTTCGCTGGAAACATGCTGAAAAATCATCAGTGTGATAATGCTCTACAAAGAAACGTAGATTAGACCAGTGAAGGTATTCGAACTAACATAAAACATCCAACCTTAGCTTACACATTCAAATAGAATCCGACCATTTTAAAAATACATAATTCAGACAAGAATTAATTCCAACTACCCGGAGAATTTGAATGAAGTTACAGGTTGATGTTGCAAGGGAATTAGAGTAGCTACCTGAACAAGTCTCATTTAAATTTCATATTGAAGTTGCATCTACCTTTATTCCAGGCTAAAGTTTGCCCGACTTTGCGCAAGGGCGGAGTGACTTTCTTTTACGAATTTCTTTGCATAATAATTGGCTTAGTACTTTAAGGCCTGGATTAATTCGCAGCGGTAAATGCGTTAACTGTGTTTTGTTTTAATGCTTTGAATTCTCCTTAATTACTTTCTAGGGCTGTCTGATATTTTTAACTTGCAGATTTTCTTTTGTTCGGATTTTGGGAATTTGGCTTTGTGATTACATTCAATTAAAATGTGTTTGAAATATTTTGAAGTTTCAAGAAAGGTCTCTGATTTTCAATGGAAATTCTCGCAGAGTTTATTAAAGATTTTTTTAAATTCACAGCTTTTGCCATGCCATAACTCTGGATAGCTGTCTCAACGTTAATTAAAAAATATTGATAAAAAACTAGGTCTATCCGAGCGAAAATATATGGAAAAAACTTGAAATACTGCAAGTTCTTTCTCACAAGTTTCGTAACACCACCAAATTACCATCAATTTCTATCCTACATTCCTCACAAGCAAAACACTTGACTTACTTCCCTGACAAAAAGAAATCGTTCCCGTAAAACAACATGCAGCACAAAGCTAGCATTCGTCAAGTAAAACAAGACGTGTAATCCATTAAGCTTTGTATGTTTTGGAGAAGTTGGAGCAAGAAGCGAACTTCCGAGCAATTTGGCCGCACAGACACAAAATAGACCTACCTACAGAAGGTCGGCTCCGTACAACCAGCGAAAACTGGCGCACGCACACATAAGTAGACGCGTACGTACGGCGATCTCAAAGAAATGCCAGTCGAGATAAGATAATATACGAGTATGATATATTTATTTCCTCCAACATGTAGATAAGAATAAAAATGTACATGGAGGATAACATTAAAAAAAAAAACATGTAAGTATACAAGAATAAAAATGTACAGACGCCAGCACATCAAGCTACCCGAAACTGGCAAATCTTGCCAATCAACCTTGAACCTTATGCTTTAGCGATAAAGTTGAAAATCTATTAAATAAATTTTACAGATTGTAATAGCTTGATGTGCTGGCTTCTGTACATGGAGGATAACAAAAAAAAAAGTGGGCCGTCGGGGGAGAAAGTCCCGTCAGGATCAAAGTTCTGTACGCACTCGTATATAATAGAAATACAAAGAGAAATATGGTAGAAATCGTCACGTAAGGAAAAATCCTTGACGACGAATGACGATTTGTAACATTTTTCTCCTACAGCATACTGCGATAAGGTATTTTGTACCAAAAACAAAGGTTAATTTTCACTGAGTGTGCTTGCGTTCACTGTATGTAAAGCGTGTATATGTGTTCATGCGTTTCCTCTCGTTGTGAAGAACCGACCTTCTGTATCTTTCTATTTTGTGATACAGCGCTGCAGCGACGCCTGTGAGCGTTGGTGTAACGTGTGGCTGAAAGTTGAGAAGATTGCGTGAGTATGTGGGTTAAAAAGTCATTAGGGGTTGTTTTTGGTTTTCTTGATTTATAATTTTCGTTCTAGAAACGCCTTTATTAGATTTATTAGGAAGTAACGGTACCGCGCTTAAAACAAGAGTCATTAGAAAATGACGAGATGGTTCTTTTGAGTGAGAATCATCACTCATAATATGTATGTTTTAATGGATGTTGTCGGTTTTCATTTAACCCGCCTGCCTTCAAGTCAAGAGTGTAGTAGCATCTTCTGGGCACGCTCGTTCCATTATAGACCTAATCCATCGCTTTCCATGAGACGTGATCGAAGTCAAGAGCAGGCCCAGTCAGTAATAAAAAAAGAAGACATTATTTATTTTCACAACATTGACTTAGATAATGATCACATTGAAGATTTGCTTACATTTATCAATCGTTGTCGCTTTGATAAATCAAAGAAGAAGAAGAATAAATGGTTTTTAAAAAAACCATTTATTCTTTTTAATTCTTCAGGTCTATCGAGTTTTTTTTTTCAGCGCTTTTGTGCATTTCTTTACTTAATCAATTACCCACATTCTATATCTTGGCAATGATAAATGATTTTATTTCTGTAACTAGGTTTGTACAGACTAGCACATCAAGCAACTACAATCTGTCAAATTTCTTCAATAGATTTTCAACTTTATCACTAAAGCTTATGGTTCAAACCATAAGGGCAGGGCTTTTTAGTACTTGCCTGGATTTTGTGGTGGTCGATGTGTGTTATGTTGTTATGGTGTGGTTTCTTTATTTTATTTGATTTTTGTGTGAGTTTATTGTTTTTGTATGATCTATTACATTATTATTAGCTTCTGCAAGATGACTTCTTCATTTAATGTGTCGTATTTCTTTCCTCGTGCTTTTTTGCGCTTGGGAATATATAGCATTAATGTTACCACTACAGCGATATATAAATCGATACTCATACCTGCACTTACTGTAGCATCAGAGGGACGCGTACTGTATCAGTATTTAATAATCTGAGACTTACTTACTACTTGACTTACTTTTTTATAGCGTAATTATTATGATGTTTATAATAATAAAATTTTTAAATTCTTGTCATTTGGCTTGTCAGCTAGACCTACCGCTTGCCGTTTTTTTATTCTCGTTTTTAGATATCTTATAATATAATGCCATTATCTTATCAAACAGGTTGCATGCCACAAAACATGCAGATCATAATCTCAGTACCTATCGTTTATTGTTGTTTTAAATGGAATATTTTTGTATCTGATGCATAATAGGAGAATACTTGTAATGCTAAAGTATTATATCTACGTCCGTCCCGTTTTCTTTCTTTGTTTCACCACTATTAAGGGTTATTTGTGAACCAATAAAAATCGTCTGTTACTGTCTAGACAGAAGAGACAGGGCTGATGCGAGCAGTGGTGGCCCAGTGGTAATAGCCGTTACTTTTGAGTCGTAGGTCGTAGGCTCGAAGCCAGACAGGCGCTTTACTTTGTGTAAATTATTTAAGAATGAAAAGAAAAAGAAAATTTGTTTATTCTGCATAAACAGTACCTACGCCCATTACAAATAAAAAAAAAGACATAAAATATACACATAAAACGCAACGTAGTCAAAAGCCTCGTACTCAAGCATGTATTAAAATGTTGACAATTTTGTCCATTGCGATTTCATCACCACTACTTTCGAAACGGTGAAGGAAAACATCGTGGGGAAACCGGCATATCCAAAACCAAAAATTCGAAGACGTGACATCTGCCAACCCGTACTGGGCTCCCGTTGATTACAACCCACTCCCTTACCGAGAGCAGGCCTGTGTTCCAGCAATGGCTGATTATGATGACTGCCTGGACAGCTACCATTACAGTTCTAAACGAACGCAATCAAATCTCTCGCAATTTTGCTCCAAAACTAAGGTTTATTCCAACTCAAATACAATTAATAGAACAACCAGTTAAAATAAAGCTGGTCCAAGATGGTTAACACTCAGTTAAGTTAATTAAGAGTCAATTGTATAGTTAAGGAGACAAATCTGTTAGTTATTTCGCTGAAAGATGAAGTAATTGCTGTTACTCGGTACAGACTGGCTTGTTGGAACAATGAGAAATGTTTTAAAGATTTGTAGTATAGAGTTAAGGGTCAATTGGTTTCAAGGTTAATTCATTAAGTATTTTTGGTTTGGCAAATAATAATTATGTTCTTTCATTCTGTTTTGTACAAGAATTTGAATAGAATGATGTTTCGGTTGTATTAATGTTTTTAGATGACGAACCTACATGAACGCAGCATTTATCATCTGCAAGCAAACTATCCCAAGTGATATCTAAGTATATTGTTCTTATTACAGGTCGATGCATACTTTATGGCTCGGAACATGAGGCGAGTCGCTGCACAGAAACAAATTTACGTGTTAGTTAGCGGGGGTGAGGGGTGAGGAACAGTGCAGTGAGTAGCATACTTCAGAGCCGCCATAAAGTTCATTGCAACATTGTTGTCGTGGATCACAACGGCACGTCGACTTTGACATGAAATTGTTGAATTATGCGGGCTTTACACAGATGAGGTGACTTAAGCCGCAAGTTTCAAAGTAGAATAGGTTTCGACTTTTGTCGTACGGCGACAAGGCGCATGCGGCGGATGACTAAAATCGACCCCGATAATGCTCAGTCGAAGGCGATCGCCCGCCGCATGAAGTTCGACATTTTGATGCAAAATGAAATAGTTACCTGCAATTTTTATCGACCTGTGTAAATGGGGTGGCGATTCGGGTTGTAAAGCGTTTTGGTAAACCACACGGCGAAAATCGACCTAGTATAAACTCCCCACACACACACATTCACACATTCACATTTTACCGTGCCCATAAGATCGTGAGACAGTCAAAAGAAAAACGATCATCAGTAAAGTTGTTATTTCAAAGTCGTTATGGGACGTGACAATGGTATATAAATCAGAGAAAACCTCACTGGACAACGTCTCCCTAGATATACTGGAACTGGCATTTACTACGCACAAAGAAAAGCTAGTAGATATGTGTTTACGACTATAGTCAGGCCGTTGAGAGATTGCGTTCCTGACAGTGTCAGTACGACAATAAATTCTAGTGATAAATGATAATGATAAATGATAAGTTAATAAACATCAAATTCGCAAATCACGTATTCGTTTGTATGAAACTGACAGGCGTCAAGGACACATTCTCTCGTCGGCCGCATAATAAACACATTACCTTGACTCTCGTTTATAAAAAGTGTAAAAAGGTTTGTGCGAGAAACGAAAAACGATTCGAGTGCGAGAAAAGAAAAACGATTTGGAGTCAAACATTAATTTGATAATGCCTCCTATTTTGATGGGAACGGAATCATCGTAGAAAATTATTGCTTTTGGCTGGTGACAATGATGGGTGATTTGAGCCATAGATGTCAAGGCTCTGATCACTAGAAACCACGGGCATAAGCTCACAAAGCACTGTTTATATTTTTTTCTTTCCATATTCCTTTAAAACTGTGGCGGCATCTACATCGTCACATACGAACTACGCATCACACGTGCACACGACCGATGTGACGTTACGCAAAATCCTGCATCGCGCGAGAGTTCACCGTGCGACTAGCATATATTATTATACAAAATCGGGATATTGTTTAGATGCCAGTCATGCGGTAAACTTAATCAACATCAATCGTCGGGCAGTAGTGGTTGGAGGATCTTCCCGTTGCTATGGAGGATGAGTGAACTCTGTTCCTCATACCTCTATAAAACTATGGCCAACGATATCCATGAAAATGCTACCTTTATTCAAATAGAGGTTATTTTACGGCTGCAGTCTCTTCTAAAATTTTGATAGGTTTGTGTCGTCATACTCCTCTTATCGTAATTTATGGGGTCGGCGCAGCATGTCTTGGTCTTCTTTAGACTGCTTCTGAAGTTTAGTCATAACGATTACTATACCTACAGGTGTCTTGTCTCTCTCACTCTCTTTAACTATCAGTGCGGCCTAATTCCTGTATCTTTGAGAACGTTCGCATTCTATTTTCTATCTGTGAAAAAATTTCTAATTTACAGACGCCAGCACATCAACCTACCCGAAAATGTAAAATTTTTCCAGTCAACTTTGAGCCTTATGCTTTAGCGATAAAGTTGAAAATCTATTAAATAAATTTTACAGATTGTAGTAACTTGATGTGCTGGCGTCTGTACCTAAATTTTTAACCAGTTTTTGTCATTGATGGTCGCTGAGATGAGACTACGATTTGATTTTGAATGTTTTAGGTACGAGCATCAGACTTTAGGTAGTCTTTTATACTGAAAGAAATGTTTACATTCACGAAGAAACAAGTCTCTTCTAGGAACTTCTCTACGTCTAAAGTGAACTTTAACAAGAGCACACAATTAGGTGTCGCACGAGCGGCGCCACGTGCTGCACTTGTGTTGTTTTATCTCGTTACGTGTCAACTGGCTTAGATTTACAGCTTTGTTATTTTATTAGTGAATTCGTGCCCTTGTATATGTGTCTTTTTATCTCGACTCTACCCACTGGTAGCTTTAAACAATAGCTGATGTTCTTCTAATTTTGAATGTGGGTCCAGTTAACCAATAAAAATACAGAAAATAAATGATGTGGTCAACTGGACTCGCGGGTCCAGAAGCGATCGGGTCCATCTGACCGAAGACTCCTAGAGTGTACTGACGATGTTTTGACAGAGATAGAAATATGTGGAAATTTTTGCAAAAAGTAAACAGTGTGTGTTTGATTAAGTGAATAAGGGATAAAATAACTTGAGCTTTTAAGCATACACTGTGATCATCGATTCAATTCTCTTTACAGTATTGTTATCTCGCAAAACGACGCGCGCTTTATTTGTGGTTACCAAGTCTACAAACACGCTGTGGATGTATGCGTGAAGACGAGTATCATCAGCACAACATAACACACACACTTCCGACTTCGCCATTGTCTTGAGAGCCCCTGCGCTAACACACGTTTGGTAACCACAAATAATTGAAATATTCTAAAAGATAGAAAACTATTTAATTTGAATTTTTTTTTCAGTATTAAAATTCTCCAGGTGAACATTGACTACAACCACGAGATTTCACTTTTCCCTCTTTATAAATAGCAGTTTTCTCGAATTATAAGTAGCTACATAGGTACTGGTCAAATATACGCATTTTCCTACCGCTCTCAAAACGGCGAAGGAAAACATCGTGAGGGAACCGGCATGTCCAAAAACCAAAAATTCGTAGACATTTGTGATATCTACCAACCTGAACTGGGCCCGCGTGGTAGATTGCAGCTCACTCCCTCTCGAAGAGAGGATTATGCTCATCTTTTCAACTTAAAAAGTCATTAACAGAATCTTAAAGCAAGTTAGTGCTCTAATCAATTCTCAAAGTCAGTTGAATAAAGTCAAATGTTGTTAAACTCTCACTATTAGTGCTCTAATCAATTCTCAAAGTCAGTTGAATAAAGTCAAATGTTGTTAAACTCTCACTATCAACACACACGCAAATAATAATACGCCCATTATTCAAAGTTCTCTCGAAACATTTTAAAATAACTTCACTACAAAACAACAAAACGAATAACTCACACAGATCTTGAAGGCTATTTTGAAGGAATAAATCTTGAAAACTTTGACGTTTAATACAACAATAAGGTGTTGTTGAAGAAGTTTAGACCACAAGATAGTACAGAAATTCTGCTCCGTACAACGAGGAAAAACGCAAGCACACATACGCATCATATACGCTTTACGTACACCAAGTGCAAGCGCACTCGCGACTGGAATTTGTTTGAAATTGCCGTATGTACGTGTCTGTGTGTGCATGCGCCTGTATGTGCTCGTTGTAAGGCCACTATCCCACTGGCGTTTTACGAGCGTCGGCGTCTCTCGAACGTCTGCGCAGCGTCAACGTTGCGCAGACGCGACGTTGATGTCGCGTCGTCGCGTGACAAGCATTAACGTCCGCTGAACGCGACGTCGGCGTCGACGCTGCGCAGACGTGACGTTGACGTCAACGCTCGTAAAACGCCAGTGGGATAGCGCCCTAAGGAAATGACCTTCTGTACGTACTATTATGTGTTGTTATGACTGTGTTCAACTAAAATTGGGTAGTACATACCTATGTGAATGTTTCTCGAGGGAGTCGTTATATGGAAGTTCTTTTGTTTTGAAGAATATCTTTGATTGCTATGTTGGGTACAAGGGTTGTGGACAATGTGAGTTAAGTTTAAACTTTTAGCAACAAAACCTACATTAATATTATTATCTTTTTGAAAACGTAGGTACCTATGTAGTTGTAAGAATGCACATGATAAAAAGTAAATAGCTTTGTTTGTTGAAAAAAACTGCGCACGTTGTGTATGATAAATACGGTGAGTTATGTAGAAGAAAGAAAATAATGTGATGTCAAAATTGATGTAAAAGTTACTGCATCGGCTAAAACAAAACAAGGATGAATCCTACTCGAAACAACTATCTAGTAGGCGATGGAAATATTAGTAGCGAGTAGGAATAGATTCAGGAACAAGCTTACTACTACAAACCGTAGCCATTACGCCATAACTTTTACAACATTGAGATATTTTGCACTAATCTAGCCAAGAATACCTACATCAACATTCAGAAATCTTAAACTACGATAACTTACTATACGTTCAATCGAAGTTACCAAGGAAGTGCCTCGTCCCAATTCCCAATATCATTAATATTGTCCCCAATTCAAAGCCGTACAACTAAAGATTAATAACCATTAAATCCCCACGAACAAGTATTAAAACGAAGCTTTTAAACGTTCGAAACCACCGAAGACGCACTCCTGTTTATTTATAGCACTTTGATGAAGTTTTAAGTCTACTGCGTTGTAAAATTTATAACGTAACCAGTGGAGATAGACCTCTGGATTCATCAATAGAAGATCCTCAGTGTCCCGGATTTAGGTGTCATAAGGGAGGGGTGGTAGGTCAGAGTAGGCTGGTAGTGATTTTAGAGTGAGGACAGAGTCTACAGATTGTTTGCTTCTCAGCGGTTTATGGTAGTAGATAATGGGGGCGTAGGAACAGCAGATGGGTCTTGGTCGAGGCTATGAAAAGTGCGGGGAAAAGTTTTTAAAAAGAGATGTTCCATTTATGTCTTGCTGAGAATTAGGATAGGGTAGGGGCCTATTTAATGGAACCGATAGGCAACAGGTGACAGGCGATAAATCCGACAATCTTACAATTTCGTAAGATTGTTCATAGTTTTATTACACACTTAAGTCGTAAAAAACTGCCAATTAAGCCCCTGACAATTTCATTTCAGGTTCTGCACCTCAAAAGGAAACATACGGATTCCTTATAGGCTCATTTCATCGTCCGTCCGTCCGTCTGTCAATCTATTAAAACCTTTTTTCTCAGGAACGCGTTCGTTCATACGTAAATACTAGGTCCCTCGGAGCTCTTAAAAAATCTTACATATTTGCAGTTGGAGAATTGACCGTATTTGATAATTGCAGTTGGATTTCAATGATAGGAATGTTACATCTAACATCACTTTATTATTATCAGCAGCCCACAAAACTTATTTTTATTTAATTTTTTTTATTTAGTGTCTTTTAAAACAATCATCATAATAAAAACGGCCTCTAATATTTAAAACTCAGCTGCACGACAAATTCACTTTGAGTGTAAACTTAAATCAAATCATGTATTAGTCTTCCGATCATATATTATCTTTATTCAACTTAAAGCATTTATTTCAATTGAACCAAGAAAACAGGCACTTTTGAATTGTCATGGTGTATTAGGGCGGATTTCACCGATGAAACTGACAGCGATCAGCACTCTCACTCTTTGAACTCAGTTTAGATTTGCTGATCGCGTTAAGTTTCATCGGTGAATTTGACATCTAGCCAGAAAGTTGAAACTAGTTGCCCGTTCTAAAACGTACATCTCTCCAATGATGTATATACCAAGGATGACATTCTTCATAATAAAATGGTACTTACTAATAAACCCCCCTAGCGGTTATATCCTCCCTTTATTTCGTGGCCCAAACCGCAGCATCTTGGCAGATGATTCAGCCACGTACTTTTGGTCTTTGTTACCAACTTTCTTGTTTCACTTGCCTACATCTGTAGCATTTGTATTCGCCAAGATATTTGTGCAAAAGCCTCAATAGGTACCAATGTGGACATAAAAAAAAAATACTAAACTAAGATGATGCTACTGAAAACATTTCTATGACTAGCAGTGTCTGTTCCGAACTTTTTCTTTTGTGTTTGTGTTTTTCCTCTGCGTCATGTTTACCGAATATAAACGTATTTTCTTTCTGTATGTGTTTGGGTAGTTAGGAGATTGGAGTTCAAAATGGTGTTAAAGTACAGACGCCAGCACATCAAGCTACCCGAAACTGTCAATTTTTCCCAATCAACTTTGAACCTTACGCTTTAGCGATAAAGTTGAAAATCTATTAAAGAAATTTGACAGATTGTAGTAGATTGATGTGCTCGCGTTTGTAAATTATGAAACTGATAAAATTAAACTGTTTATGCCAACCTTGGTTGAATTAAGAAGTGCATAAAATTGAGTTTGAGTTTGAGTTTACCGAGAAATACTCATTATTATGTTTAAGGCTACGCCGACTGCCTAGTGGCGCCCTCATCGTTTGTTTGGTTATTTCTTTTATTTTAGAATGAAAATGCAGAAAATAAGCACGTTACGTTGTGCTCCACAAGATTATACGTTAATATTATTATAAACGGTAGTTTTACATTGTTTAGTTTTATTATAATCACTAAAACGGAAAAAACTGGCCACTTTTATACGTTTTAGTATATTTCAAACGTTTCGACGCTTGAAATATTATAAAATAATGCCATGCAAGTTTTTGGCATTGCTACGAGGATTTAGCATCTACAGCGCCGCAACAACGTGAAGATCCAAAAAGTACCATCGCCTATGCGAAACTTTATCACCACGAGAGACATTATTTAATTAAATAATTATGTTCGTGTTTTTTCACGTGATTTTTCTGACAATGACTAATCTACATTAGTATTGTAACGAGGCCGGGTTATAAGTTTATGAGTTCTTTTCGAATACCTCGGTAGTGAAACCGAATTATTCGGCCGATAACGTGTACTATCAAAATGGCCGAGTATGCCGAGTACCTACAGATTAGTAAACGAGTAGGTACTCGGCGCATCTCTGGTTGGTATTGATATTAGCGAGTATTTTCAAGAAAGTAATAATGTTATCAAAGTTGATAACGGTGCCAAGCCAGGATGTTGCAATGAAAACAACGGAAAAAAAACGGTTGTAATTTTATTTGAGGTTTCCTATTAGTACCTTTAAATTACAAGAAAATAAAAACAATTATTATACATATAAAAATAATTAATTTAATATTTGCGAGAAGCTTTTTAAATCTACTTAAAACCTATTATTAAGAACACTTTTTGGTCTCAAAATTAAATAGAACACTTATGTACAATTATTTACATTAAAACTAGTTAGTTCTTGTAAAAGAGTTTCAATTAATCAGTTAATTAATCTGAGTAATTTTTAATTTCTGCTTGAGCGGTTATTTTCTGCATTCTTGCAGACTATAGAGCAATTTTAAACATCAGCATTTATGAGAATTTTTACTAATTAAAAACTCTTCTTATCTATCCTTGTATTGTACCTATCAAAATAACAAATAAGTATTGGAGTAATTCTATATAATAAAAAAACTCTTTCCCTTGAAACTCATTCTCATAGGTTTAGCTTGGGATATTGTAATAATTTAATTTTAATGACCACATACAAAAAATAAAGTCGTATAATTCAGCCTGAAATTATCTAAGTAAAATATTTTTTTTCTGTCATAATTATTATTGATCCATTTTATTACGTTTTACTTCCAGATTAGCGTGGAAGCATTCAATAAACATTAAATAGTAAATTCTATTACACTAGTAACTTATTAAAATTATAACCATTCATCCTTAATCATATCTGAAGCTTTTTCCGCAATCATGATAGTAGGAGCATTAGTATTACCTCTAACAATCAATGGCATTATAGAAGCATCCACTACTCTTAGTTTTTCAATACCATACACTCGTAATCTTGGATCGACCACCGCTTGTTTATCCCATTTAGGACCCATCTTACATGTACCAACTGGATGGAATATAGTTGCTGTGTACTGAATAAGGATACATGTCCAATATTCATCACTACCCCAAATTAACCCAGAACAAGCCTGCACTGGTATTTTGACATAGCTTGCCCCACTGGCTCTAAATGCATCAGTTTCTTCTAGACTTACAACGAATTTAAGTCCATCAATCAAAGCTTCCATATCTTCTCTCTCAGTGAAGAACCTTGAGTAAATCAATGGTGGACCAAATATTGGGTCTGTTGTATTAAGTAGAATGAACCCTCTACTTTTAGGAGTCAATAATAATGGCCTAGCTGATAACCCATCGTAGAATGCTAAAGGAAATATGTTTGTTGCCAAATACGTTGTCGGATCAGCATAAAAATCTTTGACATTTCTTCCATCAAAATGAAACTGTATATTTGGTTCGTCCTCATTGTAATAAGTGCTCATAAAAGCAGTGCCAGGAAGAGTACCAGTTGAAGCTAATGGTCCATGTTTGGGTAATGATTGGGCATAATATTGGTGTATTTCTTCCATTAATTGCTGGCCAGTGACAGCTGTTGATGTTTTATTTGATAGAGCCAAAGTCAAAGCATCTGTCGTGATATGATCTTGGAGATTACTTCCAACACTTAATTCAGCTATTACCGGAATATTTAAACTATTTAAGTGGTATTTTGGCCCAATACCGGACAACATCAACAATTTTGGAGAGTTAATTGTACCACTGCTTACTATGACTTCTTTCTCAGCATGAGCTGCAAGTATTTCTCCATTTTTAACGTACTCAACTCCATAGGCCTCTTTCGTGATAGGGTCAATAAGTATTTTAGTTACAAAAGCCTTATTGATAATATGAATATTAGGCCGTTTATGTCTAATAGGGCTTATATATGCTCTATTCGCGGAGTTTCTTTGACCTAACTTTGAAGTACTTTGGGCTATGTCAGTTCCGAATTGGCTTTCACCGTTAAAATCAGTGATGGGAAGTCCTTTTTCTTTAAAAGCTTGGACTAACATCATGGAGTTGATATCGAGGTACTTGAATCGTTCAACGTTAATGGGACCGCCGACAGCGTGGTAGAAGGTGTCAAGGGCTTCTACATCTTGGTTGTTTTCTGCTTTCTTGAAGTAAGGTAGGACCTGGAAAATGTAAAATGCAAGGTTTCAATTTAAACCGTTAATATTAAATTCTTATGGTTTAATTTAAGTAAAGCAATTGATGTAAAAACCAAGCTGAATATTGCAAATTTGAAAAGAGCGGGGAAATTGCGTAACTCACTAATAAGAGCTACGGCTTTCATTTTGAAAGTTCAATAATATTCTTTGCGTTATTTACGTTGTTGAGAAGACGCATTTTTCGAACATAACCAATGGATTAACAATATCCTTAAATATTATGCAGATTGCGAAAGCTCGTGTGTTATGCAATAAGGGTTCTTAGGTGACGTGAGTTTGTTTTTGCTAGGAATTGACACTATTGACAGCTCACTCCACGCTCACTTCACCTAAGTTTTCACGGTGAGATGGTTACAGAATCGCGCTGCTGGTCATTCTGACACGACAAGATTAGAAGTTAAGAGACAAAAAAAAATTATGAATCATTATCATTTAAAAAGCCGTGATAAAACATAAAATTAACCATTTATAAAGTATATAGTATATGTAGCCCTTTGTATAGGTAATAGGGGAAACTAGACCCCATCTGTTCCGATCTATTAGTTATTCAGATACTTGGAATATCGACCTTTTAGAATGAAGTTTCCATTAATTTAGGCATCTCATTTGGCCATTAACGGTATAGTTGACCTCGTAATTGTTTTATCATCCTAAGGTTGAATACACTTGTACGTCATAAAACGAGAAAAAAAAAGTTAGATAGTATCAACCTCAGTGAAATTTCAATTTATAGCTGTACAAGGATTATTTGGCGCGTGGCCAAAATCGGAACTAACGTCGACATCTTGTTTCTTTCAATACATTACACAAAAAAAAATCACAAATGTTTACCAACAGCGTCTCCCTGTCAACGTCATTCGAGCGTCAAAAGACCCTTGTAGCACTGTATCAGGGTTTACTGTTAAAAGTGGTAAAGTACATCAGAGTTCGCCTGTACATAAGTTAACTGACCTCTCTAAAGCTCCATCCATGATTGCCAAGTTCTGCCCAGCTGTCGTAGTCCCTCCGGTTTCCTCTCATATATATCATGTAGTTTATGGCACTTGAACCTCCCATGGTCTTCCCTCTGTAACGTTATAGTTTTAAAGGTCATTCTTTTGACTGATAAGTTCACCAGTTAAGCCAATTATGAAATCGTAGGGTTTCAGAAATTAATGTTTCAAAATTCTAAAGTTTTGCATGATCAGTGAAATGGACAGCTGATTGAAAAAAAATATGAAGCAAGAATTTTTTCATATTATTATATTAAAAAGATATTATAGTATGTATAATGGTTTTTGTTTTGATAAATAATCAAAACAGAACTCATTAGAGAATACAATGCAATGTTTATTAGAGTTGCGAAAATAGAACCATTAATATATATTATTTTTGCAACAAAAGATATCCGATTTCATAATTTAGCAAACAAGCTCTTTTTATTTTAGTACGAACAACGCCTAAAACTAAATACGTCATTTTAATAATTAATATATTAAAAACATGTGCAAAGGTGACTAAAAAGTTGAATATACACAACAACAAAAATCACGTGAGCTAAATAAACATAAATTCAATCAACATTATAATTATTATATAGTGAAAAAGTGACAACACACTACAAACAATTAACTAAACTAACAACAATTTACAGAAATAAAACACACACACAAAAGTACTTAACTACATTAAAATTGTGTTCCAACGAGTAAAAATACGTGCCAAAAATATATATGTACAGACGCCAGCACATCAAGCTACCCGAAACTGTCAAATTTTCCCAATCAACTTTGAACCTTATGCTTTAGCGATAAAGTTTAAAATCTATTAAATAAATTTGACAGATTGTAGTAGCTTGATGTGCTGGCGTCTGTACATATCTTTCACTTAACACGATGTTAAGTCACTATATCAATCTATCTAACCTTTTCCCAACTATGTTGGGGTCGGCTTCCAGTCTAACCAGATGCATCTGAATACCATATTTTACATTGAGCTACTTCCTGCCTATCTGACGTCCACAACACAGTTACTGCGTAACAAGATACACCTAGGTAAGACTGGTCGTCAGACTACCCGTCTGACTACCCGTAACGGCTGTCAAAGATCTCCAAATGACAGCTGGGACCAACTGCAACGGCTTATTGTAACGACGTCAGCACATCAAGCTACTAAAATCTGTCAATTTTTTTTTTAATAGATTTTCATCTTTATCGGTAAAGTATAAGATTCAAACTTGATTGAGAAAATTAGACAGTTTCGGGAAGCTTGATGTGCTGGCGTCTGTACTCTCCGAGGCAGGGGGGGTCTCGATATATATAATTGATGCTAACCCATCGACAAACCGACCGACCTTCGATTGAAGGCTCGTACACACAGGCGCGACGCGACACGCGACACAAAGGCACCGCAAGTCGCGCGACTTGCGGTGCCTTTGTGTCGCGTGTCGCGTCGCGCCTGTGTGTACGAGCCTTGATCCATGCGGCTGTTATTATTTAGTCACTAGCCCCTTTTAATGTTAATTCACAAACGATAAACAAAACAACATATAAAAAGTATTAGTAAACGAGTGACAAATCTAAAAATACAACCTACAGATATTACAATTTCGGTGAAAAGTTCAAGTTTGAAACAAGAATAGAATATACATAAATATTAAAATAGAATTTCTATTCTAGTTTCAAAATGAGATAGACTAGACTTAACATTTTATCAATAACAACTGACACAATCGTGTGTGACGAATGAAATACAGAAATATATAAAAGGGTCGGTCTCAACCTGACGACATCACGTCTAACATTGAAGTGGCTTTTTTCCAATTTAAAAACTGTCAGCGCCAGAAGAATTTTGATGTAAAAACTTTGCTGTCATACAGGTAAGATGCAATAGGTCAGTTAAAATAAAAATACGAGAGGAATAGGGTAGTGCAAAGTAAAGTTTAGCAGCACAAGGAAAGACAGTACCTAGCTGTAGAAAGTTTCGAAGCTGTAAATTCCTCAGTTTCTCACTGATTAAATTTATTTTCCGTAGCGTTGTTTATTTTTTGTCCGCACTGAATAAATTGTAAAACTATATTTATAAACATTTATAGTGAACACAAGTCTTTTTTGACATCTGATGAAGCTCTTACAACTTGGGTTGAAAAACTATCATAAGTCAATCGCTGAACTTCTTATCCTTACCTGTTTTGTAATGGAGACATATCTAGGTATCAAATTATACACGCATTTAGAATGTATGTTAGAAAGCACAATAACAATAAAATATACAACTAAACAAATTTCTACGTTGTTAACTAAAGTTTTAGTAACAGATTCTAGGTTACTAAAAATTGCGATTTTTTCACTTACCATCCTGTAGATAATCGCTTTTGAGGCAATAAAGTCTAGATTTAGGTAAGGTAAATAAAAATCTTAATCTTTGGCAATGGTTTTAATCACAATGTTAAAAAAATATTTTATTTACTTAAGATAATGAAATTAAATACAATGGGTTCACTTAATCATATTCACAGATTATAAAAACAAATCTTACTAAAATATGATTTTATGTAGTTATAAGGATAATTATATTCAATTACTGGTATCTTATGCACTAATCTTAATCAACTAAGCCCTATAAGTTTTTATCTAAGAATCATGTATAATAATATTAAAAGGCTATAAAGATTAAGATCCTACTATGGCGAGAGATACTTGAAACAAAATAAAAAAAAGTATAGTTCTGAGAATTTTTGTACCCTTAAATGCTGACCTTAAAAGAACACATTGATTATATATTTAGTGTCTGTGTCTTGTGTGTCATTATTTTGTATCTACTAACTTCTAGCAATTTCTATATATTTTTTTCCCACTACTTAGTCATTCTTAAAATATGTTCTAACTTAAAATATAAATTCACTTAATAATGTATGCTACTCAAAAAGTTTTATGTGCTGTATTTGTTATTTATGGGTCCCAATAAACGGTATTCCAATCCTCCTTAATCATATCAGAAACTTTCTCTCCAATCATCATACAAGGAGCATTGGTATTTCCTCGAACGATATGAGGCATTATAGAAGCATCGGCGACCCTCAAATTTTTTATCCCATACACTCTTAATCTTGCGTCAACTACTGCATTTTCATCATGCTTAGGTCCCATCTTACATGTTCCAGCAGGGTGATATATAGTCCCAGTATAACTCTTTATAACACAAGCGAAATATTTATTACTACCCCATCTATGTGGAGTGCAGGGTTGTACACGTTTTCTTATGAACTTCACATTGTTTTCTTTGAAAGCCTTTGTCTCTTCCAATTTAGTTGCAAACTTAAGCGCTGCTACTAAAGTCTTCAAATCATCATTTACTGTGAAGAATCCTGGATAAATCAGAGGTTGACCAAGGACAGGATGGGTTCTGTTTAGAGTTAAATATCCTCTGCTCCCTGGTTGTAGAAGAATCGGTCTGACGTTTATACTATCATAAAACGAAAACGGGAATATACTGGTAGCTAAATATGTAGTAGGATCCTTGTAAAAATCTCTTTTGTTTCTACCGTCAAAATGGAATTGTATATCTGGGATTGTTGGGTCTTTACCTGCGTATTTTGTTCTATGAAAGGCTGTTATTTGCAGAGGTCCAGTTGCGGAAATCTCGTCGAATCTGGTTCTGTATTTGTAAAAATCTTTAATTGCTTTTAACATTTCATTTCCTGGTAAACTCGTCGATGTTTTATTAGTGAGGTTCATCAATACTGCTTCTGTAGTAGCATGATCTTGCAAATTATAGCCCACCTTTAAATCTATTATTACAGGTATTTTCAATTGCGCCAAGTCTAATTTTGGTCCTATACCAGACAACATTAATATTTTTGGACTATTTAATGCACCTGCACTAACAATGACCTCTTTACTGGCGAACACTTTGTATACCTTATTGTTTCTAGTATATTGCACTCCATGAGCAAACTTATCTTTATTAATAAGTACTTTGATTACTTGAGAATTTGTCATTATTGTAAGGTTAGGTCTTTTATTGCGAATGGGTCTTATAAATGCATCGTTTGATGACACTCTTCTGCCGTCTTTAGTAGTTGTTTGAGTGGTCATGGTTCCAATCTGCTGTTTTCCATTGAAATCAACTAGTGGAAATCCTTTTTCACGAAACGCCTTTACAAGCATATCAACATTCGGATCGGTGTAAGCAAATCGTTCTACGTTTAGAGGGCCATCGGTTCCGTGATAGTGGGTAGATTTGGCTTCAACATTCTGGTTGTTCTCAGATTTCTTGAAATAATACAAGACCTGAAAACAGAAAACGTAGGTTTTTATTCGGATTCAGAATTTAAGTTTCACATTGATAATTTTGTATTCTTAGCAAAGTTGATAGAAAATAATTTTGTTATTTTAATAGCAAAATGATTTAGAATGTAAGTGTTAGTTAGATTTGATGATGTAATTTGGCTGAAGAGTAAAATTCAAGAAAAAGAAAAATTGTTGATACTTTAAGTTAATATACAACGATGCTACTTACATCTTTATAGCTCCATCCTTCGTTACCGAGCATTGCCCATTGATCGTAATCATTTTTATTACCTCTCATGTATACCACATAATTAATAGAGCTTGATCCTCCCATAACTCGCCCACTGTAATGTCAAATATAGTTAATAAATTGCCTTATAAGCGTTAGGGTAGTCCACGAAAATAATTTTTTTTACGTTTTTTGCATTTGCAGATCAGTTTCAGGTTGTATGTTGATCTAAATATGACTCGTGGCTATAAAAATTATTTATTTATATAATTATATCCATAAAAATCATCAATACAACTCTCTAAGTTCATAGTACCTTACTGAATAATAGCGATCCGCCTCGGCTTCGCACGAGTAGATATTGGTATTTAACAAAAATGAGATGTAAGGATTTTTCGGCGTTACTATTGCATATTTTAACATGGAAAAGTAGTTATTGTGACATAACTGTAATGGTTAGACATATGGTATCCCAAATTTTGTTGTAGATATTGAAATCTTCTATAAAACTGTAGTACATCACTTTGCTCTATTGTCAATAGTTTCGGCAGCGTACGCGATATAAGGATTTTTTCGGTATTTTTTTCACACCTTGGGTTACATTATCGAAGTTTTCCTATAGATTCCTGACTTTTTTGAAAATATCTATGTTCATCAGGGATAATGTAGGATTCTAATTGTAAAATAATTTTTTAAATCGGTCCAGTAGTTACGGAGCCTATTCAATTCAATTCAAATAAACAAACAAATCTTTCCTCTTTATAATATTAGTATAGACTATTTCATGAAATCATGATAATTCAGGCAAATTCTAACTCATGGAGTTGTGATGCTGATAATCATTATAATTCTGTAAAGTCATATTTGTTTGCGATTGCGAATCATATTTTAATCAACATAGAACCTGACACTAACCTGCAAATTGCAAAAAAAAACCTAAGAAACTTTGAATTTCGCGGGCTGCATAGATTCAGGTGATAGCTACGTAGGTGATATGCAGTCAGCCAGTTCAAAGTACTGATGATTTTCAGTAGCATTAACGCATGCGATAGCAACAGCAATAACTATCCAGCCTACAATGTTCCCACGGCTGAGTTACAGCTGCATACTGTGCCTCTTCTATGAGAGCTTTAAGTAACCAATCAAAGCATTTATTTCAATTAAACCTCCAACCAACCGGTTGGAGGTTTAATTGAAATAAATGCTTTGAGTTTGAGAGCGAGCGGGATGTAGTCCACTACGCGGGTCCGATACTGGTTGGTGGATATGACAATACGTCTTTGAATCTTTGAACGTTTATCAAATTCAACTAACGTTTTTCAAATCATCATATTTAATAGTCTTATTGGCAGTAAATGTATTTTCGAGAGCTGTACTGATGTTTTAAATGATTATAATTTAGTAATTATTTTATCTTCATGTAATGATTGAATGTTCATCATCATAAACGGCCGCGACTTAAGAGTTGTTAGTCGTAGGTTCGAACCCAGACAGGCGCTTTAAGGCTCCTACAAACAGGCGCGACACGCGATATGTCGCGCGATTTATCCGCGTACTAAAATTAGTACGCGGATAAATTATATGCATTCCAAGAATTAGGAATCTGGTGGCCTCTACATCACCACATGCGAACTACGCACCACACTGACGTCACGCAAAATCCTGCATCGCGCAAGCAACGTTTACCGCGCAACTTGCTATGTATTTTACTGTGTGTACATAAATTATATAATAAATAAATAATTTGTACTGCGAGATGCCATTCCCAAAAAAATATAAAAACATCTTTGAAGAATCTTTTACAAATCACTATTATTATATTATTTTATCCAGACTTTTCCTTTCTAACTAATAATAGTATCTGAAACGCTGGAACAAACTCATGGTGTGTTTAAAGTCCAACAGTCGTAGTATGTGAGAGAGACCGAGAATGCGGCGATTAATGGATGAAATGGTGACAGATCACAGGAACAACTTGCGACTCACGAATGCCCCTCAAATAAAAGCGGAAATTCTACAAGTCTGTGATAAGGCCTTTCCTTTCCTTTTTTTTGGAAGAAACAAGATTCAATGCAGTCGAGATGAGAATGTTGAGATGGATGTTTGGAGTAACAAAAATGGATAAAGCGAGAAATCCATACTATTATACTATTATAAATCCTTACTAGGGTAATACGGGCTGGTGTCCGCAACTCCACGTCAATGCGCATATTTAGCGTACGGTAATACTAAAATAATAATAAAACAATTCACACGTGATAGAAGTGAAACCTTCCTTAAGGGCCTTACTCTCGTTTAGTACCGTAACTCGGTCACTTTATGAAGCTTATAACTCATTAACGGTTTGGTTAGAAGGTCTGTAAAAAATATATGTTTGCTATAGATTCATGTACAGCATTTTTGAAACAGGGTTTTTTCATAAGGCTAATACTTTTGCCTTAAAAAAATATTTACCAAAACGCTATTTTCGCTAACATTTGCTTATAACTTCTAAACGGCTTTGATGTTTGGAAATATTTTTACACTGAAAAATTGGTGGTTAGAGGTACTACATATTTGAAATAGCGTTTTTAAATCAATCAACAGTTGCAAAGACAATGCCCCATTTTGAGATATAGGTTCAGAGGTGCTCTGCGCGGGCGCGGGCGGCAGTCGTGCGTTAGCACTGAGACGGGGTGGCTGTGTCGCTCGCTGCTCCGCCCGGCTATCGATCGACTACGCGCGTTTGGCTGTGTTAGTGCAAATATTTATGAACGAATTGTATCAGTATGCGTTTATAGATTAGCTCGCTGCAGAGGGCCCATTTCTATTGTCCGCATGGACGCTTTATTAGTGGTGCCATTTCTAAATACTGTTTTTTTTTTATATTGTTTATTTTGTAAATATGTATAAGATAATTTGTAAATAAATAAAAATGCCAAAGCAAAGCAAGTCAAGAAAAATACGTTTTCTCTACGACGACGCACCGTTTTATAGATATTAGCGAAAAACTCAAAAGTGGGAATTTTTATACCCCCCACTCCGGCTCACCTAGACGCGGGGACTTTTAGTATGTTTACTCCCTAAGCACTGAGCAACTTTCTGAAGAAATCGCTCAGGGCCCAGCTCACGCTGCACGCACTCTACACCTCTTTTTGGTTTATTCGTTGAGTGGACTAATAAGTATCTATCTATCTATACTTAATCTTATAAATAAAAATCTTTAAAACTTTATCTAATAAATAAAATTGGAGTGTCTGTTTGTAATATTAAAACAACCGCTTCAGGCCATTTTATTTTGACTGTTTAGAAAATAACTACATACTTACTCACAATAAAAAAAAAATGTTTTCAAATACCTTAATTTATAAAAAATGAGCATTCTTAGTTGTCAATCTACGAGTAGGTATTTGCATTACTGAGTTTATTGATTACTACCTTCTCATATTCTTGTGCGGATTTATTTCTGTGACTGGGACTTTCACTAGCAGATAGGTGAATAAGGAGTAACTTAGGCTACTTTTATTTTAGAAAAAAAAAAGAAAATAGGTTCCCACGAAAAAAAATTAAAACCTATGAAATGAAATATTGAATAATATCCGATTCAAATAGGGAGGTTGTATACTACGTTTATTTAGGTACTTAACCAAATGTAAATAAATCATATAATAAAGAAACGGAGTATAGTTTTTTTATTTTTTATAAGTGGATCCTATACGTGAAGATTCCTTAATTTCCAATGAAATTGATTGGATAAATAATAAAATAATATAGTGTTTTTGTTTTAGCCCAAGGAAATCGTTCACCAAATATTGTATATAAAAATGCTAATACGAAAAACTAAAAATAAATAAATAATTAAACTAAAATGCAAAAACGATCAAAAAGAACTAAATGGAGAAATATTAGAAGAATTTCAATAAAATTAGCATAGGTATTTCTTTACGTGGCGGTGAATAGACGACTTTTATGTATTTGAGGGGGTGAAGCAGATGAAGTGGGATACGAATAGTCCCCGCCTTCGGCGGGGTGCACCGCGCGGATTTCGTCGATGAGCGACTTCCATTATATTTAGAAGCGTAATTTCGCGACTCGAATAAGATGCACGATTGCCTCCGCGCTCTACTGTCCGGATTCTCACTGCGTAATCACCAGGTTCGAATCTCAGTGGACGGCATAATCTTTAGTTTTGTTATTTTTTAATTATAATGTACTTATCTTTTGTTTTGTTATTTTTTAATTATAATGCGCATATTTTTATTTTCTTATTTTTAAAATAATTCAATAAGTAATTGTTATTTTAATAAAAACAATCATTTTTATTCCTATAGTTATTTTTCTTCAGAATATAATAAAAATAAAATAAAAACGTCCACCAAGCTTGATTCGGAAAAAATTATATACCTTCAGTGTTTTACAAAAGAGTGTAAGCAATAATAATATAGTCTGAAAATTTTCAAACAAGAAAATCGGCAAAAAGTAAAATAATAATTAAAAAAACATATCAAATAAGAAAATAAAAAAAAAACAAATATGGAAAAGTTTGGATTTGAAGCCGGGCGTTAGTGACTAAACTATAGTGACGTGACGCACGAGACCACTAGATCAATCGAGCTGTTGTAATGTATGTCGAAATTACGCGTCATAATCTGTACAAACAAAATATGGTGTGTGCAAAAAAGTAGGTACTTACTTTACAATTTGTTTCGTCGAATAAGATCTCTTTATTGCCTTCCGTTTATTTTCTTGTTGACCATTTTTTATATACTGATAGTACAAACATTTACACCAACAACATAACTTAGAAAAAACTAATCAAAAAATAAAATAATAATAAACAGCTTTCATCAACAAACAGATACCAAAGTACGTACCTACACTAGGTACCGACTCGAAATAATTGCAAGACTTCAAAGTATTTTATACGGCTACTCGCTCAACTACATACCTAGGTACTAGGTACCCAACGCGTCAGTTTTCGCAAATGCGATCATTCTCCTTATCAATTAGAGTCTACGGAACAATTTCATATGAAAGTATTTTTACTTTAATGGTTTGTGAAAATATTAATTGTAAACGCGATTATGCTCCTTATTCATAGAAGGTAACGGGTCAATTTCCTATGCAAGTATTTTTACTTCCAACTAAGATTGAAAATAATAATTGTAAAACAAAAGAATCTTCGTTTATTTGTGGAATATTTAACATGATTATTGGTTAGCAACTCGGCATTCTTATTTCACGTGTAAACGTGTAATACTTAAAAAATATTTTTCATGTTTGATGTGAGACTCGAACCCGAACGTTCGCCATGCGAGGTACAGTGTTAGCCATTTTGGCCACCGTAACGCTTACGAACCTTATTGAAATTTGTAATAACAATCATGTGGCCAATTTATAGTGTTGTCAAACGTTCTTATAGAAGAAGGTCATTACATTAGTACTAATATTGCTATGCCATAGTTTTGTGAGATTGCTAGTCGACTTCTGACTGTTTTTGTAATTAGATATGAGCGCCGCGCCGGCGCGCCGCCGCCGCCGCGATTCCCCCCGCGCCGCCGCCGCCGATCCTAGGCGCCGGCGCGCCGAGCAGCCCGAGCGGCGGCGGCATTCATCAGTTTAACCAAACACGCTGACCTAACCGAACGCAAGTCTGAAATGGCACTAGACGTAGACGTTTACAAAACGAAACTCGTTGATGTTACAATTTCTGTGTTGTCCAAAATATCAACAAACAAACATAGTTTTTGTTGGACCTATCTATCTATCATGGGGTTTAGGTTTCCGCACTTAGTCCTTGAAGTGGACCATTGTGCGTGAGCCATGGTGGCCGATTACTCCAACCAGCCCACCTCCCTCCAGAAGCAGATTAGACTTCCCGGTCTCCTCAGGGCATCCGTAAGGGATGTTGGTGTTCCCAGGATCTCCTCGCGAATCTTGGTAACGCCTGTGCACTCAAGAAGCACGTGCGCCACCGTTTCCTCCGCCTCCATGCATGCTCTGCACAGGGGACTGTCAGTGATTCCCAGGGTATGGAAGTGTTTATTTAGTGAACAGTGTCCAGTGATGGTCCCCGCCACCAGGCGCAGGCTGTCTCTGTCCAGGCGCAGAAGGCGCCTGGTCAGCTTTGTATCCAGGGATGGCATAGCTTCCTTGGATTGCCTACATCCTGGTGTCGAGGTCCCCCATTTTTCCGCTTGTATTCGAGTGTGATCCTTTAACCAGCTTCTTAGCTGCTTGAAAGGAATGGGCACAATGGGTTCAGGTCCGTAGGTTCTTGTGCTGGATCCTCTTCTGGCAAGTTCGTCAGCCGCATCGTTTCCAAGTGATCCACTGTGACCTCTAATCCATTGTAGCGTTACCGTGTTGCGATTTAGTACCGTGATTCGTTCTAGGGCCTTGTGGCATTCTAGTGTTAGTCTCGACGTGATCTGATTACTCTTTAGGGATTGAAGAACTGAGGCACTGTCGGAGAGTATTCGGATATTGGTGTCCGTAACCTCCCTGGCCTCTATAGCGAGTGCCGCTTGGATAATACCTACACACTCTGCTTGGCAAACGGAGTTGAGCATTCCAAGTGGTTTGGATATCTTAATGTTTAGGTCGTTGGAGAACACCCCGACGCCCGTCCCTTCGTCGGTCTTTGATCCATCAGTGTAAATTCTTAGCTCTGTTGTACCTGAGTAGTCACACAACTCCTCTATGAGCTCTATGTTGTAGTGTTTTTGGAAGCAGTGGGTCTTCAGGGTTCTGTCGATGGGTGATGTCATCATCGGTTGTTCTTTGATTGTATCTTCTCTGATGCGTGTGTGTTTGATTCTCTTAAGGAGCCGGATACTTCGAGTCTGAAAGTCGCTATGGCCGCCTCCTCTCTTACGACGAGGTGCAGGGGAGGTAGCCCCAGCATCACCTGTAAGGCAGCAGTGGGGGAAGTGCTCATGCTGCCGGTGATTGCTACGCAGGCAAATCTTTGCAGTTTCTCGAGATCCTTTTGGGTTGTACTTAGGTTGGTCCTGGGCCACCAAACTAAAGAACCGTATGTGATAATTGGTCGGATAACTGTGGTGTATAGCCAGTAGGTGATTTTGGGGCTTATGCCCCAATTTCTCCCGAGGAGTCTCTTACATTGCCATAGGGCTATAATTGTTTTATTTAAATTAAGGTAGTTAAATGAAGGTCACGCCGCCGACGCCGCCGCCGCCGATTTAAAAAAATCGGCGCGCCGCCGCCGGAAGATTGGCCATCGGCGCTCATGTAATATACCAAAATATATTTTTTACAATTTTTGTCTGTCTGTCCGTCTGTCTGTCTGTTTGTTCCCGCTAATCTCTGAAACGGCTGGACCGATTAAGACGGGACTTTCACTAGCAGATAGGTGAATAAGGAGTAACTTAGGCTACTTTTATTTTAGAAAAAAAAAAGAAAATAGGTTCTTACGAAAAAAAATTAAAACCAATGAAATGAAATATTGAATAATATCCGATTCAAATAGGGAGGTTGTATTATACTCCGTTTAATTAGGTACTTCCAAATGTAAACAAATCATAATAAAGAAACGGAGTATAGTTAATGTTTATAAGTGGATCCTATACGTGAAGATTCCTTAATCTCCATAGAAATTGATTGAATAAATAATATAATAATATAGTGTTTTTGTTTTAGCCCAAGAAAATTGTACACCAAATATTGTATATAAAAAGGCTAATACGAAAAACTAAATATAAATAATAATTAAACTAAAAATGCAAAAACGATCAAAAAGAACTAAATGGAGAAATATTAGAAGAATTTCATTAAACATGCATAGGTATTTCTTTACGCGGAATACAGAATTAATAAGTTATCGTAAACTCTGCGAACTCAACAATAACTTTTTCTTAAATTCCACGCGGACGAAGTCGCGGGTAACAGCTAGTACAAAATATATCAGTCTTGCATCCGCCATTCCTTTCTGGAATCGTAGGCAAAAATGGCGACCTACGTGCGGCATGTCTGCGCTTCTGCATATTCTTTGAATTTCGTTTTAGTGTAGCGCGCCACCGCACGCGTTTTACGTAGGACGTTTAGCTCCGCCCACATGCACAAGGTCAGTGAGCCATCTATACACCTTAACACTGTATAATGCTTCCTATGATTTCTGATTCAGATTCAGATTCAGGTTCAGGTTCTGGTTCTGGTTCAGGTTCAGGTTCAGATTCAGATTCAGGTTCAGGTTCTGTGTCCGATTCTGATTCTGTGTCTGATTCTGTGTCTGATTCTGATTCTGTGTCTGATTCTGTGTCTGATTCTGATTCTGTGTCTGATTCAGATTCTGTGTCTGATTCAGATTCTGTGTCTGATTCTGATTGTTATTCTGTTTGTGATTCTGATTGTGATTCTGATTGTGATTCTGGTTGTGATTGTGATTCTGATTCAGATTGTGATTCTGATAGTGATTCTGATAGTGACTCTGATTGTGATTCTGACTGTGATTCTGATTGTGATTCTGATTGTGATTCTGATTGTGATTCTGATTGTGATTCTGATTGTGATTCTGATTTTGATTGTGATTGTGATTCTGATTGTGATTCTGATAGTGATTCTGATAGTGATTCTGATTGTGATTCTGACTGTGATTCTGATTGTGATTCTGATTGTGATTCTGATTGTGATTCTGATTGTGATTCTGATTTTGATTGTGATTGTGATTCTGATTCAGTCAGATTCAGATTCAGAGTTAGAATCAGATTCAGATTCAGATTCAGGTTCAGATTCAGATTCAGGTTCAGTTTAAGGTTCTGATTCTGATTCTGTGTCTGAATCAGACACATAATCAGACACAGAAGTGTCTGATTCTGATTCTGTGTCTGATTCTGATTCTGTGTCTGATTCTGATTCTGTGTCTGATTCTGTGTCTGATTGTGATTCTGATTGTGATTCTGGTTCTGATTCTGATTCTGATTGTGATTCTGATTGTGATTCTGATTCTGACTGTGATTCTGATTGTGATTCTGACTGTGATTCTGATTGTGATTCTGATTGTGATTCTGACTGTGATTCCGATTGTGATTCAGATTGTGATTCTGACTGTGATCCTGATTGTGATTCTGATTGTGATTCTGATTGTGATTCTGATTGTGATTCTGATTGTGATTCTGGTTCAGTCAGATTCAGATTCAGAGTTAGAATCAGATTCAGATTCAGATTCAGTTTCAGATTCAGATTCAGATTCAGGTTCAGGTTCAGTTTAAGGTTCTGATTCTGTGTCAGATTCAGGTTCAGTTTAAGGTTCTGATTCTGATTCTGTGTCTGAATCAGACACATAATCAGACACAGAAGTGTCTGATTCTGATTCTGTGTCTGATTCTGTGTCTGTTTGTGATTCTGATTGTGATCCTGATTGTGATTCTGATTGTGATTGTGATTCTGATTGTGATTGTGATTCTGATTGTGATTCTGATTGTGATTCTGATTGTGATTCTGATTGTGATTCTGACTGTGATTCTGATTGTGATTCTGACTGTGATTCTGATTGTGATTCTCCTCTGATAAATATAAATATAACGTTTCGGGTATATATATATTTTTATTTGTAACTTTTAAGTTAACTGACTTTTTCTGAATAAATTACTTTAAGTGTTTTTTTCATTGACTACCTGTTAATTAACCTAAATAAACCAATGTCCCGTTTTGAGTCAAAAAATAAATGGTCACGTTACGTATACACTAAGTTAGCCCGAAAAAATCTAATGTAACGTTTATTGTTTGCATTTTATGCTTAATTAGCTGCATATTACAAACAAGAGCGTGTCGGGCCACGCTCAGTGTAGGGTTCCGTAGTTTCCCGTCCGTCACAATAAGTGTTCCCATTTATGAGTTTAAAAGTGGGTATTATGTTCGCGTAATAATCGTAGTCGATCATAGATCTTAAAATATTGGGATTCGATTTTAATAATTCTTTTTTTTGTTTTTGGTTGAGAAAAGATACGTTGAGGATAATAAAATATGTAAACGAAGTTAAAAAAATGCTTGCATATACTACAAACTTAGTCCAGAAATTATTTTCAACTTTTTGTCTTTTTTGTACAAAAACTGTTGTTTCCATCAAGTTGAAAATAATTTTCCTAGTTAGTCCTTATAAAGTTCTACTTTTCAGATTTTTTTGATATTTTCTAAACTTATGGTTCAAAAGTTAGAGGGGGGGGGGGGACACATTGTTTTTGTCTTTTGGAGCGATTATTTCCGAATTTATTGACATTATCAAAAAATGATTTTAGTAAACCCCTATTCATTTTTTAATACCTTTCCAACAATATATCACACGTTAGGGTTGAAATAAAAAAAAAATCACTTCCCACTTTACATATACCCTAATAAAACATTTTGTTCCAATTTTTATTTTACCACTTTGTCGGCGTGATTGATATACATATTGGTACAAATTTTCAGCTTTCTAGTGCTAACGGTCACAGAGATTAAGCGAGGACGGACAGACGGACAGACAGACATGGCGAAACTATAAGGGTTCCTAGTTGACTACGGAACCCTAAAAACGTAAGAAAATTGGAATTTTGCAGTCCACCCTGATGCTTTTGCCTTAAAGTATAGCAACACAGCTATACATATATCAGTTGCAGTGTAAGCTGACCTCGCATTGGTCGGGCTTGCTGTACAATAAGGGCTCCCACACACATGCCTGTAACTTGCACAAAAGTATGCAAGTAGCTGGCATACCAGTATGGTATTCACCAATCAGAAATTGTTATGGCACACAGCATGCAAGCTGATTGGTGAATACCATAATGACATGCAATCTACTTGCATATTTCTATGCCAGCTACTTGCATGTGTATCCTTAGCTTAAGAGTTCAGCTAGTACTGGAAATTTGTAGCTTGATATGTCGCCGTGTGTACCTAATAATATATCTAGGTCTAAATTCAAAAATAATTAATAATAACTGTATTTTTTTAAGGCGCCTTCTAACGCAAAGCAGAATAAAAGCAAAAAATGCTTGGCACTCAATGAATTCCATTTTGCACCAGCAGTTCACTTTAAAATCAGAGGTTATCATGCTTTGCAGGACATTACACCCGTTAGAAATTAATTTAAAATTGCTCCTTGCTACTGATATTGCCAACCTTTGTTTAGAGCTATAAAAAGCTTTAATTTACAGATGAACATATTATTTCTGAAGAAAATTTTGCTTTTATTAAATTATTATTCCTGTCAACTTTGCCTTTTTTTTCAACTTTGCCTTATGTAACAATTTCGCACGTCAATTAATCTGCCTAGCCTTTTTCCAACTATGTTGGGGTCGGCTTCCAGTCTAACCAAATGCAGCTGCGTACCTGTATTTTACATGGACCGACTGCCTACCCGACCTTCACTGCCCAGTTACTGGATAATACGATACCCCTTGGTAAGACTGGTTGTCAGACTTTCGGGCTTCTGACGACCCGTAACGACTGTCAAAGATCTACGAATGACAGCCGGGACCAACGGCTTAACGTGCTTTCCGAGGCATGGAGGGGTGAAGATGGTCACCATTCCATGGACCAACCGTGGCAAGGGTAGCTTAACCTGATCGATCGACCCGTGCGGCTGTTGACTTAGGCACAAGCTCTCACAGGTTCATAATAATAATAGTCCGTAGACAGCTACACAGATTTAAATAGGACTCACTTAAAATTAATAATAACTTGACATTATGCTTACGTTAAATAATTATCTTGACACTTTTCTTGTCAACGGTAAAAACCTTTCGCTCTAAACTTATCTACTTAATTAATTTTAACATTTTATCCACATTATACGCAGTTTTGCCCTTCAAACTTGTCATAATGTTGATTTTCATTCATTTATATCTGCCTAATTATAGCACTTTTTTATTACTACCTAAGTAATTTATATAAAACATTTACTAGAAAAAATATCGGTTTTTCCGTAGTTAGGTAGGTAAAGGAGACATGCTTGGTCGGATTCATTTGGTAAGAATTATTATATTTAATAAATTTATATTTTACGTAATTTGGTGCGAGGCCACACTATGACAGAATCAGATGTTTGCATCTGATGTTTGTGTATGCCTTTGGGCATATAGCTCTGAATTGACTTTTTCACAAAGATCTCCAATAATATTAGTTTCTTTAAAAATATTCTTTGCTGACTCGGAAAAACCAACAAGAATCTTTGAGGTTGATACTCGCGAAAATTGGCGACGTTAGTGAGCTTACTCCAGCGACACGCTTCGACGAAAAAGGCAACTGCAAGCGTCTACGCGTGTCAGCGACAACCGACGACGCGTCGCTCGTGTATTTGAGTACAGTACGACACGCGTCGACGCTTGCAGTTGCCTCTGTCGTCGACGCGAATCGCTCGTGTATTTGCACACTTACCTTAAGAGTAGGTACTAGGTATGTTTATAAGTTTTTGCAACGCCTATCGCTTTTCAAATGTTGCACCTTTTATTTAACCCTTCGTATATTACGAACGTGGTTTCACGCGACTCAATTGCTTTTTAATTGTTTCTGTAATTACGGCATTCAGCCGATTAAAGACTCATTGATAGGAACAGCCCTATAACTCCTTTTAAACTCCTCTACATACCTCAGCCAAGCACATGTCTGTCCCCTCTGTGCCCTGCAGGTCGACTCCTCAGGCTGAGTGCGGTAGTTCCAGTCAATACTGGACCTACCCAGGACTGGAGCGAAAGCTGGAACGCTGGTAACATCGGGTTCTTCTGGACCGGCTTCTATTAGCAGGACCTGAAAATGAAAAATGTGGATTTGAAAAAAAAAACAGTTTTGTATGGAACTCAAATCGCGTGGTAAGTAGGGTAAATCTCAAACACGGTTCATCAATATATATATATGAAGAAAAATAATCTAGTGCCTATCGAGAGCTATACACGATGATATTGAAAACTTGCAACAAATCGAATTAGGAGGTGCAGTAGGTAACTGTTACTTAATCATAATAAATTGTCTTCTCCTAAATCTAAATTCTTGAAAAAAGTCGTGAAATTATCGTTTTGTATAGTGCAAACTAATTTATCGTCTTCAAGTAGACACGAATTATCGTCATTTCAGTATTTTTTTTGTAGTAGCGTTGACCGCCAAACTAAGCCCGGCTTGTATCTTAAAATGTGATTTTTAAATCAAGAAACTAATTAATAGTCCATCCAAAAAAATGCCACGAAACTAAAATAAAGTCCTTTCTAGAAATAACCACTCAAAAAACTTTACTACTACAATAATCTGCCAGATTCAACCAAAAAAATCTAACATAATGCTTCAAACGGACCTAGTGAATCATCTTCGAGTCAGCATAAACGCAAAAATCCCCGATTTTGTACGAGAAAATATTACCGTATGATTATTATCATAATATATTGGTGTATGTATAAAGAAATGGTGAAATATTTTATGCTTCGTAAGATTTATTTTAGGTTAGAATTTCTAGTGCTTCGCGTTGCCTTGGGGATCGATTTAGCCGATTAATATTGCTACTGGAACATGATGTTATCTCGTTAATGTAGCCTCTTCTTATAAATTTTAATATAGGTTTGTTAACGTTACTCTTTGTCTAGCCTGTAGATAAAGCCTTGAACTACTTCAATATAATATTATTTTTAAACTCATGTTAACTGTTATCGAAAATATTTACATCGTTTATCTTTTGTTCGATATTTTTTTATGGCTCGTGCCCTTGATACTCGTAACAAACAAGGCTTTAGAAACTACACAAGAGATACATCTTAGAGTGTTTCAAAATTAGCTTGAATTTTATATACAGCCTTGTAGAAAGTTAAAAGAGAATAGAATATTTTCTATTAACTATATACATATTTAACTAGCATCTGCCCGTGACTTCGTCCGCGTGAAATATAATAATAATATTTATTTATTTAACCAAGTAATATGACTCATTCGTGTTAGTAACAATATTCCTTACCGCTATGTTAGTATTCCTATTCTAATTATCTAATCTAAAATCATGAATATACACGACGTGAATCACTGCCACACGCCTATCACCGACGTGGAGAGCTTGCAGCAGCGACTAACGTATAGAAAATTGAGTCTGCTCGCCACACAGTGAAGGATACGGTTGGGGCTGGCCCGCACGCGGTGCACCAGGGAAGCGCATCGTTTTCTCATCGTTGTATAAAAGCAGTCGAGTCGAGCTTCCGCAAACATCCCTGACGCACTACAATAGCGGGGCAATCCCATCAATATCCTGAACGTATTATTATATTGAACACGAAGGACGCTGTACTATTTCTGCATATAATCGGCCCACAGACTGCAAGTATAAAAAGAAGAGCAGTACGCACGAAACAAGGTTGTTTTAACACCTCGTGAGCAACGTGCAAATCTGCGAGATATCATATTTGCCCTAACCGATAGCGCCCTTCGCTCTCGCTCAATATCGTCATCGTCCTTCATACTTAATATGTACTTTCCTCTAAAAATGTCGAAAGTGTATGTTTCTAATCTTATCATTTATTTAGATAAATAAGCCAATTATCAAGTTTATAGATCAAAGGGTTTTTGTATTTTTCAAATAAACTGTATCCCTATATTATTCAAATACATTTTGAAAAATCGTTTGGGATGTGTTCATAATTTGACTCAAAGACCCATATCCATTTTCGAGTTAATGGAAGCCAGCAGTAAAATCCAACCCTTAAAATTTATTACCCTTTTCCACCTTAGTACTCTCACACACTCCTGGGTCCTGGCCCTCATCTTTTTTTTACCATACTTCCCGGTTCCGTGCGCCCCTCATCCAGATGTTTCCCGCTTCATAATATGTATATACATTTTAATTTAATGAAGAGGAATCATAAAGTCAAAAACCAAAGTCGAAAACCAAATCTCGAATCACTTTCACCAATAAAGGATTGCAGCAGCAAATTAAAAAGTAATCCGATACAGCATGAATTATGGCATAAAACGAGCACAATTCAATTAAACAGCAAACCTCGTATAAAAATAAAATAAAAGGTACAGAGTCGAATTACTCTTGAATAAAAACGCTACCTGTCTACCTCGTTGAAAAGTTTGATTGAGTCTAAACTATCAGAATTATATTAATTGGCTACTAGGCCAGGCGTGCCTCCTATAAATGAAACTTGTTTATATTCTCATTTTATGTTTTCAGCGAGGTTGAAACCCCTACTACGGTTGTTAAAAGTTTTTATTTGAAACTGTGGCAGTGTCCAAAGTTCGTTGCAGATGTATGACTGCAGTTACTGGAGTTGAGAAAAAAGGAGGATGGTACGAGTTTCAAATGAAGTGAGGACATAAAGGATTGTGTTAGCGAAGTGTTACCAAGTTCTGACAGCTCAGTTTTTTTTTAATTCTATTTGTAAATAGTTTTGTAATAGGATTTCAAGGTCATCGTCGCATTTTAAACAATTAGCTGAAATAAAACGAACAATCTAATTTGACGTATTAGATTTTTCGTCAAACGAAAGTGTTTTAATGTATACTCACAAAATTATGACGCATTATTGTAATTATTCTAAGAGTTAAGTGCTAGCCTGAAACCCTTTGATGAAGAGAAAATTATAAGGATTCATAGCTTACAGCCAAAGAGGATAATTATATAGTCTTAGTTACAGCTTTCGTAAAAAGTGTCTATACATAAAGTGGCTTAATACTGTGGTGCTTTACGTTACAAATTTCAATGCACACCGTGTTGAAATCATTTACCGGTTATTAAAAAAAAAATTGCTGTTCCCTACATTTTGGCTACGCAGGTATTTCACTTTTCTATACGACAGCAGATTTTGTTTTTAATAACGGACGAAAAATTTCTACAAGACCCCCGTCTTGAATCATGTGTTGAATTCATGGTTAGTTTGTGCGTCGATGTCCCTTCCACCCTGTATGTATAATGTAAATACACTTATGAATCCATTCAGTTTTAACATAAGTGTTGAAATACATATTAAATATTCCTCTCTTCATGGTTGATTTTTTTTGTAGTAGGGGTTTTATAGTTTCAAATTACGGCGCTTGTTTTCAGAGTAAATTTATTCTAATTATGTTTTCCAATGTTTTCTTTATTAGAAATCTGTGTAGGTACCTATGTATTAAATTATAGTGAGAGCGAGGGTTTATATTCGTAGAGATATTTTTTATTATTTTCGCTTCGATTAAACTCCTTTCGAACTTTTGGTTTGTTGAGTACTAAAGGCTGATAAAATCATTTGTAGAAGCTAACGAATGTAAATGAATGCTTAAAGTTATTTTGCTTAGGGCTGATTTTATCAAAGTCAGATATCTTTTATCCGTAGAATAAAATTGACGTCTGACAGTTTAAAGGTCATAGCACACGTATCAATTCGGAAAGGAATCGGCACCGTTTCGACTCGACGTCAAATAGGCCTCAACCTAATGTAAGGTAACCAAAGCGGAGCAGAAGCTCCGATACAATGACTCGGCTATAGCTAGGCGACGACACCGAGCTTACGGCTCGCCGACCGTTGGTTGATGGTGCAGCAGGCAGGTCCGAGGGGTAAGAGAGGCAAGGGTGGACGAAGAGACTTAAAGCTCGGGTACGGAAAGACGTAAGCGCGGGGACGACGTGCGGTAAGCACGGGAACGACGAGCCGTAACGCACCGCACCGCGGTTCGTGAGCTTGTTCCGAAGCGAGGCGATTAGGTACGTTACGTTTCCGATTAGTGTACGATGCAGTAGGGAATTTCATACAAGGAATATTGAATGGCTCGAGTTGATACGGTGCCGAACTCTTTCCGGTTTGATACGTGTGCTATGACCTTTAGTATGGAAAAAATTTCAAAAATCCAAAATTTATTCCCAGGATAAGACTTATTCTGGGTACCTATAAAAGTTAGGTAAAATTCGCCCTAATAATGATATCATCAGTTTTAGGATTTTGTATAAAACTGTACTATTTTATTTTCAATAAAAAACAAAAGAAGTCTGAAATCACCAACCTGTATTGAGCAAGTGTGGTGGTTAGTGATCAATGCTCGTGCCTTCTCTGTACAAGAAGAGACCTTGGCTCTGCAGTTGGACAATAATGGGCTGGTATATATATATTAAATACATTTTTATTTATTTATTTATATAAAATTTATTGTACACCAGAAAATACATAACAAAAAAATACGATTATGAATACAAAACATACAATGGGCGGCCTTATCGCTTTCTGCGATCTCTTCCAGGCAACCTTGGAATTTATTTTTATTTATATTTCTATTTTCTGTCAAGTTTCAGTTCTCCGTTTTTCTCGCCTGGATAGCCTTGATTTTCAATAATCACTGTGGAGACCATTTGGTGAAAACTACACAAAGCATAATTTCCTTTCATAGATTCTATTAATTTCCGTAATTAATTCATTATGATTCCACTTCAAACATCAATAAATTAGTATTTTCATACAATACAAACAATCATCTGTTCTTGATAACATTCTCGTTTTGAAATGATTATGCAGATCGTTTTATTAACCCTACGTGGTTTAACTGGGATAACAGGTATAGGACGAATAGGTTTTGTATTAACTACTGCAAGTAAACAATGACCATTATTCTATGTGATAGAGAAATTTTAGAGAAACTTTTATTTATAACTGCAGATACTTTTCTGGTATCAGCTAGAACTATAAGTCCCGGTTACACCACACACAACTAAATTTGTTTAACGCTAAACTTTGAATACATCATTTTGTCTTCGTCATTATCGAACGATTGACAACAGAACGATTTTTTAAATTATTTTAGCAATAAACGTATTTAGTCATTTTTGGTGCAAGCGAGCCTAAGGGACATGCCGAAGATGTCTCATTGCGAGACCTCGCGGTCGCAGTTTATTCGCTACCTCGATGTCCTCCATTTAAAACAAATGCAAGCTAATAGTCACGCACGCACATGCCAGGCATCGGGGTAAACCCCCAAAAGCCCCCGATGTATCGCAGTGAGGCCTCCTTCGGCATGCGGGTGCGTGTCTATTAGCATGCATTTGTTTAACATGGAGGTGATATCGATATAACGAGCTAAACCGCAACCACGTGGTATCGCAGTGGCCCATCTTCGGCATGTAATTATCTCATTCTGAGAGAGAATGCTCATTCTGCGGATTGGTTGTCATAAGTGGTCATATTAAATTCGCCGCTACCACCTTGCTGACTGGCTAAAATGGTTACCACAGCGTGTCATTCAGGGGTTATTTGATGATTTCCCACCATGAAAAAAAAAAAAAAGAGTGTTGTTACAACAGAACAAAATTCATTAACAACAAACAACCCGCAATTAGTGTGAACAGTTTGTAGTTCAATAAATTAAGAACAGTTGTCAAAGAGCCTGATCTTAAATTAAACCCATAGCTTGTCATTGGAAGATTGCAATCGTGATAATTCCTATAGATACAATGTAATTCATTTCTTATCATTGTATCTACGGTTGAACAGTTTTAAATGGGTCCGCCTATTGACAATGGAAATATTAGTAGATAGTACATGGTTCACGCACAATGGTTCATTTGAAGGACTAAGTGCGGAAACCAAATCTATATATAACATAGTACCAGCGGAACAATTGCGTAACGCATTAATAATCGGAATCGGTTTCGGTATCATTTTGATAGTTCTACAACGTTCATTGCGTTATTTACGTGTAGAGCAGACAAATTTTTCGAACTAATGAAGCAATGGATTAGCAATTTGCTTCAAAATGATTCAGATTCCGTGAGTTACCCAATTAGGGTTCTGGTTCTAGACTTTAAGTCTCGTAACAACATTTGTGGTCAACCGTTAGATTGGTAAATGTTAATTTACATCGCCCTCCACTTTCAATTTATTGTCTCAACGATTTTGTAACAGATTAACTTTGGTAGAAAATAGTATTGCACAATTTTCAAACATAGTATTTAGTTAAATTACTCGTTTAACACTTTGCGGGACACTTAACGCCCCTCGACGTAATAACAATAAAACTTCTATTGTGTCTCGTTCAGTGTTCTTCAATGTGTTAAGTTTGCGATTCATGAGGCATTTGAAATGATACTATTGTGGCGGTATCTACAACGCCACATGCGAACAACGCGCCATACTGACGTTACGCAAAATCCTGCATCTCGCAAGCAGAGTTTACCGCACAACTAGCATAGATACAACGGCCCGACATGAATCATCGGGCGGTTGCCCGCCAGACACAACACCCGTCTGGTCGGAGGAACCTCCATTTTCTATAGAGTATGAGTAAATTTTACACCTTGTTCCTCATACCTCTATACTATGTATTTGGACATGACAAAATTAGTTCAAGATCGGTCTGGGAAATGTCCAGCAGTATTGTGACAGACAGACAAAGAGGAATACGTTGACGTGTCTCCACCGACTTCTACTCCTACTCCTTCACTGTGCACGCGGTGTGGTTGTCGAATTCACTTTCGCCTGACATTAGGGAGTGCCAAACTGTTGCAGTTTTAAGAGCGTTTACGCCGTACGGCATTTCATACAAACTTTCAAGCCCTTGTTTTTCGAAATGAATGAACCGATTTTAATGAAACTGTATAAGCATAATCATATACAGCTAGACAATAGCAGGTCTTATTGCTACAACCATTAAAGGAATTTCAGTTGGCTCATATGAAGTTCAAGGGGGAGAGAATAATTGATTTCAAGCTCAAATAATTATTCACAAACACAAGGCGACTTCTAACTGTAATGAGTAGACATTAAGTAATTACTTAGTGCAAAAAAAAAACATTTCGCCAGCCACTAGGCGATCACTAAAGTAGACCTTGATTTGCCGATGTGTATTATACAACTCTTGCGAGTTGCCTAGCAACAGATCATTAACAAAATTTACTAAGACCGAACTTGACTTAAAACCACAGATAATTGTCATTTCGTGGCTTACGAGTTGACTATTGAGAAATTAATGGTGAAAAAGAGTGGTCGCTTAGGTTAGATCTACTTTTGTTTAACAATACCTAACTAGGCGTTGCTAAACTTAGCGTTAGTGAAAACGGACACTATATTTGAATTAAGAATTTGAGTCAATTTTCAAGTTTGGAACAATAAACTGAATGTCATACTAGACAAAGTTCTAATTCCATTGCAACCAAAAACTTACTATGACCTTTTTGTTACAAAATGGTCGTTCAAAAATCTATTTACAATACATTTCGCTAAAGTTTGATTTCGGTCACGGTGGCCATCTCAACGGAAATTAGCCAAGTACGCAGGAGATATTATAGTGCACACGTGTGTGTGCAAACACAGATGCTCTCTCTGTTCCTTTACTTCCATAGTCCAATGGGATGGCAATCCGACACGACCGGGGAGAGATCAGGCGCAGGACCAACGGATTTACGTGCTTTCCAAGACTTTTGACTTTCTTAAACACAAAAAACAATAACACTTTACCCGACCTGAGACTCGAACTCAGGACCCCACGCTTAGCAGTCGCGCTTGCAACCATGATACAGTACCCGGCGATAAATATTGCACATCGACCTTTGGGAAGAGACAATCGGCTAATTTCGGCTTCGTAGAGCGTTATCTCTGTCGCACGAAATACAAACAGTCCGGTATCTATTAGGAGCTGTTAAAACAATTATGATTTGCTTCTTTTGATAATTATTTTTATTCTTTGTATAAAATGGTTTTGTGTAAAAAGGTCGATGTGCAATATTTATCGCCGGGTACTGTACCAACGAGTCAGACAACTGATTAAGTGGCGATGGAATGTAAATTATTTGAGATTATAAACACTGCTATAGTTTCATTATAGCTACAGAACTTACTTTATAAAACAAAACACTATTAGGCAAAGAGAACGAACTACTGCAATTGAAAAACTTTTTCACTCGGTGACTGTCTCATTGTTTTATATGTATCTTTGTACCTGGGAATTAGTTGCACTAGATCTGATGCGGTATTGTGCATTTCCGATTATAGTACGTGCTTAGGTTTTTTCTGCACATGTGTGGAAAATGAGATAATAATTATTGTGGTTGCTGTAATGTTGTGTTCCGTAGTAATTTGTTAATTTATTGGATACTGCAAAGTGAGCAACGAGGTAATTGTGTAACAAACTTACAGTAAGAATGGCTTTTTGACATGTCAACAATATTCATTGCGTTATGTACAGACGCCAGCACATCAAGCTACTACAATCTGTCATTTTTTAAAATAGATTTTCAACTTCATCGCTACAGCATAAAGTTCAAAGTTGATTGGGAAAATTTGACAGTTTCGGGTAGCTTGATGTGCTGGCGTCTGTACGTTATTGAGCAAAAATGATCGATCTACAAAGTGAAAAAAATAGAAAAATGGAAAGTTACGTCAGGCGCTGATTAAATTGACAGGACTAAACTAAATTTTATCTTCTATCTTTTTCCTAATGAAATAGAAAGAAAAAGATGGCATTGATCTTAAATTTAGTTTAGTAACAACAGAATCGGCACCATTGTCTCTACTGATACTTTTTCCCGCGCACTCTCAGCTAATGAGTGAAATGGTTAACTTGGCTAGTTATTGTGTTAATGCTTGTGCTAAATTACAATCTTTCTCTTCTATTGTCGGCTCGTGATTTCTAAAGACTATCCATGTTTCACTTTCGATTGTAGTGACTTATTGAATGATGTATATCAAATTTAAGGGTGTGGTACAGAACATCCAACTTAACAACTTTCTATATCAGACCAAATTTGTGACCACTGCTCTCCTGATATCTACTTTCAACTGATTTATTTGTGGGTTGGCAATAAAATAAGCATTAAGGTAATAAAATTATCGTCATATCTTGAATCTACTGAACATACACAAAAACTGTCCATTGCAACATTTCTCAAAAAGACGATGCAATATATGCCAAAGAAATATTTGTACCAAAAATCTAGAAAATGGTTTCTTATTTTATCATATCACAATTCGCCGGATCCAGTTATCAGATCACGGTCGAATGCCTACAATTATCTTATTACAATGCACTCCAGTGTATGGGTGCTACACTTTCGCAAGTCTTAGTCGACGCAATTGCACTGGCGTGCAGTTTTACGTGTTCTTTTAATTGGTCACTTTTACGACAAAGTTGGAAGGTTGCTATTTTTTTTATTAGTATTTTGTAAAGTCCATTGTGTTTTTGGTTACTTGGGTTTTATAACATAAATTGTCTAAAGGATGTTGATCGTAAATTTCATAAAGTGGTTGTGTTGAAAAAAAAAAAATTAGGTTTTGCATCAGCCAAGCATGGGCTGTTAATGACTGGAATATCATTTTAAGGATGATTTCCACCAAACGGCATCGTATCGGATCGGAAAGGATACGAACGGATGCGGCGATAGCCGATCGCGTCCGGCAGCATGTCGACGCATACGATCGGCTCCGTACCGCCGCTTCCGAACGTATCAGTTTCTGCACCTAGTCAAATACCTAGTCTCATTCCTACCGTGTTGACGTGTTCTGATTTTTGAAAATGCTTGTAGTTGACGTAGTATTATTAGCTATTGTATTAGAAGAAGAAGAAAATAATCATAAAAAAGAAGATGAAAACAATGGATGACAGCCGAAAGGATTCGATCGGATACGACGACAGGCGAACGGAGCCGATCGCGCGTCGCAGCATACTTTCGGCTACGATCGCTTGTCGCGGAAGACGTCCGCGGTCAAGCTGCTGGACGAGGCTTGATAAGACTTTAAATACTGTGTACAGTACCCGGTGATAAATATTGCACATCGACCTTTGGAAAGAGACAATCGGCTAGTTTCGGCTTCGTAGAGCATTATCTCTGTCGCACGAAATACAAACAGTCCGGTATCTATTAGGAGCTGTTAAAACAATCATGATTTGCTTCTTTTGATAATTATTTTATTCTTTGCATAAAATACAAAAAAAGGTAAAGGTCGATGTGCAATATTTATCGCCGGGTACTGTACAAGATTTAATATCGTTTAAAGATTGAAGAAGAAATCATCTTTTAATCATCATCTTTCATCACCCGCTTATCCTATTTGGAAGGGATTTAGCTTCTAGTCCAACCGGATAAACATCAGTGTTTGAATATTGGAGTAATAGACATCTAAACTGAACTACAGAACCCATTCGGTTTCTGCGCTGCCCAGTACTTATTGGGCAACACCTATATACCTACTAATAATAAAGAAGAGGAGTTTGTTTGTTTATTTGAACGCGCTAATCTCTGGAGCTACCAGTCGGATTTGAAAAATTATTTTTGCATTTGATAGCTAAATTTAAAATCACGCTAACTCATACAGGAGCCGAGAAAAAAGAATGTAAGAACACAAAGTGAAAACGAAGTAATAGCGCGGGCAGGCCATATGATGCGACAGGAAGGGTCAGGAGGGCAAGAAATTTCACGAAGACAAAGTAGGGGGCAGAAGCTAGTTATTAATACTTTCTGAGAGACACAATATAATATAACAGGACAGAGGGGCAATTCTTGTAATTTTAAGAACGTTCACAGTCTGATCTCAATCTCAATCTGTCAAAAATACCTCGAATTTCCCTACATTTTTGACAAGTTTTTGACATTGACTGTCGTGTATTAGGACTATATTTTGAACGTTTTTAATTACTTTCCAGTATTAGTTACATTAGGAAATATCAGTCGTAGCCCTACATCTGGATTTCTGCCCGGTCAATGACAATAAGCTTGCCCATTATTAAGAATTCCCATTTAATATAAAGCATAGGTTAATCAGCCTATTATGTTCCAACTGCTGGGACATATAGACCTCTCGGCGAAATGAGAGTCTGGGCAGTTTTCACAAATTCAACACGCGGGCCCAGTGCGGGTTGGCGGATGTCATATGTCTTTGTCTTCGTTTTTTTTTTGGTTCTAGGACATGACGGTATCCTAACCAATACTTTCATTCATCGTTTTGAGAGCAGTGGTGATGAAAACATTTAAAATGCGTGCCACGAAAGAAGAGACTTGACACACCACGTGGTTTGATATGCGCAGAACACGATTTTAGGTATCTTTAGCGGTATGAGGTCTGAGTGCGGGACGGGACCGGTCGTCATAGGGGCGGCGGAAAGAGCGGGGGAGGCGGGGTCAAGTCTCTTCTTTCGTGGCACGCATTGTACACAAAGTAAAGCGCTTATCTGGGTTCGAACCTACAACCTACAACTCGTAAGTCATGGCCCTTACTGCGGTAGATTAATATTCATAGCTGATCAAATGTCTGTACTATAATACGAAGGCGTAGTCAGAGATGTACCTACACTGGCGTTAGACCAATTTTCAACCGTATTATCAAGAGCATAAAGTTAAAAAGTGGTCAACCGCCATTGCCCGAGTTGTGGCTAATACGTCGCTGGCTTAGCTAAAACCAATTAGGTAATCTAGACATTCTCCTGCTTAGAAAGCTTAGAATTTTATACAAGTGAATAAAGTAAAAAGGTTTTTCAGACTAATAATCGTAATACAAGCCACAGTTGACTAACCGGAGACAAAAAAGCTAGACATACCTAATAAAATTCTGGCTTACGCGAGTCAGATTCCAGTTACAAATCGGTTCATTAGTCGATTCGGACGAATTCACTCGCCCGAACAGTGCGAATCATCACTTTAATTTTTAAAATGTTATACAGGAACAGTTTCTAACCAGTGCGTAAACTGTTGGTAATAATTTTTTTATTTTTGATGAGTGGGCTGCTTATGACCTTGATCACGCCTATTGGAAAGCGATGGATGAGGTCTATGCATAAATGAATAAAAGCAAAAGAAAATCATAAGAGCACCATATTATGTTAAGACTAATATAAATAAACGAAAATATGATATAAATCGCCACTTTTTTATTGGAAGTTATTTTGTGTATAACTTAAAACCATTTGAAATCGTCTCAACTTCATAACTATTTATGTCCTTTCTTTGTTGTTAAATTACTTTTATTTTTCATTTTATATTGGTAATAGCTGTGTAATTTTGTTTTTTGTAATTTTGAAATTTTTAATTTTGTCTTGTTACTGTTCCCTAACGCTAAGCGCGCACTACGATTTAGTTATAAAATCGCCAACACAAAAAATTTCAAGTGAATTCTCAAGCGATTTTTTCCGCAGTGCGCGGAAACTTACATACATTACTTAGTACTTACATTAGTATTGTCTACAGATTGGCGATTATAAATATCACAACGATTAAAATTCGTAGTGCGCGCTTAGCCTTACATGGTCCATATTTGTACCTAGCTTTAACCCTTTTGTAATTGTTTTTTAGATTATGGAATGCAATAAAATGAATAAATAAAATAATATAATAATATTACCAGCCTATTATTGTTCTACTGCAGAGCAAAGACCTCTTCTCATCTCTTCTCATACAAAAAAGGCACGAGCAATGATCACCACGCTTGCTCAAGTCGGAAATCAAACCTTACGGTTAGCGATTTCCGACTCATTTTACAATAAGTCCAGGTTTCCTCACGATATTTGAAGTCAAAACTTCTTCAGGCGCGGTGGGCATTTTTTGAGATGGAAAAAAACCATTGAACTCGCGACACTGTTACCGCGCTACATTCGGATGTGTTCGGCTGTCCTCGGGATGTACTCGGTTTTAATGTATATCCGATATGTCAGTGAGTGATGGCAAAGTATTCTGTAATTGTACAAGTTTTCACTTCTGTCGGCACTCCTGGAGTGCCACTGTTTTTTCCTTCACGGATGTCAGGAATGTCCACAATAAACTCAGAAAGTACATATGAACCCACAACCTCGTGCATAAGAGGCGAGGCCTTAACCACTGCGCCGTCACTACAGAAACAAATGAATATGAAGTTATTGTATTACAGTAAAGGCTCCTTCAAATACGCGACACGCGATAAAATCGCGCGCGACACAAAGGCACCGCAAGTCGTGTAAGGTGCGGTGCCTTGGTGTCGCGCGTGATTCTATCGCGTGTCGCGCCTGTGTGTAGGAGCCTTAAGCTAGAATTTACTGCACGTTCCTAAGAAGAAAAAGTCTGTGCCCTGCAATGCGACAATTATTATATTGACTCAAAGAGAAAATCTAGTACATCAAGGTTAAGAGCGGCTGAATGAGAAATCGTTCTAGCCTAATTGCTAGTCATGTACAAATTATGTTCACAAAGGGCTGTCTTAGTCATTAGTGGAAACCTAGTACTTTTGTTAGGGAATTTGTATGTACAGTCGGCAATGCTAATTATTTTACATCACGCACACATCGATAACTGTCATTATTATTGTGTGCGTATACGTATTATACATTCACGGTTAGAGATAAAATAAACGGGTTCACAATGAAGAAATTTGACCCAACATTTTAGACTAGTATAACATAATTCCCATAGCTAATTGGTGTAAGCGCCTGCGTTAACTACTGATATAACCTCGACGATGTGAGTTCGATCCCAACTGAGGAATTTTGCTGTATTTTACTTTTTGTTTTTATATTAAATTCATTTTGTGGCATAACTATGACTTCACCCACACAATCATGTAAAATGTAAACTAATTAGTTGGTTCGACTGTACGTACAATACGTTTCAAAATCGGTTTCAAATAAGAATAGGATCGACTTAGCGCCATGTTGTGACGTCATAGCTGTCAAATCGAATAAATTGGGAAGGGTGAGCAAAACAAGATATTTTTTGCAATAACATTTATTTACGAATCATGAACGAAGAATTTTTAATCAGAATTTAGTTATTCAATTCCGCTCATGTCTGCATCACTGTTTGAGTGGTCATCGTCAATAAATAACAACAATAACAAATAACAACAAATTTAACAGGAAACAACCACGTAACAAACAGAATTAACGAAAGAAACAGTAACACTCCACAAGCACTCAGTCGCACGAAGAAGCACACCAACAACGACAAGATGGCGGCTGGCATCTTCTTTACTTTCTGGTGAATTATTGCCAACAATGAAAATAAGAAAGAAAATAGTATACTTTTTAAAAACTAATTGTGACTAATTTTTTGATGTTTTTTCATTTTGATTTAACTAAGACTGACTCGGTTAAACAAAAAAAAAACGTTATTGATGCGCAAAGAAGTTTTCTTTGCAAACCGTACTTTTCAATCAACATTTGACAGATAGAGGTCATTGAAGTTCCTATTCTTATTTGAATCGCATTGTATGTTCTGGATAATGAAGAAGGGTTTGTTATAACTAGGTCACATTCCTTTGGTTCGTTATTTTGGTTTATGAGTTTGTGTTGGTTATTTGGTTTTCCTATAGAGGTATGAGGAACAGGGTGTAAAGTTCACTCATACTCTATAGAAAAGGAAGGATCCTCCGACCAGACGGGTGTTGTGTCTGGCGGGCAACTGCCCGATGATTCATGTCGGGCTGTTGTATCTATGTTAGTTGCGCGATAAACTCTGCTTGCGCGATGCAGGATTTTGCGTGACGTCAGTATGACGCGTTGTTTGCTTGTGGCGTTGTAGATACCGCTACATTTCCATCAGGAATTTCTTTGAAATAGCCTGGAGTTTGGAAGTCAGCGGTGTGATACCCCCGTGTCTCGAAAAGCACGTTAAGCTGTTGGTCCTGCGCCAGATTTGTCTCCGGTCGTGTCGCATTGCCGTCCCATCGGACTATGAGAGTGAGGGAAGGAAGAGTGCACAGTGCACGGATTAATAAATTATTATGACAATGTGTTGGAGCACGGAAGTGAGGCATCGTTTTAAATTAAAACAGGTTTCTGTTCTGACTCGTTTCGGAGAATTTCTTTATTTGCATAAGAAGGTCTATCATGCGGTCATGTCACTTATCTATTTATCAGTATTTATTTATTTATTGTTTAGTTTTGCAATGTAACTCAATATCACGCTTTTTATACATACCTACCTATTCGTTACTGTTTTTATGTGACACTAATTTATTTTTATTTATTTACTAAATTATGCATACACATTACACACATCACGATACAGTATAAAACTGATTTACATCCGTCACCTCACACATCAGGTCCAGTTGAAAACCAGCGTCAGGCACCAGTTGTCTGGCTTTTTTGCTGAACTGGGCCTTTTTGGCGCAGCCGTGAGGCACACTTTCCTGCTAATTTCTTACATCGGACTTTCCACTTTTTATTTTTTATCTTATTTTTTATCTGATGTACAACTAATATCTAACTACCTGATGTATTGTGTGTCTCTTAGTCTGTGCTAAATAAATGTATTTTCTTTCTTCTTTCTTTCTTTCTTTCTTTCACAGTGTCTGCGCGCACACTTGTGCACTATAACATCTTCCGTACCGGAGTCTCCACTGAGATGGGTCGCTATGGCCGAAATTCGGTATGGGAGATTTTCTTTATTATAAGTTTCTATGTCTACAAAGTAGAGATGAATAAAAAAAAATTTTTTTTCTTTCTTTTTTTTTCTTTTCTTTTTCTTTTCTTTTTTTTTAATTTTTTTCTTTTAATAAAATTCATACTAATATAATTAAAAAGCGAAATTAATTCTGACTGCCTGTCTGTTTATCTGTCTGTTACCTTTCACGATGGCTGAACGAATTTGGGTGAGGCACAGACCATGACTGGGTTTAGGACATAGGATACTATTCATCTTGGTAGCACGTTTCCGTGGGATAAATTTCCGACCTCCACGTGGATAAAGCCGCGGGCAAATGCTGTAATAATTTTAAGCAGTGGTGGCCCAGTGGTATGGCTGCGACTTACGAGTTGTAGGTCGTAGATTCGAACCCAGATAAGGAATAAGACGAACGCTTTATTTTGTGTAAATTATTCAACACGACTGCCCTCAGAACGGCGTTGGAAAACATCGTGAGGAAACCGGCATGTCCTAGAAACAAAAATACGAAGACATGTGACCAACCATGGTGGATTACGGCCCACTCCCTCTCATCGAGAGGAGGCCTGTGTCCCAGCAGTTGGAACGCTATAGGCTGATTATGTAATAATTTTAAAAAACATTTTAGAAAACTATTTTAGAGTAAGTAAAACCATTTACCTTGAAACCGTTTATATTCGGCGGAACTAATGCCTCTTACAAGACTAATCACTATGAGCAATGAAAGTGGATTTAAATAATTCTGAAGCCGGAAGCCTCATCATTTCCATACAGTCAAAAGTACATAAAACCAGTCACACCCACCGTATGGTACTTCCTAGTATTTTAGCTAAAATATCTCTAGTTCTTGGGATTTATTTTTTGGGGTTCTTGTACTGCAAGAGAAAATAAATCCCAAGAACTAGAGATTTTTTGCTTTGTACAATCAGGGAAATTAATTTTGTATCGAATTGACACACAAAGTCAATTTGCCGTGCTATACCAATTTCATACAGCTGTCAACATGACCTAAAGCGTGGTCACTGTCGGACTGCATAGAGAAGCGCGATGACACAACGCTGGTATTGCGAAATATGAAGCAATTATTTCATTACAAAAATCTTTTGTATGGACGATAAAATTAAAACAACAGTATTTACTAAAATACTGTTGTTTTAATTTTTTCGTTCACTTTGGCACGAAAACGATGAGAAAGGCAGACGAAGATATAATATTAGATGCTCGTCATTTTGACGAACGTTAGCTATCTAGGGTTAAACATAATGTGGCGACAAATATTGGCAATTTTATATTTTTTTCAATATTGATATACCCAGTGTCACTCTCACAATTAAAACTAATCTAACGGCACCTTTCAAGCTGAAATCGATCGAGCCGTTTAGGCTACAGAGCGTGCCAAAGGAATATACGTACATACATAATATATACTCGATAAACATATCCGTCCTTCTGGCGCAGTCGGGTAAAAAAGGTAGGACCGCCCATTGTGTCACCCTTTGTAAAATTTCTTCGTTTATATCTGTAATTTATATGGTGTACATAATAAAAAGTAATTCTATTCTATTCCAAATCAGTTGGAATGATGTATGTGCAAACTCAAACAGTAAGCAATTCCATGCGAAATATGTCAATACGAAGACAAAACTATTCGATTGATCACACTAATATTACAAAGGCGAAAGTTTGTGAGTGTGCTTGTATTTTTGTTACTTCTTCACGCGCAAATGGCTGGACCAATTTTGGTAAAAGTTGGTATGGAGTACCTCCATACCAACTTTTATCAAAATTGGTCCAGCCACTGACACCCTGGATTAACACAGGCTATTTTATATCCCGATATTCCCACGGGATCGATACTTATGCGGGTGAAACCACGAGGCGCAGCTAGTTTATGATAACAATGAAAATGTTTATGGGAAAGTTAGGATCCTTTTCGCACACTATTATTTTAACAAAGTCATTCCATTTATATAGGAAACGCGATTGTTATCGTATGAGAAATATGTATTTCTCATGTTATACTTATACCAATAAGGAAAGTTATGGGTACCTAATAGTATTGTTTTCATTGGTAATGTTTATAAAATAGACGCATAAAGTGTCAATTACGCTGGACGAGTTAAGGGGCTTACAGGACTTAAACACAAAAAATGCAAGTTTTTGAAACAATAAAAATTTATGAACGACTACAGTAAAGAAAACCAAAAAATTATATGATATTCTTCAGGATATGTGCTAGGTAGATAGTGTGTTGAAAACATAATACAACTATTTTGATACTATAGAAAAAAAAACATGAAGATACCTCTTAAAACTTTCTTTTTACAATAAAAATCATACTAATATACATGCAATCGTTCAGTTTTTTGTCAGATTATTCTACAAGCAACATTCTAAAACACTAGTCTTTTAATTTTTTAGTCCAAACAATAGATTTTTAGTAAATAAATAATTGCTTCATATGTTGCAATGAAATACCAGCGTTTTGTCATCGCGTTTCTCTTTCTTTTCTATGCAGAGCCTTAAGTTAAACTGGAGTAGTCATTTAGACAACGTACTAAACTGGGTTTCACCTTCTGGCTGTGCAGGAAAATGATAGGTGAGCAGTGGGGCCTATCTCGCGAAATTATACTGTGGCTGTACACGGCAGTGACCAGTCCCATGATCACCTACGGGGCCGTGGTCTGGTGCCCCGCACCAAGTTAGTTACAGCCTCCAACAAACTAAGACTAGCATCGCATGTTCGTGCATGCTTCCGCATACTCGTATTAAAAGCGTCGGAGCGCTTGGCGTTAGCGCAACACATTTTTTTCTCCCATTCTCGTCGGAGATTACGATAACTTTAGTAATGAAACTGCTGGCACCGTAAACTTCCTTGAAATTTAGATGATGATTTAACCTAACCACAAAAAATAATATCTTAAAATTTGAAAAAAAAAAAACATATATCAGACTAGCTGCTGCCCGCGACTCCGTCCGCGTGAAATTTCTTGTTCCTCCGACCCATTTCGTCGCATCGCATCGTCTGCCTTCGTAGTCGCGTTCGTTCTGACTTTTTGTTTTTGCTCGGCTCCTAAGGACCCTAGCGTGGTGTTCAGCAGCCTATTATTATAGCCTTCCTCAGGAATTAGGCAAACAAATGCAAAAAATAAAATGCAAAAATATTTTTTCAAATCCGACTTGATTGTTCCAGAGATTAGCGCGTTTAAACATACAAACAAACTCTTTAGCTTTATTATTAGTATAATAATATATAGATTATTATATATTGGCGTCTTTTTGTTTTTCGCAGCTATCAACCAATTCTTGTTATTCTAGTACCGAATAGTGTAACAAACGAAACTTATTTGACTGGAAATAATATAATAAAACCAATATATTATATAGATTATATTATATAGAGTAAAAAAACGCACGAACAGTCAAACAGTCAGAGAAACGTTGAGTTTTGTTACATATACCTAAGTAAGATTTATAGATAACTAAGTATACCAAAGAGTGTAAAAAGATTCCATTGAATCACACATCTAATTCGCAGAAAAGTTAATAAAACTCAAGTTAAATATAAGTTATAGATGCTTTAAGAAAGTTGAGAAATAAAACGTATTATTTTAACAACTCTTAAACATTGTTATTACCCAACAAGGTCACGATAAATCAGTTAAATATGGTCAAGTTCAAACAAGAATTGAGTGAAATCGTTTTGTGGACAATAACATTCTCTTTGTTGTACCTAGTACAATAAGTTTTATTATAGCTATCATGAGCGTACTTTACGAATTCAATAGTAAAATGGTACAAGTATGTGACAATTATTAAATTAGTCATAATATTATTTCTATATAGGCGTCAGGAACGTGTGGACACGCAAACTAAAACCATATTCAGCACATGATTCTAGACTCCTCCATTCTAGAGACATACTCTAGAGTAGAAGCTGTTTCATAGAAAATTCTACGCAGAGGGGGTTCAGAATCATGTATTGAATCATATAGTCCGACTTTTAATTAGCTGCAGTAAAATGACACTTCTTAACAACTTATTTCGGACTGAGTATAGAGATATGCATGTCAAATAAGTTTCGTTTGTTACACTATTCTGTACTAGAATAACAAGATTTGGTTGATGGCCGCGAAAAAACAAAAAGACGCCAATTTCAGTCATTTAAGTAACACATAAGCTGTCATTTTAGTGCAGCTAATTAAAAGTTCGACTATAGTAAGGTGGCGCGTCGATGTTTCTGTCACCCTGTATAATATAACATCACGTATGCATACTTGAAAAGGTAGGCAGAGTCGTACTCATGGTCCTACCTATACCTACATTTTACCAGTTAAGGCGCAAACAGGCGCGACGCGCGACGCGAATCGCGCGCGACACAAAGGCACCGCTCGTTGCGCGATTGCGGTGCGTTTATGTTGCGTGTCGTGTCGCGCCTGTTTGAAGGAGCCTTTATGTTTAAGTTATGTCTCATGTAACATATATATTATCAGCCTATATCGTTCCCACTGTTGGGACACAAGCCTTCTCTCTTCGAGAGGGAATTGACTGTAATCTATCACGCGGGCCTTTCTGGTTTTAGGACATGCCGGTTTCCTCATGATGTTTTCCTTTACCATTTTGAGAGCAGCGGTGATGATTTACTTGAATGAAATGATGATGAAGATATTGATGAAAGTGCTTATCTGGGTACCTATTGCGACCTATAACTCGTAAGTCTGGGCCACCAATGCTCATGCCATGTAATAGGTACGGTAAGTTATTGTAACAAGACTTGAATCGCTCAACAAGAATTGAATTATTTAAAAGATTAATATCAAGATTTACTTTTTATTTTAAACCACTCATAGTTAATTTGGATGTAATTAAATTAACGATATTTTGTTACTGAAGACAAACGTCCTATTTTCAAATCAAAAGGTGTTTACTATGTCTACATATTCTAGATAATTGATAAGAACTCACCTTCCATTGTTTTACTTCAGACAGACGATTTGCAATAACGCATCCAGCGGACCCAGCACCAACCACAATGAAATCAAATCTCTCAATCGCCTGTCTTCTTCTTCTTCTTGTCTTAGAACCGGATTTCTTCTCCGCTTTTACCGAAATCTTCTCAGAATTCGCCGGCTCCGCATCCGGAAACATCTTCTTTGCGAATCCGAAATCCAAATCCCTCGAATGGTACTTACTACTGGTAGTCGAGAACGGATTCTCGTATTCGAATTCCGGATCAGGCTTTTTGTTGTCAAAATCGAATGGTTCGAAATCTTTGTGGAACGTTTTACCGTACTTCTCGAAGTCGAACGTCGGAAAATATGATGACATTTGGGATACTCCACGACTACCGCCCGGGCCATGACTGTGAACTTTCGTCGTTCGAACCGGACTGCTAAACTTTTCGGAGAAAAAGTCACCGTGCGACGATATTGTTGGTCCTATAGGCTGTTTTGATGGTAGTTCACTTGCTTTAAAAGGTATAGGTCCTAAAGGAACTTCTGTGTCTCCAAAATATGGTGATACCGTGCTTGGATAATGATTTACACTTGTATCCCAATATTCTAAGAAATCAGTCTGTTTGTTGTCTTTAGACCCACCGTATAGCTGAGAGATAAGGGCGAGGAAGAGGAATCCTATTGAAGAACATTGCGTTAGTTGGGCTTGTTGCTCAGGGCAGATCGCACCTATGTTCGGAGGGGTCCAAGTTTGTCCTGACATTTTTATCACTTCACTTCACTCGCGGGCATACGACCTTTTTGTTCGTGTGTTCGGTGCAAGCACTGGCGGTACAATGGCTTGGCGTTATACGATGCTAAGCAAGTGGGAGATTGGTTGACGACTGTCCTTAGCGGTTGCATGCTTGTTAATATCATTAGTAACGCGGTTATTTATGTTTAGATTTAGAGAGTAAGGTTGTGTGACATTGGTGTCGGAGATGGATTTAATGCGGAGTTTTTGTTGTATTTTAGATGGTTTTTTTACGATTAAGTGGCTTTTTTTGTCATAGTACGTGGAGTCCTTCTGGTTGTGTCAGGGACACAACCAGAAGGCGTCGCGGCAGACCCCGTAGAAAGTGGCGGGATGAGCTGGAGAAAGCAAACGACCAGTGGTCCACTTTAGCCCTGGATCGAAAGAGCTGTAAGTCATAGGGAGAGGCCTTTTCCCAGCAGTGGGATGATGCAGGTTTACAGTAACAAAGTAAGATTTAGATTGTTTTGTAGTAGGTACGATTGAGTATATAATAGACGCCAGCACATTAAGCTACCCGAAACTGTAAAATTTTCCCAATCAACTTTGAACCTTATGATTTAGCGATAAAGTTGAAAATCTATTAAAGAAATTTGACAGATTGTAGAACCTTGATGTGCTGGCATCTGTACATACCTACTCCAAAATCAATAGAATGAGTGAGATAACTCAACAAACATCATTTGGGGCTTTTGAATAGTGTTATTCATACTAATATTGTAAATGCGAAAGTGTTTGTTTCTTATCTCTTCACGCTTAAACCGCTGGACTGATTTAGATAAAATTTGGTATAGAGATAGTTTGAATCCCGGGAAAGCACATAGAATAGTTTTATCCTTAGTAACTTTACTTATGCGGGGGAAACCGCGGGGCACTGCTAGTAAAATATAATTATTCTTTTATAAAGTACGATGCTCCACTGTCAAATATTATTTGAGTTGTCACAGTGGCTTAGTTGGTTTGCTTCGCTTAACGTTGCAGGGGATATATTCTCTAAGTCCGTCAACGAAAATGTGGGCCCGTCCGAAAGTAGAAGATCCGTCAAAACTAGTGTCAAATTTATTTGTCCATTAGTGATACTGTGTAGCAAACGCCCGTGATTTCGGCTGAAAGTACGGATTTGTGACCCCAGGTTTGAATTTCGTGCGTATTGACTATTTGTGTGATCTATATAATGGGTAAGTATATTTTCGGATCTGAGAATAAATAATGAACAAGAATTATTAAAAGACCTTAACTGACTTGTGACTGTAATTATTTTTAATTTTATATAATACCCAATGCTAAGGTTCATGCCCAAAAATGAGGCCTTTCTTTGCGTGTAGAAATCCTTATGGATGTCCGCCACCTTGGGGCGGGCGGAGAGGTCTGTCAGACTCTTAATGACTGATAACACACGGTATTCTTCAACTACCTTCGGCCGGGAACCTGGAGCACTTGCGCAGTTCGTCACGCTCCCCCGGATTGAAAAATAGGGCCTAGGGAAATTATGAAAATGCAAAAATGAAACAAGCAAACAAAGTAAGCATGGCTAGTCTATACAAATAAATTATTAAGTATATAATAAAAATTGTAAAGTGTCTGTTTGTATTTTCAAAATAACAACTTTTTACTAAATGCATATTATGAAAGTATATAATTATGGAACTTATAGCAACAAAAACTGTCTATTTGTTCCGGCGTATCACCGAAACGGATGGACCGATTTTGATGAAATTTGGTATGGGGATACTTTGAATTCTGCGGAATGCATTTTATATAAAATAACACGCGGGCAAAGCCGCCGCCGGAAGCTAGTTAAAAATAAATTCGGAACTGAATCAATGAGTTGTTTTATTATTTTGTTAAGTTATGCGGCGAAGAGCAGGTAACGATGTATAAATTACATGCAATCGTAATTATGCATACCTACATTAAAAGGAAAAAAAACTCCGATGCATTCCATTTACGTGTTCAATAGTTACATGGGAGAATGAATGAGTGTATGAGCGGAAATACTGCATTATTGTTTTAGAATTCCCTGTGATCTGCATTTATTGATGTCTATGATTTAGGGTGCGGTCAGACAAGCTATCTCTAGGTGCGATCAAAATGAGTCACGGAAATAATTACTTTTTAAATGTAATAAACATTTTCAGTAGAATGTGACTTAAAACGTAATATCATATAAATTAAAACGTAATCCTAACTAATATTATAAATGCGAAACTAAGTTTGTTTGTTTGTTACCTTTCACGCCTAAACCACTGAACCGATCATCCTGAAATTCTGCATATACGTTGTCAGGTGTACAGAAACGGACATAGGGTACCTTTCATCTCGAAAAAAAGTGCTGTTCCCGAGGAAAACAACAATAACGTTATTATGATAATAGATTGCGTGACGTATCTTTCGAACGGGATCGACTTATGCGGGTGAAACCGCGAAGCGCTGCTTGTTCATACTATCACAAAATATTGTAAAGGCGAAAGTTTGTGAGTGTGGGGGTGCGTGTGTGTGTGTTTATATGTATGTTACTTCTTCACACTCAAACGGCTGGACCAAAGTCAGTTTGTTATTAACATGCATAATTATTCCTAGAATGGATTTACGTTTTTGCATTTATATATTTTTTCATGTTCTATCTTCCCGCTTGTCAGCTAGACAGACCCCTACTTGTTTTATATTCTAACCTTAAAATAAATTATTTCTTGAAAATAACTTATAGCGGACTCACGGAGGTTGCATGTAACTTCCAATCCTACTAATTTTGACCTATAACAATTGCTGTTATTTAAAAATGTGAGATCTTAAAGTAGGTTAGAATTGACTTGGCCAGTTTTTATCAGAATTAAAATGTTGAATAACTTTATAAAATGACTGATGTAATGAAAACTGGGCAAGTTAAATCTAACCTACTTTAAGATCTCACATTTTTAAATAATAGCAATTGTTATAGGTATCCAATAAAGCAAAGAAATAGAGTTTAATACTTGTTCATAATGTTATTTTGTTCCTATAAATACATATTTCGATTTTGCATAGAACTCATTTAGATCTCCATTCTTTTTGCGGCAAAGCCCACAGCCAAGCATAATTTTTGTATTGAACTTGGCTCTCCTTTTTTACATTTATGTTTTTGGTGGGATTAAAACTACTACGGAACCAAAGGTAATAAAACTTGTTTACATAATTTCACGCTAGGGAAAGTTAACTGTGGTTAGTATAACCAGCGTTTACTGTAATATTATTTAACTGTTGGTTATGTTAACGGCAATCAATTCATAATGATAGCATAATATTAATTGCTATCAAGATTAATGCGTTTTCACGCCTTTTTGCTGAGTGATCTTAATTAAGCTACTTAAATAAAAGCAAGTCGGGTTAGTTACACCATTTATAACTCAAGAACGGCTGGACCAATTTTATAATCTTTGATTTGTTTGATTTGTCTCCGTCCCGAATAGCAGAATAACTATAAAAACATGGGAAAAATTCACGAAAAAAAAATATAGTGAGGATTTTTAATTTTCTCATAGTATTTATTGATTCTGAGTCGGCACAAAGATCGCCGGGTCAGCTTTATTGATAAAGGCTCCTACAAACAGGCGCGACGCGCGACGCGAATCGCGCGCGACACAAAGGCACCGCTCGTTGCGCGACTTGCGGTGCCTTTGTGTCGCGTGTCGCATCGCGCCTGTTTGAAGGAGCCTTAATTGGCTGTACGACAAAACTGGTATTTTGTATAATATTTCGGCGCCAGATATATATTACTATCTATATCATTCGTATATTATTATCTATATCATTCGTGGATATTTGACAGTGTTGTTACGGGTCGTTAGGGTTAATGGTGGAACATGACAATATGTTAACATCACAATCATTAATTGTTCCAAGCTTTTTGCGTCTAGCGGATGCCTGCGGCCTTCAACGGCCACCTTGTTCGAGACCTTCGAACGCTACACCTTTCGGTACGCAGTCGTCACTCCAGAACCTTTCGGTCCCATGTTCTAATAGTGCCATCGCCACTTCGACCGGTCTTGTGCTCGTATCGGTCCATTAGTCAAGTACTGAGCTTACAACAGTGATTTTTTTTTTTTCAGGATGGGAAATCATCAAATGACCCCTCCCGCTCTGGGTGGAGCGGAAGGGAGTGTCAGACTCTTACTGACTAAAACCCACGCGTGTTCCTTCCTTAGCCCTTTATGTTCCGGGCCAGCGGTAACCCTTTCGGACAATCTCGCTGACAACGTGATATCTTGGGCATTATTACTTTGTCGCCACTTCAGAACCTTTCGGCTTCATGTTTGAACAGTGTGTAGGTATATAATGTTCCATTTCAGGTTAAGTGTCCGATCACATAAACAGGAAATGAATACTGACCAGCTGGGCTTAATTGGCCACTACATGTTGGCTACTACAGACCATTAATGTATTTCCCTTCGCCGTAAGTCACAGGTGTTTACTACCTTAGAATGTACATTCGCAGTGAACAAAAAATTACCTTTGAACGTGCAAGGTTTGAAACAGTGAGTCGGTGCGTAGCACTATACATATAGTAAACCAATTGAAAAAAACCAGTTAAAACTTTATTTCCTAGTCACGTTTGACCATAAGTCTAATTATCTTTGTTTTCAAAGTAAAGGTAAAAAAAATATTTCAACACATAAGTGGATTTGAGTGATTACAGTGATTATGTACAGACGCCAGCACGTCAGGCTACTTCAATCCCTTAATTTTTTTTAACAGATTTTCAACTTTATCGCTAAAGTATAAGGTTCAAAGTTGATTATGAAAATTTGACAGTTTCGGGTAGCTTGATGTGCTGGCGTCTGTACCATCTGCCGCTGTCCCGAGCACCCCGTTGCCGATTTTACAGTTTAATGAACAAATTAACAGACGAGTCCTGCACACTATCCTGAATAATTTTAAAGGACATTGCTTCATAATATGTTCGAAAAATATGTAATCTCAAAATGTTGTGAATTCCATACCGGTAACATCGCCAACACGTATCCAATCGATCGGCCTCGTCAATAAAAGGTCAGAGTTCTTAATTGCGCATTATCTGCGGATAATTAGCAGGGCCGGTGCTATGGTACATTAGGCTTATTTCCCTTGACTTACCAGGCATTTGAACGGGTCATCGGCCTTGTTTGTTGTTAGGGGGATTTCGAAGCTTTGTGTTTGTGCATAAAACCTCGACTTCTGTCATCCAGGTAACCTTAGAATTCTTTTTTTTTTTTGTTTTTTTCAGGGTGGGAAATCATCAAATGACCCCTCCCGCTCTGGGTGGAGCGGAAGGGAGTGTCAGACTCTTACTGACTAAAACCCACCCATGTTCCTTCCTTAGCCCTTTATGTTCCGAGCCAGCGGTAACCCTTTCGGACAATCCCGCTGACCCGGCAGGCTTCGGCCCTGACGGGCCCCTTCTGTTGATGCTGATATCTCTTTGAGGCGCGCGTGGAACACGTACGCGCCGTCCGGCACGGGCCTGGTCCTGATCGGACGATGAGCTACCCATTACTCACCGCCCGCAGGCCCGCGCCTACGGTGGCCGGGAGTCGTCGCACGGCTCCCGACGCCCGAAGTAATAAGCCTGGCTTTGTGTGCAACTAGTTAAGTATAGTCAACAATAAATTAATAAAAATAACACAATTAGATACTAACTTAACTAAAACTGTACAGAAAAAAAAAATTGCGTCGAAAAAAAATTCATCTGCATCGCTGTAGACTGGTAATGTATCCAAGAGACTGGCGGCATTACCACGTTGTATGGCGATGAATTAGCAAGCTGAAGTGGCAGTGGGCCGGCAATATCTCGCGAAGAACCGACAACCGCTGGGGTAAACGAGTTCTTGAGTGGAGACCGCGACTCGGCAGACGTAGTGTAGGACGCCCTCCGGCCAGGTGGGATGACGATCTGCGAAAGACTGCAGGCAGATGCTGGATGCGTCAAGCTGAAGACAGGGCGCTATGGCGCTCATTAGGGGAGGCCTATGTCCAGCAGTGGACTGCTATAGGCTGATGATGATGATGATGATGATGATGGCGATGCTTAGCCTCTGGCCAAAGTAAACGCCAGCCCTTGGGTCACGGGAAGTGTCAACCAGCCGTTTAGAAATTTCTTTAAATTTGTGCATTGGCTGTTATAATTGAGGAATGTTATATTCGACTACGTCGGTGGTCTCTAGTGGTTGGAGGTGTTACTGCTGAGCTTGAGGTCCAGGATCCGATTCCCTGATCGAGCAAAGTATTATTGGATTTTTATATCAGGAATTTCTCAGTAGTTGGTTGATGGTAATAAACTTGCTCTCTATTATAAGAAACAAACAAAACTGCGCGAAATGTGGGTGTTACTATATGTACAGACGCCAGCACATCAACCTACCACAATCTGTCAGATTTTCCCAATCAACTTTGAACCTTATTCTTTAGCGATAAAGTTGAAAATCTATTAAAGAAATCTGACAGATTGTGGTAGGTTGATGTGCTGGCGTCCGTACATTCACAATCATAAGCTTGGCTTGGCTTTATTCAAAGACGATTTTCTCCTTTAGTTTTGGATGAAATTTTATGTTATTACGAACAAAGTATTTTCGAACCCATAGGTTTCTGTAAAGTGTCGTATTTCAACGTTGCATTCGTTATGTCACGAAAAAATCGCAACTGAAAATTGCCAAGTGTTGACATATTAGTGCTCCTGACACCTATGCTTAATCCTTCAATTACACGAGGCACGGAGAGGTCTTGATATGTAAAGATGGTCACCCATCCACGGACCAACCGCGGCAAGCGTAGCTTAACCTGATCAATCGATCCGTGCGGCTGTTATTACTTAGCCACAAGCCTCTCTTATTAAAACTACAGTGTGACTTAAAAGTTCTCAGTAATTAGTTGTCCTTTGATTGTTATGCGTAGTCATAAAACTTTGGAAATCCCTCACTTCAATAGAATAAGGAAATAATACACGTAATCTGCATTCGCGATTTATTTGCCAAAAATGTAAACAAATATGAATTAATGGAAAAATAACTTTAATTCTTATACAATAAAGTTCAGTTTACGCTACAACTTCTAATTTTTTTATAACGTTTTCAATAATGCTAGTCACTCTGAAATCAACTTAATTGTTATTGAAATAAAGTTGATATTTGTTTAACTTGAAAGAGGGTGGGGGTGGGGTGTGCAGCACTGCGCACTTTTACTTGTCTATAATTATTACTTAAAATACGGAAACGCACATGTGGTTGCCCTAATTGGTCAAATGTGTCTATTATTATAATTATTCCTTAGTAACTGGTTGTTAAACTCCACGTTAAAAATTCATCTGGGAAACTACAACCACGATAATTACCTATTTCTACCACAAGGATGCATTGTTTTGTGATATGGGAACTGGCAAATTAAGGGCGGGCATATGCGTGGCTGAAAAAAATTTATCACATGTGTGAAATAATATTTTTTTCAACCACGCATTGACAATCATATCCATACAATATAATACTATTCTCATATTGCATATTCTTTTTATTTAAGAGAGACTTGTTTTGATTTTATGTATTTTGTTTCCCTTCTACTGTTATAAAATATATAGTGTCTACATCTATTTTTATATACTCTCCTCTGAAAGATATTTCCTTAGACAAAATCATCACTTTAGTATCTACGTATTTTTCTATTCCATTCTTCTTGTCTGTTTACATACCATAAATAGTCAATTAAATAAATACGCAAACATTATAAATAAGAATGTAACACTGTCTGTCTGTGACCTTTCACACATTAACTACTGAACAGATTTCGTTGAAAATTGCCACACGGGTTGAACATGACTTGGGTTTGGATACACTTATTATTGTGGTGATACGGTTCAGTACGGTCACTTTACACTTCCACGCGAGCACAAAGCTATTGTATTAAATAAATGAAACAAAAATTATTTTCAGGGCCAAAAAGGAATATTATATGATATAATAACACATAACTATGATATTCCTTGTTCCATAAGGAAATCGTACTCGGGGCGTATCTTGTGAGGCAAATGCGGTACAAATCCTTCTTGGCGTTATAGCTGTCCCCAGGGATGGTAAACAATTTTTTGGGTGGAAAACTACTGTATGCTTCCCTAGTGCGGAAAGTACATTATGAGGTAACCTCTTTTTAAATAAAATGAAACTTATTCTTTTTAAAAACGTATTTTATTTTTCTTTAACTCTTTCCTATCTGTAAATAAATCTGTTGACTTTTAAGGGACAAAAGCATAAACTGTGTATACACTGAAAGGTACGGAACTCCAAAAAAAGCGGCTTAACACGAACGTAATAATAAATAACAACCAAAAATAACAATAAATACTAACACCCATAATAAGTCCGATAACACACGATTATCCTTAACAACCGTCCTTCTAAACGGTCTGTGAATAGGCGGAAACAAAGTGTGTTATCTTCCTTAATCGTAAAAATAGACTGGCCTGGTCGTCTTTGGGTAGTTAGGGGTTAATGACCTGCCACTATTGGGTGTGTTATGGTCTATTAGTTTTACTCTCGCGGTTTTCGTGGAATATTTCAGGGTTAGGTAAAATGTTATGGGTTTTGTGACGTCACAGGGTGTAGCTAATGGTGTTTGAATGCTATTCAAAATGAAGATGAACTGTGTTGTGTGTGTTGTGTTGTATTGTTGTTGTCATTTATATTATATATTGGTATTGCATGTTAACAACCAACTGAATGTTATACTCCACAAAGTTCAAATTCCATTGCAACTAAAAACTTATTAGGACTGTCCCACTAACAATTTATATACTACTAGCGGCGCCCCGCGGTTTCACCCGCATAAGTATCGATCCCGTTCGAAAGACACGTGGCGCCATCTATTATCTTATGATAATAGATGGCGCCACGTGTCTTTGGAACGGGATCGAAACAAACACGAAAACAAAAACAACAAACAATCACGAAAACAAACACCAAAACATGAAAGGTACCCTATGTCCGTTTCTGTACACCTGACAACGTATATGCAAAATTTCAGGATGATCGGTTCAGTCGTCAGGCGTGAAAAGGTAACAAACAAACTTACTTTAGCATTTATAATAATAGTTAGGATAATATTTCGACTGCCCCACTAACATTTTTCAAAAACAAAAAAATAAATTAAAGTTGTGTCTACAGATTTTCTTCTCCGTGTTCTTCATAGCAACTCACTACGTTTTGTACTGGGAAACTAGCTACATCTTTCTGACTGACCGACTCCTTTGCAAATCGAAAGTGCCTGTAATTTGGTACAATTGAAATAAATGCTGTAAGCTTGAAGCGGACAATGCATCGACGTGCTATGTTGCAGGTGCATAAAGGAAGCTGTAACAACATTTTATTGTTGGCCACTGAGAAGTTTCAAATGTTTAATGACCATGAAATATCTATTGTGACTGAAACTGCACTTCATTAAATTTAAGAAAAGAACCTCTTTCCAAAGTGTTGCTTAAGCATCGACACAGTCACGTGTCATTTTGAAATCTAGGCATTTTATAGCGTTTTTATTGCTGAAAAATCAAACATTTTACGTCTTAATAATTTTATAGTTACATAATTGGGTGTTCATTGCACTTCTCATGCTCTAAAAGTTCGACTTTTTGTTGTGCATAGGCGACATAAAGTCGCTTTTTATGCTCTAGTGCATAAAGTATTTTTTATTTGTAAGACTAAGATAATCAGATTATCTAAAGTCGTTATTTTATTTCATCGCTTTTCGCTTTTTTCGCCTTTTTTTTTTGCTTATTACGCAATTACTCCGCCGATTTCACCGATGTTACCGAATTTTCGACTCAGAAGCATGACATTCACGTATTATGGAATACAGTGCATTTCTTGGTGCAATAAGTGCAATACTTACAGCAAAAGAAAATAGTCTCATTAAAATCTTTAGACCGTGACTTATTGTGTCTGAATGTACTGCAAAAATATATCTTATTGTGTGACGAAATTTAAAAACGTTGTGCATTTAAGACTGAAAATTTTGTTTAAGACCAGTCGTATTGTCGTATTAGATAACATTTTGATGCACTATAATAATAGCTAAAAAGCTAATAGCTTTGCATTTGTTTTTCTCGTAACGTGAAAGTACGGTCTATAGAAGTGTTGATAATCACAGATAATTAAATTCCAACGCCGCTTAATCAGTTATCTACTTTAGTGCAATGTCTTCTAAGTTTATTTTTAGGTGTTTTGGGTTTGTTCTTTTAGGACCATTTGTAACAAAAAGGTCCTAATACGTTTTTGGTTGCAATGGAATTTGAACTTTGTTAAGTGTGATATTCAGTTTGTTTTTCCATAACTTGAAAATGATCTAAAATTCTTAATTCAAATATTAAAAAAAATAGCTAATTCAGTGGTGAGTTAGTCAGCCAAGTTAGTAACAGCAGGGTAATTGCGTAACACACTAACAGTAGCAATAGCTTCCATTTTGATGGTTCAACAATATTCATTGCGTTATTTACACTGATGAGCGGAGAAATTTTTCGAACATATGAAGCAATGGATTAGGAATAACCTTCAAAATGATTCAGATTGTTATTCATAGTGCATTATGCAATTAGGGTGCTGGGCTGACTGATAAGAATCGCTGCGCTGCCACTGTTTTTATTAATTTCCCAACGTAACATCACGCTTGTGTTCTCCGAAGGTTCAGACAGAGGTGTAGCTATTATAGTACAACCATATTTCACCAGTTATGTCTAAGTCCCATGTATAAGGGGGCCTATTGGCATCAACCGGGCGCAAATCGAGACTCCAGGCTATTACTGAGAAATTCCAGACGGAATAAATCAATATCATTTTGCCTGACCCGGGAATCGAAACTAAGACTTCATGCTTCAGCGGGATTGTCCGAAAGGGTTACCGCTGGCCCGGAACATAAAGGGCTAAGGAAGGAACACGGGTGGGTTTTAGTCAGTAAGAGTCTGATTTTCCCTTCCGCTCCACCCAGAGCGGGAGGGGTCATTTGATGACTTCCCATCCTGAAAAAAAAAAAAAGACTTCATGCTCAGCACTAGCGCTTGCGACCGCTAGACCAACTTCCTCGTTGGTCTATTTAATTTTAAGATAACAACATTTAACAGTGCCTCCAGAAGTTAGTTGACAGTTATCCCTTTCAGCTGTGATGCCAGATTATAATCCATACTTAATATTATAAATGCGAAAGTGTGTCTGTCTGTCTTTCTGTTACCTCTTCACGCTTAAACCGCTGGACCGATTTAGATTAAATTTGGTATAGAGATAGTTTGATTCCCGGGAAAGGACATAGGATAGTTTTGTAGTGTTTTTCGGGTGAATCCGCGGGGCGGTGCTAGTTTAAAATAAAAGTCATATATATAGTTGAATTAGTCAATAAAAACGTTACAGTCTATAGGTAATTCAAACATTTGAAACTAGAATTCGAAAAAAAGCGCGGGAAATTTCGATTTGACCGGGTGTATTTTTTCTGGGTGAAATTTTAAAATTATAATTTTATTTACCAGACGGTTCAGATAAGGTGTATTTGTAAATATTTCTTTCTTATAGTTTATTTATTACATATTTGTGTATTTTTTTGCTGATTCTTGGTAAGTTTTTGTAAATATTTGTAATATAGTTTGGTATGAGTCCCGGGTCGTATGAGTGACCCGCCTATTGATGTCTTGGGGGATTTAAGCTTTGACCCTAGCTTAAATCCCCCTGTTGGTTGTAATGTCACTATTTTAACTCAAAAAGAAATTAGTGGCATGGACACTGATGGGTCTGTAGCTACTGTAAGCGAAAGGGAAACGGACACACCCACTTCTGAAAGTGCAAGAGCTTTGCGTAAAAGGCGATCACATAAGCAAAGAAGTGTATGTAAACATTGCCATAAATCGAAACGGAGTAAACAAGTAGTGATTCCTGAGGGATCTTCTACTCTTGACTTTGAGTGTATATGTAATCTCAACCCTGAAACAAACAAAACTCTAATTCCTTCTGAAACTATTAAACAGATTTCCCATGCACCAGCCCCACATTCTTCGCTCCAACACTCAATAGATCAGTCTGCTATCCCTCTATCTCAGAACACAGTTTTGACTACAGAGACAACTCATGAGAAAGTAGGTAGGAAGGAGTATCAAACTTCAGATGTAGGACCTTATTTAGTACATGTACAACGTATAACTGATGTGGAGAATAGTGGCACCATTCTGCACCCCATTGCTTTTGGGAACTTTCTTAAAAACAATAAATTTCAAAATGTTGTACCAGGCAGTGTTAAAAGAATTGGTAGAAACAAGTGTGTGGTAGCTTTTACAAACTATCTTGATGCTAATTTATTTTTAAATAGTAACTTGTTGCCCTTGAACAGATTTAAAGCTTTTTTGCCAACCTTCAATGTTACACGTATGGGCTTGGTCAGAGGTATTCCATCTGACTGGAATATTGAAGCAGTTAAAGAAAATATAACAACTCCCATGGGTACTGGAGCAATATTGAAAATCAGGCGCCTAAATTATAAAGTCCATGTGGATGGATCCCCTACTTGGAAACCCTCCCAAACTGTAGTAATCACCTTTGATGGCCAAGTTTTGCCAAAGAGAATTTATATGTGTTATAATGCACTCCCGGTTGAGACATATGTATATCCTACCATTCAATGTTATAGATGCTGCCGTTATGGTCACACCAAAAATCAGTGCCGTTCAGCCCTTCCTAGGTGCTACAAATGTGGTCAGAATCATTTAGGAGAATCCTGTTCCACAGAAGAGGATTCTGCATCATGTATTAATTGTTCAGGATTTCACTTTGCAACTGATAAGTCTTGTATTGAGTTTAAGAGACAAAAAGATATTAAACATACAATGGCCCATTCCTGTGTATCATATGCAGAAGCAAGTAAAATACACCCTCCTTCTTCACAGTCATACCCTTCAAAATCTTATGCTGACATTCTTATTTCTGCTCCACCTAATCCCACCTCACATTCCAATGGCTTTCAACACTTCAAATCCTCTACTGCAACTTCTCATAAAAAAACAGTGTTTTTAAAACCGCGATCCCCATCTAAGTCAGTGCAAGGTTATGATAGAGCAGCTCACAATGCTCTCATACGTGAATTTCAGCCACCGACCTCGGCTAACGGATGTGCCTTGATGAATGATTCTGGTAGGAAAGAGGAGAGCAATGACTATGAAAAGATAGTTGATGTCGTTTTAAACCTTATTAATATGTTATTAAAAAAAAAAAATCTTAACTTAGAACCGAACAACGCAGAATATTTAAGTAGTTTATTCGTCAATAAAAACTTTAACAATGAATACGATAATTCAGTGGAATTGCCGGTCAATAGTCCCTAAAAAAACTGACTTATTTTATTTGATAAATAAATTTAAACCCAGTATAGTAACATTATGTGAAACTTGGTTAAAATCTAAACAAATATTTGGAATTCCAGGTTATATTTGTTTACGAAATGATAGAAGTGACGGTTATGGCGGTGTTGCCATACTGGTCAGAAAAAATATTCCATTTTCCCGAATTTCTTTCCTCAAAACCGATATTGATATTGTTGGCGTTATTATTGATAATATTTCTTATGTTTCTATATACATACCAAGTGCTACTTTTCAGGCTTTACAAGAACTAAGCAACATATTCTCTGTTCTTCATACACCATTTTTAGTAATGGGGGATCTCAACTGTCACCATCAATGTTGGGGAAGCGGTGAAACTAAAAGGGAGGGTGTTCGATTATTAGAAGTTTTAGATGATCATAATCTATGCGTGATAAATACCGGTGAACCTACTCGTAGAACTAATATAGGTGAAAGTGTTAGTGCTGTGGATTTAACCATATGTTCTCCTAGTCTAGCGTCCTCTTTATCTTGGTCTCCTTTTTCTTCTACTCTTGGAAGTGATCACTTCCCGTTGATAATATCTTCCGCTATAAAGTGTTCTACTATTCCTAAAAGGCCCCCCAGGTTACCATACAGACTGTGTCATGCAGACTGGGATAAATTTAAAACAATAGTTGATGCTAAAGTTGCTCTGCTGCCTCAAATTATTCAAGGTGGCGAAAATGATTGTTCAAAGGCTTTAGCGTTATGCATTATAGAAGTAGCAGACCAAGTTTTTCCTCACAAAAAAGTTTCTTCTGATAGAATTCCCATGCCTCCGTGGTGGGACTCTTCGTGCTCAGAAGCAGTTGTTAAACGTAAGGAAGCTGAAAGAAAATATTCTGAGGATATGTCGGATGAAAATTTAGATTATCTTAGAGAAATAATAAATGAGACCAGGTTGTTTCTTAGGGATAAGAAACTTCAGGGGTGGAGGACATTCTGTATGTCTCTATCTCCTAGTACATGTCCGTCAGAAGTCTGGCGCAGTATTAAAAGGTTTAGGAAAGCTTTTAATAACGTTACTTCCTTTCCTCAGTTACCCTCAAATCTTGTTGATAGTTTTCTTGATAGATTAGCTCCAGCATCAACTCCAGAGTATGATCAGATTTATCCCAATCTTAGTTCAAACATTAATGATAACAATAATTGTACTTCTCTAAATTTCCCTTTTACGCTTTATGAATTGAAAGGAGTATTAATGTGCTTGAAAGATTCGGCTCCAGGAGAAGATGGAATTCCGTATTCATTTTTTTCTCATCTCAGCGACACTGCATTATCTTATTACTTAAAAATCATTAACTCCGTTATGATTTCTGGTAATATTCCAGACTCTTGGCGATCTCAAGAAATTATACCTATTCTCAAACATAATAAAAATTCAAATGATGCATCTTCGTACCGTCCTATTGCGTTATCTTCTGTTCTTACCAAAATCACTGAACACTTAGTGAAAAATCGCTTAGAATGGCATATAGAAAGTAAACAATTACTAGCTAGAAGTCAATTTGGTTTTCGCAAGGGTAAAAGCACAACTGACAGTCTAAGTGTATTTATTACTGATCTACACATTGCCTTCTCAAATAATGAATCTGTTATTGGCGTATTTTTAGACATTACAGCCGCATATGATAACGTACTTATTTCCGTACTTAAACGCAAATTAATTGATCTAGAAGTTCCTAGTTTATTTATTAGGTTTATTATAAATCTTTTGTCATTTAGATATATTTCTATTATTACTAATGATAACAAAATTACAAGAACAGTTTATAAAGGGCTCCCTCAGGGGTCTGTGTTAAGCCCATTATTGTATAACATTTATTCGTATGACCTAGAAATATCTTTGCAAGGTTCTGCCAATGTTTTACAATATGCTGACGATCTACTGATATATTTTACACATGCTAATATTTTGGAGGCAAGTAATACACTGACTGCCGCCCTTGGATTTTTAAAACATTGGTTAGATAATAATGGGTTGAGCCTTTCAGTTGAAAAAAGTACAGTAGTAGTTTTTTCAAGAAAACGGAATATCCCTCCCCCTGTAGTTCTTTATGATAGTATACCTTTACCGATTAAAGAACATGTCAAGTTTTTAGGACTAATATTAGACAAGAAACTTTCTGGTAAACAACACTTTGACTTTGTAGTTAATAAATGTGAACGTCAATTAAATTTAATGCGGTGTCTTTCGGGAGTTTGGTGGGGGGCACATCCCTTTAGTCTTAAGCTTTTATATAACGCCATAATCCGAAGCATTCTTGATTATGGTACATTTTTCTTGGAAGGTGGTAATAAAAAAGACCTTAAAAAGTTAGATAATATACAATCCAAAGCTCTCCGGATTATCTCTGGAGCTATGAAATCGAGCCCAATAAATGCTTTGCAAGTAGAATGTGGAGAGCCACCACTACACCTAAGACGGCAGTATTTATCTGATAGGTTTTTATTTAAATCAATGCAATTTTCTAATCACCTACTACATCCCAAATTAGAACAATTGGATAACCTCATACACACTTCATCTTACTGGCGACATAAAAATACCCCCTGTTTAGTCAACAGTTTCCGAAAATTTAATTCTATTCCACCTCGATTACATCGATCTCCTACTCTATCTTTATTTAGTACCAGTAGTTTTGAACCCTTACTTATTTCGCCGGTGGTTCACTACAATCTTGGTGTAGAAAAATGTGATATAGAAGCTAATATAAAGTTTAATTCTGTTGTTACTGAGAATTGGTCAGATTGGCATCATATTTTTACTGATTCATCAAAGTACTCTACCGGTTGTGTGGGAGTTGGTATATTGCATTCTCAGTATAACATTATTCAGATGATAAAACTTCCTCTGGAAGCTTCAGTCTTTACTGGAGAATGCTTTGGTCTTTTCAAGGCACTAGAGTATATTTTGATCGCAAAACTTAAAAAGGTACTCATATTTTGTGATTCAAAAAGTGCGTTACAAACTATTGAAAAATTTACATTTAAAATGAATCCTTTCTACCCTATTGTTTTTGACATAAGAAAACTGTTATATGAATGTAAATTAAAAGATTACATAATACACTTTGTTTGGATTCCAAGTCATAGTGGCATCCGAGGGAATGAAAAAGCTGACCAATTGGCTAAGGAAGCAGTGCGGAGTGGTGACATGTTTCCATATAAAAATTTCTTTCATGATATTATGAACCTTCCCGGACGATATCTACAGGAATCCTGGAATTTAATATGGAGAAAAAGTTCTCAGATGAAGGGAAAGACATATTCTATAATTCAGCCCTCGATACCTCTAAAGCCTTGGTTCAATAAAATAAAATGTTCAAAACCTGTCATAAGTATGATAATCCGCATGCGTTTGGGTCATGTTTGTACTTCTTTTCACCTTGCCAAATTACATATATTGGATAGCAATAAGTGTGAATGTGGGGCTGATGTAGAAACATTGGATCATATATTTTTCTCCTGTTCCCGTCATGATCGCTCCTCCTTCCTCCGTTCTCTTGTTTCTCATAACGTTTCCCTTCCTACACGTATTTCCTGTTTATTAATGAATCCTGTAAAATATTGTAATTTATTATCTGAATTTATTTTAACTAATGATTTAAAAATATAGTTAGTTATTTTTATAAATAACCATATTGTATCCTACTTCCTTTCCTGAACCCTACAAAATTTCCTATCATTACCGCGTAATATTTTATTTATAAATAATTTCCCTACCTTTTTACCTGACATTGGCACAAAGTTATAACTAGTGCCACACTACAAAAAAAAAAAAAAAAAAACTAGAATTCGAAATCATAATGAGGCATCACAGCTGTTGAAGTCGTAAATTGTCAACTAAGTTTTGGAAGGCATTGTACATCGGAATAACTATTAGCAACACGATATAAAAAGGTAAATAAAAACAAAATAAAAATAGAAATAAAAGACAAAAGAAAATCGCGTCGTCATTATCATTCAAGGTTGCTATTTGAATAATAAATAAAATAAAGTAACAAAATAATTATTCAAAGCGTAACATGGATTGGGAAAAAAACTGTTGTATCGAAAACAAAAGAATGACATTAACATAAAAGATGAATAAACTGATTGACAGTAACACATTAACGCTTTTACCTAAGCCTCTGTATATTGAAAATGATATCTAATAAAATAATAATAAAGAGAGCTGGGCTGAGCAATAGTGGTAGTAGTGGCCTAGTGGTATCGGCCGCGATTTACGAGGGGCGTAGGTTCGAACCCCGATAGGCGTTTTATTTTTACTCACGACGTTTGGGGTGAGACGATGTGTGTGCAAACCAATGTTGCCAATTATCTCCAAAACTACTAGTCTGATTTTGATGTCGTTTTCATATCTTTCTTTTCTTTATGTTTATAATGAACCTATGCTCTTTAAAAAGTTTGAAATAAAAATAAAAAATAAAAATTTTGAAAAAACCCACGACGGTTAAATGTAATTGGAAAAGGATAAATTAATTTAAGAACCTCCGATTTAAAGAATTTATGTAACGAGACTAAAACAGATAAATTGTTAATTTTATGGGCAAATTATTCCATCACCACTGCTCTCAAACCGGCGAAGGAAAACATCGTGAGGAATTCTGCATGTCCTAGAACCAAAGATTCGAAGACATGTGACGTGACTCTGAAATTGGCATTTTTTTGTTTTTGTTTGATTGTTGTTGTTTTCACGTTTTGTTGTGATATGTATTGTCAATGTCAGTTGTCAAATAATAATGTGTGCCATGTTGTCTATGGTGCCTGGCCCTGACATCAAGCAATGGACAAAATTGTCAACATTTTCTAAGCTTGAATACGAGGCTTTTGACTACGTTGTGTGTGTGTATTTTATGTCTTACTTTTTAATCATTTTTAATTTTTATTTGCAATGTGCGTTTTTGTTTGTGCAGAATAAACAAATTTTCTTTCTTTCTTTTCTTTCTTTCTTTCTTGACGTCTACCAACCTGCACTGAGCCCACGTGGTAGATTATGGCCCACTCAGACGAGGCCTTTGTCCCAGCAGTTGAAACATTATGGGCTGATTATCCATTCATTGACCCGAAGTTCACGGTTACGATAGAATTCGTGCAAACGGACTATAATTATAATCTAAAGGTCACATTGCACGCAATTCTGCATTGAAATTTGATTTCGCAATTCTCGCTTTTACACCTATTAGTACAGACGCCAGCACATCAAGCTACCGGAAACTGTCAAGTTTTCCCAATCAACATTGAACCTTATGCTTTAGAAATAGAGTTGAAAATCTATTAAAGAAATTTGACAGATTGGTAGCTTGATGTGCTGGCGTCTGTACCTAAATATTTAATAGTCAGACACGGTTGGGCAATATCTTGACCATGAAATCTGAGATAGCGCTATCAGTTTTAATTGAAAAGAAAAAGTATTTGTTTGATGCATTGTATTGTATTATTAACCGTAACATATTGAGAGGTGCCGAAATTATAATTGCTGCCGAGAATAATTAATTTGTCGGTCTTGGAGATATTTCTTTTCATTTCTTATTCATTTGTTTCTATTTATTTATTTATTTATCCTCACACTAGAACGCCATACAGCAATTACACCGACGGACGGCGACGAAGCAAAAACAATGTTTGATGTGCTGCTTGCCATCCATCCTGGGCGCGGTGAACATAGCGGCCATCCATCCTGTGCGCGGTGGATATAGCGGCCATCCATCCTGTGCGCGGTGGACATAGCGGCCATCCATCCTGTGCGCGGTGGACATAGCGGCCATCCATCCTGTGCGCGGTGGACATAGCGGCCATCCATCCTGTGCGCGGCGGACATAGCGGCCATCCATTCTGTGCGCGGTGGACATAGCGGCCATCCATCCTGTGCGCCGTGGACATAGCGGCCATCCATCCTGTGCGCGGTGGACATAGCGACCATCCATCCTGTGTGCGGTGGACATAGCGGCGATGGATCAAGCACGCTCACGCTGCGTCAAGACATTTCTCCATTATTTTTCTTTCTACTATATTATTTAGATGAGAACTGCCGCGTTGGGATAGCGGGCGTAAGTGCTACTGCTAAGCAGAAGGTCCTGCACCTAATTGCATAACACTCTATGAATCACAATCTGAATCATTTTTATGCATAATGCTAACCCATTGCTTCATCCATACTTAATATTATAAATTCAAAAGTAACTCTGTCTGTCTCTCTGTATGTTTGTATGTTACCTTTTCACGCCTAAACCGCTGAACGGATTTCGATAAAAAAGAGAGATAGATTGTATCCCGGGGCAGGACAAAGGATAGTTTTTATCGACATACCTCGCGGGAAAAGCCGCGGGCGGAAGCTAGTATGTTATAACGCAGCAACGTCAAAAACGCAATAAATGTTGAAGAACTGTCAAAAAAATCTACGCTGGGGGGTGTAAAATCATATGCTAAATTAATTGTTACACTTTGCGCGTCAATGTCCCTACTACTCCTTATAGGCACTATAAAACTTTAAAGTAATTATTTAAAAGTCAGTATTTTTCAGCAGACAAATAAAACTGCTACCGTCAAACTCTGACGTCATTTGCCCGATTAACCACAAAATGATTGCCCACTAAAATAAATAGTTACATCGGATTCAGTTGTTTCAGCGCACATAATGAAGCGTCAGGTGAATATTTTATGAGCTGGATGTAGCCATATCAGATAATATAATATTATTTTTGTTAGTGGTTACTGTGTAGGTAATATGTAGAACATTGTGACTTTGCAGAATCAAAATGTACTTTTTAAGATGCCAACGGGACCCAAATAAAGTACCCGGCGATAAATATTGCAAATCGACCTATTCGATCCTATCGATTTTATACAAAGAATAAAAATAATTATCAAAAGAAGCAAATCATAATTGTTTTTACAGCTCCTAATAGATACCGGACTGTTTGTATTTCGTGCGACAGAGATAACGCTCTACGAAGCCGAAATTAGCCGATTGTCTCTTTCCAAAGGTCGATGTGCAATATTTATCGCCGAGTACTGTACTAAGACTCCGCTGTCCGTCCGTCTGTCTGTCAGCGGATTGAACCGTAATAGGTAGACAATTGGTCATAGCGTGTGTATTTCTATTGCCACTATAACAACAAATCATATATCACTGAAGAAGACTCATTGCAAATTGAAACCTACATCAAAGTCCGGTTATCCTAAAAATCAACAGCCTGAAAACAGTTTGTTCTCCTAAGAAGTACCTAATCAACATTATTTTGCAGCACGTTTCAGTCATAAAAATAACCAATAACCTCCTTAATATTTCACAACCGAGTACATAATGACTTCTATAAAAACTCCAATACTTCTAAATTACGACTGTGCGAACGTTGACCGTTGCCTTTCTATAGCAGAATCCTAATGTATTTGGGACATGAAATTACTAAAACCAATGGAGCCTGCAGCCATCTTCTTCTGGTCTCCGACTTCTGAAGTCCAGGATGTTTTCCTTTTCATAACTACTGAAAAGTGTGTCTAGCAGTGGACTGCAATAGGCATATATTGACGAGAGCTGCTATTTAGGTAGAATCTGATGTACAGACGCCAGCACATCAACCTACCCGAAACTGTCAATTTTTCCCAATCAATTTTGAACTTTATGCTGTAGCAATAAAGTTGAAAATTTATTAAAGAAATTTGACAGATTGTAGCAGGTTGATGTGCAAGAATTTCTTAATTTAAATAATTCGTAAGTGTGGGTTTGTAGATGTCACATGTCCTTGAATTTTGGGTTCTAGGACTTCCAATGTTTTCCTTCACTGTTTTGAGAGCAGTGGTTATGAAATAATTTACACTAAAGCGGTTGTGTGGGTTCGAACCTGACCTAACCTATTTTGCCATAATGTAGTGTAAAACAAAAATTACCACTATTTCGTATTCCAATAAGTACATTTTTGGAACATTGTAACAATTTCTATGGCAAAAACAACACAGGAACCTCCATTACTTCCTGCTCTATGTCAACCCTCGCCAATTTCACAGATAAAACGATATAGGCCTTTAGAAATTGAACATTAATTGGACATTTAGATTTAACGGCTCTATATTGCTTCCAACCCGCTTTCGTAAATCAGGAATTTCTAGAATTTGTGTTAGGCTGGTAAATTGCGATTGGCATTTCCACTGAAATACACAATCTAGGAGACAGACATTAAATGTCAGATGGCGTAGGTACAGTCAATCATACGACGCAAGCACATCAACCTACCCGAACCTATAAAATTTTCCCAATGAATTTTGAACCAAATAACATTTTGCACGAACCGGAAATCGAATCCAGGACCTCGGCAGTCACGCTTACGACCACGAGACCATCGGGGCAGTCAATGCACTGTTCAAACATATGACTATCAAATCAATAAACAAAGGAACAACCACTAAACAGGCAATGGTGAAAGCTATGCCCATTTCAACAAACAAAAGTTTGTTAGTCTTTAGAAATGGAACATCAATTACACATTAAACGTTCAAATTATTGCTCTCGATTCCATGCAGAACCTCGTAAAGTCGCTCTAAACTGTTAGCCTGGTTCTAGAACAATACCTATTTATAGGTGCAATTTTCAGTTACATTGATATTGTCCATTTGTGTTGAACTTAGTTCCTGACTTTGTTTAATTTCACTAAAATATTTGTGATGTAGGTTATGTGGTTGTGTGGTGTCTTCGAATGTTTGGTTCTGGGACAAACCGGTTTTCTCACGATGCTTCTTTCACCGTTTTTGAGAGCAGTGGTGATGAAATAATTTATACAAAGTAAAGCGCTTCTTAGGGTCGAACCTAAGACATACAATTCGTAAGTGGCAGCCGTTATCACTGGGCCACTACTGCTCTATCATCATTTCCAACATATAATAACTTCAGTCAGTTACCTCCATACAAAATTTTATCAAAATTGGTCTAGCCTTTGGTTTATTGGTGCGTGAAGAAGCAACAAACATATAAACACATTCACAAACTTTCGCCTTTATAATATTAGTGTGATTCCAACCTTACACAGAATAATCTCCTAAGGGAAAATATAAAGTATGTTACAACTGTGTCCTTTGGAAAACAGTGTGTACGGTTAGCAAGCGACAAGTAAAAATGTTGTGCGGTCGAGTTTTATCGTGGTGATTGCCGTTGCTGACGGTGTGTTGGGTGCCATTTGCTGGGGGCTACATATTGTGGGAAATTTGTGTTTTTCAAGACGATGTCTTGCTTAGTTTTAGGATGGCAAAATTATGGCAAGCTCGTGAATATAGACTGTGCCAGGGACAAACTGAAACCATGAATTTTCCATTCCAGCACAATGATTACTAGACGGGGGGTCTATTATAATCAGCGTAGAAATTTTTCGACAGTTATTAAAAAATCTGCTATTTCATAGAAAGTGCAATACCTATACCGTCAAAATGTATAGAACTGCGTTTTTTTTTTAAATTACCAACGAAACATTTCACCGCATGGGGTCTAGAATCATGTACTATGTGTGTATGTCATGACCCCAACATTTGGGAAAAGGCTAGGCAGGTGATGATGAGCCATCACCAAAATTATGTAGCTCATAATTTAATCGGTTTGAAAAGTAAAATATATAGTAATACTAGCTTCCGCCCGCGGCTTCGCCCGCGAGGTATGTCAATAAAAACTATCCTATGTTCTTCCCCGGGATGCAATCTATCTCTCTGCCAGATTTTATCGAAATCCGTTCAGTGGTTTAAGCGTGAAAAGGTAACATACAGACAGACAGAGTTACTTTCGAATTTATAATATTAGTATGGATATACAGGTGAAATTTAATAGTTGCGCCAAATTAAAATATCTTATTCAACTTGATATAGATAAAGTAAAAAAGGAAAGGGATCCACATAATACGCGTAGACGAGCTATTTGGCAACGTCGTCGTGCGCACTTTTTTCTTAGGAACGGTCAAAATTAGGTAAATACCGCAAGTTCAACGCGTTGCCAACTTGTTTCGTGTTGTGAACTCACATGAATGGATTGCTTATCGGTCGCGCGCTAAAATTTGGTACTTTAATTTTCTAATTTGTGTTCATAATTTTGAAAAAAATATATTTGTACTGGAACGACGATAATTTGTGTCTACTTGAAGACAATAACTTAATTTGCACTATCTAAGACCTTTAATTACACGATTTTTTTCAAGAATTTAGGTATGCGAATTGACATTTCATAATGATTATGTAACAGTTACTGCACATCCTATTTCGATTTGGCGCAAGTTTTCAATTTCATCCTGTGTAATTACAATAAAAATATCTTGTTCCAATTTGCATTTAAATCTTTTACCGCAATGCAATATGGTTATTTAATTAATTCTTTTCCATGGAAATCTGTTGTTATGCAATATCGAAATTACCTCTATTCGTATTGTTTTACCACACCTGCTTTTGGTTGGCAAACAAGCATAATATAGTCCACCTGTACCTATGTTAGTAATCACCACCACCTATTATATGGCCATCTGCAATACCAGATGCATTGAACGTGCGTTGCCATTCCAGAGACAAAGCTGAAATCCCTTATGTGTCAGTACTATAACGGTTGTTCGCTAAAGTCAACCTAATGTAGTGCAGGCTGGCTGTAATTTAGCGCGGGTTCTATTTGAACAATCAAGCAAATTTAGAACGGGATGTCAACTACTCTATTAGGTTTTTTTGTTGAGGAAAAACAGTGCTAGTTGAGTCGGCTATAACAACGTTCAGTCAAAATAAATGTGAAGAAATCGTAACGTTGTAATTCGTTCTAATTGTAATTATGTATGCATTGACTGCAGGTATAAATTATTCCATATTGTTCTCATTGCGCATACAACCATAATATTTGTACGTCTCTTAGCGACCTATGAACTTCAATTTAAGAACTGTATTCACTACCTATGTTACACAAATAAAAAAATATTATGATTTATGTTGTTTGATTTTTTAGAAGGGCTCATCAACCCTTCGCAGTACTTACAACAGCTCCCCTTAAAATACCCTTTAAATCGAACTCGGCAACGTTGCATGACAGCAGACTCGGGTAAAGGCTCCTACAAACAGGCGCGACACGCGATATAATCGCGCGCGATACAAAGGCACAGCTCCTTGCGCGACTTGCGGTGCCTTTATGTCGCACGCGATTTAATTTCGTGTCGCGCCTGTTTGAAGGAGCCTTAAGGTGGAATAAATGTCCCGGAGCTCTACTAACACAAACTTTAATGGGAATGTCGTCATTTTCAAAATCAATTAGGTACTTTATGTTATTTTTTTTAGATAAACAAATACATTTAAATACTTATTAAGAAATCTTAAATATATACAATATACAATCTAACACTAACATATTTATATTATGTAGGTAATACGGGCTGGTGTCCGCAACTCCACGTCAATGCGCGTATTTTGCGTACTTATATTATGTATTGGGTATCAACAAATTCGTCCGCATCGCTGTCAATGGAAAAAGTGACCGAAAGATTGGCAGCATTGCCAAGTTGGATAGCAAATGCTGATTCTTTGACCTAAAAATAGGCCAGCCTTCTGGTCACGTGAAGAATTGACCAACCGCTTGGCGATTTTTATGCTTTAGATAACTATAATCAAAATATTTAGTTAGCAATTGTGTGCAAAAAGTTACACGTTCCGTTACGTGTATGAACAAAGAATTTTGTTTTATTAACACTTTTCATAAGAAAATTCTTTACTACTATTGATTACAAAACATTAAGTCATTGGTAGGGCAGTTTAAGTGCAGGATAATTTTATTCAAGGTGACAGTTTATAGTCGCATCATGTCGCATCACACAAATGCTATACAATGGCAAAGAAGAAATCCGTTTATTAGCGGTAAACATGACGCAGAAAAAGAACAAGTTGGGGAGATAATTAAGCATCACATCCACGCAAAACGGGCATCGCTCAGCATAAAGGCTCCTTCAAATAGGCGCGACACGAGATAAAATCGCGCGCGACACAAAGGTCGCGACACTGCAAGTCGCGCAACAAGCGGTGCCTTTGCGTCGCGCGCGATTCGCGTCGCACGATGCGCCTATTTGCAGGAGCCTTAAACCTACGAATTTATGCAATACAGAGCCCCAGCACTGGTTTTCAGCGACAACCGGCGTTCACTTCACCTTACGTCCAATAGCAATTGACTTGCTCTATGAGTGTACGATAACCGCAAAACCTCTTCTTCGTGAAAGTAAGGATACCTTTTTGTTTTCTTAGTGGAAACTGTCTGGCTGATTTTTACCGCGCCATTTGGAACCGGTCCTCCCGATACTCATCCGGGTCATCTCGCTATCTTTTATTAATTAGACTTAATCCCCAAACATTACCGCGAGCGTCCTTGTTTACAAAAGCATACAATTTTTACAAGTTTATCTCGACGCCACTGAGCCGGGTTTATGATACGTTTGCCGATATATTCAATATCAGATGTTGTCGATTTATGCACGGCAACTTTCTATACGACTTTGTATTTTACGATGCTCTGAAGTTCGCTCGATGTCGGTATTTTGTTGGATTTTTAGGTTCCATATCGAAGAATCAGTGTGAAACTAAGATGCTTTATACTGCCTAAGTTTTGGTATAACGGAGTCAGTGATAAAAGCGAAAAGTTACATAAAATATAACGTTATTAACTTACATAACAATACATCTCGCCTTGTTTCCCCAAATGGTTGGGCAGAGCTGTGCCTATAGTGTACCCATATTTCACTTTCAGTTATGTTTAAAGGCTCCTTCAAACAGGCGCGACACGACACGCGACACAAAGGCACCGCAAGTCGCGCAACGAGCGGTGCCTTTGCGTCGCGCGCGATTATATCGCGTGTCGCGCCTGTTTGTAGGAGCCTTAAGTCCCATGTAATATGGGGCAAGCCTATTGCCTTCAACCGTGCCCAAATTGGACTCCGGGCATAACTCAATAACACTTTGCCCAATCTGGGGAATGAATCCAAGACCTCATGCTCAGCAGTAGCACTTGCGACCACTAGACCAACGCGGCAGACATTATTAAGTTATAGCCAATTATAGAGAACCGTTGCCATTTTTTTGCCGTGAATATGTCACTATATCAACTATATCACGATTTTAACCATCGAAAAAACATTATTATTATTTCATCGGTTAAAACCGTGATATAGTTATTTATATCCCTAGCGATATAACTACCGTAATATAGTTATACTAGCTTCTGCCCGCGACTTCGTCCGCGTGAAATTTCATCCTCCCGCCATTTCACCCTCTTAGTGGTGGAATTTCGAAAAACTCATTCTTAGTGGATACCTACTCTTTACAATACACCCTTCAAATTTCATGTACCTAGGACCAGCGGTTTAGGCTGTGCGTTAATACATCAGTCAGTCAGGACTTTGAATTTTTTATATATAGATAAATGAAAGCGGTTCATAACTATCTTACTGGTCTGATTTAGTGAAACGTTTGTAAAAGCAAGGTGCAGACTGCGGGGCGCTTTCCGCGACATTGTAATTGTTTATGCAACATTACAATTTGAAGTCCAAATATTTTATACTTACACCGGTGGCTGTCAGTTTCGCCAAGATGTGTACCTATAACGAATTACAATTATTTCACCAGATTAGTCTAGTAAGATATTACTAGATCGTGCTCGTATCATAGTTGTATTCCTAGTAAGATACATAGTTAAGAACCGCTTTCGTATAACTATAAGGTATACAGCTATATCCCTAACCATATCACGGCTTCAACGATCTTACTGCGACAAATATACCACTATACCACCTCAAAAGGACCAAAATATGATCTGGTACAAGCTGAAGTTATGTGTATTGTAATATAATTTATTAGGTAAATTGGCGACGGTACAATCAGTGCTTCAGTAGTTAAAACACACGCTTAGTTGGTAATTGTTATTACAACACTGTTTTAGTATCCAAGGTGTTAACAACAATGTACGTGCGGTGTTCAAATTATTAGTGCTACCGAGTAAATGTTACACATTGATTGTTTTGTAACACATTTAATTAATTGATACATTTGCCTTTCACAATACGGCAAGCAGAAGGACACATGAAATTAGGCAGAACCGTATTCAAGGCTATAATTATTCCAGAAGGCTCATGACACATATTGGGAACTATACGAATTGGTGATCTCATTTAGTTTTTATTAGCAGACTAATATCATCATCATCTATCTACCTAGCCATTATCCCGCTTTTATGGGGTCAGTTTCGAGTCTAACCAGATGCAGCTGAATACCAGTATTTTACACGACGACTAACTATCTGACCTCCACAACCCAGTTACTGGGTAATACGATACCTCTTGGTAAGACTACTTGTTAGATTTATACTACTACTAAATATTCAGATAGGAAATGTCGATTCCATCTATCTTTTTTTATAATATGACGTATAAAAGTCATTCCGATATCCTATTTACAGAATAAACATTTCATTTCAAATAATTTATTGACCATTCTCTTGACATAACACCTCTTCCATTACTTTGTACGAAACTCATTGATAAACGAGACCTTTTTCCACCTGTTTCAGGAAAAAACCAATTCAACATCGAAACTTTAATCAACACTCCCATTTCACACAATTTCAACTGGCAAAGCAAAAAGTGTAGCTTTTGAAATATAAATCCTGAGATATGTTTTACAATGGTTGTCCGGGAGCCAGTAATGAGTGCCGGGACAATGGAACATGTGCTCCGGGGGTCGGCTGGTACCTAGTTCAACGATCTTTACTACTATAGACACGACTACGTGTACCTACCAAATAGTATATACCTACAGTCCTGAACATTGTAAAGCAAGCAATTTTCTCTAATAGTGTGGCTTTGTAATAACAGCCGCACGGGACGATCGATAAGGTTAAGCAACGCTTGCCGCGGTTGGTCTGTGGATGGGTGACCATCTTCACATACCAAGATCCCTCCGTTGCTCGGAAAGCACGTTAAGCCGTTGGTCCCGACTGTCATTCGTGGATCTTTGACAGTCGTTACGGGTCGTCAGTAGCCCGAAAGTCTGACAACCAGTCATACCAAAGGGTATCGTATTAACGATTAACTGGATTTTAGAGGTCAGATGCCTATCTGACCTCCTGGTCAGATAGGCATCTGACCTCCAAAATCCAGTTCTCCAAAATCCAGAGGAGGACCTCTAGCAACTACCTAGTCGCTCCATGTAAAATACTGGTATTACCAGCATTAAATAGATCCATTGAAATGGAATTAATATTGTAAAACCTAGCACAGCATGACAATATTCACAACAAACACAGACTAAAAACATTAACAGCGAAAAACAACAATACTACCAGTATAAAAACAGTATTACTTATAATTTACCCCATTCTATATTCCCTCTTTATACCTGTATATTTCAGTGGGTATCATATAAGCCACCGGACAATTGCATGCGAAAGTGGCTAGCGACGAGTCATTTCAACGAAAACTGTATTAGACCCACGAGGGATATAGTCAGACCTTACTACAGGATGTTAAGTATTCTTTGGTCGAGTTATGAGTGAGAAATTTTTCTCTCATCTTTAACTAGTATCTACTTTTGGGGGGCTCGTGGGTAAACGATAACAGCTGCTCGTGGTGATCGCGGTCGGTTTGTGGATGGGTGAGATCCATCATACAACGAGATCGTTTTGTGCCTCGAGAAGCACGTCAAACCGCTGGTCCAGGCTGTCATTTGTAGATTTTTAACAGTCATTACGTGTAGCCAAAAGCCTGATAACCAGTCTTACCACGGGATATCGTAGTCAAATAGGCAGTCGCTCCATGTAACATTCAGGTATTACGCTGCATTGAGTTAGACTGGAAGCTGACTCCAACATAGGTGGAAAAAGGCTAGGCAGATTAATTTTTTGGTCTTTGTTCTCAGGAAAATCAATCTGCCTAGCCTGAGCCTATGGCAAATCAATATTCAGCAATTGCTGTCAATTGCTGAATATTGATTTGCCATCAAATGATCTAACCAACCAATTTTATTTTTCAACCAACATTTTTGGTAACCTGTCACGCCTGGTGACCAATTGACAATTTGACTTGCAATCAGCGCACTAAGAACCTCGCTGACTGCCGTCAACTGGCTGCATTATTCAGACCATAATTTCCACTGCTGGGTCACAGGCCTCCTCTCTCTGTGATAGGAAGTGGGTCGTAATGCACCACGCGGGCCCAGTGCGGGTTAGTAACTGGCTAAGATGATGTCTATTAGTTAAAAAGGACGATGAACAGCGCCCTACAAATCAATCTGAATAATTTAGAAGGATATAATTGCTAATCCATTGCTTTTTAATGTTAAAAAAATTTGTCTGTTCAACAACGTAGATTATGCAATGAATGTTGTTGAAATTGTCAAAATTACTAAACTTCCCGCTGCTCAAGATAAGATTTTTTTTTATTTTGGAAGTCTCTCCTTTCATTTTCAGCTGAAACAAATGGTAGGGTTTTCTAGAGAAGTGTCTCCAAACTACTTTGTATTGTCTCTGTTTGTAAAATGCTCTTCAGAAACCTTGTTTCAATAACTACAACGGTTATGTCCAAACGTGGACGTGGGAATATGGACCTGAACTGTTTGCTGTATATGGGTTCACAGTTTTCTTTTACGATGTAAGTTTAAATGCAAGCGGTTTGGTAATATTTGGGTGAAATATTCTAAGATTGTTGTTTGTTAGCAAATAAATTAATTTTAAAGAAACAACTGAATTGGAAAATAAACAATATATAAAAAAATAATAATAATAAATTAAATAATTAATTAATTAATTATTTTATTATTTTTATAATGTTTTTTGATTATAAAACTATAGTAGCAACTACATCACATTCATATATCAACTTTACTTTCAAAAGGTTTTTTTAATGATCAGAGTGACTGGAACTAATGCGTGAGAGGTTTCAATTGCTAAATTATAGTAGACTAGCTTTCGCACGCGGCTTCGCCCGCGAGGTATGTCGATAAAAACTATCCTATGTCCTTCCCCGGAATGCAATCTAGCTCTCTGCCAAATTTTATCGAAATCTGTTCAGTGGTTTAGGCGTGAAAAGGTAACACACAGACAGATAGATAGGCAGAGTTACTTTCCAATTTTTAATATTCGTATTAATATGGATAGTCACCGGAGATCAGATACAGGAACCAAAATACACATTGTATATTTTTTGCCGAAAATAGTCAATGTATGATTTTACCTATTCATTATTAAACCGCAATTTAAAAACGATTAAGGCCGATTCCTAATAATTAATCGCTGTAAAAATGTTGCAACAAACGTGCCGATATCAATAAAGCCGCTAATAGGTAGATATGCCTGTAACTTCCACAAAAGTGTACAAGATTTGTTGCCAAATTGCCATGTTATAGCTATTTGATACTACTGTCAAAGATTGACAATAGAATTATGATTTATATGGACAATTAAAATGGGTAGTCAATTTGATAAACAATTTCCCTGATTTTACCATTACAACTTCTGATTGGTGATTGTCACAATGCCATGCAAGCTACTTTTTTAAGCTGCATGCAAATGTTTGTCCTTGTTAAAGGCATTATATGTACAGCTTAGACATGGCGCACACTATGCGACATACCACTGCTCGGTGATTAGACGCAACGACAGGTTGCGGCTGACAATTTTCATATATTTTAGTCAAAGCTCCGCATACTTGGCGTCGAGTTGGCAGAGCCGCATGCTCTAGCTATTTGTTGCAGTGACTAAACGCACGTCTCAAGCGCCCACCCGACGACAGTCGCTTGCGACAGGATAGCCTCAGTTTTCGCATGATAAGCATCAAGGAAAGTGTAACTGGAGGCTCAAATTCACTCACAAGATGAACAACATGACTGTCTCTCTCAAGTAATCAAAGAAAATGATCGCATCCTGCATGACGTCTGTCGTAAAGACTAGCAGCAGACGCATACTTCTGCTCTGCGTCTAGTCGCAGCTACAAGACGCAGATACAAACGATAGCTCTGCTTCTTGTTGCTGACGCGACAAGCCGCACAGTTTGCGCTAGCACTTAAGAGGGCGCCGACCAAACGCCGACCGCACAGTGGCGCCCTCATCGTTTGTTTGGTTATTATAATCACTGTACGAAATAAAAATGCGTGGGAACTTAAAACTTATGGAGTTTAATAAAAACATAAAAATACAGTCAAAAGGCACACCGTTACACGTAGCAATTAGACCAAGAAGCAAAAAGTATTGCCACAACACAACAGAAAAAATATCATAAAAAAGTGTTGCAAGCTTATTACCTACCTAAAATTATTACTAATTACTTTAACACTAAAAATAATAACTATATGTTTAGACTGTTCTAAACAATCACTAAAACTAAACAATTTAAAACTACCGTTTATAATAATATTAACATATAATATTGTGGAGCACAACTTAACGTGCTTATTTTCTGCATTTTCATTCTAAAATAAAAGATATAACCGAACAAATGATGAGGGCGCCATTAGGCGGTCGGCGTAGCCTTAAGAGATTTTTTCATTTTTCGACTCAACACAACCAACTCGACAAGTCAGGAAACGACTTCCACGTTTGGATTACCATAAAAGCTGTATTAATATTTGCTTCGCTCTCATGCAGTCTCTGCGATTAATACAAATCTCTTGCACAAACATTGAGCTCGGCACATACCGAGTATTTAATTGTTTACCAACTGAATGTAATTCTTGGATATACCCTGTCTTTCGAGGAATTGTCATGGCTATGAATGGTCCAGGATTTCACGCTGTTAGAAATAGAATAATGTAGTGTGTTTGTTCAGAAACGTTTGAATTTGGATAGCGTAAACAAGGCGGAGACGACAGTAAATTAAACATCGTAAGTATATCTAATGATGTTCCCGGTCTGCATACCAAATATATCCAATAGTCAACAGTGAAAGTTATAATGTCTCATCTATGGCCCTGAGACGTGGTCGCTCACAATGCGCTTTATTAGAAGGCTAAAAGTCACCCAAAGGGCAATGGAGAGGGCTATGCTTGGAGTTTCCCTGCGTGATCGATTCAGAAATGAAGAGATCCACAGAAGAACCAAGGTAATCGACATTGCCAAACTTAAGTGGCAGTGGGAAGGGCACATTGCTCGCAGAACAGATGGCTGGTGGAGCCGAAAGGTTCTGTAGTGGCAAGTCCTCCCACAAGGTGGACCGACGACCTTGTGAAGACCGCAGGAACCCGTTGGATGCGGGAAGCACAGAACCGGTCGAAGTGGAGGTGCTTGGGAGGCCTGTGTCCAGCAGTGGACGTCTTTCGGCTAAAATTTGAGACATTGCAACTTTGTCTTCTTATATTGCATGTTAAAAACAACGAGTTACAATCCCTGAATGGATTTTATATGTATGTAAACCTTATTTCCATAACGACTAGCTTCCATTAACCTAGTCGTTAGCGTCATATGATGCATTTCTACATTATACGTCATATTTGTTCCTTCCTTTTTTTTTTGTTTCTAATATGGGTAGGAAATACATGAATGGGAATAATGGTTAATGGTTCTTGGTCGTTTGGCCCGTACACGAGGCAACCAATCAAAAACTAGTTAATTACGCGATATAGTTGTCGCGTTTTAGCATGGAAGTAGTGGTGATTGACTCACACACATTTCCTAGCCTTTTTTAATAAAAAAACTGAAATAAAGTCCGTTAACGTCCTGAATCTATATCTATTGTGAACTTCAACATGTTTCAATAACGAAAAACCGTACGTATTAAATAATAGAATAGAATACTCTTTATTATGTACACCATATAAATTACAGACATAAATATAGAAACCGTACAAAGGGTGACACAATGGGCGGTTTTATCGCTAAGAGCGATCTTTTAAAGACAACCATTGGATGGATAATGTAATTATTTGTAATTATTTGGGTTCCTACGTAGAGATATTAGGAAAAGAGCAATGACTGCTATTCTCATGCTCAAACGCGCCGACTATAGTATGGTCGCTTTTGAGTAGCGTCGTAGACGATGGGACTAGTAATCAGTACTTAATAAGCTAGTACAGTAATATGAATTAACTTAGTAATGAACTCCAGTCAAGAAATTGCTCCACTGCTTAGGCAATCGTCAGGCTCCAAAAGAGCCTTACAACATAGCATCGCGCCTCTGTTCCTTGTAGAGTAAGGTAGTCAAGTGGTATACTGTAGAGGCTGTCTATGTAGCCTAACCTTATATACATAGTGCAGGCTGGCTATAATTTAGCGCGGGTTCCATTCGAACATTCAAGCAAGTGTCTGTGTGTTATTAAGTAGATATTTCTGTTTAGATAAGTCAGTTCTGGTTTGGTCGGGAATAATTATGTAAAGTCTTTCTATCAGTATAAATTTAAAGAACTCCTATCAGTATTTTATTACTTTAAGTGGCTCTTCAAGCTCTTTACCTGTACACCCAAATTTCATAAGCTATGTTTAAGTCCATGTAATACGCGTACCTAATGCCATCAAGAGACACAAACCGAGATTCAGGGCTATTACAAAAAAGCCCAGGTAGAAAACCCCATAAAGGTTCCTTCAAACAGGCGCGACATGACACGCGACACAAAGGCACCGTAAGTCGCGCAACGAGCGGTGCCTTTGTGTCGCGCGCGATTATATCGCGTGTCGCGCCTGTTTGTAGGAGCCTTAATACTTGACCCGGCCTGGGAGTCAAACCTACGATCTTATAATCAGCAGAAGCGTTTGCGACCACAAGACCGAAGAGGCATTCAAAAACTAATAGCTGTGGCAAATAACTTGATCGCCATTGAAATACATACATAATCAGCCCACTGCTGGGACATAGACCTTCTCTCGGTCAGAGGGAGTGGGCCGTAATCGCCCACGCGGGCCCAGTGCGGGTTGGTAGATGTCACATGTCTTCGAATTTTTGGTTCCAGGACATGCTGGTTTCCTCATGATATTTTTCTTCACCGTTTTGAGAGCAGTGGTGATGAAATAATTTACACAAAGTAAAGCGCCAGACTGGGTTCGAATCTATGATCAACATCTCGTAACTCGCGGCTATTATCACTGGGCCACTACTAATCTAATATAACAATTAGCATAGCAAATAACTCGGTTGCCATTGCAAAATAAGCTATTTTTCTATATTCCTCACAAAAATCAAGTTTAAAACTGTAGTGTATGCAATTCTGAATCATTGCGGTCATCTGATGCGTTCCTACATTATTCCTCATTCTCGTACGAGGAACTGAAATTACATGTCAACGCCGTGAAATGCACATTGTTCCCAGACATGAATATTTTGTGGTGTTGCCAACATTTTTTGATATTTTTCACGCTTGGTAATACCGGTTCGTTGTTGTTTTATGTAATGTTGCCACGTTTTGTTGGAATATTTTAATGATTTTGTTCTTTCATCGTGTCGTGTGTCCATTATCCACTAGTGTCTATTTTTAAATTTTATATTATTCTACACACTCATACCCGCTTTCTATGTGTTTGTCTTCGGATCGGATTGCTTTACTTAACAATCATTGTATTTGGAAAGTTATAAATTAATTAATTAACCCTTTTACTATTAAACGTTGTATAGCGTCTGTATAGTTACACTACGCTTTGTCTTCTTCTTTCGAAAGTCAAATTACTGACGACTGATCATCTGCCTAGCCTTTTCCCAACTATTTTGGGGTCGGATTCCAGTCTAACCGGATGCAGCTGAATACCAGCATTTTACATGGAGAGACTGCCTATCTGACCTCCACAACCCAGTTACTGGGTAATACGATACCCCTTGTTAAGACCGGTTGTCAGACTTTCGGGCTTCTGACTACCCGTAGGTAACGACTGTCAAAGATCCACGAATGACAGCTGGGACCAACGGCTTAGCGTGCTTTCCGAGGCACGGAGCGGTCACGGTATGTAAAGATGGTCACCCATCCAGAGCATTGTTTTGTTTCCCACTAAATTTAAATGAACACAGGTAATATTAATTAAATACCGTTGGGTTTGGGTACAGACGCCAGCACATCAAGCTACCCGAAACTGTCAAATTTTCTCAATCAAGTTTGAACCTTATTGTTTAGCGATAAAGTTGAAAATCTTTTAAATAAATTTGACAGATTGTAGTAGCTTGATGTGCTGGCGTCTGTACATAATCAGCCACCTATCTGTGAGAGGAAGTGGGCCGTAATCCACCAAGCACGCCCAGTGCTGGTCGGCGGATGTCACATGTCCTCGATTTTGTTTGGTTCATGGACATGCGGGATTCTTCACAATGATTTCCTTCACCATTTTGAGAGCCATGGTGATGAAATAAATTACACAAAGTATAGCGCCTGGCTGGGTTCGATCCCACGGCCGCGACCTACAAATCGAAGGTCAGGGCCGTAACCATCGGACCAGCACTGCTTTACTTTAGGTATGCTTCAGAGGAATTGCCATTAAAATATATCCTGGATAAAAAATGTTACTGTTAGCTTTTATCATCCCACTTCTGTGCAAAACCCTCCCATGACTCCCAGTGCTTGCGATCCAGGGATGACGTGGATCATAGGTAGTTTAAAAAAAAAAATATTCAGCAGAGCAGCTCACGAGTTGCAGGTCATGGGTTTGAACCTAGACAAGCGCTTTTCTTTGGTTAAATTATTTTATCATCATTAATCTCAAAACGGCGAAGGAAAACATCGTGAGGAAACCGGCATGACCTAGAACCGAAAAATTCGAAGACATGTGACAACTACTCACACTGGGCCCGCGTGGTAAACTCACACTGGGCCCAGCGGTGGGAACATTATAATATGCTGATTTTGCTTATAGACATAAATGGTCGATAAACTAATTGTAAGAAAACAAATGAATATTATCCGCTTACTAACCCTAGTGTATAGATTCTTTGTGGTGTAGAAGAAAGGTTTATTATTATTACTAGATTCCGCCCGCGGCTTCGCCCGCGAGTTATGTCGATAAAAACCATCCTATGTCCTTCTCCGGGATGCAAGCTATCTCCCTGCCAAATTTTATCGAAATCCGTTCAGTGGTTTAGGCGTGAAAAGGTAACATACAGACAGACAGACAGAGTTACTTTCGAATGTATAATATTAGTATGGATTAAATACGCCAAAACTATTGCGATGCAAATCAACGATTCGAGATGTCAAAACTGCAATTTCCAAAAACTCCAAAATCAGTACCAAAGTACAGTTGTTTTCAAAAGTCCTAGACCATAAAAATACCCCACAACTCATAACACTTTGATACAGGTACATTTGAGCATCATAAACCAGACAGAATCCCAACAAGCTTTCAATGTCGTTATCGTCACAAATGTAGCGAAAAACACGCAAAGTTCACGTCTGACATTTACCACTTCAGATAATGGTAGCGACTGTACTTTGCCGTGACCATTACTAGAAAATACGAGGTGCTTGAGAGTGCTCGGCGCTTCAAGAAGATTGTTTGTGGATTAAGGTATGTTATTTGTTTGAAAGACTTTATTGGTGTTGTTCTCAGAGGTCAGGTACGTAGGTTTTGCAACTGGCGTGCGCTTATGATCAGCGAGCGGGGTAATTGCGTAACATAATAAGTGCTTGGCCAGACTGGCAGCGCGGCGGGGAGCGGCGAGGGTGCAGGAACGCGCGCGATCTGCCTTTCCGCAGTCGAGCGCAGCTGCGTTCTGCGTGTTGTCGTGTACAGTGTTTGTTAAAATATAATATGGATAAAGAAGACTTATTTTTACTAAAAGCTCGAACTAATTTGAGAACTCAGGTCCCCGCACGGGCCGCCTGCGCACTCACTACGGCCACTTGTATGAACGAGCTATGGCATGAGTTGCCCGCGCCCTCCCCACGCCGAGTAGTCACCTACCACTCACCTAGCCCGCGTGCCCACTATGGACACTCAAAGGAAGTTCTTATGTTTGAGTACGCCACGCCCGCGCCCGCCCCGCGCCCGTGCTTCCAGTCTGGCCAGCCACTTACAGTAGCAACGGCTTTTATTTTGATTGACAGTTCAACAACATTCACTTAGAGTTGTCACTCTGTGAGTTGAGACTATTGAATTATAAGTTGAGAAATATTTTATTTATGTGGGTTAATCCATACTTCAGTTAAATATTCACAATTTTTTCTTACACATTGGAGGCGACCAACTTTCTATATTGTATAGCCAGTAACATCCACTCGATAAGCCTTTCACGCCATTTCGTTACAATAACGGGTCCTTTAATTAAGTAAGAAGATTATAATTATTGTAAAAAACTGTAATAGCAACCTAGTTGCGTCACACACTTTAAATCGCAATCTAAATATTTTTTTTAAGGATATTGCTAATTCATTGCTTAATATATATGTATTCGAAAAATATTTCTGCTCAACAACCCGGCGATAAATATTGCACATCGACCTTTACCTTTTTTTTGTATTTCATATAAAGAATAAAAATAATTATCAAAAGAAGCAAATCATAATTGTTTTAACAGCTCCTAATAGATACCGGACTGTTTGTATTTCGTGCGACAGAGATAACGCTCTACGAAGCCGAAATTAGCCGATTGTCTCTTTCCAAAGGTCGATGTGCAATATTTATCGCCGGGTACTGTAAATAACGCAATTAATGTTATTGAACTGCAAAATGGAAACAATTCCTACGGTTAGTGTGTTACGCAACTACCCCAGAGATATTTATAGAGTAGAATGATTAATCAAACTTCAATAATAATCAAAGCGAAATGAACGTATAATATTAACAAACCACACTTAACAATAGTATAATAATTAATTAAACCTGTATGTTGGTACTGCTATCGATTTTCAATCGGAAAGCTCAATAACGCTAATTAAAATTTACCAGATTTCGGTTCGTAGAACCTATATGGCCGTGAGCTGATTAAATCAATTGTATTGTTGATAACTTGTTTATTTCAAGTAATTAATAAATCCTTGCTAAGATTGTTATTAAAATGATTTATTTCTGACTAGCTGTTACCTGTGGCTTTCTTCTTGTGGTCTAGTCTACAGGAGCCATATTTTTTTCAGGATAAAGATAGATTAGTAATAATAATAATTATCGTTTATTTATAAAAAAAGGGGACACATTTACAATGAATAGATTAATTAAAATAGCGCACAGTTGCTAATTTGCCTGAACAAGGTTGAACCTGTGCTTCAGGCTAGAAAGTGCATAAATACTTAATGAAATAAATTATTAATGAGTAGAGTATAACGTAAAAAAATAAATTAAAACGTAGGTAATTAAAAGTAAAATAGCACGTTAGCAGTTCTATTTGCAGAAAAAAAGTTTGTCTTCTGTCTGTGCATAGTCTATGGTTAGTAAATATTTAAGTATAATTTTTTTACAGCTATAGTCATTTATTTTTTAGATACTGCCGGTCGATTCTGTAAAAATCTCACCGTGAAAACTTAGGTGAAGTGAGTTTGTTTTTGCTAGGAATTGACACTATTGACAGCTCACTCCACCCTCACTTCACTTAAGTTTTCACGGTGAGATTTTTACAGAATAGCACCGCGGTAGGTAAAAGTATCCTTTGTCATTCAAAGCCCTATAAACTTCTCCTTCTTGATCACTTCGATCCATTGCTCTGTAGCTACGTGAAATAAGGACAGAATACCGTAAACTTTCAGATTTATAACACTTTAGTAAGACTTAGAATAAGATGTTTTGATTACGATTAAATATCCTTTAGTTAACTAAATACATATAAATTATGTTTTTAAATATTAGTATAAAAAAATATAAAAACATTTAAAATATAAAAAAATATAGTAGCCCACCGGTATCGATAACAGAGTTCAAACTACCGGCGGTCAGGGCTCCAGAGAGAGGAACCTCTTAACAATGAGGGACGTGTCCAGAAGTACCGCTTTCTGGATCAAGCCCTTGATCCAGCTGCCCAACGAGAGCCCGCTCAGGTATTGGTCGAGGCTCTTGGCTATTAAACCATTGATATATGTATATAAATATATTATTAATTATTACGTTTATTCATTTACTTAACTTATTTAATAACATTTTTAAATATTTCTTAAAATATAGAAAATAAGTTTAAAAAACATAAAAATATAGTGATCCGCCGGTATCGGGAGCAGGGTCCAAGCTATTAATATTATTATATGTAAATTGTGAAAACTAATAAAACTTTGCTTGACCTGAGAATCGAATCAAGACCTCATGCTCAGCAGTGCTTGCTACCATAAGGCACAGTTAAAACGTTGACAGATTACACTACCATATTCCATCAACTCGGCACATGCTGTTGAATAGCGCTTCCCCTATGATTAGTCATGAACACAGTGCACGGAGAAGCCTCGACGGTCGCTGCTAGACAAGGCGTTGTCAACACTTTTCATACAAACCAAACGTGTCAGTGAGCGTCACCGTTTACCCATAGAAACTGACGAACCGTGACGGATCCGAAAATGCCTGTGATAGCCACCAGGGGAGCAGTGGTGGAACAATAACTGCCCTGACTTACGAGTTTGTAGGTGGTGAGTTTCTACCCTGGCAGGCAGACACTTTACTTTATGTAATTTACTTCATTCACCACTGTTTTCAAAACGGTGAATAAAAACGTCGCGTCGTAAGGAAACTGGCGTATCTTGTCCTAGAACCGAAAGTTCGAAGACATGTGACATCTACCAATCCGCATTGGGCCTGCATGATGGATGGAATAGCCGACTCGCTCTAGATCAGAGGAAAAGCCATACGTTTGCTCTAGAAAAATAAACTTAGTAAACATATATTCTAATAATAAGTAAATAGTATTTTAATTGAGCATATTTCGCCCTTTTTAAGTGCATATTTTGGCATTTTCATAGAACAAATATTTCGATATCGAATTATTTGTAATAGCATCTCTAGTTGCGGCAATTCTGTGCTCTGTGGTCATGAATATTCACACGCATATTACAGTAAGCGATAGTCATGAATACACATTGTAACTGCAATTGTTGATCGAAGATGCGATGTATTGTTCCATTGCTGCGTGAGCACGCAATCGATCGGGGAGATCAGTGAATGGGAGGCATTGGAACGTGATGTGCGAGCGACTATGGATATCTTAGGAATGAAATATGTATAGTACGTATATTGTTATTGAAATTAATTGTGATCAGATATGAAGTTAGGTCTTATTAGAAGGCAGTTTAGTTAGTAGCAATGATGATTTGTTGTCTTGTGGGCTGAGGAATTATGTGTTATGGCAACGTTGCGGTTTAAAAAAAGTTGTAGTAACAAAAACTGGAAAGGGTATTATCATCATAATAATTTCAGCCGAAAGACGTCCACTGCTGGATATAGGCCTCCCCCAAGCACCTCCACTTCGACCGGTTCTGTGCTTCTTGCATCCAATGGGTTCCTGCGGCCTTCACAAGGTGGTCGGTCCACCTTGTGGGAGGCCTTCCAACGCTATGTCTTCCGGTAGGTACGCGGTCACCACTCCAGAATCTTTCAGTTCCATCGGCCATGTGTTCTGCGAGCAATGTGCCCTGACCACTGCTATTTAAGTTTGGCAATTCTTGGGGCTATGTCGGTTACCTTGGTTATCCTGCCGATCTCTTCATTTCTGATTCGATCACACAAGGAAACTCCAAGCATAGACTTGACTTTCAGCCTTCTAATAAGGCCATGGATAGGGTATGCTTAGGTGGTCATGTTGAGAGGACGAATGAAAAGCCACTAACAAAACGTATTCACAAGGCTGATGTGAGTGGAACACCGGGATGGAAGGACATAATTGTGACATTATTGGTGATGTTTTTCAAAAATGTCTGGTGCGTTGTACTCGCAACTGGCGTAAATGTATGAGGGACTAAATTTCAAGAGTGGAATAATTAAGGAATGCTTTCGGCACGCACTTTTTGGACGATTTTTTCGCTAAATCCTAACTTGGGGAACTCTTTTGGGTTGCTTTATTAGGATTTGAAGCCGGCCAGCCGATTTGATAAGAAATAACAAAAATAAAGGAATTTGAAAAAAAACAGGAATACTGACTTTCGGAAAACTTGTTATTGTGTGACAAATTATCTGAAACAGTACAGTAGCACTTTGTTGACCACAGTGTGAAGAGACAGTTGAGTACGTGATCCCCCAAGTGGAATGACTGAATTTATTCATCATACTTTGTACAATAGTTTTCACTAAAGTCACAATGGATCACTGCATCCTTTTCAGTCATCTTTTCTTTCAGTGCCTTCAGTGTCTGGTACTGGTGTATGATGTTGGTTTCGTGGTTCATAAACTTTGGTAACTCTTACATGAAGCGATAAATTCAGTATTCCACCAGCCGTCATCAGTATTCCGTAAGCCGTCAGTATTCCGCCAGTCGGAATAATGGAATACTGACGTGAAATACTGATGATCGAGGAGTTTTTGGCTAAAAACGGATCTTTAAAATATATTTTTTAAATCTCAACCTTATAAACCAATAAATTAAGCAAATATTTCATCGTTCTACATTAAAATAAAACAAATTATCTAAAAACTTACGATAGAAATCATTTACCAAAGTTTAAGAATCATTTACAAATCGGCTGGCAACGGCACTCTCCTCGTCGATTGATGCGACCGTACTAAAGGGCCGAGGGACTTTAGTCCTTCAAAGGGTGTGCGGGGTGCGGGGCGAGGTGCATTTCTCTAACTTACTAAGCGGCAACGGTGTGAAGTTTTGATAATGTGTGTTTTTACTAGGAAATACATCTCGCCGGAATTTTATCTCAAAACCGAGTGGCAAAATGCAAAACGATTGTAAGCCTATCTATTATGTGAAATATGTTTACAATATGTCTTAAACAGTCAGAAAACTATTCTAGTTTATAGTTTTAGTGACAATTGTCACTTTATTCTACAAGTATGTTATTTTAAAGGGCTTTGAGTAAAAAAAGATAGGCCAGTTACAACCGGAAAACTGACGAGTTTTGATGTTTAGAGCCAATTTTCACGTATTCATTGTAATTAGATTTTAACAAAATCGGGTGCAGACCTATAACTTAGTCTAAATATTACTCTAGAACCTATAAATATTTATATTTTTTGTAAATACTAGTGCTGCATGCCAGTACGCGCAAAATTCCACTTTTAAAATTTAGTCCCATGACTGGATAGTAGTAGGAGGCGTTCTGTAGCTTCTGCTTACCCCAATGAGAAGAAGGCATGAGTTTATGTATGTTATGTCTGTTTTGTTGCAGAATAATTGGTTCGGCGGTAGCACTTCCTAGCATACACGCATACTTTCTCCCAAATTGTTATGTTGTTTGTCTTATGTTTATGTTTTTTTTTTTTTATTTTATGCGTCATGTTTGCCGTAAATAAACTTATTTTCTTTCTTTCTTTCACTTCCTAGGAACTGAAATAATAATTCTTTATGTCTTTGTGGATCACGAATGAAATTTGGTCTCCTGTTTTGAGTCTCAGTTCGCGACTTTCAATGCTATATGTAGCTACTTTCTCAGAACTAAAGGCAAAGGACAAAAACCTTTAGAGGAAGTCTGCCTATAGTGAAAAAATCGATAAAACAAGTATGTATGAAGAATGTTTTTTTTTTTAAATATGACAACAAACTTTTTTAGAATAAAGAAAAATGTAGGTGCATAAATGTTTATATGCATCTACTGTGCCACATAATAAATAATTAGTTTTATTTTTGTATCTTTCTTTGGTGATCAATGCCCGGTTCTTCTCGGTATAAAAAGAAGTTTTTTCCCTTTGGGACAGATTATTATCAATGAGTAAGTCAACCAAACGTCTCAATTGACACACACACACTATTAGCTCCATACTGAATTAATAAAAGGGATTACTCCGATCAAAGATTAACCCAAGCTCCCGATAACGTGGTTGACGCTCTAAATTACAGATAGAGTGTGAAACTTTAGTTTCACAAAACTAATCAGTCAACAGGGACTAAAAACTAACGTAATGGGACTTAGTTTAACTGGGTCAAAGTTTTTAGTACTTTGATATTTAGGGCTGATTCTTCCAACGCCAGATACTTTTATCCGAGAAATTAATTTTGAATTTTTGACAGTTCTTCCATACAAAATCTGTCAGACGTCAATTTTATTCCACGAATAAAAGTTATCTGCCGATTTAAAATCAAACCTTAGTTTGTTAACATAATAGCACATGTCGTGATTATTTTCAAATATCCACTTACATTATATCATCATTATAATTTCAGACGAAGACGTCCACTGCTGGACATAGGCCTCCCCAACCACCGCCACTTCGACCACGCACTTGCATTACATATAACACATTTTTCCTTGTTAAAGAAACTAAAATACAAGGTGGCAGGGTCATGGGCGTAACCTGTTACCATGAATTCTGTACATGATTCTGGCTGGACACTCACGAAATTTTTCGTCAGTTATTTACAAAAAAAAAATTGCTATTCCACACATTTTGACCGCGTAGGTATTGCACTTTTCTTTATAGAAAAAAAAAATCAAATAAAAAAAATCTGCTGTTTTATAACAGCAGATTTTTTTTATTTGATATAACCGATGAAAAAATTCTAGAAAAGTCTAGAATCATGTGCTGAACTGATGCGGTTACAGTTTGTGCGTCGATGTACCTGCCATCCTGTGTCACTGAAAAATGAAGCATTAGAATAATTATGATTTTTTTATTATTATCCTAAAGAACGTTTCAAGTTCCTTCATGACACATAATATATATCTGAGGTCATCGGAAAACTTGAGACTAGAGATGCCGATGCATTCCACCAGTTTCTATGGCAAATCTTTTACTGTTCTAGCAGTAGGTACGGTTATAAAATGACTTACCCGTGTCGGTAAGGTGCTCATTATTTCTCCACTTTTAAAATTATGATAAAAAGCACTTACTCTCTTCTTAGACATCATCATTATATTTTCTTTGTTCCTGTTTCATGTTTAAATTATTATATACCTAAAGGTACTAGCAGCGCCATGCGGTTTTACCCGCATAAGTGTCAATCCTGTGGGAATATCGGGATAAAAAGTATTCTATGTATTATTCTGATGTATAAGCTATATTACTGTAAGGTTTCATCAAAATCCGTTCAGTAGTTTTTTCGTGAAAGAGTAACAAACACAAACATCCATCCGTCCATCGACCCTCAATATTCGTATTTATAACAGTAGTAGTAGTATTATACTAAGTATAATATACTTTATGTATACTCGTATATATATTGTATTATGTAAATGGTACACCACAGACTACCTACAGTATTTGTCTCTCCTTCCCCTTTTTAATTAATCCAAAGGTTGTCTTTAAAAGATAGCTTTAGCGATAAGACCGCCCATTGTGTCACCCTTTGTAAAATTTCTATATTTACGTCTATATTTATACTAGATTAAAGGCTCCTTAAAACAGGCGCGACATGACACGCGCGACACAAAGGCACCGCAAGTCGCGCAACGAGGGGCGCCTTTGTGTCGCGCACGATTATATCGCGTGTCGCCCTGTCGCGTCGCGCCTGTCGGCGGCAGCCATAACACATACACTACCAGGTCAAAAATGTTAAAGATCAAACCTCCAGAAGCGTGGTATCTAACGGGTTAAATAAAAATATTATTCTTATTACAATAACATTGCCAGAAAAACCCGAGGTAATTATTTTCTTTTTCTCTTCCAACAAACGAACAGAAAAAAACCCCTCTCAATTAGAGACTTACTAAACGCATAAATAAAGGTAAAACAGAAAAAAGTCCCTTCAAACCGCAACCCGTGGGTAATATTATGAACTAAACCAGAAAGGTGCGCGGGGAGGGGGTAGTCATAAAAATGACAAATGTTCGCGCATTACGGTTGTACTGCACATGTGACTAGCAATGTTTTTGTTAATATCTACCGCGAATTTGAACATAGGTTTTGAGTAGTCAAGTACGAATGTGGGAAATAATTTACGGGGGTTGCTAATTTAGTATAAAGTGTGTTAAGTTAATTTGAAGAGAGTATAAGGTGGGACTTGTATTTATGTATGTCGTGGGTTCCCGTCTGCACCTTTGCATCTCATCAGACAGTGCTGACATTATCTATGTACAGTATCTTTATCTCACGAAACGACGCGCGCTTTACTTGTGGCAACCAAGTGTACAAACAAGCTGTGAATGTGTGCGTGAAGAGCTGCGCTAGCATATACACACACACACACTTTTCCGTCTCGTCATTGTCTGGGACGGCACCGAGAGCTCCGGCGATTACACACATTCAGAGCGTAATCGATCAAAAGTAAAGCGCGCGACGTTTCGTGAGATAAAAATATTATAGGTAGTATCTTTTACGCCCTGTTTACTTGAGGCTTTTTTTTGCAAAGCGAAGGGTATGAGGAATGCGAAAGGTTTGGAAATATTCTGACCGGGTATAACTACCAAGGAAGCACATGCGGACTAACTCCGGAATTCAACGATTCCACTCCTGTGGATCGCATCGAAATCTCTCCTGTGCTACCCCGAAAGAACTAGACATTCTGGGGGCAACAATCCTCCTCTTTCGTTGGTAGGTAATCCAGGCTAGTTAAAATAAAATTCAAGACAAATGCATAGGTACAGACACGGTTATTGTCTTAGGAACATGTTAAATGTACAAGAATTTGTAACTAAGACCACATAACTACAACTTTACCATATCTTCACTCTAGTAGTTTAATCAAAGCGACACTAGAAGAAAATGTTTCAAGCATTTTCGTACTAGTTACTTTTACAAATCGACTCAACAAAATCATGCAAATTCATCTCAGCATACAACAATATGTGTGTTATAAACGATGCACGATTGTGCATAAGCTCTCTCATAATTCAAATGCTTCAAGTGAGAAACGTCTGGTCTGTGAGTTCTTGAGAACAAATTAGACAGCCATACAGAGGTTTTGCTTTCAGCTCTGCAAAAGTATTCTTGTTGTTGAGTGAGGATAAATGTGCTGTAGAGCGCATATTATGGTCAATTGATCGATCTTTTTTATATAAAGTAGGTTTTTAAGTGAGCCGTTTGACTGGTGGTCGCAAGAAATACAGCAAGTGGTCCTGGGTTCGATTGTATTTTCTCGTATTATTGGATTTTCAAATCAGGAATTTCTCAGTAGCAGCCTGAAGTCTGGATTTGTGTCCAGTTAATAACAATACGCTCACCCCCATTACATGGTACTTAAACATAAGTGTACTATGTACAGACGCCAGCACATCAAGCTACCCGAAACTCAAATTTTCCCAATCAACTTTGAACCTTATGCTTTAGCGATAAAGTTGAAAATCTATTAAAGACATTTGACAGATTGTAGTAGCTTGATGTGCTGGCGTCTGTACCTCTACCCAACCCCTCGGGGAAAGCAAGCGTGTATAGTCAGCTGTGTGTATAAAATTATGTGTATAGTCTACAAGTAATATGAAAGCCGGTCGATTCTGTAAAAATCTCACCGTGAAAACTTAGGTGAAGTGAGTTTGTTTTTGCTAGGAATTGACACTATTGACAACTCACTCCACGCTCACTTCACCTAAGTTTTCACGGTGAGATTATTACAGAATAGCACCGCTGATTTCGTCAGAACTACCACTTGATTGAGTTCAATTAAATCAAATCTATAGATTTGAAACGGTATGGTGTGATTATATTTGTAAAGAATTCGTATAGTCTCACTCTATGGGCTGACAAAGTTTTATTGAATGGCTAAAATGTCTTGATGTCACTAAAGAACTGGATCATTCGACATTAATGTAGGAATGAGACGTTGATGAATGCATGTGAATGCATGATTGTTTGAAAGAGCTGAATGCTAAGGTGTAAGTGAGACAGTTGACATATTATGCCAAAGACGTATGCTTGAGATGACGCTGAAGGTACTTAAAAAGGTAGAATGAAAGTTAGCTTTTGAATGACGGAGTGAAGACGTTAAGGTGGAACTAGTCGCAAGCTCGAACTCACTGGTGGTCATGGCCAAAAAGCACGCTGTCTCACCTGACTTCATGTCAGACAGAGATAGTATCAGTGATGAGTAGTTAGACGCCAGTTTACACGCACAACGTCTTGTTCTCACGCACAGAAACAACGTTCCGAACTGAAAGGTGCGTAAAAAAATCGTAAAGTGCTTTCAAGTTTTATGAAAAAACCACTGCACTTCGATAAATCTTTGAAGATTTTACAGTTCTTTTATTACTTATTTACACCCAAAGTTACGTTAAAAATAAAGAAAAACGAATCTTTGTTGGCTCATAACTTTTTAATGGCTTTTTATTTTACTATTCTGTTTCCGTACAGACCAAATAAAACTTTTTATCCCGATATTCCCACAGGATCGAGACTTATGCGGGTGAAACCGCGGGGTGCAGCTAGTAAAAGAATAAATCAGTATATTCGTATTCGTTTTCCTCTGACCTCAGCCCTTTTATTCCCACATTTATATCTTTGTATAATCCGTCTTAAGCTTGTCTCATTCATACTCCAAAGCCCCGTCCAATCACACGACAATACATGTATGTACATGCTTCTCTATTCAATCTACGCCAAACAATAGTTCATATTGTGTTCAAAACAGAACAATAAAACAACGGGGAAATCGCTATATGTTAGGAAATAGATTTTTTATGCGCCAACTAACTTCATCTGAGTCGGGTCATAACGTGAGGCTTAGTATATGGGAGTTGTGACGTCACCAAGTCACCAAGCTTTACGATTGGTATTTCTTCGACAAAACATGGGTTTATGTGGTGTTTTTTAGTTTGACCTTAAGTATTATTTATTTATACTTTATTGTACACCAGAAAATACATAACAAAAAATACGATTATTAATACAAAACACACAATGGGCGGTCTTATCGCTTTCTGCGATCTCTTCCAGGCAACCTTGGAATGGACAGTGATTGCGTGGATATAAAAATGGGGTTGTCAGTGGTGCAAAATAATATACCTACCTACAAAAAAATACCCTACCCTACTTACAAAAAAAATACAATACAAAAAAACAGAATTGATTTAAATTTATTTGTATGTACATTTTGACATTCAGAAGTGCCTTGTATTTGCCTAATTGAAATAAATGATTTGACTTAGACTTTGAAAAAAGAACTGGGGCAGAGGGGTCGGGTCATGCAGGTCACTGACCGGTTATGTCGCTTGAGTGTTTCTCTTGTTCGAGGAGCTTGTGGCTACATAATAATAGCCGCACGGGAACAATCGATCAGGTTAAGCTACGCTTGCCGAGGTTGGTCCGTGGATGGGTGACCATCTTTACATACTAAGACCCCTCCGTGCCTCGGAAAGTACGTTAAGCCGTTGGTCCATGCTGTCATTCGTGGATCTTTGACAGTCGTTATGGGTCGTTTCTGACGGCCCGAAAGTCTAACAACCAGTCTCACCAAGGAGTTTCGTATTAAGGCTTCTACAAACGATATAAGGCTCCTACAAACAGGCGTGACGCGCGACGCGAATCGCGCGTGTTAGATTGTTCACATTTATAGGAAAGTAACTGTTGTTAATTAATGTTATAAAACAATAATCACCTCTAAAACGTAAACTGGTAAACAGAATGCATAAATAACAATGACAATGTCAGCTGTCACAAGACAGGTGACGTTGACATAAGGGAACTGTCCATCTCTTATTTATTCATTCTACCCTCACCGTAAATTAATATTTTGTGAAACAAGTTTCGATTTAAAATAAATGTAATTATCACTTCATGGATTTATATTTCAAAGACAGAATAATTATCTTAATAGTTAAAAGAAGTAGTCTTATAAGGCAGAATAAGAAACATTATGAATTAAAAGACTAGAGTCCAAACCAATGTTTTGATTTGCAGTTTGTGTAATCAAAACTAATGTTTATTTTTGTTAATGTTTTAAATTGATAACGTAATGACTAATGGTATGATACTTTAATATTTCTTAGATTTTACATTGCAATTTCGATGTACCAAATTGTTACTAAACGATTTTAAACCAAAAAATTGTAATGGCGAGCTGCAATTGGTAGATACTAAAAACTTGTCAGATATTACTTAGAGATTATAAATATTCAATGACTATATTGCTAAACTATCCCATTAAGTTTTAAAATAGTTCTATTACATAAGTTTTGTTTATTAATAGCTATTATAATAGATATATTAGCCAAAACTTGAGAGGCTCCGTGATTGGTTAAAAAAGGTGGGAACCTTTGGGATTCCAAAGACTATAAAAAGGCATGTAACCAACAGATCGGGGGATTCTTTGTGCTAGCTGTTGAACGGAAAGACCCTCTGGTGTCTGCCGTAATTATTAAGCTGCCAAAGAGATCCTCGCCACAAGGAGACAGTACACTGACGTGGAAACTCTGACTGGCAAAGCCAAAAGTGAGCTGGTACGCCGTACCGCGAAAGCTCTGGCCCAAATTATCCTGGACTGGCTGTGCTAAACTGTCCGACGCGCAACGGTTCAGATCCTAACCCCAGGGTCCTATGTCCGTCATATTAAGTTTCCTGAAGTTTCCCACGGATATCACACCTAAGAAATAAAAACGCTGCGTGACTTGTGAAGCAGAGGTTCTGCACAAAATCTATAAAGATGAGTATTTACTTTTTCTAAAAATATGTTTTTCTTAGCCATTCTATGTACCTTCTGTGTAAAATATAACTAAAGGGTATTACTCTTGCTATTAGGTATTGACCTAAAATCTAAGTATAAGATGTGTATTCTGTCCCGTCTAAATGTGTACCAAAGAGTATAGATGTGTACCAAACTATGTAACTCATGTGATTTTGTTGTTTATACAAATATAATAATATAGTTAAAATGCTATCAGGTTTTATTTGCTTTCTTACAAAATGTACCCTGTTACTAGTTTCCGTTAGATTAGCTAGAAATGGGTTCAATTCCCATTTCTAGTATTGATTTACTATGAATTTGTGAGATTCAATTTATTATAAAGTTCCTTTTTCTTTTATCAGAAGTGGGATCGCCCAAGAAAAAAAAATATTAAATCTAATTAATTGTTTGTGTTATAGATATCCAACTTTAAAATGGACAAAAATCTGCTGGAGGGTCTACTTGGCGCTATTCGTGATGCTGTGTCCACGAAGTATCGGCACGATGACGTCGCGCTTCCGTTGTTTGATCCTGACAAGTCTCAAAATGGAGCAGAGTCATGGTGCAAGAGTATCGAGGCTATCAGCAAGGAATTTGACTGGAGCTGTATCCAGGCGGCAGCAAAAGCTGGTAAGGCCTTAAGAGGCTCTGCATTAAGTTGGTTCGAGTCATGGGAGCCGGAAAATGGTCGTAGTTGGATAAATTTTAAGACTGATATCACTGCTTTGTACCCGGAAAGAAAGAACCTTTCTGAAAAGTTAACAAAAGCTGTTCTTTATACGTCTGACTCGGCTGGTAGTTATTGTGAATACGCTAGAGAAAAACTTAGGTTATTGAATAACACTAAAATAAGTTTTACGACTACCTACACAATTAATCGAGCTTGTTTGCGGCGGTATTAGCGATTTCAATATTAAAACTGCATCGTTGAATAGTAATGCAACTTCTACATCTGAATTAATTATTTCTCTATCATCTTGGACTAAAAATCGTAAAAGACCCTATTGATAGGTCGTCTTCAAGTAGTGACTATATATCGGGTTCAAATGAAACTAAACGTATTAAGTCTGATGAAGTAATTGATAAAACTAATTTTAATAACAAAGAGAAACGTTGCCATATTTGTAACAAGTTAGGACATTTAAAAAATAATTGTTTTTTTAATAAACCTAAGACTACCAATGATAAAGACTCTGAGGTATGTTCCTATTGTAAAAAAAAAGGGTCATGTAATAGAAAATTGTTGGCACAAACAATACAAAAACAAAAAAAAAAATGCTAACGTAAATACCATAAATTACGTCTCTAGTTAATTTTAGCTGTAGAAATACACCTACTGAATCGAACTGCCATTCTTACGAACTAGAAACTCCTTCAAAATAATCACCGATTGTAATGCAATTAAGTCCACGGTTAACAAAAAGGACTTGTCACCTAGAGTTGCTCGGTTGTGGACCTACATATTTGCAAGATTTCAGTTTTGACGTTGTTTACAAAAAGGGAAAATATGTATGTTGTGTATGTTATGTGTTGTTGTGTTAGAAAGTAAATCACATTCAGGTCCAAAACAGGTTTTTTTGCATCCCATAATTAAAACACCCATACCATTCCATACGGTTCATTTAGATTGCACAGGTCCATTCTCGACATCAGCCGAAGGATTTAAACACATTTTGATCATAATTAGGTCTTTGTTCAATGAATGGCAAGTTAATCATCATATGATAGCTACAGGTACCCCTAGAAGTAACGGTCAAGTAGAGAGATATGTCATGACTATAATAAATATGCTTACTATGGAATGTCACAATAAGTCAGACTGGCCGAAAGGTCTATGGAAAGTCCAACAATCTGTCAATTCCACTATACAAAAATCAACTGGTTTTGCTCCTTTGAGATTACTGATACTTCGTGATACAAACATACCATGTGTACAGGCTCGATTAAATGACGTTACTGATCCAAATAATGTGGGACACGCTATTGATGTCCAGGCAGAACGTAATTTGGCTATGCAGAAACTTAATCTAGTTGCTGAAACTTTCAAGAAACGTTTTGATTCGCCTAGGCGTGATACTATAGCTTATAATATTGGAGACATGGTATACGTTAACCAAGATCATAGATCGCCATGATAAACTAAGTGCCAAATTTAAAGGGCCCTATGAGAATGTTGACATCCTTGAAAAGGAACTTTACGAGATATAACCATTGCGAAAGAAAAGCTAAGAAAATGGACAGGCGCGTGGGTTGATCAGAACGTTTCCGTTGAAAGTAATTTAGAACGAAGTGATTAAACAATTAATTTTTCCTCTTTTTTCTCTTCATTATAACTTGTATCGTATTGTTTTGTTTTAATGATTGATTTGATTGGCCAAAACTTTTTTTTTTACAACCGTGTTAGATTAGTAAATTTTAAATAATCTCATTTAATGTAAAAAAAAAAAAAATGTTTTGACTCGCTACTTGATTTAAGTACTCAGTTATGGGGTAAACTCTTGTTTGTAAATTGCAAGTATTCACATAGATGGAATTTGGAAATAAGTATTCACATAGATGAAACTTATTATATTGTTAGATTTAAGTAGGTACATAACATAATTGGATGTAAGTGTTCACATAGAGGAAACTGCATCAATTATGCAAGATTCTGGTGCTCACATATGGATGAGGCTGAGAATAAAACACTGTTCACAAAAAATAATTGGATGTAAGTGTTCACATAGAGGAAACTGCATCAATTATGCAAGATTCTGGTGCTCACATATGGATGAGGCTGAGAATAAAACACTGTTCACAAAAAATAATTGGATGTAAGTGTTCACATAGAGGAAACTGCATCAATTATGCAAGATTCTGGTGCTCACATATGGATGAGGCTGAGAATAAAACACTGTTCACAAAGATGAAACTTATTATATTGTTAGATTTAAGTACATAAAATAATTGGATGTAAGTGTTCACATAGAGGAAACTGCATCAATTATGCAAAATTCTGGTGCTCACATATGGATGAGGCTGAGAATAAAACACTGTTCACAAAAAATAATTGGATGTAAGTGTTCACATAGAGGAAACTGCATCAATTATGCAAGATTCTGGTGCTCACATATGGATGAGGCTGAGAATAAAACACTGTTCACAAAGATGAAACTTATTATATTGTTAGATTTAAAAACTAAGTTTTATGACTGTTCTAAACTAAGTTTTAAGTACTTTGAGAGCAAAGTACCAGTCAGTATGGCCGTGTTAGATTGTTCACATTTATAGGAAAGTAACTGTTGTTAATTAATGTTATAAAACAATCACCTCTAAAACGTAAACTGGTAAACAGAATGCATAAATAACAATGACAATGTCAGCTGTCACAAGACAGGTGACGTTGACATAAGGGAACTGTCCATCTCTTATTTATTCATTCTACCCTCACCGTAAATTAATATTTTGTGAAACAAGTTTCGATTTAAAATAAATGTAATTATCACTTCATGGATTTATATTTCAAAGACAGAATAATTATCTTAATAGTTAAAAGAAGTAGTCTTATAAGGCAGAATAAGAAACATTATGAATTAAAAGACTAGAGTCCAAACCAATGTTTTGATTTGCAGTTTGTGTAATCAAAACTAATGTTTATTTTTGTTAATGTTTTAAATTGATAACGTAATGACTAATGGTATGATACTTTAATATTTCTTAGATTTTACATTGCAATTTCGATGTACCAAATTGTTACTAAACGATTTTAAACCAAAAAACTGTAATGGCGAGCTGCAATTGGTAGATACTAAAAACTTGTCAGATATTACTTAGAGATTATAAATATTCAATGATTATATTGCTAAACTATCCCATTAAGTTTTAAAATAGTTCTATTACATAAGTTTTGTTTATTAATAGCTATTATAATAGATATATTAGCTAAAACTTGAGAGGCTCCGTGATTGGTTAAAAAAGGTGGGAACCTTTGGGATTCCAAAGACTATAAAAAGGCATGTAACCAACAGATCGGGGGATTCTTTGTGCTAGCTGTTGAACGGAAAGACCCTCTGGTGTCTGCCGTAATTATTAAGCTGCCAAAGAGATCCTCGCCACAAGGAGACAGTACACTGACGTGGAAACTCTGACTGGCAAAGCCAAAAGTGAGCTGGTACGCCGTACCGCGAAAGCTCTGGCCCAAATTATCCTGGACTGGCTGTGCTAAACTGTCCGACGCGCAACGGTTCAGATCCTAACCCCAGGGTCCTATGTCCGTCATATTAAGTTGCCTGAAGTTTCCCACGGATATCACACCTAAGAAATAAAAACGCTGCGTGACTTGTGAAGCAGAAGTTCTGCACAAAATCTATAAAGATGAGTATTTACTTTTTCTAAAAATATGTATGTTTTTCTTAGCCATTCTATGTACCTTCTGTGTAAAATATAACTAAAGGGTATTACTCTTGCTATTAGGTATTGACCTAAAATCTAAGTATAAGATGTGTATTCTGTCTCGTCTAAATGTGTACCAAAGAGTATAGATGTGTACCAAACTATGTAACTCGTGTGATTTTGTTGTTTATACAAATATAATAATATAGTTAAAATGCTATCAGGTTTTATTTGCTTTCTTACAAAATGTACCCTGTTACTAGTTTCCGTTAGATTAGCTAGAAATGGGTTCAATTCCCATTTCTAGTATTGATTTACTATGAATTTGTGAGATTCAATTTATTATAAAGTTCCTTTTTCTTTTACACTCCTACAGCGTAAATTATGTCAACGACTTTGTGGTGGGCCAGACACTCGGTTCAATTTATGTGACTCCGTCTATGGGTCCACGTACCGTGAGATTTGTTTCATCAATGATTTGGATAACGGACAAATAGGAGATGCTACAAATAAATAAAGAAAAAAAGAAAATACATTTATTTAGCACAGACTAAGAGACACACAATACACCAGATAGTTAGATAATAGTCGTACATCAGATAAAAACTAAGATAAAATAAAAAGTGCAAAGTCCGATGTAAGAAATTAGCAGGAAAGTGTGCCTCACGGCTGCGCCAAAAAGACCCAGTTCAGCAAAAATGCCAGACAACTGGTGCCTGACGCTGGTTTTCAACTGGACCTGATGTGTGAGGTGAAAAGATCTTCCTGACTGATTTTTGAAGGTCGGCCGCGCGCGAGTCAGTATCGCAATGTTATGATGTTTATATATAAACGTTTTGAACCAGGTATTGTTTATTTATTTTACTTTTTATTTCTTATTTATGTCTCATCCATAGATATCCCGTGATCTCATCGTATACTGCATCGGTTGACGTCATCACGTCAACTCTGGCTGTTGCTAGAAACTAGCACTGGGGCTCTGTCTCGCATAGGATCGTAGCATTATGCTGACCGATGTTCGTTTTGCGTGGATGTGACGTTTATTTTCCCCCAAGTTGTTATTTTTTGTGTTCTTTCTCTGCGGCATGTTTACCGCAATTTTCTTTCTTTTCTCATTACGTAAAAGAATATAAAAACACAGTAAAGGCGGTATAAAAAAACAAAACACGCGTGTTAAGGTGTGTTCCTTATTTTATAGGGTTTTTTGCAAATCAGGTATGATGACCAAAGTGACTGGTTTATTCTTCTCGTGAAAGGAATTTATTCAGATTTACAAATAAGCACACAGGATAGACTTCAGTTCGTGGTGTTGGTCGCGGCAGTGGTAAGAGAAGCAAGCCGCTCGCATGGAGCTCGTCGTCAGTTATATATCCGTGGTTCAGCGCCATCTCGTCGTTGTTGGATGAACTACGTAGTTAGTACGCGAGGCCCTCGTAGTTCTTCCCGATGTGCATAGATGGCGCTGTCCTCAACAACGCGCGTCTTACGTTTTACGTCTTACGAATTTTCGATCAGGGTCACGTGACCTGACGCGAGTTTAGAAGTTTTTACCCATTCCAAAAAAAGTACACAGCGCCGCTAAAGAAGTTTTCACTTCAAAAACTTCATTCTTACAACGAATCGCAATATTGGTAATACACCAGAGAGATTTATTAATAAATCAACCAACTTTCTTATTCAATGGAGGCATAAAAAATTGCCAATCATCCTCCTCCGCCGCCTGAAACTTTATAATCTCCATTTTAATTCAGTGAGAAGTTTTATCGCAGCTAATGAATTTACAAATCCTTCTGGATTATGTCCCGAGTTTTAGAAGTTGGTAACGCTTATTCTGGCTCGTTGGCATACCTACTCTGTGAACTGTTTTGTTTTGATTTTCGGTTGACTAAGAACAGAAATTATTAGAATAAAATGGCCGTGACTTACGAGTTGTATGGTCGTAGGTTCGAATCCAGACAGGCGCTTTACATTGTGTAATTATTTCATCACCAGTGCTCTCAAAACGGTGAAGGAAAACAATGGAGGAAACCTGCATATCTTAGAACCGAAAATTCGAAGACATGTGACATCTATCAACCCGCACTGGGCCTGCATGGTTGGGACAGCCCGCTCCCTCTGGAATAGAGGAGGCCCGTGTCCCAGCAGGGGAACATTACAGGCTGATTAAAAAAATTAGACAGTTTCGGGTAGCTTGATGTGCTGGCGTCTGTACAATACGCCGACAAAAAATTGAGCATTTTACGTTTTACTACGTTTGGGCAGTGCCTTAAGAAGGCATAAGGATGATAAGTTCCAAACAGTTTTACGTATCCTTTTCCCCATCCATCATAAGTCCACTTAATTCCTCCCGTCCCATAAACGGAACACCATCATTTCTTAACTAGATTATACCTACCATTTTCAACTGCAAACATCAAAATAGCTATATATCCTCATATTGGTACAAGTACCAATATATCAAGGCTTCGGGGCGAACAATCTAATTGCCACAAAAAACTAGGTCAAATGAGTTCTGCTCGGCACAATGGAGTTCTCCTGTTATAGATATCCTGTCAGATCGAGTTCATGAGTGTATTGGCTATTTTGCGGAAGAAATCTTTTGTTTTTGGTGATAGATGTTGTTATTGGTATGGATATGAAGGTTTTGATCCGTTTGAATTGAGATTTATATTTAGCGGTTTTTTTTAAATTACTTATTTGTATTTATTTCTAACACGTTTTTCAATTAGTGTTAGTAACTTCGAAACATTCCGCGGTTGTCTCTGTTTTTTTGAATTCTATGCTCAGTTACTATATCGACAAAGCAGGAGGGGGAGCAGTGGTGGCCGGGCAGCAGTGGTGGTCGGGGAGAAGTGATGGCCTGAAAGCAGTGATGGCCTGGGCAGTGGTGGCCGGGGAGCAGTACATCCATCGTTTCTTTGGTTTCTAATTTGTCAATTTGATTAAACTGTACTGTCAGTCTTCCCTTATTATCGCTAGAAACGTTGATAAAAAAATCCAGAAAAGCATCTTTACTGGCCATCAAACATTTCCCAAAAAAAAAATTATCCAATAAACCCACTGCATACTCGTGCAACGTCACTTTCTCAAAGTCCAAGAAATCAAAGTACGGGACTACAATAAATCAAAAATGTAGGATACACACACTTATTCGAAGCCCGACTGAAGGATTTGTTATTCAATTTCCTCTCTCGAGTACTCTCACACATATTTTCCCCATACCTTTGTTATCCGATACGGTCTGAAGGATATCGACCTCTTGAAGTTTCATGGGAAATCGCTCTTTATTATCAAGAGGGTAAGGTCAAGAATGCTGTTCACTGCTACATCTTTTTGTTTTAAGATACTTATTCTGATACGGTTCATAATTATTGGACTTATGTGTTGACTAGCTGTGCTCGATTTACTCTTTGTACGTCTTAAAAAGTTTTTTCGGAATAGATCTAAAGAGTGAGTCCAAAATTAATTTACATAAAATAAAACGCTAACCCTTAAACCCGTGAAGCCCTGCGCGTGCCCTATGTAGTACGAAGCGCGCGCGCGCGCGTGCGTGTGTAGTATAAATTACAAAATCAATTGTCTCATTAGCGGAACGAGAGGTCATAGATATTACTTATACATTTTAATTAGTAAATTTATTGATTTCAAAACGCTAGCAAAAGTGATTCCTTCTCTATTATTTAGTCTATGGCCTGCAGTGGTCATTCTAATTTTAAAACCAGAAAAAAAAATGGGATCAAACCAGCACCCTGATTGCGTAACACACTATCAATTACAATCTGAATCATTTTGAAGGATCGAATCCATTGCTTCGTCTGTTCGAAAAATTTGTCTGCTCAACAACTTCAATAACTCAATAAATGTTGTTGACATATCAAAATGAAAGTCATTCCTACTAATAATGTGTCACGTAATCACTCCGCAGGCTATTGATGTAGGATGCTACACTCTTCGTTCCTTTGCTCAACCATAATCAGGTAGTCTAATATTAACATGCAATTAATTCACCAATAAATGTTTGCCATGCCAAGCAAATTAACCTCTTGGTTGCATCCGAAATAGAGACTAACCTTACTTATTTAGAGACTTGCCCATTAACAGACAGTCATCATCATCACCATCAGCCTATAGAAGCCCACTGCTGGACATAACCTTCTCCAATTGAACGCCATTCAGCTCGATTTTCGGCAAGACTCATCCAGCTGCCACCAGCAACCCTGCGAAGATCGTCGCTGCACCTAGCCTGAGGGCGTCCTAACTTACGTCTGCCGATTCGCGGTCTCCACTCAAGAACACGTCTACGCCATAAGTTCGGCGCATTGCCACTTCAGCTTGCTTATTCTGTGAGTTATGTCGACAACTTTGCTTCTCTGTCGGATCACCTCATTGCGGATTCTATCCCTCAGAGCGACTCTAAGCACCTACTAACGGTATACTAGTAAATCAGCAACCATCAATCAATCATTATTTATTATTACCGATGTCCAATTGGTCCGTAGTCCTATTTAAAGGTCCTTCGATCCAAAGCTGCCCGCCCTTCCAATCCAACCCTTATTAGGGACCCTTATTGGAGAGGTATAAGAAAAAACTAATAAAAAGTAGACCTATAAAAATGACAGTCCACTGTGGATCACATAAAACGACTCAGTATAAACTGCTCTTTATAAACAAAGTTGTGACAGGGGTGCGACTCACGGATTAGATAAAGTTAGTGGGCCTTTGTGTGTGGACGAAAGTGGAAGTGAGAGCGATTTGCAGATAATGTGAGTGCATTCTGCCTTGCCTTTTTCTTTTCCCAACAAACAAGTTCTTTGCTGTCAAGTTTAGGGTGAAAATATGCACGAGCATGAGCAAGCATACGCCACAGGGAATTAACTCTTGTACGATAGTTACAACTCTATTTCAGTTGTTGTGATAAAGTTCATTTTTCAATTATCATCATTTGCTAACACTTCGTTAAACGTTAAACCGTTGGTCCTGATGGCCATTTTTAGATCTTAGATAGTCGTTACGGGTCATCAGAAGCTCTAATGTCAGACAATCAGTCTTATCAAGAGGTATCGTGTTATCCAGTAACTGAGTAGTGGAGGTCGGATAAGCAGTCGGTCCATGTAAAATACTGGTATTCAGCTGCATAAGGTCAGAATGGAAGCCAACACCAACATAGTAGAGAAAAGGCTAGGCAGATGATGATGTCTGCCCAACTTCCTTAACACATTGAAGGACACTGAACGAGACACAATAGAAGTTTTATTGTTATTACGTCGAGGGGCGTTAAGTGTCGCGCAAAGTGTTAAGAATTGACTTTGAGAGGATCTAGAATAACTTTTATGACGTAGCTTTTACACCAAACACCCACGAGGTACAAACGCTACCCTGCTTTGAATCGGATCGCAACGGAAATTGAAAAGCAAGAATCATTCAAACTTTACTCGATCAGGGATTCTGTTCGATAAGCCATTGTTGCTACGTAATCATAATAGCAAACGTGACGTTAAAGTGAGAATTGTACGTATAATATGGACTACAGGACCTAAACGCAAAAAACGCAAGTTTTATAATGCCTAAAAGTATATGATCGACTACAGTAAACCAAATCTGCATGAGCAGTGGTGGCCCAGTGGTCATGGACACGACTTACGAGTTGTAGGTCGTAAGTTCAAACCCAGACAGGCGCTTTACTTTGTGTAAATTATTTCATCACCACTGCTCTCAAAACGGTGAAGGAAAACATCGTGAGGAAACCGGCATGTCCTAGAACCAAAAATTCGAAGACATGTGACATCCACCAACCTGCACTGGGCCCGCGTGGTGGATTACGGCCCACTCCCTCTCACTGAGAGGAGGCCTGTGTCCCAGCAGTGGGAACATTATAGGCTGATTATGATTATGATGATGATGATGAAACCAAATCAGAAAAATATATGATATTCTTCAGGATATATGCTATTCTTTCTTTCTTTCTTTCATGTACCACTGCGTCACGCGTAGCATGACGACGTTATGTCGACGGAAGAATAGACAAAATGACACATTGCCCTGCTTAGACGCGTAGAATGCGTACAAATATTTCTACAATCATTTCGTCTATTCTTCCGTCGACAAAACCCGTTTTTACGGCGGTCATGATACGCATTCTGGGCAAAGGCCTCCCTCTCTCTTACTCTCTTTCCACTGCTCTCTGTTCAAAGCTGCTTTAAAACGAGGCATTTAGTTAACAAGTTGTGCATGCCTATAAGTTATGTATTTCCAAAGAATTAAAGACTCGTAATTACCTATTGTTATATATATCGTTGGTGTGCCTTGTCTAAGTTATAACAGTCGCATGGGTCGATCGATCAGGTTAAGCTACCCTTGCCGCCGCTGGTCCGTGGATGGGTGACCATCTTTACATATCAAGACCGCTCTGTGCCTCGGAAAACACGTTAAGCCGTTGGTCCTGGCTGTCATTCGTGGATCTTTGACAATCGTTACGGGTCGTCAGAAACCCGAAAGTCTGACAACCAGTCTTACCAAGGGGTTCCGTATTACCCAGTTACTGGGTTCTAGAGGTCAGATAGGCAGTCACTCCATGTAAAATACTGGAACTCAACTGCATCCGGTTAAACTGGAAGCTGCCCCAACATAGTTGGGAAAAGGCTAGGCAGGTGACCTTAAACCATAATATTTTTATCAGAGCGTGCAAATTGTGGGAAGCGTGGGATTTCGCGGGCTACCGTGGCGCATCTCCCTTTACTATTTTTTATATATTTTTCATTATACACAATGACATGAACATTTATTTTATGAAATCTTATATTCTTATTATTTTAATTACTGTAAATGTGGTAACCATAAAATTTCGGGAGAGTACATCCACTGTTTAACATTGTGCATACAAAGTTAAACATGATATCGTTTTTCTTATTATTAATTTTGTCTGTACGGAAACAGAATAGTAAAATAAAAAGCCATTAAAAAGTAATCAGCAAACAAAGATTCGTTTTTCTTGCTATTTTTAACGTAACTTTGGGTGTAAATAAGTAATAAAAGAACTGTAAAATCTTCAAAACAAAGACGGTACCGACAAAGCACAGTTATCGAAGAGTTCAGCAAAGTTTATTTGTAATTGATTTATACAGTGTTTTTTTTTATAAAACTCGATTTTACAAAGCACTTTTTGATTTTTTTACGCACCTTTCAGTTTGGCACGGTGCAGTGTTTCTGGGCGTGAGAACTAGACGTTGTGCGTGTAGACTAGCGTCTAACTGCTCATCACTGATACTTTTCACTTCACTGATATTCAGTATTGCTGAGTGTCATATTTTATGTTAGAACAAGAAATTTCACTCGAACGAAGTAGCGGGCAGAAGTTAGTTAACATAAACACAGCCAAGCCTCGGCCATTATGGCTTTTTTGTGACGTAGTAATTCTTTTTCATTTTAATCCCTTGTAACTTTATAATATATTTGGCCCAAAAATAATATATTTTTATATCATATTTTTATTATCTTATTTTTTTTTTAACAAAGGACAGCTTACGGAACAGAAAGCAACTGCAAGAAGCACCTATCTTTGAAACTGTTTAGGTGAAGCATTTTGGTTTTGGTCCTTTTCTCCTCAAAAACTTTAACCAAACCAGACTTTTTCATTTTCATCATTCTCCTGCCCGTCTTTTTCTTAGCGTGTAGATGGCAATCTAAATCGACTCGGCCTAGAATTCAGCTACGTGTTTGGCACCATCACTAGCGTCCATCAGTTCCAGTAACGTGCAGCTGACAGGAAACGTAGGACATGATAATTATATTAAGTGTCCCATCGTTTGTGGTACAGCACCACATTTACAGTCCAAGGCGGAGTTGTCTAAGAATCCCCACCTGCGGTGCTATTCTGTTAAAATCTCACCGTGAAAACTTAGGTGAAGTGAGCGTGGAGTGAGCTGTCAATAGTGTCAATTCCTAGCAAAAACAAACTCACTTCACCTAAGTTTTCACGGTGAGATTTTTACAGAATTGACAGGTTGAACAGGTTTTTCTTCGCCAACAACTGCCCTCATCCTTATTTATTTGGAGTTGGTGAAACATGTCTTTTTTATATTTTTTTATTGTTGAATGGGCTCGCTCTTAACCTCGATCACGCCTGATGGAAAGCGACGGATGGGGTCTATGATGGAACGAGTTTGCCCAGAAGATGCCTAAGGCACTGGAACTCCCACGCATCGACGAAACACAACAAGTTGCTTGACGCCTGACTCCGGTGGGAGGGTGGTTGCAAACCAGGCGGGCATTAGCCCTACCACCGCAAGGAAAGAATTGGCCAGTCAATTAAAGTGTTGGGTGTGACTGTCCAGGATGCGTCAAGCGCTCGGTTCAGTTTAGTAACCGGCGAAACAAACTGCGCTACATGAGGAGGATTCTTCACATCCCAAATTTTTTTGAAGTGAAAACTTCTTTAGCATCGTTGTGATTTGAAATTTTATGAAACGAAGAAGCAACAGTAAAAAGAGACAAATAAGACTTAACGTGGGAGAAAATGAGATAGGAAGCATTTTGTTTTTTATTAGTACAAATGACATCACATTTAATGGATGTGTGGATGTGGATGTGGATGTGGATGTGGATGTGGATGTATGGATGGATGGATGGATGGATGGATGGATGGATGGATGGATGTATGTATGTTCTTTAGCATCGTTGTGATTTTTTTTCCATACTTCTCTATTAGTAGTCATTTCGGTAGTCACCCCTTTTAGTTATATCACCTTTCAACCAGTCCATCCATCGTTTCTTTAATCTTCCCATACTCTTACAGCCATCCACATTGATATTCAAAACTAACCTCACAACATTTTCTTCATTCCATGGCCCTCATAAAAATATAAATACCTAAATTACACGTACTACCCACATATTTCGGCAGAACGATAACATTTACTGAATAGCTTATAATACGGGGTCCTAATTCCGGCCTACTAGTCGTTATCCGTTAAAATTACCGCGGTAAACGACACTTTCGGATACCACTTTTACCTACTTCTGTAGCGTTATGTATTGTGTAGGCTTTCATTAAATTTTAGGGTGTGGGACGAATATGGGTGTTGGCGGTTTCAGAACTACTAGCTTCTGCCCGCAACTTCGTCCGCATGAAATTTCTTGCTTTCCCGGCCCACCCCGTCGTATCGCATCGCCTTTTTTTTTGACCGCACTATTGCTTCATTTTCACTTAGTGTTCTTTCTTACTTTTTGTCGTTTTGCTTGGCTCCTAAGAGTCCTAGCGTGATGTTAAATAGCCTATAGTCTTCCTCGACAATTGGGCTGTCAAATGCAAATCGGACTGGTAGTTTCAGAGATTAGCGCATTCAAACAAACAAACAAATTCTTCAAATAAGCTGTTTTTCTCTACCGATGTTAGTAATGTCCAAGATATTCTCATAAAGAACATACCTATGTTCTTTACCTATGTTCTTTTTTTAATTACCTAATTATGAATTACATATATCACATTTGTACTAATGAGGGGCCCGTGGCTAAATAATAACAGCTGTACAGGTCGATCGATCCGGTTAAGCTGCGCTTGCCGCGGTTGGTCTGTGGATGGTTTCCATTTTTGACCACAGGATTGGGACCATTTTCACATACCGAGAACCCTCCGTGCTTCGGTAAGCACGTTAAGCCGTTCCGGCTGTCATTTGTGGACCATTCGATTCGTGACAGTCGTTACGGGTAGTCAGAAGCCCGAAAGTCTGACAACCAGTCTCACCAAGGGGTATCGTATTACCCAGTAACTAGGTTGTGGAGGTCAGATAGGTAGTCGCTCCATGTAAAATACTGGTATGCAGCTGCATACCAGTAGCATATAGTCTATCTGGATGCAGCTGCATCCGGTTAAACTGGAAGGCGACCCCAACGTAGTTGGGAAAAGGCTAGGCAGATGATGTATGTATGAATTGTAATATGACGTATTCCTTCCACCACGTGACCCATTTGCAACAATTAAGCATCCCATAAAGTCTAGGCGGAAATTAATGGGATTCAAAAAAACTCTATTTATATTTTACACCTTATTTTTCCTTATTGATTGCATACATTTACATATGTAGATTTGAGTATAGATTAGTTTAAAAACTGACGGCTAATAATCAAGAATTATAACTTCTGAGTACCTGCAAGTGCCAACCTAAGCTAGTAAAAAAGAAACTGCATGTACTTTTCTTATAGTACAAAGTACGTACACGCTTCAAATCGTTATATCAAAGTAAGCGACGAACTTCAAACGTTTTAAATTTCGAAAAGAGTTCTAAAGGAAAGCAGTTATTTTAGATCTCGGGGGAGATTTGTCTCACATAGCAAACACAGCGAAAATAATACACCTAACTTTACTACGATTTGTCTAAAATTTTTGAGTGGGAGAGACAGACATTTTAGGATGACTGTGTTTTTGATGACATATTTTCCTTCGGTTAACTTGCATATTTTGGGATCGTTTGACTTATTTCATACTTCAATAGGACCAATAATTAATGATTGGCGGCTCTATTAACGTAGATGGGTGATCAATTTATGAGCTGATCACCCAGTGAAGTAATCTGTACTAATGACATTTCTTTCATCACCACGGTGAAAGTCATAATGACTACTTATTTGAGTCTGTCTCCCATAATTTTTATTGCTGGACTATATATCGTACTGATTTATATATATTGAAATCTGGCAGAGAGCTTCATACTTTTAGAAGGTCATAAAAAATACATTTTAAACAGGAACACCATATAGGGTTATTTTAAATGGGCAAGCTAAACTCTCGGGTATTGATATCTAAACATTACTGTGCCTGACAGGGTCCATAATTGATTCTATTGTTTTATACCTGTATGTGTACATTATGGATGTAATAAAGATTGAATTGAATTGAATACGCTAGCCAATTTGAATAACCCTGCCTAGAATAATCTATGAACCCGCACTGAGCTCGTGTGGTAGATTACAGCCCACTCGAGGAAGCCTGTGTCCCTGCAGTGCGAACATTATGGGCTGATAGGTATGTATATAATAACTGCTGCTATAACAAAATGTTTTACAGACAAGTGAAGCCGTAATTTAGACTAAAACGCAAAAACTAAATTACCCTCGAGAAATCTGAATAATTAGCCATCCAAACTATACCCAAGTCTTAAATTAATTATTAAACAACTAATTACTTGCTGAACCGCCGGCGGCTATGTATTAATAATTCTATATTATCTTAATACCCTGGTCCAGACGTATTAAGTCCTAGATTATATTACGTCAGACTGACACATTTATCGAAGCGATTGTACCTGGCATATGCTGACCTGGACTCCCATTTGGTGCAACCATGAGACACACACCGCCCAATAGTGATCGACCGTTATAGATGTTTATGAGCTAGGTGTCTATGGGTCAATTTATCTTTTTAATCTTTGTTATTTTTTTTCACCTTTTTTTGATGTTATTAATACCTGTATTGTATCTTTTGTTGCACTGAATAAACGTTTTATCTATCTACATATCTATGTACCGAGTGGGTAAATGTGCAACACACGACCAGTAGCAATGGCTTTAATTTTGATAGTTCAGCAACATTCTTTGCCATATTTACATTGTTGAGCAGACACAGCAGGCGTTTAGGTCCTGTAAGCCCGTTAAGAACTTATGGTTAGTCCGTAAAGACCAATCTCAGAATCAACACTGTATTTTAATTGAAAAAATCCCGTCTATAATTATTATCCGTCTTCTTTCATTCACTGTCTCCATAAGACTAAACTTTTCGTCACTACTTCCTAATCAATACTGACTAGACAGGTCCTCTCAACCTGTGTGATTCTTTCCTCAAAAGACCATCTCAGACATCGACCTACATGGTCTTCATATAACCTGACCAAGATTATGTCTGGACTTTAAAAGAGACTATGACCTCTGAGTTTGTTTCAGCCTTTCTTCTCAGAGTGGTCAGATAGGAAACGCCGATCTCATCTAGTTTAAAAAATATATGATTGACGTGTAAAAGTGTTTGTGCAAACCTAGTTACAAAAATAAAATCATTTATCAATACAATGACATCGTCATCATTATCATTTCAGCCGAAAGACGTCAACTACTGGACATAAGCTGCTGCCCAAGCACGCCACTTTGACCGGTTCTGTGCTTCCCGCATCCAGCGAATTCCTACGGCTTTCACAAGGACAATACAAAGACATGAACCAACTAAATTAGACAGGTTATAACTAAATTATATAGCATTAATCCTAAGCTTATAGAGTTATAGAGCGGTGGTTGGTATCGACGAGTTCCAACTCCTCTGGGTGTCGGTTTATGTGGCTAAATTAACTTATGTAGATGTACGACCAGCAAGGGTCGTCTGCAAAGTTTCATACTAATAATCTATGTACGGAAATTATGAGTTATGGCTTCAAAGGGTCTGGTCCTTGTGCTGCCTTGCGGAGTGGGTTAAAGTAGGAAGAGAGTACTTCTGTTGGTAGCTTATGAAAGTAATATTACTTGGAAACAACATAGGATGTTGATTTAATTCTTAATTTAGGCCTTGAAACCCGTGTAAAGACACGGGTTCCAGATAAAAAAAAGCCAGTACCGATCGGTGCGGGTAAAATATCCCCGCATAAACTTATGTACGCACACATAAGTGTGCCATGTTAGGTATATTACTTCGAGACCAAATTAGGAACAGGGAAATCCGAAGAAGAAAAAAACTTACCGACATAGCCGCAGACACAGATGGCAGATGGGGTAAACAGAGCTGGACTGGAGACCACGACCTGGTAGTAGAAGTCTGGGCAGATAGCCGGTGATGTGGACCGACCACTTGATCAAGACTGTTGGACGACTCTGGCTTAGAAAGGCTAGAGACAGTGAAGAGTGGCGTGCATTGCAGGATGCCTGCACTCAGCATTAGGTGGCGAAAGGCTGAAGAAGAAAGAAGACAGCACACATAAAGAAACGGGTAAAACATTGTGACCGTTTCTTTCCGTAGATCAACCTGCAGCGATCTGTAAAGGAAAGCCCATTCCTTTATATAAGCACCCTTACAAACATTTTTGTACTTACATCCGAGATAATTATAGGATAATTTTTAATTGCCAAAAATCCAAAAACAGTGCTTTACATAGTCTACATTAATAGCTAAGTTTACATAAAACAAAACAAATATAAGACGCAAAGGAAGCATTTTGCTTATGAACTCCACACTAGGTCGAGCCTGTCTAGTGGAGCCCATGGGGACGTATTACCATAAATAATGAAAATGCGCATTACATTATTTTATCTTATATAATATCTCGAGCGTGGAAAATTTTTACAGAAATTCTTTAATAACCTGAAAGACCAAACAAATATGATTAAAGAAAAAAAAATCAAATGATAAAAGAGTTAATTTTGTGACAACGTTAAAGATTACTGTCACCATGATGGTATCATTTTGCCTCAAGCTTTAACTGTTTTCGGATCAGTAAAAAATACTGTTTTGAACGTTAGGCTCATATGGAACTGTTTAAAGCAGTTCAGATCAATGTTTTTTCATTTGTATTTACTGCTTATTTCTTTCAGTGCGCAACCGGTTTTTAAATTACTAATTGACATAAAAAACTCTTTGCTAATTCAACCACCACGGAAAACCGATAGCCCATTACCATTTCAGATGTTCAATTATACAGAAAACTATCTCAAGAAAAATCCTTAATTCCTCAAAGAAATCCATTGGAATAATTTAGGCCGCTACGAATTAATTTAGGAATATCTCTTTCCGTCGGGTCAAAATTTTTTTGAATGAAATTGCCACGAACAGTGAGAACTTTTTTAATAAAAAACCCTACGACAGGTGGCCACTGGGCTGATTTATTGAGTTTTCAAATTTACTATGAAAAATGTTCAATGTACTAAGAAACTGTATACTAATGCGTGAAGAATTAATATTGAATTTTGTTGACATTTTGAGGTGAAGTTGCTTGAACCAATATAATAAACGGTCTTTTGAAAAGTGTATGAGTTTGGTTGGTTATGTTTTTAAGTGTCAACACAACGATTCACGTTCTTTAGGAGAGTTTTTTCTCTGTTTATCTGTCAGAAGGTGTAACATCGGTCTCTCCAAATGTACGCCATTCAACTTGATTATCGGCAACTCCTCACTAGCCACCCTGCAAAAATCGTCCCTCTACCTGCCTGAGGGCGTCCTACCGTTTTCTGTCCTATGTTTGCCAATTCGAGGTCCCCACTCAAGAACACGTTTGCCCTAACGGTCACTAGTTCTACTGCTAATATGGCCGACCAATCGTCAGTTGTTATACTAAAACTTTTTCATCACATCACACTTCACACTAATATTATAAAGGCGAAAGATTGTGAGTGTGTTTGTATGTTTGTTACTTCTTCACGCACAAACGGCTAAACGGATTTGGATGAAATTTGGCACACAGATAGTTTATAACCAAGATTAACTCATAGGATACTTTTTATTCCGATATTCCTACGGGATCGACACAACGAAACGATCTCTTGTCCCTCGTCCTTTCTAAAAGCAAAATATATAAATGCTCCAACGCTCCGGTAGTTAATAGATCAGAAAACTATTTTACATGCTAACTACATAATGCTTTACATAAAACAAATTACCAGAGAGCTAAAACCTAACCCAAAGACTTTCCTCTAAGTCCAAGTTACTCAAACAACCAAGTTAATTATGAAATGTGCAAGTCAAAACTTTGAAATTCAAGAACACTTGTTGAGAACATTTAATGTTAATTGAGTAGTTTTAATGTATGCACTTAATAGTTTGGTAATTACTTAAAGAGAGAGATATTAAAGCCGAAAATGGTTTGAATTTAAATAATGTTTTCTATGACTTATCGCGCTTGAATATTTAATAGCTCTTTGCTAAATTACAGTCTTGTGGTTGGATCCACTTGCGGGGTTAAGCTGGCCTTCCCTCGGGCTGTGTGTAGACTGTAGATGCACATGAGTAGACAGACGGAATAGAGATAAAGCTTCACACAACCGCGCGAATCGGTTGCACTACTAAAAGCACGCGGGGCATGTGTGCGTGACCACTGGCCGCTTGTCGCGTACGCGGCGAGACTAGAAAAAACCAATTTTCGCTTGCACAGCCAGTTGACAATCTCAATATTGTTAATGTTGGCAACGAAATACTTAAACGTATTAAAGATTATTTGAGTTAAAAAAAGTAGCAGACAGGTACCTACCTGTCCGCCATTTTGTTTTAAGCCAGGCTCCATTTAGAAATCATCAATCCCCTTTAAATGCAATGTTGGAGATTATCTAATTTTCTGTTACTGAACTATTGACGTAAAATTATTTATTAGAGACATGTTACACTTCAAATGCGTAATTTTTGTTTTTAAATGCATGTAGGTACCTACTTATAAAATATTTTCAACAAAATGCATTTTGTTATGAAATAAATGACTTACGGTTAATGTTTAAATAATAACTGCGGCACAGATCGATCGGTTAGGTTAAGCTACGCTTGCCGTGGTTGGTCTGTGGAGGGGTGACCATCTTTACATACCGAGACCCCTCCGTGCCTCGAAAAGCACGTTAAGCCGTTGGTCCCGGCTGTCATTCGTGGATCTTTGTCAGTCGTTACGGGTAGTCAGAAGCCCGAAAGTCTGACCACCAGTCTTACCAAGGGGTATCGTATTACTCAGTAACTGGGTTGTGGAGGTCAGATAGGCAGTCGCTCCATGTAAAATATTGGTATTCAGCTGCATCCAGTAAGACTGGAAGCCGACCCCAACAAAGTTGGGAAAAGGCGAGGCAGGTGATGATGACTTGAGAAGGAGGCGTCGGGGTGGCAACCGCCTTGGCGCCTAATACGCCGAAACCCGCTTACCAAGGTAGGTGGACCTTTGGGGTCGCGGGCGCACAGAGTGGGGACTCTGACCGCCCACCAAGTGACCCCAGGGAAGATGGTGGCACAGTGATCACGTGCTGCCGTGCATAGCGAGGCTCAGGGGAGGCCCCTTTACAGTCTCCCCAGGGATGTGCCTTACAGGCGTTGCACGGGGGGGTTCCGGAATTGGTCTTTTAAGAGGAACCGGGACCACCCCTATGTGCTGATGGTGATCACCGGGGCGGTTTTAGTGAGGTAAAAATCCCACACTCCCCGACCTTCCTCCCCGGAGGTCGGGTGCCTTTTATAGGTTTCCCCCCGACAAAAAAAAAGGTGATGATGACTTACGGATAGTGGAGATGTATCGAATAAGAAAATAATATGCTGCACCAACCGCTAGTAAATTGGTATACTGCAGGAGGATGATGACGAGATAAAATGAGCCCCTTCAAAAATATACATCTCCCCTCTTTTTTTCTTAACTCATTCTCCTCAACCCTATGACGCTGCCAAAAAGTTTAATTTCTGTCCGTTCACGATTTCCGGCGATGACTGGCGGTATTCGATGTTCGATAACATTACTGTATGTATTCCTTGTTGGCTCATTAGGGGAGTGACCATCATTCTTTTGGCTTTTGATGTATATTGTTATTCGATCTTACTATTGTTTTGATCGACACAGTTTTGAAGCAGTGTCTAAATAGTCCTTAAACGACGTCAAAAAAAGAGGAGGTTATGCATACAGCGAATATTTATAACGGCTTAACGTGCTTTCCGAGGCACGGAGGGGTCTCCGTATGTAAAGATGGTCACCCATCCACAGACCAACTGTGGCAAGCGTAGCTTAACCTGATCGATCGACCTGTGCGGCTGATATATTTAGGTACACACATGAAACAAAATTCACATCCCAAATCCAACAATGAAATACGACAAAAACGCCAGAAATAGACAGACATATAAAACTCGCTTAATGCCATCCTTAATTTCAAGCGTTAAATCTGAAATGGCATATTAAAACATAATTATGTTTTATGATATGTAACTCAGTTGAAATGAGCGACCGGGTAAATCGTGTAAAATAAATTGTAGAAGGACCATATTAATGAAGAAAAATGATGAAATTATTTTGGTAAGTAGATCTTTTAAGACACTTTTACATGACATTTTTTTTTAACTAGATGGCGCTGCTTTTTCTAGCTGACTGATCCCTGAGAAGAAATGCCAAAACAAACTCGAGAGGTTATGGTCTCTTTTAAAGTCCAAACATTACATTATTAAGATATTGAGTGAGTCTATTGGAAGGGTCCTTTGAAGAAAGAGCAATTATTGCAGCTTTGAGTAGAACTGTTCTAACAAACGGCGATACCTAAGGTATGTGTTCAATTTGTAATGAGATGTTAGGAGGACCACAAAATTAACCCCCGAAACACTATGCCAGCGTTTCTAAAAATCATTTGTATGGGTTCTTAAATCGAGGTTTATCTATAATTTCGAAAAGTAAAGACATCTTGATGCCTAGTCTATTTTAAGTCTAAAAATTCTATTTAGTTTTGCAAATAAGTTTATAGCACTGTGTGACCAAAACTCGCACTACAGTCATCACAGAAAAGCGTGACTTGAGTGCGGGTTTACGTCACACGAGCTATAAAAACTACTATGGTGTACTTCGGCTATGCTGTAACGCATTATAGAAAAGTGGTCCTTCTGTACAATTACTCGTATTTTGGAGATAAACCGTTATGCGACAATTGTCAATAAAACCTTTAAAATATCCAGTTACAACCGGAATGGAGGAGTTAATTGAGCCATTGCGTATCAAGCGAGTTGGGACATTTTCAGCCATTTTCTTGTTGTTTGATTTTTGGGGATCGCTTTGAGCGAACAACAAAACGTTAAAAACATAAAAAAAACAAGGGTGAGTATTGGTTTTTATAAGATTTAAATATTCTTGTTTGTTCTAGCATATTTAACTTTAATAACACAGTAAACGGTCTAATCGTGCATAACGTTTAATCATTTCGAATGGAAGGACCACACATGTACCCGGCGATAAATATTGCACATCGACCTTTGGAAAGAGACAATCGGCTAATTTCGGCTTCGTAGAGCGTTATCTCTGTCGCACGAAATACAAACAGTCCGGTATCTATTAGGAGCTGTTAAAAAAATTATGATTTGCTGTTTTGATAATTATTTTTATTCTTTGTATAAAATCGATAGGATCGAATAGGTCGAAGTGCAATATTTATCGCCGGGTACTGTATTTCGAAATAAAGTAAAAGTTCTCCAGACCGTATTTCGGCCACGGCGGCCAATCTCAACGGAGACTAGCCTTCGGCGCGGGAGATATTACAGTGCACAAGTGTGCGCGCAGACTCAGGTGCACTCCCTCTTCCCTCACTCTCACAGTCCGATGGGACGGCAATTCGACACGACCGGAGAGAGATCAAGTGCAGGACCAATGGCTTAACGTGCTTTCCGAGCCACGGGGGTGTCACACCGCTAAATTACAAACTCCACGGCTGCCCCATTTCAAAACCTAGTAAGGACTTAAAATGAAATTTTACAGGAGAGCGCATAAACGTAATATTGGTCAGCCTATGGAATGTATTTTTTGAATTGGTTAAAGTGACTTACTAGGTTTTCAAATGGTCACTAGGGAGTGAAAGGTGCACTGACTAGGTATCGATGCTTAAATATATCTCTTTTTATGTAAGTTTAAAACGCTGGTGTTTTTGTATTTGGTAGAGACCTTCTAGGTTAGCAAGATTATGCAATAAAACGATTTTTGTAAAAAGTGTCCCTTACTAGGTTTTGAAATGGGATAGCCGTCCGGGCTCTTATTAAGAAATTCCTAATGGAAAAACTCAATAACATTTTTCTTGACCCGGGAATCAAACCCAGGACCCCACGCACAGCAGTTGCGCTTGCGACCACGAGACCGACGGGGCAGTTATTACTTCGGAAATGCATAATTATAAGTATGTTACATAAGTAGGTAATGCTACTGTTTTGTAATTCTAATCGGCTACTTACAAAACTGCTAACAAAATGAAATGATTTTTTTATATCTGTAAATAAATCTTTTAACATATCAATATTTAAAAACTAGATGCACGATTTCCTACCTGACTGATCCCTGAGACGAAATGCTGAAACAAACTCAGAGGTTATGGCCTCTTTTAAAGTCCAAACATCATTACCATTAACGATTGTTTAAACATGTACGTCCAAAACTTTTTTATCGATCTATCATTTACCCATATTGTCGTGGGCCCATAATTACATATTATTAACTAGCAGCGCCCCGCGGTTTTACCCGCATAAGCGTCGATCCCGTGGGAATATCGGGATAAAAAGTAGCCTATATGTTAATCCAGGGTGACAGCTACCTCCGTACAAAATTTTATCAAAATTAGTCCAGCCGTTTAAGCGTGCAGAAGTAACAAACATATAAACACACCTACACACTCACAAACTTTCGCTTTTATAATATTAGTGTGATGTTATACACCGTTATAAATATAACATGTGTTGCTGTTTTTTAAGAAAACGACGCATATTTTCCCTATTAAATGTTTTATAGATTTGATAGGATAATAAAGTGTTATTTGGATGACGTTTGAATCATGTCATCATTTGCCTAACCTTTTCCCAACAATGTTGGGGTTGACTTTCAGTCTAACTGGATGCAGCTCTGAATACTAGTATTTACTTGGAGTGACTACCTATCTGACCACCACAACCCAGTTACTGGGTAATACGATACCCCTTAGTAAGACTGGTTGTCAGACTTTCGTGCTTCTGTCTTTAAATACCAGATTTTTTTAAATATCTCTAGCACGGGATATTGAAATGAGAATATCCGGGTACTTTTGGGACTGAATGTATGTCAGCTAATTTTAGTTTCCCAAAATAAATTGTTTGCAAAAAGTTCCGCCCAACGTGGGGCTCGAACCCACGACCCTGAGATTAAGAGTCTCATGCTCTACCGACTGAGCTAGCCGGGCATATCATATAGTGTTATAATGACACTTCCGCTACCTGCTTCCAGTTTTTGTCTGTTTGCCAAAAAATAATATTAAAAGAAACAACTTTTATTTCACATTTCACAAAAACTATTTTTGTAAATGCGAAGCGTTCCGTTTTTCATAAAGCTGCTCATCGCGTGGAGCGTTCGTCTGTAATGTAATTAATATTTCAGATTTAATTTTGAGCATTACTTTACAATGCCTCCCTGACTGATGAGCATTCACCTGTAATATTACATTATGTTCGATGTTGAGCATTTAGTTGATCCCACAATTTCAGACGAAGCGGTCGCTGTGCTGAGCGCGGCAATATTAATTCGACATTTTTATTTACGAAAAAAAAAAAAAATAAGAAACGATATTGGTGCCATGAATTATTTTAAAACCGACGAAATACACGCAGTTTGTATATCTTATAAAGAATCAACCATTGAATCATCAAGTTGCGCACTGTAATGCTTGGTTCTCTTCCGTATTACATTACAGGCGAATGCTCCAAGTGAAGTATAACCTTAAAAAAGCCGTGTGTCCGATAGGGCTTTCCATCGGCTTACAATTTAATCCCTTTAGAGAATACCTAAATTTTCAAAAAGTCCTTTGTGACTTTGTTATAAAAAGAACTCTAGTGTAAAACTCGTCTAAAACTCGTCCGAAATCTAACGGTTTAGGCTGTGCGTTGTCAGTCAATGAATGAAAATATTGAAGATTTTTATTACTTAAGGTAAGTTTAAGTTATGTTGGGGTAAGTTCGTCGCTGGAATAAGACCGTATGAATCAAATTCTGTGGCAATTTATTGCAAAAAAAATGCCCTAGGGACAGAATAAAATGGCGTAGAATTCTATGTTATCCGCATTATAAAATGTTGCCAAATAAGCCGAGAATTTGATTCGTACGGTCTCAGTCCAGAGCTGAACTTAAATAATGCAATGAATGGTGTTGAACTGTCAAAATAAAAGCTATTGCTACTGCAGTGCGATTCTGTAACCATCTCACCGTGAAAACTTAGGTGAAGTAAGCGTGGAGTGAGCTGTCATTAGTATAAATTCCTAGCAAAAACAAACTCACATCACCTAAGTTTTCACAGTGAGATTTTTACAGAATCGACCGGCTGTTAGTGTATTGCGCAATTACATCGCTGGTGTCTGTCAGGCCTAAGAATCTACCTTTGTAATTTGAATTTCACCCTATAATTTTATCAGCCGGTCGATTCTGTAAAAATCTCACCGTGAAAACTGAGGTGAAGTGAGTTTGTTTTTGCTAGGAATTGACACTATTGACAGCTCACTCCACGCTCACTTCACCTAAGTTTTCACGGTGAGATTGTTACAGAATGGCATTGCAGAACAGTTATTTCACACAATTTACACAAACACAACTGTTTATTCCTTATGCGGTCTCCTGTCCTGTGTGCATACGTTTTTCCTCATTAAATATAAAGCGGGTAGCATTTTGCATTTCAACCGCGTTCATTTTGTAGCCGTATATTTTGACACCGCAGCAGTGCGCAGGTGACTTTGTGTTTTTGCAGAAAGGCTGAGCAAAACAAGCTGTTTTGTATGCAAGTAAATATAATTGGCATGTATTGAATCAAACATCGAGTAATTGAAAGAAGAAGGTAAGGGAATACATTTATTTAGCACAGACTAAAAGGCACACCACATAATATACGTCAGATAATAAAATAAAAACAAATAAAAAGTGTCAAGTGAGATGTAAGAAATTAGCGGGAAAGTGTGCCTCACGGCTGCGCCAAGAAGGCCCAGTTCGGCAAAAATGCCAGACAACTAGTGCCTGACGATGGTTTTCACCTGGACCTGAAATAAATTGAACCGAATTCTGAATTTGCTTTGTTAAAAATATTATTGAACACTCTAATATAATGATTGCGCCTCTTTTTGGGAACCTTAAATAATTACCATTTCGGGGTCCCAAAAATACTACAGATCCTGCAACAAATTTGGATCAGTAACTCCCTTGGGTGTAATTTAGAAAAGCGTTCATAATTAGGTAGGTCAAGAGGATCAGTTACATATTTATTTCCCAATATAATTCATATTTCCACTACACCGTCACTTTTATTTTGAGTTATTGTGTATTGTACAGACGCCAGCACATCAAGCTACCCAAAACTGTCAAATTTTCGCAATCAACTTTGAACCTTATGCTTTAGCGATAAAGTTGAAAATCGATTAAAGAAATTTGACAGATTGTAGTAAGTTGATGTGCTGGCGTCTGTACGTTATTGTCATTATTATATATTGTATTGGATATTGCTAATCCATTGCTTCATATGTTTGAAAAATTTGTTTGCTCAACAAGGTAAATAACGCTATAAATGTAGCTGAACTGTCAAAATTAAAGCCATTCCTACCAATGACGTATTATATATAGACACGTTATCAACCAACATCTCGGCGCTTAAAAACGGCGAAAATACTAGATAACTACTTATACGCGTAAAGAAAGGGAAAGAAAATATGACACCGTACGGCGGGATGTCTGTTGCTAGAGGGAGATAAATAAACATCTTCAGTTACGTCACAGGATAAGTAATAGTCAAATTACATGCTCATTGGTTGAACGCATGAGTGACGTAGCTATCAGAGTCACTTCATGCGCCGGCCGCCATTAGACGCAGCGTCGTACAAAATAAAATAATCTAGTTTTGTAAACTTACGCGTGAAATGACACATTTTTGTCTTTAACTTTTGGGGTATAATTTTTACATCCTCTGAAAACACACGACGGCATATTTTCTTTATGTTTTGCACAGGTTTTCACATACGACATAAATTAAAAACAAACATACGTCGCGTCGCGTCGCGCGACAGGTTGGTGCGTGACTGAGCGCAATGTGGCCAATTGGCTTCATTTCATGTTGCCATTTTAGAGTGCGGACAACGTATCTATAGTTTTATACATCATTGATTCCTACTGTTGGCGTGTTACGCAATTTGTCCCGCTGTATACATGGCCCGCCCAATTCCACTTCGGTCTAATGAGACAATAAGGTTGAACAAAAAATACGTACGTATTTTTCCGTCTTCTGTGGTTAAAATTTGACAGTATTGTGTATTAAGATATTTTACGAGGAAACTGAAAGGTGTGTAGAAATAAAACTGGCTGATTTTGATGTTTTACAACTCCTGGGTCACCCGGTTAATAATGACTGGAGTTACCTCTGGTAATTTAACAGTGAGCAATGTAGAATTGTTTCGTTTGTTTGTCAAAGACGAAATAATTCTCCTCTTCAAAATTTATCCGCAGGATAAAACTGGATCCTGCGAATGAGTTTTGAAGAGAAGAATTTACAAGGTATTAAAATTTAGTTGAATTCGCCCTAAGGATTAAAATCACTTTACTAAACCACTTGCCATCATCAAAATTTCATCATGATGTACCTACGTTTCTCAGCTGTATAGGAAGAGATTAATACCTTATTAATACTATGAGGCTAGCACAGACATTGTTTATACTATAATATTATAAAGAGGTAAAATTTGTTTTTTTAGTTAGAAAATTTGTATGTAGGGGAGTAATCTCTAGAAGTATCTACCAGTTCGATTCGCAATTTTTTTTTGCGTTTGGTAGTAATTTTTGAGGAGGCTTTAGGCTACTGAACATCACGTTATGATGAAGAAAACTAGTCAAAGAGAACGCTAAGTGAAAACGAAGTGATGGCGCGGGCAGGTGATGCGACGGGGTGAGTCGGGGGAACAAGAAATTTTACGCGGACGAATTGCGGGCAGAAGCTAGTTACAAATATAATAAAGAGATGCCCAATCAGGCAATCACACATTATAATAACAAAACTAAACTTTTTTAACTACTCTCATTTTATTTATTCATTTAATTAAATAACGTATAGCGCATACATATTTACAATAATAACTATTATACTAGTCTGTTATTGTCCAAATGCAGAGCAAAAGCTTCTTCTCGTATAGACGATGCACGAGCGGTGATCACCACGCTTGTTCAAGACGGGTTGGGGATTTCAGACTTAGGTATAAAAAAATATTTACTCTATATTAATTAATCTTAAGATTAGCTATTCTTTTTTTACTAATCAAAAATAAAAAGAGATAAAATATAGAGAAAAAGATATCAAGAAACTCACACATTCGATTTAATTTTTTGTTTTTTTTTTTTTTAAATGATTAACGACATAAACATCCACAAAGGCACTTGTTTCGGACCCGGCTCGAATGACTTATAATTCGTGACGTAATAAAAATGGCGCCCACATCGAAAATTACGTTCAAACAATCGACACACCTTAGGTAATAAATACCATTAAAAAAATACTAGTGAAAAGAGGAAAACATAAAATGTAATAATTAACATAAAAGTTTTGGGGTTCACTTAAATTCCGTAATCCGTATCCGCGTATTTCGTTTCGTTTAAGTTCTGATAACCGTGTTTCTCTATCTCTTTCCTTCTTATGATTGTATCTTTCTCTTTGATAAATGAGAGAACATTATTTACGTGCAATAATTGGCGAAACATTTCGCTTTATTAGTGGGCCTGACAGAAAGCTCATATTCGCGAATTTCGGTATTTCCCGGTATCATTTTTGGCTCGTGATTGGGTTGTTTTCATAATTGCTAGTACTTTCTTAATTGTTTATTATTGTAACGAACTGCCTATGACATCTTGTATTGGTTTTGGGAAACACATATTATTATTATTTTTTTGTCTCTTAATACGCTTTTTATTCTTACTGTTACTCAGGGTCAAATTAAATTAGCAAGCGAAACTTTGCAGACGTGACGGGTATACAGTATGTTAACTAACAGAGGGCGTTCCCGTTAACCCGCAATAGTATAGCATCCATACATGCTAAAAAAAATATTACCATTCGAAAATAAAATGTTTTTATTTTTTTTTATATTAAAATATTCACTAAAAGTCGTAAATTGATACTCTATTTATTTAATTAATTCTAATTTATTTAATTAAGTAAATTCCGACATTGCTGTCCTTCAAGTACGCGTGTACAGAGTGTTTCTTTAACGTATCAATTTACGATTTTTAGTGAATATTTTAATATAAAAAAAAAATAAAAACATTATTTTCGAATGGTAATATTTTTTTAGCATGTATGGATGCTATACTATTGCGGGTTAACGGGAACGCCCTCTGTTAGTTAACATACTGTATAACACAAAGTTGTAGCATATAGGTATTGTTGTCACTTGAAGTATAAGTTAGGAAAACATGTTTTCTTTTGTTTTATCATTTTGAAATGTCGATAGGTCAATACCCATCACACCTGTGAAGTTCACAAAAAAAATAAACTGATAATTATTTCAAGTGACTACCTGCGGTCGATGACCCAATCTTTTTTCTCAAATTAATTTATGTTTTGTATTATCGACTCATCACGTCTGCGGAGTTTCTCTAGATAATTTAATTTAAATACTTAGCGCGGTCGCAAAAATCACAAAATTATTGGAAATGAACTAAGTAGGTACCTAATGTAGGAGCAGCTATTCTTTGCTTCAACTTAACTTTTTAATGCCGTCAAAAGGCTCCTTCAAACAGGCGCGACACGCGATTAAATGACCGCAAGTCGCGCAACGAGCGGTGCCTTTGTGTCGCGCGCGATTATATCGCGCGTCGCGTCTGTTTGTAGGAGCCAAAATGCGGTCAGGGCTAAGCAAAGTGACACTCAATGATCATTTGCCGTGTTATAGCCACTTCATCTTCGATCTTAAAATAACGAGAATTACCCCTCTGAACCAAGTGTCACAAACACAAATGAAATGTCACAATGTGGTGCGAAGTGAATGGTCAATTCTGTTTTTTATTTTCATTGGTTTATTTTCCCTATTGTTATTTGGACACCACAATTATTTATTTGCAGCGCCGTTTCGTGGATAAAAACTGTTTACTTTTATTATTAGTTCCAATGTCATTCGAGTTTATTCAAATACTTTTATAGAAACGTGATATAGTCATTAGTACTTTGAAATCAAGATGTTGCTAATTACACTAATAAGTAGATATGCCCGGCTAGCTCAGTCGGTAGAGCATGAGACTCTTAATCTCAGGGTCGTGGGTTCGAGCCCCACGTTGGGCGGAACTTTTTGTAAAATATTTTTTCTGCTACATTATTTTTACCTTACTACTAATAAAAATTAAACTATACTTGTTATCAGATTAGATGATAACAAGTATAGTTTAATTTTTATTACCAAGTTAACAAGGTTATTTTTGAAATAACATAAAACACAAACAAAAACAAACAAAACAAAATACAACAAAATACACAAAAACAAACAACAGAAAACAAAAGAAAAATACAAAATTACAAAAACAAAATACAAAATTATTATTCATATAGCCTACCAGGAATTTTTTTTAATGAAAACTACAAAAACAAAGCTACCTGTGGGTCTCAAATTACCACAGAACTGATAACAAAACATATTATTGAAACAAATAATATGTTCTATTTGTAACTTTTAGTCAATGACGTATTATATAATATAGACACGTTATCAACCAACATCTCGGCGCTTAAAAACGGCGAAAATACTAGATAACTACTTATACGCGTAAAGAAAGGGAAAGAAAATATGACACCGTACGGCGGGATGTCTGTTGCTAGAGGGAGATAAATAAACATCTTCAGTTACGTCACAGGATAAGTAATAGTCAAATTACATGCTCATTGGTCGAGCGCATGAGTGACGTAGCTATCAGAGTCACTTCATGCGCCGGCCGCCATTAGACGCAGCGTCGTACAAAATAAAATAAAATAATCTAGTTTTGTAAACTTACGCGTGAAAATGACACATTTTTGTCTTTAACTTTTGGGGTATAATTTTTACATCCTCTGAAAACACACGACGGCATATTTTCTTTATGTTTTGCACAGGTTTTCACATACGATATAAATTAAAAACAAACATACGTCGCGTCGCGTCGCGCGACAGGTTGGTGCGTGACTTAGCGCAAATGTGGCAATTGGCTTCATTTCATGTTGCCATTTTAGAGTGCGGACAACGTATCTATAGTTTTATACATCATTGCTTTTAGTAGGCATTCTATACAGCCCGTTTTCACTTCTTTCGGCACTCCCGGAGTGCCACTGTTTTTTTTTCGATTATTTCGATTTACTATGCCTTCTTTGAAATTATATGATGCTACAACTTTGTGTTATATTTTGGCAGGTAGTGAAAGTTATTGTGTCTTCCTTCATAATATTATCGAAGCGTTGGAACCCCTTTCAACTCTTAAGAGCGTGAAATTGCCTCCAGAATCGTTTCAAAGGACCGTTTCAAAAAGATACGATTGGTAAGCATGAATCTGTTTTTGGTGTTTAGGAACGGACAATAGTTTTATTTTTATGGCGAGAACTTACAGAAAAATATGAAATGATTTGCCAAGAGGGTTTGTCTTACTGGGTTGTGGAGGTTAATTAGGTACCTGCTCCATTCCAAATTCTGGTACTACAGTCCGCGCGGAACTAGTTGGCCTCGCCTTAGGATGTAGGGGCGGGGGCGCTTTGTCATTACTCAGTACTTGGGTTGCGAACAATAGGCAACCCCGCTGCCCTCACCACCGTCTCCACCCAAGGCGCGGCCAATTAGTTCCGCGCGGATTATAGCTTCATCGGTTTAGACTGGAAGCCGACTCCGTCTCCAACATAGTTGAGATAAGCGTTCCTGCACACGATGCCGTCACCGCGCCGTCGCCGCGCCGACGCCGCACCATTACACTGTAGATACGAGTCGCGCGAAGCCCGCCACCGCGCCGCCGCCGCGCCGCCACCGCGCGCGTTCCCCTCCCTATCTGTTTGATTCATTCACGGGAAATTACGCGGCGTGCACGTTCGTACGCGGCCGGTAATGGAATGAATGAAACAGTAAAAACGCGCGCGGTGGCGGCGCGGCGACGGCGCGGTGGCGGGCTTCGCGCGACTCGTATCTACAGTGTAATGGTGCGGCGTCGGCGCGGCGACGGCGCGGTGACGGCATCGTGTGCAGGAACGCTAAGGCTAAGCAGACGCTGCTATGTTTTTTTTTTTATTTTTTCCCTTTTGGCAAATGAAGCGGTATCGACTATTCTGCCAGCGTCATGTCCGTTATGATTTAAACGTCATCCAAATTACACACACATTTGACATTTGAGTGTGACATTACTGACATTTGATAGAAAAATAAGTGTTATTATCTAAAAACAGTTGAGTTTGTTACACATAAAACGGTGCAAATAATAATTATGGGTCCACGGTAATCTATACTATTTTTTTATATACCTTATAATAATAATAAAACTGAAGAGTATGTTTGTTTGAACGCACTAATCTCTGAAACTACCAGTCGGGTTTGAAAAAATATTTTTTAGTTTTATAACCCAATTCACATACACTACAAAAACACGCTAGGGCTTATAAGATCCGAGCAAAAAGAAAAAAACTGGCCAAGTGCGAGTCGGATTTGCACACGATGGGTTCCATACCACAAGGCAAAAACGCCGAAAAAAACACGTTTGTTCTATGGGATCCCCCATAATATATTAATTTTATTCTATTTTTAGTATTTGTTGTTATAACGGCAACAGAAATAATAATCTGTGAAAATTTCAACTGTCTAGCTATCACGGTTCATGAGATACAGCCTGGTGACAGACAGACGGACAGTGGATGGAGTCTTAGTAATAAGGTCCCGTTTTTGCCCTTTGGGTACAGAATCCTAATAAAGTAAGAAAGAACCAAAACGAAGTAATGGCGCGTGCAGGGATGCGACGAGGTGGGACGGAGGAACAAGAAATTTCACGCGGATGAAGTCACGGGTGAAAGATAGTACCTACGTGATAAAGGTAGATCGATAAATAAAATAGGAAGCAGATTAGATTAGAGGCTAGCTTAGTCGGTAGAGCATGAGACTCCTAATCTCAGGGTCGTAAGTTCGAGCCCCACGTTGGGTGCATCCTTTTTTTTAGTACGTTTCGTTACGTAGTTTGCGCTAGGCATCAGCTATGTATTATTTATTAATACATATACAATTTACATAAGACAAACGGTTTATTATTGTAAGTTATTTTTCTCTTTCGTCTTCTTAGTAAAGATAAAAATATTTTTATTACCGGCCTTGACTATGAGCTCTTTAATATACGATTGTTCGGCATAACAATGTTATTACAGCTTCTTAGTTACAAAATTATGACTTTGTTTTTCATTGGATTACATCATAGTTAGGTGTAAATAACTTCTTTCAGTCCATTGTTACGATGATTTACTTTTCCTAACATGATCATCAAAATAATGAATACTTAGGGTGGTCAATAGAATATGGAATATTCTTTATTATGTAGAATAATATAGAATATAAAAAATAGGTTATAAATGTGGAATTTTCACGAGGGGTGACCCGTGACATAATGGACGATCTTATAGCTAAAAAACGATCTTTTAAAGACAACCTTTGGATGGATTTAGAGAGAAAGGAGGGACAATGCTGCAGGTAGTCTGTAGTGTACCATTTACATATAAACAATAAATACATACATATACAAAATGTATTCTACTTATCTATTTATTAAATATATACAATATATAATCATAAAACAAGTGCAAAGAAATGACGTAAAAAGTGGCCACTATTATGCGTTTTAGTGATTCTAATGAAACTAAATAATGTAAAACTACCGTTTAAAATAATACTAACGTATAATCTTGCGGAGCACAACTTAACGTGTTTATTTTCTGCATTTTCATTCTAAAATAAAATAAATAACTGAACAAACGATGAGGGCGCCACTGCGCGGTCGGCGTTTGGTCGGCGCCCTCTTAACCAAAAGCCAGATCCATCAATTCCGAGTAATTCAGGCAATTAGTTTCTGTAAACTCAGTCACAATGAAGTACATTTTATCCATAAAAAAATTACGTAGTCATAAACAGCACTACTTTTGTCACGTCTTTCTAACCACTTGGTAATTTATTGTAAATATTGGAGCCCGTTAATAGACATGATTTACTATTGTCACGCCTATTTCTTGGAAATACATTTTGCTTTACACACTTAAAGAACTACTTCGAAAAATTATAAACAAACAAGCTACCATTAGGCTTACTATAATTCTAAAGCTTTTGGTCCTAACATCCGCGCCACAACGGAACCGTACCTTACGCGGCAAATTACGGAGAAACTTCAAGAGTCGTTAGTGCACGCTTGCGCTTATCTTGTTTGCGCACCAACTTAGATATTATGCTTTTTCGGCAATAATGAATGTAAGTTTCACGAAGTTGTGCCCCAGTACAAGTTCGTGAAACCAACCACAAGCCCCAGCTTGTGGTTAAAATATTATATTGTAAACGTGTGTGTTTGGACGAATGTGAATTAACAACATGGGTAAACGGGCTTGAAATGATTGGTGTAGATTGTATGCGTAGATATTTCTATCGCATAGAAGCTTTATATCTTTTGTTACCTAGCGTTTTCCAACTAGGTATGGTGGTTTTGGCTTTCTGTCACTTCAGTTGGATCTGCACTCCAGCCACAATCTGAAGGATTTTGAAGGAATTTTTAATACATTGCTTTATACGTTTGGAAAAAACATCTGCTCAACAAAGTAAGAATGTTGTTGTTCTGTCAAAATGCATTGCCAATTTCGTGCTTTTTAAAGATACAGGCTGTGCCTGGTTTAGGACCAACGATACCTCCATATTGTAATTTTTTTGAATGATGAGTTTTTACGATTTTTATTTTACTTTACTTTAAAGGTATTAAGATATTTCCTCTTTCTCCATTTTGTAAATACCAGTTAAGTTGTGAAAACATGTTTGATACGTCTATTCAGATGGGTGAAACGCTCAATTTACATTTGTAAAAAATTCTTCTTCTGCGTTTCACTAGCACGACAGTAATGTTGGCCCAAAATTTCGCTGCTTCTAGAGCGTTATCAGTGGCAGCACCGAGGTCACTTTGGCTGCGTGTTTTGGGGCACAGATGGATAGGAAGTGGAGCATAGTTTGAGACACATATCATCTCAACATCTACACCCTGCTACCGGTCCGTCCAGGGAACCCCGCTTTACGAGGTTTGATATAATTATCCTATTTTAAATAAATAAATTTATTTATTTATTTCAGGTAAACAACACCTATTACATAAATAAATAGAAAACATATAAAATAAAGTCAAATAAAACCAAAATTAATAAATAAAAAAAAATTATTACTTACTTAATAAATAAAAAAATATGTATTTTATTTTTTTAGCTTTAGTCCAACAAAACAATTATCAAACTCCTAAAATGTTACAAACAGTATCAACGTTTTCAAATGACTTACTAAGCGCTACATGCTTCAGAAAAAAACAAAAAGCTATCGGAAGTCGTTCCGGTACGAATAACAAGAAAAGAAAATAAAGCGAAAATAAATAGAATGCTCATCTCTGGACGTTTTGGAAGGGACGGTTTGGCAAATAAATGTAATGTGTATCTAGTAAACTTGATACATGGGGTGGATACAGAAAGCTGGAAAGAAAGAACCTTTGTTATTATTATTTATGTAATTCAGACACAGTGATCCATATTTATGTTAGTATACTTAAAACTTTTGTCAGTAACCAAAGATTAAAATACACACCACAATAATACCATTATAACTAAAACTAAAATTAAATAACCGAAATACATAAAATCAAATTGTAAAATAAATTAATTTAAAATCGCAATCATCTTTAAATTCATTAAAATCTTTTAAGCACATCTTTAAATTAATTAAAATCAATATAAATTAAAATCAAGAATTTTATTAAAATCTTAAGTGTCAAAGATTTTTATTAAAAAGAGGCTTCATTTAAACGGGTCGATATTATGATAACATATTGTAAAAGCAAATTATTTAAAAAAGTGTAACCAAAGAGTTTCTTCACGGCCGTTTCATATTATGTGCCTATGTACAGACGCCAGCACATCAAGCTTCCCGAAACTGTCAGATTTTCCCAAACAACTTTGGACCTTAAGCTTTAGCGATAAAGTTGAAAATCTATTAAAGAAATTTGACAGACTGTAGTAGCTTGATGTGCTGGCGTCTGTACAGTCCGTTCTCAGTTATTTTACCTCTGACAGCATCAACCTCTTAACAGCAACCTTATTGTCACGACAATAAAGATTACAGTTATTGTGACAGCCCTGTCAGTGGCAGCAACCCAACAGAAACCTTATTAAAATGCAAATAGAAATCACTGTGACGTTACCAGTGATGCAAAGTCAATGGTAGAATAACTGTGAAAGGATTGTACGTTTGTATGTGAAATACAATATTTTTAATTATAATTTGAATAGGAAAATAATATTTTCCAAAAAGTTTCGCCCAACGTGGGGCTCGAACCCACGACCCTTAGATTAAGAGTCTCATGCTCTACCAACTGAGTTAGCCGGGCGTCGTACATCGTAGACTTTGTCTCTGTCACCTCTGACCTAGACTAGAGTCAACCATTCAACTCAAATTCAAAACCATTTCAAATGAATAAAAAAAAAAAAACAGTGATGGGACGACTATGGGTTTTGCCAATCTTTGACAGCTACAGTGACTATACTATTGTCTAAACTTGATTGAATTTTCGGATGCACACTGGTAACGTCATCACTACATAGTATAAAACAAAGTCGCTTTCTCTGTCCCTATGTCCCTTTGTATGCTTAAATCTTTGAAACTACGCAACGGATTTTGATGCGGATTTTTTTAATAGATAGAGTGATTCAAGAGGAAGGTTTATATGTATAATAACATCCATTAAATAGTGGAGAAGTACTGTTATTTTTGAGGTTTCTAATGTGATGTCGTAAATAATTACATTTTTCGCTTACATTGCAAACGCAGGCTGAACCCTACGAGTTTTATCAAAATAATGTACTAAGTATTGTACACATTGAAAAGGTCTACAGAAAAGTCCGTGATGGTATATGTCTATCTCTTATGGATAACCCACAATAACTTTTTTTTGTCATTTACTTTTTACGACAAATAATGGCTAATTTTCGAAGCGATTTTAACCAATACAGCATTAATCCTTAACCAATTAAATACCTTGAATACAATGTTCATTTAATATAGATCTATATGGCCCTTTACACCGTATGATTTAACTGAATATTTTCGAAGATATTACAGATTTAAAAATTGCGGGACGTAGCGTTTGCGGCGGTACCGGCCGGCCGCCCGGTGCGGCAAGAGCGTGCCTACTGCCTATCTATAAATAGCGCGTCTGAGGCCGCGGTTTTTCCCCCCCTGGCTGGAGGCTTTGAGTTCTCTCAAGGCAGCCGCAGGATTGTCCGGTTAAGTAGTCACGACCTCTCAAGGTCAACTACGAGATGCCATATTATAAAAATAAAAAAATAAACGCGGTTTTCCCTATAGCACTTTGAATTTAGCAGCGATCGGACGCGTTTACTATAAAAACGTGCTTTTCAGCGCTACAACGTATTATAAGTAAGTTACGATAAATAATTGTATGATAGTAGTTTTAAAATATAAATTATATTCTATTCTTAGGTTAATTTTTAAATCGCACTTATAGTAATTATAAGTACCTACATAAGGTGAGATAATATTAGATTAAATAAAACCATAATTTATGGATTGCAATTTTCTATTAAGATCTTGATTAAAATTTACAGTTAGATCAATTTAATATTAGGGAAATTATTTTCAAAAATCATGATTTAAGGTGAGATATGTAAGTTCAGAAAAAGTACTTAATAGAATAGGTATCTTTTGGGTATAGGGAAAGGGGGATTGTTTTACTCCAAATTTAACGCGTGCGGGCCACGGGCAGTAATGAATAAATCAAAACTACTGAATCGATTTTAATCACATAGGCTATATATATGTATTTTATACCCGTGCGAAGCCGGAGCGGGCCGCTATGTTTTTATATACAACGTCCACAGTTTTTCTGTAGTGTATTTAGTATCAGCATTGCACCCGTGCGAAGCCGGGGCGGGTCGCTAGTTAGATATAAGCCCTTTAATTTAATGCCGTATTGTCGTCTCCAGTTTGTATAAGTTAACTTACTTACTTACTTACTTTCTCCTTCTAATTTTTGAAGTGAAAACTTCTTTACCGGCGTTGTATACTTTTTTTGTAATGGGTAAAAAATTTTAAACTCGCGTCAGGACGTGACCTGATCGAAAATTCGTAAGACGGATGGAGAGTAGACAGCCGGCGCGGCGTAGGAGAGGAAGTATCCCCGTCTCTTTCTACGGCGCGGCGAAAATGTATGCCTGCGCCTGCTGTTTCGTTTAGGCGGCGCGGGGCGCTTGCGCGAATGTTCGTGTGTGTTTATGTTACAGCGTGCCACGCGCATCCATGGATGGTAAAACCTGATGGCCCGGCTGTCTGTGTAGTGGCCACACTGCTGTGTATTCGTAAAATTCGTGTATATAAAGTGTTTAAAATATGGAAATTTATAGTACTGATAATTAAAGCAATTTGTGCAAAATTATTCCCTAACCATTCCAAAATATCAAAAATGCACAACGTTCACATTCAAGTTTTCACTTCTGCCGGCACTCCCGGAGTGCAACCCGTCGTTTTTTTATTTCTTCTTCTTCTACTTTCTGGGGAAAACAGGCGTGATTTATTTTATTTTACATTAATGCAGTGCAAAAATTACACTAAGTTACATTATAATGTGGTGTAACATAGTTTCAGGCAGTATCTCCGTGAGTTATGTAGCTAGATGACAGGCGCAGCATCGAATGTAATGCATTCACGTCTTGACTGTAATTCATAGGGATGAAAGTGCTGGAGTAGGTGTGCAACAGAGACAAACCTTCGTAGAAATTGTCTTGCGATTGTGCTGTAGTGGATATGATGCGGTTATTTTATTTTATTTGGGAAAATAAACGGTTACACATTACAATATTACATAAAATATGAGCAATAGAGTGAGTAAATGTATAACCCACGACATTTTCCACATATTATAAAGAAAAGATATAAAACTAATGCGATCGATGTGCGCTTACAATGTGATACAATAAAATTACATAAGTGTCAATAAAACTAAACACTAAACAGGTATGCAAAAAATAAAAAGGATAAACTAGAAATTATAAATACAGTCCAAGTTAAGAATATTATGGAACAATATTCAAAATAGTGTCACGAACAAGGCCTCTAAATTTACTGGTTGGAAGAGCGAAGATGTCAATATTTTGAAATAGATTATTATATTGACCAGTAAGACGACGTAGAGGTGCTCGTAAGCCTGCATTCGTTCGACTAGAAGGTACTGCAAATAGGGGTCGTGCGCGCACCCCTCGGCCTATGGTTGTTCTAGGTACCACGTAGCTAATCCTATTAGTGATATCCATACAATCACAGGCGTTATTACATAGTTATAGTGCATAGACGTGGCACAGACAGCGGGGTAATTGCGTAACACACTCACAATAGGAATGGCTTTCATTTTGAGTTCAGCAACATTCATTGTGTTATTCACGCTGTTGAACAGATTTTTTTCTTAGACATATGAAGCAATGGATTAGCAATATCCTTCAAAATGGTTCAGATTGTGATTAATAGTGTGTTACGCAATAAGGGTGTTTAGGGTAGGCATACATCAGCACAGCCGGGCTGTAAAATCGAATATATGTGGATATACATATGTTTTGATAAAATGCCATACGGCTTTTTTTTTGAGGATGGGAAATCATCAAATGACCCCTCCCGCTCTGGGTGAAGCGGAAGGGAGTGTCAGACTTTTACTGACTAAAACCCAACCGTGTTCCTTCCTTAGCCCTTTATGTTCCGAGCCAGCGGTAACCCTTTCGGACAATCCCGCTGACCCGGCAGGCTTCGGCCCTGACATCTCTTTGAGGCGCGCGTGGAACACGTACGCGCCGTCCGGCACGGGCCTGGTCCTGATCGGACGGTGAGCTATGCCGTACGGCTTAGCCGTACTTTCACAGCGTGCAGCTAAAAATCACCTGCGACATCCCAATTTGGCGAAAGTAGGCACTAGCTAAATCAAAAGCCGAATATAATGTAGCAATTGCATGGAGTCGTCTTTTTTGATCCTTTGTACAGATGCCAGCACATCAAGCTACTAAAATCTGTCAAATTTCTTTAATAGACTTTCAACTCCATCGCTAAAGCATAAGGTTCAAAGTTGATTGGGAAAATTTGACAGTTTTGGGTAGCTTGATGTGCTGGCGTCTGTACAAACACGTCTACCTTGTCGTGAAAAATTACGGTTTATTCGCCGTATGTAGGCACGGTCGTCAGTGTTGTATGGATCTCTATGGAAACTTTAACGGACAGATTTTTTCTACAGTGCGGTTTATATGCCGTACCGTAAAGAAATCGTACCGTGTACGCACGATGACGTATCAAGCTATAGATTTCCAGTTTAAACTGACTTTTCAGATCCCATGACTGAACACTGACTCGCAAAATATGTACAGGCCTGGGCCTAGTTTGGGAGTTAGGACCAATTCTTTGTAATACATTCACATTGTAAGATGGCACTTTTGGCCATGTTTCTGGTTGACAGAGATGTGGACGAATTTTTCGATGCCCTTTGATTATTTCCCCTCCTTTTTATACTCGTACTTACATATTATTATTTTATGACAAAAACAAATTAATTGTGACTTGAGTGTCTGTCTTATTTTGAATGTATTTATTCTTATGTTTTTTTTTTTCATTGTACGAAAAACAATGTGAGGTCAGGTAAAACTGGAAATGTATAGCTTGATATGTCGTCATGTGTACAAAGGGCTTTATTCAACAAAGTCTGCCAGCCCGAATAAGTTAGCACGCCTTTTTTTTTTTTTTTTGAGGATGGGAAATCATCAAATGACTCCTCCCGCTCTGGGTGGAGCGGAAGGGAGTGTCAGACTCTTACTGACTAAAACCCACCCGTGTTCCTTCCTTAGCCCTTTATGTTCCGGGCCAGCGGTAACCCTTTCGGACAATCCCGCTGACCCGGCAGGCTTCGGCCCTTACGGGCCCCTTCTTTAATGCTGACATCTCTTTGAGGCGCGCGTGGAACACGTACGCGCCGTCCGGCACGGGCCTGGTCCTGATCGGACGGTGAGCTACCCATTACTCTCCGCCCGCAGGCCCGCGCCTACGGTGGCCGGGAGTCGTCGCGCGGCTCCCGACGCCCGGAGCGTCTCCCGCGGCGGCTGGGACGGGTGGCTCTCTCCCTCAGCCGTCCCGCCGCCTCCTTTGCTAGCATGACTGCTTCGCAGAAGGAGGCGACTGCCCCCCACTCCCTCTCGCCCCGGACCATGGCTTGAACCAGGCCCGGACGCGAGAGGTCGCTGCCGCTGCCGATCGCCTCAACGAGGACACGGCGTTGCTCCGCCCAAGCGGGGCAGACCTCCATCGTGTGCTCCACCGTGTCCTCTGGGCGATCCTGGCAATGGTGACACCCGGGCGTTTCCTCCCGCCTGATTATGTGCAGGAACCTCCCGAAACTTCCGTGTCCGGTGAGGACCTGCGTCAGGCGGTAGGTGAGGGCGCCGTGACGCCTCTCTAACCACTCCTCAAAGAGGGGTCTTACCGCCGCTATCGTGGCGTGCCCTGCGCTGGGTTGCGATAGTCGCTCTTTCCATGCCGCCATGAGATCGCGCCGGAGGTCCGTCCGCTCCGCCGCAATTTGCTGCGGAAGCGGAGTTTCCCCCCGGCGTAGTGCCTCCGCGCGCCACTCATACAGGCGCGCGAGGACTATCGCCTCCAGATCCCATGGCGGCAGTCCGGCAAGGAGGCTTGCCGCCTCGCCCGAGATCGTGCGGTAACCCCGGATCAGCCTTGTGGCTACCACCTTCTGGGGCGCGTTCAAATAATGGGCGGCTCGCCGCCGCAGTGAACGCGCCCACACCGGGGCCCCGTATAGGGCCATGGACCGCACGACCCCCGCGTAAAGCCTCCGGCAGGAGGCGTTTGGCCCCCTCAGGTTGGGCAGGAGCCGCTTGAAGGCGGCCCCGGCCCGTTCCAGTTTGGGAGTCAAACGTCGGAAATGCTCGACGAAGTTCCACCGGCTGTCGAGGACGAGACCCAGGTATTTCATCGTCGTCTCGACGCCGATGTGAACCCCTCCTACCGTTAGTTGGGATCCCGATGATGGCATGTTCCGGGGCCCATGAAACGACATGGCCTCGGATTTGTGCAATGCCACCTCGAGACCCAACTGCCGGATCCTCTCCACGACTATCGCAACCCCGCGTGTCATTGCGTCGGCCGCCGCCTGATGCGACCTCCCCTGCGCCAGGACTAGCGTGTCGTCAGCGTAGCAAACCACGCTGACGCCATCAGGGAGGTCGGCCCGCAGCACCCAGTCGTAACCGATGTCCCACAAGAGCGGCCCCAGAACCGATCCCTGTGGGACACCGCACGACATCTCTCGCCGGTTCCACTCCCCATCGCGACCGGGGTAGATGACGGCTCTGTCCGTCAGATACGCCCCGACTACTCGACGGAGGTAGGTCGGCACCCGGTGATACCGGAGTGCCTCCCCAATGCAGCCCCAGGGCAGGGTATTAAACGCGTTGGCGATGTCGAGTGACACCGCCACGACGACCCTACCCCGGGACACCGCGTCCCCCGTCGTGAGGGCTCTCACGCGCATGATGGCATCCACCGTCGAGCGCCCCTTGCGGAAGCCAAACTGGCTGTCCGCAAGATCCGGCCCCGTCCTCACCAGGTGCCCGACGAGGCGGCCCGCAATTACTCTCTCAAAGAGCTTGCCAACCTCGTCGAGCAGCACGATGGGCCGGTATGCGGACGGAGAGTCCGCAGGGCGCCCTGGCTTCTGAATGAGGACCAGCTTCCCCGTCTTCCAGCGGAGTGGAAACTGGCCTCTCTCCATACATGCGCTTAAGAGCGCCTCCAGTCGAGGCCCGAGAGCCCTCGAGGCCAGGACCCAGGCTTTACCTGGCAAGCCGTCGGGTCCTGGGGCGGTATTTTTGGCCTTCAGCCTTCCTACCGCCGCTCTCAGATCTACCCCGGTCACTTCGGGGATGTCGTCGTCGTCCACGTGGTCCGCTTCGGGCACCACAAGTGGCGGAGCCATAGGTGGGGGAGTGTGCTCCCCCCGTGAAGGGAACAGAGCGCTCACCACCTCCTCCACGAGCTGGGGGCGGAGACTCTGCGTCAGCGGGGGGGCCCAGGTGCGGAGTTTATTCCGCACCATTTTGTAAGGGCGCCCCCACGGATCTCTGTTCAGAGTCTCCAGCATCTCCTCGCGGGCCGTATACTTGGCCCGCTGGACAGCCTCATGGAGGGCGCTCTTCGCCGCTCTGTACCCCTCGTACAGCTCCGCCTCCGTGGCTTCCGCATCCGGAGGGCGGATGCGGAGCCTGCGGTGCCTGGTGTACAGGTGTCGCGCGTCGACGCACGCCTTGCGTAACGCTTCCACCTCCTGCGACCACCAGTACACCTGACGTCGGGCGCGTCCTGGCCGGACTCGGGGCATTGCCACGTCACATATCTCGGACATGGCCTCCCGGAACCACTCCGCCTCATCATCAATATCGGCAGGCCTGTCCGGTGATGTCACCCAGGCCTGCACGATCGAGGCTTCCAGGAGGAGCTCCCGGTCCAGCTGCTTCAGCGCCCACCGCGGACCACTCGGGGCCTGTTGGACCAGCGCGCTGGAGGTCTGGGTGGAGACGTCGAACCGGATATACCGGTGATCGGAGTAGGTCTCCACCTCCTCCATGACGCGCCAGTCAATAACACGCTGTGCCAGAGCGGGGCTTGCAAACGAGATGTATACCACGGACTCACCCCGCATCCGCAAACTTAAAGAGAGAGAAAAGAGCCTTAAAGCGTTTCGTACCTATTTTTACAAACACTCATCGGGAATTTTTTTTTGACATAAGCATTTCGATAGCTTATTTCAGTCCCATTCATTTTGACTTTTCTATCATATCATCGCTGATATTATATTGCACTCCTGTGGTAAGTAGATGTTAAATTCAAGAGGTGCAGCATCTGACACCCGTAAGGCACCTGGCTTGGCCTGGCCACGAAGACCGTGCCTAGGCCTACACACGGCGAATAAACCGTACTTTTTCACGACAAGAAAAACGTGTGTGTACAAAGAGCCAGGCTTACATTGCTGCGCGCACAGTATTTACAAAATACTAAAATTAAAATGAGTTTAGTTTTAGTTTAAAACTAACAAAGGGAATAAATTGAAAAGGACAAACCTAAGTCTCTGTAGCATATATCACGCATGTTATGTCTAAGTCACTCGCAAGTTGGTGATACAACCGTGCTGTACCTAAGTCATGTATGCACAATAGGTAACCTGATGGTTGTCAACCTGTAGGGATATTGGCTACCAATGTCAAATGATAAATGATAAATGATTTTATATTTGTAAGTAGGTTTGCACAAACACTTTTTACACGTCAATCATAATATATTTTTTAAACTAGATGAGGTCGGGGTTTTCCTATCTGAGAGCGGTTCAGCGGTTCTCCATCTCCCTCAATTTTACCAAAGTCTGTTATCTTTTATCCGTGGAATAAAATTGACGTCTGGCAGTTCTAGTATGGAAAAAAGGTCAAAACTTCAAAATTTATTCTTATGATAAGACTTATTCTAGGTGTAAAATTACAGTGGAATTCGCCCTTAATGAGATTTAAACTTATTTCTTGTATAATTTTGGTATTCTATCATGTACATAATTAAATATTATGACAACAATAAAAATGCTATAGCTGTGGTTTTTTTTTTCAAATTTATTTTTATATTTAGCAAAGTAATGAAGATATTTTTGTAGAGGAGACACATTTTACTTACTGTGAACACATTTTTTAGACTACCCAAAAAATAAGAAGCATTCTGTAATATAATCAGTTATTTCGACAAAGTAGACACCCGCCTCGGTGGCGCAGTAGGCAGCGCGTAAGTCTCATAATCTTAAGGTCGTGAGTTCGATCCTCACCCGGGGCATATCTTTTTGTTAATCCGACAACCGAATAAAGTTATCCTGTTGCGTATTTCCTATCGATTTATTTAAATTACCTGTATTAAAATAATTCACTTTTATATTATTATTTTTTTAATATATAAATAACTAGCGACCCGCCCCGGCTTCGCACGGAAACATTATTATTATTATACATATAAACCTTCCTCTTGAATCACTCTATCTATTAAAAAAAACCGCATCAAAATCCGTTGCGTAGTTTCAAAGATTTAAGCATACAAAGGGACAAAGGGACATAGGGACAGATAAAGCGACTTTGTTTTATACTATGTAGTGATACGTTATTTTCCTTGACCAAAAGTTTATATCGTGCAGAATTTTCATCTAATATTATTACAGATTAGCAAAATTTTCGTATCTAAAAACCAACTCAAAATCTTACCAAACCCCTTTTAACCCCCTTATCTCAACCCCTGAACGTCAATATTAAAATAAACCGTAATTATTAATCGCAAGACTTACCCTAAATACTCAAAAAGATCTTTCACGAGGTTCTAACCCACTTAATAACAACGTTCCAAATGCAGTTCCAACGAAAACCTCAGTGATATTAAATTAAAACGGGAAACGTAATATCCTTAAAATGGGATTATTCTTGGCAGGATTAATATCTTGCAAATTAGTCGACCACTGAGTGAGTATAAATATTCAAGGAGAGATTAAAGGGTTAATGTTTCAGATTCTGCGAATCGTTGAGCTGTGGTTTAACTGAGTAAAAGCCTAGTAAATCTTTCAATATTAACCTTTTCTCAACTAGGTTACGGTCGGCTTCAAGTCTGAATATCAATATATTTTCAAGGAAGATTGCTACCTGATTTCAGTAATGTGACTACAGAGCGACATCAATATTGAGAGGTAGGTAGTACTCGTAGTAGTCAGAATTGTTTACTATTTTTTTATTTTAAAAGAGTGTCCGTGGCGTTTCTTGCCTGGTCTTCTCCATTATTTTTTTAGATGTTTAAGACCGTAATTATTATTTTTTAAGTAAATTATGACATATAAAATTAACTGTCACTATTCTTAGAACTTATGTTAAAATTGTTATGAAATCAGTTGTCCTAATAGTGATTGTAAAAACTCATGCCGCCTGTGATACAGATTTATCCTAGTACAGGCATCATACTTTGTAATGCCTATATTATTTCTAAAGTTTATACGGTATTTTACCAATTTTTTATTGTTATTATTATAGGAATCTACTAAGCTTTAGAATTGGCAACTAACTCAATCACTTTAACTAACCGACTCCTTGACAACTTAAAAGGGTCTGTAAATGGTTTACTTAGGTAATTAAAATCAATGTCAAATCTGTAACATGTCAGTATCTGCACTGCTTATTCTGAATCTAAATTGAAAGCGTAGAAGACCATTTACGATTCTAAATTCATTTTTATATGACCTCCAAAACACCGACATACCTAAGTTATGTGTTAATACCGTTCTACTTCTAACTGTTTCCTTAGTATGAATCTCATGTTTGTGACTTCGTAAGTACGGGTTGACGGGTTAAGCCCGCACGCACTAAATTCCAGTAAAAACCTACAAAAAGTTTTATTACAAGCCTCTAATTTATTTGGGGCGCTTTTCGAGAGCTAAGTAACAAAAAATAATGTTAAAAGAACTTCTGGGGACCTGGATGTAAAGGACCAAGAAAGAAGTCTGATAGATGGGCCGTAGTTGATCCTACAAGCTTTTCAAGTAATCTTCTTTACTTTGTCGACATTTTCGTTACAGATTATGATAGGGATTCTGGACTTTATTTTCTTACATATCATACATAATCAGCGTATAATGTTTTCGCTGCTGGAACAAAGGCTTCCTCTCTGTAAGAGGGAGTGATGCCGTAACCACCACGCGGGCCCAGTGCGGAGTAACTTCTTATTGATTGGCTAGCTATTTCTTCTGCCCTTCGCCGTAATCAAAAATCTACATAATTTAAATCTTAAATTCATTCAATCACTGACAGATATCGCACAGCCTAAACCACTGGGTTTAGAAGAAGAAGATTTGGTTTGCAGAAGAGTTTTTATTTTTTTGTTATTATATACAAATAAGTAGGTATACATAACTCTTTGTTCTTACAATTTTACTCGCCAAACTTTCTAGTTTGATGTCGAGAAGCAAAGTAAAGTAAAGAACTAACATGCCTAACCTTAAAGCTACTATGTTAATACGCGTCTGCCATATATGTTCATGGAGGCACGCGCAGATGGTTTCGCGGCGATCTTGCGCAATTATTAAGGTGTATAGATGGCTCACTGACCTTGTGCATGTGGGCGGAGCTAAGCGTCCTACGTAAAATGCTTGCGGTGGCGCGCTACACTAAAACGATGATCAAAGAAAATGCAGAGGCGCAGACATGCCGCACGTAGGTCGCCATTTTTGCCTACGATTCCAGAAGGGAATGGCGGATGCAAGACTGATATATTTTGTACTAGCTGTTACCCGCGACTTCGTCCGCGTGGAATTTAAGAAAAAAGTTATTTTAGTTTCATTGTTGAGTTCGCAGAGTTTACGATAACTTATTAATTCTGTATTCCGCGTAAAGAAATACCTATGCTAATTTTAATGAAATTCTTCTAATATTTCTCCATTTAGTTCTTTTTGATCGTTTTTGCATTTTTAGTTTAATTATTATTTATTTTTAGTTTTTCGTATTAGCCTTTTTATATACAATATTTGGTGTACGATTTTCTTGGGCTAAAACAAAAACACTACTTATATTATTATATTATTATTTATTCAATCAATTTCTATGGAGATTAAGGAATCTTCACGTAGCTATAGGATCCACTTATAAACATAACTATACTCCGTTTCTTTATTATGATTTGTTTACATTTGGAAGTACCTAATTAAACGGAGTATAATACAACCTCCCTATTTGAATCGGATATTATTCAATATTTCATTTCATTGGTTTTAATTTTTTTTCGTAGGAACCTATTTTCTTTTTTTTTTCTAAAATAAAAGTAGCCTAAGTTACTCCTTATTCACCTATCTGCTAGTGAAAGTCCCGAATTAATCGGTCCAGCCGTTTCAGAGATTAGCGGGAACAAACAGACAGACAAAAATTGTAAAAAAAAAAATATTTTGGTATATGTGCAATTTAACAGTCAGTCGACTAGCAATCTCACAAAACTATGGCATAGCAATATCAGTACTTATGACCTTCTTCTATAAGAATGTTTGACAACACTACAAATTGGCAACATGATTGTTATTACAAATTTCAATAAGTTTCGTAAGCGTTACGGTGGCCAAAGTGGCTAGCACTGTGCCTCGCATGGCGAACGTTCGGGTTCGAGTCTCACATCAAACATGAAAAATATTTTTTAAGTTGCTAACCAATAATTATGTTAAATATTTCACAACTAAACGAAGATTCTTTTTTTTTACAATTATTTTCAATCTTAGCGTCGTTTTTAAAACATGAGGGTAGATTTCAAACAAAGTGTTAAGTTCACTCTGTTTCAAATCTACCCTAAATTTTTAACTACTTTACTAGTTCACATAAATTATTATTCCACTATTCGCGGCAAAAATAGTGAAATAGTGATCAACACATTCGCCACGGCATACAAGTAACCAGTTGGTCTCGGGGCATAGTGCCTGGTTAAGATTTCTCGCCGTGGGTTCGATCTCAGTCGGAGGATCTTCTTTGAATCAACATTTTGTTTTATTTTTATTTCGTCTTTTTGGTATACTTTGTTCTATTTTTAATTGTTTTTTTATATACTTTGCTTTATGTTTATGTTGTTTACTTTTATTTGTTTCCGTTATTTAGTAATTAAGGTGTGTTTTTTAACATTCAATACTATAATAATAACATAAGTAAGTGTAAAGGATTTCTTATGTATAAAAAATATTACAATGTTACCATATCAAAATTTATTTCATTTGTTATCATATTATAATAATAAATTACCTTTATTGTAATATATATTTGTTCAAAGTAATTTACAAAAATAAATTACTAAAACATAATAATAAATATACAAAAACATCAAAAAAAACTGGCCCAACTCAGATTTGAACTCACCATCTATCCCGATCACATAGCGAGTGCAGCCTCGTTACCGATCTAGCTAATGTTTACTTATGTTGTGTTATCGAAATTTTGCATTACTATGAAAAAAATAATCAGACGGCGATAAAAAAACAAGTTACTGATATTGTCATCCTTGTCTAGCATTGACTACTCGTAGCGATGCTACACGGCATGTTAATTTTGTTCGCGTTGGAGCATCACTCACACGGATAAATATGCGCATGTGTGTATAGACGCCGCAGCCCGTATAGCGCAGGCGATAATGGTCATTGCGGTATAAGTAGACTTCTAGAGGTTGACTGTACCGTGTATACATTCATATGCATTTAGTAAGAAGCGGTTGTTTTAATATTACAAACAGACACTCCAATTTTATTTATTCGTATAGATAGATAGATACTTATTAGTCCACTCAACGAATAACTATTAAGAGATAGAGATAAGAGGTGTAGAGTGCGTGAGCTGGGCCCTGAGCGATTTCTTCAGAAAGTTGTTCAGAGTGCTTAGGGAGTAAACATAGGTACTAAAAGTCCCCGCGTCTAGGAGGTGAGCCGGAGTGGGGGGTATAAAAATTCCCACATTTGAGTTTTTCGCTAATATCTATAAAACGGTGCGTCGTCGTAGAGAAAAAGTATTTTTCTTGACTTGCTTTGCTTTGGCATTTTTATTTATTTACAAATTACCTATCTTATATTTACAAAATAAACAATATAAACAAAAACAGTACTATTTAGAAATGGCACCACTAATAAAGCGTCCACGCGGACAATAGAAATGGGCCCTCTGCAGCGAGCTTGTCTATAAACGCATACTGATACAATTCGTTCATAAATATTTGCACTAATACAGCCGAACGCGCGTAGTCGATCGATAGCCGGGCGGAGCAGCGAGCGACACAGCCACCCCGTCTCAGTGCTAACGCACGACTGCCGCCCGCGCCCGCGCAGAGCACCTCTGAAGCTCTATCTCAAAATGGGGCATTGTCTTTGCAACTGTTGATTGATTTAAAAACGCTATTTCAAATATGTAGTACTTCTAACCATCAATTTTTCAGTGTAAAAATATTTCCAAACATCAAAGCCGTTTAGAAGTTATAAGGAAATATTAGCCAAAATAGCGTTTTGGTAAATATTTTTTTAAGGCAAAAGTATTAGCTTTATGAAAAAACCCTGTTTCAAAAATGCTGTACATGAATCTATAGCAAACATATATTTTTTACAGACCTTCTAACCAAACCGTTAATAAGTTATAAGCTTCATAAAGTAACCGTGTTATGGTACTAAACGAGAGTAAGGCCCTTAAAGTCACCACCACAATTCTCTAAGACCACGTAACCCCAAAGAATGACTATTTCATGAAATCTTGACATTTTGGGATTATACTAACCTAACAAGTTGTATTACTGATTCTAATGATTATGTTTCTGTAAATACATATTTGTTACTGCCGCGAATCATATTTTGATCGACGTACAACTTAATACTGACCAGCAAATTGCAAAAAACCTAAGAAAATTTGAATTTCGCGGGCTACCTTAGCGCTTCCCCCTTAAAATGACATTGAGAATTAAGGAGTGGGGTGTTAGTCATTTTTGCTTAATGGAATAACCTATCGGGAACAAATCTTGTCATCTTATAACCTAGATGGGGAAATTAGTTTAAGGCATTTACTATTTAGAATTTACTAGTTCTTAAAAACAGCCTAACCTAAGTCCTATTTTACGAAATATTTTCTCAATCAGCAAAATTTCATCCAATTTTCTTCAACCATTAGTAAAACACCCAAATATTTCTTTGTTCTCCTCTGGCTTTTTATTACTTTCTCGCTACGTCGCAGAATTTACAAATTCATTGGAACCTTTCTAAAAAGTCTAAATTCGCATTAAAATTAATGACAGGCCCTTTAAAAAGGTTTCAACAAATGAGATAGTCAATTCGTCACGTTGAAATTTCGATATATTTTTTATCAGGTTTTATTGTGTTCTAAATAAATTATTGAATTTTTCATTACATAGTCTGCTGGTGACCTACTCGTCAAAATGAGTTTCTATTTTTATTTAATTTGGTTTGTTTCGTGTTTTATTGCTTTGTACGGTAATACTGAGGGACAATTCTCGTAATTTTAAGAACGTTTACAGTCTGAAGGCCAATTCCCGTATTTAAAAACGTTCAAAATCTAGTAGAAATCTCATCTCAGCGACAATCAATTTCAAAAACTTGTCAAAAAAGTAAGGAAGTTTATGACAGACGTATTTTTGACAGATTGAGACTGAGATCAGACTGTGAACATTCTTATAATTACGAGAACTGCGTCAGATCTCAATCTGTCAGAATATATTGTATCGAGCAATTTAATTATCACATGTGCGCTATTCCTGTATTCAAACTCCAGTAGAATATAATACATAAAATATATGTCGGAAATAAGTCATTCGTTTGACAGATCGGTACGCCAGCGCCATCTGGTGGCGCTTGGCAGAGTCTAGCCTGAGTTCGTGGAAGTCGTCGAGAGCGCTACAGAACGATGTGAACTCTCTTGAACATCGGACGTACGGACAACATGTGCTCAGAAACTGTCCTGTGTTCCGTGTCTGGTAGTGTCGTGTACCTACAGTCTGTGATTCGCTGGTCGTGAAATTATAATCTGATTTGAACTGCAAACGGTTTTTCTATTGCGCAATAACCCACAAAATTAAAATATGGCTGATAATAACAAGACACACATGCCTTCTCTGTCATATATATACCTACCTACGTACGTAATGTATATAACTATGTCAAAGAAAAAAGCTATCCGGCTCAGCTCGAACTATGCCGTGCCAACCTGAGCATGATTCAGCAAAGGTAGATGCCGAACAAAGTTTGCCGATTGGCAGGAGCCGAATGAAAGCCGAATATATTGTGCAGTTAATGCTTCTTGTTCAACTGCCGAATCGAATTTGCCGAGCCGAACATGTGTGCAACACCCCTGTTATTCAGTCTCACCAGAAATATTACCTTCAGTTTTCTTCCCCGCCATTTTTATACTGCAATACCCAGTAACAGTAAACTTGAGTAAATTTAGTAGAAATCCCCCAACTTACAGCTTTATTTTGAATGACTTTTCACCGAGCTGTTTAAATTTTCCTATCAAAGTCTACTAAAATATATACATATTATGTTAATATACCTATGTCCAAGAAAAAGCAGATTCAGCAAGGGTGAACGAAGATGCCGAACGAACTTTGCTGATTGGCACGAGCCGATTGAAAGCCGAATATATAATTGTGTAGTTATTGTTTGTTGTTCAACAAATACTGCCGAATTGAATTTGGCGATCCGAAGATGTGTGCAGCATCCCTGGTATTCAGTCTCATCAGAGACATTAGTTTCAGTTTTTTTCCTCGACATTTTAATACTGCAATACCCAGTAAAAGTAAACTTAGCAGAAATCCCTCAACTTCCAGTAAAATATGTAGAATACCTATGTCTAAGAAAAAGCCGATCGGCTTAGTTCGAATTCTGCCGAGGCAGCCCGGGCATGTTTCAGCAAGCGCAGATGCCGAACGAAGTTTGCCGACTCGCGTGAGTCGAATAAGAACCGAATTATATTGTGTAGTTATTACTTCAGATCAGCTTTGTTGGTTAAAAAATGCTGCCGACCAAACCGCACTGGGCCCGCGTGGTGGATTATGGCCCACTCCATCTCACAGAGAGGAGGTCTGTGTTCCAGCATTGGGAACATTGTAGGCTGTTTATACTAAATACTGCCGAATCATATCTGCCAAGTCGAACATGTGTGCAGCACTCCTGATATTCAGCCTTACCAGAAACCCTAGCGTCAGTTTCTTGTCAGACATTTTTATAGTTCACCGCAAACTTGAGTAAACTTAGCAGAAATCCCCCATCTTCCAGCTTCACTTTGAAGGCCTTTTTACCGAGGAGCGTTATAAATATCAAATGTCCCCCCTATTCAAAGTCCAGTAGAATAAAGTCGACTGCTGAAGTTTTTGTACTTTAAAAAGCATCCAAGAACACCTTTCAATGTGCTACAAGATATCGGACCAAGTTTAAGACAACTTTAACTTGTCTCAAACAAGTTTTCTAGTGTTGTAAACGCTGATGTCGACAATTTTCCTGCCGTTGCAGCAGAGTTTTGTACTTGTCAATTGACTTGGTTTGTTTAATGTGTTTTTAAAGTCATTTCTAGTAGCTCAGTGTGTATTAAGTGTTCTATTAGTCATCATCTGCCTAGCCTTTTCCCAGCTGTGTTGGGGTCGGCTTCCAGTCTAACCGGTTACAGCTAAATACTAGTATTTTACATGGAGCGACTGCCTATCTGACCTCGACAACACAGTTACTGGGTAATACGGTACCCCTTGATAAGACTGGTTGTTAGACTTTCGGGCTTCTGACTACCAGTAGCGACTGTCAAATATCCACGAAAGGTAGCTGGGACCAACCGCTTAACGTGCTTTCCGAGGCACGGAAAACGGGGTCGGGGGGACGGGGTCTTGGTATGTAAAGATGGTCACCCATCCACACACCAAGCGCGGCAAGCGTAGCTTAACCTGATTGATTGACCTGTGCGGCTGTTGTTATGTAGCCATGGGCCCCTCATTAAGTGTTTTATTAGTATATACCTTTACCTTTATTTCATTTACAAGACATGCCTATTACCTATTTATGTTCATCATAAAATGTGATACCATTCCTTATTAATTATTGAATTAATTGTTTGCTACAAACGACCACTGTTCTCATTTTCTCATAGTGAATAAAACATGGTTTTTTTATATTGTATTATTTACATTCTATATTATCATTATTCATTCCACGTTTATATATTGTTATCGGTCTTAAAATATTTAAATAACCTTGACACCGATAACCCAACATCGATAACTTTCTTATCGAGTCTCGCACATCACTGGCCGTGCAAATAGAAAAAGATAACAGGATAGTGGCACAGACATTTTAATGGAATTCCTCTCCTGTTCTCTAACAAATATCGCGAATAGAACAATTTATCTTAGCACTCCGCATTTTAAAAGTCTTCAGAAATGTCAGGGTTAAAAGAGTTATTATAATCATACGAGTATTTCTTTTAGTTTGAAATACTATGTTGATCTTAGAAGATTGCTACTTTAATTTCTGTTTGATAGTTCTGATGTATCGACCTAAAGAAACATTGCTCATGCAGAAGTCAGTTTTCAGGTTTTCACGGTGAGGTGGTTACAGTGCGATTCTGTAACCACCTCACCGTGAAAACCTGAAAACTTAGGTGAAGTGAGCGTGGAGTGAACTGTCAATAGTGTCAATTCCTAGCAAAACAAACCCACATCACCTAAGTTTTCACGGTGAGATTTTTACAGAATCGACCGGCAGACCTGCTAGTCAGCCGAGTTAGAAACAGCGGGTTCATTGCGTAACACACTAACAGTAGCAATGGCGTTAATTTTGACAGTTAAACAGCGGGTTAATTGCGTAACACACTAACAGTAGCAATGGCGTTAATTTTGTCAGTTAAACAGCGGGTTCATTGAGACAGGTGCCGCACGCGGCGTCGTATTAGAATCGATTTGATTTTCCCATCACTGAAACTAGTTAGTGATGGGCGCCATTTTTTTCATTGATTCATACAGATCGTGATACTTGCGTTATCTAGGTCTATTTATATCTGTGTGTAAAATACTATAAGTAACAAAAGTTAATCAAAACATCATGGTTATTATTTCATTTCTTAAGTACTACTTACATGCTGCTAGTAACGGAAAGTATCCACTATTGCAGTAGCAACGGGTCCTAAGGCAAGTAACTTTAGGAAGATACTAATAATATCAGATGATTAAACTATAATTTAACAACATGATTGATGAGGATGACACATCAGATGTCTCTTAAACCGGCGACCAGCAGCTGTTACGTTCGACAATTTAATTTATTCCCAAAGTGTTTATGAGAGGGGCGAACTCCACTGTACAATGTTGTGACGACAGCTCTAATACCGGGTTTTCTGAAGAGGGGTACCTACGGACTTTTGTAGAGAATATTATTCTAATTACACCTTTCGGTTTCCCCACGATGTTTTTCTTCACCGTTCCGTTCATTTTCTGGTTCTAGGCAAAACATTTCAAAGACAAAGGCATATTATTAATCAGCCTTTAAAATGATTCCATTGATGGGACGCAAGCCTCCTCTATGTGAGAGGCAGAGGGCCGTACTCCACACGAGCCTATGCAGGTAGGTAGATGTCATATGTCTTCGAATTTTTGGTTCTAGGACGTGCCGGTTTATTCTTTCAAAGACAATGTGACATACGCTAACACGAAATGGGTCCGCGTAGTACATTACGACTCGCGTCCTTGCACAGAGAGGTGGAATGGGTCTGAAGTGTCCCAGCAGTGGGAATATTATGGGCTAATTATGATTATCCTCTGAAAATCTATAACCTCAGTAGTTGAAAAGGTAGTAAAGTCATCACCAACCAGTCAACAAAGGCTGAGTTCTGTTAGCTAAACACTGACGTAAGCTGCGTTCTATTTACCTATAACATACATACTTACATAATGTCGCACCTTTATCCATGGGGGTAGGCAGAAACTACAGAACGCCATCAGCTACGATCTATTATTATTGATCGTTAAAATAAATCATATTAATACATTTTATATTTTTATCAATCCTTACATACTCCTAATGATTCGTTTACGTTCATACGTCTGGACTAGAGATGTAACGGATGTCGTTTTACCGGAACCGGAACCGGAGTCGGAGGTTTTAAATTTGATTGATCGGAATCGGAACCGGAATCGGAACCGGATTCGGAACCGTAACCGGGGCGGAAGTAGAAGAAAGATGTGTTAAGGGGACATTAAAACATCTTTCTTCTACTTTCTTCTAACATCCACAAACAAAACAATAAACTGAGACTTCGAGCGCGAGCGTGTAGGTATAAAATAAACAAACATTACCCTGCCGACAAGTTAAAACTTGATTGTAGGCGCTCTAGCCACGTGTATCGCTGCGTTTCGAACTTCGGTCTAACTCCGATTCAAAATTATCGGAACCGAAATCGGAATCGAAGGTGTAAAATTAATCGGAAGTTCCGACTTTTCGGAATCGGAACCGAAGCTCCGTAACATCCCTAGTCTGGACATTCACGCACCGCGCCGGTTGCGAGTAGTATTTGTGTTTTCTATGTATTGGATTTGTGCCTGGTTGATGTAAAAAGGCTCGTTAAATAAGGTTTATCTATTCATACACGAAATATCTTAGGGGTAATTGTATTCATCATTACGAACAACTTTTACTATGGGACCAAACCTTTTTTTCTTTTTTTTTTCGTGGGGAAATCCTCCTCCGTCTGGGAAGAACGGAGGGTCATGTCGGACACCTGCCGACTAAAACCCCACTGTTCCTTCTAGTACCATGAGTCGGGGGGCCGGGAGATACTTGTACATCCGCCACGTCCGCTGAAATCGCGAAAAAAAAAATCAGCTGTTCCCCACATTTATGTTCGCATAACTCGTCAAAATGTATAGAACAGTAGCTATATTTTTTTGCGATCTCTGGTTTGGTCCTGTAGTAAAAGTTGTTCATAGTGAGTACAATGACCCCTTCAGATATTACGTGTATTATTAGATAGACCTTACATAGTTTGGATGGCTAGGCTGGGTGACATGGGACGTAATCAAAACTGGCAATATGCGGCTTTACTGCACACCTTTGCCAAACCCTTCGTGAAATACAGGCATGAAGTTATGCCCTATTTCATTATCATCATCATCAGCCTATAGAAGTCCACTGCTGGAAATAAGCCTCTCCTAACATAACATCATTATACACTAACATGTAAACTCGTACATATATGTACACACTTAAAAACCTAAACTTTTAATTCATTACACAACATATTATTACCTACACTATGATAATCAAGTAATCCAGTAGACACTACACAAATATTTATTAAGTTTAAAATTTTAAAATCTTTTTTTCTGTCGGTTTTTTTTTTTAAAGTAAGTAACTGTGGGTACTTACCACCTTTATAATATACGCGCCGCACTATGTAGGTACCATTTTGTTGAAACTCAGATGTGTCTTCTCGACATCCGTGTGTCACTAACGGGATGCAGCAGAATACCAGCGTCAGGTATTGTACCTGGCATATGCTGAGCTGGACTCCCATTTGGTGCAATCATAAGACACACACCGCCCAGTAGTGATCGACGTTATTGATGTTTATGAGCTAGGTGTCTATGGTTCATTTTATCTTTTTAATCTTTGTTATTTTTAATTTTTTTTTTCTCACCTTTTTTAATGTTTTTAATACCTGTATTGTGTCTTTTGTTGCACTTAATAAACGTTTTATCTATCTATCTATCTATCTATCTCCTATTGCACGCCATTCAACTCGATTTTTGGCAACTCTCATCCAGCTGCTACCAGCCATCCTGCGGAGATCGTCGCTCCACCTAGCCTGAGGGCGTCCCACCTTACGTTTACCGATTCGCAGTTTCCACTCAAGAACACGTCTACCCCAACGATCGTCGGTTCAATGGATAATATGGCCGGCCCATTGCCATTTCAGCTTTCTTATTCTGTGAGCTATGTCGACAACTTTGGTTCTCTGCCGGATCACCTCGTTGCGGATTCGATTCCTCAGAGTGATGTTCTATTTAATGCGTCCAAATATGGATAAAAATATTTAAGCATTCTATATTAGTTTCTCAGCAAAAATAAATACTTAGCGCTAATACGACAAACCCGGCTAAAGCCAAGGCCTTACAAAAATGTTTGAATATTCATGAAGGAGAGTTGGGTCGCATTTACCAAATTAATACGGAACTGTAAGAATATCTCCCAGTTTAAATAGCTAATTTGTTTCAATATACTAATTATTATATACTTTAAATATTAAAAAGTCTTGGTCCTGGTTCCTATGTCTACAATCCGTGTTTATTATAAGGACAAGCACTAATAATGATGCTGGGATGGCTTAATCAGTGAAGACAATAGTTACCAAGGTCTTATTCTAATTGGTGTGAATCTAGGGTATGCATAAATCATTATTATTAAAGGTCTGGAAGTTCCACAACAAGGCAAAGGCGTCTCTACTCACTTTCACTTTAAAGTTCTTGTTACTGCCATCTCCGTCTGGGCGTGCTGCGATGTCGCTTGCCATTGAGGCGAAAGCGCCAGGGTAGCCCGCGAAACTCAAATTTTCTTACGTTTTTTGCAATCTGCTGGTCAGTATTAGGTAAGTTGTATGTAGGTACGTAGATTAAAATTATGATTCGCGACCGTGACAAATATGTATTTACAGAATTACAATCATGAAAGTCATCAACACAACTCTCTAAGACCAAGTAATTCTATTGAATGACTATTTCATGAAATCTTGATCTTTAGGATTATACTAACTTAACAAGTTGTATTACTGATTCTAATGATTATAATTCTGTAAATATTATATTTGTTACAGTGGCGAATCATATTTTTGTCAACGTACACCCAGACATGAGCTGCAAATTGCAAAAAATCTAAGAAAATTTTAATTTCGCGGGCTGCCGTAGCGCTTCTCCCTTAAGAGGGACCCATTGGGTCGTAAGTTTGGCCCATTGATCATCTGACATGCGGCAGATGTGTTCAGCTCAATTCTATATTAGCGTGGCAGCTTACCAAGTGACATCAGTTATCTTTGTGATGAAACCGATAGTCGTATTCCTAACGTCTGTCTGCATTGATAAAATATTTCCAAATAAAAGTCTTAATATTCGCTCTGATTCAAGTTTATGTTAAAAGTATCAAAATAATACAAGCCAACATTTTATTTATTACCACTGCATTGGGTTATAATGACCTAGATTATAGGCGTGACTTTGTAAAAACAGCTCTTAGTTCTAAATTTTGAATATAAAGTTCTCCGTGATGAATAAACAAATATGTTTACTTGAAACTTAGGGCATTAGGGTCGCGGTCTAGATTGTTTTCTTCGAAAGTCAAGTAGATTGATAAGTTCTTTTAACATCATAACATTACTCCTGTAATCCCTGAAGGGTTAGGCAGCGATGTACTTTGATACTCACACATAAAGATAACTGGCGAAATGCCAGTTATCTCTTTTTCGTGCACTCGACTTTAAACACTCTGCTTAGTGCCGAGAGTTGAAAATCTAACTGAGTGTTTTCTCGACGCGATGGAATGCGCTCTGTGTGATTCAATGCTCGGCTCAGATACAGACATATGAAAAATCCAGTGCGCGAAAGAAAACGTCGTGTAATAAAATACCCCGTGCGAACCTGCGTGGTAATTGTGTAATACATTAAGGTTTATTCAAATGTGTGTTTCCAATGGGGATTGTCCAAAATTTCTAACCATTATATTTTATTTTATTTTTTGTAAATTTAGAGCATTTTGAGAAATTAATTTGAATATTTTGATGATTGGCTCAATAGTTATTTAAAAAAAATATTTAATTATTTTAAGTTTTTAAGGTAGGTGACGTCATCAGTGGCATAAAGATTAAGTGCCGTTGCCTTACTAGTACAGTCAGTTTCAGAGAAATAGTACCCCTCCAAGACTTAAAGATTATCGCCCGAGCACGCTCGGGCCCGCGTGTCACGTGAGCCTTGAGCAGCTCCCTCCCCCGCCGCCGCACCCATCTCGTGACCCACCGATCCGCCTCAAATATTATTTGCAATATGGTATTTTATCGGCTTCCTTCTGGCCGAACCGTATAGATACCAAGAATAACTTACAAAAAGACACTGCGTGCGACTAAGATACGAACCCACATCGCGAGATCATCTAGACCGCGCCTTATACCACTAGGCTATTGGCTCAGTTAGCAATCTTAACGAAAATTCGAATAGCATTACTCCTTTTATCGAACAAGGTTATTAACGGTCTAATCTTCTAGATATTAAGGTTTAAATTTTAACTTCCGTGTTATATTTAATACTAGCACCTTACCGTCTTGTTTTACAAAATGCAATACGCAACTCCTCTATTAACTAAAACATAAGGTTGAAATTAGCATAGATTTCTTGTTTGGTTGAACAGAATGTGTTGATTCCGATTGTTGCACTACCCTCATTTTACTTCAGAAACTTAACTGCTGTATGAACTGCGAGTTAAGGTTGAATTTAGTATGACTATTCTTCGCCTTATTTACTAAACTGTGATTGAGGGTATTTTTACTTTTCAAATGGTTTCATTTTCGTGCCGATTCGCTTGTGTGTAATTATCTTCATCGTAATTTATTATCCAATTTATTAAGTTTTTGACCAGTTGATTCTATTAATCGATGGTATGGTTCGATTAACAACTTTATTAAAGGCTAAAATTGTAGTTCTGTGGGAAAAGGAACAAAACATAAAGAAAATAGCACGAGATATAAGCATAACGGTAAGATTTACGTTATTCTTACACATACCTATTTATTGTTGCATTATTGCTTACAAGTTGGATTTTTTTTTATGTATTTCTAATATTATTATTTTCATTACAGAGAAAAACAGTTCGTAGATGGATGGATACAAAGGTATCAAGCGACGGGTGATATGAAATGTGATCACCAAGGCCCTCGCCCGATTGCTTACACTGATGAATCGAAGCGACAACGTAATATGTATTGTGAAAGTTCACTCAGTGGCACCCTTCAAAACTACGCGTTCAAATGCTGACTTCAAGAAGTGTTAGACAGTGACGGCCATGCTATCCGTTATTAATAGGCAACTCGGCAGATTGACTGTGTAACTTATTTGATAAAAATGCATTGGAACATTTATATGAGCAAATGACGTCAAGTGTTAATCATTCCCAATATCATTCCATAATCAGTGGGATCATTATCTCGTAGTCAATCAAAAAAAAACAACCTTTATTATTATGAATCCAGTTCTTGTTTAAAAGTAGTCTTGTAATGTGTTAACGATGCACCATCTGACCTCACATATTTTTCTAATATTGTGTTTAATAAGGGTTATCAGAAAATGTGATAAAAGAGAAAGATGTATATTGCTATACTGTTATAGTTTAGCATGTTGGTTCTTCCTCTGTAATTCACAGTTTCTAGAAATATCTATAAACGAACCGTTATCTAATGTTAAACGTTCTAAACCAAACTAGGGTATCTATTTTGTGTTTAGTTAATATTCTAAGTATAATAACCCCAATTTAACACAGATAGAAATCTGTATATTCAACCAGGAAGTGGATTCCATGAAGTCCTAGAAATGTAATAAAAAAAATAAATGAATATTGTTTATGCAAAATGCTAAGCTTTTATTACAAACCTCCATTTGATTTTTTAATAATAATTAACGAAAAAAACAAAACTAACTACTAAAGAAACTAAAAAATAATAATAAAGGTAAATTAATAAAATAAAAAAAGTCTTCTCAACCGCGGATTGAACTCGAGACCATCGTATCGTTAAGCCGCAGTGTTAACCACTAGACCAACATGCCAGTTACGATACATTTCAAAAAACTTAAGTAGGTTCGATGTCATTTCCAAGGGGTAAACGTTTCTATGAAGCGTGCTGTACATAATTAAAAATTTTAATCTGTCAGCACAACGTCAACAATGTCACATCTGTCAAAGTGTCAATAGGCCGAATAGACGTCTTGAATAATCGAATCCTAGCTTAGTGTATTTATTTACAAATGGTTTTTTTATGTGTAAGTGTCCTCCAAGGAATATACTACTCTCTATCGTCACTAGAACAATCGACGCGGCGACTTAGAAATAGAATAATAACGCACGCGGCGACATTATTACATACTATTATTGCTGCAAGTTGGAACAAAGCACTTCCTGTATTCCATAACTCTTCCAGTATATTAAATATTGTCGAGTGTTGAAATAATGTATGTAATATAATAATGAGATATAAACAAGAATGTTTATATTTTTGACATATTTATAATAATTTGACATTTGTCAGATTGTTGACAATACTTGCCTCTTACTTTTTATTTTCTGAGGCAACGATACAAAACTGTACGGCCAAAGACGTACGTAAGTTGAAGGGCAAAGAAGGTCAATCGTATTTTATCAAAAATATCAACAACATATGAATATTTTTCAAAATTAATTAGTCCGTAATGATCAGTAACGCTATTCCTCGAAATGGTTTTTCAATTACAACATTTTAAAAAATATGAACAATGCCCATTGTTGTTGTTTCAAGTTAAACAAATATCAATGTTATTTTAGTGGTAATTATGTTGATTTCAGAATGACTAGCGCTATTTAAAAAGTTATAAAAATGTTTGAAGTAGTAGCGTAAACTGAACTCTATTGTGTGGGTATTAAAGTTATTTTTCCTAATACTCATATTTGTTTACAGTTTGACAAATAAATCGAACGGTGATTAGCAATGGCTTTTATTATGACGGTTAGCAACATGTATTGCGTTATTTACGTTATTGAGCAGAATTTTTCGAACATAATTATGAAGCAATGGATTTAACAATAAACTTCAAAATGAATCAGATTTTGAGTTAAAGTTTGTTACGCTAAGCAAGTTTGACTGGTCCTTATAATAAAACCGGATTGTGGACCTAAGGACCAGGACCAAGTCTTTCTAATTAATATCTAAAGTATATAATTAATATACAGAAACGAACAAGCCATTTAAACTGAGGAATATTCTTAGTTTCATATTAGTTTGGTAAATGAGATCCATCTTTCCTTCATGAATATTCAAACATTTTTGAAGGGGTTCGTTTTAGCCGGGTTTGTCGTTTTAGCGTTAAGTATTTATTTTTGCTGAGGATCAAATACAGACTGAATCCTTAAAAAACCTTCTCATACTCAAATTTCTTAAATTTTTCGAACATTTGAAGCAATGCATTATCACTTCATAGTTATTCAGATTGTCATTGAAAGTGTGTTACGCAATTAGGATGCAATTCCCATGCCATCAACCAGATACAAATGCTGGGCAAAAATCTAGCTTATCGTCGTTGCGCGTTATTTGAATTTTGAATTGTTGTTTTCTTATCATTTGTTGTATTCTGGACGCTTTTAACGCGTAAGTCTTTTTTACATCGTTCTCACATATAATTATAAACTCACATTAATAATGTAACTAATATTTTTGTAAAACTATAATTTATTTAAAAGAGTGTCCATGGAGTTTCTTGCCCGTTCTTCTCCATAGGTACCTACGCTTTGGAATGGGCAACTAGCTTCATATTTTCTGACTGACCGACTTTTTGACAATTCAAAAGTGCCTGTAAATGGTTTAATTGAAATAAATGCTTTGAGTTTGAGTTTGAGTTTGAGCGCGTGGAAAAGTCGCTATGTGTTATTTAGTTATTTTCGGTTCTTCATGCAGTTTTAATCGTTATTTCAATACACACATACTGTATAAACAGCTATGTGATAAGTGCAATATTTAAAGAGTTAAGGAATGTAGCTATGTGATATTCCTACATTGAAAGTTCCGTGTAAACACGCTAAGTGTTATTATTCATATGGCTCAAATAAGTTCACTAAAAACAACGCAACGACGTTATGTGATTCTTTCAGTAAATTCATCATTTGTTCAATTAAAGAAATTATAATTCCATTGCCATTTTTACTTAGAGCATTTATTTTTTCACTAGCAGCGCCCCGCGGTTTCTCCCGCATAAGTTTCGGTCCCATGGGAATATTGGAATAAAAACTATGCTATGTCTTTTCCCGGGACTCAAACTAGCTCTAATACCAAATTTCATCTAAAGCGGTTTAAGCGTGAAGAGGTAACAGACAGATTGACACACTTTTACATTTATAATATTGGTATGGATAATAAAAACTAAAACCCTGTATTGTTCTGACGAGCTTCGTTTAGTAAAAGTTGTACCTAAATTAAATAACATCAGCAAAAAAGTCTCTTTGTATAAAATCTGAACTAGGTCAGACACACGAACTGTAAAGAAACTTCATCGCAGTAAGATACTAACTTTATCCGGGCTTTGTAATCATTTGGATAAATTGTGAACTTCCTAGGGACCTGGAGTAACAATGCGGGGATGTCTACAAACGCAAAATTATTTTGCATAACTTGGGCACCTGTGACCCCTTTCTCTTAAATTATATTTAGTCGGTCTGCTAGATGGCGCAGGAGTAGGGGTGGGCCAGTGGTAACGGCCACGGCTTACGAGTTGGAGGTCGTAGGTTCGACCCAGAAAAGCGCTGTACTTAGTGTAAATTATTTCATCACCACTGCTCACGGTGAAGGAAAACATCGTGAGAAAACCGACATGTCCTAGAAACAAAAATTCGTTCGTAGACATGTCACATCTACCAACCCGTACTAGGCCCACTCCCCCTCGAAGAGAGAAGGCCAGTGTCCCAGCAGTGGGAACAATATAGGCTGATTATGATATAATTATTTGAACGGGCGTGTGGTTAAATAATAATAACAGCCACATGGATCCATCTATCACGTTAAGCTATGCCTGCCGCGGTACGTCCGTGGATGGGTGATCTTTTCTTACCAAGACCCCTCAGTGGCTTTTTTTTTTGAGGATGGGAAATCATCAATTGACCCGCTCTGAGTGGAGCGGAAGGGAGTGTCAGACTCTTACTGACTAAAACCCACCCGTGTTCCTTCCTTAGCCCTTTATGTTCCGGACCAGCGGTAACCCTTTCGGACAATCCCGCGGATCCGGTAGGCTTCGGTCCTGACGTGCCTCTTCGCTGATGCTGACATCGCTTTGAGGTGAACACGTACGCGCCGTCAGGCACGAGCCTGCCGGTCGATTCTGTAAAAATCTCACCATAAAAAACTTAGGTGAAGTGAGTTTGTTTTTGCTAGGAATTGACACTATTGACAGCTCACTCCACGCTCACTTCACATAAGTTTTCACGATGAGATTTTTACAGAATAGCACTGCTGGTCCTGATCGGACGGTAAGCTACCCCTCCATGACTGGGAAAGCACTTTGAGCCGGTGGCCCCGGCTGTCATTCATGGATCTTTGACAGTTGTTACGGGTCGTCAGAAGCCCGAAAGTCTGACAACCAGTCTTACCAGGTAACTGGGTTGTGCAGGTCAGATCGACAGTCTCTCCATGTAAAATACTGTTATTCAGTTGCATCCGGTAAGACTGGAAACTAACCATAACATTGTTGGGAAAAGGCTTGGCAGATGATGATGAAATCATTCAACTGCCGATATTTTTCAAAAATGTAATGTTAAGACTACGCGTGGACGTGTTAAAGTAATAATAACAAGATAACAAACGGCATTAAATTATTTCATGACTGTGATTATTACCGATCATGTAAATTAGCAGTCAGAGTTAAGAAAGTTAAAGCTAGTATGACTCCAAGAGTCAATTTTACAAAGACTGAAAATAGGAAATCGCAATCACCTACTACTAACCCACTTTACAAACCAAACAACAACAATACAAATAAAAATAACCCTCAAATAGAAAAAAAAAACAAACATACACGGTACTTCAATTTGTAAGTATGACCTAAGCTCAAACATTGTGCCAGAGTAGTTTGCGTAACTTGGTGGTCCCATAGTAACATCACAAATTAAAGATACAGAAGGACGACTCCATGTAACGAGCGAAAACAGACGCACGCACACATAGACGCGTACGTGTAGCGAACTCAAATGAATGCCAGCCACGAAAGCGCTTGCATTCGCTGTACGTGAAGCGTGTCTATGAGATCATGCATTTTTGCTTAGTACTCATACACGCGTCAATGGTAGAGGCAGCTGCAGCCATCGACGAGTGTTGTTATGCGTTTACGCCTATCGTTCGTGTTTATAAACGTCGACGCGTGTCGACGGCTGCAGTTGCCTCTAGCGTTGACGCGTATCCCTCGCGTTGAGCGAGTGAGTACGGTGCTCAAATACACGAGCGGCATTTTGTTGACGGCTGCATTTGCCTGTGTATGCACTTAGGCTACCTCGCGGTAGTTTCCTTCTGCGAAACGGTCGTCTCGCAGAAGGAGGCTGCGAAAACGGAGATGAAGATCTCGTCCACTCACCCAGCCCGCAGCAGGCGGACCAGGCATCGGCGGAGGGTGGACAACGCCTTCTTCTAGCACCCGTAAATGGGTGCAGGGGCGACGGACTCGGGGAGGGCCGTCGCCCCCCACACATCAGGACCCGAGGTGGCGGTGCGTAGTGTTCCACGCACGCCCCTGTTAGACGTCGTTGGGGGAGTCAAACACTCACTCCCCCCCTGACCCGACGAGCCCTCAGCGGCGGGCCGGCACCAGTCGGGGGTTGCGGAAGGATTTTACGTTCCCGCGACCCCCGGCGTAGGTATGAGATGGAACACCCGGGGTGGTTTTTAGTCAGTAAGAGTCTGAAAGACCCCGCCGCCCGCCTCATAGCGGCGTACATCCATGATGACTTTCCACTCCGGAAAAAAAAGGTAGGCAACCTTCTGTGCCTGTATATTCAGTGGTAATAAGAACAAAGTGCAACTAGGAACGTTTATACAAGAACTTTCCTCGTATGGTGCAGTTTTGGTACCCTATTGTTTGTAGAAATTACTTCGTAATAACTGTTCGTTAGTTATTGCTTATTTGATTTTGGTTATAACTAATAATATATTCGTACGCGCTGTGGTATTGACTTAGAATAATCTTGGTTAGTGTTTTTGGACAAATGGTTTTGGTTAAATTAGAGAAGTTTGTTGATGTTGTTGAGTTCGGTACTATGTTGATGACTGTTGGGAAAGAGATCGAAACAGTGCCAAATTATTAATTATAACTATGTATAAGGCTTGCTTATTTTAAGTCTGTGAGGAAATGTGATCCAAACTATGCTAAAGAATCGAATCATACATATTTTAATCACGAAAAGAAATACATATGGCACTCTTAGCATTTAGCACTGCTAAAAATCAATGTTCATGATTGCATCTACCACTGTTTGTCTCTGCATCACCCAAAGGTTGACTGGTAGAAAATGCCTATGGCATTAAGTCCGCCTCTGTACATTTATGTGCTTGAAGTATTAAATAAATAAATAAAAACCACTCAGCTACAAGTCACAAGGGTAAAAAATACATGTTTATATATTTAAGTCTTCTTTATTACTTTACCTTTAGATCGCTTATCAAATAATTCAGTTTTCAAGCTAGGTAACTGGCATATAAAATGGCATATATACTGGCATATAAACTGCTGGGATCAATCTCTTTTGCTTTAGTTATCATGTCTGCAAAAAGTTACAAGCAAAGAAGATGAAAGAATCGTCATCATAATCATCCATAGCCAGACTATAAGCCTCCCTTTGCTTGTGACAATTCTCATGCTCGTGTGCCAGCTTCATCCAACTTTTACTTGCGATGGCAAGAATCCTCTGCCTATCTCACCGCCAGAGGATCAACATTTCTGATTCCGGTCCTTGGACGGCACCAGAAGACATCCTCAGAGACTAATACACTGGCGATTTGTGGGCGTATTTCCAGCGTGCGTACCGACCACGCCATTTGTGCGCAACGTCCAGTCACATTCTATTGACGTGAGTGTATAAGAGAGATCGAGACAAACGAGTGTACAATATTGTGAAAACGCAGAGAACATGTCGCGTAGTCATAGCTAGCTCACTTCGCATCCGCGGAAACACGTTCACAAAACGCTTCGCTGGAAACATGCTGAAAAATCATCAGTGTGATAATGCTCTACAAAGAAACGTAGATTAGACCAGTGAAGGTATTCGAACTAACATAAAACATCCAACCTTAGCTTACACATTCAAATAGAATCCGACCATTTTAAAAATACATAATTCAGACAAGAATTAATTCCAACTACCCGGAGAATTTGAATGAAGTTACAGGTTGATGTTGCAAGGGAATTAGAGTAGCTACCTGAACAAGTCTCATTTAAATTTCATATTGAAGTTGCATCTACCTTTATTCCAGGCTAAAGTTTGCCCGACTTTGCGCAAGGGCGGAGTGACTTTCTTTTACGAATTTCTTTGCATAATAATTGGCTTAGTACTTTAAGGCCTGGATTAATTCGCAGCGGTAAATGCGTTAACTGTGTTTTGTTTTAATGCTTTGAATTCTCCTTAATTACTTTCTAGGGCTGTCTGATATTTTTAACTTGCAGATTTTCTTTTGTTCGGATTTTGGGAATTTGGCTTTGTGATTACATTCAATTAAAATGTGTTTGAAATATTTTGAAGTTTCAAGAAAGGTCTCTGATTTTCAATGGAAATTCTCGCAGAGTTTATTAAAGATTTTTTTAAATTCACAGCTTTTGCCATGCCATAACTCTGGATAGCTGTCTCAACGTTAATTAAAAAATATTGATAAAAAACTAGGTCTATCCGAGCGAAAATATATGGAAAAAACTTGAAATACTGCAAGTTCTTTCTCACAAGTTTCGTAACACCACCAAATTACCATCAATTTCTATCCTACATTCCTCACAAGCAAAACACTTGACTTACTTCCCTGACAAAAAGAAATCGTTCCCGTAAAACAACATGCAGCACAAAGCTAGCATTCGTCAAGTAAAACAAGACGTGTAATCCATTAAGCTTTGTATGTTTTGGAGAAGTTGGAGCAAGAAGCGAACTTCCGAGCAATTTGGCCGCACAGACACAAAATAGACCTACCTACAGAAGGTCGGCTCCGTACAACCAGCGAAAACTGGCGCACGCACACCATAAGTAGACGCGTACGTACGGCGATCTCAAAGAAATGCCAGTCGAGATAAGATAATATACGAGTATGATATATTTATTTCCTCCAACATGTAGATAAGAATAAAAATGTACATGGAGGATAACATTAAAAAAAAAAACATGTAAGTATACAAGAATAAAAATGTACAGACGCCAGCACATCAAGCTACCCGAAACTGGCAAATCTTGCCAATCAACCTTGAACCTTATGCTTTAGCGATAAAGTTGAAAATCTATTAAATAAATTTTACAGATTGTAATAGCTTGATGTGCTGGCTTCTGTACATGGAGGATAACAAAAAAAAAAGTGGGCCGTCGGGGGAGAAAGTCCCGTCAGGATCAAAGTTCTGTACGCACTCGTATATAATAGAAATACAAAGAGAAATATGGTAGAAATCGTCACGTAAGGAAAAATCCTTGACGACGAATGACGATTTGTAACATTTTTCTCCTACAGCATACTGCGATAAGGTATTTTGTACCAAAAACAAAGGTTAATTTTCACTGAGTGTGCTTGCGTTCACTGTATGTAAAGCGTGTATATGTGTTCATGCGTTTCCTCTCGTTGTGAAGAACCGACCTTCTGTATCTTTCTATTTTGTGATACAGCGCTGCAGCGACGCCTGTGAGCGTTGGTGTAACGTGTGGCTGAAAGTTGAGAAGATTGCGTGAGTATGTGGGTTAAAAAGTCATTAGGGGTTGTTTTTGGTTTTCTTGATTTATAATTTTCGTTCTAGAAACGCCTTTATTAGATTTATTAGGAAGTAACGGTACCGCGCTTAAAACAAGAGTCATTAGAAAATGACGAGATGGTTCTTTTGAGTGAGAATCATCACTCATAATATGTATGTTTTAATGGATGTTGTCGGTTTTCATTTAACCCGCCTGCCTTCAAGTCAAGAGTGTAGTAGCATCTTCTGGGCACGCTCGTTCCATTATAGACCTAATCCATCGCTTTCCATGAGACGTGATCGAAGTCAAGAGCAGGCCCAGTCAGTAATAAAAAAAGAAGACATTATTTATTTTCACAACATTGACTTAGATAATGATCACATTGAAGATTTGCTTACATTTATCAATCGTTGTCGCTTTGATAAATCAAAGAAGAAGAAGAATAAATGGTTTTTAAAAAAACCATTTATTCTTTTTAATTCTTCAGGTCTATCGAGTTTTTTTTTTCAGCGCTTTTGTGCATTTCTTTACTTAATCAATTACCCACATTCTATATCTTGGCAATGATAAATGATTTTATTTCTGTAACTAGGTTTGTACAGACTAGCACATCAAGCAACTACAATCTGTCAAATTTCTTCAATAGATTTTCAACTTTATCACTAAAGCTTATGGTTCAAACCATAAGGGCAGGGCTTTTTAGTACTTGCCTGGATTTTGTGGTGGTCGATGTGTGTTATGTTGTTATGGTGTGGTTTCTTTATTTTATTTGATTTTTGTGTGAGTTTATTGTTTTTGTATGATCTATTACATTATTATTAGCTTCTGCAAGATGACTTCTTCATTTAATGTGTCGTATTTCTTTCCTCGTGCTTTTTTGCGCTTGGGAATATATAGCATTAATGTTACCACTACAGCGATATATAAATCGATACTCATACCTGCACTTACTGTAGCATCAGAGGGACGCGTACTGTATCAGTATTTAATAATCTGAGACTTACTTACTACTTGACTTACTTTTTTATAGCGTAATTATTATGATGTTTATAATAATAAAATTTTTAAATTCTTGTCATTTGGCTTGTCAGCTAGACCTACCGCTTGCCGTTTTTTTATTCTCGTTTTTAGATATCTTATAATATAATGCCATTATCTTATCAAACAGGTTGCATGCCACAAAACATGCAGATCATAATCTCAGTACCTATCGTTTATTGTTGTTTTAAATGGAATATTTTTGTATCTGATGCATAATAGGAGAATACTTGTAATGCTAAAGTATTATATCTACGTCCGTCCCGTTTTCTTTCTTTGTTTCACCACTATTAAGGGTTATTTGTGAACCAATAAAAATCGTCTGTTACTGTCTAGACAGAAGAGACAGGGCTGATGCGAGCAGTGGTGGCCCAGTGGTAATAGCCGTTACTTTTGAGTCGTAGGTCGTAGGCTCGAAGCCAGACAGGCGCTTTACTTTGTGTAAATTATTTAAGAATGAAAAGAAAAAGAAAATTTGTTTATTCTGCATAAACAGTACCTACGCCCATTACAAATAAAAAAAAAGACATAAAATATACACATAAAACGCAACGTAGTCAAAAGCCTCGTACTCAAGCATGTATTAAAATGTTGACAATTTTGTCCATTGCGATTTCATCACCACTACTTTCGAAACGGTGAAGGAAAACATCGTGGGGAAACCGGCATATCCAAAACCAAAAATTCGAAGACGTGACATCTGCCAACCCGTACTGGGCTCCCGTTGATTACAACCCACTCCCTTACCGAGAGCAGGCCTGTGTTCCAGCAATGGCTGATTATGATGACTGCCTGGACAGCTACCATTACAGTTCTAAACGAACGCAATCAAATCTCTCGCAATTTTGCTCCAAAACTAAGGTTTATTCCAACTCAAATACAATTAATAGAACAACCAGTTAAAATAAAGCTGGTCCAAGATGGTTAACACTCAGTTAAGTTAATTAAGAGTCAATTGTATAGTTAAGGAGACAAATCTGTTAGTTATTTCGCTGAAAGATGAAGTAATTGCTGTTACTCGGTACAGACTGGCTTGTTGGAACAATGAGAAATGTTTTAAAGATTTGTAGTATAGAGTTAAGGGTCAATTGGTTTCAAGGTTAATTCATTAAGTATTTTTGGTTTGGCAAATAATAATTATGTTCTTTCATTCTGTTTTGTACAAGAATTTGAATAGAATGATGTTTCGGTTGTATTAATGTTTTTAGATGACGAACCTACATGAACGCAGCATTTATCATCTGCAAGCAAACTATCCCAAGTGATATCTAAGTATATTGTTCTTATTACAGGTCGATGCATACTTTATGGCTCGGAACATGAGGCGAGTCGCTGCACAGAAACAAATTTACGTGTTAGTTAGCGGGGGTGAGGGGTGAGGAACAGTGCAGTGAGTAGCATACTTCAGAGCCGCCATAAAGTTCATTGCAACATTGTTGTCGTGGATCACAACGGCACGTCGACTTTGACATGAAATTGTTGAATTATGCGGGCTTTACACAGGTGAGGTGACTTAAGCCGCAAGTTTCAAAGTAGAATAGGTTTCGACTTTTGTCGTACGGCGACAAGTCGCATGCGGCGGGAGACTAAAATCGACCCCGATAATGCTCAGTCGGAGGCGATCGCCCGCCGCATGAAGTTCGACATTTTGATGCAAAATGAAATAGTTACCTGCAATTTTTATCGACCTGTGTAAATGGGGTGGCGATTCGGGTCGTAAAGCGTTTTGGTAAACCACATGGCGAAAATCGACCTAGTATAAACTCCCCACACACACACATTCACACATTCACATTTTACCGTGCCCATAAGATCGTGAGACAGTCAAAAGAAAAACGATCATCAGTAAAGTTGTTATTTCAAAGTCGTTATGGGACGTGACAATGGTATATAAATCAGAGAAAACCTCACTGGACAACGTCTCCCTAGATATACTGGAACTGGCATTTACTACGCACAAAGAAAAGCTAGTAGATATGTGTTTACGACTATAGTCAGGCCGTTGAGAGATTGCGTTCCTGACAGTGTCAGTGCGACAATTCTAGTAGTTAATATAACATCAAATTTGCAAATCACGTATTCGTTTGTATGAAACTGACAGGCGTCAAGGACACATTCTCTCGTCGGTCGCATAATAAACACATTACCTTGACTCTCGTTTATAAAAAGTGTAAAAAGGTTTGTGCGAGAAACGAAAAACGATTCGAGTGCGAGAAAAGAAAAACGATTTGGAGTCAAACATTAATTTGATAATGCCTCCTATTTTGATGGGAACGGAATCATCGTAGAAAATTATTGCTTTTGGCTGGTGACAATGATGGGTGATTTGAGCCATAGATGTCAAGGCTCTGATCACTAGAAACCACGGGCATAAGCTCACAAAGCACTGTTTATATTTTTTTCTTTCCATATTCCTTTAAAACTGTGGCGGCATCTACATCGTCACATACGAACTACGCATCACACGTGCACACGACCGATGTGACGTTACGCAAAATCCTGCATCGCGCGAGAGTTCACCGTGCGACTAGCATATATTATTATACAAAATCGGGATATTGTTTAGATGCCAGTCACGCGGTAAACTTAATCAACATCAATCGTCGGGCAGTAGTGGTTGGAGGATCTTCCCGTTGCTATGGAGGATGAGTGAACTCTGTTCCTCATACCTCTATAAAACTATGGCCAACGATATCCATGAAAATGCTACCTTTATTCAAATAGAGGTTATTTTACGGCTGCAGTCTCTTCTAAAATTTTGATAGGTTTGTGTCGTCATACTCCTCTTATCGTAATTTATGGGGTCGGCGCAGCATGTCTTGGTCTTCTTTAGACTGCTTCTGAAGTTTAGTCATAACGATTACTATACCTACAGGTGTCTTGTCTCTCTCACTCTCTTTAACTATCAGTGCGGCCTAATTCCTGTATCTTTGAGAACGTTCGCATTCTATTTTCTATCTGTGAAAAAATTTCTAATTTACAGACGCCAGCACATCAACCTACCCGAAAATGTAAAATTTTTCCAGTCAACTTTGAGCCTTATGCTTTAGCGATAAAGTTGAAAATCTATTAAATAAATTTTACAGATTGTAGTAACTTGATGTGCTGGCGTCTGTACCTAAATTTTTAACCAGTTTTTGTCATTGATGGTCGCTGAGATGAGACTACGATTTGATTTTGAATGTTTTAGGTACGAGCATCAGACTTTAGGTAGTCTTTTATACTGAAAGAAATGTTTACATTCACGAAGAAACAAGTCTCTTCTAGGAACTTCTCTACGTCTAAAGTGAACTTTAACAAGAGCACACAATTAGGTGTCGCACGAGCGGCGCCACGTGCTGCACTTGTGTTGTTTTATCTCGTTACGTGTCAACTGGCTTAGATTTACAGCTTTGTTATTTTATTAGTGAATTCGTGCCCTTGTATATGTGTCTTTTTATCTCGACTCTACCCACTGGTAGCTTTAAACAATAGCTGATGTTCTTCTAATTTTGAATGTGGGTCCAGTTAACCAATAAAAATACAGAAAATAAATGATGTGGTCAACTGGACTCGCGGGTCCAGAAGCGATCGGGTCCATCTGACCGAAGACTCCTAGAGTGTACTGACGATGTTTTGACAGAGATAGAAATATGTGGAAATTTTTGCAAAAAGTAAACAGTGTGTGTTTGATTAAGTGAATAAGGGATAAAATAACTTGAGCTTTTAAGCATACACTGTGATCATCGATTCAATTCTCTTTACAGTATTGTTATCTCGCAAAACGACGCGCGCTTTATTTGTGGTTACCAAGTCTACAAACACGCTGTGGATGTATGCGTGAAGACGAGTATCATCAGCACAACATAACACACACACTTCCGACTTCGCCATTGTCTTGAGAGCCCCTGCGCTAACACACGTTTGGTAACCACAAATAATTGAAATATTCTAAAAGATAGAAAACTATTTTATTTGAATTTTTTTTTCAGTATTAAAATTCTCCAGGTGAACATTGACTACAACCACGAGATTTCACTTTTCCCTCTTTATAAATAGCAGTTTTCTCGAATTATAAGTAGCTACATAGGTACTGGTCAAATATACGCATTTTCCTACCGCTCTCAAAACGGCGAAGGAAAACATCGTGAGGGAACCGGCATGTCCAAAAACCAAAAATTCGTAGACATTTGTGATATCTACCAACCTGAACTGGGCCCGCGTGGTAGATTGCAGCTCACTCCCTCTCGAAGAGAGGATTATGCTCATCTTTTCAACTTAAAAAGTCATTAACAGAATCTTAAGAGTCTATATTATGATGTTTTGGTGATATTGGGCGATCTGGATATCGGTATCTGTAAGACTTGAGAGTTTGATATTTGGACACATTAAACTTGGACTTATAAACTTTAAATTTGCAGAAGCGAAAACACGATTGGATAAAAAAATCTCGATAAAAAAAAATAACGAAAAAACCTCGTTTTGCACTTATTTTGAGTTAGATCTCTGAAACCCTATGGAATTTAATGATGATTTTTAAACTAATAGATAGGTAATAATATTATCTCAAATCGTGCAGAATTATTTTTTTATTTTTCTACTCGTTCTCCTCGTAATTAGCAATCCAGTGATTTGGCGCTTGCGTCATTTTATTCTAAGCGAGCATACTCTCTTTCTGTCTCTTGTTTTGCACGCGGTAGTAATAGCGCTATCCTTTTCAATTTATTCAATCAGTCTGCTACGGCACCTGTTGGAGGACGAACCTATGTTTGACGACATTACAGAGAGAGGACTATTTTCGACATTTTTATTTTGTTTAGTGGTAAGTATTACCTACTGTAAAAAGGAGTTAAACCCGTTTGGTGTAAACATAATAAATTATTATCATTATTTAGTGTAAATAAAGATGGGCAAAAAGAAAACTCTCGGAAAACACGACACATGGTTGGCGCCACGGAACAGAAAAAACAGTTTGTTCCGTGGTTGGCGCAGTGGCTGAGCGATCGACTGCTGCGCTGCGTGTCGCGGGTTCGATTCCCGACCGGACAAATATTTGTATTGCCTACAGGTAGTTGTTCCGGGTCTGGATGTTTGTGTATGTGAATTTAAATGTTTGTAAACGCACCCACGATACAGGAGTAATTCCTAGTGTGGGACAACGTTTTTTAAAAAAAACAAAAACAAAACAAAACGTTTGAGGGAACAACTCCGTATTCTGAACGAAAGAAAGAAAAAAGTAAGTACAGACGCCAGCATGTCAAGCTACTACAATCTGTCAAATTTCTTTAATAGATTTTCAACTTTATCACTGAAGCATAAGGTTCAAAGTTGAATGGGAAAATTTGACAGTTTCGGGTAGCTTGGTGTGCTGGCATCTGTACCTAACTACCGATTTATATAACGGTATCAATTCTTTTATTTCCTTAGCTACTTAGGTATTTCGAATGTCTATTGCCTGGGGAAAAAAAGTAAGTAAATTTTTAATCCCCGTTAATATTTTTTTTACCTGGCTCGTTGGTCTAGCGGTCGCAAGCGCTACTGCTGAGCTGTGAGGTCCTGGGTTCGATTCCCGCACCTCTGCCCACCTCATCGGGCAATACAGGCGTGATGCTTTGTATTTATGTATGTAAATTTTAAATCGCATAATGTAACATAATTGAATCTTACCCGTACAATGAGAGGTCAGCTTATATACTGGAAATGTATAGCTTCATACGTAGCCGTGTGTACCTACCTATCTACCTATACATATAATGCGGGTAAAAATACAATAAGTATCAAAATAATATCATCCTAGTTCAATCACTGATATTTTTACTAATCAATATTACTTATTCAAACTGATGAATTTTATTTAAAGAAAAAAAAATTTGCCATGATGGCTTTCTCTTTTTTAGGGTTCCGTAGTCAAAAAGGAACCCTTATAGTTTCGCCATGTCCGTCCGCAGTTTAGCTCAGAGGCTCTTAGTACTATTAGAAAACTTATAATTTGGCATGGATATAATATGTACAGACGCCAGCACATCAAGTTACTACAATCTGTCAGATTTCTTTAATAGATTTTCAACTTTATCACTAAAGCATAAGGTTCAAAGTTGATTGCGAAAATTTGACAGTTTCGGGTAGGTTGATGTGCTGGCGTCCGTACATTATTAATCACGCCGACAAAGTGGTAAAATAAAATCTTGAAAAAAAAATTTTTTACGCTATCGGTTTTTTTAGGTACTCGTAAAGTGGGGATGTTTTTGAAGTGAAAACTTCTTTAGCATCGTTGTGATTTGAAATTTTATGTGTTTTTGTGGATCGATGGATGGATGGATCGATGGATCGATGGATCGCCGGATCGCGATGGATCGATGGATCGATGGATTGATGGATCGATGGATTGATGGATCGATGGATCGAAGGATCGAAGCATCGATGGATCGAAAGATCGAAGCATCGATGTATCGACGGATCGAAGCATCGATGTATCGACTGATCGACGGATCGATGGACCGATGGATCGATGGATCGATGGATGGATGGATCGATGGATGGATGGATCGATGGATCGATGGATCGACGGATCGATGGATTGATGGATCGACGTATCGATGGATTGACGGATCGATGGATCGATGGATCGACGGATCGACAGATCGATGGATCGACGGATCGACGGATCGATGGATCGATGGATCGACAGGTCGATGGATCGATGGATCCATGGATCGATCGATGGATCCATGGATCAACGGATGGATGGATCGACGGATCGATGGATGGATGGATGGATCGATGGATCGACGGATCGATGGATCGACGGATCGGTGGATCGACGAATCGATGGTTCGACGGATCGATGGATCGACAGGTCGATGGATCGATGGATCCATGGACCGACGGATGGATGGATGGATCGACGGATCGATGGATCGATGGATGGATGGATGGATCGATGGATCGACGGATCGACAGATCGATGGATCGACGGATCGACGGATCGATGGATCGATGGATCGACAGGCAATATTGCAGTTCTCGCATTTTTACTGACTTCAAAAAGGAGAATATTCTTTATTTGACGGTTTTTAGGGTTCCGTACAAGTTCTGTCAAGTGGCATATTATATGAAAGGGCTTTGGCCATGGGAAAGTATCGGAGCTATTCAAAAATGTACTACTATTTCAGAACATTCATGCATTGCTATTATTGTCTGCTTTATATTTATGTAATAAAATGCATTAATCTTGTAGGTTTCCAGACAAAGAGGACAGGTCAGATAGAAATCAATGAAGAATCAGACGAAAGAAGAATGATAGACTTAAATTTTTTTTAAAGAATTAAAAACCTTTTCTATTCCCTCAACAGCCTTTGGTTGCGGTATAAATAATTTGGAGTTGATAGGGGAGAAAAGGGTTAGGCTTCTTGGGATAAACTCATTCCCAACTACGGAACCCTTCATTGTGCGTGGTTCGACACGCACTTGGGCGGTTTTTTTTACAAGCCTAAAGATACAAATGGGGAAGAATTATTTTTTTCAATGCACCCCCTCTTGATGGGTATAATTGAATAGGTCTATTTAAACGAGGGTAATATAAATTAATACATCACTTTTTTTCAGTTATACCGTTTGCGAAATATGGCCCGCCAAATTGCCTGCCTTGCAATGCCAGGGGGCGTTGCAAGGCACTGCAGTGCCCCCCACCCTCCCTGCCATTTCTAACCTAGAAACTTCCACGTTGCTATAACTTAGTAAAAACTGTTTTAAAATAATTTCGCGAACAATGTGATTATAACTTTTCGAATAATAAAGATAAAACTGCAAAATAGACAATAGACGTCCTAGTTCAAAGGTTTGCCTTTGCCTTTAGCAAACAATACTCTTTTAATAGCCTTCTATTTATCTTTACATCATAAAAAGTATGTTACAGTCGTTTGTAATTACAGCTACGGAACCCTATATTATGCATGGCCCGACTTGCTTGGTCGATATTTTTATTTATAAGGAAACATTATTTTGTTCTAGGTACATGCATGGTTATGTTATGGTTATGAGAGAGTTTATTTTTGTTTAGGGAACATTACTTTTTGTTATTACGGTAATACGATATTTGTAATAAGTACATACTTTCGAACGTTGCACGTCGCGAAATTTTTTGAAACCTCTTTGTCTTTTATTTTTTATGGGATTATTGTTATTGTAATGGTATTATATATTCTGAATATACATATTAAATTGTTTAATAAATAAACATTGATGAATATTTACATAACATTTTATTTCATACTAACCTTTTACAGGTAAGTATATAGATTGAGTAACTACGCGAGGATAGAATAACGGATCAGTCTATATAGTATCGAGTCCACAAAAAAAAAACACGAGCCTCTAAATTTCGAAACTCGCGCCTCGGGATGGAAGCCCTAGTACCTATTTACCTACTATGTTGGTGGTAGGTATGTCAGTTTGTAGGTCTATGAACAGAGCTTCAAATAATAATTATGTATGTATTGTATACCGACAATGAGCTCGTTTGTTTAGCTGTGTTATCTTTTACACATCGATCCGTCGCCGCGTCGTACCGTGCAAATACTTCCGTGAATTTGAACTTTATTTGAATGACATAATTTTTTACGAATACATTTTTATTGCCATACGAATCAAGTTCAAATTCACGGTCGCGCCGCCGTTCAAACTCGAACTCGACTCACGCAGTCGATCGCGCTTGCTGCGTCGCCGCTCGCCGCCCGCGCCGCGCGCTTTTGCGTATTATAGTAGAGGGGGCGCGGGGTGGCGCGGGCGAGAGGTACGAAATCGCTCGCGTTGGGCTGCATAGGCGCCGTCTTAAAGCAAGTTAGTGCTCTAATCAATTCTCAAAGTCAGTTGAATAAAGTCAAATGTTGTTAAACTCTCACTATTAGTGCTCTAATCAATTCTCAAAGTCAGTTGAATAAAGTCAAATGTTGTTAAACTCTCACTATCAACACACACGCAAATAATAATACGCCCATTATTCAAAGTTCTCTCGAAACATTTTAAAATAACTTCACTACAAAACAACAAAACGAATAACTCACACAGATCTTGAAGGCTATTTTGAAGGAATAAATCTTGAAAACTTTGACGTTTAATACAACAATAAGGTGTTGTTGAAGAAGTTTAGACCACAAGATAGTACAGAAATTCTGCTCCGTACAACGAGGAAAAACGCAAGCACACATACGCATCATATACGCTTTACGTACACCAAGTGCAAGCGCACTCGCGACTGGAATTTGTTTGAAATTGCCGTATGTACGTGTCTGTGTGTGCATGCGCCTGTATACTTGTAAGGCCACTATCCCACTGGCGTTTTACGAGCGTCGGCGTCTCTCGAACGTCTGCGCAGCGTCAACGTTGCGCAGACGCGACGTTGATGTCGCGTCGTCGCGTGACAAGCATTAACGTCCGCTGAACGCGACGTCGGCGTCGACGCTGCGCAGACGTGACGTTGACGTCAACGCTCGTAAAACGCCAGTGGGATAGCGCCCTAAGGAAATGACCTTCTGTACGTACTATTATGTGTTGTTATGACTGTGTTCAACTAAAATTGGGTAGTACATACCTATGTGAATGTTTCTCGAGGGAGTCGTTATATGGAAGTTCTTTTGTTTTGAAGAATATCTTTGATTGCTATGTTGGGTACAAGGGTTGTGGACAATGTGAGTTAAGTTTAAACTTTTAGCAACAAAACCTACATTAATATTATTATCTTTTTGAAAACGTAGGTACCTATGTAGTTGTAAGAATGCACATGATAAAAAGTAAATAGCTTTGTTTGTTGAAAAAAACTGCGCACGTTGTGTATGAAAAATACGGTGAGTTATGTAGAAGAAAGAAAATAATGTGATGTCAAAATTGATGTAAAAGTTACTGCATCGGCTAAAACAAAACAAGGATGAATCCTACTCGAAACAACTATCTAGTAGGCGATGGAAATATTAGTAGCGAGTAGGAATAGATTCAGGAACAAGCTTACTACTACAAACCGTAGCCATTACGCCATAACTTTTACAACATTGAGATATTTTGCACTAATCTAGCCAAGAATACCTACATCAACATTCAGAAATCTTAAACTACGATAACTTACTATACGTTCAATCGAAGTTACCAAGGAAGTGCCTCGTCCCAATTCCCAATATCATTAATATTGTCCCCAATTCAAAGCCGTACAACTAAAGATTAATAACCATTAAATCCCCACGAACAAGTATTAAAACGAAGCTTTTAAACGTTCGAAACCACCGAAGACGCACTCCTGTTTATTTATAGCACTTTGATGAAGTTTTAAGTCTACTGCGTTGTAAAATTTATAACGTAACCAGTGGAGATAGACCTCTGGATTCATCAATAGAAGATCCTCAGTGTCCCGGATTTAGGTGTCATAAGGGAGGGGTGGTAGGTCAGAGTAGGCTGGTAGTGATTTTAGAGTGAGGACAGAGTCTACAGATTGTTTGCTTCTCAGCGGTTTATGGTAGTAGATAATGGGGGCGTAGGAACAGCAGATGGGTCTTGGTCGAGGCTATGAAAAGTGCGGGGAAAAGTTTTTAAAAAGAGATGTTCCATTTATGTCTTGCTGAGAATTAGGATAGGGTAGGGGCCTATTTAATGGAACCGATAGGCAACAGGTGACAGGCGATAAATCCGACAATCTTACAATTTCGTAAGATTGTTCATAGTTTTATTACACACTTAAGTCGTAAAAAACTGCCAATTAAGCCCCTGACAATTTCATTTCAGGTTCTGCACCTCAAAAGGAAACATACGGATTCCTTATAGGCTCATTTCATCGTCCGTCCGTCCGTCTGTCAATCTATTAAAACCTTTTTTCTCAGGAACGCGTTCGTTCATACGTAAATACTAGGTCCCTCGGAGCTCTTAAAAAATCTTACATATTTGCAGTTGGAGAATTGACCGTATTTGATAATTGCAGTTGGATTTCAATGATAGGAATGTTACATCTAACATCACTTTATTATTATCAGCAGCCCACAAAACTTATTTTTATTTAATTTTTTTTATTTAGTGTCTTTTAAAACAATCATCATAATAAAAACGGCCTCTAATATTTAAAACTCAGCTGCACGACAAATTCACTTTGAGTGTAAACTTAAATCAAATCATGTATTAGTCTTCCGATCATATATTATCTTTATTCAACTTAAAGCATTTATTTCAATTGAACCAAGAAAACAGGCACTTTTGAATTGTCATGGAGTATTAGGGCGGATTTCACCGATGAAACTGACAGCGATCAGCACTCTCACTCTTTGAACTCAGTTTAGATTTGCTGATCGCGTTAAGTTTCATCGGTGAATTTGACATCTAGCCAGAAAGTTGAAACTAGTTGCCCGTTCTAAAACGTACATCTCTCCAATGATGTATATACCAAGGATGACATTCTTCATAATAAAATGGTACTTACTAATAAACCCCCCTAGCGGTTATATCCTCCCTTTATTTCGTGGCCCAAACCGCAGCATCTTGGCAGATGATTCAGCCACGTACTTTTGGTCTTTGTTACCAACTTTCTTGTTTCACTTGCCTACATCTGTAGCATTTGTATTCGCCAAGATATTTGTGCAAAAGCCTCAATAGGTACCAATGTGGACATAAAAAAAAAATACTAAACTAAGATGATGCTACTGAAAACATTTCTATGACTAGCAGTGTCTGTTCCGAACTTTTTCTTTTGTGTTTGTGTTTTTCCTCTGCGTCATGTTTACCGAATATAAACGTATTTTCTTTCTGTATGTGTTTGGGTAGTTAGGAGATTGGAGTTCAAAATGGTGTTAAAGTACAGACGCCAGCACATCAAGCTACCCGAAACTGTCAATTTTTCCCAATCAACTTTGAACCTTACGCTTTAGCGATAAAGTTGAAAATCTATTAAAGAAATTTGACAGATTGTAGTAGATTGATGTGCTCGCGTTTGTAAATTATGAAACTGATAAAATTAAACTGTTTATGCCAACCTTGGTTGAATTAAGAAGTGCATAAAATTGAGTTTGAGTTTGAGTTTACCGAGAAATACTCATTATTATGTTTAAGGCTACGCCGACTGCCTAGTGGCGCCCTCATCGTTTGTTTGGTTATTTCTTTTATTTTAGAATGAAAATGCAGAAAATAAGCACGTTACGTTGTGCTCCACAAGATTATACGTTAATATTATTATAAACGGTAGTTTTACATTGTTTAGTTTTATTATAATCACTAAAACGGAAAAAACTGGCCACTTTTATACGTTTTAGTATATTTCAAACGTTTCGACGCTTGAAATATTATAAAATAATGCCATGCAAGTTTTTGGCATTGCTACGAGGATTTAGCATCTACAGCGCCGCAACAACGTGAAGATCCAAAAAGTACCATCGCCTATGCGAAACTTTATCACCACGAGAGACATTATTTAATTAAATAATTATGTTCGTGTTTTTTCACGTGATTTTTCTGACAATGACTAATCTACATTAGTATTGTAACGAGGCCGGGTTATAAGTTTATGAGTTCTTTTCGAATACCTCGGTAGTGAAACCGAATTATTCGGCCGATAACGTGTACTATCAAAATGGCCGAGTATGCCGAGTACCTACAGATTAGTAAACGAGTAGGTACTCGGCGCATCTCTGGTTGGTATTGATATTAGCGAGTATTTTCAAGAAAGTAATAATGTTATCAAAGTTGATAACGGTGCCAAGCCAGGATGTTGCAATGAAAACAACGGAAAAAAAACGGTTGTAATTTTATTTGAGGTTTCCTATTAGTACCTTTAAATTACAAGAAAATAAAAACAATTATTATACATATAAAAATAATTAATTTAATATTTGCGAGAAGCTTTTTAAATCTACTTAAAACCTATTATTAAGAACACTTTTTGGTCTCAAAATTAAATAGAACACTTATGTACAATTATTTACATTAAAACTAGTTAGTTCTTGTAAAAGAGTTTCAATTAACCCTTTCAGACCTGATTTTTTGTTTTTTGGAATTTGTAAGAACCGATTTTATTCATGTTATATTAGGTACTATTGAGTATGGAAATATTGAAAAAACTGATATATTTTCATTATTTTCCGAGAAAATTGATGTTTTTTTTATGTCCCCAAAAGTGAACATTCGGCCTAAGTGATTATAACAACTAATGTGGGGGCTATGTGTTAAAAAATAATAGATGAACATTTTATAAGGTTTTTATTAGAAAAAATATGAAAAAATTTTACAAAACTAAGTTCAATTTCTTCAAAACAAAAAACCAATACATTTTCAAAACTGGATAATTGAATCATGAAATCATCAAATGACCCCTTCCGCTCTGGGTGGAGCGGATGGGAGTGTCAGACTCTTACTGACTAAAACCCACCCGTGTTCCTTCCTTAGCACTTTATGTTCCGGGCTAGCGGTAACCCTTTCGGACAATCCCGCTGACCCGGCAGGCTTCGGCCCTGACGAGCCCCTTCAAATGATGCTGATATCTCTTTGAGGCGCGCGTGGAACACGTACGCGCCGTCCGGCACGGGCCTGGTCCTGATCGGACGGTGAGCTACCCATTACTCTCCGCCCGCAGGCCCGCGCCTACGGTGGCCGGGAGTCGTCGCGCGGCTCCCGACGCCCGGAGCGTCTCCCGCGGCGGCTGAGATGGGAGGCTATCTCTCTCAGCCGTACCGCCGCCTCCTTCGCTAGCATGACTGCTTCGCAGAAGGAGGCGATTGCCCCCACTCCTTCTCGCCCCGGACCATGGCTTGAACCAGGCCCGGATGCGAGAGGTCGCTGCCCCTGCCGATCGCCTCTACAAGGACACGGCGGTGCTCCGCCCAAGCGGGGCAGATCTCCACCGTATGCTCCACCGTGTCCTCTGGGCGATCCTGGCAATGGTGACACCCGGGCGTTTCCACCCGCCTGATGATGTGCAGGAACCTCCCGAAACTTCCGTGTCCGGTGAGGACCTGCGTCAGGCGGTAGATGAGGGCGCCGTGACGCCTCTCTAGCCACTCCTCAAAGAGGGGTCTTACCGCCGCTATCGTGGCCTGCCCTGCGCTGGGTTGCGACAGTCGCTCTTTCCATGCCGCCATAAGATCGCGCCGGAGGTCCGTCCGCTCCACCGTGATTTGCCGCGGAAGCGGGGTTTCTCCCCGGTGTAGTGCCTCCGCGCGCCACTCATACAGGCAAGCCAACATACCTTCGTCTTCATTTTCGTCTTGATGTTCATCGAAGGGGTCAGGTGGGGTGTACTCTCTTTGGTTCTGTGTTATCACATCAGCACCCAATCGAACATGTCTCGTATACGGGATATTACTATTATTTCCTACTTCCTCATCATCCGAAGACAACTCCAAGTCCGACAGGTGTCCATGTTCCAAAAGTTTCAAAGCGTCCTCGAGAACATGATTTTTGATCATAAATACACCTGTAAAAAAACATTATACGATGCCAAATTTATTATATGAATGTATTACACATTTATCAAATAATACGCCTTTTGAAAATACATATAACTTTAGGTAGGGATTCACTAAATGTCTATGAATGTTTGGAAAAAAATATCCAAACAAAACCTATTGTCCGCGTTTGTAGACATAACGTATATTCGCAATTTATTATACAAAACACAAAATAATTGTTTGTAAAATACGATGTTCTTTGCGTTTATAACATAACTTATCGATATATATTTATTTCAAGGCATACCTTACTAAATAACTTGAAAATTATAAAGGAAATAAATCACTTACCTACACACTTCAAACTTTCGCGGGCGACTGACCGAAACAGACTAATTATTTCATACACGTATTAATAAATGGCGTTAGGGGTATGTTTTTTAAAGATTTATAATGTTCGCAAACGACAACAACAGTTTTTAGTTAAGTAAATTTTTATTTTATTAGGATAATTTTACAAAAATTTTATGTCTTCAATTGTGCACGGTAGGTCTGAAAGGGTTAATCAGTTAATTAATCTGAGTAATTTTTAATTTCTGCTTGAGCGGTTATTTTCTGCATTCTTGCAGACTATAGAGCAATTTTAAACATCAGCATTTATGAGAATTTTTACTAATTAAAAACTCTTCTTATCTATCCTTGTATTGTACCTATCAAAATAACAAATAAGTATTGGAGTAATTCTATATAATAAAAAAACTCTTTCCCTTGAAACTCATTCTCATAGGTTTAGCTTGGGATATTGTAATAATTTAATTTTAATGACCACATACAAAAAATAAAGTCGTATAATTCAGCCTGAAATTATCTAAGTAAAATATTTTTTTTCTGTCATAATTATTATTGATCCATTTTATTACGTTTTACTTCCAGATTAGCGTGGAAGCATTCAATAAACATTAAATAGTAAATTCTATTACACTAGTAACTTATTAAAATTATAACCATTCATCCTTAATCATATCTGAAGCTTTTTCCGCAATCATGATAGTAGGAGCATTAGTATTACCTCTAACAATCAATGGCATTATAGAAGCATCCACTACTCTTAGTTTTTCAATACCATACACTCGTAATCTTGGATCGACCACCGCTTGTTTATCCCATTTAGGACCCATCTTACATGTACCAACTGGATGGAATATAGTTGCTGTGTACTGAATAAGGATACATGTCCAATATTCATCACTACCCCAAATTAACCCAGAACAAGCCTGCACTGGTATTTTGACATAGCTTGCCCCACTGGCTCTAAATGCATCAGTTTCTTCTAGACTTACAACGAATTTAAGTCCATCAATCAAAGCTTCCATATCTTCTCTCTCAGTGAAGAACCTTGAGTAAATCAATGGTGGACCAAATATTGGGTCTGTTGTATTAAGTAGAATGAACCCTCTACTTTTAGGAGTCAATAATAATGGCCTAGCTGATAACCCATCGTAGAATGCTAAAGGAAATATGTTTGTTGCCAAATACGTTGTCGGATCAGCATAAAAATCTTTGACATTTCTTCCATCAAAATGAAACTGTATATTTGGTTCGTCCTCATTGTAATAAGTGCTCATAAAAGCAGTGCCAGGAAGAGTACCAGTTGAAGCTAATGGTCCATGTTTGGGTAATGATTGGGCATAATATTGGTGTATTTCTTCCATTAATTGCTGGCCAGTGACAGCTGTTGATGTTTTATTTGATAGAGCCAAAGTCAAAGCATCTGTCGTGATATGATCTTGGAGATTACTTCCAACACTTAATTCAGCTATTACCGGAATATTTAAACTATTTAAGTGGTATTTTGGCCCAATACCGGACAACATCAACAATTTTGGAGAGTTAATTGTACCACTGCTTACTATGACTTCTTTCTCAGCATGAGCTGCAAGTATTTCTCCATTTTTAACGTACTCAACTCCATAGGCCTCTTTCGTGATAGGGTCAATAAGTATTTTAGTTACAAAAGCCTTATTGATAATATGAATATTAGGCCGTTTATGTCTAATAGGGCTTATATATGCTCTATTCGCGGAGTTTCTTTGACCTAACTTTGAAGTACTTTGGGCTATGTCAGTTCCGAATTGGCTTTCACCGTTAAAATCAGTGATGGGAAGTCCTTTTTCTTTAAAAGCTTGGACTAACATCATGGAGTTGATATCGAGGTACTTGAATCGTTCAACGTTAATGGGACCGCCGACAGCGTGGTAGAAGGTGTCAAGGGCTTCTACATCTTGGTTGTTTTCTGCTTTCTTGAAGTAAGGTAGGACCTGGAAAATGTAAAATGCAAGGTTTCAATTTAAACCGTTAATATTAAATTCTTATGGTTTAATTTAAGTAAAGCAATTGATGTAAAAACCAAGCTGAATATTGCAAATTTGAAAAGAGCGGGGAAATTGCGTAACTCACTAATAAGAGCTACGGCTTTCATTTTGAAAGTTCAATAATATTCTTTGCGTTATTTACGTTGTTGAGAAGACGCATTTTTCGAACATAACCAATGGATTAACAATATCCTTAAATATTATGCAGATTGCGAAAGCTCGTGTGTTATGCAATAAGGGTTCTTAGGTGACGTGAGTTTGTTTTTGCTAGGAATTGACACTATTGACAGCTCACTCCACGCTCACTTCACCTAAGTTTTCACGGTGAGATGGTTACAGAATCGCGCTGCTGGTCATTCTGACACGACAAGATTAGAAGTTAAGAGACAAAAAAAAATTATGAATCATTATCATTTAAAAAGCCGTGATAAAACATAAAATTAACCATTTATAAAGTATATAGTATATGTAGCCCTTTGTATAGGTAATAGGGGAAACTAGACCCCATCTGTTCCGATCTATTAGTTATTCAGATACTTGGAATATCGACCTTTTAGAATGAAGTTTCCATTAATTTAGGCATCTCATTTGGCCATTAACGGTATAGTTGACCTCGTAATTGTTTTATCATCCTAAGGTTGAATACACTTGTACGTCATAAAACGAGAAAAAAAAAGTTAGATAGTATCAACCTCAGTGAAATTTCAATTTATAGCTGTACAAGGATTATTTGGCGCGTGGCCAAAATCGGAACTAACGTCGACATCTTGTTTCTTTCAATACATTACACAAAAAAAAATCACAAATGTTTACCAACAGCGTCTCCCTGTCAACGTCATTCGAGCGTCAAAAGACCCTTGTAGCACTGTATCAGGGTTTACTGTTAAAAGTGGTAAAGTACATCAGAGTTCGCCTGTACATAAGTTAACTGACCTCTCTAAAGCTCCATCCATGATTGCCAAGTTCTGCCCAGCTGTCGTAGTCCCTCCGGTTTCCTCTCATATATATCATGTAGTTTATGGCACTTGAACCTCCCATGGTCTTCCCTCTGTAACGTTATAGTTTTAAAGGTCATTCTTTTGACTGATAAGTTCACCAGTTAAGCCAATTATGAAATCGTAGGGTTTCAGAAATTAATGTTTCAAAATTCTAAAGTTTTGCATGATCAGTGAAATGGACAGCTGATTGAAAAAAAATATGAAGCAAGAATTTTTTCATATTATTATATTAAAAAGATATTATAGTATGTATAATGGTTTTTGTTTTGATAAATAATCAAAACAGAACTCATTAGAGAATACAATGCAATGTTTATTAGAGTTGCGAAAATAGAACCATTAATATATATTATTTTTGCAACAAAAGATATCCGATTTCATAATTTAGCAAACAAGCTCTTTTTATTTTAGTACGAACAACGCCTAAAACTAAATACGTCATTTTAATAATTAATATATTAAAAACATGTGCAAAGGTGACTAAAAAGTTGAATATACACAACAACAAAAATCACGTGAGCTAAATAAACATAAATTCAATCAACATTATAATTATTATATAGTGAAAAAGTGACAACACACTACAAACAATTAACTAAACTAACAACAATTTACAGAAATAAAACACACACACAAAAGTACTTAACTACATTAAAATTGTGTTCCAACGAGTAAAAATACGTGCCAAAAATATATATGTACAGACGCCAGCACATCAAGCTACCCGAAACTGTCAAATTTTCCCAATCAACTTTGAACCTTATGCTTTAGCGATAAAGTTTAAAATCTATTAAATAAATTTGACAGATTGTAGTAGCTTGATGTGCTGGCGTCTGTACATATCTTTCACTTAACACGATGTTAAGTCACTATATCAATCTATCTAACCTTTTCCCAACTATGTTGGGGTCGGCTTCCAGTCTAACCAGATGCATCTGAATACCATATTTTACATTGAGCTACTTCCTGCCTATCTGACGTCCACAACACAGTTACTGCGTAACAAGATACACCTAGGTAAGACTGGTCGTCAGACTACCCGTCTGACTACCCGTAACGGCTGTCAAAGATCTCCAAATGACAGCTGGGACCAACTGCAACGGCTTATTGTAACGACGTCAGCACATCAAGCTACTAAAATCTGTCAATTTTTTTTTTAATAGATTTTCATCTTTATCGGTAAAGTATAAGATTCAAACTTGATTGAGAAAATTAGACAGTTTCGGGAAGCTTGATGTGCTGGCGTCTGTACTCTCCGAGGCAGGGGGGGTCTCGATATATATAATTGATGCTAACCCATCGACAAACCGACCGACCTTCGATTGAAGGCTCGTACACACAGGCGCGACGCGACACGCGACACAAAGGCACCGCTCGTTGCGCGACTTGCGGTGCCTTTGTGTCGCGTGTCGCGTCGCGCCTGTGTGTACGAGCCTTGATCCATGCGGCTGTTATTATTTAGTCACTAGCCCCTTTTAATGTTAATTCACAAACGATAAACAAAACAACATATAAAAAGTATTAGTAAACGAGTGACAAATCTAAAAATACAACCTACAGATATTACAATTTCGGTGAAAAGTTCAAGTTTGAAACAAGAATAGAATATACATAAATATTAAAATAGAATTTCTATTCTAGTTTCAAAATGAGATAGACTAGACTTAACATTTTATCAATAACAACTGACACAATCGTGTGTGACGAATGAAATACAGAAATATATAAAAGGGTCGGTCTCAACCTGACGACATCACGTCTAACATTGAAGTGGCTTTTTTCCAATTTAAAAACTGTCAGCGCCAGAAGAATTTTGATGTAAAAACTTTGCTGTCATACAGGTAAGATGCAATAGGTCAGTTAAAATAAAAATACGAGAGGAATAGGGTAGTGCAAAGTAAAGTTTAGCAGCACAAGGAAAGACAGTACCTAGCTGTAGAAAGTTTCGAAGCTGTAAATTCCTCAGTTTCTCACTGATTAAATTTATTTTCCGTAGCGTTGTTTATTTTTTGTCCGCACTGAATAAATTGTAAAACTATATTTATAAACATTTATAGTGAACACAAGTCTTTTTTGACATCTGATGAAGCTCTTACAACTTGGGTTGAAAAACTATCATAAGTCAATCGCTGAACTTCTTATCCTTACCTGTTTTGTAATGGAGACATATCTAGGTATCAAATTATACACGCATTTAGAATGTATGTTAGAAAGCACAATAACAATAAAATATACAACTAAACAAATTTCTACGTTGTTAACTAAAGTTTTAGTAACAGATTCTAGGTTACTAAAAATTGCGATTTTTTCACTTACCATCCTGTAGATAATCGCTTTTGAGGCAATAAAGTCTAGATTTAGGTAAGGTAAATAAAAATCTTAATCTTTGGCAATGGTTTTAATCACAATGTTAAAAAAATATTTTATTTACTTAAGATAATGAAATTAAATACAATGGGTTCACTTAATCATATTCACAGATTATAAAAACAAATCTTACTAAAATATGATTTTATGTAGTTATAAGGATAATTATATTCAATTACTGGTATCTTATGCACTAATCTTAATCAACTAAGCCCTATAAGTTTTTATCTAAGAATCATGTATAATAATATTAAAAGGCTATAAAGATTAAGATCCTACTATGGCGAGAGATACTTGAAACAAAATAAAAAAAAGTATAGTTCTGAGAATTTTTGTACCCTTAAATGCTGACCTTAAAAGAACACATTGATTATATATTTAGTGTCTGTGTCTTGTGTGTCATTATTTTGTATCTACTAACTTCTAGCAATTTCTATATATTTTTTTCCCACTACTTAGTCATTCTTAAAATATGTTCTAACTTAAAATATAAATTCACTTAATAATGTATGCTACTCAAAAAGTTTTATGTGCTGTATTTGTTATTTATGGGTCCCAATAAACGGTATTCCAATCCTCCTTAATCATATCAGAAACTTTCTCTCCAATCATCATACAAGGAGCATTGGTATTTCCTCGAACGATATGAGGCATTATAGAAGCATCGGCGACCCTCAAATTTTTTATCCCATACACTCTTAATCTTGCGTCAACTACTGCATTTTCATCATGCTTAGGTCCCATCTTACATGTTCCAGCAGGGTGATATATAGTCCCAGTATAACTCTTTATAACACAAGCGAAATATTTATTACTACCCCATCTATGTGGAGTGCAGGGTTGTACACGTTTTCTTATGAACTTCACATTGTTTTCTTTGAAAGCCTTTGTCTCTTCCAATTTAGTTGCAAACTTAAGCGCTGCTACTAAAGTCTTCAAATCATCATTTACTGTGAAGAATCCTGGATAAATCAGAGGTTGACCAAGGACAGGATGGGTTCTGTTTAGAGTTAAATATCCTCTGCTCCCTGGTTGTAGAAGAATCGGTCTGACGTTTATACTATCATAAAACGAAAACGGGAATATACTGGTAGCTAAATATGTAGTAGGATCCTTGTAAAAATCTCTTTTGTTTCTACCGTCAAAATGGAATTGTATATCTGGGATTGTTGGGTCTTTACCTGCGTATTTTGTTCTATGAAAGGCTGTTATTTGCAGAGGTCCAGTTGCGGAAATCTCGTCGAATCTGGTTCTGTATTTGTAAAAATCTTTAATTGCTTTTAACATTTCATTTCCTGGTAAACTCGTCGATGTTTTATTAGTGAGGTTCATCAATACTGCTTCTGTAGTAGCATGATCTTGCAAATTATAGCCCACCTTTAAATCTATTATTACAGGTATTTTCAATTGCGCCAAGTCTAATTTTGGTCCTATACCAGACAACATTAATATTTTTGGACTATTTAATGCACCTGCACTAACAATGACCTCTTTACTGGCGAACACTTTGTATACCTTATTGTTTCTAGTATATTGCACTCCATGAGCAAACTTATCTTTATTAATAAGTACTTTGATTACTTGAGAATTTGTCATTATTGTAAGGTTAGGTCTTTTATTGCGAATGGGTCTTATAAATGCATCGTTTGATGACACTCTTCTGCCGTCTTTAGTAGTTGTTTGAGTGGTCATGGTTCCAATCTGCTGTTTTCCATTGAAATCAACTAGTGGAAATCCTTTTTCACGAAACGCCTTTACAAGCATATCAACATTCGGATCGGTGTAAGCAAATCGTTCTACGTTTAGAGGGCCATCGGTTCCGTGATAGTGGGTAGATTTGGCTTCAACATTCTGGTTGTTCTCAGATTTCTTGAAATAATACAAGACCTGAAAACAGAAAACGTAGGTTTTTATTCGGATTCAGAATTTAAGTTTCACATTGATAATTTTGTATTCTTAGCAAAGTTGATAGAAAATAATTTTGTTATTTTAATAGCAAAATGATTTAGAATGTAAGTGTTAGTTAGATTTGATGATGTAATTTGGCTGAAGAGTAAAATTCAAGAAAAAGAAAAATTGTTGATACTTTAAGTTAATATACAACGATGCTACTTACATCTTTATAGCTCCATCCTTCGTTACCGAGCATTGCCCATTGATCGTAATCATTTTTATTACCTCTCATGTATACCACATAATTAATAGAGCTTGATCCTCCCATAACTCGCCCACTGTAATGTCAAATATAGTTAATAAATTGCCTTATAAGCGTTAGGGTAGTCCACGAAAATAATTTTTTTTACGTTTTTTGCATTTGCAGATCAGTTTCAGGTTGTATGTTGATCTAAATATGACTCGTGGCTATAAAAATTATTTATTTATATAATTATATCCATAAAAATCATCAATACAACTCTCTAAGTTCATAGTACCTTACTGAATAATAGCGATCCGCCTCGGCTTCGCACGAGTAGATATTGGTATTTAACAAAAATGAGATGTAAGGATTTTTCGGCGTTACTATTGCATATTTTAACATGGAAAAGTAGTTATTGTGACATAACTGTAATGGTTAGACATATGGTATCCAAAATTTTGTTGTAGATATTGAAATCTTCTATAAAACTGTAGTACATCACTTTGCTCTATTGTCAATAGTTTCGGCAGCGTACGCGATATAAGGATTTTTTCGGTATTTTTTTCACACCTTGGGTTACATTATCGAAGTTTTCCTATAGATTCCTGACTTTTTTGAAAATATCTATGTTCATCAGGGATAATGTAGGATTCTAATTGTAAAATAATTTTTTAAATCGGTCCAGTAGTTACGGAGCCTATTCAATTCAATTCAAATAAACAAACAAATCTTTCCTCTTTATAATATTAGTATAGACTATTTCATGAAATCATGATAATTCAGGCAAATTCTAACTCATGGAGTTGTGATGCTGATAATCATTATAATTCTGTAAAGTCATATTTGTTTGCGATTGCGAATCATATTTTAATCAACATAGAACCTGACACTAACCTGCAAATTGCAAAAAAAAACCTAAGAAACTTTGAATTTCGCGGGCTGCATAGATTCAGGTGATAGCTACGTAGGTGATATGCAGTCAGCCAGTTCAAAGTACTGATGATTTTCAGTAGCATTAACGCATGCGATAGCAACAGCAATAACTATCCAGCCTACAATGTTCCCACGGCTGAGTTACAGCTGCATACTGTGCCTCTTCTATGAGAGCTTTAAGTAACCAATCAAAGCATTTATTTCAATTAAACCTCCAACCAACCGGTTGGAGGTTTAATTGAAATAAATGCTTTGAGTTTGAGAGCGAGCGGGATGTAGTCCACTACGCGGGTCCGATACTGGTTGGTGGATATGACAATACGTCTTTGAATCTTTGAACGTTTATCAAATTCAACTAACGTTTTTCAAATCATCATATTTAATAGTCTTATTGGCAGTAAATGTATTTTCGAGAGCTGTACTGATGTTTTAAATGATTATAATTTAGTAATTATTTTATCTTCATGTAATGATTGAATGTTCATCATCATAAACGGCCGCGACTTAAGAGTTGTTAGTCGTAGGTTCGAACCCAGACAGGCGCTTTAAGGCTCCTACAAACAGGCGCGACACGCGATATGTCGCGCGATTTATCCGCGTACTAAAATTAGTACGCGGATAAATTATATGCATTCCAAGAATTAGGAATCTGGTGGCCTCTACATCACCACATGCGAACTACGCACCACACTGACGTCACGCAAAATCCTGCATCGCGCAAGCAACGTTTACCGCGCAACTTGCTATGTATTTTACTGTGTGTACATAAATTATATAATAAATAAATAATTTGTACTGCGAGATGCCATTCCCAAAAAAATATAAAAACATCTTTGAAGAATCTTTTACAAATCACTATTATTATATTATTTTATCCAGACTTTTCCTTTCTAACTAATAATAGTATCTGAAACGCTGGAACAAACTCATGGTGTGTTTAAAGTCCAACAGTCGTAGTATGTGAGAGAGACCGAGAATGCGGCGATTAATGGATGAAATGGTGACAGATCACAGGAACAACTTGCGACTCACGAATGCCCCTCAAATAAAAGCGGAAATTCTACAAGTCTGTGATAAGGCCTTTCCTTTCCTTTTTTTTGGAAGAAACAAGATTCAATGCAGTCGAGATGAGAATGTTGAGATGGATGTTTGGAGTAACAAAAATGGATAAAGCGAGAAATCCATACTATTATACTATTATAAATCCTTACTAGGGTAATACGGGCTGGTGTCCGCAACTCCACGTCAATGCGCATATTTAGCGTACGGTAATACTAAAATAATAATAAAACAATTCACACGTGATAGAAGTGAAACCTTCCTTAAGGGCCTTACTCTCGTTTAGTACCGTAACTCGGTCACTTTATGAAGCTTATAACTCATTAACGGTTTGGTTAGAAGGTCTGTAAAAAATATATGTTTGCTATAGATTCATGTACAGCATTTTTGAAACAGGGTTTTTTCATAAGGCTAATACTTTTGCCTTAAAAAAATATTTACCAAAACGCTATTTTCGCTAACATTTGCTTATAACTTCTAAACGGCTTTGATGTTTGGAAATATTTTTACACTGAAAAATTGGTGGTTAGAGGTACTACATATTTGAAATAGCGTTTTTAAATCAATCAACAGTTGCAAAGACAATGCCCCATTTTGAGATATAGGTTCAGAGGTGCTCTGCGCGGGCGCGGGCGGCAGTCGTGCGTTAGCACTGAGACGGGGTGGCTGTGTCGCTCGCTGCTCCGCCCGGCTATCGATCGACTACGCGCGTTTGGCTGTGTTAGTGCAAATATTTATGAACGAATTGTATCAGTATGCGTTTATAGATTAGCTCGCTGCAGAGGGCCCATTTCTATTGTCCGCATGGACGCTTTATTAGTGGTGCCATTTCTAAATACTGTTTTTTTTTTATATTGTTTATTTTGTAAATATGTATAAGATAATTTGTAAATAAATAAAAATGCCAAAGCAAAGCAAGTCAAGAAAAATACGTTTTCTCTACGACGACGCACCGTTTTATAGATATTAGCGAAAAACTCAAAAGTGGGAATTTTTATACCCCCCACTCCGGCTCACCTCCTAGACGCGGGGACTTTTAGTATGTTTACTCCCTAAGCACTGAGCAACTTTCTGAAGAAATCGCTCAGGGCCCAGCTCACGCTGCACGCACTCTACACCTCTTTTTGGTTTATTCGTTGAGTGGACTAATAAGTATCTATCTATCTATACTTAATCTTATAAATAAAAATCTTTAAAACTTTATCTAATAAATAAAATTGGAGTGTCTGTTTGTAATATTAAAACAACCGCTTCAGGCCATTTTATTTTGACTGTTTAGAAAATAACTACATACTTACTCACAATAAAAAAAAAATGTTTTCAAATACCTTAATTTATAAAAAATGAGCATTCTTAGTTGTCAATCTACGAGTAGGTATTTGCATTACTGAGTTTATTGATTACTACCTTCTCATATTCTTGTGCGGATTTATTTCTGTGACTGGGACTTTCACTAGCAGATAGGTGAATAAGGAGTAACTTAGGCTACTTTTATTTTAGAAAAAAAAAAGAAAATAGGTTCCCACGAAAAAAAATTAAAACCTATGAAATGAAATATTGAATAATATCCGATTCAAATAGGGAGGTTGTATACTACGTTTATTTAGGTACTTAACCAAATGTAAATAAATCATATAATAAAGAAACGGAGTATAGTTTTTTTATTTTTTATAAGTGGATCCTATACGTGAAGATTCCTTAATTTCCAATGAAATTGATTGGATAAATAATAAAATAATATAGTGTTTTTGTTTTAGCCCAAGGAAATCGTTCACCAAATATTGTATATAAAAATGCTAATACGAAAAACTAAAAATAAATAAATAATTAAACTAAAATGCAAAAACGATCAAAAAGAACTAAATGGAGAAATATTAGAAGAATTTCAATAAAATTAGCATAGGTATTTCTTTACGTGGCGGTGAATAGACGACTTTTATGTATTTGAGGGGGTGAAGCAGATGAAGTGGGATACGAATAGTCCCCGCCTTCGGCGGGGTGCACCGCGCGGATTTCGTCGATGAGCGACTTCCATTATATTTAGAAGCGTAATTTCGCGACTCGAATAAGATGCACGATTGCCTCCGCGCTCTACTGTCCGGATTCTCACTGCGTAATCACCAGGTTCGAATCTCAGTGGACGGCATAATCTTTAGTTTTGTTATTTTTTAATTATAATGTACTTATCTTTTGTTTTGTTATTTTTTAATTATAATGCGCATATTTTTATTTTCTTATTTTTAAAATAATTCAATAAGTAATTGTTATTTTAATAAAAACAATCATTTTTATTCCTATAGTTATTTTTCTTCAGAATATAATAAAAATAAAATAAAAACGTCCACCAAGCTTGATTCGGAAAAAATTATATACCTTCAGTGTTTTACAAAAGAGTGTAAGCAATAATAATATAGTCTGAAAATTTTCAAACAAGAAAATCGGCAAAAAGTAAAATAATAATTAAAAAAACATATCAAATAAGAAAATAAAAAAAAAACAAATATGGAAAAGTTTGGATTTGAAGCCGGGCGTTAGTGACTAAACTATAGTGACGTGACGCACGAGACCACTAGATCAATCGAGCTGTTGTAATGTATGTCGAAATTACGCGTCATAATCTGTACAAACAAAATATGGTGTGTGCAAAAAAGTAGGTACTTACTTTACAATTTGTTTCGTCGAATAAGATCTCTTTATTGCCTTCCGTTTATTTTCTTGTTGACCATTTTTTATATACTGATAGTACAAACATTTACACCAACAACATAACTTAGAAAAAACTAATCAAAAAATAAAATAATAATAAACAGCTTTCATCAACAAACAGATACCAAAGTACGTACCTACACTAGGTACCGACTCGAAATAATTGCAAGACTTCAAAGTATTTTATACGGCTACTCGCTCAACTACATACCTAGGTACTAGGTACCCAACGCGTCAGTTTTCGCAAATGCGATCATTCTCCTTATCAATTAGAGTCTACGGAACAATTTCATATGAAAGTATTTTTACTTTAATGGTTTGTGAAAATATTAATTGTAAACGCGATTATGCTCCTTATTCATAGAAGGTAACGGGTCAATTTCCTATGCAAGTATTTTTACTTCCAACTAAGATTGAAAATAATAATTGTAAAACAAAAGAATCTTCGTTTATTTGTGGAATATTTAACATGATTATTGGTTAGCAACTCGGCATTCTTATTTCACGTGTAAACGTGTAATACTTAAAAAATATTTTTCATGTTTGATGTGAGACTCGAACCCGAACGTTCGCCATGCGAGGTACAGTGTTAGCCATTTTGGCCACCGTAACGCTTACGAACCTTATTGAAATTTGTAATAACAATCATGTGGCCAATTTATAGTGTTGTCAAACGTTCTTATAGAAGAAGGTCATTACATTAGTACTAATATTGCTATGCCATAGTTTTGTGAGATTGCTAGTCGACTTCTGACTGTTTTTGTAATTAGATATGAGCGCCGCGCCGGCGCGCCGCCGCCGCCGCGATTCCCCCCGCGCCGCCGCCGCCGATCCTAGGCGCCGGCGCGCCGAGCAGCCCGAGCGGCGGCGGCATTCATCAGTTTAACCAAACACGCTGACCTAACCGAACGCAAGTCTGAAATGGCACTAGACGTAGACGTTTACAAAACGAAACTCGTTGATGTTACAATTTCTGTGTTGTCCAAAATATCAACAAACAAACATAGTTTTTGTTGGACCTATCTATCTATCATGGGGTTTAGGTTTCCGCACTTAGTCCTTGAAGTGGACCATTGTGCGTGAGCCATGGTGGCCGATTACTCCAACCAGCCCACCTCCCTCCAGAAGCAGATTAGACTTCCCGGTCTCCTCAGGGCATCCGTAAGGGATGTTGGTGTTCCCAGGATCTCCTCGCGAATCTTGGTAACGCCTGTGCACTCAAGAAGCACGTGCGCCACCGTTTCCTCCGCCTCCATGCATGCTCTGCACAGGGGACTGTCAGTGATTCCCAGGGTATGGAAGTGTTTATTTAGTGAACAGTGTCCAGTGATGGTCCCCGCCACCAGGCGCAGGCTGTCTCTGTCCAGGCGCAGAAGGCGCCTGGTCAGCTTTGTATCCAGGGATGGCATAGCTTCCTTGGATTGCCTACATCCTGGTGTCGAGGTCCCCCATTTTTCCGCTTGTATTCGAGTGTGATCCTTTAACCAGCTTCTTAGCTGCTTGAAAGGAATGGGCACAATGGGTTCAGGTCCGTAGGTTCTTGTGCTGGATCCTCTTCTGGCAAGTTCGTCAGCCGCATCGTTTCCAAGTGATCCACTGTGACCTCTAATCCATTGTAGCGTTACCGTGTTGCGATTTAGTACCGTGATTCGTTCTAGGGCCTTGTGGCATTCTAGTGTTAGTCTCGACGTGATCTGATTACTCTTTAGGGATTGAAGAACTGAGGCACTGTCGGAGAGTATTCGGATATTGGTGTCCGTAACCTCCCTGGCCTCTATAGCGAGTGCCGCTTGGATAATACCTACACACTCTGCTTGGCAAACGGAGTTGAGCATTCCAAGTGGTTTGGATATCTTAATGTTTAGGTCGTTGGAGAACACCCCGACGCCCGTCCCTTCGTCGGTCTTTGATCCATCAGTGTAAATTCTTAGCTCTGTTGTACCTGAGTAGTCACACAACTCCTCTATGAGCTCTATGTTGTAGTGTTTTTGGAAGCAGTGGGTCTTCAGGGTTCTGTCGATGGGTGATGTCATCATCGGTTGTTCTTTGATTGTATCTTCTCTGATGCGTGTGTGTTTGATTCTCTTAAGGAGCCGGATACTTCGAGTCTGAAAGTCGCTATGGCCGCCTCCTCTCTTACGACGAGGTGCAGGGGAGGTAGCCCCAGCATCACCTGTAAGGCAGCAGTGGGGGAAGTCCTCATGCTGCCGGTGATTGCTACGCAGGCAAATCTTTGCAGTTTCTCGAGATCCTTTTGGGTTGTACTTAGGTTGGTCCTGGGCCACCAAACTAAAGAACCGTATGTGATAATTGGTCGGATAACTGTGGTGTATAGCCAGTAGGTGATTTTGGGGCTTATGCCCCAATTTCTCCCGAGGAGTCTCTTACATTGCCATAGGGCTATAATTGTTTTATTTAAATTAAGGTAGTTAAATGAAGGTCACGCCGCCGACGCCGCCGCCGCCGATTTAAAAAAATCGGCGCGCCGCCGCCGGAAGATTGGCCATCGGCGCTCATGTAATATACCAAAATATATTTTTTACAATTTTTGTCTGTCTGTCCGTCTGTCTGTCTGTTTGTTCCCGCTAATCTCTGAAACGGCTGGACCGATTAAGACGGGACTTTCACTAGCAGATAGGTGAATAAGGAGTAACTTAGGCTACTTTTATTTTAGAAAAAAAAAAGAAAATAGGTTCTTACGAAAAAAAATTAAAACCAATGAAATGAAATATTGAATAATATCCGATTCAAATAGGGAGGTTGTATTATACTCCGTTTAATTAGGTACTTCCAAATGTAAACAAATCATAATAAAGAAACGGAGTATAGTTAATGTTTATAAGTGGATCCTATACGTGAAGATTCCTTAATCTCCATAGAAATTGATTGAATAAATAATATAATAATATAGTGTTTTTGTTTTAGCCCAAGAAAATTGTACACCAAATATTGTATATAAAAAGGCTAATACGAAAAACTAAATATAAATAATAATTAAACTAAAAATGCAAAAACGATCAAAAAGAACTAAATGGAGAAATATTAGAAGAATTTCATTAAACATGCATAGGTATTTCTTTACGCGGAATACAGAATTAATAAGTTATCGTAAACTCTGCGAACTCAACAATAACTTTTTCTTAAATTCCACGCGGACGAAGTCGCGGGTAACAGCTAGTACAAAATATATCAGTCTTGCATCCGCCATTCCTTTCTGGAATCGTAGGCAAAAATGGCGACCTACGTGCGGCATGTCTGCGCTTCTGCATATTCTTTGAATTTCGTTTTAGTGTAGCGCGCCACCGCACGCGTTTTACGTAGGACGTTTAGCTCCGCCCACATGCACAAGGTCAGTGAGCCATCTATACACCTTAACACTGTATAATGCTTCCTATGATTTCTGATTCAGATTCAGATTCAGGTTCAGGTTCTGGTTCTGGTTCAGGTTCAGGTTCAGATTCAGATTCAGGTTCAGGTTCTGTGTCCGATTCTGATTCTGTGTCTGATTCTGTGTCTGATTCTGATTCTGTGTCTGATTCTGTGTCTGATTCTGATTCTGTGTCTGATTCAGATTCTGTGTCTGATTCAGATTCTGTGTCTGATTCTGATTGTTATTCTGTTTGTGATTCTGATTGTGATTCTGATTGTGATTCTGGTTGTGATTGTGATTCTGATTCAGATTGTGATTCTGATAGTGATTCTGATAGTGACTCTGATTGTGATTCTGACTGTGATTCTGATTGTGATTCTGATTGTGATTCTGATTGTGATTCTGATTGTGATTCTGATTGTGATTCTGATTTTGATTGTGATTGTGATTCTGATTGTGATTCTGATAGTGATTCTGATAGTGATTCTGATTGTGATTCTGACTGTGATTCTGATTGTGATTCTGATTGTGATTCTGATTGTGATTCTGATTGTGATTCTGATTTTGATTGTGATTGTGATTCTGATTCAGTCAGATTCAGATTCAGAGTTAGAATCAGATTCAGATTCAGATTCAGGTTCAGATTCAGATTCAGGTTCAGTTTAAGGTTCTGATTCTGATTCTGTGTCTGAATCAGACACATAATCAGACACAGAAGTGTCTGATTCTGATTCTGTGTCTGATTCTGATTCTGTGTCTGATTCTGATTCTGTGTCTGATTCTGTGTCTGATTGTGATTCTGATTGTGATTCTGGTTCTGATTCTGATTCTGATTGTGATTCTGATTGTGATTCTGATTCTGACTGTGATTCTGATTGTGATTCTGACTGTGATTCTGATTGTGATTCTGATTGTGATTCTGACTGTGATTCCGATTGTGATTCAGATTGTGATTCTGACTGTGATCCTGATTGTGATTCTGATTGTGATTCTGATTGTGATTCTGATTGTGATTCTGATTGTGATTCTGGTTCAGTCAGATTCAGATTCAGAGTTAGAATCAGATTCAGATTCAGATTCAGTTTCAGATTCAGATTCAGATTCAGGTTCAGGTTCAGTTTAAGGTTCTGATTCTGTGTCAGATTCAGGTTCAGTTTAAGGTTCTGATTCTGATTCTGTGTCTGAATCAGACACATAATCAGACACAGAAGTGTCTGATTCTGATTCTGTGTCTGATTCTGTGTCTGTTTGTGATTCTGATTGTGATCCTGATTGTGATTCTGATTGTGATTGTGATTCTGATTGTGATTGTGATTCTGATTGTGATTCTGATTGTGATTCTGATTGTGATTCTGATTGTGATTCTGACTGTGATTCTGATTGTGATTCTGACTGTGATTCTGATTGTGATTCTCCTCTGATAAATATAAATATAACGTTTCGGGTATATATATATTTTTATTTGTAACTTTTAAGTTAACTGACTTTTTCTGAATAAATTACTTTAAGTGTTTTTTTCATTGACTACCTGTTAATTAACCTAAATAAACCAATGTCCCGTTTTGAGTCAAAAAATAAATGGTCACGTTACGTATACACTAAGTTAGCCCGAAAAAATCTAATGTAACGTTTATTGTTTGCATTTTATGCTTAATTAGCTGCATATTACAAACAAGAGCGTGTCGGGCCACGCTCAGTGTAGGGTTCCGTAGTTTCCCGTCCGTCACAATAAGTGTTCCCATTTATGAGTTTAAAAGTGGGTATTATGTTCGCGTAATAATCGTAGTCGATCATAGATCTTAAAATATTGGGATTCGATTTTAATAATTCTTTTTTTTGTTTTTGGTTGAGAAAAGATACGTTGAGGATAATAAAATATGTAAACGAAGTTAAAAAAATGCTTGCATATACTACAAACTTAGTCCAGAAATTATTTTCAACTTTTTGTCTTTTTTGTACAAAAACTGTTGTTTCCATCAAGTTGAAAATAATTTTCCTAGTTAGTCCTTATAAAGTTCTACTTTTCAGATTTTTTTGATATTTTCTAAACTTATGGTTCAAAAGTTAGAGGGGGGGGGGGACACATTGTTTTTGTCTTTTGGAGCGATTATTTCCGAATTTATTGACATTATCAAAAAATGATTTTAGTAAACCCCTATTCATTTTTTAATACCTTTCCAACAATATATCACACGTTAGGGTTGAAATAAAAAAAAAATCACTTCCCACTTTACATATACCCTAATAAAACATTTTGTTCCAATTTTTATTTTACCACTTTGTCGGCGTGATTGATATACATATTGGTACAAATTTTCAGCTTTCTAGTGCTAACGGTCACAGAGATTAAGCGAGGACGGACAGATGGACAGACAGACATGGCGAAACTATAAGGGTTCCTAGTTGACTACGGAACCCTAAAAACGTAAGAAAATTGGAATTTTGCAGTCCACCCTGATGCTTTTGCCTTAAAGTATAGCAACACAGCTATACATATATCAGTTGCAGTGTAAGCTGACCTCGCATTGGTCGGGCTTGCTGTACAATAAGGGCTCCCACACACATGCCTGTAACTTGCACAAAAGTATGCAAGTAGCTGGCATACCAGTATGGTATTCACCAATCAGAAATTGTTATGGCACACAGCATGCAAGCTGATTGGTGAATACCATAATGACATGCAATCTACTTGCATATTTCTATGCCAGCTACTTGCATGTGTATCCTTAGCTTAAGAGTTCAGCTAGTACTGGAAATTTGTAGCTTGATATGTCGCCGTGTGTACCTAATAATATATCTAGGTCTAAATTCAAAAATAATTAATAATAACTGTATTTTTTTAAGGCGCCTTCTAACGCAAAGCAGAATAAAAGCAAAAAATGCTTGGCACTCAATGAATTCCATTTTGCACCAGCAGTTCACTTTAAAATCAGAGGTTATCATGCTTTGCAGGACATTACACCCGTTAGAAATTAATTTAAAATTGCTCCTTGCTACTGATATTGCCAACCTTTGTTTAGAGCTATAAAAAGCTTTAATTTACAGATGAACATATTATTTCTGAAGAAAATTTTGCTTTTATTAAATTATTATTCCTGTCAACTTTGCCTTTTTTTTCAACTTTGCCTTATGTAACAATTTCGCACGTCAATTAATCTGCCTAGCCTTTTTCCAACTATGTTGGGGTCGGCTTCCAGTCTAACCAAATGCAGCTGCGTACCTGTATTTTACATGGACCGACTGCCTACCCGACCTTCACTGCCCAGTTACTGGATAATACGATACCCCTTGGTAAGACTGGTTGTCAGACTTTCGGGCTTCTGACGACCCGTAACGACTGTCAAAGATCTACGAATGACAGCCGGGACCAACGGCTTAACGTGCTTTCCGAGGCATGGAGGGGTGAAGATGGTCACCATTCCATGGACCAACCGTGGCAAGGGTAGCTTAACCTGATCGATCGACCCGTGCGGCTGTTGACTTAGGCACAAGCTCTCACAGGTTCATAATAATAATAGTCCGTAGACAGCTACACAGATTTAAATAGGACTCACTTAAAATTAATAATAACTTGACATTATGCTTACGTTAAATAATTATCTTGACACTTTTCTTGTCAACGGTAAAAACCTTTCGCTCTAAACTTATCTACTTAATTAATTTTAACATTTTATCCACATTATACGCAGTTTTGCCCTTCAAACTTGTCATAATGTTGATTTTCATTCATTTATATCTGCCTAATTATAGCACTTTTTTATTACTACCTAAGTAATTTATATAAAACATTTACTAGAAAAAATATCGGTTTTTCCGTAGTTAGGTAGGTAAAGGAGACATGCTTGGTCGGATTCATTTGGTAAGAATTATTATATTTAATAAATTTATATTTTACGTAATTTGGTGCGAGGCCACACTATGACAGAATCAGATGTTTGCATCTGATGTTTGTGTATGCCTTTGGGCATATAGCTCTGAATTGACTTTTTCACAAAGATCTCCAATAATATTAGTTTCTTTAAAAATATTCTTTGCTGACTCGGAAAAACCAACAAGAATCTTTGAGGTTGATACTCGCGAAAATTGGCGACGTTAGTGAGCTTACTCCAGCGACACGCTTCGACGAAAAAGGCAACTGCAAGCGTCTACGCGTGTCAGCGACAACCGACGACGCGTCGCTCGTGTATTTGAGTACAGTACGACACGCGTCGACGCTTGCAGTTGCCTCTGTCGTCGACGCGAATCGCTCGTGTATTTGCACACTTACCTTAAGAGTAGGTACTAGGTATGTTTATAAGTTTTTGCAACGCCTATCGCTTTTCAAATGTTGCACCTTTTATTTAACCCTTCGTATATTACGAACGTGGTTTCACGCGACTCAATTGCTTTTTAATTGTTTCTGTAATTACGGCATTCAGCCGATTAAAGACTCATTGATAGGAACAGCCCTATAACTCCTTTTAAACTCCTCTACATACCTCAGCCAAGCACATGTCTGTCCCCTCTGTGCCCTGCAGGTCGACTCCTCAGGCTGAGTGCGGTAGTTCCAGTCAATACTGGACCTACCCAGGACTGGAGCGAAAGCTGGAACGCTGGTAACATCGGGTTCTTCTGGACCGGCTTCTATTAGCAGGACCTGAAAATGAAAAATGTGGATTTGAAAAAAAAAACAGTTTTGTATGGAACTCAAATCGCGTGGTAAGTAGGGTAAATCTCAAACACGGTTCATCAATATATATATATGAAGAAAAATAATCTAGTGCCTATCGAGAGCTATACACGATGATATTGAAAACTTGCAACAAATCGAATTAGGAGGTGCAGTAGGTAACTGTTACTTAATCATAATAAATTGTCTTCTCCTAAATCTAAATTCTTGAAAAAAGTCGTGAAATTATCGTTTTGTATAGTGCAAACTAATTTATCGTCTTCAAGTAGACACGAATTATCGTCATTTCAGTATTTTTTTTGTAGTAGCGTTGACCGCCAAACTAAGCCCGGCTTGTATCTTAAAATGTGATTTTTAAATCAAGAAACTAATTAATAGTCCATCCAAAAAAATGCCACGAAACTAAAATAAAGTCCTTTCTAGAAATAACCACTCAAAAAACTTTACTACTACAATAATCTGCCAGATTCAACCAAAAAAATCTAACATAATGCTTCAAACGGACCTAGTGAATCATCTTCGAGTCAGCATAAACGCAAAAATCCCCGATTTTGTACGAGAAAATATTACCGTATGATTATTATCATAATATATTGGTGTATGTATAAAGAAATGGTGAAATATTTTATGCTTCGTAAGATTTATTTTAGGTTAGAATTTCTAGTGCTTCGCGTTGCCTTGGGGATCGATTTAGCCGATTAATATTGCTACTGGAACATGATGTTATCTCGTTAATGTAGCCTCTTCTTATAAATTTTAATATAGGTTTGTTAACGTTACTCTTTGTCTAGCCTGTAGATAAAGCCTTGAACTACTTCAATATAATATTATTTTTAAACTCATGTTAACTGTTATCGAAAATATTTACATCGTTTATCTTTTGTTCGATATTTTTTTATGGCTCGTGCCCTTGATACTCGTAACAAACAAGGCTTTAGAAACTACACAAGAGATACATCTTAGAGTGTTTCAAAATTAGCTTGAATTTTATATACAGCCTTGTAGAAAGTTAAAAGAGAATAGAATATTTTCTATTAACTATATACATATTTAACTAGCATCTGCCCGTGACTTCGTCCGCGTGAAATATAATAATAATATTTATTTATTTAACCAAGTAATATGACTCATTCGTGTTAGTAACAATATTCCTTACCGCTATGTTAGTATTCCTATTCTAATTATCTAATCTAAAATCATGAATATACACGACGTGAATCACTGCCACACGCCTATCACCGACGTGGAGAGCTTGCAGCAGCGACTAACGTATAGACAATTGAGTCTGCTCGCCACACAGTGAAGGATACGGTTGGGGCTGGCCCGCACGCGGTGCACCAGGGAAGCGCATCGTTTTCTCATCGTTGTATAAAAGCAGTCGAGTCGAGCTTCCGCAAACATCCCTGACGCACTACAATAGCGGGGCAATCCCATCAATATCCTGAACGTATTATTATATTGAACACGAAGGACGCTGTACTATTTCTGCATATAATCGGCCCACAGACTGCAAGTATAAAAAGAAGAGCAGTACGCACGAAACAAGGTTGTTTTAACACCTCGTGAGCAACGTGCAAATCTGCGAGATATCATATTTGCCCTAACCGATAGCGCCCTTCGCTCTCGCTCAATATCGTCATCGTCCTTCATACTTAATATGTACTTTCCTCTAAAAATGTCGAAAGTGTATGTTTCTAATCTTATCATTTATTTAGATAAATAAGCCAATTATCAAGTTTATAGATCAAAGGGTTTTTGTATTTTTCAAATAAACTGTATCCCTATATTATTCAAATACATTTTGAAAAATCGTTTGGGATGTGTTCATAATTTGACTCAAAGACCCATATCCATTTTCGAGTTAATGGAAGCCAGCAGTAAAATCCAACCCTTAAAATTTATTACCCTTTTCCACCTTAGTACTCTCACACACTCCTGGGTCCTGGCCCTCATCTTTTTTTTACCATACTTCCCGGTTCCGTGCGCCCCTCATCCAGATGTTTCCCGCTTCATAATATGTATATACATTTTAATTTAATGAAGAGGAATCATAAAGTCAAAAACCAAAGTCGAAAACCAAATCTCGAATCACTTTCACCAATAAAGGATTGCAGCAGCAAATTAAAAAGTAATCCGATACAGCATGAATTATGGCATAAAACGAGCACAATTCAATTAAACAGCAAACCTCGTATAAAAATAAAATAAAAGGTACAGAGTCGAATTACTCTTGAATAAAAACGCTACCTGTCTACCTCGTTGAAAAGTTTGATTGAGTCTAAACTATCAGAATTATATTAATAGGGTATTTGACAAGGTTTTGCAATCCATCTCAGATTATTTAGTAGTGTATAAGGAACCCACAAAAAGTAGTTATTTTTAATTCTGTGATGTTTTTCGTTAGAAAATCAAACTTAAAAATGAATGGTTTAATTATCCCGCCAAAACGTTAGTTCGAGCAATATGGCGGCATTAGCTCCATGTGACGTCACAAGACAGTAAACAAAACACACTTCAATAAGTCAAATCTTTCCCAAGTGCTTTAGTACTGCTTTTTTTCTACTGTTTAATAAGAAAATGAATTATAAATGGTGTGCAATGCCAAACTGCACCAATACGTCAAAAAATACTCCGGAAAAATTGTTTATTCATGTGCCGAAGAATGCCAAAATGCGTAGAAAGTGGTTACAACTTGCTCGCAGGAACAAAGTCCTGATCCACGACGTAGTTACGTACGTAGTACGTTAGTACGTACCCAATAGCATCGTCACCATAAGATTCTCGTGCAGCCCTGAGAATGGAAACTAATTACTTACTGTAAACAAAATTTATTCTTCATAACCTAAAAAACTATTACTTACTGAAAGAAAGACTATTATTTCACCTTCGCAGGATTAAGGTTACTTACGTAGTGTTATATTTATGGTACAATACATTGGTGTTTTTACATTTCTCAGCTCTGCAGAATAAAAATCGGGGTTATTTTTGAAGAACATTCCAACCATGATTGCGTCCACTTTGGGCAAGTTTCTGCTGTCTGCTTTCACAAAATTGACATCCATGATGGAGTGGAATACCAAAATATACGATGGAGATTGTAAAATACCACAAATTTTCACGATAATATTTTATAATCTTATATAAACAGATCAAAAATCGTAAGACTGCAACAATGACAGATTTGACTACTGTTTTGTGACGTCATCTTAGATTCAGCCAATCCTGACTGTTTTGTATCATGTGACATTATTTAGAAATTAATAACTTTTTAACAGGGATTTTGAAATAAAATAGCCATTATATTTAAGTCGGATGATTGCAAATCCCTTTATAAATTTATAATAAATGTGGATAACAGCATTTAACACTTTATTATTCATACTGTCAAATAGCCTATTGGCTACTAGGCCAGGCGTGCCTCCTATAAATGAAACTTGTTTATATTCTCATTTTATGTTTTCAGCGAGGTTGAAACCCCTACTACGGTTGTTAAAAGTTTTTATTTGAAACTGTGGCAGTGTCCAAAGTTCGTTGCAGATGTATGACTGCAGTTACTGGAGTTGAGAAAAAAGGAGGATGGTACGAGTTTCAAATGAAGTGAGGACATAAAGGATTGTGTTAGCGAAGTGTTACCAAGTTCTGACAGCTCAGTTTTTTTTTAATTCTATTTGTAAATAGTTTTGTAATAGGATTTCAAGGTCATCGTCGCATTTTAAACAATTAGCTGAAATAAAACGAACAATCTAATTTGACGTATTAGATTTTTCGTCAAACGAAAGTGTTTTAATGTATACTCACAAAATTATGACGCATTATTGTAATTATTCTAAGAGTTAAGTGCTAGCCTGAAACCCTTTGATGAAGAGAAAATTATAAGGATTCATAGCTTACAGCCAAAGAGGATAATTATATAGTCTTAGTTACAGCTTTCGTAAAAAGTGTCTATACATAAAGTGGCTTAATACTGTGGTGCTTTACGTTACAAATTTCAATGCACACCGTGTTGAAATCATTTACCGGTTATTAAAAAAAAAATTGCTGTTCCCTACATTTTGGCTACGCAGGTATTTCACTTTTCTATACGACAGCAGATTTTGTTTTTAATAACGGACGAAAAATTTCTACAAGACCCCCGTCTTGAATCATGTGTTGAATTCATGGTTAGTTTGTGCGTCGATGTCCCTTCGCCCTGTATGTATAATGTAAATACACTTATGAATCCATTCAGTTTTAACATAAGTGTTGAAATACATATTAAATATTCCTCTCTTCATGGTTGATTTTTTTTGTAGTAGGGGTTTTATAGTTTCAAATTACGGCGCTTGTTTTCAGAGTAAATTTATTCTAATTATGTTTTCCAATGTTTTCTTTATTAGAAATCTGTGTAGGTACCTATGTATTAAATTATAGTGAGAGCGAGGGTTTATATTCGTAGAGATATTTTTTATTATTTTCGCTTCGATTAAACTCCTTTCGAACTTTTGGTTTGTTGAGTACTAAAGGCTGATAAAATCATTTGTAGAAGCTAACGAATGTAAATGAATGCTTAAAGTTATTTTGCTTAGGGCTGATTTTATCAAAGTCAGATATCTTTTATCCGTAGAATAAAATTGACGTCTGACAGTTTAAAGGTCATAGCACACGTATCAATTCGGAAAGGAATCGGCACCGTTTCGACTCGACGTCAAATAGGCCTCAACCTAATGTAAGGTAACCAAAGCGGAGCAGAAGCTCCGATACAATGACTCGGCTATAGCTAGGCGACGACACCGAGCTTACGGCTCGCCGACCGTTGGTTGATGGTGCAGCAGGCAGGTCCGAGGGGTAAGAGAGGCAAGGGTGGACGAAGAGACTTAAAGCTCGGGTACGGAAAGACGTAAGCGCGGGGACGACGTGCGGTAAGCACGGGAACGACGAGCCGTAACGCACCGCACCGCGGTTCGTGAGCTTGTTCCGAAGCGAGGCGATTAGGTACGTTACGTTTCCGATTAGTGTACGATGCAGTAGGGAATTTCATACAAGGAATATTGAATGGCTCGAGTTGATACGGTGCCGAACTCTTTCCGGTTTGATACGTGTGCTATGACCTTTAGTATGGAAAAAATTTCAAAAATCCAAAATTTATTCCCAGGATAAGACTTATTCTGGGTACCTATAAAAGTTAGGTAAAATTCGCCCTAATAATGATATCATCAGTTTTAGGATTTTGTATAAAACTGTACTATTTTATTTTCAATAAAAAACAAAAGAAGTCTGAAATCACCAACCTGTATTGAGCAAGTGTGGTGGTTAGTGATCAATGCTCGTGCCTTCTCTGTACAAGAAGAGACCTTGGCTCTGCAGTTGGACAATAATGGGCTGGTATATATATATTAAATACATTTTTATTTATTTATTTATATAAAATTTATTGTACACCAGAAAATACATAACAAAAAAATACGATTATGAATACAAAACATACAATGGGCGGCCTTATCGCTTTCTGCGATCTCTTCCAGGCAACCTTGGAATTTATTTTTATTTATATTTCTATTTTCTGTCAAGTTTCAGTTCTCCGTTTTTCTCGCCTGGATAGCCTTGATTTTCAATAATCACTGTGGAGACCATTTGGTGAAAACTACACAAAGCATAATTTCCTTTCATAGATTCTATTAATTTCCGTAATTAATTCATTATGATTCCACTTCAAACATCAATAAATTAGTATTTTCATACAATACAAACAATCATCTGTTCTTGATAACATTCTCGTTTTGAAATGATTATGCAGATCGTTTTATTAACCCTACGTGGTTTAACTGGGATAACAGGTATAGGACGAATAGGTTTTGTATTAACTACTGCAAGTAAACAATGACCATTATTCTATGTGATAGAGAAATTTTAGAGAAACTTTTATTTATAACTGCAGATACTTTTCTGGTATCAGCTAGAACTATAAGTCCCGGTTACACCACACACAACTAAATTTGTTTAACGCTAAACTTTGAATACATCATTTTGTCTTCGTCATTATCGAACGATTGACAACAGAACGATTTTTTAAATTATTTTAGCAATAAACGTATTTAGTCATTTTTGGTGCAAGCGAGCCTAAGGGACATGCCGAAGATGTCTCATTGCGAGACCTCGCGGTCGCAGTTTATTCGCTACCTCGATGTCCTCCATTTAAAACAAATGCAAGCTAATAGTCACGCACGCACATGCCAGGCATCGGGGTAAACCCCCAAAAGCCCCCGATGTATCGCAGTGAGGCCTCCTTCGGCATGCGGGTGCGTGTCTATTAGCATGCATTTGTTTAACATGGAGGTGATATCGATATAACGAGCTAAACCGCAACCACGTGGTATCGCAGTGGCCCATCTTCGGCATGTAATTATCTCATTCTGAGAGAGAATGCTCATTCTGCGGATTGGTTGTCATAAGTGGTCATATTAAATTCGCCGCTACCACCTTGCTGACTGGCTAAAATGGTTACCACAGCGTGTCATTCAGGGGTTATTTGATGATTTCCCACCATGAAAAAAAAAAAAAAGAGTGTTGTTACAACAGAACAAAATTCATTAACAACAAACAACCCGCAATTAGTGTGAACAGTTTGTAGTTCAATAAATTAAGAACAGTTGTCAAAGAGCCTGATCTTAAATTAAACCCATAGCTTGTCATTGGAAGATTGCAATCGTGATAATTCCTATAGATACAATGTAATTCATTTCTTATCATTGTATCTACGGTTGAACAGTTTTAAATGGGTCCGCCTATTGACAATGGAAATATTAGTAGATAGTACATGGTTCACGCACAATGGTTCATTTGAAGGACTAAGTGCGGAAACCAAATCTATATATAACATAGTACCAGCGGAACAATTGCGTAACGCATTAATAATCGGAATCGGTTTCGGTATCATTTTGATAGTTCTACAACGTTCATTGCGTTATTTACGTGTAGAGCAGACAAATTTTTCGAACTAATGAAGCAATGGATTAGCAATTTGCTTCAAAATGATTCAGATTCCGTGAGTTACCCAATTAGGGTTCTGGTTCTAGACTTTAAGTCTCGTAACAACATTTGTGGTCAACCGTTAGATTGGTAAATGTTAATTTACATCGCCCTCCACTTTCAATTTATTGTCTCAACGATTTTGTAACAGATTAACTTTGGTAGAAAATAGTATTGCACAATTTTCAAACATAGTATTTAGTTAAATTACTCGTTTAACACTTTGCGGGACACTTAACGCCCCTCGACGTAATAACAATAAAACTTCTATTGTGTCTCGTTCAGTGTTCTTCAATGTGTTAAGTTTGCGATTCATGAGGCATTTGAAATGATACTATTGTGGCGGTATCTACAACGCCACATGCGAACAACGCGCCATACTGACGTTACGCAAAATCCTGCATCTCGCAAGCAGAGTTTACCGCACAACTAGCATAGATACAACGGCCCGACATGAATCATCGGGCGGTTGCCCGCCAGACACAACACCCGTCTGGTCGGAGGAACCTCCATTTTCTATAGAGTATGAGTAAATTTTACACCTTGTTCCTCATACCTCTATACTATGTATTTGGACATGACAAAATTAGTTCAAGATCGGTCTGGGAAATGTCCAGCAGTATTGTGACAGACAGACAAAGAGGAATACGTTGACGTGTCTCCACCGACTTCTACTCCTACTCCTTCACTGTGCACGCGGTGTGGTTGTCGAATTCACTTTCGCCTGACATTAGGGAGTGCCAAACTGTTGCAGTTTTAAGAGCGTTTACGCCGTACATTTCATACGGCATTTCATACAAACTTTCAAGCCCTTGTTTTTCGAAATGAATGAACCGATTTTAATGAAACTGTATAAGCATAATCATATACAGCTAGACAATAGCAGGTCTTATTGCTACAACCATTAAAGGAATTTCAGTTGGCTCATATGAAGTTCAAGGGGGAGAGAATAATTGATTTCAAGCTCAAATAATTATTCACAAACACAAGGCGACTTCTAACTGTAATGAGTAGACATTAAGTAATTACTTAGTGCAAAAAAAAAACATTTCGCCAGCCACTAGGCGATCACTAAAGTAGACCTTGATTTGCCGATGTGTATTATACAACTCTTGCGAGTTGCCTAGCAACAGATCATTAACAAAATTTACTAAGACCGAACTTGACTTAAAACCACAGATAATTGTCATTTCGTGGCTTACGAGTTGACTATTGAGAAATTAATGGTGAAAAAGAGTGGTCGCTTAGGTTAGATCTACTTTTGTTTAACAATACCTAACTAGGCGTTGCTAAACTTAGCGTTAGTGAAAACGGACACTATATTTGAATTAAGAATTTGAGTCAATTTTCAAGTTTGGAACAATAAACTGAATGTCATACTAGACAAAGTTCTAATTCCATTGCAACCAAAAACTTACTATGACCTTTTTGTTACAAAATGGTCGTTCAAAAATCTATTTACAATACATTTCGCTAAAGTTTGATTTCGGTCACGGTGGCCATCTCAACGGAAATTAGCCAAGTACGCAGGAGATATTATAGTGCACACGTGTGTGTGCAAACACAGATGCTCTCTCTGTTCCTTTACTTCCATAGTCCAATGGGATGGCAATCCGACACGACCGGGGAGAGATCAGGCGCAGGACCAACGGATTTACGTGCTTTCCAAGACTTTTGACTTTCTTAAACACAAAAAACAATAACACTTTACCCGACCTGAGACTCGAACTCAGGACCCCACGCTTAGCAGTCGCGCTTGCAACCATGATACAGTACCCGGCGATAAATATTGCACATCGACCTTTGGGAAGAGACAATCGGCTAATTTCGGCTTCGTAGAGCGTTATCTCTGTCGCACGAAATACAAACAGTCCGGTATCTATTAGGAGCTGTTAAAACAATTATGATTTGCTTCTTTTGATAATTATTTTTATTCTTTGTATAAAATGGTTTTGTGTAAAAAGGTCGATGTGCAATATTTATCGCCGGGTACTGTACCAACGAGTCAGACAACTGATTAAGTGGCGATGGAATGTAAATTATTTGAGATTATAAACACTGCTATAGTTTCATTATAGCTACAGAACTTACTTTATAAAACAAAACACTATTAGGCAAAGAGAACGAACTACTGCAATTGAAAAACTTTTTCACTCGGTGACTGTCTCATTGTTTTATATGTATCTTTGTACCTGGGAATTAGTTGCACTAGATCTGATGCGGTATTGTGCATTTCCGATTATAGTACGTGCTTAGGTTTTTTCTGCACATGTGTGGAAAATGAGATAATAATTATTGTGGTTGCTGTAATGTTGTGTTCCGTAGTAATTTGTTAATTTATTGGATACTGCAAAGTGAGCAACGAGGTAATTGTGTAACAAACTTACAGTAAGAATGGCTTTTTGACATGTCAACAATATTCATTGCGTTATGTACAGACGCCAGCACATCAAGCTACTACAATCTGTCATTTTTTAAAATAGATTTTCAACTTCATCGCTACAGCATAAAGTTCAAAGTTGATTGGGAAAATTTGACAGTTTCGGGTAGCTTGATGTGCTGGCGTCTGTACGTTATTGAGCAAAAATGATCGATCTACAAAGTGAAAAAAATAGAAAAATGGAAAGTTACGTCAGGCGCTGATTAAATTGACAGGACTAAACTAAATTTTATCTTCTATCTTTTTCCTAATGAAATAGAAAGAAAAAGATGGCATTGATCTTAAATTTAGTTTAGTAACAACAGAATCGGCACCATTGTCTCTACTGATACTTTTTCCCGCGCACTCTCAGCTAATGAGTGAAATGGTTAACTTGGCTAGTTATTGTGTTAATGCTTGTGCTAAATTACAATCTTTCTCTTCTATTGTCGGCTCGTGATTTCTAAAGACTATCCATGTTTCACTTTCGATTGTAGTGACTTATTGAATGATGTATATCAAATTTAAGGGTGTGGTACAGAACATCCAACTTAACAACTTTCTATATCAGACCAAATTTGTGACCACTGCTCTCCTGATATCTACTTTCAACTGATTTATTTGTGGGTTGGCAATAAAATAAGCATTAAGGTAATAAAATTATCGTCATATCTTGAATCTACTGAACATACACAAAAACTGTCCATTGCAACATTTCTCAAAAAGACGATGCAATATATGCCAAAGAAATATTTGTACCAAAAATCTAGAAAATGGTTTCTTATTTTATCACCAGTGATCGGACTAGGTAGATTGATTTTTGGTACTTGTATCACAAATGCCCACAGAAAGAATAACATGGATAAGCCGTTTTCCCGGAAAGTAATTCCGGAATTTCCGGAAATTAAATTTATATTTTATTTATTTATTTATTATATTTATATTATTATTATTTCATGCTGTATTTTTGTTTCTGCTGCATGTATTGTATAGTTATTAAATTGTAAATCCGTAATTGGCTGTAAGACTAGCTTATATATCTTAAGATAAAATTTCAGAGCTGTGCATTTTGTGATTAATAAATAAATAATTTCCCGATCTAATTAAATATTGTTATTGTTGGTAGTGATATTATAACTACTCAATTCTAAAATAAATAAAAAAAATAAAGGAAGATATTAAAACTAAATTAATTTATTATTTATCTGTTTTCACGTAACGTTTTCACAACACAGTAAACAAAGAAGCGCACTTTACGAACCGAAGTCGACATGTCGTCAGTGGGCGTACGCATTGCTTCGATAACCGGTTAGTGCACCACCCATGATCCTTTGTTCTGGTTGGTCGTTGGGTTGTGTCAAATCGTGAATGTGTGCCGTAAAAAAAAATGAAGAATAAGATATAGCTCATTTTAATACAACTCCAACCTAAGTTCCGGTTTTTTTTAATAATCAACCAATTTCGAATTTCCGGAGGAATGTCCATATTAATATATACGTTTCGGATCAATGACCCCAATTCAATCTACCTACTCCGATCACTGTTTATCACAATTCGCCGGATCCAGTTATCAGATCACGGTCGAATGCCTACAATTATCTTATTACAATGCACTCCAGTGTATGGGTGCTACACTTTCGCAAGTCTTAGTCGACGCAATTGCACTGGCGTGCAGTTTTACGTGTTCTTTTAATTGGTCACTTTTACGACAAAGTTGGAAGGTTGCTATTTTTTTTATTAGTATTTTGTAAAGTCCATTGTGTTTTTGGTTACTTGGGTTTTATAACATAAATTGTCTAAAGGATGTTGATCGTAAATTTCATAAAGTGGTTGTGTTGAAAAAAAAAAAATTAGGTTTTGCATCAGCCAAGCATGGGCTGTTAATGACTGGAATATCATTTTAAGGATGATTTCCACCAAACGGCATCGTATCGGATCGGAAAGGATACGAACGGATGCGGCGATAGCCGATCGCGTCCGGCAGCATGTCGACGCATACGATCGGCTCCGTACCGCCGCTTCCGAACGTATCAGTTTCTGCACCTAGTCAAATACCTAGTCTCATTCCTACCGTGTTGACGTGTTCTGATTTTTGAAAATGCTTGTAGTTGACGTAGTATTATTAGCTATTGTATTAGAAGAAGAAGAAAATAATCATAAAAAAGAAGATGAAAACAATGGATGACAGCCGAAAGGATTCGATCGGATACGACGACAGGCGAACGGAGCCGATCGCGCGTCGCAGCATACTTTCGGCTACGATCGCTTGTCGCGGAAGACGTCCGCGGTCAAGCTGCTGGACGAGGCTTGATAAGACTTTAAATACTGTGTACAGTACCCGGTGATAAATATTGCACATCGACCTTTGGAAAGAGACAATCGGCTAGTTTCGGCTTCGTAGAGCATTATCTCTGTCGCACGAAATACAAACAGTCCGGTATCTATTAGGAGCTGTTAAAACAATCATGATTTGCTTCTTTTGATAATTATTTTATTCTTTGCATAAAATACAAAAAAAGGTAAAGGTCGATGTGCAATATTTATCGCCGGGTACTGTACAAGATTTAATATCGTTTAAAGATTGAAGAAGAAATCATCTTTTAATCATCATCTTTCATCACCCGCTTATCCTATTTGGAAGGGATTTAGCTTCTAGTCCAACCGGATAAACATCAGTGTTTGAATATTGGAGTAATAGACATCTAAACTGAACTACAGAACCCATTCGGTTTCTGCGCTGCCCAGTACTTATTGGGCAACACCTATATACCTACTAATAATAAAGAAGAGGAGTTTGTTTGTTTATTTGAACGCGCTAATCTCTGGAGCTACCAGTCGGATTTGAAAAATTATTTTTGCATTTGATAGCTAAATTTAAAATCACGCTAACTCATACAGGAGCCGAGAAAAAAGAATGTAAGAACACAAAGTGAAAACGAAGTAATAGCGCGGGCAGGCCATATGATGCGACAGGAAGGGTCAGGAGGGCAAGAAATTTCACGAAGACAAAGTAGGGGGCAGAAGCTAGTTATTAATACTTTCTGAGAGACACAATATAATATAACAGGACAGAGGGGCAATTCTTGTAATTTTAAGAACGTTCACAGTCTGATCTCAATCTCAATCTGTCAAAAATACCTCGAATTTCCCTACATTTTTGACAAGTTTTTGACATTGACTGTCGTGTATTAGGACTATATTTTGAACGTTTTTAATTACTTTCCAGTATTAGTTACATTAGGAAATATCAGTCGTAGCCCTACATCTGGATTTCTGCCCGGTCAATGACAATAAGCTTGCCCATTATTAAGAATTCCCATTTAATATAAAGCATAGGTTAATCAGCCTATTATGTTCCAACTGCTGGGACATATAGACCTCTCGGCGAAATGAGAGTCTGGGCAGTTTTCACAAATTCAACACGCGGGCCCAGTGCGGGTTGGCGGATGTCATATGTCTTTGTCTTCGTTTTTTTTTTGGTTCTAGGACATGACGGTATCCTAACCAATACTTTCATTCATCGTTTTGAGAGCAGTGGTGATGAAAACATTTAAAATGCGTGCCACGAAAGAAGAGACTTGACACACCACGTGGTTTGATATGCGCAGAACACGATTTTAGGTATCTTTAGCGGTATGAGGTCTGAGTGCGGGACGGGACCGGTCGTCATAGGGGCGGCGGAAAGAGCGGGGGAGGCGGGGTCAAGTCTCTTCTTTCGTGGCACGCATTGTACACAAAGTAAAGCGCTTATCTGGGTTCGAACCTACAACCTACAACTCGTAAGTCATGGCCCTTACTGCGGTAGATTAATATTCATAGCTGATCAAATGTCTGTACTATAATACGAAGGCGTAGTCAGAGATGTACCTACACTGGCGTTAGACCAATTTTCAACCGTATTATCAAGAGCATAAAGTTAAAAAGTGGTCAACCGCCATTGCCCGAGTTGTGGCTAATACGTCGCTGGCTTAGCTAAAACCAATTAGGTAATCTAGACATTCTCCTGCTTAGAAAGCTTAGAATTTTATACAAGTGAATAAAGTAAAAAGGTTTTTCAGACTAATAATCGTAATACAAGCCACAGTTGACTAACCGGAGACAAAAAAGCTAGACATACCTAATAAAATTCTGGCTTACGCGAGTCAGATTCCAGTTACAAATCGGTTCATTAGTCGATTCGGACGAATTCACTCGCCCGAACAGTGCGAATCATCACTTTAATTTTTAAAATGTTATACAGGAACAGTTTCTAACCAGTGCGTAAACTGTTGGTAATAATTTTTTTATTTTTGATGAGTGGGCTGCTTATGACCTTGATCACGCCTATTGGAAAGCGATGGATGAGGTCTATGCATAAATGAATAAAAGCAAAAGAAAATCATAAGAGCACCATATTATGTTAAGACTAATATAAATAAACGAAAATATGATATAAATCGCCACTTTTTTATTGGAAGTTATTTTGTGTATAACTTAAAACCATTTGAAATCGTCTCAACTTCATAACTATTTATGTCCTTTCTTTGTTGTTAAATTACTTTTATTTTTCATTTTATATTGGTAATAGCTGTGTAATTTTGTTTTTTGTAATTTTGAAATTTTTAATTTTGTCTTGTTACTGTTCCCTAACGCTAAGCGCGCACTACGATTTAGTTATAAAATCGCCAACACAAAAAATTTCAAGTGAATTCTCAAGCGATTTTTTCCGCAGTGCGCGGAAACTTACATACATTACTTAGTACTTACATTAGTATTGTCTACAGATTGGCGATTATAAATATCACAACGATTAAAATTCGTAGTGCGCGCTTAGCCTTACATGGTCCATATTTGTACCTAGCTTTAACCCTTTTGTAATTGTTTTTTAGATTATGGAATGCAATAAAATGAATAAATAAAATAATATAATAATATTACCAGCCTATTATTGTTCTACTGCAGAGCAAAGACCTCTTCTCATCTCTTCTCATACAAAAAAGGCACGAGCAATGATCACCACGCTTGCTCAAGTCGGAAATCAAACCTTACGGTTAGCGATTTCCGACTCATTTTACAATAAGTCCAGGTTTCCTCACGATATTTGAAGTCAAAACTTCTTCAGGCGCGGTGGGCATTTTTTGAGATGGAAAAAAACCATTGAACTCGCGACACTGTTACCGCGCTACATTCGGATGTGTTCGGCTGTCCTCGGGATGTACTCGGTTTTAATGTATATCCGATATGTCAGTGAGTGATGGCAAAGTATTCTGTAATTGTACAAGTTTTCACTTCTGTCGGCACTCCTGGAGTGCCACTGTTTTTTCCTTCACGGATGTCAGGAATGTCCACAATAAACTCAGAAAGTACATATGAACCCACAACCTCGTGCATAAGAGGCGAGGCCTTAACCACTGCGCCGTCACTACAGAAACAAATGAATATGAAGTTATTGTATTACAGTAAAGGCTCCTTCAAATACGCGACACGCGATAAAATCGCGCGCGACACAAAGGCACCGCAAGTCGTGTAAGGTGCGGTGCCTTGGTGTCGCGCGTGATTCTATCGCGTGTCGCGCCTGTGTGTAGGAGCCTTAAGCTAGAATTTACTGCACGTTCCTAAGAAGAAAAAGTCTGTGCCCTGCAATGCGACAATTATTATATTGACTCAAAGAGAAAATCTAGTACATCAAGGTTAAGAGCGGCTGAATGAGAAATCGTTCTAGCCTAATTGCTAGTCATGTACAAATTATGTTCACAAAGGGCTGTCTTAGTCATTAGTGGAAACCTAGTACTTTTGTTAGGGAATTTGTATGTACAGTCGGCAATGCTAATTATTTTACATCACGCACACATCGATAACTGTCATTATTATTGTGTGCGTATACGTATTATACATTCACGGTTAGAGATAAAATAAACGGGTTCACAATGAAGAAATTTGACCCAACATTTTAGACTAGTATAACATAATTCCCATAGCTAATTGGTGTAAGCGCCTGCGTTAACTACTGATATAACCTCGACGATGTGAGTTCGATCCCAACTGAGGAATTTTGCTGTATTTTACTTTTTGTTTTTATATTAAATTCATTTTGTGGCATAACTATGACTTCACCCACACAATCATGTAAAATGTAAACTAATTAGTTGGTTCGACTGTACGTACAATACGTTTCAAAATCGGTTTCAAATAAGAATAGGATCGACTTAGCGCCATGTTGTGACGTCATAGCTGTCAAATCGAATAAATTGGGAAGGGTGAGCAAAACAAGATATTTTTTGCAATAACATTTATTTACGAATCATGAACGAAGAATTTTTAATCAGAATTTAGTTATTCAATTCCGCTCATGTCTGCATCACTGTTTGAGTGGTCATCGTCAATAAATAACAACAATAACAAATAACAACAAATTTAACAGGAAACAACCACGTAACAAACAGAATTAACGAAAGAAACAGTAACACTCCACAAGCACTCAGTCGCACGAAGAAGCACACCAACAACGACAAGATGGCGGCTGGCATCTTCTTTACTTTCTGGTGAATTATTGCCAACAATGAAAATAAGAAAGAAAATAGTATACTTTTTAAAAACTAATTGTGACTAATTTTTTGATGTTTTTTCATTTTGATTTAACTAAGACTGACTCGGTTAAACAAAAAAAAAACGTTATTGATGCGCAAAGAAGTTTTCTTTGCAAACCGTACTTTTCAATCAACATTTGACAGATAGAGGTCATTGAAGTTCCTATTCTTATTTGAATCGCATTGTATGTTCTGGATAATGAAGAAGGGTTTGTTATAACTAGGTCACATTCCTTTGGTTCGTTATTTTGGTTTATGAGTTTGTGTTGGTTATTTGGTTTTCCTATAGAGGTATGAGGAACAGGGTGTAAAGTTCACTCATACTCTATAGAAAAGGAAGGATCCTCCGACCAGACGGGTGTTGTGTCTGGCGGGCAACTGCCCGATGATTCATGTCGGGCTGTTGTATCTATGTTAGTTGCGCGATAAACTCTGCTTGCGCGATGCAGGATTTTGCGTGACGTCAGTATGACGCGTTGTTTGCTTGTGGCGTTGTAGATACCGCTACATTTCCATCAGGAATTTCTTTGAAATAGCCTGGAGTTTGGAAGTCAGCGGTGTGATACCCCCGTGTCTCGAAAAGCACGTTAAGCTGTTGGTCCTGCGCCAGATTTGTCTCCGGTCGTGTCGCATTGCCGTCCCATCGGACTATGAGAGTGAGGGAAGGAAGAGTGCACAGTGCACGGATTAATAAATTATTATGACAATGTGTTGGAGCACGGAAGTGAGGCATCGTTTTAAATTAAAACAGGTTTCTGTTCTGACTCGTTTCGGAGAATTTCTTTATTTGCATAAGAAGGTCTATCATGCGGTCATGTCACTTATCTATTTATCAGTATTTATTTATTTATTGTTTAGTTTTGCAATGTAACTCAATATCACGCTTTTTATACATACCTACCTATTCGTTACTGTTTTTATGTGACACTAATTTATTTTTATTTATTTACTAAATTATGCATACACATTACACACATCACGATACAGTATAAAACTGATTTACATCCGTCACCTCACACATCAGGTCCAGTTGAAAACCAGCGTCAGGCACCAGTTGTCTGGCTTTTTTGCTGAACTGGGCCTTTTTGGCGCAGCCGTGAGGCACACTTTCCTGCTAATTTCTTACATCGGACTTTCCACTTTTTATTTTTTATCTTATTTTTTATCTGATGTACAACTAATATCTAACTACCTGATGTATTGTGTGTCTCTTAGTCTGTGCTAAATAAATGTATTTTCTTTCTTCTTTCTTTCTTTCTTTCTTTCACAGTGTCTGCGCGCACACTTGTGCACTATAACATCTTCCGTACCGGAGTCTCCACTGAGATGGGTCGCTATGGCCGAAATTCGGTATGGGAGATTTTCTTTATTATAAGTTTCTATGTCTACAAAGTAGAGATGAATAAAAAAAAATTTTTTTTCTTTCTTTTTTTTTCTTTTCTTTTTCTTTTCTTTTTTTTTAATTTTTTTCTTTTAATAAAATTCATACTAATATAATTAAAAAGCGAAATTAATTCTGACTGCCTGTCTGTTTATCTGTCTGTTACCTTTCACGATGGCTGAACGAATTTGGGTGAGGCACAGACCATGACTGGGTTTAGGACATAGGATACTATTCATCTTGGTAGCACGTTTCCGTGGGATAAATTTCCGACCTCCACGTGGATAAAGCCGCGGGCAAATGCTGTAATAATTTTAAGCAGTGGTGGCCCAGTGGTATGGCTGCGACTTACGAGTTGTAGGTCGTAGATTCGAACCCAGATAAGGAATAAGACGAACGCTTTATTTTGTGTAAATTATTCAACACGACTGCCCTCAGAACGGCGTTGGAAAACATCGTGAGGAAACCGGCATGTCCTAGAAACAAAAATACGAAGACATGTGACCAACCATGGTGGATTACGGCCCACTCCCTCTCATCGAGAGGAGGCCTGTGTCCCAGCAGTTGGAACGCTATAGGCTGATTATGTAATAATTTTAAAAAACATTTTAGAAAACTATTTTAGAGTAAGTAAAACCATTTACCTTGAAACCGTTTATATTCGGCGGAACTAATGCCTCTTACAAGACTAATCACTATGAGCAATGAAAGTGGATTTAAATAATTCTGAAGCCGGAAGCCTCATCATTTCCATACAGTCAAAAGTACATAAAACCAGTCACACCCACCGTATGGTACTTCCTAGTATTTTAGCTAAAATATCTCTAGTTCTTGGGATTTATTTTTTGGGGTTCTTGTACTGCAAGAGAAAATAAATCCCAAGAACTAGAGATTTTTTGCTTTGTACAATCAGGGAAATTAATTTTGTATCGAATTGACACACAAAGTCAATTTGCCGTGCTATACCAATTTCATACAGCTGTCAACATGACCTAAAGCGTGGTCACTGTCGGACTGCATAGAGAAGCGCGATGACACAACGCTGGTATTGCGAAATATGAAGCAATTATTTCATTACAAAAATCTTTTGTATGGACGATAAAATTAAAACAACAGTATTTACTAAAATACTGTTGTTTTAATTTTTTCGTTCACTTTGGCACGAAAACGATGAGAAAGGCAGACGAAGATATAATATTAGATGCTCGTCATTTTGACGAACGTTAGCTATCTAGGGTTAAACATAATGTGGCGACAAATATTGGCAATTTTATATTTTTTTCAATATTGATATACCCAGTGTCACTCTCACAATTAAAACTAATCTAACGGCACCTTTCAAGCTGAAATCGATCGAGCCGTTTAGGCTACAGAGCGTGCCAAAGGAATATACGTACATACATAATATATACTCGATAAACATATCCGTCCTTCTGGCGCAGTCGGGTAAAAAAGGTAGGACCGCCCATTGTGTCACCCTTTGTAAAATTTCTTCGTTTATATCTGTAATTTATATGGTGTACATAATAAAAAGTAATTCTATTCTATTCCAAATCAGTTGGAATGATGTATGTGCAAACTCAAACAGTAAGCAATTCCATGCGAAATATGTCAATACGAAGACAAAACTATTCGATTGATCACACTAATATTACAAAGGCGAAAGTTTGTGAGTGTGCTTGTATTTTTGTTACTTCTTCACGCGCAAATGGCTGGACCAATTTTGGTAAAAGTTGGTATGGAGTACCTCCATACCAACTTTTATCAAAATTGGTCCAGCCACTGACACCCTGGATTAACACAGGCTATTTTATATCCCGATATTCCCACGGGATCGATACTTATGCGGGTGAAACCACGAGGCGCAGCTAGTTTATGATAACAATGAAAATGTTTATGGGAAAGTTAGGATCCTTATCGCACACTATTATTTTAACAAAGTCATTCCATTTATATAGGAAACGCGATTGTTATCGTATGAGAAATATGTATTTCTCATGTTATACTTATACCAATAAGGAAAGTTATGGGTACCTAATAGTATTGTTTTCATTGGTAATGTTTATAAAATAGACGCATAAAGTGTCAATTACGCTGGACGAGTTAAGGGGCTTACAGGACTTAAACACAAAAAATGCAAGTTTTTGAAACAATAAAAATTTATGAACGACTACAGTAAAGAAAACCAAAAAATTATATGATATTCTTCAGGATATGTGCTAGGTAGATAGTGTGTTGAAAACATAATACAACTATTTTGATACTATAGAAAAAAAAACATGAAGATACCTCTTAAAACTTTCTTTTTACAATAAAAATCATACTAATATACATGCAATCGTTCAGTTTTTTGTCAGATTATTCTACAAGCAACATTCTAAAACACTAGTCTTTTAATTTTTTAGTCCAAACAATAGATTTTTAGTAAATAAATAATTGCTTCATATGTTGCAATGAAATACCAGCGTTTTGTCATCGCGTTTCTCTTTCTTTTCTATGCAGAGCCTTAAGTTAAACTGGAGTAGTCATTTAGACAACGTACTAAACTGGGTTTCACCTTCTGGCTGTGCAGGAAAATGATAGGTGAGCAGTGGGGCCTATCTCGCGAAATTATACTGTGGCTGTACACGGCAGTGACCAGTCCCATGATCACCTACGGGGCCGTGGTCTGGTGCCCCGCACCAAGTTAGTTACAGCCTCCAACAAACTAAGACTAGCATCGCATGTTCGTGCATGCTTCCGCATACTCGTATTAAAAGCGTCGGAGCGCTTGGCGTTAGCGCAACACATTTTTTTCTCCCATTCTCGTCGGAGATTACGATAACTTTAGTAATGAAACTGCTGGCACCGTAAACTTCCTTGAAATTTAGATGATGATTTAACCTAACCACAAAAAATAATATCTTAAAATTTGAAAAAAAAAAAACATATATCAGACTAGCTGCTGCCCGCGACTCCGTCCGCGTGAAATTTCTTGTTCCTCCGACCCATTTCGTCGCATCGCATCGTCTGCCTTCGTAGTCGCGTTCGTTCTGACTTTTTGTTTTTGCTCGGCTCCTAAGGACCCTAGCGTGGTGTTCAGCAGCCTATTATTATAGCCTTCCTCAGGAATTAGGCAAACAAATGCAAAAAATAAAATGCAAAAATATTTTTTCAAATCCGACTTGATTGTTCCAGAGATTAGCGCGTTTAAACATACAAACAAACTCTTTAGCTTTATTATTAGTATAATAATATATAGATTATTATATATTGGCGTCTTTTTGTTTTTCGCAGCTATCAACCAATTCTTGTTATTCTAGTACCGAATAGTGTAACAAACGAAACTTATTTGACTGGAAATAATATAATAAAACCAATATATTATATAGATTATATTATATAGAGTAAAAAAACGCACGAACAGTCAAACAGTCAGAGAAACGTTGAGTTTTGTTACATATACCTAAGTAAGATTTATAGATAACTAAGTATACCAAAGAGTGTAAAAAGATTCCATTGAATCACACATCTAATTCGCAGAAAAGTTAATAAAACTCAAGTTAAATATAAGTTATAGATGCTTTAAGAAAGTTGAGAAATAAAACGTATTATTTTAACAACTCTTAAACATTGTTATTACCCAACAAGGTCACGATAAATCAGTTAAATATGGTCAAGTTCAAACAAGAATTGAGTGAAATCGTTTTGTGGACAATAACATTCTCTTTGTTGTACCTAGTACAATAAGTTTTATTATAGCTATCATGAGCGTACTTTACGAATTCAATAGTAAAATGGTACAAGTATGTGACAATTATTAAATTAGTCATAATATTATTTCTATATAGGCGTCAGGAACGTGTGGACACGCAAACTAAAACCATATTCAGCACATGATTCTAGACTCCTCCATTCTAGAGACATACTCTAGAGTAGAAGCTGTTTCATAGAAAATTCTACGCAGAGGGGGTTCAGAATCATGTATTGAATCATATAGTCCGACTTTTAATTAGCTGCAGTAAAATGACACTTCTTAACAACTTATTTCGGACTGAGTATAGAGATATGCATGTCAAATAAGTTTCGTTTGTTACACTATTCTGTACTAGAATAACAAGATTTGGTTGATGGCCGCGAAAAAACAAAAAGACGCCAATTTCAGTCATTTAAGTAACACATAAGCTGTCATTTTAGTGCAGCTAATTAAAAGTTCGACTATAGTAAGGTGGCGCGTCGATGTTTCTGTCACCCTGTATAATATAACATCACCAGTGATCGGACTAGGTAGATTGATTTTTGGTACTTGTATCACAAATGCACACAGAAAGAATAACATGGATAAGCCATTTTTCCGGAAAGTAATTCCGGTATTTCCGGATTCAATTAAATATTGTTAATGTTGGTAGTGATATTATTACTACTCAATTCAAAATTTAAAGGAAGGTATCAAAACTAAATTAATTCATTATTTATCTGTTGAATAATAAAAACAATCGAATTCCGATCGAAGCTTTAATATTTATTTTTTATTTTTAGCGTTTTATGGCTAGATCTTTTATAGATAGATATACATTTCGGCTAACTAATGAAATTCTGACTACCACCAATTCCGGAGGAATGTCCATAGTAATATATACGTTTCGGATCAATGACCCCAGTTCAATCTACCTACTCCGATCACTGAACATCACGTATGCATACTTGAAAAGGTAGGCAGAGTCGTACTCATGGTCCTACCTATACCTACATTTTACCAGTTAAGGCGCAAACAGGCGCGACGCGCGACGCGAATCGCGCGCGACACAAAGGCACCGCTCGTTGCGCGATTGCGGTGCGTTTATGTTGCGTGTCGTGTCGCGCCTGTTTGAAGGAGCCTTTATGTTTAAGTTATGTCTCATGTAACATATATATTATCAGCCTATATCGTTCCCACTGTTGGGACACAAGCCTTCTCTCTTCGAGAGGGAATTGACTGTAATCTATCACGCGGGCCTTTCTGGTTTTAGGACATGCCGGTTTCCTCATGATGTTTTCCTTTACCATTTTGAGAGCAGCGGTGATGATTTACTTGAATGAAATGATGATGAAGATATTGATGAAAGTGCTTATCTGGGTACCTATTGCGACCTATAACTCGTAAGTCTGGGCCACCAATGCTCATGCCATGTAATAGGTACGGTAAGTTATTGTAACAAGACTGGAATCGCTCAACAAGAATTGAATTATTTAAAAGATTAATATCAAGATTTACTTTTTATTTTAAACCACTCATAGTTAATTTGGATGTAATTAAATTAACGATATTTTGTTACTGAAGACAAACGTCCTATTTTCAAATCAAAAGGTGTTTACTATGTCTACATATTCTAGATAATTGATAAGAACTCACCTTCCATTGTTTTACTTCAGACAGACGATTTGCAATAACGCATCCAGCGGACCCAGCACCAACCACAATGAAATCAAATCTCTCAATCGCCTGTCTTCTTCTTCTTCTTGTCTTAGAACCGGATTTCTTCTCCGCTTTTACCGAAATCTTCTCAGAATTCGCCGGCTCCGCATCCGGAAACATCTTCTTTGCGAATCCGAAATCCAAATCCCTCGAATGGTACTTACTACTGGTAGTCGAGAACGGATTCTCGTATTCGAATTCCGGATCAGGCTTTTTGTTGTCAAAATCGAATGGTTCGAAATCTTTGTGGAACGTTTTACCGTACTTCTCGAAGTCGAACGTCGGAAAATATGATGACATTTGGGATACTCCACGACTACCGCCCGGGCCATGACTGTGAACTTTCGTCGTTCGAACCGGACTGCTAAACTTTTCGGAGAAAAAGTCACCGTGCGACGATATTGTTGGTCCTATAGGCTGTTTTGATGGTAGTTCACTTGCTTTAAAAGGTATAGGTCCTAAAGGAACTTCTGTGTCTCCAAAATATGGTGATACCGTGCTTGGATAATGATTTACACTTGTATCCCAATATTCTAAGAAATCAGTCTGTTTGTTGTCTTTAGACCCACCGTATAGCTGAGAGATAAGGGCGAGGAAGAGGAATCCTATTGAAGAACATTGCGTTAGTTGGGCTTGTTGCTCAGGGCAGATCGCACCTATGTTCGGAGGGGTCCAAGTTTGTCCTGACATTTTTATCACTTCACTTCACTCGCGGGCATACGACCTTTTTGTTCGTGTGTTCGGTGCAAGCACTGGCGGTACAATGGCTTGGCGTTATACGATGCTAAGCAAGTGGGAGATTGGTTGACGACTGTCCTTAGCGGTTGCATGCTTGTTAATATCATTAGTAACGCGGTTATTTATGTTTAGATTTAGAGAGTAAGGTTGTGTGACATTGGTGTCGGAGATGGATTTAATGCGGAGTTTTTGTTGTATTTTAGATGGTTTTTTTACGATTAAGTGGCTTTTTTTGTCATAGTACGTGGAGTCCTTCTGGTTGTGTCAGGGACACAACCAGAAGGCGTCGCGGCAGACCCCGTAGAAAGTGGCGGGATGAGCTGGAGAAAGCAAACGACCAGTGGTCCACTTTAGCCCTGGATCGAAAGAGCTGTAAGTCATAGGGAGAGGCCTTTTCCCAGCAGTGGGATGATGCAGGTTTACAGTAACAAAGTAAGATTTAGATTGTTTTATAGTAGGTACGATTGAGTATATAATAGACGCCAGCACATTAAGCTACCCGAAACTGTAAAATTTTCCCAATCAACTTTGAACCTTATGATTTAGCGATAAAGTTGAAAATCTATTAAAGAAATTTGACAGATTGTAGAACCTTGATGTGCTGGCATCTGTACATACCTACTCCAAAATCAATAGAATGAGTGAGATAACTCAACAAACATCATTTGGGGCTTTTGAATAGTGTTATTCATACTAATATTGTAAATGCGAAAGTGTTTGTTTCTTATCTCTTCACGCTTAAACCGCTGGACTGATTTAGATAAAATTTGGTATAGAGATAGTTTGAATCCCGGGAAAGCACATAGAATAGTTTTATCCTTAGTAACTTTACTTATGCGGGGGAAACCGCGGGGCACTGCTAGTAAAATATAATTATTCTTTTATAAAGTACGATGCTCCACTGTCAAATATTATTTGAGTTGTCACAGTGGCTTAGTTGGTTTGCTTCGCTTAACGTTGCAGGGGATATATTCTCTAAGTCCGTCAACGAAAATGTGGGCCCGTCCGAAAGTAGAAGATCCGTCAAAACTAGTGTCAAATTTATTTGTCCATTAGTGATACTGTGTAGCAAACGCCCGTGATTTCGGCTGAAAGTACGGATTTGTGACCCCAGGTTTGAATTTCGTGCGTATTGACTATTTGTGTGATCTATATAATGGGTAAGTATATTTTCGGATCTGAGAATAAATAATGAACAAGAATTATTAAAAGACCTTAACTGACTTGTGACTGTAATTATTTTTAATTTTATATAATACCCAATGCTAAGGTTCATGCCCAAAAATGAGGCCTTTCTTTGCGTGTAGAAATCCTTATGGATGTCCGCCACCTTGGGGCGGGCGGAGAGGTCTGTCAGACTCTTAATGACTGATAACACACGGTATTCTTCAACTACCTTCGGCCGGGAACCTGGAGCACTTGCGCAGTTCGTCACGCTCCCCCGGATTGAAAAATAGGGCCTAGGGAAATTATGAAAATGCAAAAATGAAACAAGCAAACAAAGTAAGCATGGCTAGTCTATACAAATAAATTATTAAGTATATAATAAAAATTGTAAAGTGTCTGTTTGTATTTTCAAAATAACAACTTTTTACTAAATGCATATTATGAAAGTATATAATTATGGAACTTATAGCAACAAAAACTGTCTATTTGTTCCGGCGTATCACCGAAACGGATGGACCGATTTTGATGAAATTTGGTATGGGGATATTTTGAATTCTGCGGAATGCATTTTATATAAAATAACACGCGGGCAAAGCCGCCGCCGGAAGCTAGTTAAAAATAAATTCGGAACTGAATCAATGAGTTGTTTTATTATTTTGTTAAGTTATGCGGCGAAGAGCAGGTAACGATGTATAAATTACATGCAATCGTAATTATGCATACCTACATTAAAAGGAAAAAAAACTCCGATGCATTCCATTTACGTGTTCAATAGTTACATGGGAGAATGAATGAGTGTATGAGCGGAAATACTGCATTATTGTTTTAGAATTCCCTGTGATCTGCATTTATTGATGTCTATGATTTAGGGTGCGGTCAGACAAGCTATCTCTAGGTGCGATCAAAATGAGTCACGGAAATAATTACTTTTTAAATGTAATAAACATTTTCAGTAGAATGTGACTTAAAACGTAATATCATATAAATTAAAACGTAATCCTAACTAATATTATAAATGCGAAACTAAGTTTGTTTGTTTGTTACCTTTCACGCCTAAACCACTGAACCGATCATCCTGAAATTCTGCATATACGTTGTCAGGTGTACAGAAACGGACATAGGGTACCTTTCATCTCGAAAAAAAGTGCTGTTCCCGAGGAAAACAACAATAACGTTATTATGATAATAGATTGCGTGACGTATCTTTCGAACGGGATCGACTTATGCGGGTGAAACCGCGAAGCGCTGCTTGTTCATACTATCACAAAATATTGTAAAGGCGAAAGTTTGTGAGTGTGGGGGTGCGTGTGTGTGTGTTTATATGTATGTTACTTCTTCACACTCAAACGGCTGGACCAAAGTCAGTTTGTTATTAACATGCATAATTATTCCTAGAATGGATTTACGTTTTTGCATTTATATATTTTTTCATGTTCTATCTTCCCGCTTGTCAGCTAGACAGACCCCTACTTGTTTTATATTCTAACCTTAAAATAAATTATTTCTTGAAAATAACTTATAGCGGACTCACGGAGGTTGCATGTAACTTCCAATCCTACTAATTTTGACCTATAACAATTGCTGTTATTTAAAAATGTGAGATCTTAAAGTAGGTTAGAATTGACTTGGCCAGTTTTTATCAGAATTAAAATGTTGAATAACTTTATAAAATGACTGATGTAATGAAAACTGGGCAAGTTAAATCTAACCTACTTTAAGATCTCACATTTTTAAATAATAGCAATTGTTATAGGTATCCAATAAAGCAAAGAAATAGAGTTTAATACTTGTTCATAATGTTATTTTGTTCCTATAAATACATATTTCGATTTTGCATAGAACTCATTTAGATCTCCATTCTTTTTGCGGCAAAGCCCACAGCCAAGCATAATTTTTGTATTGAACTTGGCTCTCCTTTTTTACATTTATGTTTTTGGTGGGATTAAAACTACTACGGAACCAAAGGTAATAAAACTTGTTTACATAATTTCACGCTAGGGAAAGTTAACTGTGGTTAGTATAACCAGCGTTTACTGTAATATTATTTAACTGTTGGTTATGTTAACGGCAATCAATTCATAATGATAGCATAATATTAATTGCTATCAAGATTAATGCGTTTTCACGCCTTTTTGCTGAGTGATCTTAATTAAGCTACTTAAATAAAAGCAAGTCGGGTTAGTTACACCATTTATAACTCAAGAACGGCTGGACCAATTTTATAATCTTTGATTTGTTTGATTTGTCTCCGTCCCGAATAGCAGAATAACTATAAAAACATGGGAAAAATTCACGAAAAAAAAATATAGTGAGGATTTTTAATTTTCTCATAGTATTTATTGATTCTGAGTCGGCACAAAGATCGCCGGGTCAGCTTTATTGATAAAGGCTCCTACAAACAGGCGCGACGCGCGACGCGAATCGCGCGCGACACAAAGGCACCGCTCGTTGCGCGACTTGCGGTGCCTTTGTGTCGCGTGTCGCATCGCGCCTGTTTGAAGGAGCCTTAATTGGCTGTACGACAAAACTGGTATTTTGTATAATATTTCGGCGCCAGATATATATTACTATCTATATCATTCGTATATTATTATCTATATCATTCGTGGATATTTGACAGTGTTGTTACGGGTCGTTAGGGTTAATGGTGGAACATGACAATATGTTAACATCACAATCATTAATTGTTCCAAGCTTTTTGCGTCTAGCGGATGCCTGCGGCCTTCAACGGCCACCTTGTTCGAGACCTTCGAACGCTACACCTTTCGGTACGCAGTCGTCACTCCAGAACCTTTCGGTCCCATGTTCTAATAGTGCCATCGCCACTTCGACCGGTCTTGTGCTCGTATCGGTCCATTAGTCAAGTACTGAGCTTACAACAGTGATTTTTTTTTTTTCAGGATGGGAAATCATCAAATGACCCCTCCCGCTCTGGGTGGAGCGGAAGGGAGTGTCAGACTCTTACTGACTAAAACCCACGCGTGTTCCTTCCTTAGCCCTTTATGTTCCGGGCCAGCGGTAACCCTTTCGGACAATCTCGCTGACAACGTGATATCTTGGGCATTATTACTTTGTCGCCACTTCAGAACCTTTCGGCTTCATGTTTGAACAGTGTGTAGGTATATAATGTTCCATTTCAGGTTAAGTGTCCGATCACATAAACAGGAAATGAATACTGACCAGCTGGGCTTAATTGGCCACTACATGTTGGCTACTACAGACCATTAATGTATTTCCCTTCGCCGTAAGTCACAGGTGTTTACTACCTTAGAATGTACATTCGCAGTGAACAAAAAATTACCTTTGAACGTGCAAGGTTTGAAACAGTGAGTCGGTGCGTAGCACTATACATATAGTAAACCAATTGAAAAAAAACCAGTTAAAACTTTATTTCCTAGTCACGTTTGACCATAAGTCTAATTATCTTTGTTTTCAAAGTAAAGGTAAAAAAAATATTTCAACACATAAGTGGATTTGAGTGATTACAGTGATTATTCATGTACAGACGCCAGCACGTCAGGCTACTTCAATCCCTTAATTTTTTTTAACAGATTTTCAACTTTATCGCTAAAGTATAAGGTTCAAAGTTGATTATGAAAATTTGACAGTTTCGGGTAGCTTGATGTGCTGGCGTCTGTACCATCTGCCGCTGTCCCGAGCACCCCGTTGCCGATTTTACAGTTTAATGAACAAATTAACAGACGAGTCCTGCACACTATCCTGAATAATTTTAAAGGACATTGCTTCATAATATGTTCGAAAAATATGTAATCTCAAAATGTTGTGAATTCCATACCGGTAACATCGCCAACACGTATCCAATCGATCGGCCTCGTCAATAAAAGGTCAGAGTTCTTAATTGCGCATTATCTGCGGATAATTAGCAGGGCCGGTGCTATGGTACATTAGGCTTATTTCCCTTGACTTACCAGGCATTTGAACGGGTCATCGGCCTTGTTTGTTGTTAGGGGGATTTCGAAGCTTTGTGTTTGTGCATAAAACCTCGACTTCTGTCATCCAGGTAACCTTAGAATTCTTTTTTTTTTTTGTTTTTTTCAGGGTGGGAAATCATCAAATGACCCCTCCCGCTCTGGGTGGAGCGGAAGGGAGTGTCAGACTCTTACTGACTAAAACCCACCCATGTTCCTTCCTTAGCCCTTTATGTTCCGAGCCAGCGGTAACCCTTTCGGACAATCCCGCTGACCCGGCAGGCTTCGGCCCTGACGGGCCCCTTCTGTTGATGCTGATATCTCTTTGAGGCGCGCGTGGAACACGTACGCGCCGTCCGGCACGGGCCTGGTCCTGATCGGACGATGAGCTACCCATTACTCACCGCCCGCAGGCCCGCGCCTACGGTGGCCGGGAGTCGTCGCACGGCTCCCGACGCCCGAAGTAATAAGCCTGGCTTTGTGTGCAACTAGTTAAGTATAGTCAACAATAAATTAATAAAAATAACACAATTAGATACTAACTTAACTAAAACTGTACAGAAAAAAAAAATTGCGTCGAAAAAAAATTCATCTGCATCGCTGTAGACTGGTAATGTATCCAAGAGACTGGCGGCATTACCACGTTGTATGGCGATGAATTAGCAAGCTGAAGTGGCAGTGGGCCGGCAATATCTCGCGAAGAACCGACAACCGCTGGGGTAAACGAGTTCTTGAGTGGAGACCGCGACTCGGCAGACGTAGTGTAGGACGCCCTCCGGCCAGGTGGGATGACGATCTGCGAAAGACTGCAGGCAGATGCTGGATGCGTCAAGCTGAAGACAGGGCGCTATGGCGCTCATTAGGGGAGGCCTATGTCCAGCAGTGGACTGCTATAGGCTGATGATGATGATGATGATGATGATGGCGATGCTTAGCCTCTGGCCAAAGTAAACGCCAGCCCTTGGGTCACGGGAAGTGTCAACCAGCCGTTTAGAAATTTCTTTAAATTTGTGCATTGGCTGTTATAATTGAGGAATGTTATATTCGACTACGTCGGTGGTCTCTAGTGGTTGGAGGTGTTACTGCTGAGCTTGAGGTCCAGGATCCGATTCCCTGATCGAGCAAAGTATTATTGGATTTTTATATCAGGAATTTCTCAGTAGTTGGTTGATGGTAATAAACTTGCTCTCTATTATAAGAAACAAACAAAACTGCGCGAAATGTGGGTGTTACTATATGTACAGACGCCAGCACATCAACCTACCACAATCTGTCAGATTTTCCCAATCAACTTTGAACCTTATTCTTTAGCGATAAAGTTGAAAATCTATTAAAGAAATCTGACAGATTGTGGTAGGTTGATGTGCTGGCGTCCGTACATTCACAATCATAAGCTTGGCTTGGCTTTATTCAAAGACGATTTTCTCCTTTAGTTTTGGATGAAATTTTATGTTATTACGAACAAAGTATTTTCGAACCCATAGGTTTCTGTAAAGTGTCGTATTTCAACGTTGCATTCGTTATGTCACGAAAAAATCGCAACTGAAAATTGCCAAGTGTTGACATATTAGTGCTCCTGACACCTATGCTTAATCCTTCAATTACACGAGGCACGGAGAGGTCTTGATATGTAAAGATGGTCACCCATCCACGGACCAACCGCGGCAAGCGTAGCTTAACCTGATCAATCGATCCGTGCGGCTGTTATTACTTAGCCACAAGCCTCTCTTATTAAAACTACAGTGTGACTTAAAAGTTCTCAGTAATTAGTTGTCCTTTGATTGTTATGCGTAGTCATAAAACTTTGGAAATCCCTCACTTCAATAGAATAAGGAAATAATACACGTAATCTGCATTCGCGATTTATTTGCCAAAAATGTAAACAAATATGAATTAATGGAAAAATAACTTTAATTCTTATACAATAAAGTTCAGTTTACGCTACAACTTCTAATTTTTTTATAACGTTTTCAATAATGCTAGTCACTCTGAAATCAACTTAATTGTTATTGAAATAAAGTTGATATTTGTTTAACTTGAAAGAGGGTGGGGGTGGGGTGTGCAGCACTGCGCACTTTTACTTGTCTATAATTATTACTTAAAATACGGAAACGCACATGTGGTTGCCCTAATTGGTCAAATGTGTCTATTATTATAATTATTCCTTAGTAACTGGTTGTTAAACTCCACGTTAAAAATTCATCTGGGAAACTACAACCACGATAATTACCTATTTCTACCACAAGGATGCATTGTTTTGTGATATGGGAACTGGCAAATTAAGGGCGGGCATATGCGTGGCTGAAAAAAATTTATCACATGTGTGAAATAATATTTTTTTCAACCACGCATTGACAATCATATCCATACAATATAATACTATTCTCATATTGCATATTCTTTTTATTTAAGAGAGACTTGTTTTGATTTTATGTATTTTGTTTCCCTTCTACTGTTATAAAATATATAGTGTCTACATCTATTTTTATATACTCTCCTCTGAAAGAGATTTCCTTAGACAAAATCATCACTTTAGTATCTACGTATTTTTCTATTCCATTCTTCTTGTCTGTTTACATACCATAAATAGTCAATTAAATAAATAGGCAAACATTATAAATAAGAATGTAACACTGTCTGTCTGTGACCTTTCACACATTAACTACTGAACAGATTTCGTTGAAAATTGCCACACGGGTTGAACATGACTTGGGTTTGGATACACTTATTATTGTGGTGATACGGTTCAGTACGGTCACTTTACACTTCCACGCGAGCACAAAGCTATTGTATTAAATAAATGAAACAAAAATTATTTTCAGGGCCAAAAAGGAATATTATATGATATAATAACACATAACTATGATATTCCTTGTTCCATAAGGAAATCGTACTCGGGGCGTATCTTGTGAGGCAAATGCGGTACAAATCCTTCTTGGCGTTATAGCTGTCCCCAGGGATGGTAAACAATTTTTTGGGTGGAAAACTACTGTATGCTTCCCTAGTGCGGAAAGTACATTATGAGGTAACCTCTTTTTAAATAAAATGAAACTTATTCTTTTTAAAAACGTATTTTATTTTTCTTTAACTCTTTCCTATCTGTAAATAAATCTGTTGACTTTTAAGGGACAAAAGCATAAACTGTGTATACACTGAAAGGTACGGAACTCCAAAAAAAGCGGCTTAACACGAACGTAATAATAAATAACAACCAAAAATAACAATAAATACTAACACCCATAATAAGTCCGATAACACACGATTATCCTTAACAACCGTCCTTCTAAACGGTCTGTGAATAGGCGGAAACAAAGTGTGTTATCTTCCTTAATCGTAAAAATAGACTGGCCTGGTCGTCTTTGGGTAGTTAGGGGTTAATGACCTGCCACTATTGGGTGTGTTATGGTCTATTAGTTTTACTCTCGCGGTTTTCGTGGAACATTTCAGGGTTAGGTAAAATGTTATGGGTTTTGTGACGTCACAGGGTGTAGCTAATGGTGTTTGAATGCTATTCAAAATGAAGATGAACTGTGTTGTGTGTGTTGTGTTGTATTGTTGTTGTCATTTATATTATATATTGGTATTGCATGTTAACAACCAACTGAATGTTATACTCCACAAAGTTCAAATTCCATTGCAACTAAAAACTTATTAGGACTGTCCCACTAACAATTTATATACTACTAGCGGCGCCCCGCGGTTTCACCCGCATAAGTATCGATCCCGTTCGAAAGACACGTGGCGCCATCTATTATCTTATGATAATAGATGGCGCCACGTGTCTTTGGAACGGGATCGAAACAAACACGAAAACAAAAACAACAAACAATCACGAAAACAAACACCAAAACATGAAAGGTACCCTATGTCCGTTTCTGTACACCTGACAACGTATATGCAAAATTTCAGGATGATCGGTTCAGTCGTCAGGCGTGAAAAGGTAACAAACAAACTTACTTTAGCATTTATAATAATAGTTAGGATAATATTTCGACTGCCCCACTAACATTTTTCAAAAACAAAAAAATAAATTAAAGTTGTGTCTACAGATTTTCTTCTCCGTGTTCTTCATAGCAACTCACTACGTTTTGTACTGGGAAACTAGCTACATCTTTCTGACTGACCGACTCCTTTGCAAATCGAAAGTGCCTGTAATTTGGTACAATTGAAATAAATGCTGTAAGCTTGAAGCGGACAATGCATCGACGTGCTATGTTGCAGGTGCATAAAGGAAGCTGTAACAACATTTTATTGTTGGCCACTGAGAAGTTTCAAATGTTTAATGACCATGAAATATCTATTGTGACTGAAACTGCACTTCATTAAATTTAAGAAAAGAACCTCTTTCCAAAGTGTTGCTTAAGCATCGACACAGTCACGTGTCATTTTGAAATCTAGGCATTTTATAGCGTTTTTATTGCTGAAAAATCAAACATTTTACGTCTTAATAATTTTATAGTTACATAATTGGGTGTTCATTGCACTTCTCATGCTCTAAAAGTTCGACTTTTTGTTGTGCATAGGCGACATAAAGTCGCTTTTTATGCTCTAGTGCATAAAGTATTTTTTATTTGTAAGACTAAGATAATCAGATTATCTAAAGTCGTTATTTTATTTCATCGCTTTTCGCTTTTTCGCCTTTTTTTTTTGCTTATTACGCAATTACTCCGCCGATTTCACCGATGTTACCGAATTTTCGACTCAGAAGCATGACATTCACGTATTATGGAATACAGTGCATTTCTTGGTGCAATAAGTGCAATACTTACAGCAAAAGAAAATAGTCTCATTAAAATCTTTAGACCGTGACTTATTGTGTCTGAATGTACTGCAAAAATATATCTTATTGTGTGACGAAATTTAAAAACGTTGTGCATTTAAGACTGAAAATTTTGTTTAAGACCAGTCGTATTGTCGTATTAGATAACATTTTGATGCACTATAATAATAGCTAAAAAGCTAATAGCTTTGCATTTGTTTTTCTCGTAACGTGAAAGTACGGTCTATAGAAGTGTTGATAATCACAGATAATTAAATTCCAACGCCGCTTAATCAGTTATCTACTTTAGTGCAATGTCTTCTAAGTTTATTTTTAGGTGTTTTGGGTTTGTTCTTTTAGGACCATTTGTAACAAAAAGGTCCTAATACGTTTTTGGTTGCAATGGAATTTGAACTTTGTTAAGTGTGATATTCAGTTTGTTTTTCCATAACTTGAAAATGATCTAAAATTCTTAATTCAAATATTTAAAAAAATAGCTAATTCAGTGGTGAGTTAGTCAGCCAAGTTAGTAACAGCAGGGTAATTGCGTAACACACTAACAGTAGCAATAGCTTCCATTTTGATGGTTCAACAATATTCATTGCGTTATTTACACTGATGAGCGGAGAAATTTTTCGAACATATGAAGCAATGGATTAGGAATAACCTTCAAAATGATTCAGATTGTTATTCATAGTGCATTATGCAATTAGGGTGCTGGGCTGACTGATAAGAATCGCTGCGCTGCCACTGTTTTTATTAATTTCCCAACGTAACATCACGCTTGTGTTCTCCGAAGGTTCAGACAGAGGTGTAGCTATTATAGTACAACCATATTTCACCAGTTATGTCTAAGTCCCATGTATAAGGGGGCCTATTGGCATCAACCGGGCGCAAATCGAGACTCCAGGCTATTACTGAGAAATTCCAGACGGAATAAATCAATATCATTTTGCCTGACCCGGGAATCGAAACTAAGACTTCATGCTTCAGCGGGATTGTCCGAAAGGGTTACCGCTGGCCCGGAACATAAAGGGCTAAGGAAGGAACACGGGTGGGTTTTAGTCAGTAAGAGTCTGATTTTCCCTTCCGCTCCACCCAGAGCGGGAGGGGTCATTTGATGACTTCCCATCCTGAAAAAAAAAAAGACTTCATGCTCAGCACTAGCGCTTGCGACCGCTAGACCAACTTCCTCGTTGGTCTATTTAATTTTAAGATAACAACATTTAACAGTGCCTCCAGAAGTTAGTTGACATTATCCCTTTCAGCTGTGATGCCAGATTATAATCCATACTTAATATTATAAATGCGAAAGTGTGTCTGTCTGTCTTTCTGTTACCTCTTCACGCTTAAACCGCTGGACCGATTTAGATTAAATTTGGTATAGAGATAGTTTGATTCCCGGGAAAGGACATAGGATAGTTTTGTAGTGTTTTTCGGGTGAATCCGCGGGGCGGTGCTAGTTTAAAATAAAAGTCATATATATAGTTGAATTAGTCAATAAAAACGTTACAGTCTATAGGTAATTCAAACATTTGAAACTAGAATTCGAAATCATAATGAGGCATCACAGCTGTTGAAGTCGTAAATTGTCAACTAAGTTTTGGAAGGCATTGTACATCGGAATAACTATTAGCAACACGATATAAAAAGGTAAATAAAAACAAAATAAAAATAGAAATAAAAGACAAAAGAAAATCGCGTCGTCATTATCATTCAAGGTTGCTATTTGAATAATAAATAAAATAAAGTAACAAAATAATTATTCAAAGCGTAACATGGATTGGGAAAAAAACTGTTGTATCGAAAACAAAAGAATGACATTAACATAAAAGATGAATAAACTGATTGACAGTAACACATTAACGCTTTTACCTAAGCCTCTGTATATTGAAAATGATATCTAATAAAATAATAATAAAGAGAGCTGGGCTGAGCAATAGTGGTAGTAGTGGCCTAGTGGTATCGGCCGCGATTTACGAGGGGCGTAGGTTCGAACCCCGATAGGCGTTTTATTTTTACTCACGACGTTTGGGGTGAGACGATGTGTGTGCAAACCAATGTTGCCAATTATCTCCAAAACTACTAGTCTGATTTTGATGTCGTTTTCATATCTTTCTTTTCTTTATGTTTATAATGAACCTATGCTCTTTAAAAAGTTTGAAATAAAAATAAAAAATAAAAATTTTGAAAAAACCCACGACGGTTAAATGTAATTGGAAAAGGATAAATTAATTTAAGAACCTCCGATTTAAAGAATTTATGTAACGAGACTAAAACAGATAAATTGTTAATTTTATGGGCAAATTATTCCATCACCACTGCTCTCAAACCGGCGAAGGAAAACATCGTGAGGAATTCTGCATGTCCTAGAACCAAAGATTCGAAGACATGTGACGTGACTCTGAAATTGGCATTTTTTTGTTTTTGTTTGATTTTTGTTGTTTTCACGTTTTGTTGTGATATGTATTGTCAATGTCAGTTGTCAAATAATAATGTGTGCCATGTTGTCTATGGTGCCTGGCCCTGACATCAAGCAATGGACAAAATTGTCAACATTTTCTAAGCTTGAATACGAGGCTTTTGACTACGTTGTGTGTGTGTATTTTATGTCTTACTTTTTAATCATTTTTAATTTTTATTTGCAATGTGCGTTTTTGTTTGTGCAGAATAAACAAATTTTCTTTCTTTCTTTTCTTTCTTTCTTTCTTGACGTCTACCAACCTGCACTGAGCCCACGTGGTAGATTATGGCCCACTCAGACGAGGCCTTTGTCCCAGCAGTTGAAACATTATGGGCTGATTATCCATTCATTGACCCGAAGTTCACGGTTACGATAGAATTCGTGCAAACGGACTATAATTATAATCTAAAGGTCACATTGCACGCAATTCTGCATTGAAATTTGATTTCGCAATTCTCGCTTTTACACCTATTAGTACAGACGCCAGCACATCAAGCTACCGGAAACTGTCAAGTTTTCCCAATCAACATTGAACCTTATGCTTTAGAAATAGAGTTGAAAATCTATTAAAGAAATTTGACAGATTGGTAGCTTGATGTGCTGGCGTCTGTACCTAAATATTTAATAGTCAGACACGGTTGGGCAATATCTTGACCATGAAATCTGAGATAGCGCTATCAGTTTTAATTGAAAAGAAAAAGTATTTGTTTGATGCATTGTATTGTATTATTAACCGTAACATATTGAGAGGTGCCGAAATTATAATTGCTGCCGAGAATAATTAATTTGTCGGTCTTGGAGATATTTCTTTTCATTTCTTATTCATTTGTTTCTATTTATTTATTTATTTATCCTCACACTAGAACGCCATACAGCAATTACACCGACGGACGGCGACGAAGCAAAAACAATGTTTGATGTGCTGCTTGCCATCCATCCTGGGCGCGGTGAACATAGCGGCCATCCATCCTGTGCGCGGTGGATATAGCGGCCATTCATCCTGTGCGCGGTGGACATAGCGGCCATCCATCCTGTGCGCGGTGGACATAGCGGCCATCCATCCTGTGCGCGGTGGACATAGCGGCCATCCATCCTGTGCGCGGCGGACATAGCGGCCATCCATTCTGTGCGCGGTGGACATAGCGGCCATCCATCCTGTGCGCCGTGGACATAGCGGCCATCCATCCTGTGCGCGGTGGACATAGCGACCATCCATCCTGTGTGCGGTGGACATAGCGGCGATGGATCAAGCACGCTCACGCTGCGTCAAGACATTTCTCCATTATTTTTCTTTCTACTATATTATTTAGATGAGAACTGCCGCGTTGGGATAGCGGGCGTAAGTGCTACTGCTAAGCAGAAGGTCCTGCACCTAATTGCATAACACTCTATGAATCACAATCTGAATCATTTTTATGCATAATGCTAACCCATTGCTTCATCCATACTTAATATTATAAATTCAAAAGTAACTCTGTCTGTCTCTCTGTATGTTTGTATGTTACCTTTTCACGCCTAAACCGCTGAACGGATTTCGATAAAAAAGAGAGATAGATTGTATCCCGGGGCAGGACAAAGGATAGTTTTTATCGACATACCTCGCGGGAAAAGCCGCGGGCGGAAGCTAGTATGTTATAACGCAGCAACGTCAAAAACGCAATAAATGTTGAAGAACTGTCAAAAAAATCTACGCTGGGGGGTGTAAAATCATATGCTAAATTAATTGTTACACTTTGCGCGTCAATGTCCCTACTACTCCTTATAGGCACTATAAAACTTTAAAGTAATTATTTAAAAGTCAGTATTTTTCAGCAGACAAATAAAACTGCTACCGTCAAACTCTGACGTCATTTGCCCGATTAACCACAAAATGATTGCCCACTAAAATAAATAGTTACATCGGATTCAGTTGTTTCAGCGCACATAATGAAGCGTCAGGTGAATATTTTATGAGCTGGATGTAGCCATATCAGATAATATAATATTATTTTTGTTAGTGGTTACTGTGTAGGTAATATGTAGAACATTGTGACTTTGCAGAATCAAAATGTACTTTTTAAGATGCCAACGGGACCCAAATAAAGTACCCGGCGATAAATATTGCAAATCGACCTATTCGATCCTATCGATTTTATACAAAGAATAAAAATAATTATCAAAAGAAGCAAATCATAATTGTTTTTACAGCTCCTAATAGATACCGGACTGTTTGTATTTCGTGCGACAGAGATAACGCTCTACGAAGCCGAAATTAGCCGATTGTCTCTTTCCAAAGGTCGATGTGCAATATTTATCGCCGAGTACTGTACTAAGACTCCGCTGTCCGTCCGTCTGTCTGTCAGCGGATTGAACCGTAATAGGTAGACAATTGGTCATAGCGTGTGTATTTCTATTGCCACTATAACAACAAATCATATATCACTGAAGAAGACTCATTGCAAATTGAAACCTACATCAAAGTCCGGTTATCCTAAAAATCAACAACAGCCTGAAAACAGTTTGTTCTCCTAAGAAGTACCTAATCAACATTATTTTGCAGCACGTTTCAGTCATAAAAATAACCAATAACCTCCTTAATATTTCACAACCGAGTACATAATGACTTCTATAAAAACTCCAATACTTCTAAATTACGACTGTGCGAACGTTGACCGTTGCCTTTCTATAGCAGAATCCTAATGTATTTGGGACATGAAATTACTAAAACCAATGGAGCCTGCAGCCATCTTCTTCTGGTCTCCGACTTCTGAAGTCCAGGATGTTTTCCTTTTCATAACTACTGAAAAGTGTGTCTAGCAGTGGACTGCAATAGGCATATATTGACGAGAGCTGCTATTTAGGTAGAATCTGATGTACAGACGCCAGCACATCAACCTACCCGAAACTGTCAATTTTTCCCAATCAATTTTGAACTTTATGCTGTAGTAGATATGGGCGCTGCGCCGGCGTGGCGCCGCCGCGTGCCCCCCGCACGCCGCCGCCGCCGCCGACATTCATGCGCGGCGTGAGTGGCGTAAAGACGTGTATTTGTTTTCGTGATTGACTCATCCAAAATTACTGAATTATCATAAACTACAATGAATAAACTTTCTATAAGGGTTTTTTTCATTCCTTTCCTCGTACATCAGGGAAATCATAAATATGTATTAATAACGAGCCAGAAGCTTTAGCCGAAAACGCAGGCAGTATAAGCACTAGTAATGTAATTGACACATCATTATTGCACAAACTGTCAAGGAAACATAGTACCTATTACGTCCTTACATATGAAATTAGCGTTTTGTCGTACTGACCACTTTGATCTGAAATATCTCTTCTTTGGTTAAGAATTCCAAATTCAAATTTATACATTCATTTAGCTGGTACATTTTGAGTTTTGAAAACAGTCATTCATTTGTTTTTTCCTCATTATTTTTTTCTTTGGCGTCGCTTATTACCGCACAATGGAAAACATGAAATATCGGTATATTTACGAGTACGAGTTCTACCGTGGCACCAGTGCTGCAGAAACAGCTCGAAGGATTAATGATGTGTACGGCGCTGGTGTCGCAAAAGAAAGCACGGTACGTTTTTGGTTTCAACGTTTTCGTTCTGGAAATTTCGACCTTCAGAACCAACCCCGTGGACGGCCGGAGACCAAAGTGGAAAATGAAGAATTAAAGGCTATTGTGGAAGCGGATCCATCACAAAGCACTTCAGAGATAGCTGCAGGCTTCGGGGTAAGTGATAAAATTGTATTAATCCACTTGAAGCAAATCGAAAAATAAAAAAACTTGAACGATGGGTACATACATACCTCATGAATTGAGTGAATCGAACTTGCAAACACGCGATGACTGCTGTGTTACTTTGCTTAACCGACACAATAATGAAGGGATTTTAAATCGAATCATTACTTGTGATGAAAAGTGGATACGGTACGATAATCGGAAGCGCTCGTCGCAATGGCTGAACCCTGGAGAACCAGCCAAATCCTGCCCTAAACGAAAATTGACTCAGAAAAAGATATTTGTGAGTGTTTGGTGGACAAACGCCGGTGTCGTTCACTACAGCTTTCTAAAATCTGGCCAAACGATTACGGCAGATATCTATTGTCAGCAACTGCAAACCATGAAGGAAGAACTAGCTGCTAAACAACCGAGATTGGTCAATCGCTCTAGGCCACTGCTGCTTCAGGACAACGCAAGACCACACACTGCACAACAAACAACTACTAAGTTAGGTGAGCTACAATTGGAATGTCTGCAACATCCACCGTACTCCCCGGACCTTGCTCCAACAGATTACCATTTTTTCCGGAATTTGGACAACTTCTTACAAGGAAAAAAATTCAACTCCGATGCGGCAGTCCAAACCGCCTTCAAAGAGTTCATTGATTCTCGCCCCCATGGTTTTTTTAGTAAAGGGATCAATAAACTACCTATGAGATGGCAAAAGTGCATAGATAACAACGGTGCATACTTTGATTAATTAATATATATTTTTACGAGGCTATTAAAGTGTCCCTTGGGAAAAAGTTTTTTTTTGTAGGTACCTGATGACCTGATCTGGAATTCTGGACAAGGTATTTACTGTACTGCATAGGACTGACATTTTCCTGTCGTCCGCCTGAAACGATATTAAGGAGCCGGCCGGCTTAAAGAAGATAGGAAGTAGATTGCGAGTTTTAGTTGTAGGTAGTAGAAAACTACGCCGCCGGCGCCACGCCGCCGCCGATTGAAATTGGTCAGCGCGCCGCCGCCGAGAATTTTTAAGGCGGCGCCCATGTCTATGCTGTAGCAATAAAGTTGAAAATTTATTAAAGAAATTTGACAGATTGTAGCAGGTTGATGTGCAAGAATTTCTTAATTTAAATAATTCGTAAGTGTGGGTTTGTAGATGTCACATGTCCTTGAATTTTGGGTTCTAGGACTTCCAATGTTTTCCTTCACTGTTTTGAGAGCAGTGGTTATGAAATAATTTACACTAAAGCGGTTGTGTGGGTTCGAACCTGACCTAACCTATTTTGCCATAATGTAGTGTAAAACAAAAATTACCACTATTTCGTATTCCAATAAGTACATTTTTGGAACATTGTAACAATTTCTATGGCAAAAACAACACAGGAACCTCCATTACTTCCTGCTCTATGTCAACCCTCGCCAATTTCACAGATAAAACGATATAGGCCTTTAGAAATTGAACATTAATTGGACATTTAGATTTAACGGCTCTATATTGCTTCCAACCCGCTTTCGTAAATCAGGAATTTCTAGAATTTGTGTTAGGCTGGTAAATTGCGATTGGCATTTCCACTGAAATACACAATCTAGGAGACAGACATTAAATGTCAGATGGCGTAGGTACAGTCAATCATACGACGCAAGCACATCAACCTACCCGAACCTATAAAATTTTCCCAATGAATTTTGAACCAAATAACATTTTGCACGAACCGGAAATCGAATCCAGGACCTCGGCAGTCACGCTTACGACCACGAGACCATCGGGGCAGTCAATGCACTGTTCAAACATATGACTATCAAATCAATAAACAAAGGAACAACCACTAAACAGGCAATGGTGAAAGCTATGCCCATTTCAACAAACAAAAGTTTGTTAGTCTTTAGAAATGGAACATCAATTACACATTAAACGTTCAAATTATTGCTCTCGATTCCATGCAGAACCTCGTAAAGTCGCTCTAAACTGTTAGCCTGGTTCTAGAACAATACCTATTTATAGGTGCAATTTTCAGTTACATTGATATTGTCCATTTGTGTTGAACTTAGTTCCTGACTTTGTTTAATTTCACTAAAATATTTGTGATGTAGGTTATGTGGTTGTGTGGTGTCTTCGAATGTTTGGTTCTGGGACAAACCGGTTTTCTCACGATGCTTCTTTCACCGTTTTTGAGAGCAGTGGTGATGAAATAATTTATACAAAGTAAAGCGCTTCTTAGGGTCGAACCTAAGACATACAATTCGTAAGTGGCAGCCGTTATCACTGGGCCACTACTGCTCTATCATCATTTCCAACATATAATAACTTCAGTCAGTTACCTCCATACAAAATTTTATCAAAATTGGTCTAGCCTTTGGTTTATTGGTGCGTGAAGAAGCAACAAACATATAAACACATTCACAAACTTTCGCCTTTATAATATTAGTGTGATTCCAACCTTACACAGAATAATCTCCTAAGGGAAAATATAAAGTATGTTACAACTGTGTCCTTTGGAAAACAGTGTGTACGGTTAGCAAGCGACAAGTAAAAATGTTGTGCGGTCGAGTTTTATCGTGGTGATTGCCGTTGCTGACGGTGTGTTGGGTGCCATTTGCTGGGGGCTACATATTGTGGGAAATTTGTGTTTTTCAAGACGATGTCTTGCTTAGTTTTAGGATGGCAAAATTATGGCAAGCTCGTGAATATAGACTGTGCCAGGGACAAACTGAAACCATGAATTTTCCATTCCAGCACAATGATTACTAGACGGGGGGTCTATTATAATCAGCGTAGAAATTTTTCGACAGTTATTAAAAAATCTGCTATTTCATAGAAAGTGCAATACCTATACCGTCAAAATGTATAGAACTGCGTTTTTTTTTTAAATTACCAACGAAACATTTCACCGCATGGGGTCTAGAATCATGTACTATGTGTGTATGTCATGACCCCAACATTTGGGAAAAGGCTAGGCAGGTGATGATGAGCCATCACCAAAATTATGTAGCTCATAATTTAATCGGTTTGAAAAGTAAAATATATAGTAATACTAGCTTCCGCCCGCGGCTTCGCCCGCGAGGTATGTCAATAAAAACTATCCTATGTTCTTCCCCGGGATGCAATCTATCTCTCTGCCAGATTTTATCGAAATCCGTTCAGTGGTTTAAGCGTGAAAAGGTAACATACAGACAGACAGAGTTACTTTCGAATTTATAATATTAGTATGGATATACAGGTGAAATTTAATAGTTGCGCCAAATTAAAATATCTTATTCAACTTGATATAGATAAAGTAAAAAAGGAAAGGGATCCACATAATACGCGTAGACGAGCTATTTGGCAACGTCGTCGTGCGCACTTTTTTCTTAGGAACGGTCAAAATTAGGTAAATACCGCAAGTTCAACGCGTTGCCAACTTGTTTCGTGTTGTGAACTCACATGAATGGATTGCTTATCGGTCGCGCGCTAAAATTTGGTACTTTAATTTTCTAATTTGTGTTCATAATTTTGAAAAAAATATATTTGTACTGGAACGACGATAATTTGTGTCTACTTGAAGACAATAACTTAATTTGCACTATCTAAGACCTTTAATTACACGATTTTTTTCAAGAATTTAGGTATGCGAATTGACATTTCATAATGATTATGTAACAGTTACTGCACATCCTATTTCGATTTGGCGCAAGTTTTCAATTTCATCCTGTGTAATTACAATAAAAATATCTTGTTCCAATTTGCATTTAAATCTTTTACCGCAATGCAATATGGTTATTTAATTAATTCTTTTCCATGGAAATCTGTTGTTATGCAATATCGAAATTACCTCTATTCGTATTGTTTTACCACACCTGCTTTTGGTTGGCAAACAAGCATAATATAGTCCACCTGTACCTATGTTAGTAATCACCACCACCTATTATATGGCCATCTGCAATACCAGATGCATTGAACGTGCGTTGCCATTCCAGAGACAAAGCTGAAATCCCTTATGTGTCAGTACTATAACGGTTGTTCGCTAAAGTCAACCTAATGTAGTGCAGGCTGGCTGTAATTTAGCGCGGGTTCTATTTGAACAATCAAGCAAATTTAGAACGGGATGTCAACTACTCTATTAGGTTTTTTTGTTGAGGAAAAACAGTGCTAGTTGAGTCGGCTATAACAACGTTCAGTCAAAATAAATGTGAAGAAATCGTAACGTTGTAATTCGTTCTAATTGTAATTATGTATGCATTGACTGCAGGTATAAATTATTCCATATTGTTCTCATTGCGCATACAACCATAATATTTGTACGTCTCTTAGCGACCTATGAACTTCAATTTAAGAACTGTATTCACTACCTATGTTACACAAATAAAAAAATATTATGATTTATGTTGTTTGATTTTTTAGAAGGGCTCATCAACCCTTCGCAGTACTTACAACAGCTCCCCTTAAAATACCCTTTAAATCGAACTCGGCAACGTTGCATGACAGCAGACTCGGGTAAAGGCTCCTACAAACAGGCGCGACACGCGATATAATCGCGCGCGATACAAAGGCACAGCTCCTTGCGCGACTTGCGGTGCCTTTATGTCGCACGCGATTTAATTTCGTGTCGCGCCTGTTTGAAGGAGCCTTAAGGTGGAATAAATGTCCCGGAGCTCTACTAACACAAACTTTAATGGGAATGTCGTCATTTTCAAAATCAATTAGGTACTTTATGTTATTTTTTTTAGATAAACAAATACATTTAAATACTTATTAAGAAATCTTAAATATATACAATATACAATCTAACACTAACATATTTATATTATGTAGGTAATAGGTAATACGGGCTGGTGTCCGCAACTCCACGTCAATGCGCGTATTTTGCGTACTTATATTATGTATTGGGTATCAACAAATTCGTCCGCATCGCTGTCAATGGAAAAAGTGACCGAAAGATTGGCAGCATTGCCAAGTTGGATAGCAAATGCTGATTCTTTGACCTAAAAATAGGCCAGCCTTCTGGTCACGTGAAGAATTGACCAACCGCTTGGCGATTTTTATGCTTTAGATAACTATAATCAAAATATTTAGTTAGCAATTGTGTGCAAAAAGTTACACGTTCCGTTACGTGTATGAACAAAGAATTTTGTTTTATTAACACTTTTCATAAGAAAATTCTTTACTACTATTGATTACAAAACATTAAGTCATTGGTAGGGCAGTTTAAGTGCAGGATAATTTTATTCAAGGTGACAGTTTATAGTCGCATCATGTCGCATCACACAAATGCTATACAATGGCAAAGAAGAAATCCGTTTATTAGCGGTAAACATGACGCAGAAAAAGAACAAGTTGGGGAGATAATTAAGCATCACATCCACGCAAAACGGGCATCGCTCAGCATAAAGGCTCCTTCAAATAGGCGCGACACGAGATAAAATCGCGCGCGACACAAAGGTCGCGACACTGCAAGTCGCGCAACAAGCGGTGCCTTTGCGTCGCGCGCGATTCGCGTCGCACGATGCGCCTATTTGCAGGAGCCTTAAACCTACGAATTTATGCAATACAGAGCCCCAGCACTGGTTTTCAGCGACAACCGGCGTTCACTTCACCTTACGTCCAATAGCAATTGACTTGCTCTATGAGTGTACGATAACCGCAAAACCTCTTCTTCGTGAAAGTAAGGATACCTTTTTGTTTTCTTAGTGGAAACTGTCTGGCTGATTTTTACCGCGCCATTTGGAACCGGTCCTCCCGATACTCATCCGGGTCATCTCGCTATCTTTTATTAATTAGACTTAATCCCCAAACATTACCGCGAGCGTCCTTGTTTACAAAAGCATACAATTTTTACAAGTTTATCTCGACGCCACTGAGCCGGGTTTATGATACGTTTGCCGATATATTCAATATCAGATGTTGTCGATTTATGCACGGCAACTTTCTATACGACTTTGTATTTTACGATGCTCTGAAGTTCGCTCGATGTCGGTATTTTGTTGGATTTTTAGGTTCCATATCGAAGAATCAGTGTGAAACTAAGATGCTTTATACTGCCTAAGTTTTGGTATAACGGAGTCAGTGATAAAAGCGAAAAGTTACATAAAATATAACGTTATTAACTTACATAACAATACATCTCGCCTTGTTTCCCCAAATGGTTGGGCAGAGCTGTGCCTATAGTGTACCCATATTTCACTTTCAGTTATGTTTAAAGGCTCCTTCAAACAGGCGCGACACGACACGCGACACAAAGGCACCGCAAGTCGCGCAACGAGCGGTGCCTTTGCGTCGCGCGCGATTATATCGCGTGTCGCGCCTGTTTGTAGGAGCCTTAAGTCCCATGTAATATGGGGCAAGCCTATTGCCTTCAACCGTGCCCAAATTGGACTCCGGGCATAACTCAATAACACTTTGCCCAATCTGGGGAATGAATCCAAGACCTCATGCTCAGCAGTAGCACTTGCGACCACTAGACCAACGCGGCAGACATTATTAAGTTATAGCCAATTATAGAGAACCGTTGCCATTTTTTTGCCGTGAATATGTCACTATATCAACTATATCACGATTTTAACCATCGAAAAAACATTATTATTATTTCATCGGTTAAAACCGTGATATAGTTATTTATATCCCTAGCGATATAACTACCGTAATATAGTTATACTAGCTTCTGCCCGCGACTTCGTCCGCGTGAAATTTCATCCTCCCGCCATTTCACCCTCTTAGTGGTGGAATTTCGAAAAACTCATTCTTAGTGGATACCTACTCTTTACAATACACCCTTCAAATTTCATGTACCTAGGACCAGCGGTTTAGGCTGTGCGTTAATACATCAGTCAGTCAGGACTTTGAATTTTTTATATATAGATAAATGAAAGCGGTTCATAACTATCTTACTGGTCTGATTTAGTGAAACGTTTGTAAAAGCAAGGTGCAGACTGCGGGGCGCTTTCCGCGACATTGTAATTGTTTATGCAACATTACAATTTGAAGTCCAAATATTTTATACTTACACCGGTGGCTGTCAGTTTCGCCAAGATGTGTACCTATAACGAATTACAATTATTTCACCAGATTAGTCTAGTAAGATATTACTAGATCGTGCTCGTATCATAGTTGTATTCCTAGTAAGATACATAGTTAAGAACCGCTTTCGTATAACTATAAGGTATACAGCTATATCCCTAACCATATCACGGCTTCAACGATCTTACTGCGACAAATATACCACTATACCACCTCAAAAGGACCAAAATATGATCTGGTACAAGCTGAAGTTATGTGTATTGTAATATAATTTATTAGGTAAATTGGCGACGGTACAATCAGTGCTTCAGTAGTTAAAACACACGCTTAGTTGGTAATTGTTATTACAACACTGTTTTAGTATCCAAGGTGTTAACAACAATGTACGTGCGGTGTTCAAATTATTAGTGCTACCGAGTAAATGTTACACATTGATTGTTTTGTAACACATTTAATTAATTGATACATTTGCCTTTCACAATACGGCAAGCAGAAGGACACATGAAATTAGGCAGAACCGTATTCAAGGCTATAATTATTCCAGAAGGCTCATGACACATATTGGGAACTATACGAATTGGTGATCTCATTTAGTTTTTATTAGCAGACTAATATCATCATCATCTATCTACCTAGCCATTATCCCGCTTTTATGGGGTCAGTTTCGAGTCTAACCAGATGCAGCTGAATACCAGTATTTTACACGACGACTAACTATCTGACCTCCACAACCCAGTTACTGGGTAATACGATACCTCTTGGTAAGACTACTTGTTAGATTTATACTACTACTAAATATTCAGATAGGAAATGTCGATTCCATCTATCTTTTTTTATAATATGACGTATAAAAGTCATTCCGATATCCTATTTACAGAATAAACATTTCATTTCAAATAATTTATTGACCATTCTCTTGACATAACACCTCTTCCATTACTTTGTACGAAACTCATTGATAAACGAGACCTTTTTCCACCTGTTTCAGGAAAAAACCAATTCAACATCGAAACTTTAATCAACACTCCCATTTCACACAATTTCAACTGGCAAAGCAAAAAGTGTAGCTTTTGAAATATAAATCCTGAGATATGTTTTACAATGGTTGTCCGGGAGCCAGTAATGAGTGCCGGGACAATGGAACATGTGCTCCGGGGGTCGGCTGGTACCTAGTTCAACGATCTTTACTACTATAGACACGACTACGTGTACCTACCAAATAGTATATACCTACAGTCCTGAACATTGTAAAGCAAGCAATTTTCTCTAATAGTGTGGCTTTGTAATAACAGCCGCACGGGACGATCGATAAGGTTAAGCAACGCTTGCCGCGGTTGGTCTGTGGATGGGTGACCATCTTCACATACCAAGATCCCTCCGTTGCTCGGAAAGCACGTTAAGCCGTTGGTCCCGACTGTCATTCGTGGATCTTTGACAGTCGTTACGGGTCGTCAGTAGCCCGAAAGTCTGACAACCAGTCATACCAAAGGGTATCGTATTAACGATTAACTGGATTTTAGAGGTCAGATGCCTATCTGACCAGGAGGTCAGATAGGCATCTGACCTCCAAAATCCAGTTCTCCAAAATCCAGAGGAGGACCTCTAGCAACTACCTAGTCGCTCCATGTAAAATACTGGTATTACCAGCATTAAATAGATCCATTGAAATGGAATTAATATTGTAAAACCTAGCACAGCATGACAATATTCACAACAAACACAGACTAAAAACATTAACAGCGAAAAACAACAATACTACCAGTATAAAAACAGTATTACTTATAATTTACCCCATTCTATATTCCCTCTTTATACCTGTATATTTCAGTGGGTATCATATAAGCCACCGGACAATTGCATGCGAAAGTGGCTAGCGACGAGTCATTTCAACGAAAACTGTATTAGACCCACGAGGGATATAGTCAGACCTTACTACAGGATGTTAAGTATTCTTTGGTCGAGTTATGAGTGAGAAATTTTTCTCTCATCTTTAACTAGTATCTACTTTTGGGGGGCTCGTGGGTAAACGATAACAGCTGCTCGTGGTGATCGCGGTCGGTTTGTGGATGGGTGAGATCCATCATACAACGAGATCGTTTTGTGCCTCGAGAAGCACGTCAAACCGCTGGTCCAGGCTGTCATTTGTAGATTTTTAACAGTCATTACGTGTAGCCAAAAGCCTGATAACCAGTCTTACCACGGGATATCGTAGTCAAATAGGCAGTCGCTCCATGTAACATTCAGGTATTACGCTGCATTGAGTTAGACTGGAAGCTGACTCCAACATAGGTGGAAAAAGGCTAGGCAGATTAATTTTTTGGTCTTTGTTCTCAGGAAAATCAATCTGCCTAGCCTGAGCCTATGGCAAATCAATATTCAGCAATTGCTGTCAATTGCTGAATATTGATTTGCCATCAAATGATCTAACCAACCAATTTTATTTTTCAACCAACATTTTTGGTAACCTGTCACGCCTGGTGACCAATTGACAATTTGACTTGCAATCAGCGCACTAAGAACCTCGCTGACTGCCGTCAACTGGCTGCATTATTCAGACCATAATTTCCACTGCTGGGTCACAGGCCTCCTCTCTCTGTGATAGGAAGTGGGTCGTAATGCACCACGCGGGCCCAGTGCGGGTTAGTAACTGGCTAAGATGATGTCTATTAGTTAAAAAGGACGATGAACAGCGCCCTACAAATCAATCTGAATAATTTAGAAGGATATAATTGCTAATCCATTGCTTTTTAATGTTAAAAAAATTTGTCTGTTCAACAACGTAGATTATGCAATGAATGTTGTTGAAATTGTCAAAATTACTAAACTTCCCGCTGCTCAAGATAAGATTTTTGAAGTGAAAACTTCTTTAGCGGCGCTGTGTATGTACTTTTTTGGAATGGGTAAAAACTTCTAAATTCGCGTCAGGTCACGTGACCCTGATCGAAAATTCGTAAGACGTAAAACGTCAGACGTCTCGCCCACAGCCTCGATTCTAACTAGGCATGGGTAATATCGCTTTTACACTATATCAAATCGTATCTATGTATCGGTTTAGAATATCGGATATCGTATCTATATAGGTATTTCAATATCTATTTGGCTGAATCAGTGTGGATCTCGGAATCGAAATTGGTACTGTGATATTTAGGTTTCGGTTTTGTTCGATTCATTACATCATTGTATTTTATTTGTAACTGTATATTCGAAATCAGTGAATGTATTGTTGATAATATGGCACTCTGAAATGAAACTAGTACAGCCGTTTCGGTTTTCTAGATTTATATTTTTATCAATTATTTAAATAGGTCAAGTATCTATTCATCAGTCATGAGTGAAGCTAATAACTGAAGACTGACGAAAACAGCAAAGTGCAATCAAGGTCAAGGGTCACGTAAAGTGATTTTAAAACAATTTTTGATGTGAAACATCTATAGCCGCACGTAAAACAAATTTCTGGCGTGGCGACGCATGCCGTGGCGACGCGTCACCACGCTTTATGATGGTGTAAGTATATATACAGTCACAGTCTTGTGTACTGTGTGGCGACGCGTCGCCATGCGCAATGTTTCACATCTGCCAGGCGTCCCGTGGCGGCTCACTTTTTTTGTTGAGAATGCCATAGGTACGATTTAAAACCCTTTGACGTTTATTGATGGTTACCTGTTTACAAGTGTTTACAAAATAATGTATTCGGTATTAAACTCTATGCTCCTGTATATAATGTTTAAAATTAGTATTAGACGTTAGCTTAACGCGCTTTCTCGCTCGTTCATCTCTAGCTACATCACTCCCGCCCGCGCGCATCGCAAGGATACGGTACCTACAACCGTATAACTACTACTGTACCGGAATCAGTTTGAACCGAATATCATAGATCATGTGATACGATATCGTTATAGTGTCTCGTTCTAGGTACGCGGATACCTGAAATATAGATACAGTACTGTCCGTTATATAGGTATTGGATATTGTACCGATATATAGATATTGTATCTATATACGATTTGTATCGCCCACTCCTAATTCTAACTGTCAAATCAAAAAGCTCTAAATATTCGGGCGTAGACTGACAAAAATAATAAACTGTACTTAATTTTTTAAATATTTCTATTCTTTTACTACACAATTGAAGCTACATTTATTAGAAGAAGCTAAGAAAAGTGATAATTTGAAGAAAGCTCGACAGGCGAAACAAATACGAAAGTTTAAAACAATATTCCGTGATACAGATTTTATCCATATTTACAGGCTTTCTGAGGATTTAATTAATATATTGGAAGATGACTTAAGTCCATATATGCGTCCGCGACTTCGTTCCAGTGGTTTAACCAAGAGGCTAAAGGTTTGTTTACATCTAGGTTTCTTGAGATATGATGGGTATACCTCACCACACACCAACAAAAGCCTATTGAATTCCTGATGTTTCAGATATTATGCACACTATCATTTTTGGCTAATGGAAGTTACCAAAAAATCATTGGGAAGAATGTAGACACATACATATCTCAGTCTTCTGCCTCTAGGGCAATCCACGAAGTTATTATTTACAATACAATGATAACTTAAACACAAGTCAAGATTGCACTTAATTCTAGCTTCATTCATTGATTTCAGGTGACTCAGGATATCCTCAAAGGCCTTATTTAATGACTCCCTTTAGTAATTCAGAAACTGAGACTCCAGAGCCATTACAACAATTTGCACAGCAGTGCAAGAAACAGTGTAGAGGACTATTGGAATCCTGAAAGGACGGTTCAGATGTTTATTAGTACATAGGGTATTGTACTATGATCCTATAAAAGTGGGAGAAATTGTGATGGCTTCCTGTGTTTTAAACGACATATGTAATAGAGCCGGGCTACCAGCTCCTATGATGATGAGACCAATGTGACTTAGATGAAGAATCTAGGTTACTTGGAATCCTGACACATCAGGCTCCAACACATGATGACTTAGAGAGTAGGCTGATAAGTAGGCGAGATTTAGTTAATCAATTATGGCGAGCATGTTGTATCTACAATTTATGCGTTCCTTTACAGATGTGGTTAACGTGTTTAGATAGAATATACTCACCATTATTGATTAGATACAATAAATAGGTATTTAAATTATTAATAAAAATATTATTATAATCAACAATTGTCATAACATTTAAGGTGTGTATTTAAAGTGTGGTATTTAAGGTGTATATGATTAGTATAATATCAATAGCCTATAATAATATGTGCCTATTTATACCTTAGTCCCTATTTGTTCTATATTTTTAAATGGGTAAGAGTGTATACAGGGGTATGAGAAATTAAACAGATAACTGCATTATTTTCTTTTTTATTTACTATTAAAAACAATCAATCAAATCAAAAATCATTTATTCAAAATGACTTTTGATATTCAGTTAGAAAAACTTGATTCTATACATTAGTAGGTATGCAAAGTAATTAACATTACAAGAAACAGGACATTTAATTAAATAATTTAGTATATACAATGAAAACTACCCAAGCAAAACAAAATTAAATAAGTACCTAAATAAAAGCCTGCAGGCATAAAGAGCATGCCCGCTAACAAACATACTCACACACACACACACACACACACTCACACACACACACACACACACTCTCATTGACATTTACTACAAAAAAACAGTTCTTATACTTAAACTTCTTAACATCCATCTTAAATAAACTTAAAATTATCTAAACATAGTAGTAGATCCATGTTTCGGAGATTCAACTTCCTCGACTGATGGATGCTCATAAATCCTGCAGTGCCTGGGTCTGCCTTGACCATGACTCACTTATTTCCTTAAAAGTCGAACATCCTCTGCTGGTTGTCAATAAGAAGTCTCTCATTTTCCAAACACCTCTCTTTAATGGCGACAAAACATTCAGTCAGGCTCGCCATTTGGATTGCCTTTGAGAAGGTGGTGAGTGCTGGATCAGACGGCGGTGTGCCGTTCGATGCCTACGAGATGCTATGAACATAAAAATGCAACAAATTACTATACAGAGGTAAAACAAATATGTAAGTATCATCAACATCACATCACTCTCCCTCTAGAGTCTAAAGGAATAGATATTACAATGTAGTATACATATTAGATGTAGTCTATATCTTGATTCTATTAGATGTAGCCTATATCTTGATCTTGATTGAATAAGGGCTGCTGTTGAAAAAACCTACAGAAAATCCCAACAAATTGGCCCAACCCGGGAATCAAAAGTGAGACCACTACTATGTAGTGCTTTTTACACTAAACCAATAATTAACCAAATTATAATTAAGTTAACCTTACATGAAGATGCAATTGGGGCATTACTCCTATGATGACGCATTGCAAGACTGCAAGTGGTGATCTAGCCTCAAACTGTAATACAAAAAAAAGTTATCTAAATATCCATTATAAAGTTAAAACATATTATTGTAAGACTTTTATTTAAAACTTCACCTTTTGTTCTGTATTAGGCTGGTTTTCCATTGGCACATTGTCCCTATACAAAGATGGGCCTGGTTGTATGTCCGTTCGCCCTGCAAATATAACATTACATTATTATATTTTATTAGAATTAACTTACTGGTATTGAAGGTGTGGACTGTTCGGTCTGGAGCATGCCTCTAGTAGATTGTTCTACAGGCAGTAATTGGTCAGTAGGTCGTCTTAGGGGTTGCTTAGGACTCTACAAAATTAAATATGAAAATTATAATTTCCAAGTACCTATACAGTTTTCATATTATGTAATGAAAGTATAGCACTTCTTGGCATGCTAAAACACACAATGTTACGTTACAACAATAAAGTTATACGTACATATTATAGTAAAACAATAGCTAATCATGTAATTTACTTAAATTTTATTAATATCTCGTGTATCATACAATACTCGTGGATGAGACAATAGTAATAATAGCCATATACTATCAGTGAAAAAATCATAATACTCACATTTCATTAGGTAGTTGTATTTATCCTCTTAGTCACAGAACTACCTATGTTAAAAGCACTCGCTGATACAAATAATCAAGGCTTGAACAAGAATCAAGCACCCAAAAGTTTAAAAACTACAAATTCAAGTGATTTTCTTCTTCTTCTCTTCGTTAGCGTCGCGTCATCGGTTGTTATTGTTATGTCATGTTGACTTTTAATTCATCGTCGCGTCGCGTTGCACGAATAGAGCAAAGGAATCGTCATTCAGCCTTAAAATGTAATAAGAAATATGAAATAAGCTCTTTTAAATATGATATTGGTTATAGTTTAACTGTATTCCTTATAATACTTAAAGATAGACCTTTAATATATATTTTAAACCTATAAAACTCTCAGTCGAGATTGATCGATTATAATTTATAGAATTTGTGTCAAGCCCTACGTTCGTCTGAGAAACAGCGACGGGAGGTTACAGCCTTGGGTTCGACGACGAGCACAACCACGTTAGTGAATACGGTTTGAATCAGCGCTGTACGCTCGGTCGATCTCAAGGCTGTCTCGTCGACGAGCTCGTCGCAGCTTACAGCCATGAAATTGTCTTTTAGAGAATAGCACTGCTGAAGTCTATCCTGTGTGCTTATTTGTAAATCTGAATAAATTCCTTTCACGAGAAGAATAAACCAGTCACTTTGTTCAAGTTTTCACTTCTGTCGGCACTACCGGAGTGCCAGTGTTTTTTTTTTTATTTTGGAAGTCTCTCCTTTCATTTTCAGCTGAAACAAATGGTAGGGTTTTCTAGAGAAGTGTCTCCAAACTACTTTGTATTGTCTCTGTTTGTAAAATGCTCTTCAGAAACCTTGTTTCAATAACTACAACGGTTATGTCCAAACGTGGACGTGGGAATATGGACCTGAACTGTTTGCTGTATATGGGTTCACAGTTTTCTTTTACGATGTAAGTTTAAATGCAAGCGGTTTGGTAATATTTGGGTGAAATATTCTAAGATTGTTGTTTGTTAGCAAATAAATTAATTTTAAAGAAACAACTGAATTGGAAAATAAACAATATATAAAAAAATAATAATAATAAATTAAATAATTAATTAATTAATTATTTTATTATTTTTATAATGTTTTTTGATTATAAAACTATAGTAGCAACTACATCACATTCATATATCAACTTTACTTTCAAAAGGTTTTTTTAATGATCAGAGTGACTGGAACTAATGCGTGAGAGGTTTCAATTGCTAAATTATAGTAGACTAGCTTTCGCACGCGGCTTCGCCCGCGAGGTATGTCGATAAAAACTATCCTATGTCCTTCCCCGGAATGCAATCTAGCTCTCTGCCAAATTTTATCGAAATCTGTTCAGTGGTTTAGGCGTGAAAAGGTAACACACAGACAGATAGATAGGCAGAGTTACTTTCCAATTTTTAATATTCGTATTAATATGGATAGTCACCGGAGATCAGATACAGGAACCAAAATACACATTGTATATTTTTTGCCGAAAATAGTCAATGTATGATTTTACCTATTCATTATTAAACCGCAATTTAAAAACGATTAAGGCCGATTCCTAATAATTAATCGCTGTAAAAATGTTGCAACAAACGTGCCGATATCAATAAAGCCGCTAATAGGTAGATATGCCTGTAACTTCCACAAAAGTGTACAAGATTTGTTGCCAAATTGCCATGTTATAGCTATTTGATACTACTGTCAAAGATTGACAATAGAATTATGATTTATATGGACAATTAAAATGGGTAGTCAATTTGATAAACAATTTCCCTGATTTTACCATTACAACTTCTGATTGGTGATTGTCACAATGCCATGCAAGCTACTTTTTTAAGCTGCATGCAAATGTTTGTCCTTGTTAAAGGCATTATATGTACAGCTTAGACATGGCGCACACTATGCGACATACCACTGCTCGGTGATTAGACGCAACGACAGGTTGCGGCTGACAATTTTCATATATTTTAGTCAAAGCTCCGCATACTTGGCGTCGAGTTGGCAGAGCCGCATGCTCTAGCTATTTGTTGCAGTGACTAAACGCACGTCTCAAGCGCCCACCCGACGACAGTCGCTTGCGACAGGATAGCCTCAGTTTTCGCATGATAAGCATCAAGGAAAGTGTAACTGGAGGCTCAAATTCACTCACAAGATGAACAACATGACTGTCTCTCTCAAGTAATCAAAGAAAATGATCGCATCCTGCATGACGTCTGTCGTAAAGACTAGCAGCAGACGCATACTTCTGCTCTGCGTCTAGTCGCAGCTACAAGACGCAGATACAAACGATAGCTCTGCTTCTTGTTGCTGACGCGACAAGCCGCACAGTTTGCGCTAGCACTTAAGAGGGCGCCGACCAAACGCCGACCGCACAGTGGCGCCCTCATCGTTTGTTTGGTTATTATAATCACTGTACGAAATAAAAATGCGTGGGAACTTAAAACTTATGGAGTTTAATAAAAACATAAAAATACAGTCAAAAGGCACACCGTTACACGTAGCAATTAGACCAAGAAGCAAAAAGTATTGCCACAACACAACAGAAAAAATATCATAAAAAAGTGTTGCAAGCTTATTACCTACCTAAAATTATTACTAATTACTTTAACACTAAAAATAATAACTATATGTTTAGACTGTTCTAAACAATCACTAAAACTAAACAATTTAAAACTACCGTTTATAATAATATTAACATATAATATTGTGGAGCACAACTTAACGTGCTTATTTTCTGCATTTTCATTCTAAAATAAAAGATATAACCGAACAAATGATGAGGGCGCCATTAGGCGGTCGGCGTAGCCTTAAGAGATTTTTTCATTTTTCGACTCAACACAACCAACTCGACAAGTCAGGAAACGACTTCCACGTTTGGATTACCATAAAAGCTGTATTAATATTTGCTTCGCTCTCATGCAGTCTCTGCGATTAATACAAATCTCTTGCACAAACATTGAGCTCGGCACATACCGAGTATTTAATTGTTTACCAACTGAATGTAATTCTTGGATATACCCTGTCTTTCGAGGAATTGTCATGGCTATGAATGGTCCAGGATTTCACGCTGTTAGAAATAGAATAATGTAGTGTGTTTGTTCAGAAACGTTTGAATTTGGATAGCGTAAACAAGGCGGAGACGACAGTAAATTAAACATCGTAAGTATATCTAATGATGTTCCCGGTCTGCATACCAAATATATCCAATAGTCAACAGTGAAAGTTATAATGTCTCATCTATGGCCCTGAGACGTGGTCGCTCACAATGCGCTTTATTAGAAGGCTAAAAGTCACCCAAAGGGCAATGGAGAGGGCTATGCTTGGAGTTTCCCTGCGTGATCGATTCAGAAATGAAGAGATCCACAGAAGAACCAAGGTAATCGACATTGCCAAACTTAAGTGGCAGTGGGAAGGGCACATTGCTCGCAGAACAGATGGCTGGTGGAGCCGAAAGGTTCTGTAGTGGCAAGTCCTCCCACAAGGTGGACCGACGACCTTGTGAAGACCGCAGGAACCCGTTGGATGCGGGAAGCACAGAACCGGTCGAAGTGGAGGTGCTTGGGAGGCCTGTGTCCAGCAGTGGACGTCTTTCGGCTAAAATTTGAGACATTGCAACTTTGTCTTCTTATATTGCATGTTAAAAACAACGAGTTATAATCCCTGAATGGATTTTATATGTATGTAAACCTTATTTCCATAACGACTAGCTTCCATTAACCTAGTCGTTAGCGTCATATGATGCATTTCTACATTATACGTCATATTTGTTCCTTCCTTTTTTTTTTGTTTCTAATATGGGTAGGAAATACATGAATGGGAATAATGGTTAATGGTTCTTGGTCGTTTGGCCCGTACACGAGGCAACCAATCAAAAACTAGTTAATTACGCGATATAGTTGTCGCGTTTTAGCATGGAAGTAGTGGTGATTGACTCACACACATTTCCTAGCCTTTTTTAATAAAAAAACTGAAATAAAGTCCGTTAACGTCCTGAATCTATATCTATTGTGAACTTCAACATGTTTCAATAACGAAAAACCGTACGTATTAAATAATAGAATAGAATACTCTTTATTATGTACACCATATAAATTACAGACATAAATATAGAAACCGTACAAAGGGTGACACAATGGGCGGTTTTATCGCTAAGAGCGATCTTTTAAAGACAACCATTGGATGGATAATGTAATTATTTGTAATTATTTGGGTTCCTACGTAGAGATATTAGGAAAAGAGCAATGACTGCTATTCTCATGCTCAAACGCGCCGACTATAGTATGGTCGCTTTTGAGTAGCGTCGTAGACGATGGGACTAGTAATCAGTACTTAATAAGCTAGTACAGTAATATGAATTAACTTAGTAATGAACTCCAGTCAAGAAATTGCTCCACTGCTTAGGCAATCGTCAGGCTCCAAAAGAGCCTTACAACATAGCATCGCGCCTCTGTTCCTTGTAGAGTAAGGTAGTCAAGTGGTATACTGTAGAGGCTGTCTATGTAGCCTAACCTTATATACATAGTGCAGGCTGGCTATAATTTAGCGCGGGTTCCATTCGAACATTCAAGCAAGTGTCTGTGTGTTATTAAGTAGATATTTCTGTTTAGATAAGTCAGTTCTGGTTTGGTCGGGAATAATTATGTAAAGTCTTTCTATCAGTATAAATTTAAAGAACTCCTATCAGTATTTTATTACTTTAAGTGGCTCTTCAAGCTCTTTACCTGTACACCCAAATTTCATAAGCTATGTTTAAGTCCATGTAATACGCGTACCTAATGCCATCAAGAGACACAAACCGAGATTCAGGGCTATTACAAAAAAGCCCAGGTAGAAAACCCCATAAAGGTTCCTTCAAACAGGCGCGACATGACACGCGACACAAAGGCACCGTAAGTCGCGCAACGAGCGGTGCCTTTGTGTCGCGCGCGATTATATCGCGTGTCGCGCCTGTTTGTAGGAGCCTTAATACTTGACCCGGCCTGGGAGTCAAACCTACGATCTTATAATCAGCAGAAGCGTTTGCGACCACAAGACCGAAGAGGCATTCAAAAACTAATAGCTGTGGCAAATAACTTGATCGCCATTGAAATACATACATAATCAGCCCACTGCTGGGACATAGACCTTCTCTCGGTCAGAGGGAGTGGGCCGTAATCGCCCACGCGGGCCCAGTGCGGGTTGGTAGATGTCACATGTCTTCGAATTTTTGGTTCCAGGACATGCTGGTTTCCTCATGATATTTTTCTTCACCGTTTTGAGAGCAGTGGTGATGAAATAATTTACACAAAGTAAAGCGCCAGACTGGGTTCGAATCTATGATCAACATCTCGTAACTCGCGGCTATTATCACTGGGCCACTACTAATCTAATATAACAATTAGCATAGCAAATAACTCGGTTGCCATTGCAAAATAAGCTATTTTTCTATATTCCTCACAAAAATCAAGTTTAAAACTGTAGTGTATGCAATTCTGAATCATTGCGGTCATCTGATGCGTTCCTACATTATTCCTCATTCTCGTACGAGGAACTGAAATTACATGTCAACGCCGTGAAATGCACATTGTTCCCAGACATGAATATTTTGTGGTGTTGCCAACATTTTTTGATATTTTTCACGCTTGGTAATACCGGTTCGTTGTTGTTTTATGTAATGTTGCCACGTTTTGTTGGAATATTTTAATGATTTTGTTCTTTCATCGTGTCGTGTGTCCATTATCCACTAGTGTCTATTTTTAAATTTTATATTATTCTACACACTCATACCCGCTTTCTATGTGTTTGTCTTCGGATCGGATTGCTTTACTTAACAATCATTGTATTTGGAAAGTTATAAATTAATTAATTAACCCTTTTACTATTAAACGTTGTATAGCGTCTGTATAGTTACACTACGCTTTGTCTTCTTCTTTCGAAAGTCAAATTACTGACGACTGATCATCTGCCTAGCCTTTTCCCAACTATTTTGGGGTCGGATTCCAGTCTAACCGGATGCAGCTGAATACCAGCATTTTACATGGAGAGACTGCCTATCTGACCTCCACAACCCAGTTACTGGGTAATACGATACCCCTTGTTAAGACCGGTTGTCAGACTTTCGGGCTTCTGACTACCCGTAGGTAACGACTGTCAAAGATCCACGAATGACAGCTGGGACCAACGGCTTAGCGTGCTTTCCGAGGCACGGAGCGGTCACGGTATGTAAAGATGGTCACCCATCCAGAGCATTGTTTTGTTTCCCACTAAATTTAAATGAACACAGGTAATATTAATTAAATACCGTTGGGTTTGGGTACAGACGCCAGCACATCAAGCTACCCGAAACTGTCAAATTTTCTCAATCAAGTTTGAACCTTATTGTTTAGCGATAAAGTTGAAAATCTTTTAAATAAATTTGACAGATTGTAGTAGCTTGATGTGCTGGCGTCTGTACATAATCAGCCACCTATCTGTGAGAGGAAGTGGGCCGTAATCCACCAAGCACGCCCAGTGCTGGTCGGCGGATGTCACATGTCCTCGATTTTGTTTGGTTCATGGACATGCGGGATTCTTCACAATGATTTCCTTCACCATTTTGAGAGCCATGGTGATGAAATAAATTACACAAAGTATAGCGCCTGGCTGGGTTCGATCCCACGGCCGCGACCTACAAATCGAAGGTCAGGGCCGTAACCATCGGACCAGCACTGCTTTACTTTAGGTATGCTTCAGAGGAATTGCCATTAAAATATATCCTGGATAAAAAATGTTACTGTTAGCTTTTATCATCCCACTTCTGTGCAAAACCCTCCCATGACTCCCAGTGCTTGCGATCCAGGGATGACGTGGATCATAGGTAGTTTAAAAAAAAAAATATTCAGCAGAGCAGCTCACGAGTTGCAGGTCATGGGTTTGAACCTAGACAAGCGCTTTTCTTTGGTTAAATTATTTTATCATCATTAATCTCAAAACGGCGAAGGAAAACATCGTGAGGAAACCGGCATGACCTAGAACCGAAAAATTCGAAGACATGTGACAACTACTCACACTGGGCCCGCGTGGTAAACTCACACTGGGCCCAGCGGTGGGAACATTATAATATGCTGATTTTGCTTATAGACATAAATGGTCGATAAACTAATTGTAAGAAAACAAATGAATATTATCCGCTTACTAACCCTAGTGTATAGATTCTTTGTGGTGTAGAAGAAAGGTTTATTATTATTACTAGATTCCGCCCGCGGCTTCGCCCGCGAGTTATGTCGATAAAAACCATCCTATGTCCTTCTCCGGGATGCAAGCTATCTCCCTGCCAAATTTTATCGAAATCCGTTCAGTGGTTTAGGCGTGAAAAGGTAACATACAGACAGACAGACAGAGTTACTTTCGAATGTATAATATTAGTATGGATTAAATACGCCAAAACTATTGCGATGCAAATCAACGATTCGAGATGTCAAAACTGCAATTTCCAAAAACTCCAAAATCAGTACCAAAGTACAGTTGTTTTCAAAAGTCCTAGACCATAAAAATACCCCACAACTCATAACACTTTGATACAGGTACATTTGAGCATCATAAACCAGACAGAATCCCAACAAGCTTTCAATGTCGTTATCGTCACAAATGTAGCGAAAAACACGCAAAGTTCACGTCTGACATTTACCACTTCAGATAATGGTAGCGACTGTACTTTGCCGTGACCATTACTAGAAAATACGAGGTGCTTGAGAGTGCTCGGCGCTTCAAGAAGATTGTTTGTGGATTAAGGTATGTTATTTGTTTGAAAGACTTTATTGGTGTTGTTCTCAGAGGTCAGGTACGTAGGTTTTGCAACTGGCGTGCGCTTATGATCAGCGAGCGGGGTAATTGCGTAACATAATAAGTGCTTGGCCAGACTGGCAGCGCGGCGGGGAGCGGCGAGGGTGCAGGAACGCGCGCGATCTGCCTTTCCGCAGTCGAGCGCAGCTGCGTTCTGCGTGTTGTCGTGTACAGTGTTTGTTAAAATATAATATGGATAAAGAAGACTTATTTTTACTAAAAGCTCGAACTAATTTGAGAACTCAGGTCCCCGCACGGGCCGCCTGCGCACTCACTACGGCCACTTGTATGAACGAGCTATGGCATGAGTTGCCCGCGCCCTCCCCACGCCGAGTAGTCACCTACCACTCACCTAGCCCGCGTGCCCACTATGGACACTCAAAGGAAGTTCTTATGTTTGAGTACGCCACGCCCGCGCCCGCCCCGCGCCCGTGCTTCCAGTCTGGCCAGCCACTTACAGTAGCAACGGCTTTTATTTTGATTGACAGTTCAACAACATTCACTTAGAGTTGTCACTCTGTGAGTTGAGACTATTGAATTATAAGTTGAGAAATATTTTATTTATGTGGGTTAATCCATACTTCAGTTAAATATTCACAATTTTTTCTTACACATTGGAGGCGACCAACTTTCTATATTGTATAGCCAGTAACATCCACTCGATAAGCCTTTCACGCCATTTCGTTACAATAACGGGTCCTTTAATTAAGTAAGAAGATTATAATTATTGTAAAAAACTGTAATAGCAACCTAGTTGCGTCACACACTTTAAATCGCAATCTAAATATTTTTTTTAAGGATATTGCTAATTCATTGCTTAATATATATGTATTCGAAAAATATTTCTGCTCAACAACCCGGCGATAAATATTGCACATCGACCTTTACCTTTTTTTTGTATTTCATATAAAGAATAAAAATAATTATCAAAAGAAGCAAATCATAATTGTTTTAACAGCTCCTAATAGATACCGGACTGTTTGTATTTCGTGCGACAGAGATAACGCTCTACGAAGCCGAAATTAGCCGATTGTCTCTTTCCAAAGGTCGATGTGCAATATTTATCGCCGGGTACTGTAAATAACGCAATTAATGTTATTGAACTGCAAAATGGAAACAATTCCTACGGTTAGTGTGTTACGCAACTACCCCAGAGATATTTATAGAGTAGAATGATTAATCAAACTTCAATAATAATCAAAGCGAAATGAACGTATAATATTAACAAACCACACTTAACAATAGTATAATAATTAATTAAACCTGTATGTTGGTACTGCTATCGATTTTCAATCGGAAAGCTCAATAACGCTAATTAAAATTTACCAGATTTCGGTTCGTAGAACCTATATGGCCGTGAGCTGATTAAATCAATTGTATTGTTGATAACTTGTTTATTTCAAGTAATTAATAAATCCTTGCTAAGATTGTTATTAAAATGATTTATTTCTGACTAGCTGTTACCTGTGGCTTTCTTCTTGTGGTCTAGTCTACAGGAGCCATATTTTTTTCAGGATAAAGATAGATTAGTAATAATAATAATTATCGTTTATTTATAAAAAAAGGGGACACATTTACAATGAATAGATTAATTAAAATAGCGCACAGTTGCTAATTTGCCTGAACAAGGTTGAACCTGTGCTTCAGGCTAGAAAGTGCATAAATACTTAATGAAATAAATTATTAATGAGTAGAGTATAACGTAAAAAAATAAATTAAAACGTAGGTAATTAAAAGTAAAATAGCACGTTAGCAGTTCTATTTGCAGAAAAAAAGTTTGTCTTCTGTCTGTGCATAGTCTATGGTTAGTAAATATTTAAGTATAATTTTTTTACAGCTATAGTCATTTATTTTTTAGATACTGCCGGTCGATTCTGTAAAAATCTCACCGTGAAAACTTAGGTGAAGTGAGTTTGTTTTTGCTAGGAATTGACACTATTGACAGCTCACTCCACCCTCACTTCACTTAAGTTTTCACGGTGAGATTTTTACAGAATAGCACCGCGGTAGGTAAAAGTATCCTTTGTCATTCAAAGCCCTATAAACTTCTCCTTCTTGATCACTTCGATCCATTGCTCTGTAGCTACGTGAAATAAGGACAGAATACCGTAAACTTTCAGATTTATAACACTTTAGTAAGACTTAGAATAAGATGTTTTGATTACGATTAAATATCCTTTAGTTAACTAAATACATATAAATTATGTTTTTAAATATTAGTATAAAAAAATATAAAAACATTTAAAATATAAAAAAATATAGTAGCCCACCGGTATCGATAACAGAGTTCAAACTACCGGCGGTCAGGGCTCCAGAGAGAGGAACCTCTTAACAATGAGGGACGTGTCCAGAAGTACCGCTTTCTGGATCAAGCCCTTGATCCAGCTGCCCAACGAGAGCCCGCTCAGGTATTGGTCGAGGCTCTTGGCTATTAAACCATTGATATATGTATATAAATATATTATTAATTATTACGTTTATTCATTTACTTAACTTATTTAATAACATTTTTAAATATTTCTTAAAATATAGAAAATAAGTTTAAAAAACATAAAAATATAGTGATCCGCCGGTATCGGGAGCAGGGTCCAAGCTATTAATATTATTATATGTAAATTGTGAAAACTAATAAAACTTTGCTTGACCTGAGAATCGAATCAAGACCTCATGCTCAGCAGTGCTTGCTACCATAAGGCACAGTTAAAACGTTGACAGATTACACTACCATATTCCATCAACTCGGCACATGCTGTTGAATAGCGCTTCCCCTATGATTAGTCATGAACACAGTGCACGGAGAAGCCTCGACGGTCGCTGCTAGACAAGGCGTTGTCAACACTTTTCATACAAACCAAACGTGTCAGTGAGCGTCACCGTTTACCCATAGAAACTGACGAACCGTGACGGATCCGAAAATGCCTGTGATAGCCACCAGGGGAGCAGTGGTGGAACAATAACTGCCCTGACTTACGAGTTTGTAGGTGGTGAGTTTCTACCCTGGCAGGCAGACACTTTACTTTATGTAATTTACTTCATTCACCACTGTTTTCAAAACGGTGAATAAAAACGTCGCGTCGTAAGGAAACTGGCGTATCTTGTCCTAGAACCGAAAGTTCGAAGACATGTGACATCTACCAATCCGCATTGGGCCTGCATGATGGATGGAATAGCCGACTCGCTCTAGATCAGAGGAAAAGCCATACGTTTGCTCTAGAAAAATAAACTTAGTAAACATATATTCTAATAATAAGTAAATAGTATTTTAATTGAGCATATTTCGCCCTTTTTAAGTGCATATTTTGGCATTTTCATAGAACAAATATTTCGATATCGAATTATTTGTAATAGCATCTCTAGTTGCGGCAATTCTGTGCTCTGTGGTCATGAATATTCACACGCATATTACAGTAAGCGATAGTCATGAATACACATTGTAACTGCAATTGTTGATCGAATATGCGATGTATTGTTCCATTGCTGCGTGAGCACGCAATCGATCGGGGAGATCAGTGAATGGGAGGCATTGGAACGTGATGTGCGAGCGACTATGGATATCTTAGGAATGAAATATGTATAGTACGTATATTGTTATTGAAATTAATTGTGATCAGATATGAAGTTAGGTCTTATTAGAAGGCAGTTTAGTTAGTAGCAATGATGATTTGTTGTCTTGTGGGCTGAGGAATTATGTGTTATGGCAACGTTGCGGTTTAAAAAAAGTTGTAGTAACAAAAACTGGAAAGGGTATTATCATCATAATAATTTCAGCCGAAAGACGTCCACTGCTGGATATAGGCCTCCCCCAAGCACCTCCACTTCGACCGGTTCTGTGCTTCTTGCATCCAATGGGTTCCTGCGGCCTTCACAAGGTGGTCGGTCCACCTTGTGGGAGGCCTTCCAACGCTATGTCTTCCGGTAGGTACGCGGTCACCACTCCAGAATCTTTCAGTTCCATCGGCCATGTGTTCTGCGAGCAATGTGCCCTGACCACTGCTATTTAAGTTTGGCAATTCTTGGGGCTATGTCGGTTACCTTGGTTATCCTGCCGATCTCTTCATTTCTGATTCGATCACACAAGGAAACTCCAAGCATAGACTTGACTTTCAGCCTTCTAATAAGGCCATGGATAGGGTATGCTTAGGTGGTCATGTTGAGAGGACGAATGAAAAGCCACTAACAAAACGTATTCACAAGGCTGATGTGAGTGGAACACCGGGATGGAAGGACATAATTGTGACATTATTGGTGATGTTTTTCAAAAATGTCTGGTGCGTTGTACTCGCAACTGGCGTAAATGTATGACTGGATAGTAGTAGGAGGCGTTCTGTAGCTTCTGCTTACCCCAATGAGAAGAAGGCATGAGTTTATGTATGTTATGTCTGTTTTGTTGCAGAATAATTGGTTCGGCGGTAGCACTTCCTAGCATACACGCATACTTTCTCCCAAATTGTTATGTTGTTTGTCTTATGTTTATGTTTTTTTTTTTTTATTTTATGCGTCATGTTTGCCGTAAATAAACTTATTTTCTTTCTTTCTTTCACTTCCTAGGAACTGAAATAATAATTCTTTATGTCTTTGTGGATCACGAATGAAATTTGGTCTCCTGTTTTGAGTCTCAGTTCGCGACTTTCAATGCTATATGTAGCTACTTTCTCAGAACTAAAGGCAAAGGACAAAAACCTTTAGAGGAAGTCTGCCTATAGTGAAAAAATCGATAAAACAAGTATGTATGAAGAATGTTTTTTTTTTTAAATATGACAACAAACTTTTTTAGAATAAAGAAAAATGTAGGTGCATAAATGTTTATATGCATCTACTGTGCCACATAATAAATAATTAGTTTTATTTTTGTATCTTTCTTTGGTGATCAATGCCCGGTTCTTCTCGGTATAAAAAGAAGTTTTTTCCCTTTGGGACAGATTATTATCAATGAGTAAGTCAACCAAACGTCTCAATTGACACACACACACTATTAGCTCCATACTGAATTAATAAAAGGGATTACTCCGATCAAAGATTAACCCAAGCTCCCGATAACGTGGTTGACGCTCTAAATTACAGATAGAGTGTGAAACTTTAGTTTCACAAAACTAATCAGTCAACAGGGACTAAAAACTAACGTAATGGGACTTAGTTTAACTGGGTCAAAGTTTTTAGTACTTTGATATTTAGGGCTGATTCTTCCAACGCCAGATACTTTTATCCGAGAAATTAATTTTGAATTTTTGACAGTTCTTCCATACAAAATCTGTCAGACGTCAATTTTATTCCACGAATAAAAGTTATCTGCCGATTTAAAATCAAACCTTAGTTTGTTAACATAATAGCACATGTCGTGATTATTTTCAAATATCCACTTACATTATATCATCATTATAATTTCAGACGAAGACGTCCACTGCTGGACATAGGCCTCCCCAACCACCGCCACTTCGACCACGCACTTGCATTACATATAACACATTTTTCCTTGTTAAAGAAACTAAAATACAAGGTGGCAGGGTCATGGGCGTAACCTGTTACCATGAATTCTGTACATGATTCTGGCTGGACACTCACGAAATTTTTCGTCAGTTATTTACAAAAAAAAAATTGCTATTCCACACATTTTGACCGCGTAGGTATTGCACTTTTCTTTATAGAAAAAAAAAATCAAATAAAAAAAATCTGCTGTTTTATAACAGCAGATTTTTTTTATTTGATATAACCGATGAAAAAATTCTAGAAAAGTCTAGAATCATGTGCTGAACTGATGCGGTTACAGTTTGTGCGTCGATGTACCTGCCATCCTGTGTCACTGAAAAATGAAGCATTAGAATAATTATGATTTTTTTATTATTATCCTAAAGAACGTTTCAAGTTCCTTCATGACACATAATATATATCTGAGGTCATCGGAAAACTTGAGACTAGAGATGCCGATGCATTCCACCAGTTTCTATGGCAAATCTTTTACTGTTCTAGCAGTAGGTACGGTTATAAAATGACTTACCCGTGTCGGTAAGGTGCTCATTATTTCTCCACTTTTAAAATTATGATAAAAAGCACTTACTCTCTTCTTAGACATCATCATGTTAGCTATTCATTCAATTATACGTAATAATTACTATTATTTTGTTATTTTAATTGTAATAAATATTGATTTAATTTTAAAATAGCAAACTGTTGATTTAATCGATTTAATTATTAACTTTTAAAAGTTGTGAAACGATGACACTCGGTCGACCGCCATCTTGTCGTTTACGCTTATAAAAGCAGGCGGCACAGCGACCGAGAGTCATTCGTTACTTCATCATCGCCTCGTGCACATCAACGATACTGTGGTGACTTTATGTAAGTACTTACCTTCTTTGCTCTGTATGATTTACTGTTATTTGTTAATTAAACTATTTATGAGTATGATTACTGTTCGTGTATTAAACTATTGTGAAATGCTAAATAAGTATTATTAGTTGCTTAAAATACATGCAATATATATGTAAATATTATATGTCATTTCCTAAAATAAACCTACTAAATAATAAACATATATTATATTAATTCACTACCTGAATCTGACTTGCCCTTTTAAAATAAGGTGTCTTACATCTCAGAAGTGGGATTGAATCAAATATTTATGTACTCATATGTATATTATATACAGGCTGTGTCGGGGGCATGTAATGATAATTTAAAGGTATATAGGGGATCCTCCAAACAATCCCTAAACTATGAGTTTTGGAACCAAAATTCTAGCAAAATCCGTTTTTTTTTTCTGACTCAGTATTTTACTCTGATATATGTACATCCATGCCCTCGAGTATCATACACGCTGTATTTTTACTTTGCAAGTATCTGATAGGTATGTATGTTTATTTTTATTTCCACTTTTTGCACTTATACATAATATGAATATATACAAATATGAGGAAAACAAGTACTTGTGCTATTTTTTTTTCTTATCCCTCAGGATAATAATGGAACATTCAGGCTCTCCTGTGTTGCCCTCTGGCATCGTACCTAGCCAACAGGAAGTGGGCCAACGTCGCCGCCCCAGCTCGCTGGGTGTATCCAGCTTGAGCCTCCAGCATTCTCCCAGTCGGCAAGCACCTGGCTTGGTCCCGAACCGGTTCTTGCTAAGCCCAGCAAGACCAGGATCCAGTAGCCAGCAGCCAAGGGACGAAACGCGAGGCAGGTCTCGCGAACAACAGCAGTCCAGAAGTCGAACGAGCCGTCTGCCAAGAGAGATGCCTCTTTGAGCATCGGTCACCGCGGCGATCCCGAAGCCGAACGTGCCATCGGTCAAGAGAGATGCTCCGTGAGCATCGATCACCGAGCCGATCCCGAAGCCGGTCTAGCCATCGGCCCCGGGAAAGGCCTAGGAGGCATCGATCGCCCCAGAGGTCTCGAAGCCGTAACAGCCAAGCAGTCTACCATCAGCGTGGGCAGCGGTCCCGTAGCCGTGACCAGCGGCATTACTCATCTCGCCGAAGTCCCAGCCGGCCTCGGGACATGAGCTGCCTCGGTAGCTGCCGGTGCGGATGCGATAAACACCCGCAACGGGCCATTGAGCAACAAGCAACGGGTGAACATAAGGTTAGTTCAGCATCACCTAATCTAACTAATTACGATAATAATACTTTGAACATATTAGTACAGGCCCTTAAGGCGGTTGCTCCTGACTCAGACAAAGTAAATCCACAAAAAAATACTGTACCCGAGTTCGATCCTGCTAGGAAAGAACAAACTATAACTATGTGGCTACACAAAGTAAACGAGTGCGCCACTATATATGGTTGGTCTGATAGGCAAGTTGTACACTTCGCGCTTCCCAAATTAACGGGGGTAGCTAAAAGGTGGTACGAGGGCCTCCCCTCAGTTTTATTTTCTTGGGATGAATGGCAATCTAAATTGCTTGCAGCTTTTCCGTCAGATGAGAACTATGGGCAGATGCTTAGTGATATGCTAGCTAGGCGCGCTAAATTCGGGGACTCCCTAGAAGATTACTTCTACGATAAAATAGCCCTTATAAATAGGTGCTCTATTACCGGAAGAAGGGCTGTAGATTGTGTACTGCATGGCATAGACGACCGCGCTGTTAGGTTGGGCGCAGAAGCGGTACAGTTCGATGATTTAGACAAACTGTTAACTTATTTGAGAAATTCACGTAATGTCAAAATCAATCCTGATAAACGTAATTCTAAACCTCTTCCCCTTAAAAATCCCACCGATGTCTCTCAATCCAGTAATCAATCACAGTCAACTTCGTTTAAAAGGAAAATACGTTGTGCTAACTGTAAGGCTGAAGGACATATAGTTAGTCAGTGTAGTCTTCCTATAAAAAAATGCACTAAATGTCTTAGAATAGGACATGAAACTGAGAAATGCTATTTTAACACATCTACATCTGAAAAATCTGTGAATAGAGTTAGCTTAGATTCTAATTCAGGTCAAAAGTTTTTTAAAACCGCGTTAGTGAACAAAGTTCCTATAGAGGCATTTGTGGATCTGGGTAGTGAATGCTCCATGTTAAAGGAGTCTTATTTTTCAAAATTAGGAATCAAAGACATCGAACTCGATGGTTTACCTATTTTAAAAGGGTTTGGCAATTCTTTCGTAACAGTTTTAGGGAGAATCAATGCACATATTGAAATTGATGGTGTAGGAGCGTACACGGAGTTGCTTTTGGTCCCCGATAATGCTATGAAAATGCCACTGATGATAGGTCAAACGTACACTGAGCAGCCACATATCCTAATACATAAAACTTGTGAACGATTCGATATTCTATTAAATCTTACGGATGTAGTAACAAATAATAAAACCGGTTTGCACTGTTTAGAGTCTGTTACAATATCGGGCCTGACTATTGTGAAAGTTTATACTAATCCAAAATTTACTGGGGTGTTGTTTGTCGAGGGTGGCTTAAGAACTAAAAATGGTATCTATCATTATATACCTACCGGCATCTATGAGTTTAATGAAGCTGGTAATGGTACAATTGTTATTAATGGACTAAATTCTAAAACATTTTCTGTTATAAAAGATGATTTGGTTGCCCGTGGTAAAATAGCATATGAAGAGGCCAAAAGAGACATACTCCGCGTAACGGCCCAAGGCCATCAAAGTCAATCTAGGCTCATTACATTATCAGATTTACACATTGATGACCACTTAGACCAATCTACGTCTAACAGCCTGTTACTGCTCCTGAATAGATTTCGTAACTGTTTTGCATTTTCAATGTCCGAATTAGGTAACTGCCAAGTATCAGACATGTCAATCTCCTTACAAGACAATGATCCTGTAGTATATAGACCGTATCGGTTAGCCACAAAAGAAAAAGAGATAGTTAGGGAAATGATTGATGAAATGCTTGAAAATGATATTATTAGACCCTCTACCTCACCGTATTCGAGCCCCATAGTTTTGGTTAGGAAGAAAACCGGCGACTATCGCCTCTGCATAGACTATCGTGCATTAAATAAGAAGACAGTAAAAGAAAATTATCCAATGCCTCTTATTGATGACCAACTAGATGTCCTTTCAGGAAATAATTATTTCACAACCCTCGATTTGGCATCTGGTTACTACCAAATTTCTATAAATGAGCAAGACAAGCATAAAACTGCGTTTGTTACCCCTGAAGGCCACTTTGAGTTCAATAGAATGCCTTTTGGCCTCGCTAACGCCCCTGCCACCTTTCAAAGAATCATGCATCAGGTTCTTGGAAGCCTTCGTTATAAAGAAGCTCTAGCATATCTAGACGATATTATTATACCATCACCCGATATTTCAGAAGGTTTAAAGCGACTAGAACTCGTACTGCAGGTTTTGTCTAATGCTCATCTTACTTTAAAACTAGAAAAATGTGTTTTCTTTGGACGTTCCGTAGATTATTTAGGCTTTGAGGTCTCAAAAGATGGTATAAGGCCAGGGTCTAAAAAAATCTCCGCAGTTGAAAATTTCCCTTCCCCGACTAATCAACACCAAGTTCGACAGTTCTTAGGATTAGCTAGTTTTTTCCGACGCTTTGTACAGGGTTTCTCTATACTGGCTAAACCATTAACTCAACTCCTTAGAAAAGATGCCGCATGGGTATGGGGACAGGATCAGAAAAGCGCTTTTGAAACTCTTAAAGATAAATTGGTTCAAAAACCCATATTAGCTTTGTATAACCCAAAAGCTGATACTGAGCTTCATACCGATGCGTGCAAAATAGGCATCGCTGGCATTTTATTACAAAGGGATGATCAGGGCAAGCTAAGGCCAATTGCTTATTTCAGTAGGCAAACTACACCGGAGGAGCAAAATTATTCCTCCTACGATTTAGAGACCCTTGCCCTAGTAGCCTCACTTCAAAAATTCAGGGTTTACCTTGTAGGGATTAGCTTTAGAGTAATTACTGATTGCAATTCATTACGAGCTACATTTTCAAAACGCGATATGCTACCACGAGTTGCCCGGTGGTGGACACTCATGCAAGAGTTCGACTTTAGCATTGAATATAGGGCAGGAGTGTCTATGAGCCACGTCGACGCTTTAAGTCGCAATCCACCTGTCGAACAACAACAAATACAGTATTCTGTTTGTAATATAACTGAATCAGATTGGATTACGACGGTCCAGAATGCCGATTCAGAAATTCAACGAATCATTGGCATTTTAAACGATCCAAATTTAGAAGATGTAACTGATATAAAAAACAATTACAAATTAAAAAACGGTAAATTATTCAGAGTTACTACTGAAGGCGATCGGTGGGTTGTGCCTAAGGGCGTTAGGTGGCAAGTAGTAAAACAAAATCATGACGATATAGGCCATTTCGCCTTAGATAAAACTCTAGAGAAAATAAAACTTTATTTTTGGTTCCCTAAAATGAGACGTTTCGTCAAAAAATATGTTTCATCTTGTTTAGAATGTGCATATTCGAAAGCCTCAGCGGGTAAAAAGCCTGGTTACCTTAACCCAATTGTAAAAGTTAGTCAACCATTTGATACGGTACATTTGGATCACGTTGGACCTTTTGTTAAAAGTACTAGGGGTAACATTTATATCCTAGTTCTCATTGACGCATTTACCCGTTTTATTTATTTGAAAGCAGTTCGTAATACCAGAAGTAGTACTTCCATAAAAGTAATGCGCGAGTACATTGGTATTTTTGGTGTCCCGCGTAGGATTATATCCGATAGGGGAACATCCTTTACGAGTGGTTCCTTTAAGTCTTTCACGACTGAGAAAGGTATTATTCATGTCCTTAACGCTGTTGCCACCCCCAGAGCGAACGGGCAAGTCGAGCGTTATAACAGAGTTATAGTAGATTCTCTGACAGCTAAGTGTGTAGGGACCTCTGAAAGTAAATGGGAGGAGCATTTACCCGACGTTCAGTGGGGAATTAATAACACCTTTAATAAAGGAATTAATAGAACACCTGCCGAAGCTCTCTTTGGTATTCGACCCAAGGGTATTAGTGATAGTAAATTGATTGTAGCCATCGACGAAGGTGTTACAACCAATAGCAAAGAGCCTGATCTTAATACCATTCGAGAAGAAATTAGTACTTTCGTTGCTAGTTCTCAACAACAACAAAAAAAAAGATATGATAAATCAAGATCAAAACCTGTACAATTTAATGAAGGAGATTTAGTTAGGGTAGAACGACAAGTGCCTGCTACGGGCAGTAGTAAGAAATTAGTCCCAAAATTTCAAGGGCCTTATAAAATTACAAAAGTATACGAACACGATAGGTATCAGATAGAAGATACCCCACTGACTAGAAAAGGTAATAAGAAATATTCCACCGTGGTTGCGATTGACAAATTAAAGCCGTGGCTTAACTTTTCTCGACCTAACGATAATATTTTAAGTGAGGAGGAATCTGATTAATTTGCATGTCTTAGTTCAACTGATACTCAAAATTATTATGTGCAGAACAAAGAGGTCTGCAAATGTATAAATATTTAGTCAGGACAATGAGGCCTGTAACTACAATTAAAATTTGTGTGATACCCAGAACAATGAGGTCTGTGGTTCTTAAGACTAACGGGACAATGAGGCCCTCCTTTTTTTTCAGAGATATGATTATTATTATTTTTACTTTATTTATGTACTTTGTGTGATACCCAGAACAATGAGGTCTGTGGTTCTTAAAAGACTAAAGGGACAATGAGGCCCTCCTTTTTTTTTTTTCAGAGATATGTATTATTTTTACTTTATTTATGTACCTAGTAGTTTAGCGTAAGGACACACTTAATGTTGGATGGCCGAATCTGTTAGCTATTCATTCAATTATACGTAATAATTACTATTATTTTGTTATTTTAATTGTAATAAATATTGATTTAATTTTAAAATAGCAAACTGTTGATTTAATCGATTTAATTATTAACTTTTAAAAGTTGTGAAACGATGACACTCGGTCGACCGCCATCTTGTCGTTTACGCTTATAAAAGCAGGCGGCACAGCGACCGAGAGTCATTCGTTACTTCATCATCGCCTCGTGCACATCAACGATACTGTGGTGACTTTATGTAAGTACTTACCTTCTTTGCTCTGTATGATTTACTGTTATTTGTTAATTAAACTATTTATGAGTATGATTACTGTTCGTGTATTAAACTATTGTGAAATGCTAAATAAGTATTATTAGTTGCTTAAAATACATGCAATATATATGTAAATATTATATGTCATTTCCTAAAATAAACCTACTAAATAATAAACATATATTATATTAATTCACTACCTGAATCTGACTTGCCCTTTTAAAATAAGGTGTCTTACAATCATTATATTTTCTTTGTTCCTGTTTCATGTTTAAATTATTATATACCTAAAGGTACTAGCAGCGCCATGCGGTTTTACCCGCATAAGTGTCAATCCTGTGGGAATATCGGGATAAAAAGTATTCTATGTATTATTCTGATGTATAAGCTATATTACTGTAAGGTTTCATCAAAATCCGTTCAGTAGTTTTTTCGTGAAAGAGTAACAAACACAAACATCCATCCGTCCATCGACCCTCAATATTCGTATTTATAACAGTAGTAGTAGTATTATACTAAGTATAATATACTTTATGTATACTCGTATATATATTGTATTATGTAAATGGTACACCACAGACTACCTACAGTATTTGTCTCTCCTTCCCCTTTTTAATTAATCCAAAGGTTGTCTTTAAAAGATAGCTTTAGCGATAAGACCGCCCATTGTGTCACCCTTTGTAAAATTTCTATATTTACGTCTATATTTATACTAGATTAAAGGCTCCTTCAAACAGGCGCGACATGACACGCGACACAAAGGCACCGCAAGTCGCGCAACGAGCGGCGCCTTTGTGTCGCGCACGATTATATCGCGTGTCGCCCTGTCGCGTCGCGCCTGTCGGCGGCAGCCATAACACATACACTATCAGGTCAAAAATGTTAAAGATCAAACCTGCAGAAGCGTGGTATCTAACGGGTTAAATAAAAATATTATTCTTATTACAATAACATTGCCAGAATAACCCGAGGTAATTATTTTCTTTTTCTCTTCCAACAAACGAACAGAAAAAAACCCCTCTCAATTAGAGACTTACTAAACGCATAAATAAAGGTAAAACAGAAAAAAGTCCCTTCAAACCGCAACCCGTGGGTAATATTATGAACTAAACCAGAAAGGTGCGCGGGGAGGGGGTAGTCATAAAAATGACAAATGTTCGCGCATTACGGTTGTACTGCACATGTGACTAGCAATGTTTTTGTTAATATCTACCGCGAATTTGAACATAGGTTTTGAGTAGTCAAGTACGAATGTGGGAAATAATTTACGGGGGTTGCTAATTTAGTATAAAGTGTGTTAAGTTAATTTGAAGAGAGTATAAGGTGGGACTTGTATTTATGTATGTCGTGGGTTCCCGTCTGCACCTTTGCATCTCATCAGACAGTGCTGACATTATCTATGTACAGTATCTTTATCTCACGAAACGACGCGCGCTTTACTTGTGGCAACCAAGTGTACAAACACGCTGTGAACGTGTGTGTGAAGAGCTGCGTCAACATATATAATACACACACACACACTTCCGTCTCGTCATTGTCTGGGACGGCACCGAGAGCTCCGGCGATTACACACATTCAGAACGTAATCGATCACAAGTAAAGCGCGCGTCGCTTCGTAACATAAAAATATTATAGCATATTATCTTTTACGCCCTGTTTACTTGAGGCTTTTTTTTGCAAAGCGAAGGGTATGAGGGAGGCGAATGGTTTGGAAATATTCTGACCGGGTACAACTACCAAGGAAGCACATGCGGAGTGACTCCGGAATTCAACGATTCCACTCCTGTGGATCGCATCGAAATTCCTCCTGTGCTACTCCGAAAGAGCTGGAAACTCTGGAAGCAACAATTCTCCTCTTTCATTGGTAGGTAATCCAGGCTAGTTAAAATAAAAATCAAAACAAATGCATAGAACAAAGACGGTTATTGCCTTAGGAATATGTTAAATGTACAAGAATTTGTTACTAAGACCACATAACTACAACATTACCACCTACCATATCTTCACTCTAGTAGTTTAATCAAAGCGACACTAGAAGAAAATGTTTCAAGCATTTTCGTACTAGTTACTTTTACAAATCGTCTCAACAAAAGCATGCAAATTCATCTCAGCATACAACAATATGTGTGTTATAAACGATGCACGATTGTGCATAAGCTCTCTCATAATTCAAATGCTTCAAGTGAGAAACGTCTGGTCTGTGAGTTCTTGAGAACAAATTAGACAGCCATACAGAGGTTTTGCTTTCAGCTGCAAAAGTACTCTTGTTGTTGAGTGAGGATAAATGTGCTGTAGAGCGCATATTATGATCAATTGATCGATCTTTTGATATAAAGTACGTTTTTAAATGAGCCGTTTGACTGGTGGTCGCAAGAAATACAGCAAAAGGTTCTAGGTTTGATTGTATTTTCTCGTGTTTTTGGATTTTCATATCAGGAATTTTTCAGTAGCAGCCCGGAGTCAGGATTTGTGTCCAGTTAATAGCAATAGGCTCACCCCCATTACATGGTACTTAAACATAAGTGTGTTTTATGAAAAAAACACTGCATAAATCAATTACAATTATACAGTTTATAGAACTCTTCGATAAATCTTTGAAGATTTTACAGTTCTTTTATTACTTATTTACACCCAAAGTTACGTTAAAAATAGCAAGAAAAATGAATCTTTGTTGGCTCATAACTTTTTAATGGCTTTTTATTTTACTATTCTGTTTCCGTACAGACCAAATAAAACTTTTTATCCCGATATTCCCACGGGATCAAGACTTATGCGGGTAAAACCGCAGGGCGCAGCTAGTAAAAGAATAAATCAGTATATTCGTATTCGTTGTGCTTTTCCTCTGATCTCAGCCCTTTTATACCCACATTTATATCTCAGTATAATCCGTCTTAAGCTTGTCTCATTCATACTCCAAAGCCCCGTCCAATCACACGACAATACATGTATGTACATGCTTCTCTATTCAATCTACGCCAAACAATAGTTCATATTGTGTTCAAAACAGAACAATAAAACAACGGGGAAATCGCTATATGTTAGGAAATAGATTTTTTATGCGCCAACTAACTTCATCTGAGTCGGGTCATAACGTGAGGCTTAGTATATGGAAGTTGTGACGTCACCAAGTCTATGCTTTACGATTGGTATTTCTTCGACAAAACATGGGTTTATGTGGTGTTTTTTAGTTTGACCTTAAGTATTATTTATTTATACTTTATTGTACACCAGAAAATACATAACAAAAAAATACGATTATGAATACAAAACATACAATTGGCGGCCTTATCGCTTTCTGCGATCTCTTCCAGGCAACCTTGGAATGGACGGTGATTGCGTGGATATAAAAATGGGGTTGTCAGTGGTGCAAAATAATATACCTACCTACCTACAAAAAATACCTTACCCTACTTATAAAAAAATATAATACAAAAAAAAAAGAATTTATTTAATTTATTTGTACATTTTGACATTCAGAAGTGCCTTGTATTTGCCTAATTGAAATAAATGATTTGACTTTGACTTTGATAAAAGAACTGGGGCAGAGGGGTCGGGTCATGCAGGTCACTGACCGTTTATGTCGCTTGAGTGTTTCTCTTCTTCGACGAGCTTATGGCTACATAATAATAGCCTCACGGGTCGATCGATCAGGTTAAGCTGCGCTTGCCGAGGTTGATCCGTGGATGGGTGACCATCTTTACATACTAAGACCCCTCCGTGTCTCGGAAAGCACGTTAAGCCGTTGGTCTCGGCTGTCATTGGTGGATCTTTGATAGTCATTACGGGTTGTCAGAAGCCCGAAAGTCTGACAACCAGTCTTACCAAGGGGTTTCGTATTAAGGCTTCTACAAACAGGCGCCACACGCGATATAATCGCGCGCGACACGAAAGCACCGGTCGTTGCGCGACTTGCGGTGCCTTTGTGTCGCGCGCGATTTTATCGCGTGTCGCGCCTGTTTGAAGGAGCCTTTACCCAGTAACTGGGTTGTGGAGGTCAGGTAGGCAGTCGCTCCATGTAAAATACTGGTACTCGGCTGCATATGGTTAGACTGCGGAAGCCGACCCGAACATAGTTGGGAAAAGGCTAGGCAGATGATGAGTGTTTCTCTTCTTCCTGATAATGTAATAATTCCAGGCTATTATTGTCCCACTACAGGACGTAGACCTCTTTTCATACAGAGAAGGCACGAGCATTGAACACCACGCTTGCTTTAGAAAGGTTGGCGATTTCATGGCCAAAAAAAATATATAATAGTAGATGATGTGTGGTGTGTGGTGTGATGTAGTAGTGTGTGTGTAGTGTGTATGTAGTGTGTGTAGTGTGTGTGTAGTGTGTGTGTAGTTGTGTGTGTGTGTGTAGTATGTAGTGTGGGTATGTAAATATGTAGATTATCACGGGATTTTTTTTATGTAACTACGAATTTACGGTTTTCAGATTTTTTCTTTACTTGTGCTACATGACATTGCAATTTCATGATTGTAGATCAACGGGAAGTACCCTATAGGTTTTGATTCAGGAACATAAACGCCCGTATCTTTTGATTGCGTTGACATAGAAGTTTGATTTTGTTACTGCCTCAAGGGATTGCAGCCCTGAGTATTTGATATTAATTTCAACTTGATAACTCTACGCGTTCCAGAGAAAAAGGGTCTTGACAGAAGGATAGACAGACGGACAACGAAGTGATCTAATAAGGGTTCCGTTTTTCCTTTTGAGGTACGGAAAGCTAAAAAGAAACCAATGTCTAATGACCCCTTTATAAGTTTTGAATTTTGCCCAATTATTGTACAGTACCCGGCGATACATATTGCACATCGACCTTTGGAAAGGGACAATCGGCTAATTTCGGCTTCGTAGAGCGTTATCTCTGTCGCACGAAATACAAACAGTCCGGTATCTATTAGGAGCTGTTAAAACAATTATGATTTGCTTCTTTTGATAATTATTTTTATTCATTGTATAAAATGGTTTTGTGTAAAAAGGTCGATGTGCAATATTTATCGCCGGGTACTGTAATTTATCTATTCTGTAATATTTTAAGTGACAGAATCGCTATGTACCGTGCTGATCTACTATTTCTTTTCGAAAGAGGATGTGTTAACAGTAGGTATGACTGTTAACTATTCTCTTATTAGAGCTTATGACATGCAAAAAGAAGACGAGGTCCATAAAATCTCTAAATGATCGTAGACCATTAAAATGATCCAAACTCTAAACAAAATGAAAACCAATGCATCACCCACAGACTCAATCGCATGTATCGCTAACGTGTTTACTTCTCGATTCAAAAAGAGAAATAACAAAATCGATTTGAAAGATTGATAATCGGAAAAGTTGAACAAATCGGTACAGAGGAAACAGGAACTGCTTTTGAGGAATCAAAATAAATTGTAGTTTGCGAGAAAAATGTTGTATTTATTGCATAGTGTATTTTATTTTCTGGGTTTTCTTTCAAACAATTTTGGTGATACATTTATCCAGATTGGACTAGCTGGCACTTGCAAAAGACAGAATTGTGTGGAAAAGGCCTCGCCCTCCCTTTTACACACAATTCTATACACAGTTAGATGTCTAACTAGATGTCATGGTCAAAATTATAGATAGATATCCTGATTTGTAACAAGTTGGCTATAATTAGCGCGTCGTCTCTGTCACGAATATCTGAGTGCCAGTCTTTTTCATAAGCTCAAGCTTCAAGTCCCATGCACAGTACCCGGCGATAAATATTGCACATCGACCTTTGGAAAGAGACAATCGGCCAATTTCGACTTCGTAGAGCGTTATCTCTGTCGCACGAAATACAAACAGTCCAGTATCTATTAGGAGCTGTTAAAACAGTTATGATTTGCTTCTTTTGATAATTATTTTTATTCTTTGTATAAAATGGTTTTGTGTAAAAAGGTCGATGTGCAATATTTATCGCCGGGTACTGTAATAGGGAGCTATTTCCATCCCAGTGGTAAAGACCCCGACTTACGAGGTGTAGGTCGTAGATTCGAACCAAGACAGGCACTTTACTTTGTGTAAATAAATTCATCACCACTGCTCTTAAAACGGTGAAAGAAAATATCGTGAGGAAACCGGCATGTTCTAAATTCAAAACTTCGAGGACTTGTGACATCTACTGAACCGAACTGGGTCCACGTGTTAGATTACAGCCCATCCCTCTAGAAGAGAGGAGGCTTGAGTCTTACTAGGAACAATATAGGCTGATTACACTGAAAAAATAATTTCTTACTACACCACAATAAATCGATTTCATTAAGACTTACTAGTTACTAGCTAAAAGCAGAGCTTTGTGAGGGCTCGCGTCGTTTTTCTGCGTGGTAATAACCTTTAAGGCAGTTTTTTTATAATTTTTTTTCGTAATTTAAATTATTATTTTTTTTACTGATAACACATCTACATATAAATAGAAATTATTATGTTAAAGCACAAATCAATAGGCGTAATAGTTTTTCCGTAAAGTGTACCACAAAATGCTCAGGTTGTGGGATATAGCAGGCATCGCTTCGCTCGCCCTGACTACTGACTTTACACAGTAAGAAGAAATGTTTGTCAAACAGTAACTTTTACTGAAAAAAAAAAAAAAAAAAAAATAAGGAAACCACTATTACAGTAATGTAAGTAAATTTCAATGGTTTGAACGATATCATCAAATGAATAAATAGTTAGTTTTGTAACCTTTTAGCTACTTAAAACGTTAAAGTTTACTGTCATGACGGTACAATTTTGCCTCAAGCTTTAATTGTTTTCGGATCAGTAAAAAATACTGTTTTGAACATTAGGCTCATATGGAACTGTTTAAAGCAATTCAGATTAATATTTTTTTTTATTTACTGCTTATTTGTTTCAATGTATGCTATTGCCACCAACCTGGCACAAATGCAGACTCCGGGCTACTACTGACGAATTCCTGATAGAAAATCCCAATAACAATTTACACCACCTGGGAAGCAAACTCAGGACCTCATGCTCAGCTGTAGCGGTTGCGACCATACCAACGAGGTAGTCCGACACACTACAAAAGAAATTATCCATAAAAAACAGCGATTAAGCTATCGCATTTCACAACCCATTATCCAGATTGCGTATGGCCGTTTCTCTGTTCATTCATAGTTTTTCCTGTTGATTAATTGTCATTTTTTCCATATAGAGTACCAGTGTGCCCAACAATGGTTTGCTTCAATGGAAACTTGTTATTTCCGTGAACAATACTGTGCGTCAGCTAATGGATACGAAGCTGGACTGTGGGTGATGGGATAAGTGAAAGGAGAGAGCGATCATCTGCATTTGTCCATTAATTAGACCTTGAGGTACAGCCGAACAAGCCATCTGGTGTACAGCTAGCTAACTTGCAACTTTTCTTAAACAACATTGTGAGTGAGCTGAGTATTGAATTCCTTACATCGCTCTGTTAATATGCTACAAGCTTAAAAAGTAATAAACAAACAATGAAAATTAATATTGGCAGTGGATTGGAAAGATAAAAATTTAAGATAGATACATATTTTTAACATAAACAAATCTGCTGAGTGATGTTTTAGAGTCTATCTCTTTTGCATTGCAATGTGCTTAGGACAGCCAATTTGTCGTTGTTTCGGACGGTCGATCTTTAAAAATTACCATATCCGAGAAAAAGTGAATCTGAATTTCAAATATTGGTAAAGGAAGACCATTACCACCACCATTACCATCCCCCATCACCCTTTACCATTCACCCCACCATTACCATTACCATCCACCACCACCACCATTATCATCCACCATCCACCATATACCATCTGCTAATCCATAATCTGATGCCTAGATGATAATATCTTCTTATGACTTGTACCACAATCAAACAAATACTATGGATAGTGCATCGTGTTTCACATTGTGTTATAGTCTAGCCCAGGGTTTATCAGACCCCCCCGGTGCGTTCTCGCATCGTCGAGGCAGGGGGCTCAGTAGCCGTGGTTTGGTCACCCACGGTGAAGCGAAGAGGAACCCGAGGAGGACCCGCTCGTCAGGGCAAAAGCCGATAAGCCGACGACGTAGCGGCCAAGCTGGAGTGGAGTGCCGGTATTGCGGTGCGTCGCTCTCACTATCTTCCGCGGCCTTGACGAGGTCGCCATCGTCTAATAGCGGACGCGGTAGAGCCGCAGAGGAGAAGTGTTGGTATGACGTTGGCCGCTCTCCCTATCCTCTGCGGCCAAAAATTGGCAGGCGGCGGGGCCAATGACCTGACCTGTCGCAGGGGGACTAAGGGTGCCAGGACACGGGGTCGTCTGGCACCCATGTGCTGGTTTAGTCCCTGGGGTGGTCACGGCGTGCTATGTGTTCTGGTGCGCCGGTGATGGGGGTACTCTCCAGAGGAGGGTCCGGTGACGGACAGCCGCGGCGGGTTCACGGATGAGTGTTAACGTATGCCCGTGTTCCCGGAGGACACCGTAGAGTTTTAGTGGGTTAGAGTCCCACATAACTGCAATATTTCCCTTTGGTAGTATAGAATGCATGAGCATTTCTCGACAATAGTGAAAAAAAAAGGTCTATCACAGACGTGTATTAAAACATTGCCACAATTTAACCTTAATTATTACACTTAATGAAAAGTCGTCATCATCATCATGTCAGCCGAAAGACGTCCACTGCTGGATATAGTTCTCCCCCAACCCCCAAGCACCTCCACTTCGACCGGTTCTGTGCTTCTCGCAACCAACGGGTTCCTGCGGCCTGTAAAAGTAAAAGTAGGGAATAAGTATTATTATAGCGTACATACAAAGGTTTCCTTACGTTGGCGGTGTACAACGAAGATAATTTCGTATCTGAAGGTTCTAGAAGCTATTTCCTATGACTTGTACCATGATCAAAACACACACTAGGATAGGGCATCGCTTTGTAATTGAAGCCAGCTTGTTATTAACTAGCTGCACTCATCTGTACTACATGAATACTAAATCGTCGGTAACTATTACTGATTGTTATTCATTAACTTTTCGTTGGTTTATCGTAACGTTTGTGTTACCCGTGGTTGAAGTTACAGAGAAGTTGTAACTCGAAAATACGGGTAATTAGAACTTACCATTGAAAATGTTACGTACATTTACTGATCTAGATCCATGTTTTGGTAAATCTGATAAAGTCTACGATCAGGGAATACGCAGCCTCGTTGGTCTAGTTGGTCGCAAGAGCTCCTCGCTAGATTTATTAGACTTACATTCTCAGTAAAATCGCAGTGTAAAGGTACAAAGGTCCCTTATGCTATCATAGTGAAAAAAGATTCTCTTTATTGTAGCGTCATATTTATTTCCGTTTGCCACGATAAAGGCTTTAAATCTTAGTTTGTAAATGTGATGCGTTTGGTAACATCTTTTATGCTGTTTTTAAACTAAAGATTTAGATATTTTTGTGTTTGCAAGTCAGACATAACGTAACTTTTCATCTCTTTATTCCATTTTACAGAAGGAATCATTATGAACCATTATACACGTTGTGAGGAAACATGGACTTATCTATACTCATTCATTTCAAATATCTTTATTTACCAATGAACAATAAACAAAATGCACTTATCCTAAGTTACATTAACTCATTAAAATTAGGCACTTTATGAGGCTAGCTATTCACCTTTCAAAGTTTATGACAGATATGTAGTTTTAACTGCTTACAACATACACTTTGCACACAATAACCACGGGTACATGATGACAATATACAAATTATTTAGTTATAATTTACTGATTGCAAGGTATAACAAAAAATTTTTATTTAACTATTATGCTGATCGCACGGTGTACGTATGTAAATAAGAAACCGTGCGACCAGTCAATGATCAGCGGACGACTTATCTATACTAATAATAAAGATACAGAGTCTCTGGAATTACCAATCGGATTTGAAATATTATTTTTGCATTTCGTTTGTTTACGTCATTCGAGAGGTAGTTGCTGAAAATCAGCGCTGTTTACGATAGGTTCGTCCGAAGTCACAGCATTTTGCTGAGCAACGACCTGTTCTTGCACAGATGCGACGCACGGCTTAATTGTCCTTAATATTGCTGTTTGTTACAAAAGTAATTATTTTTCCACTCTGCAATTGGCATTTTTGTTTTTGTTTGATTGTTGTTGTTTTCGCATTTTGTTGTCATATTTATGCCAGTGTTGCGGGCGCATTACGGATTGATTTGTATTGTCAACGTCAACTATTAATGTGTGTTATCTTTGGTGCTGACATCAAGCAATGGACAGAATTGTCAACATTTTTTAAGCCCTACAGTGTCAGTTTTTGCCCTACAGTCTGTGGGACACTAAAAGGCTAGTATTTTTTGAAGAAGAAGAAGCAATGAGAAGAAATACCAATGCTAAAATGCTGCTGGTAACAGTCTCAGCCTACAGCCCAGTGGTGGATTACGGCCCATTGCGGCTAACAGAGAAGAGGCCTGTGTCTCAGCAGTAGGAACATATACACTGATTGCCACAATAATATCACCTTAGTTTAATGCTAGAAAAAAGACAGTGGCACTCCGGCAGTGCCGGCAGAAGTGGAAACTTCAACAATTATGTGTGTATTTTATGAATCGTCTTATAAACAAAACACGCGCGGTACCGGCTACGGCCATCTGTCTTACGAATTTTCGATCAGGTCACGTGTCCTGACGCGAGTTTAACATTTTTTACCCATTACAAAAAAAGTGTACAACGCCGCTAAAGAAGTTTTCACTTCAAAAATTTGATTATAAGGTAGAATGAAAATAGAATGACAACGTTGAGAAAAAATAATAAGAAAATGAAGCAGCAATCTGATAAGTCATCAATCTAGGAAACCTTTTAAGTTTAACCTTACCAATACTCGGCCTAAGCTGCCAACCTTCCAAGAATCATATAAAACATCCCATAAAAATAGAAAACAAAAGAATAGATGAAAAATCTTAGAAACTTGTGCCCTACAATAAAACCGAACCTAAAAGCGAGCGTCAAACGCGACCCCATAACTTATTCAAACCGTCGTATGTTTAGACAAAATCGAAGACACACTTTCAAACGAAACAATAGTATTTCTGAACATATATCGCCAGAAGTTCCAGCGGATAGGTTAAATGTTAAATACAACGTAGGATGGTGCAATAATAGCCAACAATGTCCACAATTGCAAATCCCTGCACGTATTCAAATGTGGGGGACAGAAGTTTAGGTATTCTTTCTGTTTTTTAAACAACTGCAACTCGATAAAAAGAAATGTTGATAAAATAATGCAGGTAATGACGTAATTATGGTAATGCAGGTTTGAATAAATCAGGATTTGAATAAATTAGGTATCATTAGTTTTTTATTGATACGGGGTATATTATTACAGTTTTGTGGAAATTGGTTCTCATGGTATGTGTTTTGGAGTATTGAGGAAAATGTCGAAAAAGATTGTCTGCTGATAATGATGATCATTGAGATTGTTTAAGCAAAACTCCACGATCTTATTGATGACTTGCGGCATTTTAATAAAAGCTTTGAGAATATTTTGTTTGTACATTATTATTTTATAAAAAAAAAGATCAGTATTCAACTGAAAGCAACGGGAGCTGTTCACAAAAAAAATCTGGAACTTCAATAAACGCTAACAGCGTTTATTGAAGTTCCAGATTTTTTTTAGTAGACAGTATTCGTATTTCATAGCAAAACCTCAACAAGCTCCAATGAAATTCAATCGTCGTTTTCTCTAAGTTTTCTGGTCCTCCTCTGTTCTTTGACCTAAGCCATACTAGCAGACATGCAATCTCATTCCGTTTGCGATTACATAAACATGTAATACCGTACATTGTAAAGGAAAATGGAGTCGGTACGGGTTAGTCGATAAAACGCGAACGAACGATGTGGGACAATTACATCATCTATTATACTATTAGAATGAGACTGAGGATAGGAACAATGTTTATGTGATAGGAGGTTGGTATGGTGCTATGTTAGAGATAGGTTCTCTCTGAAGATAGTTCTAACTAAACTTTTGTTCCTTATTATTTTATTTTGACTTAACATTTGTACAACCGTAAGGTTGAATATAGTGTAACAAACAAACTCTATAACATCTAATGTACAGACACCAGCACATCAAGCTACCCGAAAATGTCAAATTTTCCCAATCAACTTTGAACCTTATGCTGTAAAAAATGTTACCTCTTTATAATATGCTGTAAAAAGTTACATACAAATGTTACCTCTTTATAATACATGATATTTTGCTAACTTTACTAACTTCGTCATAATAATGCAAGCAAACATTAAAAGACTGGAACACACAGTATTCCGAGAACTAATCCGCATAAAAATCTCACTCCTATACACACTCTTTTCAGCAAACAAACTTACATTTGAACTGGCTCGCTCGCGTTAACGAAGTAACGGGATAAATAGTGCATTTTAAATGAAATGATGATTAACACGTAGTAATTCGGATGTGTGTTGTGGTGACTGAATTTAAAAGAGCAGTTTTTATTCCTCTGTTGATTCGGGAGTTGGAAGGAAAACGTGGTAAAGTTTGCGAGTTGAAAGGACATCGTTACGCGTTCATGGAAGGGTTATGAAACGGTGAAATTTGTGGCATGCAATCGTAGAGATGCTAATTGACACTTTTTATACACAGTAACGGTAAGTAACGGTGGAGTTTCTTGCCCATTCTTCTCCATACGAAAACTACCTTTTGGAATGGGCGACTAGAATCAATTCTATTTATTGTAATTTCTGACGTTCAAAAGTGCCTTTTATGTGCCTATTTGAAATAAATGCTTTGACTTTGACTTTGACACTGCTGGGGAGTTTGTTGCGCAACTTCTTCTTCCCAGAGAAAGCACTTGGGCGGTTTGGGGAACTGTCTTTTGTAATTTTGACATTCGAAAAGTGCTGATTCTCAGCTAAATTTGAATAAATGACTTTTGATTTTGAGTGACGTGTGAAGTGAATACATATATTGCATAGTAGCAGTTTATGAGACGTACCTAAAATTAGGTTAAACACAGGATGAAGGTTAGAATAAGTTGATTTAATAATAATATCTTAAGGGCTGCCTGGTCTAGTAGTTACAAGCGCAACTGTTGAGTATGAGGCTCGATTCCTAGATCGTCGGGCAAAATTTTATTGGGTTTTTCTATCACGAATTTCTCTGTAGCAGCCCGGATATCGTTTTACCCAGTGACTGGATTGTGGAGGTCAGATAGGCAACCCATTCATGTAAAGTACTGGTATTCAGATGCTTCCGATTAGTCTGGAAGCCGACCTAAACATAGCTAGGAAAAGGCTAGGCAAATGAGGTCGTTGACCTGCGAGTTACCGATTCCAAATAATGAATGAGTGCTTCCACCAATTTTGTGTTAGATTGAGATCCAGAAGAAGAAAATTTTAAATATGGAAAGGTCTTAAATGAGAACTGATATTTTAAACTATCGATAGAATAAAAATCCAGCCAGACATAAACTCTCAGAGCTCCGTTGGTCTACGTTCACATCAATTTCAATCGCGTGAAGATAATTGAGAGTTGTACTTCGTATACCCGATACATTGTATAATATATTTTCCTAGTCTCAGTATATGGAAAAATATCAGACAACATCTACGTAATTTTTTTCCAACGTACAATAGGTCTCACATGACCCACATTAGGAGTTGTGCAACGATCAGCGATATAACATTTTTCCTTGGGAAACTGTGATAAAAAATGATTAGATTCGTGTGAATGGCTCCTAACTGGTTATTATAATGGCTATAGTACGCTTAATGGGGTATAAAAAGATTTGTAGGTTTGTGTTAGTTTCCGGAACGGACTATTAAAAAAACGATTATGTGTATAAAAAGACTGTGTGGATTTTCAATCGAATATTGAAACCTCACACAGTCTTTTTCACTATACAGGCTTTTCAGCGGTAAATTGCTAGATATACAACAATATCGATATAAAGGCAAAACGTCGTCTTTATCAAAAGAGGTCTTATTGTCTCTTACGCGTGAATATTAGGGTGAGGAGATGTAATTGAAAGTCAATAATATTCCGAATAATCACAAGTACACACACACACATATTAGGACAATAAAAATAATGTGATCGACGATGTTCCACCGAGTAGGTACGTGAGGCACGAGTACACAGCAATCAACTCAAGTGTAGTCACAATAATCACCATTATCCTGTAGCCATAAATCAATGCCGGCTTCTATCTATCTCGCGATCCTTCCTTTGGCGGTAGGGGAGAAGTACTCGGGGTTACGTCAAGTTGACAGCTGTCAAAATCGTTTCAACTCTGTAAATTTGGCGTCATTATACCTTTAGACGCGCCGTCAGATATAATTATATATCCCCATTGCAGGTCAAAAGACAAGAGGTCTTTGATCATACAGAGAAAGAACAAGCATTGATGACCATTCTTATTCGTTGCATGATGGTGATATCAGTTTATTATTTATATTTCTTTACCATTACAATGATTCTTACCATGTTTCAAACCCATCCACGAGTTTGAGAAGTAGACACTTTTATTGGCATACATATCTTCAATTGGAGGGATTCGTGGCTAAGTGATAATAGCCGTACGGGTCGATCGAAGGTTAAGCTACGCTTGCCGCGGACGCTTCATGGATGGGTGACCATCCATTATATATCGAGATCCCTGCGTGACTTAGAAAGCACGCTAAGCCGTTGGTCCCGACTGTCAATTGTAGAACGTTCGTACCTACGGGTAGTCAGAAGCTCAAAAGTCTGACAACAAGACTTATCAAAAGGTATCGTGTTACCCAGTAACAAGGATGTGGAGGTCAGCCAGTCGCTCCTTTTAAAATACTGATATTCAGCTGCATCCAGTTAGATTGGGAGCTGACCCCAGCAAAAATGGCAGCATTAGCAGATTGAGGTCTCTTCAATTGTATGTCATTCATTGCTATCACCAGCCATTTTCATCCATCCAGTCACCGTTCCAAAATCGTCACTCCACCGATTTTAAGAACTTCTACAGCAACGTTTTGTTGACACGCGATCTCCACTCAAGATCACATTTGCCAATAGCTTTCGATTGTAGAGCAAAAATTACTGGCTTATTGCCAATTTAGTGTATCTTATCCTGCAGAGTAACCTGTTTCAAACATAAAGCTTCTTAATCAAAAGATTTACAACATTGTTACAGCAACAGTTTTTTTGGGTTTTGCTTGTAAGACATGCTGTCGCAGACTTTTTTTTTAATTTTTAAGGGGGAACAACTCCGTCTTACATGATTTTTGCGTAACGTTAACCGTTTACGCGTACGCAACGGAAGCTCTCAAAAGGAATAATTACTTTAAATAAATAAATAATCTTTTTTTTATTTTATTTATTTGTATTGTGGAGGTCAAATAGGCAGTCGCTCCATATAAAATATTGGTTTTCAGTTCGGTTAGACTGGAAGTCGACCCCAATATAGTAGAGAACAGGTTGATTGAATTTCTTTATTTTCACTACAAGATACAAACATCTGTTTAGCCCTTTTTTCTTTGGGTTGGGAAATTATCAAATAACTTCTCCCTCTCTGTGCGGAGCCGGGCGTGTCAGACTTTTTCTGACTAAAACCCACCCGTATTCCGTCAATTGCCTGTGCCGGGGGCCACGGTTTCGAACAACCCGCGACCCTGGCAGGTCTGTTTAGCCCTGGCTCGTGTACTAGGAGTTCCTACCACAAGAACCAAAGTTTCTTCGTTAGTTGAATGCTTAACGCCCATGTATCTGTTTACTCCCATTTGTTTTTCAGTCCTTTTTTAGACTTCCTTATATCAAAGGTGCCTTTCTTTCTCTATTTAAATTATTTATTGGCAGGCATCGTCATTTATGTAGTCTCCTTCAAACGAAAAGTGTAATCTTCAATCCGTTAGCTAACCGTGGTCATTATTATATTATCTTGAATCTAGCTGCTCGGGCAATTGTTGTCACGGTTATTTCAAACGGAAAAGCCGTTTCTCCAATTGCATTGCATTTAATGACGTCAGTTTCCAGAAACAAGAAATAGTTTGCCCAATTTTACAGCACTTCGCTCCAAAACGTTCAACTATTACCTACCTCCATTTTCGAATGCACCGAGAATGCGACCTCATTTTTCAGCTCGAGCATAGAAATAATGCCGTAAACCAGCTAATATATCGATAGGAATGTAAAGCAGTAGTCCATGAAATCGGAAGTACTGCAATTAAGTCGATTCGCCCTTCATAGCGCGTTGAGCGTGGTAAAACTGGGGGCAGAAAGCGGGTTGCAGTGTGATTAAGAAGCTGTAGCGGGTTGGTTTGTTATTTTAGTCTTTTGATTGTCTGCTTTATAGAAGAGCAATGGACGCTGTTGTTCCAGATGGACTAACAATCAGGTAATGGTTGATATCAAATTTGAAAAAAAGATAGAGTAAAAATAGGAATAGAGATAGAAATAATAGGATAAGAGGAATGGTCATAAAGTTTTATGCAAGTAGGTAAGCCGAAGATTTTCTTCTAAGGTTTGGCCAATGGGAAGGGCACAGTGTCTACGGCTACCCTAAATGACTTTGGGAGTTTAATTTTTCGTGAGAAATCCTTCTGAAAGTGCTGCCATAATGCCCATTTTAGGCGAGCCGAGCTTGCATTGTGGGTAAAATTTTAAAGTACCTACACATCACTGAACTTTTTCTTCAGTCTTGTTGAATCATCTTTTAACCTGATGATATTGCTGGTGGTTTATGCGGCTGTTACTACGATCTATCAATAAGACGACTTGGTATGTGGGTGGGTGACCATCTTTATATACCGAGGCACGCAGAGGGCGTGCTTTGGAAAGCACGTCAAGCCGTTGTTCCCGGCTGTCATTCGTGAATCTTTGACAGTCGTTACGGGTCGTCAGAAGCCCGAAAGTCTGACAATCAGTCTTACCAAGTAGTATCGTATTACCCCGTAATTAGATTGTGGAGGTCAGATAGGCAGTCGCTCCATGTAAAATACTGGAATCCAGCTGCATCCGGTTAGACTGGAAGCCGACCCCAACATAGTTGGGATAAGGCTAGGCAGATGATAAGGATAGCTTGATAGTTTTGGACCCGATCGGTAGCGCTTCCTGCAAACTGGGTCGCTAGTTTGTTAGAATTTCAAAATAAACAAAAGAAATAAATCGCTACCGCTTACACTCGATCCACTGTCAAGTGCAGGCGACGTCGTCGTTCACTCGTATCGATCGTTAAGTTGCGTAATCGATGCATTCTCGAATGCTGTTTTGTCATACCGATTGTTCGTTATACAACTCGAATGCACTTTTAATCGGTATTTATGCGGTATTGTAGTAATGATTGCTTGTATTCTGTATGCGGGACGTTGTTGGGATAAATGAGCAGATTTCTTGTATTGTTTGTTTTACATAAAAAGCTTGGCTGTTTTGCATTTTGCATGCTTTATCTTTCATATTTATGCATGATTAAGTATGCAAATCATGGTACAGTGATGCCTGCAGATACCCTTTTTATGTTATTTAATAGTCTATCATATATCTTATTGGTTGTATAGCATTAGGTATATTCGTAGTACTGTTTGTTTTATTTTACTTTTTTGGTTTCGGTACGTCATTTTTGGGTGACTACTGAAAATCAACGCTGACTTTGGTTGTGCTGTGGGTCCCCCATGGCACAGCATCATGCTGAGTAGAGCCGTCTTGTCACAATCACGATAAAGAACTGCCGACTATATCTGTTCTATGTTTGAAATTATACATATTATTATGTATATATTTTTTTATCTTTAATATTTGAATTGATCTTTGTGCGGTTAGCGGGATTGTCCGAAAGGGTTACCGCTAAGGAAGGAACATGGGTTTTAGTCAGTAAGAGTCTGACACTCCGTTCCGCTCCACCCAGAGCGGGTGATAATTTGATAATTTCCAAAACTCAAAAAAAAAAAATGATCTTTGTGTATGCCCATGTTTCTGCGACTAATAAAACAGTTTTTCTTTCTTATTTCGTTTTCTAATCGCTGTAATAATAGTTCGTGAGATAGTAATATAAGAGAACTATTACAATTAATCGATTTTTCTGCTGAATAAAAACTTTAATTCAAATTTCACTGTTCAGTTAACATTATTTAGGGCTGATTTTGAATTTTTGACAGTTCTTCCATACAAAATCTGTCAGACGTCAATTTTATTCTACGAATAAAAATTATCTGTCGATTAAAAAATCAGCCCATAATATTTTAAGTCCGTTAGAAGGAACTCCTTCGACTAATACACGACTCAGGTCGCCATGACAACGGCCGCAGAACACTCGTGTACCGATACCAGCCAGCTATCTATATATTATTATTTAATAATTATTTATATTCATACTTCACTACATAGTATAAAACAAAGTCGCTTTCTCTGTCCCTATGTCCCTTTGTATGCTTAAATCTTTGAAACTACGCAACGGATTTTGATGCGGTTTTTTTTAATAGATAGAGTGATTCAAGAGGAAGGTTTATATGTATAATAACACGTGCGAAGCCGGGGCGGGTCGCTAGTATATTATAAATTCGAATGTAACTCTGTCTGTCTGTCTGTCTCTATGTTACCGTTTCACGCCTAAACCACTGAACGGATTTCAATAAAATTTGGCAAATAGATAGACTGCATCCCAAGGAATGATATAGGATATTTTTTATCGACACACCTTGCGGGCGAAGCCGCGGGTGGTAACTAGTAATATTATAAATTAAAGTCGATTATCGTGCCTGCTTCACCGCGTTGTTCTTCTGTTTGTTTTTGTTCTTTTATTACAGAAGGTTTATGTGTATAATACATAATACTAACCTAACATTAATTTAAGAAAATAAGTCACTATGTTTCGTCAAAGCTGGGGAGTTTGTTCTGATTTATATCAAGTAATCATGTTTGATCTAGCCGTAGCTACTTTAATTCCTTTTTAACCATTTTTTCAGGGACGCGGGTCGTAGCTGCCAGCTATAGCAATGATGCGGGGGGCCCCTGGGGAAAATTCGAAAAATGTTTTCCACAACCAACATACTTTTATCAACAAATTCTTATTGATAAAAGGCTCGGAATTAATGAACGAATACCTTATGAAAATATGAAAAATAACGTAATTTTGTGTATAGCTATTCTCTGTTGTGTAAAATCTAGGAAGAAAAATACGAGTGTTGGTTCCTCTCAAGATTTTATTGAAACTGCGACTAAAATAAAGAAGAGATTTTCGGTTTCGACTTTAAATCTTGTACCGATGACTCTTTCTTAAGTGGAATCAAAAGCACGTTCCGTCTTATTACAAAACGAAATCTAACTTTAGTTCCAGCCTACAACCTTTGGGCCAGTATTTGTATTTCGAACTTTATTTCAATTTAGACAAAGCCATTATAATCATCATAATCAGCCTATAATGTTCCCACTGCTGGGACACAGGCCTTCTCTCGGTGAGAGGTAGTGGGCCGTAAAGGCTCCTTCAAACAGGCGCGACACGCGATAAAATCGCGCGCGACATAAAGGCACCGCAAGTCGCGCTACGGGCGGTGCCTTTGTGTCGCACGCGATTATATCGCGTGTCGCGCCTGTTCGTAGGAGCTAAGGCTCCTACGAACAGGCGCGATAACGGATATAACGAAGCTGAGAATCACTTTTACTCCCCGTTAGTGTAATTATTTTTTTGTACTGGCCCATACCTGGGAACCTTCTGGTTACGGAGATATTGAAGGTCAAAATTACAACTTTTTCTAACATTTTGCTACGAAAACAAGATCGTAATGTTATAACACAACTTTAAATACCCTCACTACTCCTGTAGCGTTGCATGCGCCCATAAGTACAATGTTTTGCGTGCGCACTACCGCAAACAGAAAACTTTCATACCAAAAATAAAAGCAGTTTCCCAGCAATTATTTTTGTGCAGAGTTACTTATTTTGATGTATAGAATACGCAGTTGACGGCTATGTGATATGTAATGGGTCTTTTTACACCCTCTATATCTACGCTTCGTTTTACTTGCAACCAAAGTGCAAAAGGGTTATAAAAATATAAAATCAAAATTGTGACGAACATCAATAGGTAGATACAGAATTTTATTTCCAGCACTAACCTTTGGCATTCGAATACAGTCGTAACAGAATACTACAGAAGGTCGGCTTCACACAACGAGCGAAAACACTATTATTGTAGTCTATTCAAAAAGTATCTGATGAATGTGTAAACAAACCGTGTTTCTTCCAATTTATTATATTTACTATTGTTTGAATAACATTATTAAGTTCATCATCACATTATCATCTGCCTAGCCTTTCCCCAACTATGTTGAGGTCGGCTTCCAGTCTAACCAGATGCAGATGAATACCAGTATTTTACATGGAACGACTGCCTATCTGACCTCCACAAGCCAGTTACTGAAATTACCCAGTAACTGGCTTGTGGAGGTCAGATAGGCAGTTCAATGTTATTAAACATTATTAAATTGCAAATGAAAAATCTTAGACGAACATTGACAAACACGATACTGCGCTCTAAGACACAAAACGCAGACGTCACCGAAAAAGCAGTCAAGGTCAAATGGAACTGGGCCGGACACGTTTGCTGCATGTCGAATGCATTGTGGGCTAAAACCACAGCATGGGTCCCTGAAAACGTCCAACGCTATCGCGGAAGGCCCAGGCGTAGATTACGGTAGGAAACTTGACGCCGATATGAGGCCCATATTGATATAGGATTGAGTTGAGTGGAAAAAGGAAAGGGTAAAAAGAACCCCCTTGCCCTGCAGTGAGTCAATACAGGCTGATATTATTATTATTAAATCAAAGTCTCTCAATTTGTAAGTGGCACCACAAATTGCCATCCACAGGTACGGTTTCTGATCCATTTGTTTATATTTTCATCAGATATTTTTAAATAGACCATAGACGTATACAAATAGGTGGATAGGTCAAATGCCAGTCGCGTGTCTATGTATGCGAGCATTTTCACTCGTTGTATGTAGCCAACCTTCTGTACTTGTCTGTGATACGAGTATAGTCGTAAACAGAAGTGCATTTCGTCTGTCGACAGCGTTTCTCTTCTCAAATTTATTATTCCGGAAAATTCCAATACAAGTGTGGTATGTTTCACACGCTACTTACTTACTTATGTACTTTAAATTAGAATGGCTGAAATACGGGTTATTTATAAGTTTTTAGTCATTTACTGTTAAGTAAGTAATTCTAAACATAACATTACTATGGTAAGATAGGATGAAATCTATGGCGGGAGCTTCTTAAACCGCCTGACTATTTTATTGATCCATCTGAGAGCCTTCCGCCTGAGCACTTGTTACCGTGGCTGACTTGAAATCTCTAAATAACTTTCGAACCCCAGTCTGCTGGAGCGAATACAATCTCCACAGATTGGGATTCACAGACGGCTCCGATTTCAAGTGCGTATGCGGCACACACCTACCAAATACCCAATATTATTATGAGACAATATTATTGCATTTTTGTCATGCAAGATTTTTTTCCTATGTATTCAACTCTGTAGCTAACAGAAGAAATACCTATAACTTTTCAGTTTCGCTGCTTGCTTTGTGCAGGGGCTGAGTGATTGGCTTTCTGAGCGTCGAGTTCCGGATTTGATTAATGAAACAAACATTTGAATGGCCTACAGCACAGATACAGATAGACTGATAGATCTGTATAAAAACCAAGCATGCCATTTTTTGACTACCTACTATGACGTCACAATTTAGTGACGAGACAATCAAATCGATTCAAAGACGACGCCGCGTGCGGCACCCGTCTCGCTCCACCCCTGGAGCCTAACGCCTGTGCTCAAGCTTACGCAGCCAGCAGGTACATAGGACTAAGCTGGTACGATTTTTGGCATGCGAAGTAGTTGCTCTTGAGTAATCTAGGTGTACCTGGCCAGGCCTAACTGGCTGGTGTAGGTGTATTTGAGGCCTACAGACAGCCATTCCGAGAGTGACGTACTTTTCCACGCAAGACTTATTTTCCACAATACTGAGGTAGGCCGCATGTGGACCAACGACTTTTTTCTTAAGAAATTCGACATTCCTTTGGTTTTATTTTGTTTCTACAAGAATTATAAATATATAAATATAGCTCATGTCGTGGCCATAATAGCCAGTAGGTTTGTTGCAGTGCAGTAGGGCTGATTACCCAGGAAGCGTCAGACGTACAGTTTAGAATCGTCTTTCGTGAAGTCTAAGCCTAACTCGTTCTGATCTGTGATTTTAATACAATCCGTCATAGGCGAAAATCAAGTCATATATACCTACATAAACTAACGCCTTCTTAAGGGTTCCTTTGGGGGTAGGCTAAAACTCCAGACCGTCACCAAGGTTGCTACGATCCCGATACTACCGATACTTCCGATACTTCTTCTGCTTCATTAACCTTCATACGTCATACACACACGCTGGTTGCGGTTGGGTTATTTTGACACAGAAAAACTTCTAGAAATTTTGTCATGATCATAATTTGATTCCCTTGTAAGTATTTACTTTTGTATGTTTACTTAGACTTAGTATTAGGTATTAATGTACCAATGTGCTTTTTCTCAGAATTGCTAATTAATTATTTTTATATCAGTTTTATTTTAAAATTAACACTCCAATTTAATTGAAATGTAAATGGATGTGGATGGATGTCCTGAAATACAGGTTTGAATAAACGAATAAACCTAGTTCGGGCGGGTCGCTACCTAACTCTCTAATTCTTCTGAACCATCACTACTTGCACCTGTAAGAAAAAAAATATTTTAATTTTAGTTTATTTTTAGGCACTTTAATTCTATGGAAAATTTTCTACTCTTTGGCTAAATGTACACTTTTTGTAAACATTTTTATTAAATAAATTATTATAATAATTATTATTTTCAACTTCAAACCATAGGTATATCCCCACAAAAGTTATTTTCACGCAGAATGCACTAAACATTTAATATTCCCAAGTCCATCAGAAATGACAAGTTTTATTAACAGAGATCCAGCTAGCTTATCGGAACAATACCAAACGGTGGACTCAAGTACTTATAGTTTTTAACTCCGGTCTAGAACTTCAAAGACGAAAATCTCTTGGAGTTCCAACTTATTGCTTTTCTTCTTCCTGATAGCCGCTTAGTTGAATACTTTTATGGTAAGTAGCACGAGTTGGACGGACAGTTTGTTGAGCTGTATTATTGGCTAATCGTCGGTCGCAAAAAAATATATAATAATTATTATAGCCGCTTAGTTGAATACCTTTATGTTAAGTAGCACGAGTTGGACGGACAGTTTGTTGAGCTGTATTATTGGCTAATGGTCGGTTGAAAAAAAAATATCGTTTAACCGTTTAACTGTCTCAATGGTCTAGTAGTTGCAAGCGCTACTAGGTTGGGGGTTCGATTCCAGGGTTGAGTAAAATGTTATTGAGTTTTTTCCATTTGGAATTTCTCAGTAGTAGCCCAGAGTCTAGATTTATGCCCGATTGATGTCAATAGGCTCGCCCCCTATTACATGGGACTTAAACATGGCTGACGAAATATGGATGTACAGACGCCAGCACATCAAGCTACTACAATCTGTCAAGTTTCTTCAATAGATTTTGAACTTTATCGCTAAAGTATAAGGTTCAAAGTTGATTGGGAAAATTTGACAGTTTCGGGTAGCTTGATGTGCTGGCGTCTGTACAATAGGTGCAGATCTGTCTAAGAATACAGGCGTACTGCTATTAAATTAGTAATTAATATAATGTCACCTTAAATAATTTTCCTTAGAATAAGTTAGTTTGCATGTAAAAATAAGTCCTCTTTCTTCAAATTTTTCTTTTGCTGTGCCCGACAGGGTCCATGGTTGTTACAACAAATGTTTACTTACCACCAAAGCATGTACAGACACGAGCATTAATATGTCAACACTTGGCAACTTTCAGTTGCGATTTTTTCGTGAAATAACAAATGCAATGTTGAAATACGACACTTTTATACACAAACCTATGGGTTCGAAAATACTTTGTTCGTTATAACATAAAATTTCATTTAAAACTAAAGGAAAAAATCGTCTTTGAACAAAGCCAAGTGTATACATACTTACGCTCGTGACTGTACATTGTGGAATGTAATAAATGATTGAGTATTGAGTACTATGTTATCTAAGGTTTGGGCGCCAAATTCGAAATTCGATTTGCCGTCTATCAGAAATTGAATACAACGATACACGTGACGGAATGCATGATGATAAGACTACAAGTACTAAGACGAACTTTATGTGGTTACAGGCGAACGAATAGGCTGTCCTCTGGGTGTCGTCAAACACGATTAACAGAATATAAATTGTCTACTTAGATAGATAGCGATAAAGTTTTATTTTATTAGCGATAAAGTTGAAAATCTATTAAAGAAATTTGACAGATTGTAGTACAGATGCCAGTACATCAAGCTACCTGAAACTGTCAAACTTTGCCAATCAACTTTGAACCTTAAGCTTTAGCGATAAAGTTCAAAATCTATTAAAGAAATTTGACAGATTGTAGTAGCTTGATGTGCTGGCGTCTGTACTTATACTATAAAAATTGCAGTACATGTTAGAAAGAAAATTTGTCTGTTCTGCACAAACAAGACGCACAATGCAAAAAAAGAAAAAAACAGCCGACATATACACAGTAATACGAGGTAGCCAAAAGCCTCGTAATCAAAACTAAAATCAATGATCAAGCTGACAATGTTGTAAATTGCTTGATATCAAGGCAGGTCACAAATCAACTCCCCACTGGGTTCCCGCTTTGTCGAGGCGAGGGGGCTCAGTAGCCGTGGTTTGGTCACCCTCGGTGAAGCGAAGAGGAACCCGAGGAGGGGCCGCTCGTCAGGCCTTTTGTCGATCAGCCGACGACGTAGCGGCCAACAAGTAGGTTGTGGTGCCGCTTGGGCGACATCGCAACTGAGGCGGGTCGCGATGTCGTATGGGAGGCATCGCGATTGAGGGTTGGAGGCCGCGGCGGAAGAGGAGTGCCGATATTACGGTGCGCCGCTCTCCCTACCTTCCGCGGCCTTCACGGGTCGCCACCATCTGATGGCGGACGCGGTGGGACCGCAGGGGAGGAGGAGTGTTGGTATGATGTTGGCCGCTCTCCCTATCTTCTGCGGTAAAAAATTGGCAGGTGGCGGGGCCAATGACCTGACCCGTCGCAGGGGGACCAAGGGTGCCCAGACTCGGGGTCGTCTGGCGCCCATGTGCTGGTTTGGTCCCTGGGGTGGTCACGGCGTGCTATGTGTTCTGGTGCGCCGGTGATGGGGAATACTCCCCAAAGGAGGGTCCGGTGTCGGACAGCCGCGGCGGGTTCGCGGATGAGTGCTAACGCATGCCCGTGTTCCCGCCGTAAGCGGCATAGGAAGACACCGTGGAGTTTTAGTGGGTTAGAGTCCCACATAACTGCACTATCTCCCCATGGTAGTACAGAATGCATGAGCATTTCTCCAAGTTGAAAAAAGGTCACAAATCAAAACCAAAGACAATACGTACACATTGCGCAATTATTCAATAACTATTACCACTATTATGACTTATTATAGAACGATCACTTATATACGGTCAAATAACAATGAATTCTATAAAAATACAACCGCTGATGTCATTAAACATGTAACATTACACAATCATGTTCCCCGTGCAGCTCATGTCCCACTTTTAAATGCACATAACTTTCTTTCGAGGTAGAATTCCAACCATTTTGATAAACAGTCATTTATATGCAACATAGGTACAATAAATCTCAACGTACTGTACCCTAAGTTTATTTAAAACCAAAATTGTGCTAGAACATATTAAGGCTAAGTTAGAAAGACGAGCGAGCCAACGAAATGCATTATACGCAACAGAAATTTAACATTATCGGCTTATAAAGTTTGGTGGAAACCGTACGATCGGCAACGATAGCGCGTGATACAGTCCAAATATTTCAAGGAACTTTTGCCTTTATGGTAGTAGTCCTAAAGTTTATAATGGCGGGGATAGAAAAAGAATTATGTAAGATACTGCGTTGAAAGTCGTAAGCGATAACTCAGGGAGTGCACGATATACGCGGCACAGAGTTGGGAAAGTAATAGATAGGGACTTGGCTTAGTTTGTAAAGTTTTGCTCAGTGAAAAGGGATAATTTTGTGCAAGTTATAGTAAGGTTCGGTTTTGTGGGTTGTTCGTTTGATGTTATTCGTTTAAATTTCTGCGAAAATATTGGGAGAAAAGAATCGTGGAGACCAAAAATTCACGTTTTGAAGCTATCATTCGTCATTACAGTACGTATAAATGAAATATACTAACCCATCTCTCAGTATGCACGAACTTGTTTCATATGTTTAGCATTACAGCATTTTGTTGAAAATTATCTGCCCACGCGCGTGCTTCTGACAAAGTAATTTTCACGACACATTTATTGGGAAAGGAACTTGTAACAGTACCTCATTCTACGCCCTTTGAGATTCCTGAAAGGTTTATTACCTACGGGTAGTCGTATCAGGGTGCTGTAAATGGTAAATTCTGAAGTTTTTCGCCCATTAAGCGTAAGCATAATATGCTTATAATTTTCCCACTGACCGGATACAGGTATCCTCCCTTCCAGAAAGATTGAGCTGTAATCTACAACGCGGGCCCAGTGCGGGCTCACATACATGATGATGATCATGTGATGTCACATGTCTTTGAATTCTTGGTTCTAGAGCATACCGATTTCCTCACGATGTTTTCCTTCACCGTTTTGAGAGCAACGGTAATGGGGGCTTAGCCCTTTAGAAATCTAAGTTTAATTCAACTAATTCTTAAAACTTAAGCTATGACCTTCAATCAACATAACCATTATTTTAGACAAAATTTCCCACCTTAATAAAATTTATCTGTATATATTTTTGGTCTCTACTCAAATATGGTAATCAAAATCCTTTTGAGGATTTTTTAAACTTTTTCTTCCAGTTTTTCTTTGTGGCTAATAAAACTGCCCTCTTGGGAAATGTCATCCTTAAAGACAGCGAGAAAAAGAAGCTCAGAGATTGCAATATTTCGATGAACAAACAAAATGTTATTTAAAAGCTTGGCTTTAGCTTTGTGGATCTGTGTAGTGAATTACAGGAGTTTTATAAGAAAACTAATTATATTTCAACTAGCTGTTCGTGCCCGGCGTCACCCGGGTGAATTGCATATCTCTATCTTCAGTGGTTTAGGCTCTGCGTTGTCTGTCAGTCAGTTCATGAAGAAGAAAAGAAGGGATTCATAAAACCGCATCTTTCCTAGAATTTGTGTAAATTGAAACAATTAGCATCATGAATAATTCCTCTAGAAAGGGCTTACAGATTTTCTTGTTCTCTTCCACTTTAGTAATGTTAGAATGCAAATAATAATTTGTTACATTTCTTTGGGTATTGTTGCACTTTGATATTTTTTTCTTTTTTGTTTCACGAATAGCTCACGTACATACTAAAAACACGTCGATTCTACTATGTATATGGGATCTTAGGATAGACGTGCTTTTGTTTTGTAGGTACTAATTTCTTTAATTTAATAATGTGAACATCTCATCTTTTTCAGGTATGGCGAAAGCCTTGACTACGGGGAATATTGACAGCGATTATTTTCCTAACTACTAAGGCCTAAGTTCACCAACATCCAAACCACCGGTTAGGTATTTAAACAGTTGGTTTATGTCTAATTTCTCAAGGAAATTTTAAATATAGAACTGATTAAATATTATTTAATCAGTTGATTTAAATGTTGGTGAACACAAGGCTTAGCGTTCCTGCACACGATGCCGTCACCGCGCCGTCGCCGCGCCGACGCCGCACAATTACACTGTAGATAAGAGTCGCGCAAAGCCCGCCACCGCGCCGCCGCCGCGCCGTCACCGCGCGCGTTTTTACTGTTTGATTAATTCCATTACCGGCCGCGTACGAACGTGCATGCCGCGTAATTTCCCGTGAATGAATCAAACAGATAGGGAGGGGAACGCGCGCGGTGGCGGCGCGGCGGCGGCGCGGTGGCGGACTTCGCGCGACTCGTATCTACAGTGTAATTGTGCGGCGTCGACGCGGCGACGGCGGCGCGGTGACGGCATCGTGTGCAGGAACGCTAGAGGTAAGGAAGTAAGCGCTACGGTCAACATTCTAACTAAGACCCCATTCGCGGCCTTGAGCGATGCGACTTGCGTCAAGCGACATACGCGCGCGTCTTTTGTTTCCATCTGTCGCTCGTCGCGGTGACTCGTGGCATGCTCTAAAGAACTTATTTCATTTGTTATCTCTGCAGTTGCCGTCGCAAGACGCGTGTCGCTTTGGCCGTGTAAATCGTAGCTACAGGATAGAAGATCATAATAGTTCCCTTTATACCATTTATTAAAACTGGGAGGCCCAGCAGAAACCGCAATAAATAGTATGATAAAAAGAACCAAAAATCTACCAAATCTACACTCCACAGACACCTTTCCTTATTCTATACGAAAACTAAAGCCGGGAGGCACTTACGCTAAATATATCGAAACTTGGACGATCCCGTTTTCGCCGATTTATCGGGCCCCGTTCTCGTACCAAAACTTTTGCAAACACACTGTACTAAGGCGTAAATTCAATTTTAATATTTCCAGAATGCCAATCGGGAACGCTTAAAGTAATAGCTTGCAAATAACTAAGTTATAGTGAGTCGCAAGTAAATTATTAAGGGAGAACTTCGGTTATAATAACTTGATTTTCGGCAAACTTTCGCTTACGATTTGTTATTGTGACTTGCTTTTGGATTGTTCAATAATTTATACATTTATTTTGTTTCTGAATCATAGCAAATAAATCTATCTATATCTATACTAATAATTAGGCTGTATAGTTTGTTTGTTTATACGCGCTAATATCGCTAACTCATCATCATCTGCCTAGCCTTTTCCCAACTATGTTGGTGTCGGCTTCCAGTTTAACCGGATGCAGCTGAATACCAATATTTTACATGGAGCGACTGCCTATCTGACCTCCACAACCTAGTTACTGGGTAATACGATACTCCTTGGTTAGACTGTTTGTCAGATTTTCGGACTTCTTACTACCCGTAACGACTGTCAAAGATCCACGAATGACAACCAGGATAAATGACTTAACGTGCTATCCGAGACACGGAGGGGTCTTGGTATGTAATAGGTAATACGGGCTGGTGTCCGCAACTCCACGTCAATGCGCGTATTTTGCGTATTTGGTATGTAAAGAAGGTCACCCATCCATGGACCAACCGCGGCAAGCGTTTAACATAATACCAACAATGTGCTTCGTAATACTAATTTAAATATTTTTTTCCTTTGGAGGGGATAGGATAGCCAAAGACGAACCTATTCTTTTCAAAGGCGAACCAGCCGGTCGATTCTGTAAAAATCTTACCGTGAAAACTTAGGTGAAGTGAGTTTGTTTTTGCTAGGAATTGACACTATTGACAGCTCACTCCACGCTCACTTCATCTATGTTTTCAGGGTGAGATTTTTACAGAATCGTACCGCAGGAGGCTCGCACCTAAATCCCACAAAGAATACTAGACCGCATTGCGGAGAATGGAAAAGAAATAAAACGTTTACGCTTTCAGCGCTTGATTGTTAAATATTTTATGATCCCGGGAGATTTAGGCATGTCATGTCAAACCAGGATATTAACTGGAGTTTTTACGGCCGCAAGATTGGTTGGAGAGTTTGTTTTCTTTTTTAACAATAGATGAAGTAGAATAAATGGGGACTGGGTTAAGAGTTTTTCGAATAGGAGTGGCGTTAAGGGAATTGCAACCAAAGATTAATTCGTATTAGGTAATGTTCTGGCTGCAGAAGCGACAGAGGTATATCACAATCTATCTTCGATCGACAATAACACTACATTAAGGATTATAAACAAAAATACATCGACCAAGTGGACCGCGATTGCATATTTATATAACTTGATTAAAAACCTTAACTTTCAAACATAAAGGTTCTTATCGTTTGCAATATATTTGCTGCTACTATTAAAAAGTAAACATATTTTTGAAACAAGAACATAAATATTTATGGAATAATAAAACACAATTTCTATTTTTGTCGCAAAATAATCCCACAACATTATTTTGTGGTCTTATTTTTCCGGTCGTTTTTGATGCACTTATCTGTACATTAAAGCAATCTATCAACGAAGTATGAACGAAAAAATCCTTTTCTAAGAAAAAAAAACTCAAAAATTTACGCTGATTACAAAAGTATCTAATGGCCAAAGTTCAAGCTGCATAAAACTAAAGTCATTATTATACTTTTTTAAATTATTTGCCATCAAATTTCTTCTGCGGTATATTCACAAAAATACTTTTTAGGTAGTAAAACAAAAACCAGCCTGTCATTATCTTAATTACTTACAATCACCCAGGTTCCAAAATCAATGGAAAAAAAACAGAAGGAAATATCTCAAAGTATATCTTCTCAAATAAAATGATCTCCTAACTCCCTTAGATAAACTTCAAAAGGGGAGATGTCTCGTAAATTTCCTTTTTCACATCTAAATTGCCTGAGATTGCATCTAATGATTGGCCCCATATTTGTTTCCATGGTTCAAAGTTAACATTATTTGGTAAAACGCCCCGTGTGAGGCATTCCTCCCGATTTACGAGCCCTTAAATTTTTACGCACTTCGGAGTTTTTAAGTGTTTATCTTTATGGTTTTTACAGTAATAGGATTTCTTAAGATTGGTGGTTCATCTTTCGACATTATAATATATATTTTTATCTCGTTTTAAATTAGATTCTCTTCAATATCATCCTTATGTAGTCTTCTGTCTCCTACGGTAACTTCAGGTAATCAAATAGGATGGGGATATCTAAAATTAGTGTTATCTGACCTCAACTCTATAAACCAATAATTTATCTGCGTCCTGGGTAGTCATCCCCGCTAACATCTTGTCTGACTTACGAGTAAGTATATGCGTTATAACTCCTGCGGTATAAGAAATTTTTGGGAATAAAATAAACAAAATTTTTTTTTATTGGACTTGTCAGTTTTGCGGACAGCTGATAATCTGTCAATAGCTTCTGCCCGCGGCTTCGTCCGCGTGAAATTTCTTGTGTCCCGACCCACCTCGCCGCCATATTATATGGTACAGACGCCAGCACATCAAGCTACTACAATGTGTCAAATTTCTTTAATAGATTTTCAACCTTATCGCTACAGCATAATGGTTCAAGGTTGATTGGGAAATTTTGACAATTTTGGGTAGCTTAATATGCTGGCGTCTGTACATTGCAATACCTGTGACATTCAACGAATATAGACAATATATATATGAAAAAGGCGCGAAGGTTACCATAGACTAATATTATAACAATTAGTATAGATTACGTTAGGAAACTGCTTATCGAGAGCAGTTGACATTTTTCTTATAAAACATTTAAAATTAAGAAGAAAAGATTAGATGGGAGATTTCATTAGCAGAATAGATTAGTGGTAATTCTCATTATTAACCCCTATCTTGCTTGTTTTGCATGAAAAACGTTTGAATAACTTACTTCTTATATTAACTATCTATGTTTGTATAAATTTTTACAGTTGCTAATCTACTAATTAAAAGGGTTTTCATGTTAAATAATTGCAAAGATTCAGTTATCCCAAAGAATTTTACAAGTTGATATGATTCCCAGTATTTCCTGTTATGTTTTATTTTATAACTAGTCTTCGTTCGCGTGGAAGTCGTAAGACACCACAATATACTAAAATAACAGACACGTTTTTCAAAAAAAATCCCTGTATACTACGTTTGTAGTTTTGTTATCAGCAGCCATAATATGAAAAGAGTCAAGACTTGTGACGCGGGAGCAAGCGACGTACAATTGTCCGTGTGAGAAGCAACTCATCGTGACTTGGACACAATTTCCCATTGCTTGTATGTAGGTATCTATTTATTAATTTTTGATTCTCAGTTATTTTGTTTTCACTTGCAAGATGAAGGAAAACATGAAGTGTATCGATCTTATTGAGAGATGACCAGTTAGCCATATACAAGAAGCACATTACAGATAATTTAATTCTAATTATTGACACAGCACACAATAGTATTTATTATTTTAATTTAAGCGTTAAAAAGCTTAAGATGTTGGTTTAAATATGATAAAAGTAAAAGTAAGTATTATAATCAGTGTTTGTACAGTGAGCAGGATTTTCAAACTCTCACAGTTTCAGATTTTTCTATATCACTCTGCAATCCCATCGCAAAAGTCTCTCTCGATAATATCATAATAATCTTTTAAGAAACTGCTATATCAAGTAAAAGATAATACAGTAGATACATAAACTTAAAAAAAAACAACAATATTAAACATCGAAACTTAATCGACTTCATTTAACACGCACGACACAAAAGCCACGGTATATTTCCATAAATGATTTTGCACCAATCAAACAAATGGGAACATGCATTACTGATTCGAGAGCACGTGATTAACATATCGATAAAATTTATCGAAACCTCCCCATCCCCATATGTGACAATGATTCGAATTAACCAATTCCCCGTTATGGTTGGGCTGCTGACAAATTGCCTTGTACGCAGCATGCAGTGTCGAATAGATTTTTGCGTTGTACCAAATTGAATTTCAGTATTTTTTGCTTGTAGAGAATTTATTTGTAATGGATATGGTGAAATAGATGGATTCATTTTTGGAGCTGTGAATAAAAAGTAAATTTAATGTTTTTTAGGTGCCCAATAAAGAACACTAAAAATATACCTGTATATTTTGACAAGGACCTAGTTATACTAGAAGACTTTTAGCCTTTGCACAAGCTCCATAGTCCGGGCGTCGTGAGAATGCGGTCCTGACAACTGTCAGTGCAATAAATCTATTAGCTAATAAAGATCAAATTTGCAAAACACGTATTCGTTTGTATGAAAAACTGACAGGTGTCAGAACGGCCGGACTGTGGTTAATCTTTAAGGCATTTGTTTCCTTAAGAAATTCTTAATCCTATTACAGCTACTATTTTTGGGCGATCGATAGTAGTGATAAATTCGGAAGTTGCTGTGGTTGGACCATTGTCTTCCCTCACGTATCCTCTCGAACTTTTACCCACACTTTTGGAGATGCCTTTTTTGTTACCACAACTTCACTACGTAAAAGTTTGGTAAAGAATGTTATACTATTCGTATTTCCTTCTAGTGCGGGTTGAATTTCAATTCTTTGCTTACAGACGAAGCGATTTCGATAACACTGAAGAGTTCAGGCATTGAAAATAATTTTTCTGCTGCAGTTTAGTCGCATTTGACTCAACTAATGATGACTCACGAGAATCTACCTTTGAATTATATTAACGTAGTCTCAGTTTCATTCTACCGTCTTGTGTGAATACTATAAGTAGTTAGTTAATTCCGCCCTGCAAACACGTTTATTTAATTTTTCGCAACGACCTTGAAGATAAACCTTGAAAAGAAACCCTTTGTCAAAAATCTTCATCAATTTCTCCTCATTTTTCTTCTTTTTTTTTCATTTTATTCTCTCTTCTTCTCTTCTACTTTTTCTTCTTCTTTCTTCTTCTTCTTCAATGTAGGGGTCGGCTTCCAGTCAAACCGGATGCAGCCGAATACTATTTTACATGAAGCGTCTACCTATTTGCACTCCACAACACATTTACTGGGTAAAATACCTATAAGTCACAATTTTGACTCAAAACAATTTAAAACAACCCTGAAAGGCAAACTGCAGTGACTGAAATATTTGTCCTGGTCCATTTGAAAAAAAAAAAATGAAATCCAAAAAAAGAATAAAAACCATTCACACAAGCGATTCCATTCCGATAACAATGGAATATGAAAGTCCCAAAAAAATGTACCAAAGCCTATCGGAAACGGGACGCGACATCTGCGCTGTTGGCTGAATTGTTACTAAATCTTCTAAGCAACCTGAAGTCCTGGTACACCAAATGTTTACGAATGCTCCATTATCCGATTGTGGCATTGCTGAAAGGAGGGATTATGAGTTTCACAGGCTATGTGAGATTCTTTGTCACCTCTCGTATAGAATAAACTTTGAGAATGGAACCAATTTTGACAATAGAGTTGTCGCTCACCATCATCGGCATTGTTCTTATAAACAATTTGGAATCTATAGGTGTCTTAAGCTTTAATGAAATCGTGTCGTATTATTTTTAAAGAGCATGCCTGCAACCTGCTTCCCAGGTTTTTCAGTGCAAATCTTGATTGCATAATGCATGCATAATCCGCATATAATGTTTCCACTGCTGTGTCGCAGGCCTCCTCTCTTTGAGAGGCAGTGTGGGCTGTAATACACGTGGCCCTAGCGCGGGTTGGTAGAAGTCACATGTCATCGAGTTTTTGGTTCCAGGACATGCCGGTTTCCTCACGATGTTTTCCTTCACCATTTTGAGAGCAGTCGTGATGAAATTATTTACACAAAATCCGAACCCACGACCTTACTACTTGTAATAATAGTAGGTTTTGGGTTCGGCCGATACCACAGTAATAAAACCTCATCACAACCACACCACCTCACCTCATTCATAGATATAAGGGTCCTTTCAATGAGGGAATCACCTAAACCTTCACGTCACTTCAATACAAAAACACAAACTTGAAACCCAAAAACATAATTTAAATCAGAAACAATGGAAGGGAGTTAGCACCTTAAAATGTGGGCACAGGTAGGGAGAGGAATTTGCATGTGTTAATCCCTAAAGCCCCTTTCAATTCAAGTTAACGACTCGGCTACAGTTTGATCGTCGGTATTAACGGGTCGGTTGGTGACATCGACGGGATGCCATTAAAGATTAAAATTGAATGTGTTAATAGAAATACGTGTTGGATTTAAAGTTTTGCGGGTTTGGTATTGATTGAATTTGGGATTTTTAGGTGACGCCATTTTTTTGTAGGATGATTCGTTTTGGAATTAAAGCCATAAATCAGTCTAATAGGACGAAGTAGGTTTAAAAGAACATATCAAAACGTGTATCAATATTATAGATAGAATACTGTTTATTACGTAAGTAATCACACTAATATTATAAAGGCGAAAGTTTGTGAGTGTGTGTTTATGTTTGTTACTTCTTCACGCTCAAATGGCTGGACCGATCTTCATAAAAATTTGTATGGAGGTAGCTGACACCCTGGATTAACATATAGGCTACTTTTTATCCCGATATTTTTACGGGATCGACACTTATGCGGGGGAAACCGCGGGGCACCGCTAGTTACAGATATAAAAGTATAAATTCTACGTAGGGTGACACAATTAGGCGGTCTTATCGCTGAAAGCGGTCTTTTAAAGGCAACCTTTGGGTAGATTTAAAAGCAGAACGAGGGAAAATACTGCAGGAAGTGTGTGGTGCTCTAATCAGCTCGTTTTGATACCACAGTTTACACCATGCATATAGCCAGAGGTGAGCCGAATTTAAAATATGCGTTTCTGACACGAATCTTTTTCGTTCCTTAATTTTTCTAAGGATTCTAAATCAAACAAAGTCTCAAAAACAAGTTATCAATTAGCTTTGCATAAACTCTTACCCCTCAACAGAATTAGTACAATCAGCCTCTCAAAATCCAGTTCAAAATATTGATCAGAGTTATAAACTTGCTTAAACTGTTCCACTAACTGAATCGCTTCAGGATTTTACGGGGAATTTAACGCGTGGGATTTTCTTTTTAAACTTTTTCCACTTTCCATATTAGGGTTACAATTCAGTTTTTGTCACCTCTGTTGAAATTACATTTTATAAAGGACCCTTTTTTTTTAAAGATGGGAAATCATCAGATGACCCCTCCCGCTCTGGGTGGAGCGGAAGGGAGTGTTAGATTCTTACTGACTAAAACCCACCCGTGTTCCTTCCTTAGCCCTTTATGTTCCGGGGTAACGGTAGCCTTTTCGGACAATACCGCTGCCCCAGCAGGCCTTAACAGGCCCCTTCATTGGCGCTGACATCTCTAAAGGACCCTTATTTTATTATAAAATTGGCTCTAGGTCATATTGGAGTTTTATTCCTGTTTCTATGGAGGATATGTTTGATAAGAATATCTTTACTGGTGAGAATATGCTTTTTAATATGTTTGTTTGATTGAGAGAGAGAGAGGAGGGCCAAGGAAAAGATGGGTGAATGTGCGAGGAATGTTATGATAAAGAAGCGAGTGAATAAAAGCGTGACAGTTGACAAAAGGAGAAAGGAATAAGAAAACATGTTGCACAGACCCTACGTAACCTGGGACAAAGGCAGAGGGATGATGAGTTTTATTTATAGGGCATTGACACTGATGAATGATCCAGGCGCACGGCCGCGCGGTCACGGCGGCGCGGGATCACGTCAACGCCGGCTGTCGCTGAAAACCAGCGCTGAGGCTCTGTCTCGTATAGGGTCATAGCATTATGCTGAGCGATAGCCGTTTTGCGTAAATGTGACGCATACTTTTTCCCAAATTGTTATTTTTGTTTTTCTGTTGTTTGTGTTTTTATTTTTATGCGTCATGTTTGCCGCAAATAAACGTATTTTCTTTCTTTCTTTCTTTTTCTTTCTAGGTGTGCATTGGATGCGGAAAGCAGTCGAAGTTGCGGTGCTTGGGGGAGGCCTATATCTTGCAGTGGACGTATTTCGTCTGAAATGATGATGATGATGACCTTGATGAAGAAAGGACCACTTACAGGTCCAACCAGGTTACGATTATAATCTACTTTCATCATCTGCCTAGCCTTTTAAAAACTATGTTGGTGTTGGTTTCCAGAATAACTGGATGCAGCTGAATAGCAGTATTTTTTTTGTAAAGAGTGTCCATGGAGTTTCTTGCCCGTTCTTCTCCATAGGTACCTATGCTTTGGAATCGGCAACTAGCTTCATATTTTCTGACTGACCGACTTCTTGACAATTCAAAAGTGCCTGTAAATGGTTTAATTGAAATAAATGCTTTGAGTTTGAGTTTTACATGGAGCGACTTCCTATCTAGCCATCACAACCAAGCTACTTACTGGTTACCACGATACCCCATGTTGAGACTGGTGAACAGATTTCCGAGCTTCTGACTACCCGTAACGACTGTCAAAGATTTACTCTTATTTTTAAAATATATCTATTAGTGACCCGTCCCTCTTTCACATGACTTTTACAACTTAACAAAACATCGAGTTCTCGTTAATGTAAGTTCAATATTAATGTATTATACAAACAAATCTTTCAAAATAAATGCTCTAAAATAATAGTCAAAACCGCATAAAAATCTCCTGCTGAACGCGTTGTTCTTCAGAGAGTCATGAAAAGTGACTTTAATTTATAAGATAAGATGATCATTCATTAAGGGAGACGGTAGATTTAGATTTTAAATATGTATACAGCATGTGTAGTCCCAGCACTGCAACTGCTAGGTGTATTACGGCCCTTTCCCTTTCATCGAGAGGAGGCCTGTTTCCCAGCAGTGGGGACATAGGCTTATTATGCTAATTCTATACAGCATGTATTGAACACACCTTAATGATGAACGCTGTGGATATAGATTACCTGAGCATTCAACATTTTCACAATTTTTTACGGACCACCGCCTGCCAATTTCTGCCTGTCAATCAATAGAAAACCGATTTCCATCACATCAACAACAAAAACAAAACAAAATCCTCAAAATGATAATTCCTTCCCAAAAATAATAAAGTCATCAAGGTATACAAATTAAAACAGCAAACCGGATTCAACCTACATACGTCCGAAACAAGCGTTAATCAATTACCAGATTTTATGTCGAAATTAAATAAAAATACCCATGCGAGTGTTCAGAACAGGGGTCGCGAATGCAAATGTCACCCCGACAGACTGAATAAGCAATGACGACGATCGATTATGGAAGAATGAATGACTTTAAAAAGAACATGCAGGCCGCTTTTGATTTGTTATCGAATTATCTTTATTGGCTATTCGATATGACAGCTGAAGTTTAATCAATTTTCGTTTTTGATTCACTTAAAGGTGACGTTTTGAATAGGGTCTTGTCTTTTGCATTACAAATAAATAATAATACCTACCAGCCTATTATTTTTATTGTCCAGAAAAAAACCGGCGTGGCCGACAAAGCTTGCAGAGTAGTCACATCAGTGCTACCATTAGCACTACAAAAATCACCTTTACTTCTGAGATTTAAGGCGCTGTCATTGCAAACTGTGATTGATTGGTTGACTGTAAAACCATGCAACGGTTCGTTAGGAGCATGTCAACTAGCACGCAGTCAGCGTAGCTCTATGTACTAAATGAAGCACTAAGCTGTGTGTCTACGACATAATTGCACCCTAATATCGTAACACTCTTAAGTGTGTTAGTAAATTGGGGTGCGATTAGGTCAATCACAATCCGAAAGATTTTGAAGGAAAATGCCGATCCATTGTTTCATAATGTTCATAAAACTTTTCTGCTCGGTAACGTAAACGACGCAATCAAAGTTGTTGAACTGTCACCATAAAAGACATTGCCATGGTCTACCTATCCTTTAACTTATTCCCTGAAAGTGCTCTCCATACATGACTAAGTCTTTATTCCTTTTACGTGAGCTAACTAATCCATATAGCCGCTTACATTACTCAACCGGACAGAAAAAGATAACAGAGAATTTAAAATGCACGGCGCTAATAATGTTCAAAGACCCACTCTCCATGAGAAAACAAACAAAGATATTATGGCAGGAAGGAATAAAAATACAGAAAATGAAATAAACGCCTGAATTTTATCCGGCATTCTTACTTTTTATTCTTATAACACTATGCAGCAACTTATTGCTCTGCACAAAATGGCAGGAGTTAAGCGATAAATTGCTTATTTTATTGGTCATCCAAGCATTTACATTTTTCATAAGAAAATAATTGTAAGAGTTTTCCATAACAAACAAACAAATTCAACGAAGCTTGAGCTTGCTGTAAGAGCTATTCTTGTAAAAAAAGATATTACTGTGGCGCATTGTCATAGAAAATTGTAAATAGGATTAATAATTCGGAATGATGTGATTTCATGCAATAAGCAAGAGAATTTCAGTTCTTAGAAAAAACCTGTCTTTCATTTGTTTCAGTTTCTCACATGTCTCAACAATAAATACTGCTTTAAGTATTTTTGATCATGATTATACTTACAGGGTGGCAAGAACATCCATGTGTAAACTGTAGGTAACTATGATTCAGCACATGATTCTAGAACCACTTTTTTTTTTTGGGGGGTGCGAAATCATCGAATGACCCCTTCCGCTCTGGGTGGAGCAGAAGAGAGTGTCAGTCTCTTACTGACTAAAACCCACCCGTGTTCCTTCCTTAGCCCTTTATGTTCCGGGCAGCGGTAACCTTTTCGGAGAATCCCGCTGACTCGGCACTCTAGACCCGCCTTTTTTTGTCAGGATGGGAAATCATCAAATGACCCCTCCCGCTCTGCAGATATTTTGGTCGGTTAGCAAAATAAAAATTCTGTTTCCACGGTAATAGATTGAACGACGATGTTCCGGGATGCCATATTGCTTTTCTGCATCTTATCAGGAGGATTTATATTTACCTACCACGGTTGTAGTGGTTACTTCTTAACATATGTAGGGTCCATTCAATAATTACCCTTGTTTCAAATTATGTTTTTATGAGTTGGTAATCAATCAAACTCAAACTCAAACTCAAAACATTTATTTCAATTAAACCATTTACAGGCACTTTTGAATTGTCAAAAAGTCGGTCAGTCAGAAAATATGAAGCTAGTTGCCCATTCCAAAGCGTAGGTACCTATGGAGAAGAACGGGCAAGAAACTCCATGGACACTCTTTTAAATTATAGTTGTACAAATATATTAGTTACATCAATAATGTGAATTTATAATTATATGTGAGAACGATGTACAAAAGATGTACGCGTTAAAAGTGTCCAGAGTACAACAAATGGCAAGAAAACAACAATTCAATATTAAATTAATTAAAAATATGCCGAGGCAGCTAAGTGATATGACCAGCCCCAACTGACGGCGCCCGTTCACGAACATGACGCATAGATCGGCACCATTCAGCTCAACCATTTTGAAGGGAGCTAAATGATCCAACACACACGCCACCGTCAGCGAGACATTTGTGTGAGCATGACATACTATCAGCCGCCAGGGCACATTCAAGTCAATGAAAGACACATTACCCGGTAAATGGTACATAGTGTATAGTATATACATAGAACTCACATCTGTGCTATGCAATTATACAATACAAAGGAAATTGAGTTTATACAATGCAAAGATAGTCTTACAATCTTCAGCAGCTCCAACAGAATCTTCAAGTGTTAATCAATTAGTTGTGGTTGTGGAGCAGGACCAGCCTTGAGCCAGGCATTTTTATCAGCGATGTAATCCCCTAACTTATAATATGCGTGACTGCATAGTGTGCGTTTTATACAAGACTTGAATTTCGTCTCATTCATTTCAAGAATGTGGGGAGGTATTTTATTATAACATTTTAAACAGTACCCCATAAAAGATGAGTCTACTTTAGCCAGTCTGAAACCTGGTTGAACTAATAGGTCCCTATTTCTAGTACTATAATTATGTCTTTCACCTCTTTTACCAAAAAGATGTAAGTTTTTTCTTACATACATGATATTTTCGTAGATATATTGACAAGGCACCGTCATGATGTTAATTTCCTTAAACAGTTCCCTTAGAGAATCGCGCCTGCGGAGAATATAAATGGCTCTGATAGCTCTTTTCTGCAGAATAAAAATAGAATCGATGTCTGCAGCCCGTCCCCAAAGTAAAATACCGTAAGACATGATACTATGAAAGTAACTAAAGTAGACTAGTCTCGCGGTATCTACATCAGTAAATTGACGGATTTTTCTGACAGCATAAGCTGCTGAACTTAACCGTCCTGCAAGAGATGTTAAATGAGGACCCCATTGTAGCCTTGAGTCGAGCGTGATCCCTAGGAAAACAGTTTCATCGACGAATTCTAGTTTCTCTTGATTCAATATTATCTCACAATCACTACTCTTACTCACTACTCTCACAATCACTAATCTTCTATCTATCTATATAAATAAAACAAAGTCGGGTTAGTTACACCACTTATAACTCAAAAACGGCTGGACCGATTTTTATGATCTTTGATTTGTTGGATTTGTGTCCGCCCCGAATAGCAGAATAACTATAAAAATATAGGGAAATGATACGAAAAAAAAAACTGAAGTTAATATATTTTCTCAAACATTTTGTAAGGAGCGGTTTTTTGATGACACCTCGAGAACGGATTGACTGACATCGATAATGATTCTGGGCGGTACGAAGTTCGCCCTGGTCAGCTAGTTTACTCGTATATAAACATGTTTTTAAGAGGCTCCAAATGGCCCATAATCTGACTATGCAACCAAAATTCCTACATCCACTACACCCAACAATGTACATAACCACAAAGCTGTAACACAGTAATAAACAATTAAATTTGATGGTGACATAATTTATTCAAGTCGAACCAGTAAATTGAGCATATAAATCGGTTTTAGTATCACAGCTGGCATGTTTGAGTTTTGACTGGAATAGCTATTAACATAACGGTGATAGAGTGTGATTATTTTTGGGGAAGAGAATTTGAATGTTGGGAAATGGATGTAAAACCTCAAAATTAATGCGCAAAGTGGAGTAAAAAGCCTTCTTCTTTATAACCTTGTTCAATGTTACTTGGGATCGGAGCAACACGTTTTTTCTCTTACACACTCACCTGTCAGCTGTCACTCTATCATTTATCATAATTAATCTATAATCTTTCCACTTTTGGGACACAGGCCTCCTCTCTGTGAGAGGTAGTGTATGTGAGGTGTGAGGTAAAGGTACACCACAGACTACCTACAGTAGTTGTCTGTCCTTCCCCTTTTTAAATCCATCCAAAGGTTGTCCTGAAAAGATCGCCCTTAGCGATAAGACCGCCCATTGTGTCACCCTTTGTACAGTTTCTATATTTATGTCTGTAATTTATATGGTGTACATAATAAAGTGTATTCTATTCTATTCTATTCTAGTGGGTCGTAAATCCATCACCCGGGCCCAGTGCGGGTTGGTAGATGTCACATGTCTTAATTTTTTTAGTTCTAGGACATGCCGGTTTCCTGACGATGTTTTATTTCACCGTTTTGAGAGCAGTGGTAATGAAATGAATTACACAAAGAAAAGCGCCTGTCTGGGTTTGAACCTACGACCTACAACTCGTACAGTACCCGGCGATAAATATTGCAAATCGACCTTTGGAAAGAGACAATCGGCTAATTTCGACTTCGTAGAGCGTTATCTCTGTCGCACGAAATACAAACAGTCCGGTATTTAATAGGAGCTGTTAAAACAATTATGATTTGCTTCTTTTGATAATTATTTTTATTCTTTGTATTAAATACAAAAAAAGGTAAAGGTCGATGTGCAATATTTATCGCCGGGTACTGTAAGTTGCCGTTTCCACATGTGAGTGAACTTAGCAGATCATTGTCCAGCAGATCAAAAATAAAAATGAGTTCTTTTCGCATGCAGCTGAGTTCTACAGTTCCTGATACTTTTTAGAAATAGTTCTGGCGTTTTTATCTGAAAAAAGTAATTGGCATAATGATCTGCCAACTTCCCGTAGCAGATCATTATACAGCAGATCAAAAAAAAATTGGACCATTACCAGGAACTGTAGAAATCAGCCGCATGCGACTAGAACCCAATTTTTTCCCGTCCCGTTTCGGTTCGTTTCCGCCCGTTCACGAACATGACGCATAGATCAGCACCATTCAACTCAACCATTTTGAAGGGAGCTAAATGATCCAACACAGACGCCACCGTCAGCGAGACATTTGAGTGAGCATGACATACTATCAGCTGCCAGGGCACATTCAAGTCAATTAAAGACATATTATTACCCGGTAAATGGTAGCTATAGGGTACATAGAACTCACATCTGAGCTATGCAATTATACAATACAAAGGAAATTGAGTTTATACAATGCAAAGATAGTCTTACAATCTTCAGCAGCTCCAACAGTATTTTCAAGTGTTAATCAATTAGTTTTAATTGTGGAGCAGGACCAGCATTGAGCCAGGAATTTTATCAGCGATGTAATCCCTAAATTTTAATATGCCTGACTGCATAGTGTGCGTTTTATACAAGACTTGAATTTTGTCTCATTCAGTTGAAGAATGTGGGCCTCCCCACATTCTTCAACTTTATGAGACAAAATTCAAGACAATATTTTATTATAACATTTTAAACAGCACCCCATAAAAGATGAATCTACTTTAGCCAGTCTGAAACCTGGTTGAACTAATAGGTCCCTATTTCTAGTACTATAATTATGTCTTTCACCTTTTTTTACTAAAAATATGTAATTTTTTTCTTACATTTTTTCATAGATAGACTAAAGTATATATTGCTCAGATCAAAATGCCACACCTGTGTCAAATCAAATCAATTTTATTCCTCCTTCGAATCCAATACACCTGGATACTATTCACAAACGAAACAAAATAAAAACTCTTCTAAATCTACATAGAACGACACTTTACACAGACACATGACAAATTGACGAATCGCACCAAAGCCAGCCACGACGCCATTTTTCGCCCCCGAACCGAAAACCCGGGATTTATTACCGAAGAAAGTATTTGAAAACTCGATTATTCATTTTCATTGTGTTTTATTAAAGGTGAACTAACAATAAAGCGGAACAGTAAACAAGACTTTAGGAAGGTCTATTTAGACGGGTCGATTTTCGCATTGCGAATAGTCTCTTACCAAATTGACTCACAAAGCCGCATGGCTACCCCATGTATGGTTAACTTACGAAAATCATAACCTTACTTAGAACTTTGTCTTATCGATATCCGTCTTAATACACACATACAAGTGGCAACGCCAAAAATGTGACGCCTTTACAAACGAGGTGAATGTCACATAATCTAAAAATGATCACGACTTCATAAGGTGTCGACTAAAACGATACCATAGTTAGTGGAACACATCACAAAACACACGTCTAAAGTGCATGCAATTTTACTTGCGACTAAGCATTTACACGTTCAATTTTAATCACTGCAGCTGCATGCGGCCTGTGGGTTCACGGCAAATGTCAAAACCTACTCTTAATAGTTTCGCCTTGCAGCGTGCAGTCGTGAGGCTGAAATCGACCCGTGTAAAAACCCCATCAGACACAAAGTCAGACACAAACTACTTTAAAAATTCACAACTTGGCTATGCGGCCTCCTTTCAAACACAGTCGAAACCTTTTATTCGCGTAGTTTTGGCCTCTAATTCACTCAATTCGGTGTACGCCAATGCAGACTGCTCCGAATCGTATGTTGGTTCGTGACCAGAATCCGTATAGACTTTTTCACCTGGGTAGAGCATTATTTTTCTTCTTTAATCAGTGTAATGTCTTGGGTCTCTGAGTTTTCCGGGGAACGAGAAATAACTGTCTGCAAATGGTAAGATTTTGAAGACCTTATAACATTACTGAATAAATTTATGTTACGTGGGTTTTTGCTTCTAAGATTTCTTAAGGCTTTATAAATAGATTTCAGGTCAATTACTTGTGTGTTTTTTTGCAAATAGTGCGCCACTTTTATATTATGCTTTGCTAAAAATATATCACTGATTTATTTAACTTTTTTTTTCGTTGCGGTAACCAGACCGACATAATTATTATGACATTTTTGTTGTAAGAATTTTTTCATGTAATTCAAATGAATTGGCTTGTAAGTAATTACAAATTGTGTCACTACTGTGACACAATTTGTAGTTACTTTGCTATATTGTTAATTAAAATTATAATATCTATTAAATTTCTAATTAAATATGATTTACATGCCCATGTGACGGTAGTGTGTGAGTGGTTAAGTAATGACAGCCGCACTGGTGGATCGATCATGTTAAGTTACGCTTGCCACGGTTGGTCCGTGGATGGGTGACCATATTTACATACCACAAGACCCGTCCTCCATGCCTCGGAAAGCACGTTAAGCTGTTGGTCCCAGCTGTCATTCTATGATCTTTGACAGTCGTTACGGGTCGTCAGAAGCCCGAAAGTCTGCAGTCTTACTAAGCGGTAAGGTGTTACCCAGTAACTGGGTTATGGAGGTCAGATAAGCAGTCGCTCCATGTAAAATACTGGTATTCAGCTGCATCCTGTTAGACTGGAACCCGACCCCAACTTAGTTGGGAAAAGGCTAGACAGATGATGATGATACCCATGTGACTTTATTAAAAAAAAAAACAACAACTATGTACAAACGCCAGCACATCAAGCTACTACAATCTGTCAAATTTCTTTAATATATTTTCAGCTTTATGGCTACAGCATAAGGTTCAAAGTTGATTGAGAAAATTTGACAGTTTCGGGTAGCTTGATGTGCTGGCGTCTGTACCAATTACCAACTTGAATTACACTAGATTTAGGGTTACGCTTATCAAGTCAGCAGCCTTATTGCGTAACACACTATCGATCACAGCGTCAGCGTCAGTGTCGGCGCCGGCGTCAGCGTCAGGTGGTGCACTTTGTGTTGCCATCTGGCATTATGCTGAGCTGAGGCCCTTTTGGCATTATTATTTTTAATCATTTTGAATTTGTTTTGTTTATTTTTAAGGTTTTTTTTTGCCAAATAAACACAATTTTCTTTCTTTCTTTCTTTGACAACCTGAATCATTTTGAAGGATATTGCAAATCCATTGCTTCATATGTTCGAAAAATTTGTCTGCTCAACCATGTAAATAACGCAATCAGTTGTTGAACTGTCAAAATGAAAGCCATTACCTACTGTAGCGGTATCTACAACGCCACAAGCAAACAACGCGTCATACTGACGTCACGCAAAATCCTGCATCGCGCAAGCAGAGTTTACCGCGCAACTAGCATAGATACAACGGCCCGACATGAATCAAGGGGCAGTTGCCCGCCATACACAACACCCGTCTGGTCGGAGGATCCTCCCTTTTCTATAGGGTATGAGTGAACTTTACAACCTGTTCCTCATACCTCTATACTACTACTGTTAGTGTGTTACGAAATTACCCTGCAGTTTATTCACTAAGTGTCCTAATTAAAATTGCAGACGTCCAAATTAATATCAATATCCCAGCATCAAACATCTGCAACTCAAATTCCACTTTGATCTCTCTCCCATTCACCACCAAACCCCATGAGTACTATACGTTTAACGTAATAAATCGATGGATAGCTTCAAGTTCTACCGTGACTGAATAGCGGGCAGGGAGCTCAGTAGTTTCCAACTCAATCATCATGGGACTATGATACTCAAGTGAATGTATGGAGGTATGTGGATCGGTTAAATTAGTAATTTGATTGATTATAGTGGAGTAAGGATGTGTTTGTTTTAAAGTCTGTATTGATTGAAGGTCCAGTCTGGAACAGGACAAATGAAGGACAGGTTAAGTCTTGTTTGTTATTGTTAGTTAACAGAGTTAAGTTGAAATTTTCGCTTTGATTCAATATTATAATACCAGCTTACTATTAACCTGTAAAATAAATTGTAAAGAAAATAAATACACTTTTGCTCTCAGTATTACTTTAATGACATTATTAGTTAGCTAACAACAATGGGTTGTATATGGACAAAGAAAAGATGACCAATGCATTGAAATCCTGCTCGCGACTTCGTCCGTGTGAAATTTCTTATTCACCCGACCCACCCCGTCGTATCGCATCGCCTGTCCGTGCTGTTACTTAGTTTTGGCCTATATAGTACCTATATAGCCTTTCTCAAGAATTGAGCTTTTAAATGCAAAACATTTTTGAAGTGAAAACTTCTTTAGCGGCGCTGTGTACTTTTTTTGGAATGGGTAAAAACTTCTAAACTCGCGTCAGGTCACGTGACCCTGATCGAAAATTCGTAAGACGTAAAACGTAAGACGTAAAACGTAAGACGCGCGTTGTTGAGGACAGCGCCATCTATGCACATCGGGAAGAACTACGAGGGCCTCGCGTACTAACTACGTAGTTCATCCAACAACGACGAGATGGCGCTGAACCACGGATATATAACTGACGACGAGCTCAAATACATTTTATGTACAAGGCCAATAGTATGTAAAAATGTAACTAATATCAATCGTACCATCTACGTCCTCTTCTAATACGCCTCTGCAAACATTATGGTAATCGAACAAAGGTAACATTGTGTAAAATTTCATACAGGCTCCTTATTAGTTTATCTAGTTACCACTTTAGAAATGATTAACGAAGCACTGCCGCGACCAACACCACGAACTGAAGTCTATCCTGTGTGCTTATTTGTAAATCTGAATAAATTCCTTTCACGAGAAGAATAAACCAGTCACTTTGGTCATCATACCTGATTTGCAAAAACCCTATAAAATAAGGAACACACCTTAACACGCGTGTTTTGTTTATAAGACGATTCACAAAATACACTCGTAATTGTTCAAGTTTTCACTTCTGTCGGCACTACCGGAGTGCCAGTGTTTTTTTTCAGATCCGACTAGTAGTTCTAGAGATTAGCGCGTTGAAACAACACAAACTCTGCCCAGTGCGGGCTGGTGGAGCAGGAGATTCGAAAAAACCGATTACAAGATTCGAATTATAAAAACTAACACTGGAATCAATACATAGTGCCATTAAAAAAAAAAACGTCGAGACGTTATCGTATCCTCTCACTACTCGTAAAAATAAAACAAGCATTTTATTTTAACAGCGTTCTAAATAATTTTATTATGATCAAGAAGCTCTTAGTCGTAAACTTCGCTTGGTACATTAGCATCATCGATAAAAAGTTACTCACTGTTATAAAACTTTATTTATTTGCATTTTTAAATTACTCCTCAATAAGGGTAGGCTATCAATCTTAACGAGTGATGAGATCAGGAGAGGCTGTGTTTTTCTTTAGGCTTTAAAGCCGAGTAATGTCCTTCCTCTCTCTTCCTGAAAACTTGGCCAAATCACTGATCAGTAAATATGCTGTCAAATATTTTATTTACTGTTGAGGATGGTTGCCAAAATTATATATCCTTTTGGAGTAGACCATGGGCGTGCCGAATAGGTAGGTATTAAAAACGATTTATTTTTTTTACTGAAAAATAGGGCAACTTGTACCTTCTCTCTTAGACCTTTTTGTACACACACGTTTTTCTTGCCGCGAAAAATTAACGCACGGTCGTCAGTGTTGTATGGATCACTATGGTGTATTGTGATCACTATGGTGTATCTGGTGTATTGTGTGTCTCTTAGTCTGTGCTAAATAGATGTATTTTCTTTCTTTCTTTATGAAAGTTTATTGACGGACACGTCATTTTTGTGCCTGGCAGCACATTTGATCAAAAATTGCTTTGAATTAAATTAATCGAGTCGGGGGCGTCGGCCACAGGGGCCTCGACCACTGGGGGCCTAAGACATGGACCCGTTTCAACTACGGCTTGGCTTATATTGTCACCGTGTGTAGGCACGGTTATCAGTTTTTTTTTTATTTATTATATCTCTTACACAAAACAAGTTATTTTTTTACAGTTTTTCACTCGCCAAACTTTACAGTTTGATGGCGAGTGTTTTATGAATCTCTATGGAAGTTTGTTGACAGACATGTTTTTTGTACGGCGCGGATTATTCGCCGTACCGTAAAGAAACAGTTCCACACTAAATGCCATGCTGCATTCATTGTTGGCATTTCATTTCATTATCGTACACACTATGTATATTTGAAACGAAATAATTCTACGGAAAAGAAACAATTTAAACAGCCTTAAAATTACTGAAACACTTATCTTCAATTTCCATAAATTACTTTATTCACAACGACGCAATATGTCGCCATTTTGTTTCGAAAGTATGTACTTTCGAAACAAAATGGCGACATATTGCGCCAGTAAATATAATTGAGAGCCGTACGGACAGGAAGAACAATAAGTTTAACCACTTATTTACTGAACGACCGCCTGCTGTAATTAATTCTCATGCCTACTTATATATTTAAATTGTTTTTCACGAACACTGAGCCAATTTCATCACCACAGTGTTATTTACAGTGCTTGAGGCGTGAAAACATGAAGCCTACAAAAAATATGTAGATAAGATCTATTTTCAAGTGTGTTAATGTTTTGTTAGCCATCACCACCAATTTTGAAACACGCCCGGCGGTTTCACCCGCGTTCATCCCGTGGGAATATCGGGATAAAAGTATCCTATATGTTAATCCAGGGTGTCAGCTACCTCCATACAAAATTTTATCAAAATTGGTCCAGCCGTTTGAGTGTGAAGAAGTAACAAACATATAAACACACACACACACTCACAAACTTTCGCCTTTATAATAAATATTAGTGTGATCTTTAAAAAGATATAAATAAAAATACGTAACGTAAACAATGTATGGAGTGTGTAAAATGATATAATTTATGGCTAGAGTAGGTTACTCTTTTCTAGCAATAAATTTCATCTTTCACAAACTTCTGAGATGACGGCTAATAGAGAAGTATGGAAGAAAAAACTTTTTACAAAAATAAACAACCGACTTCCAAAAAAGACACTACAAAATCAAAAATAACTTTAATAGGAAAATATTAGGGAAAAATAACTTTAATTTCGGAAGTCGGTGACTTCCGAAATTGAAGTTATTTTTCCCTTTGTAGTGTCTTTTTTGGAAGTCGGTTGTTTTTTATTTTTATTTATACTTTTATATTGTACTTATCCCACCACACAAATTCGTATAAAACTACTTGCTATGTAAAGATCAGTGACAGGAAGTCATTATAGCATCATCAATTTATATACTTAGTGGCAAAAATACGTATTATTGAAGCTAACTTAAAAACTACCCAAGCAAAGTTAATAAAATTTATATGGGACCACCACTGAGGTGAAAAAATTAAAAACAAAATGCTGTTCCCTACATTTATGTTCGCATAACTCGTCAAAATGTAGGGAACAGCTGATTTTTTATTGTGATTTCGTTTGGTCCCATAGTAAAAGTTGTTTATAATGATGAGTACAATGAGCCCTTCAGAGGATTAAAATTTCAACCTGTATAGGTAAGTTATATGAAACAGCAGATTTTTTTTTTATAACGGACTCCATATTTCAACGCTTCTAGATCATCGGTTCGGTTCTAGAATCATGTGCTGAATTCAAGGTAATGGTTTGCGCATCGATGTCCTTGCCACATACTTAAAATAATCATCTAAACAGGATGTTTAAGTTTTTATGGGCAAATCAGAAATTAAACTGAACGAAGGCAAAGCGCTATTCTTCTGATTCCGAATTGCGATTATCAGATACGGCAATCATGGCAAAATTTTCCTAACAACAGACTCTTTTCACAGAGCTTGACAATTAGGCTCATGTTGCGTACGGCACGCGTATCCTGTCTAAAAATAAAACAAAAGAAGTCTGAACATTTTTTTTTCTCATCGCACACAAAAATACCTATATTGGGAATCCCAGCCTGTTAGACAGTAATAAGAAAATAAAGGACACATCTGAAGATATAACCGTTATTTATTCTAGACAGACTCGTAAAGATTCTTTTTACCTAAAGTTAGTCTTCTAAACTCAGTGCATTAGGACTTTCTTCTTTACACCGTAGTCATAAAACACACCGTATGAAGATATATTTTTGAAGCAAAATTTATAAAGAATCATGTTTTCTAGACTTGGTTGTTTTCTTAGGATATTTTAGGCACCAGTGAGTTACGGTAAAGGAAAACTTTATAAGGAAACACGAAAGTTTGAAATCGCAAATACGCAGTGAGCAAAGTTTATCAATGCTCGTTGCTTGCTTCTCTATATGAGAGAGATTACAGGGTGACATTATTGTTATATGGCTAGATCGGAAAAGAACATAATTCCCAAGACTAAGGTGATGAACGTAGGTAGCATTTTGTATGTAGGTGCTATTCGCAAACTAAAAATAATATTTGTAAACTGTTCCACCGAATAGTACTTGAAAAGATTTTGTTTTGGTGCCGTGAGTGGAATAGTTTGAGTGCCGTTCGCTCAAGTGCGTTTGAAATCGGTGCTCTAAGTGGAATAACTTAAAAAAATTAACCTCCACGACTGGCAATATCAATTAATATCCCTGACTTTATACCAGACAAAGTTTGTCGTCTTTCGGATTGTGAGTGAGAGTGTGCTAGACGTGCTCAAATTTTGAGCACGTCTAGCACACTCTGGACAGTAAGCCTTGCATAAACTTACTAACTTAGCTAAACAGCTATAGCACAGCTCGTGCCAATCCGAAAGACGACAAACTTTGTCTGGTATAAAGTCAGGGATATTAATTGTTTATTATACTACCAACTTAACGTATCCGCATCTTCGATTTACAGCTATAATTCTTGGATAGTTGTATGAAATGGTTATAACGCGGAAAATTGACGTAGTGTCTCAATTTGATAACCAAATAATTTCCCTGACTTTACCAGCGCTGGATGTCAGCTGCGTTATCAACCTGACTGGCTATAATGATGATGATGATGAAGAAGTGCACTCAAGAATAATGTTACAATACGGTGTGACTAACATTAACCACGATTAAATAATAAAAGATGCGTTACTCACATATCTATACATAAATACACAAAATTTTATAGAATTCTCAGTACACAGCGACCGTCTAGAGGTCGTTATGTTTTATATAAGTATAATTAAGTTGTCTAATCAGTAATCACTGTCAACACTCTTGTATATTTTATTAAGTAAATTGTATGAGAGTGTTAAAGTTGAAACTCGATTTGTTATACATAGGTATTTAATATGAAGTGTTTCGAGTTAGTTTAAGAGTAATTTTGTTGATTTTTGGGAATTGGATTTGATATAGTTTAGATTTCATCGCCGTTTTTAATTATTTGCCATGTAACCCCAGTATTATTTAATTTGTCGTGGCTCTTAAGATTTTCTTGATAATTGAGTCTGCCACCAACTAAAGGTACGAGTACAAGTCACACGTATCAAATCGGAAAGGGATCGGCACCGTATCAACTAACGCACACTAATCGGAATCGTAACGTAATCGCCTCGCCTCGGTACAAGCTCCCTTTATAATGAAAATTGATAGAGTTTCAGCTTCGAAATGAAACATATTATCCTACGGTACTCAACAGTCGTGTACCTTTCTATCAAAATACAAAAAGCTTTATTGAAAAAGAAAAGGTGATGGCAGCCTGTAATTTTACATAAACACAGTTAACTTTGTACGTCACAATTATTTTTGGTTTGTCCGTTGAGCCTCAAACTAAGAAGGGCTTATATCTTCGGGGTCAGAAATCGAATGAGCAGAAAGAAATGTCGTTTCACAAGGCAAGTTTAGTAAAGCGTGTAATATGTTGTGAGTGTGTTTGTGTGAGAGTATGTGAGCGTCAAAGTGTGAGAGAGGCTTTTTTTTTCAATCTGCTGAAGTTTTTTTTGTAATCGAGTCAGTATTTCCAAAGATTTCCTCGTGGACTAAGTAACCTCAGCCGCACAGGTCGATCAGTCACGTTAAGCTTCGTTTGCCGCGGTCGGTCCGTGGATGGATGGTGGATCTTTACATACCGAGACCCTTAGTGCTACGGAAAGCACGTTAAGCCGTGGTCCCGGCTGTCATTCGCGGATCTTTAAGAATCTTGAAGTCTGACAGCCTTTTTTTTTTGGGTGGAAAATTATCAAATAACTTCTCCCGCTCTGTGCGGAGCGGGAGGGCGTGTCAGACTTTTACTGACTGAAACCCACCCGTGTTCCTTCAGTTGCCTGTGTCAGGGGCCACGGTATCTCTTTCAAACAACCCGCGACCCTGGCAGCTAACACCAGCCTTACAAAGGATTTATCTTCTTCTCTTCGTTTAATGGCTTAAAAGGATTTATCGTATTACCCTGTAGGTAACTGGGCTGTAGAGGTCAGATAGGCAGTCGCTCCATGTAAAATAATGGTATTCAGATGCATACGGTTAGATTGGAAGCCGACTCCAAGATAGTTGCGAAAAGGCTAGGCAGGTGATGTTTTCCAGAGATTACAAATATTACATACATTTAATTTACAATAAACAAACAATTTAACCTAACATTAGGTATAACTTTAGATTATGATAATATTACCAGGTGGAAAGATTTGAGCTAGTAAATTATTCATGAGCAGTTTAAGAAAATCGTCGTCATTCAGACCGATCTAAAAACTGAACTTAATGCTCTCTAAAAACGTTATTCACGTATGTAAGAACCTAATAATATATCACCGTTATCTAAGCTGTCACCGCCAGCCAGATTTCAATTTATCTGAATACAAAATAACCTTTTTGGTATCTGTCAATGTTATAAGTGCTACTCAAATATTCAGAAAATTCTAGACAATGTTTAATGTTTTAATTTCGTCGAATATTTTATGTTGTTTGAAATTCTTCAATTTTTTTTTTGGCCTTTTTCTTATTACTATTTGATGATTGTCTGGATATTAAAGAGTTTGTTCTTGGATAACTTAAGTTGTTTAACGCAATGAGGGGTTCAGACTAATCCTTATCTAGATATACATTTTATAAATTGGAGTCGCTTTTCATGGCTGTCTGCGACCGTGTGACCGTCTTGTTCTTTTAAACTTCACAAGTGTTTGTTGCGGTTTTCAACATCATATCTCGGTCGATTTGCTATAAACAAAGACAAATCGTTTTGCTTACCAATGGTAGCATTTTTTTGTTGTCAAACTGCGGGGTAATTGCGTAAAGCCTCCTGCAAACAGGCGCGACGCGCGACGCGAATCGCGCGCGACTCATAGGCACCGCTCGTTGCGCGACTTGCGGTCCCTTTGTGTCGCGTGCGATTTTCTCGTGTGTCGCGCCTGTTTAAAGGAGCCTTAACACACTTTCAGTAGCAATCGGTTTAATTTTGACAGTTCAACAACATTCATTGCGCTATTTACGTTGTTGAGCAGACACGTTTTTCGAACATATGAAGCAATGAATTACCAATACCCTTCATAATGATTCAGATTGAGACTGACAGTGTGTTACGAAATTAGGGTGAAGAGCATACAAATAGATTCGTAAGCTAGAAAGAAAGAAAGAAAATTGTGTAAATTTGGCAAAAAAAATCAAACAAAACAAATTCAAAATGATTAAAAATAATAATGCCAAAAGGGCCTCAGCTCAAGCATAATGCCAGATGGCAACACAAAGTGCACCACCTGACGCTGATTTTCAGCTGCTGCCCACGAGTGCCATACGCACGAGCACGAGCACAAGCACGAGCACGAGCACGAGCTAATTTTACCTGTGATAGCTACTTCCATATGGGAGGGTCTACGATGAGAAGCTTTGATGAAGATGAGGTCTTTGCTTTATTAATGTCAAACCTGGGTCAAATAAACTTATTTTCTTTCATCGTGAGAAAACCGGCATGTCCTAGAACGATATATTCAAAGACATGTGACATCTACGGACCCGCACTGGGCCCGCGTAGTGGATTATGGCCCACTCCCTCTCACAAAGAGGAGGCCTGTGTCCCAGCAGTGGGAAAATTATAGACCAATTATGCTAATGTTTCTATATGTGTCTCTCTACAGTCTCCTTCAATATCAATGAAGCCAGCTCACAGCCATCTAACAGTTTCATCTAATATGGCGTTATTAGAGCATAAGCTGCTATTTTCGTGTTCTGTGAATTTCCCCTAACAATTCTGTTTGTAAATGAAGGAGCGGGAATGTAGTTACAGTCACTCAATTCTCTTGCATCAGTGCACCAAATAGATAGATACTAGTACAGAAGGTCGGCTCCATACAACGAGAGGAAACGCACGCACACATAGACACGCTTCACGTACAGCGAGTGAAAGCACACATGCAACTAGCATACATTTGAGAACGCTGTACAAATATTCAATCATTGCACAATAAAACGTGCTTTACTGACCATTTTTTATATACTGCGTCGTAAAATCAAACTCAAAGCATTCATTTCAATTAAAGGCTCCTTCAAACAGGTGCGACGCGACACGCGACACAAAGGCACCGCAAGTCGCGCAACGATCAGTGCCTTTGTGTCGCGTGCGATTATATCGCGTGTCACGCCTGTTTATAGGAGGCTTAAACCATTTACAGGCACTTTCGAATGGTCAAGAATTCGGTCAATCAGAAAATATGAAGCTAGTTGCCCATTCCAAAGCGTACCTATGGAGAAGAACGGGCGTATCTATAGAGCGTACCTATGGAGGAACGTAGTAGTACCAATGGAGAAGAACGGGCAAGAAACTCCATGGACACTCTTTTAAATTATATTTTTACAAAAATATTAGTTACTTCAGTAATGCTCAGACCAAATAAAAATGTTGAATTTATAACTATATATGAGAACGATGTAAAAAAAGACGAACGCGTTAAAAGCGTCCAGAGTACAGCAAATAGTATCAAAACAACAATCCAAAAAATTAAAAAGAAGCCGAGGCAGCTAAGTGATGACCAGCCCCAACAGACGGCGCCTGTTCACGAACATGACGCATAGATCAGCACCATTCAGCTCAATCATTTTGAAGAGAGCTAAATGATCCAACACACACGCCACCGTCAGCGAGACATTTGTGTGAGAGCATGACATACCTACTATCAGCCGCCAGGGCACATTTGAGTCAATGAAAGACATTACCCGGTAAATGGTAGATCTATAGTACATGGAACTCACATCTGTGCTATGCAATTATACAAAGGATATTGAGTTTCTGCAATGCAAAGATAGTCCTGAATTGAGTTTATCAAAACCGCAGAAAGACATTTAGAAATCATCTTTACGTGTCGTGATCAAATAAAAAATGTGACACTGTCAAACTCTGACAATCAAATTGATAATCATTTATTATCATAATATGGCCAGGTCATTAAAAAGGTTTCAGGTTGATGTCAACTCGACATTAGTCAAAGGTGCTATTTTGATCTTTGTTCTCAATTATTTAAATAAAGTATTCTATTCAATAGTCCGCTCAGTGTCGTAGCTTCAAATGGTATTATGTGTCCTGACTTGATAAAGGAAATAATTTGAAAACTGAATAAAATATAAAAAGACTTGACAGTTACAGGTGTCGCATTATGACGGTTTAATGCCATCTTGATTCAAGTGTAAAACAGAGACAGAGCTACACATGACCGAAAGCACCATCCTTTTTTCGCACTGGAATCATGATGGCATTACTTCAGCCTCTGTAAGCGAATTTGCGACTAGTATTCGTTTGAGATCTCTACGCTCTACAACTACGTCTATGTGTCCGTGTGTCCTGTTTTCGCTCGTCATATGAAGCCAACCTTCTGAACCTATTTATTTTTGGTTAAAGTTACTCAATTCTCTCTTCGTACATAGGGCAATCGCCGAAGCGTGGTCAGACTTGCGGTTCGGTGTTCAGTACAAGAACGTCATCAAATATAGAATTGTTGCAATTTCGAAATTCGAACAGTGTGCATTTGTGTTTAAATTGCAAATTATTGTCATTGATAGCTTGTGTTGGTGAATTTGAGTATGGAATTTCTAACTTCGTTTGATAATTAGTGACTCGGAATTCAAAAGCAAGGTAATATTGGTTCTATAATGCAGAGTGGAGACACAGTATAATGATATGTATACTGTGGTGGAGAGGTGGGAGCAGGGGTGGCCCAGTGGTATCAGGCCCGACTTACGAGTTGTAGGTCGTGAGTTCGAACCCAGACGCAGAGGTCGATCGAGCAGGTTAAGCTACGCTTGCTGCGGTTGTTCTGCGGATGGGTGACCATCTTTCCATACCGAGACGCCTCCGTGTCTCGGAAAGCACGTTAAGTCGTTGGTCCTGGCTGTCAATCCTGGATCTCTGACAGTCGTTACGGGTCGTCAAAAACGTGTGGTCGGGGAACCCCTGGCAGAAACGAAGTTCAAAATGAAAATCCAATATGGCGGCTGCAAAAACTTCAAAATGACGGAAATATGTACATTTTTGCAGCCTTCATCTTAGATTTTCATTTTGACCTTACTATTGGCTTCAGCGCCTTCAAAAACCTTGTAAAATATTGACTTCAGCTCGAAAACCATGAAAACTATCTCTCTTTCTATCTCTCTGTCTCTTTCTTTTACAATAATAAAAAGTCTCATGGAGGAACGCTTTTTCGTTAAGTTAGGATTTCTACCAGTTTATTCCTACCGCAAGCTCCGTTAAGTTAAAGACATCGTTCCAAAAAAGTTTGTTGTCAAGAACACAAATTCTGGAGACAACAAAATAAAGGCATCTCAACCTGTAAAATATAATACAACACAGCATACAAAAGTCTTCCACATTCAAATAATTCGAATTCCCTTATTTCACATTAAACTCCTTTAATTTGAATTCCCTTCAAAAGCATACGTCCCATCAAGCACCTACCATTGACATTTGCAAGGCCAATGCTTTAATAAAATTCGTACGAATAATTTCCTTTAAGGCGCTTCTAAATTGGTGTTTTTTTACTGAAATGTGTGGCTTGTGGTGACTTTTTATATCAACATTACGGAAACTTTTTTGTTGCTGACTATTATTACTTGATACAAGGTAGCGGAATTTCCTGGTGGCGGAATGACGGGACAGGCTTTCACGCCCTACCGCCAGCCTCTTCACCATCGAGGCGGTCCGGCCGGTACTCGAGCGCTGGCTCGGGAGGAGGCACGGTTCCCTGTCGTTTCGGGTGATGCAGTTGCTCTCCGGGCATGGTTGCTTCGAAAAGTACCTGTGTCGCATAAACAGGGAGCCGGACACCCGGTGTCACCACTGCGTCGACTGCCGGGAGGACACGGCGTGGCATACGCTGGCAGAGTGTGCCGCTTGGGAGGAGCCGCGCCGTGCCTTCATCTCAGAAGTAGGCAGTGATCTGTCGCTGCCAGCCGTGGTCGAGTCGATGGTCGGCAGCGAAGAGTCCTGGGACGCGGTGGTTTCCTTCTGCGAGACGACCGTTTCGCAGAAGGAGGCTGCGGAAAGGGAGAGGGAGATCTCGTCTACTCACCCGGTCCGTAACGCGAGGAGGTGGCGTGTTCCACGCGCGCCCGTCTTAGACGTCGCGGGGGAGTCAAACACCCCCCCCCCTTGACCCGACGATGCCCGCGGTGGCGGGCCGGCATCAGTCGAGGGTTCCGGAAGGACCGTACGTTCCCGCGACCCCCAGCGTAGGTGTGAGATGGAACACCGGGGTGGTTTAATCAGTTAGAGCTTGACAGACCCGTGAGGATTTTCCACCCCGGAAACAAACAAAAAATAAGTGTAGCGGGGACATCAATGCGAAATGTAATCATGAATTCAGCACATGATTCTAGACTCCCTAGGGTAGAAATTTTCCAAAAGTTAACAAAAAAAACCGCCTTTACATAGAAAAGTGCAATGCCTTATATTTATATAAGTATTGAAGTGGCACTATTGCTTCTCACCGACGTTGTAAAATAAACGCTTGTGCATAATTTCATGATTTAAACCCCGCGGCTTAGGCTGTGCGATGTCTGTCAGAGAATTAATAAATTAAAGATAAATTAATAAGTACAAGATGATACAACAACATAAATGTCGGCAATATTTAAATACTCGATAGCGGAGCAATGGCCGGGTAACATTTAATATTGCCTCAAATAGGTTCTAAACTTAGCCATACTCAAAATATTGCTGAATGTTGCCAGCAACTTATTGCAGCCGAAAAAAAGATGGCCCGTGTAGACGCGCCTTTAGCAACTCGTTAGGCGTACGACTGATGTGAACAAAATTGATGTTGATACAGGTCCCGATTGACACGTAATTCGGAATGAGCCTACTTTACATAAGTATACTCTTACATTGAATTTGCGACAATTAATTTCAGTGAAGGGTTTCTGTAGTGTTTGACATTGAGCTGTATGTCACCTTGGTATGTTGTAAGGGTGGTGTGTGCTGAATCTTGAAAGGTGTGTTTTTCTTGAAGTGAAGACATTATTTGCCCTATTGAGACTTTTTGGATACACCTTTAAAATCGTTTGATAATAAATTGTAGTCTCATTATTATTTGGAGTTGAAATGTTTGTATTGAATTTGAGAAAATAAATTGCATGTTTGATTGGCAAAAGGTAATAAGAGTTAAAAAAAAATTTCAGAGACGTTTATATTAGGTACTAGTTCAATAACGTGTAACATAAATTGAAACACACTCATTACAAAACAGAAACTCGAAACAAAAAACAGCGACAAATGCGTCCATGATTTCCCGAAACCCTCTAAAGATAGAGAGCACCAGAAAAGTCCAAAACTGCCACCGTATTCGCGAAACTCAAGTATTTGATTACGAAAGGATTACTAAACAGGAAAATGATGAAGTTACAGGACAAAATAAATACTCACAGAAGGTTCTATACAATGAGCAAAACTGGCGAATACACACGTAGACGCGCATGCGCACTCGCGACTGGCATTTGTACGAAATCGCCGAATGCACGCGTCTGTTTATTAATTTATATATACTTTATTGTATACTACAGAGAGAGAGAGATCTTGTGGCTAAAGTTATAAGAGCCGCATGGTTGATCGATCAGGTTAAGCTACTCTTGCCGCAGTTGATCTGTAGACGGGTGACCATCTTTACATACCAAGACAGTTATAGCGTTGGTCGCCGGACTTCCGGCTGTCATTCATGGATTTTTGACAGTCGTTACGTTACGGTCGTCAGAAGCCCGAAATTCTGACAACCAGTCTTACCAAGGGGTTTCGTATTACCCAGTAGTTACTGGGTAACTGCGACTGCCTTTCTGACCTCCACAATCCAGTTGGATTGTGGAGGTCAGAAAGGCAGTCGCTCTACGTAAAATACTGGTACTCAACTGCATCTGGTTAGACTGGAAGCCGACCCCAACATAGTTGGGAAAAAACTAGGCAGATGATGACTTTATTGCATATCATAAAATACATAAGAAAAAAAAAACTAGATTTAACAATACAAAACATACAAATGGCGGCCTTATTGCTTTTTGCGATCTCTTCCAGGCAACCTTAGAATGGACTGTGGTTACGTCAAAGACTATACTATAACCATATTCTCTTTGGGTTGCGTTAATATAAAGGTGGGGTTGTCATTTGTGCAGAATAATGAGTATATAGATAAAATACACTATAATAGATACATAAATACATACATACGAAATATACAGGTTCAAATTACATTAGCTAGTATAACTCGACAGACGTGATAAGTATCGATATATAACACACGGTAAAACAAAAAAAAAAAACTGGTTCTCTCAACTCATACTTAAGAGGCTTACAGGACCTAAACGAACGGAAGTTTTAGAAACAATAAAAATATATGATCGACTACAATCAACAATATCAGAAAAATATATGATATGCTTCAGGATATATGCTAGTCAGATAGTGTGTTGAAAACATTATACAACTAATTTGGTATGATAGAAAAAAATCATGAAGATACCTCTAAAAACTTTCTTTTTACAATAAAAACCTTACTAATATACATACAATCATTTTGTTTTTTTTTTGTCAGATTATTCTAAAACCAACATACTAAAATACTAGTGTTTTAATTTTTTAGTCCAAACAATAGATTTTTTGTAATTAAATAATTAATTCCATCATATTTTGCAATAAATTACCAGCGTTGTATCATCGCACTTCTCTTTCTTTTCTATGCAGTCCGACAGTGACCGCGCTTTAGGTCATGTAAGCCCCTTAATTAACTAAACTACCATCGGTCGCTGACCCCCAAAACATATCATGAAATATATATTTTTAATAAATATTTATTTGTTTTGTTATGTTCAGATACCGTTACTCATCAAGTCTGCGGAGTTTCGCTACATAATTTAATTTGACCTGTATAAGCAACGAATAGTACATTACTTCAGAGGGAAGAAAGTGACAGTTCCATACCGAGATTATGGCATTTGCGCCACGAGCTTGCGAGGGGCGCAAACCATTTGAGGTATGGAACTGTACTTTATCCTGAGGGATGTATAGTGCTTTTTATTACACCTACGAGGAAAATTATGGACATAAATGCATAGAAATGTTTATATTTAGTTAAAAGTACAATTATTAAAAGTGCAGCTATTATAAGATGTTACATTTTGTCCGACAAAAATAATTTCGTTTTTAATTTTCTGTATGCACCAAGGAGGTTGGTAACTGGTAAAAAAAACTGTATGTGGCCAGTAACAATTTACTTGAAATTTAATTAGTAGACAGTTAAAGTCTCTTGGCAGTATGACTGCTGACAAATTAAAAAAAAAAGAAAGACCGGGTATGTAATGGAATTTCATACATACTTCCCACCCTTGGGTCGGAAGGATTTTCATACAAACTTCCATACCTTGGGATGAAAGGATTTGAAGTGCGGGATAAAGGCGTTTCTTCCCTCTAATTGGTATAATTAGTATGTATTTTCAGAGCAGGTGTGATAAAAAATAAATTATAGCTACAGATTATTACAGCTACGTATACTTCTAGGGGGGCGTTCAAGTATTACGTAACGCAATTTTTGAAGATTTTTTGACCCTCCCTCCCCCCATGTAACGCGCCGTAACGTTTTTCTGTACCCCCCCCCCCTCACCCTCCCTAAAGATTACGTAACACCCAAGTGACCATTTTTACCTAAAAGTCACGATTTAGTTGCGCAAAGTATCTACCGGAAAGTCGCTAAAATACCGTTATTATTGTTTTAATCGCGTTTACGGTAATAATAAATGAAATAAGAGATTTCTAAATCAGAATGTATGAGTATATTGTTTATTTTACTTGACTTTAATTCCCTAGTTTTTTATTTAAATAAATAAAACAATGTTACATAACGCGTTGTTCGAACCCCCCTCCCGCCCTTGTAACGCATCGTAACGTTTTACAAGACCCCCCTCCCCCCAAATTGCGTTACGTAATACTTGAACGCCCCCTAGCTTTGTATACTTACCTGCATTCTAGCAAATAAATAATTTGATGTGATTTGATTTGATTACGAGAATAAGCGCGTCCTATGGGTGCTCACGCGTTTGTATGAAGCCAGCCTTCTGTACCGGTTTATTGTGTGGTCCGAACAGACTGACACAAAACAAGATAAAGTTTCAATTATATAAATTGGAGGGTTTAAACTTCAAAGTGATGCCGGCGGGTGCTCTTTATAGGGTTAAGATGTTGACTACCAATTTATTAGGAGATATTAAGATATTATTCTTTCTATTTTAATTTGGTGAAAATTGTGGAAGGCCTTTAGAATTAAAAGTGCTTTTATTTATTAGAAGTGCTATACAAAGAAATGTTTTTGTTTATTGTCGGTATGAGAGTATAGTGCTATACATGGTGACGGGACATCGACGCGCAAACTGTTACTATGATTTTCGAGTATTCTATTCTATTCGCGAATGATTATTATATAAGAGTAGGGAAGACTAAAGAAACGATGGATGAACTGTGTGTTAAATTATACACCGTTACATTTTGATCGTTTTGATCCTTATAAGGGGTCATTGTACTCATCATTACGAACAACTTTTATGAGACCAACCCAGAAATCGTGAAAAAAAAAATCAGCTGATCGTCGAGACGTGTTCTTGAGTGGAGACCGTGATTCGGCAAACGTAGGGTAGGACGTCTTCAGGCTATGTGCAACGACGTTTCTTCGCAGGTTGGCTGGTAGCAGCTGGAAGAGAGTTGCCAAGAATCGAGCTGAATGGCGTGCAATTGCAGAGGTCTTTGTTCAGCAGTGGACTTCTGTAGGCTGATAATTATGAGTACAATGTCCAATTTATTTTAATCAAAATTTACACTTCTGAAGAAAAATAATACAACACATTATGTAACTAACCCGTGAAGAGCTAGTAAAGGCGTCTTACAAAAACTCCTTCAAATATTTCAGCAAGAATATTAATGAAAATAAACCATGTTTTTAAACTACGAGTAGTTTCTTCTCTTATCTTAAGAGAATCTTCGTGAAAGTGTTTTATCACTGCCTCGGTCATTTATCCGCAGAAATGTGCTGTTGAACACTGAGGTTTACTTTCATTAAGAAGCTTTACAGACGTAAAAAATGACGGCTTGAAGGTTCGATGACCTAAACCGCCTAGTTTCAGCACCTTATTTTTATTGCGTAACACACTTTCTTTCACAATCAGAAGGCAACGCAAAGAATGTTGTTGAAATGTCAAAATGAAAGACTTTGCAATTGACACTTAAGAGGGGCAATTTTCGAAATTTTAAGAGCGTTCAAAGTCTGATCTCAGTCTCAATCAGTCAAAAATACCTCTAATTTCCCTATATTTTGACAAGTTTTTGACATAAGTTTGTCGCTGAGATGAGATCGCGACTAGATTTTGAATGTTTTAAATTACGAGAATTGGCCTTAGTGTGTTACGCCATTACAATTTTTTTTTAATTTACCATATTGTTGTAATTAAATTTCTCTACGTGAATTTAGACAATTCAGCAGAGGAAACTTTTAATTAATCAATTAACTCAGCATAATTATCGCCGTCCACTGCTGGTCATAGGCCTCTCCCAGGCTGCGCCACAAACCCTGTCCTCCACCTTCCGCATCCAGTCTGTCCCAGCCACTTTCCTAACATCGTCGGTCCATCTAGGTGGGGGGCGTCCCACACTACGCTTGCCGAAAAGCGGTCTTGGCTCCAAGACTCGTCTGCTCCTCCGGCCATCGACAAACATGATCAGCCCTGTGCCGCTTTACTTTGCTTACTCTGCAAGCTATGTCGGTAACTTCGGTTCTTTTCCGCATAATTTCATAAATAAAAAGGCTAAATCGAAATGAAATTTTTAAATTACTGCCGTTTAGTATACCTATTATTCATTGAAAATTTTGAGAACGTGTAAAAGAATCGCTTTTTAAACCATAACATCATTTTTAAAAGCGGTTCCATTAAATTTAATGATTTAAAAATGATGGTATGTTACATATTTTTGAAACGATAATTATTAAATTATGAAAGAGTATAGTTACGAGCATAATAAATAATACCTTAAAATTACGCCAAACTCGAGAGTTTTTTCTCTTGAAATAAAATTTGAAACTTTGTTTTAAGTTCTATTTAATAATATGGTTTTAATAGTCCTATAATCTTAACACCATAAAATATCTATGAAAACTTTAGGAGAAAATCAATTTTTTGGGCAAAAAGTAAGGTATTTATGGACTGTTATTTTATTTTATTTTCGAAACTATAATCCTACTAATATTATTAACGCGAAGGCTTGTGAGGATTGACGGATGGATGGGTGTTTGTTACTCTTTCTCGCAAAAACTACTGAGCGGATTTTGCTGAAACAGTAATATACATTATATACATCAGAACAACACATACGATACTTTTTATCCCGATATTTCCACGGGATCGACAACTATCTTTACATATCTCTTGCTCTGTAAGTACACCCTTACACCCCTGAATGCCGGGGTGTATGACTATCATTACAGCATAGGTTTTGGAATTTGAAAAAAGAACTGTCATACTCATACTGCACGAAGAATATTTTTAAAAAGTTAATTTTTTTTTTCTCGGTATCGATTAATTACTCGAATCGGAATCTAGACAATTTATTTTATAAAGATTTTATTTTAAATATGGAACTATTTGTTTCCACATCGTATGTTAGATGGAATCGATTTAAAAATCAAACTGGCCAGCAAGATTTGACGCGCTTGCGTGCGTGAAAAAAAAAAGGCAGTCTACTAGTAGGCGCGAAAGCATCGCGAAAATAATTAATTTTCTTGTTTGAATTCTTTTTCAAAAGTTTTAAACATGTCTAGTGACGAAGACATAGATCTAACGCCCGATTTTATTAAAGAAAGGGCAAAAACAGTTGTCGAAAATATATTACCGCCGAACTCGAAAGAAAGATATGTAAAGGCATACGACGAATTTATGAAATGGCGGTCAGAAAAAAAAGTGAAATCTCTTTCTGAAAGTGTTTTTATATCATATTTTGATGAATTATCTAAGAGGCTACAACCTTCCAGTTTATGGTGCTTTTATTCCATGCTAAAATCTACAATGATGACAAAACATGACGTGAATTTGAAAGATTTTTCTAAACTTACTGCTTTCTTGAAAAGGCAGTCTGACGGCTTTAAAAGCAAGAAATCGAAGGTATTTACTGCAGAAGAAGTACAGAAATTCTTAAATGAAGCTCCGGATGAAATTTATTTAGCAATAAAGGTACCTATGTATTTACTTGCCCTTTTTAATAAGTTACCAAAATATTTCACAAAAATACTATGCGAATTTGGTGCCTTTAATACAACTTATGTCTTTTTTACAGGTTGTTCTAATTTTTGGGATATCGGGAGCCTGCAGAACCGTGGAATTGACAAACTTGACAATAGAAAATGTAGAAAAACATAACAAATTACTACTCATAAAACTGCCTAACACGAAAACTAAAATTGACCGGTCATTTGTTGTGCATGAAGAATTTGCAAATTATGTTGAAAAATATCAAGCTCTTCGGCCTGAAAACGTGGATACAAATCGTTTTTTTCTTAATTACAGTAAAGGAAAATGCCACAGACAAGTAATAGGAAAAAACAAATTTACAGGCATGCCAAAGCAAATAGCCACATATTTAAAACTGAGTAACGTAGAGTTATACACCGGGCATTGCTTTCGCAGAACATCAGCGACTCTATTGGCTGATTCGGGAGCCAACCTCACTCTGTTAAAAAGGCACGGCGGCTGGAAGTTCAGCAAAGTGGCCGAAGGTTATATCGAAGATTCGATGGCAAACAAAAGCAAAATTACTTCTAAAATAACAGAAAATATAAACTTAAAATCACCACGTCAAAGCACATCATCTGAGCCATTTTTTAATGAAGAAAATAGTACCAATCAACTGCCGCCATTTACGATGCAAGAACCTCAAGTCACTCAAACTCAAGTCTTATCATCACAAACTCATATTCAAACTATAAATATACCTAAAAAGAACGTGACCATATCTCTTACAAATTGTAATAATTTTACTATTAATTTTAATTAAATACACATTTTTTTCTTCTTAATAAATGTTCATTGAAACCTGCTGTCTTGTTGTTTACTTACCTCACAATCGATATGTAAAGCAGAGTATTTATCTCGGGCGTAAGCATCAATTGCATACTCGGGTTAATTAGCGCCTTCGCTTCGCTCAGGCGCCAAAAACCTCGTATGCAATTGATGTCATACAGCCCTTGTTTAATAATCTACTATTATCCGTCTTACCGTGGGGCACAGCCAGTTATTTAATAACGAAAGAGCATTATTGGTTGAACCTCTTTTGTTTATTAAACTACATTTAAGCACGTGCTGTATAACGTAGACACGTGCATGCCATTGTGTAAGAGCATGTGTCTTATTTCGTGTAAGCGCTTTATACGGCACCTGTGTGTATGTGGATGTGGATATAAATTGAACAAAAACCGCATTGTTCAGGCGTATCGGGCTTTAATATCGGCACGTGTGGCGCTTCCATCGAGTTAACGATTCAGCGATACAGCGCTGTAAGGGCGGCCGCATATTTACGACTGAGCTTTAAATGCAGGTTGGCTGGTGTGAAAATGTAGAAGAAATTCAGTTTTTTTAAGAATGTCTAGAAAGGACTCGATACTGTCTAAAATTAAACATAAAAAAAGTCTTTGCACACCCACTGCCTGTCCTGAAACTTTGATACAATAAAAATTGTCAAATTATAATAATAACACAGGTCAACATGACAAACACTCTTTCCAAGAAACCAGACTATACTTTTCCGAAGGATTTTGACGCGCTGAATTCGAATCTGGCCTCAAAATTGTTCTATCACGTCAGGGTTTCAAGATATCCTAACCTAAAAGTGCAAAAAATACAGTTTTTTCTCATTTTTGAGGTTATGTAGCACGGCCGATCCTATTTTCTTTCAAAAAATTATTAATAGCATCTCAAAGGACGTTGAGTTTACTCAAATAGCTTTTTTTTTCATTGAGAAATTGCATTTTGAAATTTTTCCAATAGACTGTATGTGTATGAATTCTCAAACGTAGAACAATCCACGTACACGAAAATTTTTCCAATCCTTAATATACAAAAATATTATGGTTATACATAAATAGTCAATAAATTGAAATATCTACGGAATAATAAATTAACATATTTGAATTCTGTGCAATATAATTGTATCGGGGGAGCATATTTTGTGTATGTACCTATACATATAATACACACCGGTGTCGGTAACGACAAACCTGGCCAATATCGGGTGTATTTTTAGCAGGTATATTTTGTCAAGAGGATATTGCTAAATAATACGCTTCATTAGAAGAGATAGCACTTTGACGCGTTTTGGGGAATTGTAGCCTGCAGTGCGCAGTTTCTAAGCTTTCTTAATCAACGTTTAACAATTGCGTACAGCAGGACAGGCTGAATTGGATTATAAACTAGCACAGTTTATGATCCGATCCAGCCTGCCCCTTGCTGCTGAGATGAGGTCTGTACCCCACAGGTCCGTACCTTACCGTGTAGTCGTTTAGTTTATAAGATTTTGAAGCCCTGGCTGGAGGCCTTAATTTATTGAGGCACCCACAGGTAAGACCGGTTAAATAGCCGACAACTACCGGTTCACCTGCGAAATGATATTTATAAATATACTAGCTGCGCCCCGCTGCTTCACTCGCATAAGTTTCGCTCCCGTGGGCATATCGGGATAAAAAGTAGCCTATATGTTAATCCAGGGTGTTAGCTACCTCCATACATACACAAAATTTTATCAAAATTGGTCCAGCCATTTGAGCGTTAAGAAGTAACAAACATAATTATAAACACACACACTCAAAAACTTTCGCCTTTATAATATTAGTGTGATAAAAAACGTAGTGTTAGTGTTTCTGATCATTCATAATATAATAATAACTTGGTCAAACGAATGCCTAGCTGTTGAGTTACGATACTATTACGTTCATCGATGTAATTGCAAAGCACACTGTCAATAGAAATAGCTATTGAATATATATATATATATATATATATATATATATATATATATATATATATATATATATATATATATATAAGAAATTTTGACAGTTCAACAACATCCATTTACGTTCTTGAGCAGAAAAAAATTTCGAACATATAAATTAGCCTCCAAAATGATTCAGATGTGATTGATAGTCTGTTTATATGGCGAGGACCAGTATAATAGTATATTTTATTGTGTAATTATGAGATCAAAAGGCAGTTTCATACTGCATTTGTTTTTAATCGTATGGATATTTGCCTTGTGATCCCAACTCTTTACCGTAAAATATCGTATTTATCATTGCCGCGTGAATAGAGCCTCACTATTGTCACAAGTATTTGAGATGGTCGAACCTTCCCCTCTCTATCAAATCCTAGATTTGTAACAGATTCATCCTAAGCCTGCCTTTACAGTACAATAACAACTTCCACGTATTACAATAGTCTGAACAAGAACAATACACGAGGCTTCCCATTCATGTGTACTGGTGTATCTATGATTGATTACTAGGCGTCCTTATAACAGGAATTATACTGCAGGTTAATTGCGTAACCTAGTGTGTTAGCCATTGCTACAATGCGTGCCACGAAAGATGAGACTTGACCCCGCCTCCCCCGCTCTTTCCGCCGCCCCTATGACGTCCGGTCCCGTCCCGCACTCAGACCTCATACCGCTAAAGATACCTAAAATCGTGTACTGCGCATGTCAAACCACGTGGTGTGTCAAGTCTCATCTTTCGTGGCACGCATTGTACTGCATTATGGCTTTCATTCTGACAGTTCAACAACATTCATTGCGTTATTTACGTTGTTGAGTAGATACATTTTTCGAACAAAATATGAAGCAGTAGTCGTCTTCAAAATGGTTCTGATTATGGTTGCACGTGTGTTACACGAGTAGGGTGCGGGTCAGTGTGCGGACACAATCAAATCATAAATAGGAATAGAATAGCATAGTACAGACGCCAGCACAACAAGCTACTACAATCTGTCAAATTTCTTTAATAGATTTTCAACTGTATCGCTAAAGCATGACAAGCTACTACAATCTGTCAAATTTCTTTAATAGATTTTCAACTGTATCGCTAAAGCATGAGGTTCAAAGTTGATTGGGCATATTTGAGATTTTCGGGTAGCTTGATGTGCTGGCGTCTGTATAACACGTCATGGAACTCAGAATATCTACCTGTTTTTCTGATTTTTTTTTAAAACAAACCTTGCGCCCGATGGGTTCCCGTCGGTAAAAATTACGAAATTCCGTACAAACTTTCATCCTATACCTACAGTATGGAAACCACATATATGCAACAAAAAAAAAACAAATAAACCACATACTTGTTATCGCTTTTTCTGACAATATAGAAAAAAAAATACAAAACCGGTCGCGAAAAAAATCAGCTGTTCCCTACATTTATGTTCGCATAACTCGTCAAAATGAACAGCTGATATTTATTCGCGACCGATTTCGTTCATTTTCGGCCATTAAGAGGAAATGGAGTCGGAGAGACTTTTGAAAAAGCCTAAGTAAAAAGTCTTAATTCGAGGTTTAGCTCTCGCCTATTTCCTCCTCCAATATTGGACCAATTTAAAAAATATTTCATAAACTGAATAAGAAGGATTTATTGTACCTACTGTGTCCCTATGTGTTTCTTTTTCATTAAGAGTTGTCAAATTTGTACACTAGGTCTCTGTTGACAGCGGTTTAAATCGGCATTTTTGAGGGTTATATTGTTTTAAAAATAATGTAGGTAGGTGTCATCAAAAAGGAAAACATAGGGACATAAAAGTAATTAATGTTACGAGCTTGGGGTTCGTTACAATAAAACTGCCGATTTAATAACCAAAAAAATGACAATTTACTCACCAACACTAATTACAATTCAAACACTAATTAGAAACACAATGTCACTTACTGATCACTCTTAGTCGCACTCGAATATCGCTTTCGATGTTATCGCATGTATAGCTTATTCAAAACTATGTGTCTCGCGGCTCGCGCCCGCCTTATATAGTCCCACAGAGCTACTTTAGAAACATCTAGTATGTTCGAGTACATAGCGGTCCCGACCGACTCGACGTCGATAGTTCTCGGAACTACTAGTACCTACAGGAAGGGTCAATGTCCTAGTACCAAGGCCAAGGTATTAGTTCTGCTACCCGATACAAGATGGCGCTAGTGGTAACTAATGGCGATACATGGCGATGTATCAAGCATTATTTTTGGCGCGCAACACTGCCCCCTCCTAAGACATGCTCGTCCCGAGCATTATCGGCCCCGTAATAACGCGCCAGTCGATCCACATGGACGATCTTAGGAGTACCTCTTGCACCTTTCCGTATCCGATAGGTTACGTCATTGATCTTAGTCACAATCCGGTACGGTCCGTCCCATTTAGCTTGGAGCTTAGGAGATTTCCCTTTGCTGCGGACTGGATTGTGCAACCACACGAGTGAACCTTCGTCGAACTCTTTGTTGTTCATTTTGCGGTCATAACGGGTTTTCATCTTTTCGGACATTTGCTGGCCCGATTGTCTGACGTGCTCATAAATGTCGTTCATTTTGTTCCGCAAATCATTCGCATAATCAGTTACACTGCGTGGGGCATTAGGTGGTATTCCGGTGATCAGGTCTGCAGGTAGCCGTAGTTCTCTTCCGAAGTTTGCGAAAGCTGGCGTCACCGATGTACTTTCGTGGACAGCGCTTCGATATGACAACAAAAACGGTTGTATGTGCTTGTCCCAATCTCGTTGCCGATTTTCCACAACTTTTGCTAGATACCTCTCCAGTGTCTGGTTAAATCGTTCCACCATTCCATCCGATTGCGGGTGGTAAGAAGTCGTTCTTGTTTTATAAGTACCCATAACTCGACAAGTTTCCTGGAATATTTGTGACTCAAAATTCCTTCCTTGATCACTGTGAATCTCCAAAGGTACTCCAAAACGACAGAAGACTTCATGAACTAATTTATCCGCAACTGTCGAAGCTTCTTGATTTGGAATGGCGAAGACTTCCGGCCACTTAGTGAAATAATCCATCACAACCATGAAATACTTGTTACCACTTTCACTTTCCGGAAACGGCCCCGCAACGTCAAGGGCTATCCTCTCCCATGGTGCACCAACATTGTACAATTTCAATGCACCCCTACTACGAGTCTGGGGTCCCTTTACAGCTGCACAACTTGTACATTTGCGACACCAATCCTCGACATCGTCCCGACAGTGGACCCAGTAAAACCGTTCTCGTATCTTCAGTAGAGTCCGTTTTACTCCCAGATGACCTCCTGAACAACCATTATGGTACAGCTGTAGAACATCCGGTACTTGAGCTTTAGGGACAACCATTTGCAAATGACAGCTGTCTCCCCTAGTATTTTCCCATTTACGGCACAGGACTCCATCCTGAACCACCAAGCTGTCCCATTGGGCCCAATAGCTTTTTGTGACCGAACTCATCGCTGAGACGTCACTCCACCTGGGCTTAGGAGCTCTGGCCTTCATCCACTCCAGAATCGGCTTGATGTCTGAATCTTCCTGCTGTGCACGTTGTAGGCTTTCCTTCCACTCGTTGTTGAGGTCTGCCTTAAGCATCCTCACAGGTACCAATTCCTTACTCTCCTGCCTAGTACAATGCTTGCAGTCTTCAGGACAAGGTCTTCTTGACAATGCATCTGCGTTGCCATGAGATTTTCCACTGCGATGTTCGACCACGAAGTCGTCCTGCTGCTGCTGGGCGGTGCTGTTAGCCGCACTACCCTCTCGAGTCCAGCCACTTTCCCTTTCTGCAGTCCGCTTAGGGCAACTGGATCGAAGGTGGCCCCTTTCCCCACAGCCGTAGCACCTAGGGCTGTATCCTTTATTGCGGTCGCGAACTGTAGCCGCTGCAACCTCCCTGACGCGATGGGAACGATGATCCTGCCGCACCGCTTCCACCTCTAATGCATGGGCCAAGGCGTCCTTAAGCGTCCCGTGGTGACCGAGCCTCACAGCAGCTCTAACTTCAAGGTCGCGGATGCCGTCGATGAATGCCTGCACCAGGTTCCCATCAATAAGCGCAGGTACGGACTGGTAAGCTTTACGAACCAGCTTCTCCACTTCAAGGGCCCACTGCTGCAGGTTTTCGTTACTGCGTTGCACGCGATCCTTGAGCTGCGCCCGAAACACGTGTTCCAGGTGAGCGTCGCCATACCGAGCCTCCAATGCCTCAAGGAGCTGCTCGTAAGTCACTTCCTTACCGAGAGCTTCCAGGACAGTTAAGGCCTGGTCACGCAGGCCCAGGGTGAGGGCAGTCATGGCCTGACTTTTATTCCACCCGTTCGCCTTCATGACAGCCTCAAACTGGATTTTGTAGGCCGACCAGGAAGAAGTTCCGTCGAACGGTGGCACTTTGAATCCACGTAGCGAAGGTGTTATAGCTACGGGAGCTGCGATTCCATCCCCAAGTTTAAGGTTACCCAACTCTTGCTTCACATTCGCAATGACGTCATTAAACTTGCTGATCTGAGTTTCAGCATCTGACAGGCGGTTGTCATGCTGGGCAACCTTCTCCTTCACCTCCTTCATCTCTTTCCCCAAGGTTGCGTGAAGATCCTTCATGAGGAGCATCTGCTCTTCCTGGCGGCGCACCTGCTCCTCTTTATCCCGCTGGAGCTGTTCCTCCAACCGACGTGCCTGTTCCTCCTGTCGGCGAGCCTGTTCCTCCTTATCCCGCTGGAGCTGTTCCTCCAACCGACGAGCCTGTTCCTCCTGTCGGAGGGCCTGCTCCTCCTGTCGGCGGGCCTGCTCCTCCTGTCGGCGGACCTGCTCCTCCTGTCGGCGGGCCTGCTCTTCCTTGTCCCGCTGGAGCTGTTCCTCCAACCGACGAGCCTGTTCCTCCTGTCGACGAGCCTGTTCCTCCTGTCGGCGAGCCTGCTCCTGCAGCATCATCATCAGAGCAGCAAAATCTGGTGCTGATGATGCTGGAGCAGCTGTGGATGGGCCCGCCTCCGTGGTCGGTATCTGGCCTTCCGACCTCTGTGGCGTTGTTCCACCGAATCGCCTCTGGTCCGTCTCTTGCTGGCGTTGACTCCGGGTACGGATACCCTCCATGTCGTCTTTCGGTAAAATCGGCATTTTAAACCTCGCTTCTGACACCAATTGTTACGAGCTTGGGGTTCGTTACAATAAAACTGCCGATTTAATAACCAAAAAAATGACAATTTACTCACCAACACTAATTACAATTCAAACACTAATTAGAAACACAATGTCACTTACTGATCACTCTTAGTCGCACTCGAATATCGCTTTCGATGTTATCGCATGTATAGCTTATTCAAAACTATGTGTCTCGCGGCTCGCGCCCGCCTTATATAGTCCCACAGAGCTACTTTAGAAACATCTAGTATGTTCGAGTACATAGCGGTCCCGACCGACTCGACGTCGATAGTTCTCGGAACTACTAGTACCTACAGGAAGGGTCAATGTCCTAGTACCAAGGCCAAGGTATTAGTTCTGCTACCCGATACAAGATGGCGCTAGTGGTAACTAATGGCGATACATGGCGATGTATCAAGCATTATTTTTGGCGCGCAACATTAATATTTATTATTCTGTAAAAAATCATTGCTTTATGGTCATTAACCAGAAAGAAAACAGGCGAGAGCGTTTCTATGGAGAATAGATCAAGCGCATTTCCTCTTAAATCCCTGGTTTGGGGGTCCGTCTAATCTATTCTTGTACAAATTGATATTAATTAATAAATTTGAAATTAGTGCCTATGTGAACTTTTACCGAGAGCATGGCTTGTCACAAGATAAAAACGCGGATGTGTCGCCGATATAATGATTCGCTGTCAGTGACCACCACACACAAGAACGCTTTTGTGAGCTGTGACATTTTTGCTATCGCTCTGCTAAACTATGAACCCGGATTTTTGGACTATTCCCAGAGTTTCATATACCTACCACCTATCCTACATGTTTTTCGGATGTGTTGCAATTTAAATAGAGTTTTGTGTTAGAAAGTTTTTAGTTGGATGGAAATGATTTTGTAGTTCGAAAAAAAAAATAGTTGCAAGCGCAGTGGAGAAACACAAATAGGAGACTATTTGGCGCTCAATCACCATCGCAACGGTTAAAAAGCAGGCACAGTTTTTTTAAATCGACAGCCTACTAGGTAACCCGATTCGACGCCCATTACAAACTATGGTGGGATACCTTTCCCCCACCTACTCACTATCTACCACCAAATTAGCACATTCCTGCAGGTTGTATCCTTCCATGGTCCACTTAGAAGTCCCTGGACCGTTTCCGAGCCCAAGTCGGCAGGTGTAAGTCGAACCCCATAAAGTTCGGCTACCTCGACGGAACGGCCGTAGGGTGTGGATGTGGAGCTGTGTCACAATGGTCAACTTCCTATCCTGCCTTTAGTGCCCCAAAACATGCAGCCAAAGTGACCTCTGCGCTGCCACGGATAATGCCGTGGAAGAGGCCAAGTTTTGGGCCAAGAAAATTTGAGTAACTGTCCTGTGAGCGACACCAAGGAAAAGAATAGAAAAATACAGTACCTACGTATATTCTTAACGTGAATACTGACAATAATTATTTTTTATGTGTATTGAAAATAACGAGTTCCATAGAATTCCAACCGTCGCCTAAAAGTGATTTCGGCGAACCGTACCATCGGCGAAGAGGAGCTCGCTATACCGTTCTAAGCTCGAATAAATGTGCTAAAATATAATTTGTTCAACACTGCATGTTCCGTGAAATGATTTCTGATTGTCCGTTTCTGGCCAACATAATAAATACGTATATTAGGCTTCTATCTGCCTTTTAATAGGTACATACAAAAAGAAAAGTACCTACATATATTATTAAGAGATATGTCATTCAGTAGATGACAGAAGGGGTTTTTCCCCTCCTTGCTACCTATTTTATTAATTGAATAACTTTTCAGCTTCATATAAAGGCATCGCTACACAGAAGCCCACAACGAAGCTACGCACGTGTACTTAGCTTCGTTTTATATAAAAATGAAGCCGGAATCGTCCACTGCAACCCACACGCCGCACGCCACGCACGAATGCGTGGCAGGCAAACAAATTAACCGCACAGCTAACGTGGCAAACAACTACGTGCACAAGCACATCTTACGTACACTGCTACAGTTCGTTCTCAGTTATTTTGTCTCCGACAGAAGGTAAAATAACCGTGAAAGGACGGTACAAGGATCTGTTGGTGTTCAAATGACGATGACAGGAGGGAGTTTTGTGAAATCTACTTTGCTTCACAAGAAGGCTGTCGTCGCCGAGGCAGGCCTAGGAAATGCTGGCGTGACAACCTAGATGCGTTTACAGGAGATTGGTCGGCGAAGAACACCCACAAAGAACAAATTAAAGCTATAGGGTAACACAGGTCAAAGAAGGTATTAAAAAAAAGATGACACTGTTCGTTCCGATATTCACCACGCGCTAAAAGAATCTTGTAGCGCTATACCCGTGGACGGTCGACTCAGTACGGGTCGATGATATATTCCTTGGTACCCGACTGCGCCAGAAGGAGGGTTATTTTATTAATTTATTCTGCCGAACCCATGTCGATATTTCATAAAAAGTTGCTATCTGCTCGGCTGTTACTAGTAATCAAAATAAAACAATAATAAATTTAATCTGAGGTTTATATTTTTGATGAGTAAAAGAACGTGTTATTTATTTTTAGATCAGTAAACAAATACATTTTGAACAAATAATTTATTGAACATTTTAAAACACTTTATTAGGTACTTATGAAAATATAGTTGTTATGAGAAGTCAGTCAAGAAGAAAATGTCAGGTCTAATAACAAAAAAAAAAAAAAAAAAATGAAAAGTGTTTATTCACAGAATTATTTTTTACAAAAAATATTTACTTCCGCCAAACTGCAAAGCAGTTTGTTGGCAGACGTAGCTCCTTTTTGACAGGACTCATGTATAAGTTTGAGTCTCTACTCATTGCCGGCTGAAGGATAAGAAGAGCGCCCTGGGTTTCAGCCAGCTAGACAAATGCCCAGGCAGCGGTAAACACATAGTCGAACTTCTAATTGCCGATACCACTGGGCCACCATTAAATAAAGAGAGGTATTTGCACTAAGTTTCTCACGAATATAATAAACAACATAACTCGAAATCCTCCAAAAGCCTGAATCTCATACAAATTAGATTTGGTCTGCGAAATTCGCAAATCCAATCATAGAAACCACTGAAACTATGTTTTGACTAGACCATAACGTTCTCTCTATAAACATAATCGTGTTAGATAACAGTACGTAGGTATTTACTTGCCCTAATGCAATGTGTCGTCTGAAAGCAATTTGCTACACCGCATGCGGTCTTTCTTTCATTACTGGCGCCCATCTGGGTCCTTAGGAAAGTTCCGGAATTTTCAGCAGACAATTTACATCTTTAATTTACAAACTTTTATGTTCAATTTTGTCTGACCCTTTTTCAGAGTTGAGACCTTTGTGGGTTGAGGTGAAGACGGTTAGTTCAGGAAGGGTCTGCTGTTTTTAAAGTGAATTATTTTAAAGGAATACTTAGTAGGGATGTACGGTGTTCGGAAATATATGATTTTGACGCTCGAGTTAATATTTTAGGCAGTACTTTAGGGTTGTTTAGTAGGCTTTCCGTGTATTAGGTTGAAGGGATCGTAAAAATCTGTACGTACGTGCATTTTATACGTTTTTTATTTCATGGGGTGAACGGGGATTCAATAAAAACGTTCTGATAATGTTAACTTTACTCCGAGAGATGTTTTATTTTTGTTTTATTTTTTTGTGGGTAAAGTAAGCTTTGATGGAATGTAGGGGAGTAACTGACAACACACTGCTTTTCTCTTTCACAAACAGGGAGGCATTCTCGTCATTTTAGGAACATTCACAGTCTGGTCTCAATCTCAATCTGTCAAAAATACCTCAAAATTGGCTAAATTTTTGGCAAGATTTTGACATTGACTGTCGCTGAGAAGAGATTGCGATTCGATGTTGAACATTTTTAATTACGGGAATTGGCCTTAAGGTTTGATACGAAACATCATACATTTGAGGCTCTTTTGTCCAAAAGGGGAACAGTTTTGAGAGCAATGGTGACCCAGCAGTAACGACTCCAACTTATGAGTCGTAGGTCGTGGGGAACCCAGACAGGCGTTTTACTTTGTGTAAATAATTTCATCACCACTGCTCACAAAACGGTGAAGGAAAACACCGTGAGGAAACCGGCATGTCCTAGAACCAAAAATTCGAAGACATGTGACATAATTATACCAACCCGCACTGGGCCCGTTTAGTGGCCCCCAATAGTGGGAATTTCATTGGCTGATGATGTGTCCAAAAGGATGATGAATTTAATTATGGGCGGTAGCATGTTGGAAGATCGCTCGGTTTTGGATTAGTGTGTTACAATTTTTAACTACTTCAAAAAAGGAGAAGGTTTTCAATTCTGATGCTTATATTTTTTAATGTATGTTCGGGCATAACTCCGTCATATATAGACGGATTTGCAAAATTGTTATTTAATAGATAAGTTATGCCTCAGAGGTGGTCCCATATCTTGATTAACTTTGCTTGGGTAGTTTTTGAGTTAGCTTTATAATACGATTTTTTTCTACTTAGTTTTTATCAATGATGTTTTAATAACTGCCTGTCACTGATATTTACGTAGCAAGTAGTGTTAAGTGAATTTGTGTGAGGTAGGTACAACTAAAAAGTAATAAATAAAAACTTTTTTATAAAAAAAACGACTTCAAAAAAGAAACACTACAAAGTAGAAAATAACGTTAATTTCGGAAGTCGGTGTCAAAATACGAAAATGCCAATGACACTGACTTCCGAAATTAAAATTATTTTTCTCTTTGTAGTGTTTCTTTTATATAAATCGGTTACTTTTTTTTTATAAAAGTTATTTTGATTTACGGCTCCTGCAAACAGGCGCGACGCGCGACGCGAATCGCGCGCGACACAAAGGCACCGCTCGTCGCGCGACTTGCGGTTCCTTTGAGTCGCGTGTCGCGTCGCGCCTGTGTGTACGAGCCTTTAAGGTAGTCATAATATCTCGGCAGTGTGAGAAAAGCCTGCATTTGGTAAGTTATAGACTTGATACTGATACAAGTCTATAAGTTCCCAAATGATATTTTCAGCGCAGCAGGGGGATTCAGAATTATCCATGGTTTGCACACATCGATGTCTCCTTCCACCCTGCAAAAAAAAACTATTAAGGAACTAACTAAAGGTTTATAAATGAAAGTAAAGTGGACTGTAAACACTTATAATATGGTTCTCAAAGACACTAAAGCTTTGTACAGCAAGTATGTGCGCGCATTGACAACTGTGTTCGGTACTGGAGTGAGGTGCGGGCGGCGCATGCGGCCAGCGGGCTGCTGCGGTGTCGTACCGCGCCGCACCGCGCCATCCACGCGTCCCCTGGCGCGAACTATGATTCACACCGTGTCTGCGTGAATAAAACTTATTCCACTTTTTGGTGCCCCAAAATCCATTCCCGACTCGAATCTGTTAAACCAACAACAATGTGTTCCCTAACTTCACGTCTTCCGCTATTTTCACCATATATCCTATCAACACATCAACCATCTTGTTTTATAATAACCCCCATACGCGATACGCTCGTCACCTTGCTTTAATTAACGCAGCCTGATTGACATTGATTGAATTAGACGCTTTCAGCGCTTTAATGATCCTCGACGATATATATTTAAATAAAATAGATAGGGTTTTGCTGTGGCGTCGCCGTCGCGAGATATTATTTTTTATTTTCGAGTTTTAGGTGTATAAAATATATCCGCACAGGTCGATCGATCAGGTTAAGCTACGCTTGCCGCGGTTGGTCTGTGGATGGGAGACCATCTTTACATAACGAGAACCCTCCGTGCCTCGGAAAGTATGTTAAGCCGTTGGTCTCGGCTGTCATTCGTGGATCTTTGACAGTCGTTACGGGTAGTCAGAAGCCCGAAAGTCTGACACCCAGTCTTACCAAGGAGTATCGTATTACCCAGAAGCTGGGTTGTGGAGGCCAGATAGGCAGTCGCTCCATGTAGAATACTGGTATTCAGCTGCATCCGGTTAGACTGAAAGCCGACCTCAAAAGGCTAGGCGGATGATGATGAGGTGTATAAAATATATGTACAGACGCCAGCACATCAAGCTACTACAATCTGTCAAATTTCATTAATAGATTTCAATTTTATCGCTAAAGCATAAGGTTAAAAGTTGATTGGGAAAATTTGACAGTTTCGGGTAGCTTGATGTGCTGGCGTCTGTACATGGGCTTACCTAGTAGAAAATAGTTTTATAGTTTTTCATAGTTACTGCATTTTACAGTACCCAGCGATAAATATTGCACATCGACCTTTGGAAAGAGACAATCGGCTAATTTCGGCTTCGTAGAGCGTTATCTCTGTCGCACGAAATACAAACAGTCTCTATTAGGAGCTGTTAAAACAATTATGATTTGCTTCTTTTGATAATTATTTTTATTCTTTGTATAAAATACACCAATTTCCAAAGGTTGATGTGCAATATTTATCGCCGGGTACTGTACTACTGACAGCAATAACTCAACAGCAACCGTATAGCAACGAGAATAAAGATCACTGTGATTTTGTCAGTCTTGTGAGTGGCAAACTGGCAACAACCCAACCGTGACCTTATTTCAAGGAAAATAAAGATCACTTTGTTTTTGACAGTAATCCAAAATAACTGTGAAAGGAATAATTTATTAAAAAATAAATAATTATTTATTTATTACACTATTGAACTTTTATAGTGGCTGACTTATGTTAATTCTGTCAATGTCACCTCTGGTTGAAAAAGATTATATAATATTCTTATATTATATTCCTAATTTAGTGTCATTAATGTGTTCTTGTATTTTTGATCTAACTAATAATACAAGATAGAATACTAATAGGACTTAATGCCACACAAAATAGCTAAAAATACAAATAAAATGAAAGCCAAGGTACAGACGCCAGCACATCAAGCTACCCGAAACTGCCAAATTTACCCAATCAACTTAGAACCTTATGCTTTAGCGATAAAGTTGAAAATCGATTGAAGAAATTTGACAGATTGTAATAGCTTGATGTGCTGGCATCGGTACAACATTGCTCATAGCGATATCTTCCAGACGACCTCTGAATAAATACAGTGCCCTCTAACAAATTGATATATACTTTGGTAAAAAAACTACATGACACAATTTCGGTAATAGTGCAAACTATCTAATAGAGCACTGATTTCATCTGCGTATATTTATTAAATACTAATAGGAAAGCTGATTTTCTCATTAATACATCTTTTAATCGGTTGAATGCCGTAATTACATATAGAATTAAAAAGCCACTGTGTCTCGCGTAGATCCACGCACCAGCCATACGAATGGTTAAAATTAATGTTAGTATAATCATTACTTTACTTACACCAATAAAACTTAACGCAATCAGCTCTCAATATTCCACAATAATGACACTGACAGTTCTTTTACACGTTTAGATGTGCTAATCGCGTTCATTAGTGAAAATTCGCCCTTAGTGCATTTCTGCAGCCTGTAATAAGCTCATCATGTCTGTAACTTTACTGATATCGACTATTCTTTGTGTGACAGACAATATAAAAACTACTTTTAAATATCCCTCCTTTCTTCTTCAGCCCTTATCTAACCAATACTGAGTATAGGCCATTGCTCGCAATTCCATTCAGTTATAGCCTTTTGCATTCAAATTGCCCTCCAGCCGGTCGATTCTGTAAAAATCTCACCGTGAAAACTTAGGTGAAGTGAGTTTGTTTTTGCTAGGAGTTGACACTATTGACAGCTCACTCCACGCTCACTTCACCTAAGTTTTCATGGTGAGATGGTTACAGAATCGCACTGCTGTTCGTCCACTCTGAATAAGCTATATGTTCCGACACTATCTTGCACTTGTAGTTTGACAGTCGTGCGACAGTGACAGCAATAATGCTTAACCAGATTACATGCTACAGGCCTGTCACAGTTATTTTACCTCTAATTTTGCATCACTTTCAAAATCACATTGATAATTATTCTCGTTGCAGTAAGGTTGCTCTTGAGTTGCCGCCACCGAAAAATCTGTCAAAATCATGGTGATCTTCATTATCGTCGTGATAAGGATGTTGTTGGGTTGCCTCTGTCAGAGGCAAAATATCTGTGAAAGACTGTACGTGACGTTTGTCAATCTCAGCCTTTTTTAAATTTTTTTTTTCAGGATAGGAAATCATCAGTAGATGGTTTTAGAACATACATGCACACCAATCCCAATCCTATCTACGTCATAGTCACCTTCATTATCGCTAAATTCCCTATTCATGACTTCGCCGTGTCGTACTGTGAGTTACACTGTACGTCATTGATTGCCGAGTTCGTGCGGTGTTGCCAATTAGTCCTTTTCAATCAGCGCCTGTGTGAGGTTTATTTAGCCTTTTTAAAAGGATAATTACTGTTAGTGTCGGGCTGTATGTAGGCATTGATCAACGGGATACGGGTTGTTAAAAGTTTTTTTGTTGTGAGGACTTTTTTTTGCTGGATGTAGTGGTAGCAATACCACAGATTACTAAATAGTTTCTACGCAATACGTCTAATTTTGTGCTGGTCTTTAAGAGAGATGTAATCTAGTGTTGAGAGGTAATCATAATACAATAATTACAAGAAATATTTGACCCTAGCTTATGGCCGTGGCTTCGCCCGCGTATCAGTCGTAAATTATCCCACGAAAACGTAGTACCGGGTTAATGAGTATCCTTTGTCTTAACTCAGATCATGGTCTTCCGTTGTGCATAATTTCATCCAAATCCGTTCAGCTGTTTTAGCGTGAAACTGTAACAAACAAACCAACTTCCTTTTGCATTTATAATATTAGTTTGGGTTACAGCTCTGTGTGTAAATTTCGGATGCATTAGACCAAAGACTCCACCAATATACTTGTATATATTTTGGAAATAATAAAAGCCGTTTCCTAATTCGGTGGCCATGCATTTAAAAAGGTTCGTTACAAAATAAACAAAACAGAAAACTCCATGGAAAAAATACCCCTTAACACAAAAAGGCAAGACGGCCAATGTTTTTAACATCACCCAAAACATTCAAGGTTCCCATAATCGTGCACATACTAAGCGCAAAATATCGAATTTCAATTTTCGGCCCGAAGCGCCCATGTTTCGTAGCGAATCCCATACAAAAACCCTTTTTAGTGCGGCCACAATGGATTCGTGACAAGGAATTATCGGGTAGGGCTTGACGACCCGAATACTACAGTAGAATGAGTTCAACCGGGATTTTTCCTATGTAGTCGTATGTAGTTTCGAAACTTTTTTCGGTACTTTTTAAATGCCTATTCGAAGTTTTTTGGGATTGGTTGCTGGTCGCAGAATGTATAGGAGTGCCGGTTTAGTATACTATAGATAAGTTTGTCATAGAAGTTTAACTGTCCAGATGCCTTAAAATAGAAGTCACAGACAGTCCGCTGTACAGGGTCTGGATGAAGGACGAGGAGACAGCTGCCCCTCCGTGAGATTTTCAGTAACACCAAGGTGTTGCCGGCCTTCCTTGAGGAGCTGTGGTAGATCGAATAATTGATTTTTCCACCTTTTTTTTTAGTGTGAGAAATCATCAAAATAATGACCCCTTCCGCTCTCCGCGGAGCGGAAGGGAGTGTCAGACTCTTACTGACTAAGACCCATCTATGTTTCTTCCTTAGCCCTTTATGTTCCGCGGTAGCGGTAACCATCTCGGACAATCCCGCTGACCCGGCAGGCTTCGGCCCTAATGGGCCGCTTCACTATTGCTGACATCTCTTTGAGTCGCGCGTGGATCACGTACACGCCGCTCGGCACGGGCCTGGTCCTGATCGGACGGTGAGCTACCCATTACTCTCCGTCCGCAGGCTCGCGCCTACGGTTGCAGCGAGTCGTCACGCAGCTCCCGACGCCCGGAGCGTCTCCGGCGGCGGCTGGGACGTGAGGCTCTTAGAGTCACGGTCACGACCTACACCTCGTAAATCGGGGCCGTTACTACTGGGCCACCCCTGCTCCCATCAACAGAAACTTCGTTAAATTTTCACACTAACGTGCTAAAAACCCCTGGGGCTACTTGATTTTTGTTCCAGACCCTAAAATTCATATTAAATTATATTAATTCAATGTAACACTAGAGGGTTCCATTCATAAACTCTCCTTTCTAACAATGGACACTGCGAAAATATATTAAAATATACCCTGTACTTATATTTGGAGGAACAAAGGGCACACAGACACACACGAATAGATGAACACACACACACACACATTAATTCCAACAGTGAAAAAGGTACAGTCATAAACAAAAGAGGAATAAACTAAGCTTTCGACAAACAGGAAAAATAGTCCCGCAGAATATAGCCGAACAAAATCAGAGTTCGTTTAGTTTTTCCATTACAAGTTCAGCACGCAACCGTAGGATTACATTGCAATATTCTATTTTTTCAACTCTCTTTTATTTCGGTTTTAGTGGATATTGATTGCGATTATACTAGACTATTATATTGTGTGTTCTAGGAATTTGGTGGTATTCGTTAGAAAGAAAGAAATAAAGAAATTTTATTTGCTCAAACATGTGCATACATAAAGAATTAAAATAATACATGCATGTCTGACATTTTTCATGGCGTGCAAATATCTTAGGTACAATTATTATTACTGAATCTAAAAAATATTTTATTTCACATAAACCTATATACTTATAGGGTACTTATTTAACATCAGGAGCTAGTTGCACGGTTCCAATTGGTCATTTCCTATGGAAAAGAGCCAGAAAGAAACTCCACGGTTACTCTTTTAAAAATAATTGGCTGTTACAATGTTTTAAAATTACAATGTTAACAGGTATGGGGGGGGCATTGTAGGCCTGTCAACAAATACTAACAAAATAAAAAATTATCTATAAATCTTCAGTCTACAAGACCTACAACGTTCTCACATTCACAATATAAGCTAGTCAGCAAGGCAAGACATAATATCGCACCTCCGATAAAATAGGGTTACAACTCGAAAAACCTGGATTTTTAGAAATGCGAATATTAACTCACGGATTTGTTAATCAGTCTTTATTCTTAAACTATTATTATTGTGTGATTAAAATTATACATACTTGAAGAGCTTGCAAAAAATATGTTTTAATAGCATACGCTGTTTTTCAATTTTCCTGAAAAAGAACCTGAAAATTCCTTTTTCGAGTTGTAACCCTATTTTATCGAAGGTGCGGTAATATCGTCCCTCATAGTCCTCTATAAGGCGGCTGAATAGTACCAGCCACACGGATCGAACGAAGGTTAAGCTATGCTGGCGACGTCAGTCCGTGGATGGGTGACCATCCATTACATATCGATTTCCCTCCGAATGGCATCAAGCATGTTAAGCCGTTGGTCCCAGCTGTCATTTATAGATCTATGAGAGCCGTTATGGGTAGTACTGACGTGTAAAAGTGTTTGTATAAAATCATTTAAGAAGCCCGAAAGTCTGACAACCAGTCGTAACAAGGGGTGTCGTATTACCTAATAACTGGGTCGTGGAGGTCAGATGCTCAGTGTAAAATACTGATATTCAGCTGCTTTCGCTCAGACAGGAAGCCAACCCCAATATAATTGGGACGTGGCTAGGCAGATAGAAAGAAGCTCTAAAAGTGCCAACATTTTCAAATAAAGCTTGCATGTGCAGGGTGTTGGAATAAAACCATTTTATATTATAGTTTTGTATCAAAACAAAAATGTTTTGATGCACAGCAAAGGTAGTTTTACATCAACTTTTAGTTAACCTGATCACAGTTATAACTCTACTGCGCTCAAATGTTTGCGTATCAGAACTTTGTTTTAGTTTTTTATATAATTGTTAAAAAAGAGTTGTGTTTATTTGATGTTGAAGTTGCACCGTGTTTTTGCAAAAATACGACGCAACCGAATGCATGAACAGCAGTACGATTCTGTTACCATCTCACCGTGAAAACTTGGGTGAAGTGAGCGTGGAGTGAGCTGTCAATAGTGTCAATTCCTAGTAAAAACAAATTCACTTCACCTAAGTTTTCACGGTGAGATTTTTACAGAATCGACCGGCTGCACCCTAATTGTGTAAAATAGTTTCGAAAACAATCCGAGAGTTTCGAAGGATATTTTTGATCCATTGCTTCATAGGTTTAATAAATTCGTCTGCTCAGCAACGTCAATAGCACAAAGATATGACTAAACCGTGAAATTGAAAGAAAATTATTGTCATTTTAAAAACTGACGAAAAAAAGGAGGAGGTTCTCAAGTCGACAAGTATTTTTTTTGTCACGCCCTTATACTGAGTAGTCAGATTTGAATGATTCTTGTTTTATTGGGGAGGGTATTCATTACATGGTTCCATGTAAAATTTAAAACTTAATTCCACCTGAGGATATAAATTTGGGGTTGATTACTTTTCAGCCACTGATTTTTTGTGAGTTACGAAATACCCCGCTGATTTACCACTTTTACAACAATTACCATTTAATTGAAACTTCACTAAGGTTGAAACCACCTAACTGTCACATAGCCCTGCATGCGATATTCAACTTTAGCAATTACGAAATCGACTAGACGATACGACACTTACGCATGCTCCATCGGAAAATACATACGGGATGTTATTTTATATTTTATCATAACAAAACATCACACCTGTATTTTCTGACGGTTTGGGTAGAGGTGTACCTATTGTAAACCTACCTTTCGCCTTATTAGTTTAAGTCGTATTTAATAGGGGTACTTAAGTCTTTTGCTATTAATCGGGCACAAATCCAGATTCCGAGCTGCTACTGAGAAATTCCAGATGAAAAACCCAAGAGCAGTTTGCTCGACCCACCAATCGAATCCGGGACTTCATTCTCAGCCGTAGAGCTTGCAACCACCAGACCACCAAAGAATCGACTGTATTTTATCGTATCTCCATAACTTTTATCACGGAGATGAAATTCACTCAATCGTTCCATAGTTTATCAAACGAACGCTATCATTTGAAATCGGTGAAACTCATACCAAAAGTGCAACGTTTGCTGGCCAGGAATTTCATATCCACGACGGAAATTCACTCTGATTGTGCGGGTTAAAACTTAAACCAAAAAATTGAGCAAATCCGACTTCGTAGTGGCTTTATAAGCCCTCTGTTATGATTGAATTTTTATAATTTAGTATATTACTTTAGGTATCTACTATTAATATTCTGCGGGTCGGGCGCCCTAGGAGGCCTTTTTTTTTGGAGGAACTTCTTAGTAACATCCCAGAGTTTTGAGGTTAGGTGTGATACCCCCGTGATATTATTTTCGAAAGACGTTCTGTACTAGGGGGCGCCCTAGGAGGTCTCTTTTTTTTGAGGATGGGAAATCTTCAAATGACCCCTCCCGCTCTGGCCTAGGAGGCCTTAGATAATATAGTGATCTTATTGGTGATGTTTTTCCGAAAGATCAGGTGCGTATTACTTGCATTTATTTTAGTTTTGTTATATTTTATATTCTACTAGCTGACCCGGCCACGCGTTGCTGTGGCTAACGTTTTTGTGCAATAAAATAATATTGCGATTATAAATGGAGATGTGAGCTATCCTATCGTTCAAGTTGGATCAAACTGCACACGGTGTACAAATTTGATTAAAATCGGTTAAGTAGTTTAGGAGTCCATCGCGGACAAACATCGTGACACGTAATTTATATATACTAAGATTTATGAGAGAAGCAAAATACGTAAGCGAAAAAAAAAAGATGGTAGAATAGAATAGAATAGAATACTCTTTATTATGTACACCATATAAATTAAATTAATTAAATTACATAGACATAAATAAAGAAACTGTACAAAGGGTGACACAATGGGCGGTCTTATATTAGTTTAATATTGTCCTTATTTTTCGATCCATTCCAAAGGTTCGTTTGATCTTTTTATCCTATTATTTGTCGAGTTAATTTTCGTTATCGTAATATTGATTTTCCTTGTTTTTACTGCTTTTAGGGAAACTTGCATGTCAATCAATGAACTTAGCCTGACACAGTTCTCTACTTCTCTCCCAGACTGTGCCAGAACACCCTTCACCTTTTTTAGTCATGGGTCCATGTAGCATTAACTTACCTACTCCTGATAGTTTATTATCTCCAGCAGATGTTACTAGCACAGTCCTTGAAATTCTGCCATAATTATTTCAAACATTAAAAAAAGTATAACAAACGGAAAACCTGAAAAGCATCGCATCAAATCCGCACGACATACAACATACATACATAAACTAACACCTTCTTCCCATACGAGTAAGCAGAAACTAAAGTGGCTTACCTGGTACAGTCAGCATCAAAAGTCGATTAACACTTTAGTTTTTTTAATCTCGGTTATTGAGCAAAATATTAACCCTTCAGTTTTTTAAATCACAGTTATTGAGCAAAATATTTGTTCAAAATTGCATTATACTTCTGCTGCAATTTCGAACAAATATTTTGCTCAATAACTGAGATTTAAAAAACTGAAGTGTTAATCGACTTTTGATGCTGACCGTACCTCCTCATTAACAGCATAACTCTGGAAATGTCTATTAACTGCTCCCAAATTACGATGTTTTTAAACTTTTTTACTTAGCGTGCCCTGTATGTTATTTGGATCTATTTTTTTTCTTTCTTACGTACTTCTTTGACATAATCTTCTCATTATTTGACATTATATTATGTATATAGGTACCATTATTTACCTTAAAATTCTAATTTCAACTCTATTAGTGGCTTTTGTGGACAGAATATTAATTCATATTTTTTACAGATGTAATAGCAATCGTGTCATATGGTTTAAATAATTTATATATTTACCTTTTAATTATATTCTTTTCTACTTTTGACAGACCTACACTGTCCTCCCGTACCTGTTAACACTGTTATTTAAAAACATTGTAAAAAGACAATCATTTAAAAATAAATAAACGTGGAGTTTCTTGCCGACTCTTCTTCATTGGAAATAACCAATTGGAACCGTGCACCTAGCTTCTGACGTGATATGTGCCTATGTAGGTTTATGTGAAACAAAATATATTGAATTAGATTTTTGAAAAGAACGCCACCTGCTACAATTTTTACATATTTATTTTGCTTCGTTTACGTTCATACATCTAGGTAGTCATACACGCACGCCGGTTGTGAGTACTACACACTTGACCTCTTTGAAGAATATTACCATTAAGGTCCACAGAATGCAAAACCAAAACAAAATAGGTTCCCAGTTAAATAAACTGTAAAACTAGCGACGAAAAATCAGATACAAAAAACACAGACACTTAAACACACGAACTAAATCTGACCTGCCGGTCGATTCTCTAAAAATCTCACCGTGAAAGCTTAGGTGAAGTGAGTTAATGTTTTTTCTAGAAATTGACACTACTGACAGCTCACTCCGCGCTCACTTCACCTAAGTTTTCACGGTGAGATTTTTACAGAATAGCACCGCAGTTAGTTGATATTGAAAACTGCAATAAACCAGACATAAAACTAAATTCAGTTTTTTGATTTCAAAACTCGGTTCTGTTATTCAGACCGGATTTTGTTTTTTTTTTGTTACCTACCAGATTGGTTTCATGAAAGTATTTTACGTTCGTTATGCACTTTTCAGGATTCCAATATAAGGGAATAAGGTATGTTTTTATTTCGTAGCAGGTTTCAGGATTTGAGTTCGGAAATAGTGATATTTTTTTAATAGATCCCCGATTTTTCCTGCCTTCTTTTCGGGATTTGATGGCATTTCAATCAACACAGTATATCCCATCATCGCAAGGGTACTTATGGGATTGTCTGCAAATAGTAGATAACATTTCAATATAAACTCAATGGTAACCCTATTCTAGGATTTTAAGTGTCATCTTCATCATCTAGAGTCATCGAGGTCGAACCCAGGTAGACACTTCACATGGTGAAAGAAAACATTCATGTCACAGAACCAAAAAATCGAAGACATGTGACATCTACCAACCCGCACTGGTCACGCGTTACCACGCGTGGTGGAGAGGGCTGCAATCTACCGATTAGAAACCGATGGTCGACTGAAATTTAATTTGATATATGAGCTGATGGTTTTCTATTAATAAAATTAAATTTTATACGAGAACATCCATCGGTTTCTTACTAAACTTCAACTATATCCGACGATCCTGCATACTTATCTCTTTTGTTAACTGTACACCTTTGCGTAACACTTTGGGTAATACAGGCATGGTGTTATGTTATTGGCCTGTAAAGGTTTTTTATACAAACCTACTTACAGAAATAAAATCGTTTACGATCTAACGAGGTTTGCAGGGCCAACATGGCGAGATATCGCTCAAGGCAGGGAGGGAGGTTTGGGGGTAAAAGGGGAAGCCTTTTCCCAGCAGTGGGACACAAAATAGGCTAACGAAAAAGAAATGTTATATTAGTTACACGTTAAAAGGAAGGCGTGCAATAGTAGATTGTACAACTGGTGCATAAAATGGCTAGTTTATGCCCGAGTTATACAATCTGCTTTTAACTTCGATTGCGAGAAAATGAAACTGGCATAAAGTATATAACAGTATTTTCACAGTTCAAAAATGTTGCAGAATTGAAGAAGAGAATAGCTGATTCTCGCCACGAAACTTTTTTAATTTTCAACATGACTGTGTCATTCGACTTGGATACTTCATCCTGCCAAGTCATAAAAACGTTTCTTTGCATTTTTAAATAATAAATGACAATTATTTTATCTGGTTTTCTTAAATTAACGATAGAAAACACGGAAGTGATATAAATTAAAGCAAATTAAATGAAATAACGACTTTAATCTGCGACGTTTTATTGTGCGTGTGGCTGTTGGGCCTGATTATCTTAATCTTAAAAAAAAACGCACTAGAGCATTAAAAAGCGACTTTATGTCGCCTACGCTTGTGCGTAAATAAAAAAAATAGTGTATAGTAAAATATTTTTTTCACTTCTTATGCTCTAAAAGCTCGTCTTTATGTTGTCATAAAGAAGTGAAAAAAATATTTTCTCCTTGTTTCTTAGATCCGAAAACAGCTCCAGTATTTATTACATTCAGTGTCACACATCGTTTATTGAGAAGAATGTGTTTGTTGGATATTTATTCGTTTTCCTATCTAATAGGATGACGTTTTATGATATCGCTTTTGTAGTTCCAAACTAAAAATGAAAAGGGATTTATAGGCAGTGGCGTTTTATTTTGCAATAGCGACTCACCCCAGCTTCGCATGGTTTTTATACGAGTATCTTGACGAAACTTCGAGATTTCTAGATATAAAAATACATTTATGAAAGTTTAATATTAATTAATTATACACAATCATAATCCTTCCGGAATTTGAGAGGCTTGTGGCTAAGTAATAACAGCCGCACGGGTCGATCGATCAGGTTATGCTACGCTTGCCGCGGTTGGTCCGTGGATGGGTGACCATCTTCACTTACAAAGACCCCTCCGTGCCTCGAAAAGCACGTTAAGCCGTTTGTCCCGGCTGTCATTTGTGGATCTTTGACAGTCTGACAACCAGTCTTACCAAAGGGGTATCGTATTACCCAGTAACTGGGTTGCGGAGGTCAGATAAGCAGTCGTATAAAATACTGATATTCAGCTGAATCCGGTTAGACTAGAAGACGACTCCAACATAGTTCTCGTTGTTGTTGTTTATTATATCGATCGAAAAAAACGATCCCCAGTGACCATCGACAAAAAATGCATTGTCGATCGTCTGTTGCTTACACATGTACTTGATATTGTTTGATCACCTGTTGATCGTCAAAAATCAAGCAAAACTAGACACCTTTTACAGTACCCGGCGATAAATATTGCACATCGACCTTTACATTTTTTTGTATTTTATACAAAGAATAAAAGTAATTATCAAAATAAGCAAATCATAATTGTTTTAACAGCTCCTAATAGATACCGGACTGTTTGTATTTCGTGCAACAGAGATAACGCTCTACGAAGCCGAAATTAGCCGATTGTCTCTTTCCAAAGGTCGATGTGCAATATTTATCGCCGGGTATTGTACAGGAGTATTTTTTTTTAATATATAATAATTCATTCACTTGACATTTTGGTCAGCTTCATCCGGTAAGACGGGAAGCTTACCCCAACATAGTTAGAAAAATATTAGGCAGATAACATGCTAGCTAAACTTTTTGTTACAAAACCAAGAGAAAATAATCCCGTAACAGTACTTTAGAAAGACATTCTTATCGTATTCCAAACCAAAATTCCTTTAACGGAGTATTGTCGACATCGAAGCAAATAATAGAACGGTATTAGAGCGAGAAATATCACATAAAATATATTTTGTATCGCCCTATGGCCTTAGAATGCACTGGAAAAATGTTTGGTACAATTCAGAAGTGTGCAGGAAGTTTATTTGTATATTTCGTGGGCTTTTTGTATACAAGCTTAGTTTTTGCATACCCTAGGCCTACCTTTAGCACACAATAGATTTGATTTTTTACGTTAATTTGTTACGCTTTCACGCTTAAACAGCTGAACGGATTTGGATGAAATTGGATGAATTTGGATGAAATGGATGAAATTTGACACATAGGTTGACCATGATTTGGATTACAACTTAAGATATTTTTATTCCGATGTTCCCACGGGATCGAGACTTATGTGGGTAAAACCACGGGGCGCACCTATTTATTAGATATTCAAACATTTCCTTTATATTTTCTATAAATTTTCACCAATATTATTTATACATTCTATATCATCATCTGCCTTTCCTTTTCCCAACTACGTTGAGGTCGGCTTCCAGTCTAACCAGATGAAGCTGAATAATATAATATTTTACATGAAGTGACTGCCTATCTACTACTTGTGCAAACTACTTGCACACTTTTGTGCAAGTTATAGTCATGAGTATTTGCGACTTTATTCATCGATTCACCAAAACCCTCCAAAACATTGTCACCTCATACATTTTTTACGAGCAGTGCAAATGCAATCTGTCCCAAATACGATTAGATTTATATCAACATCCGTCCAAAGCTTCTGACGGACGCATCTCCACATTACGGATTCGAGTCAGGTAGGAGCTCGATACAGGGAATTGAGTTTCACGATGAAACCTTGAGAATAAAATATTTTCGGACCAGTCCGCCTATCGCCTTTGGGGCAAGCGTTGCAAATTATTGATGTTGTGAATTGAATAATGTTTATGCTTTATGGAACAAGTGCTCTTCTCACGTCAAGGTTTGAGTTAGGAGATACAACTAGACTTCTAGTAATATCTAGGTCTGAACTTAGGTCAGTCAAGAACCTGCTTCTTCGTCAAATGTGATTAAAAGTGAAGGATGGCGATCACGCAATGCGGCTTACTAACGCGTTATTAAATTTTGGTCCAAACTTATTTGAAACAAACAAATAAGTGACACTAAAAATAGGCGACAGCTACGTTTTCAGTTTCTTTTGTTTACAATTTTATCAGATAGTTTTGAAACATACCATAATAATATGTAGTTTATGATTGGATGCGTCGTATACGGACCGCATTAATATAGTGACATTCTGACAACTCATTATTGATTTGAGTTTGTAAGTTTGTAATACGTCTTTTTAGTACCTATTGTCGTAGACAAAGGGCCGAAGAACAACTATTATCTTGAGTTGTTTCGTACCAACATTAAATTTAGACCAACGACTGTTTACTTTTAGAATTGGGACTGAATTTTCAATCGTGAGGTACTACATATTAGATGAGGTACAAATACGACAGCTTTTGTATAGAAAATAATGTGAAACGGCTTTATTTACCTACAGGTAAAAGCTATCTGACAGTTGAGAAATGAGCTCTAAGTGTTCGAAATTAATCCTTTTTCAAAACATTAGAAGCTTCACTAAAGTGAAGGTTCATTTTAGTCTCATTTCACGTTCTCAAAACAAAACTACACAGGAATGAACGTTCATCTGCTCTTTTATTAAATTTTTCGATCATTTGGTAGTCGAAAAAATGATTCCGAGTGCGGAAATTCAAAATCTTTGGATTGATGCAATAATTACTTTATTTTTCACTTTTGATTCATTTTCTGTTCAAATGACTCAGTTTAAGTGGAAGATGCCGAATGAAAGTCAGAAATAAAGAAAATCGGTCGATTGCGCACCGAGAGTTCCATACAAATTTGTAGGTATGTAACTACAAAATTACGATTTTCAGATTTTTTCCTTTACTTGTGCTACATGATATTACCTCTTGCCACATTTCATGCTTCCAGGTCAACGGGAAGTACCCTACTTATTCGTTTTGATTCCCTTGCGAGTTTCAAAATATGCGGCATAAACGGAACATAAACACCCGTATCTTTTGATTGTGTTGAGTTAGAAGTTTGATTTTTTCACTGCTTCAAGAAATGGCAGTCTTGAGTATTTCATATTATTTTCAACTTGATAACTCTACGCGTTCCTGGAAAAAGTAGAACGGAACGCTAAAAATGAGGCGTCTGATAGCTGTGACAAGTCCTACGTGACAAAAACAAGTCCGAGGAGACATCCAATACAAATGAATGTTGTTACAAAACAATTCCAAGGCTAAAAGACAACATTAGCCAAGTCCCTCAACTATTTGTTAATACCAAATTACCAATGGAATAGTCCATTCGATGTAATAAACAAAGATGTTAAATTAATTTGTTTGCACACAAAAGCAATTCGTAAAAGCAATTACAATGTTGCTAGCGGCCTTTTGTAAAACTAAATTGTTGTTTATATTCATTGATTCGAAATGAAATCGGCTAATATTTGTTAAATGCTTCAGTTTTTTTCACATTCTACTGATTTATTTACGTTAAATCGAGGGAGGTAAAATAAATTTTGAACGCAGATGTAATAAGACTGGAATAAATCTTTATGTATAAATAAAACAAAGTCGGGTTAGTTACATAACACCACTTATAACACAAGAACGGCTGATTTTTATAATCTTTGATTTGTTGGAGTTGTCTCCGCCCCGAAAAAAGAATTCAGATAATTAATTTTCTCATACATTTACAACGGCTTTTTTGATGATATCTCGAGAACGGATTGAACAACATTTCGTTAATTTGGATGGATATTAACTCAAAATTTACGATTTTTGACTAAAAAATACAATCCTAGATATCCTATGAACGTGATTGCATGACAATATGTACGTAACTACAAATTTACGGCATTCGGATTTTTTCCTTTACTTTTGCTACATGACATTTCTTCTTACCAAATTTCGTAACACTAGGTCAACGGGAAGTACCTTCCCTATAAATTTTGATTCCCTTGAGAGTGTCGAAATATACGGTTTTTGCGGCATAAACAGTCGTATCTTTTTTTACGTTAACTTAGAAGTTTGATTTTTTCACAGCTTCAAAGGACTATAGACCTGAGTATATGGTATTAATTTCAACTCGATATCATACCTCTACGCGTTCCCGAGATAAAGGGTCTTGACAGACAGACAACAAAGTGATCCTATAGGGGTTCCGTGTTTTCCTTAAGAGGAACAGAACCCTAGTCGTGGAAGTATTTGTAGATAGTTTTTGATTAGAGACACATTGGTAGTATAAAAGGCTGATAACTCAATAATATACGGAAATCGCCAACACGCAGTGACTTGGCGCAATGAAATTCGTATATTTATGAATGAAAAGAAAAGTCACGCATTGTGGAGTTATGCTTTAAAAACCAATAATTTTACATTTTAGTACAGCTGTGCTGCTTTGCAAATGGCGATTCATTTCATACGTAATTGTACTACTCGATAATAATTACTATATTCTTTAACCAATTTGTCCGTCACTGGAACAAAAAAATATCGGAATACAAAAGAAAATCTGATGGTAACATGAAACTATCAAAACTCACGGCATCCATCTTGTATTGTTCAACAGACAGTTAAATGAAGAGTTCATTGCACCTTCGAACCTACTGGTAATCCTTCGATACAGTCAGTCTTTCGAGTTAGTTTACACAAGACTGTTTTCGTAGGAATATTGGGATTTATTTTCACATACGAATATCATATTGTAGCGAATATTCTGCGAAGTTTGCTGAGATATTTTTTTTTATTTGGTAGTCGAGGAGTCGATTTTTCATCTCGCACTGAATATTCTTTAAACAAATAAAAATATAGCGAAAACCAACATATTTTTGCAACATTTTTTTTCATTTTCAATAATCATATGGCTAGCCTTTTCCTCGTTCGGCTTCCAGTTTAACCAGCTGCAGTTGCATAACCATTATTTTACATTGATCCACTGCCCATCTTACCTGCACAACCCAGTCACTGGGTCACCATACCCCTCAGTCAGACTAGTCTGTTGTCAGTTTTTTTGCTTATCAATGCCAGACACTTAGTCGGTACGGGTAACTGTTAAAGATTTACAAAAGATATAGTCATAAGCGAATGTTTGGAAAAGCATTACCTATGATGATGAATGATGATTATGATATACTGTAAAAGAGACTTTGACCTCCGAATTTGTTTCGGTGTTTCTTATAAAGGCTACTTCAAACAGGCGTGACACGCGATAAAATCGCGCGTGACACAAAGGCACCGCAAGTCGCGCAACGAGCGGTACCTTTATGTCATGCGCGATTCGGGTCGCGCGTCGCGCGTCGCGCCTGTTTGCAGGAGCTTTAAGAGAAACATCGGCCTTAGTCAGTTTGAAAACAAAGGTAATTTATTTTAGACGTGTAAAACTTTTTAGAACCTATTTTTTCGAATTATTTTTCGTTCTATTACTTTTAACCTACATAACTATAAGCACAAACATCAAAAGCCTCTAAATCGCATGTAAATCGTTGAAGCAGTGCATAAACAGACAACACCCACGTTGAACGCCTACAATCGTCTCAGTACGTTGCTAAAGCATGATATATGGCCTGGGGGGAACGCTGAGGCGCGGTTCCATTGCTACCCATACTATAAACTTGTAGGTATGTTTTAGCTTCGGGTTTCAGAGTTTTTGAGTGGAGATCACGAAATTGTGAAGCGTAGCGTGGAATGTTCTTTAGCTGCAGGACTTTCTAGCCGCCTTTTAGAATTAGGTATTATGCATTTATTTTATTTTTGGTTCCTTATTGTGTTATTTAAATATCTTATCATATTTAATCAACACAACTCTCTAAGACCACGTAACTCCAAAGAATGATGATTTCATGAAACAGTTATTCTTTGGACTTACGTGGTCTTAGAGAGTTGTGTTGATGACTTTAATGATTATAATTCTGTAAATACATATTTGTTACGGCCGCGAATCATATATTAATCAACGTACAACTTAATACTGACCACCAAGTTGCAAAAAACCTAAAAAAAAATGAATTTCGCGGGCTACCCTGGCGCTTTCGCCTTAACGACAAGGAATCGAAAAGTCAACCGTACGGACAACATCTATTTTCATAGTTTAAACCACACCATTTTGTCATAGAGAATACGTTATTAGCAGATGTCGTCATTAACTAAGGAATTGACGTGGTTTTGAAGTAAGAAATCGTAGTGGTTATAATGTATTAGGACCCTGTTGTATATGTAGAACAGTTACAAAGTCGATTGATTAATAATGTGCCATTACTGTCAGGATAACATGACTCGCCATGTTGTTAATTTGAAGTTAAAAACAAACCATCAGTACGTTAACCACTTCCGAATGAGTATTACTTGCCTTTTTTTTTTTTTGAGGATGGGAAATCATCAAATGACTCCTCCTGCTCTGGGTGGAGCGGAAGGGAGTGTCAGACTCTTACTGACTAAAACCCACCCGTGTTCCTTCCTTCGCCCTTTATGTTCCGGGCCAGCGGTAAACCTTTCGGACAATCCCGCTGACCCGGCAGTATTACTTGCCTAGCTACATACTTACAGCCCGGCCGTTGAGAAAATGTGTGCCTGACAGCTGTCTATGCGATAATTCTAGTAGCTAATAAAGATCAAACTCGCAAAACACGTATTCGTTTGTATGAAACTGACAGGTGTCAAGAATGCATTCTCTCGTTTGCCGCACTGTAACAATACCAATCCTGTGCAGCAATGGAACAGAATCTTAATATTATGCAATGCAGCAGTGCGATTCTGTAACCATCTCACCGTGAAAACTTAGGTGAAGTGAGCGTGGAGTGAACTGTCAGTGTCATCTTACCAGATACTAGGGATTGACCAAGCATACATTTACAATCATGAAAGAGATTTTAATAATATTTTTTAATGCTAATCCTATTGATATTTTTATATAATTCAAAGCTAGTATTTTAGTGGTCAAAACATTAATATTTTGTGGGGTTTTACTTAGTGCATGTCGCACAGACTGCGGCCCCGCATGTAAATTACACGAATGTGCGTCAATGAGCAATTGTAGATCGAGTCTAGTAAAGACTGCGACGATGTTCAGCGTTGTTATTAACCCAAAACTATTGAATTAGAAGAGATAACCGAGTGTGTCAAGTCATCGAGTGCTAACGGATGCCTAGTTGACGGACCATAGAATGTAATCCCACGTAGTTTGTGTGGCGTGATCACTTCACCCGATTCACGACACTAAATGTCGTAAATCGGGTGAAGTGAAGGTGAAGTGATAAGATCACGCCGCGCTTGCGCGTTAATTACTGTCATTATCACATTGCTGATTGCGTGATCACTTCACCTTCCCTTCACCTGATTCACGACATTTAATGTCGTGAATCGGGTGGAGTGAAGGTGAAGTGATAAGATCACGCCGCGCTTGCGCGTTAGTCACTCATCCATCACATAAGAGATTTGTTTTTACATATTTAACTTGTAAGGCGTCATGTATAAGAACATTAGGAAATTATGGTAATAATAGATATTAATAATTAATATAATACACCATGGCGACCCTGCCTTAGAGTCTGCCAAGGGGCAGATTAAGCAAAGTTTTCGTTGAGCGATTTTCAAAATGTGTAACTTTAAAGTAGAAAAAGACGAGGTATTCGTCAATCAAAACGCGGCTGGTGGAGGTGTTGTTGACGCCGAGGTGGTGTTGCCATGGTTACGAGATTCGAGTGGAGTGATATATGGTACATTCCGAATTGCACTGTAATCGACTACAGCGTGCTTACACCTTGACCCCAATTATTCTGCTGTATGGTATTTATCTATTATTCCCCGCATAATCTTACCACGCCGTACGGTTGTCAAGCGTGGTATTTTGACAGTTCAAACCGGTTTCGGTCATTGTGTCATAGAGAATACGTTTTCGCAAATTATTTATGTGAGCGCTGTGTGCGATGATGACTTAATTCGGAATGAGCCATATTTCACGCCGCGCAAGCGCGTTAGGCGCTGGCGCTGTCTGGCTATATAAGGACTTACTAGTCTAGGGAAAAAAGAAAAAAAAAACAAGGTTGAGATTCTGACTGCGCTTCTGTTTTGCAATTTTATTGTAAGTAAAACCCCACAAAATATTAATGTTTTGACCACTTAAATACTAGCTTTGAATTATATAAAAATATCAATAGGATTAGCATTAAAAAATATTATTAAAATCGATTATGATTGTAAATGTTTGCTTGGTCAATCCCTAGCATCAGTAGGATGACAAAGACAGCTCACTCCACGCAAGTATTCACGGTGAGATTTTTACAGAATCGACATGCAGTTTCCTAGCTGTCAGACTTCATAAGCTCGATTTATTCGTACAGCCAACACTTGCAACTAGATGTATCTTTGAATAAGTTCGGTGTTTGGGAAGAATCTATTATTATTAATGTCTCTAACTGAAGTTCGTGATACCGTTGCCGTTGTACAGACGCCAGCACATCAAGCTACTACAATCTGTCAAATTTCTTTAATAGATTTTCAACTTTATCGCTAAAGCGTATGGTTCAAAGTTGATAGGGAAAATTTGACAGTTTCGGGTAGCTTGATGTGCTGGCGCCTGTACTTTATTAGGTGCTCGCACATTGCATAGATAATCAGCGTAATTATGATGTTCCCAGTTCCCCCTGCTGGGACACAGGCGTCCTCTCAGTGAGAGGGAGAGGCGCAATCCACCACGCGGGCCCAGTGCGAGTTGGTAGATGGCACTTGTCTTCGAATTTTTGAGTTTAGGACATGCCGCGCGTAAAGTATTAAGGCTCCTTCAAACAGGCGCGTTTCGTTCGTTTCGTTCGTTCGTTTTCACATGGTTCTTCGTTCTTTGAAAGATAACCAACTGGTTCAAAGGGAACGCATACCAAACAAAAACCAGCTGAACAAAGAAAGAAGAGTAAATACCCAGAGCGGTGAGAAGGACATCGTAGAAGACGATAGTTGGTGGAACCACGATTTTAACTTCAAGCCTCTGCCTTTAGTTAAAATATATATTATATTTTCCTATATCACACAAATCATACAGTTCACAATCAATCACATCGTTCACATAAATAATTCAATACTTATCAGAGGAAAAGTATTGAATTATTTATGTGATTAGCACTTTCACCATCTAGTAATCCAAATGATAATGATTCATGGTGACTGTAACATTGTCATGTAAAAATATACAAGATACCTAATGTAGTAATCCGTGAGTTTCTAATGAATATTTATCATACTTAATTACAAGATAAATTTATTTTCTTTAATCTTTCATTTCTTTTCTTTAATATTTTAGTACTAGCGACTCGCCCCTGCTTCGTACAGTTTTGTCGACACAACATCCAGATTTCTTTATATAAGTTTATTATAAATATATTACTAACTGCGCCTCGCTGTGTCACCCGCATAAGTTTCGATCCAGTGGGAATATTGGGATAAAAAGTAGCCTATATGTTAATCCAGGGTGTCAGCTATCTCCATACAAAATTTTATCAAAATTGGTCCAGCCGTTTGAGCGTGAAGAAGTAACAAACATAAACACACACACTCACAAACATTCGCCTTTATAATATTAGTGTGATTACGTTAGTAAAAAATTGTAAAGGATGATGACCGTATGAAAATCCGTCGCGTACATTAATAGTGATTTTAATTTCTAATATTGTAGAATAGCTATAGATGTACATAGGTGATAAGTGTGGCATGCAATGCCATGTCCCATCAACCAGCCATGTCATGAGGCGATAACCAGTCGGAACACGTACTATGGAGCTAGAGGTCAGATGTAAAAGTGAGTTCAGCTCGGGACCCCAAGGCAGTATTGAAGTGAAACCACTTCTATCATTAGCTGAAGTTACGCTGCAGGAATTAACAGAATCAATACTAGTAATATGTTACATACCACATTCATTAATTTCATTCATTCAGCCGAAAAACGTCCTCTGCTGGACATAGGCCTCCCCTATTCGCTACATCGACCGGTTCTGTGCTTCCCGCATTTAGCCGATTCCTGCGGCTTTCACAAGTTCATCGGTTCACCTTGTCGGAGGCCTTCCAACGCTACGTCTTCGCATATATCTACCACATAATAAAAAATAAAAGAAGTAAAACCTTACTTCTGTAAGGTTTTACTTCTTTTATATTAAGATATTAAATATTCTGTAGAGGCTCAGAAACGTTCTTTGAATTGACTTTATTTACAAAGCAAAATATAAATTGTATTATTTTGTCGATTTTTATACGACCATTTTAAAATCACCATGAAACATTATTATTTGGGTTACCAGCTGATGATGAAAGTGTTACCTTATGCGGATTTTACAGTCGACTGTCTAAATGTCAATCAAACTAAGACGCAGGTGACTAAAATCGCAAGTTTCAAAGTAGGTTTCGACTTAGTCGTGCAAGCCCCATGCAACCTGCCGCCTTGTCGCATGCGGCGGGTGACCAAAATCAACCGTGAAAATGCTCAGTCGCAGGCGATCACCCGCCGCATGAATTCAGCACATGATTATCCAACAAAAAAGAATTATCAAAATCGGACTACTCTGTAAAAAGTTATGCGTGGTCATACATTACAATCAGTGAGTGAACAATCAATCATCCCCGTTTTCCTACCCTTAGGGTTGGATTATTTTTCCAAATTTATATGGGACCAACTTCAGGGTATTCCCTTTCCAATAAAAAAAGAATTATCAAAATCGGACTTTTCTGTAAAAAGTTAACGTGGTTATACTTAAAAAAAAAATTTATATATACGAGTCGACTTGAGAACCACCTCCGTTTTTTCGTCGGTTATAAAATGAACTGCGATTTTTCTCGACCTGTGTAAATGGGGTGGCGATTCACGGCAACAATTGAGCTAGTGTAAATCCTCCACTAAGAAAACAAAGCAAAAACGGTTGAACTACACCATCTACTAGACTTCTAATTTTGCCACACAAAGTACATATTATCACGATTCAGTTCTCACATTATTTTACTACCCCTACATTTTACAAAAGTTGAAAGTTCAACACCCTAATGCACCCTTTTAATTCAAAATCCACGGAAATTAAAGCACCTATAATATTCTTATCTTTCAAATCCAACTACTGAAACCTGTCTCCGTACTACGAATTTGTTGATGAAAAATCTTTCGTGCCTACAAAATTCAACTCTGTGGTGTAAAACTTAAAGTGTATTTCAGGTAAATGAGGATTATAATAGAGAAAAATGAGTGTCCCCCTCATCGCTAAAGTACGCCAATTGTGAAATATTAGAGGAAATTCAAGGCTGGCGTTTTAGATAATGGCGATTCATATTTCGTTGTTATTTTAAGGGACTGCTTGCTTGTTTTGTATTCATTACTTATGAAAGGAAATTACTGAATTTAAGATACGCCTGGTATCTTAAATTCACTAAAGGGGCAAGAAAATGGGAAATAATGAAGTTTAGGTAAACTTGTTAAGTAATAAATTGTTTTTATAGCACTGTATCCAAATTGTATGTTACATGTTATTTTCAACTGTATTATGCATGTTGTTTGGTTTTTTGCTATTAGGTAGTCGTGAAATTATTTGTTTATTTTTCTTTTTTCTGGTCTAAGTATTTATTAATGACTAGCTTTTGCCCGGGGCTCCGTTTGCGTGTACCTATTTGGTATTTCATCATATTTTCTATACAAATATCCAAGATTATAAGTACCTTATTTATTTATTTAATTTATTATGGAATAAACAACTACAACATAATTATATATTATATTCCATAAGGTTTACAAAAGTTTAGGTAGTAATGTTGCAGTCCTTTGCATTATCCGCAGAAATTTCTTATGTCCTACTCTAGGTCCTTTTCAGTTAAAAATGATGGCAATTTAATCTTTAAAATATCCATCTAATACTACATTCCAAAAATTCGCACGAGTAATTCTTACGTTTCTTTATAATTAACGCACATATTAAATGGCGCGTATTTTATTGTTTTATGTTCCAATAAAGTAAAATAAATTTAAACACTTGTTTTGAAAGTGATACCAAGAATATTGACTTTCTAAGAATCCCTGCTTACGAATGTCCTTCCCGAATTCCCGATAAAAACAAATGAAGATCCGAGTCCCATATAAAATCCAAGTAGAACCGGAGTATCTTCAAACAAATAGTCCCTCTCGTGACGTGAGGTCCAATTATTGAGATAAATCACACCTATGGGAGACGGAGCGTTCTACTGAAACTCGAATGACTATTGACTCGATGTGTGCCTAATATATTGTTTTAAAGGAGTGTTTTGATAATGTGGAGCAGTAACTAGAGATTAGTGTTTTAGAGCCAGTCTTTAAGTGCTGATACACACGAGCGACTCGCATCCATCGACATGCGTCGATATCAGCCGTGGACACCCGTCGACGTGTTTTTGTTGTCTCTTTTAAAGTCCAAATATTATATTATTCTGATTTTATACAAAATACTCAAAACCGCCAGACAGTTATAAAGTCATGGGGTGTGTGTTAAAAATTTGCCTTCTAAAATCACGTCAATTTACGTTAGGCGCTGATTAATTTGACAGGACTCAACCTTCTGTCATTTTCTTAATGATATAGAAAAAGATGCACTGAACTTAAATTTAGTTTAGTTTGTGAACAACAGAATCGGCACCATTGTGAGGTTGTATGTTAAACAAAATATGATTCGCGACCGTAACAAATATGTATTAACAGAATTATAATCATTAAAATCATCAGTAGGTACTACCCTCTACGTTCATATAACCCTATTGATTGATATTTCATAAAATAGTAATAAAAAAAAAAGAAAATCTGAATTCCAAGGGCTATCCTGGCGCAAAAAAAAAAATATTTCAGACATAAATATTTTGCCCATAATATTGTTAGTAGTCTGTGGTTCAAATTTAACTCTACCTGTGCTATTTTTTGTAGAGACTCCTGATGAATTCTAGGTACTGTTGCTCTACACCTTGGTTTCTGAGGGCTTCCCATATGCTTTCACGTGACACTGTATCGAAAACTTTCTTTTAATCACTGTAGGCAATGTAGAGAGGTCTACGTTTCTCCTGATATTTTAGTAGTACGGCTTAAAAATAAATGTTACATTTAAAAAATAATTAATTTAAATATTTGCCGCCTTCTGGGGCCCCGGGCATACGCACTTGTGCTTGAACCCAGAAGTATCTTTATATAAGTATATTTATTATGCACTAATGCACGGGTGGCCTCTCAATTTTCCCGTTCTGGGAATCGAACCCAAGACCTCATGCTTAGCAGTAGCCCTTGCAACTACTGGACCATCACCATCATCATCATTTCAGACGAAAAACATCCACTGCTAAACATAGGCTTCCCCACTTCGACCGGATCGTTGCTTCTCGCATCCAGAGTCATACCAACAACACAGCAAAAAGCCGGGAAAATTAATTCTAGTTATTCGTAAACATGATAGGCTTGTTGACGTAGACTGATTAGCTACTACCAAGATCTTATAAGGAAAATAAACTACGACAAGCAAGCCACCTGATACTATCAAATATTTGACCTTAAATGTAACTCAAGCAACAATTAAGGCAGAGTAATTATCGAGTTTACCTTAATACCGTCTGCACGGAAAACTCGAAACGCGTCCGACCCAGTACACACCTTTGAAGTTTAATTAAAGAGGACGCATTTCCAAGATGACGGTTTGATGATAAAGAATAGGAGCGAATGATGGCGGTGGAATAATAAACAAATTCGATTGGTGGGGGATACAGGTCTTTTGATGTTATGGTTAGTTGAAAAAATTTTTGAAAATCGAAACGTTTTTTATTTGCAATACCAACGTATAAAAGTAATCTAAGTAGGCCGCTGCAGACACAATTTCGCGAAGACCAATTCAACACCTAGTGCATGTGCGATGTTTCCGATCAGACCTGATGCCCCACTTGTTGGAGTGTCCTAAGTGCCGTTCACCTGTACCTTGGACGACCTAAAAATGCCACTGATGCCGCAATCAACGTGGCCACCTACCGGGCTCAAAACCACATACAAAAAAAAAACAATGAGGAAGAGTACTATCGACACGAAAAGGAGAAGACTTGTAGAGCACAATCATGGGACGATCTACAAGTTTTAACTTTCCATCAGTTAAATAATGGTCAACACACTAGGATAGTAGTGAAAAAGTTCGAAGCTTAGTGTATTTTCGATAAGTGCAATACACAGTTGGTCGAAAAATCTTCGAGCGTTGAAAGACAATATATGAGATTTGAAAAACAGGCGTAGAACGTGATAAAATAAAGCTTCATTAAAAAAATAATAAGAAAACAAAAAGAAAAATAATACACGAATCGCTTGCACTGCGACCATGCTCTAAAGAGCACGCGTCAAAAGGAATAAAGTAAATCATGCAACGTACGGGGGGATTGAAACATTATAGCATCTGGGCGACAATGAGCAAAGTGTTGTTTTCCTTTGAACTTCACTCCCGTTAATAATACAAGAATCTTGGAACTAATGTTGTTTTGATTCAAAACAAGCGGGTAGTAATTCAGGTTAGGGATACTAATTCGAATTCGAAACGTGAATACGTTAACGTTATATAAGGGCCAAAATATTATTCATATTATTATAAATAATATTTTGGTCCATAAATCCTAATATTAAAAATGCGAAACAAAGTTTGTTTGATCGCAAATCATATTTTGTACAACATACAACCTGATACTGACCTGCAAATTGCAAAAAACGTATGAAAATTTGGATTTCGCGGCTATATCCTAGCGCTTCCCGCTCAATCACGGCCCATCATGACATAATATGGTCCCATCTTTCTAATCTATGGACAAACATCGTCAAACAGCACCTAATAAAAAAAAAACAAAGGTACACTTCATCACTCAAGCCCTCAGCAAATCATCAATTATATTTCTTTTCTTTTTTAATTTGAAACTCGAACCAGAAACATGAAAAGTTTCTTATACTTTCTCATTAACATTTTTTTGTCGGGAATCAGCTTTATTACTTCCTTGAGTCGACAATTTCAAATATAATTAAGGAGTTTTATTTAAAAAAGTTCATTATCGTTTCCCTGTACAGTAAGTAGCATCTACAATGTTTGTAGGTTTTTTTTGACAAACATTTTTTTTATTGAATTCAATCTCCTATGAAACTCTCTATGCGATGCGATGGTTTTGCTGAAATTGGTGAAAAAAAGTGCAAGGACGTGTAAAAAAACTGTTTTTGGTGATAATTCCAAAAATATCGAAGAAATACTTAATATGAATTTAACAGTTATACTTAAATAAGACTATTTATATACTAGACAGAGGAGGAGTCATTTGATGATTCCCCATCCTGAAAAAAAAAAAGGGAAGACAATAAATTTTCAGATCAATGGAATATCATGATCATCATCTGCGTAGCCCTTTCCCAACTTTGTTGGGCTCGGCTTCCAGTCTCACCGGATAAATGGAAACTACACACACGAATTAAGTATAGGAAATTCTGTGCCGACCCGAACCAAAAGTGTGTAGAACCCTTAAAAGCATGTGCAGATCATGCAAAATATGTGCGCAATGTAAAATGTTGTGTAAGCCATAAATTCTTGACCACCACGAAGGGGATTGTAGGGTAAAGCTATTCTCAATAAATAACAACTGTCAAATAAAATATTCTGAGTGCATTCATATAACCAAGGGGCTCTACTCACCCTCTAAGGGATTTAAGCTCGATACAAAGAGATGAATTTCCGTGTATTTGATTTATTCGAAAGTTTTGAGAAAGATTGCATTTTCGGAAATGCAATCACATTCGGAAAGGAATGTACAGTTTGGTATAAGAGTAGGTATTGGTTTTTACTTTGAGGTTATTGAAAATTCCAAACGTATTTTTTGTCGTTACATTTTCATGAATGATCGGTTTTATTTTTGAAGTGAAAACTTCTTTAGCGGCGCTGTGTACTTTTTTTGGAATGGGTAAAAACTTCTAAATTCGCGTCAGGTCACGTGACCCTGATCGTAAGATTCGTAAGACGTAAAACGAAAGACGCGCGTTGTTGAGGACAGCGCCATCTATGCACATCGGGAAGAACTACGAGGGCCTTTCGCGTACTAACTACGTAGTTCATCCAACAACGACGAGATGGCGCTGAACCACGGATATATAACTGACGACGAGCTCCATGGGCTTGCTTCTCTTACCACTGCCGCGACCAACACCACGAACTGAAGTCTATCCTGTGTGCTTATTTGTAAATCTGAATAAATTCCTTTCACGAGAAGAATAAACCAGTCACTTTGGTCATCATACCTGATTTGCAAAAAACCCTATAAAATAAGGAACACACCTTAACACGCGTGTTTTGTTTATAAGACGATTCACAAAATACACTCGTAATTGTTCAAGTTTTCACTTCTGTCGGCACTACCGGAGTGCCAGTTTTTTATTTAAAATAAGGATACTTAGCCTTCTACTTAGCCTTTTCCCAACTATGTTGCGGTCGGCTTCCAGCCTAACCGGATGCAGCTGAATACCAGTATTTTACATAGAGCGACTGCCTATCTGACTTCCACAACCCAGTTACTGGGTAATACGATACACATTGGTAAGACGGGTAGTCAGACTTTCGGGCTTCTATCGACCCGTAAGGACTGTCAAAGATCCACGAATGACAGCCGGGACCAACAGGGATCTTGGTATGTAAAGATGGTCACCTATCCACGGACCAACCGCAGCATGCGTAGCTTTACCTGATCGATAGACCCGTGCGGCTATTAATACTTAGCCACAAGCCCCACAATATACAACGTGTCCCAAAATTCAACGATAAGCGGGCACCAGAGGGTGGACCAGCGGTGCTATTCTGTAAAAACGGGTGAGCTGTCAATAGTGTCAATTCCTAGAAAAAACAAACTCACTTCACCTAAGTTTTCACGGTGAGATTTTTACAGAATCGACCGGCTGATCATGACTAGGTACTCGAGGAAAAATAATGAAAAAATAATCAATTTTTTTTTAATAATTAGGTACAACGTGGATTGAAAGTAAAAAAACTGAACATTTTAAGGAAAAAAAATAATTTTGCTTAATTTTTGTGTAAAAACTACAGGCATTCTGGGATTTTGAAGGGCTACATAGGTTGCTGATACAAAAAAAAGCAGAAATATTTGGTCTACTTAAATAAAGATGTTTTGGAATGTCCAAAAAAATTTAGATACTTATTTTTATTTTCTCGAGTAGTCATGAACAGGTCCACCTTCTGGTGCCCGCTTATTGTTGAATTTTTGGACACGTTGCTTAAGTATCTATATAAATAAAAGCAAAAGTATTGTTCTTAATGTAGGTATTCGTAATGGATGATATAAAATGATTTAAAAGGCAAAACAATTCCGTACCTACATAATTATACCATATACAAAAATACAACTATATCAACATTTCATAAAATAAAACCTTTAAAAAATATGAACCACTACTACAAGTATCCAGTTCAAATAGCCATTAAAATTCATTCAAACAAACAAATAATTTATAATTTCTACAAAGTTGCCAATTACAAAAATACATCTAAGTATATCATTATTTTACCACAAGCAATTTTAGTTTCGTTTAAAACTGGAACGTTTTAAATTCAACAGTCATATTTGCTGTGACTCTCCAACTCTCGACATTCTTTAGATACAGATGGTTGCAACATAGCCTATATTTCTATTTTTGAATGCCACCCGTGAAATTGCGTTCCATACAAAACGTGGACTATAATGTCAGGGGGATGATTTATAAGTGCCGCTTCGGTCTATGTGGCTGCTCTAATATTGCATTTTACCAAGATACAGGATTTTAATCTGAATTTTTAAAGTGATACAAGGATATGAACGTAGATAGCAGTGATAGCTCAGTAATGAATGGTAATGAATGGCCGCGACTTACGAGTTGAAGGTCGTAAGTTCGAACCTAGATAAGCTCATTAATTTGTGTAAATTATTTCATCACCACTGGTCTCAAAACGGTAAAGGAAAACATCTTGAGGAAACCGGTATGTCCTAGAACCAAAAATTCGAAGACATGTGACATCTACCAACCTGCACTGGGCCCGCGTGGTCGATTACAGCCCACTCCCTCTTGAAGAGAGGAGGCCTGTGTCCCCGCAGTGAGAAAATTATAATGCTTATGCTATCTACAGAAGCCAGCACATCAAGCTACTATAATCTGTCAAATTTCTTTAATAGATTTGCAACTTAATCGCTAGAGCATAAGGTTCAAAGTTGATTGGGAAAATTTGACAGTTTCGGGTAGCTTGATGTGCTGGCGTCTGTACCTAATAATATGCATTTAAAAGTAGCAAAGGATTTAAAGAGTACAAGAAAAAAGTTTTATTTATCTTTTATGATAATTATAAATGATTGTGTGTATGTTATTTGATTCGATAGTATTTTTTGTAGTTATTTTCTAACCAATGTAGGATAAACTAAAGTAAAAAGCTTTCAGCAAAAACCTGATAACACACAATAAATTAATGAGCAAAATAAAAAATACTACTTTCTTTTTTAAACTACAAAATAATACCCCACGCTCCATTATCCCAAACAATTACTTTAGAATATATTCACAATAAAAATACTGAAAGCAATTCTCTTTAGAAAAATCTTCACTTTGAGCAAAGCCAAGAATAATGATAACGATTTAAAACCACCGGGGCTTAAGGCACGGACTAGAATCCTAGACTCACCATAGAGAATAGCTCTACGTATTTATCTAGCTTTTTCTAATAAACCGGCACAGACTTATTTCTGTCGCCAAAGGATCCCGGCGAAATAGTTTCTGAGGCGAAGTTTGTGAAGCGCGAAGTCGGATTTTTTCTAGTGTGTCTTTAACTTTATTATAAGTAATGAGTGTATTAACTTTTGCTGTTTGCACCATTTACTTTTTGCGCCATTCTTTTTAGTTTTTTGGTTTTCAGTAATACTTTTGGCCGTTAATGGAGTTACATTTTACTCCAATAAAATGTAGCGAAAATGAGCATTTTCAACACTTTTAATGCCATTTTAAAAACATTTTTATGATTACATATGGGTATAGAGCATCTCGGACTACGAAGGAAAGATATTTTTTTTAACAAGCCTGCATAGAAATCTATATTATTTTAGACGCAGAAAAACTCAAATAAATTGTAAGTAAAGGAGCTGTTTATTTACGAAGAATGATTGAATTTCCCATCAAAAACCAATTATTCTCCACTTTTAACCAATTCAAAGTGAAGTGAAGATTATCTAAAACTAATATTTGCCTACATGGTCAAACGCAATAATTGGATTAAGACGATCGCATTCAAAAGTACCAGTTATAACACGGATCATCATTCGCATGGCATCAGCATCAGCATGGAACAAGCGGCTAATTAGCGCAACCACAATTTACAGAAGACTAAATAACAAAAATATTCAAGCTAAATTAAGATTTTCTATCTACAACCAATGTGTGATTACTAGAATAAACTCCATGACTGTATCCAGCACGTCAAAATATCGTTAGTCAAAGCAACACCTCACACAGCAAGAAAAATGACGTCCTCCAGAAAACTAATCCAGAAAGGGTCGTGACACTTGGAATTCTTCTCAGAATGTTGTGTAATAGCGTGGAACAAGCGGTTAAGTGGCGCAACCACATTTTATTTACGGGTCGTGCTTACAACACAGAACACATTTTTCTTCAACTCCAGCGTCAAAAGGTTTGGCCGTAAACATTCCTTTGGCCGTGAAAGACGAATTTTCTATTGAGAAAAAATCGGGAGATCCTCACATCAATGTAGTGTGAACCATTAAGTATTATGAAAGTGAGCCTTATGGCCATTTAGTTTGAAGTGGGTTTCCCGTCGTGATTCTTAGAATTTTGTGTCTTCTTTGGCGAATGTTTTCGCAGAGATGTCTTACTTGAAAAAATATTTTTAAAGCTTGGAATTTTCAGAAAAAGAATACTACTTTTACTAGACGCTTGTCAACAACGATAAAAAATGCGCAGAAATGGAGATAAAGACACAATATCTTTCATAGTTTACGCAACATTATTATTTTATTTACCTTATATTATATAGATTATTTTATATTGTGCGATTCTTTTATACGTTGTAGGTCTTGTAGACTGTAGATTTGTAGACCATTTTCTATTTTGTTAAGTACCTGGTACTTGTTGACAGGCCTAAACTGTCCTCCCATACCTGTTTACACTGTAATTTTAAGACATTGTAAAAACCAATTTATTTTTAAAAGAGTAACTGTGTAGTTTCCGACTCTTCTCCATCGTAAACGACCAATTAAAACGGTGCACCTAGCTTGTGACGTTTTCATAAGTGCCCATGTAGGTTTATACGAAAAAGAAATAAAATATTTTGACTTTTGATTCAACCATTTATGAATAAATCTCACCACATTATCTAGTTAGGTAGATGGATAATCAGTTTCAGTTATCAATTTCAATCATAGTTTTATTCGAGACATACCACTTTAACAAAGCTTTTGACTAACAAAATCCTCTATAGATTTTCGCATGACTTAATTACCTTCGGGATATATGTAGAACTTTCAACTAAGTTACAAATGTCAAAGATATCCCAAACTAGATACGAGGTCCCAATTCAGGTTCCAAACGTAATTATTATAAACAAGGATGTATTTTGTGAAAATATACTTTATGAGCCACTCCTAAAGTTCATCTTCCTCTAATTCAGAAAAATATACGACGTTTCACTTGTCATTCTGAATTCAACTTAATACTAATGTGAAGTTGATATATTATATATTTATGTATGTACCTATTTTATTTATAATTCAATAGTTTCGTTTCCGTCAAGTCCCCTTTGTATCTTTTATGTGTGCGAAATGTTTATATAAATATTTTTTTTTAATGGAAATAACAATTAATTTATAACAAAATAACTAAACAACAATCTGGTGTACTATAAAGTATATATAAATAAACAATAATTGAAAACAAGTTCTACTGTGGTAATAATTACCTAACTATAGTATAACATCAATTAATTGAAATTATAATGGCAACACCTTTATAGCAAAGCCTATAGTCACCTTCCAACCATGCTTCTGCAAAAGGTTAGTCAAAGAATAGCAAAAGAATTGAAAAAATGAAGCAAAGTGCTCCATTACTCTTTCAAACGCTAAAACCTTTCAATTTCACCTTGTAAAGGAACAATTTTTATTGAATCTTAGGGTTCCGTACCCAATGGGTGCCAACGGGAAGGGTTCCGTTGGCACCCATTATGTGGGTGGACGGACGGACAGCGGAGCCTCAGTAATAGGCATTACTGAGGCTCTGCTGTCCATCCGTCCGTCTGTCACAAGGCTGTATCTTTTGAACCGTTACAGGTATAGGTAGTCATTTGAAATTTTCACAGTGTATGCGTACTACTATGGTTGCTATAACAACAAATAATAAAAATATAATGGAGACGTAATGTGTCTCTCGTTATCATCAGCCATATTTTAATTGCTGTGGGCGTACAGCTATATAGGTAGTGTTGGTTATTGCGTAATAGAAGAACCGTTTGTACTTCAAATCAGATTACAATTTACTAACAAGTTAGTCACACTAGCCAATCACACACTGCAGGTACACGACACGACGTTACGGAACGCGAAACAATTTCTGAACACATGTTGTCCGTACGATGTCCAAGGGTCTAGAGAAGCTCCACACCGCTCTGTAGCGGTCTCGTCGACTCCCACAAACTCAGGCTAGCCGCTACCTGGTGGCACTGGCGTCCCGATTAGTCAAATGAATATGACTACTACAAATAAAATAAGTTAAAAATTAAACACTACGTATTTGGTGTTACTTGTATCGAAGAAAAAACAAGAAAGAAAAAATTATAGTGTTAAATGCTGTACTTTGTTCGGAACCTAATACCCTTTTTCTATTTTTATTGTTTTCGTGTTCCCACAATACTCCAATGGTTAATCTATTGGCAATCAACTGCAGACCACAATTTTACTGCTCCGAATATTTCGCTTTATAGAACTAAACTGGTTGCGTGTAAACAATTGACTGGGTAAACAAGTTTGTTGGCGATAGTTTTTAATATTTTTACACTTTTAGAGTTGTTTTTAAAAGCAGTTTTTAGAATCGTTGGAATTGATGTTTCACTTGATGATTTAGCATTGATTTTTTGGTTCGGTCGGGAAATTTGTTTTTTAGTTTTTGTATCGGTTTTTTTTCAGTAGCAAAAGCAAACTCACATGTCATGTGTGTGTGTGTGTGTCATGTGAGTTTTCAAATCTTCTCTGTTTTACTCTTCACGAATACAAGCATTCAATGTTATGTTATGTAGAATTGTTGGTTAATCTACGATATTATCGTCTTTATTTTGTTTAGTTTACCTTAAATTCGTTTACCTTGAATGACTGCCTCGTTGGTCTAGTACGTACGCACTACTGCCGAGCATTATGTACTGGGTTCTATTCTCGGCTCGAGCAAAGTGTTATTGGATTTTTCCATCTGGATTTTCTTAGTAGAAGCTAAGAGTCTACCAGCGCTGGGGCTCTGTCTGGTATAGGGTCTTAGCATTATGCTGAGCGATGGGCATTTTGCGTCGATGTGAGGCATTTTTTCCCCAACTTGTTATATTTTTGTGTTTGTGTTCTTATTATAATGTCATGTTTACCGCAAATAAACGTATTTTCTTTTTTCTTTCTTTATTTGTGCCCGGTTTATGGTAATAGATTCAGAGATAAAATAAGAAGCAGTTTATTAAAATCCAACATTTTCCTTAAGTTTCCCGTATGTCATTATTTCCCAGAATTCGACCCTTATCAGCGACACTATCAAATGGTGTAATAATACAGTGTGTTTTTTTTTTGTTTTCAAAATCAACGGGTTTGATTCTTGGCTAAAAATATTGATTTTTCAAAAATCCAATGATGCAGTTTTAGTTTTCATCAAAATCGAGCCCGTGACTCCTTTGAGTACTTTTCGCTATTCCTCATAGTTTCAGATTTGGCCATCCTCGCCCACTTGGAAAATTCACCCTGTATAATGTTTGGCTCAAATCTGAGGCGTGATTTTATAGAAGTTATTTCTAATTATCGGGTACATTCAAGCAAATCCGTGAGTAACAGCTGAAAATATATATATTTCTGAAATGTGCTAATTAAGCCCTTGATTTGATACCCAACACGGTATGATTAAAAAATAATGTTTTTAGGTCATGACTTTATGTCCGCTAAAGGGCTCCATATTTAATATAACGGGACGTCACATAGCCTTTAACTAGCGGACAATCAAGACTCTTCCAACGATACCCCATTTGTCAAATTATGACAAGTAGTTTAGAAGTTATGAGGGAACAGATGAACATACATATGTCGCATCCGGTCATGCATTTGACTAGTCGGAACGCTAGCGCCATCTGGTGGCGCTTGACAGAGTCTAGCCTGAGTCCGTGGGGGGTTAGAAAACAGCTCGACAGAACGATGTGGAGCTCACTTTGGACTTTGGACTTGGACATTGGACATCGTACGGACAACATGTGCTCAGAAACTGTCCAGCGTTCCGTATCTGGTTGTGTCGTGTACCTACAACAGTGTGTAATTTGCTAGTGTGACTAAATTATTGTTCGTGAAATTATAATCTTATTTGAACTGCAAACGGTTTTTCTATTGCGCAATAACCAACACATACCCACTGTACGCCCTCAATAGTTAAATATGGCTGATAATAACGAGACACACTATACCTTCTCCGTCACATTTAAACCGGACAAAATCATAACCCTCCTTTTTGCTTAGCCGTAGTCGGATAAAAATATGGGTATACTTATAGGTGCACTTTTGCCAATCCTTTGGGGAATACAGGCGATATGATATTATTTTTATGTTAAATTCGTTATTTCAGTTTGACAATGTTGAAAACACTACTGTGTTCAAAATGTTCATTACAATTGGTTTGTTTCGCAGAAATTCAATAATGATGTCAACCGAGTAGTTTCGGATACACAATGTTTGGTTGTAAAAGTTCCATGTTATTAAACAAATTTATACGTGTTTTGTTAGCAATTGCATTTTCTGCCAGAAATATTTTAAAGCAATTTATTACATCAACATTTTGCGCACTGTAAAGAAATGATTGGTGGACTGTGTTAAGATGATATGGCTACCGAGATAACGACTATGAAAAGAAAGACAAGTTGCGTCGACCACAAATAGATTAGGAATAGATAAGGGACAAGAGATAGACGATGATTTTACGCAGTACTGCCATCTGACTCTGCAATATTGTATTGCAGAAAGTGTAAATACTCCATACGCCGCATCAACACCTGTCTCGTGCTTAAAACAACTTGGCAACGACTGTCAAAGGTGTTTGTATCATGCAATCAGCAGTGCGATTCTGTAACCATCTCACCGTGAAAACTTAAGTGAAGTGAGCTGTCAATAGTGTCAATTCCTAGCAAAAACAAACTCACTTCACCTAAGTTTTCACGGTGAGATTTTTACAGAATCGACCGGCTGAAACGAATAGCTTTTCGTTTCGTAGCCATAAACATTTTTATAACATCAATATTTTTCCGTCTATCGACATACACGGATAGATCCATCAAAATGGTTGTCCATCAATATATCCGCGGTAAGATAAAAATGATTATCCATCGATATAGCGTAAGACAAGGAAGTGGCACCGGTAACTGAAAAGATGCGTGGAAATCGGCTGTCTTGGTATTTTTTTTTTTTTTTGAGGATGAGAAATCATCAAATCCCGCTCTGGGTGGAGCGGAAGGGAGTGTCAGACTCTTACTGACTAAAACCCACCCGTGTTACTTCCTTAGCCCTTTATGTTCCGGGCCAGCGGTAACCCTTTCTGACAATCCCGCTGAACCGACATGGTATGGCGGCACGGTATGGGCATATGTTACGGAGAAATGAGGAAAATGTCGTGAGGAGAGTTTTGAGTATGGATGTCGATGGCTGTAAGAGTAGGGGAAGGCCAAAGAAACGATGGATGCACTGTGTGAATGGTGATATGGTTAGAAAGTGGGTGACTACCGAAATGACGACTAATAGAGAAGTATGGAAGAAAAGGACATGTGAATGATAGCGTAAGACAAGGCTAGCCACACAGATCGAACGATCAACGTTGTACAGTACCCGGCGATAAATATTGCACATCGACCTTTGGAAAGAGACAATCGGCTAATTTCGGCTTCGTAGAGCGTTATCTCTGTCGCACGAAATACAAACAGTCCGGTACCTATTAGGAGCTGTTAAAACAATTATGATTTGCTTGTTTTGATAATTATTTTTATTCTTTATAAAATGAAAAAAAATTTAAAGGTCGATGTGCAATATTTATCGCCGGGTACTGTAGCTACTTTACACTCATATTAAGGGGCTTACATGACCTAAAGCGCGGTCACTGTCGGACTGCATAGAAAAGGAAGAGAAGCGCAATGACACAACGCTGGGAATTTATTGCAAAATATGAAGCAATGATTTAATTACTAAATTCTATTGTTTGGACTAAAAAATTAAAACAATAGTGTTTTAGTATGTTGCTTGTAGAATAATTTGACAAAAAATGAGAATGATTGTATACATATAATTATATTAGTATGGTTTTTATTGTAAAAAGAAACTTTTTAGAGGTATCTTCAAGACTTTTTTCTATAATATCAAATTAGTTGTATTATGTTTTCAACACAGTATCTACCTAGCTAATCCTGAAAAATATCATATATTTTTCTGATTTTACTGTAGTCGATCATATACTTTTATTGTTTCTAAAACTTGCGTTTTTTGCGTTTAGGTCCTGTAAGCCCCTTAAATATTTGTGCAAAGTAAGTCTGCTTCATTGGTCTCGTGGTCGCAAGCACTATTGTCGAGCATTGACGTCCTCGGTTCGATTCCCAGATCAGTAAAATTGTTATTGGGTTTTTCCGTCAAAGATTTCTCAGTACCATCCCGTCGGCAGCCCCATTTCAAAACCTAGTAAGGACTTAAAATGAAATTTTACAGGAGAGCGCATAAACGTAATATTGGTCAGCCTATGGAATGTATTTTTTGAATTGGTTAAAGTGACTTACTAGGTTTTAAAATGGTCACTAGGGAGTGAAAGGTGCACTTACTAGGTATCGATGCTTAAATATATCTCCTTTTATTTAAGTTTAAAACGCGGGTGTTTTTCTATTTGGTAGAGACCTTCTAGGTTAGCAAGATTATGCAATAAAACGATTTTTGTAAAAAGTGTCCCTTACTAGGTTTTGAAATGGGATAGCCGCCGTAGTCTGGATTTGCGCTCGGTTGATGGCAATAGACTCAAATCCTATTACATGGTACTCAAACATAACTGGCAAAATTTACAGACACCAGCACATCAAGCTATTACAATCTGTCAAATTTCTTTAATACATTTTCTACTTTAAAGCTAAAGCACAAGGTTCAAAGTTAATTGGGAAAAGTAGACAGTTTCGGGTAGCTTGATGTGCAGCTGGCGTCTGTACACCTCTGCTTTAAGGCTCGTACACACAGGCGCGACGCGACACGCGACACAAAGGCACCGCAAGTCGCGCGACGAGCGGTGCCTTTGTGTCGCGTGTCGCGTCGCGCCTGTGTGTACGAGCCTTTACCCTTCTGGGATTACATGTTATATAAGTAAACAGAGCTTTAAACAGAATAAAAAAGGTTCAGGCTGTTATCCGAACGCATTTTTTTATAATTTCCTTCCCACTCGTAAGAAAACTTCCCTTTATTGTACGAAAAGGTCATTATGCTCCACACGATAATCTCCTACCTATCGCGGTGAGGGTAAAGTGCGCACATTTTTCATCGCCCGCTAGGCCCATGGGACCGCTTTAGTTTCAATAAGAGAGCACGATAAGAGGCGGGTAGGGGTAAAAAGAACTATGATTTATTTTACGAAAAAGAACGGGTAATCTGATAAATTAGGTAGTTTTGGCGTGTAGTGAGGAAAAATGTGTTAAAAAATATAGGATTTCGGAGTTTAGATAGATTTGAATGTTACGTGAAACGAGTAGAATGAGGTGGGTAAAAATAACGAAACAGAAAAAAATTGATGTTTTTATTTTCATAAAACATGGTTCATTGAAGTTTTACTAATAAGATTGTGATCTTACTGTTTTGCGATAGCATAATTATTATCCTATAATGTTCCCACTGCTGGGACACAAGCCTCCTCCTCTCTTTGAGAGGGAGTAGGTTGTAATCTACCACCGCAAACACGCCTGTTTTTGCTATGGCCGGCCATACAAATGTTTCATGTATTAAACGTTAAAAATTCGACACAATTACTTGTAGAGCAAGTAAAAAATAGACTGTTACGCGGGTTTTCATAAAGAGAAACAAACCATCAACTTCTTATTATTATTTATTTATTAAACTTTATGCAAAAGTAATAAACTGTACACAGGCGGACTTAATGCCTTGGGCATTTGGGCATTATCTGCGTAATCTTCTCCCAACTATGTTGGGGTCGCCATCTAGTCTAACCAGATGGAGCTGAATAGCAGTATTTTACATGGAGCGACTGCCTATCTGACGTTCACAACCCAGTTACTGGGTAACAATGATACCCTTTAGTAAGACCGATTATCAGACTTTCGGGCTTCTGACGACACGTAGGTAACGACTGTCAAAGATCCGTGAATGACAGCAGGGACCACCAACTTACCTGCTTTCCGGGGCACGGAGAGGTCTCGGTATGTAAAGATCAACTACCCACGGACCAACCGCGGCAAGCGTAGCTTAACCTGATCGATCGACCCATGCGACTGTTGTCACTTAGCCACGAGCACCTCAATCCTCATCCTCCAAACCATCAACTTTTTATGACCAACAAAATAATTATGACCTTAAAACAAGGCTACCTAAGCCACCAAAAACCACTACACATGACAATATATCACGCCACAGTCTTTAATATGAACAAGATACACATAAATCATACGTTATAGCACCAACAACCGTGTGCCGCGTATAAATTTATTAGCAACCGTCCCTAACTTATGTCGGTAGAGAATTTAATCCAACTTATTGCATTTATGGGTAACATACCACATAATAGTTCAGAAGGCCGACTCTATACAACCAGCGGAAACAGGCGCACGCAGAAATAGACACGTACGTACGGTGATCGATCGTTATAGTTTTTAATACATTTAGCGCCAACTCCACGAAACTTTTATACCTAAAATAAGTGTTATCATGAGAATAAATTTTGAATTTTAGATGGTTTTTCCATAATAGAACTGTCAGACGTCAATTTTATTCGACGGATAAAATCAAATCAAAATCAAAATATTTTATTTCACATAAACCTACATGGGTCAGAAGCTAGGTGCACGGTTCCAATTGGTCGTTTCATAAAAGATATCTTTAAAGAGAAAACTAGCTGTGAAGGTGAGTACCATGTGGGCCAGATATAACGCATAACTTAATTAATTGTCTGGCGGTTTTGAGTACTTTTAATGTAGCCTATACGAAAATCTCCTGTAGCGTGTTAGCGTCGTCTTGTGATGGATCGTTTAGCTGCCTAAAATATGTTTGAGGTACACGATGAATGATGCTGCATGCGTGCCGTATGTCGAGGTAAGTCAATTGAAAGCTGCAATGGTTTTTTCTTCAAAAGGCCCTTCCACTCAAGGCCCTGCATTATTAGACTCACATAATTAATAATAACAATGTTTGAATTTTTATAGAGACCATGACCTCTGAGTTTATTTCGGCATTTCTCTCAGGGATCAGTCAGTTAGGAATAGCCAACGCAATTTTGTTTCAAAATTTAGACTAAATTGAAAAGTGTCTTAGAAGATCTACTTATAGAAATAAACGGTTATTTAGAAATAAAAAAGAAAGAAAAATTGTTTCTTCTGCACCAACAAAACACGCGTTAGAAAATTAAAAAAATTAAAAACTCCCAACTCAAACCAAAACATCGAAAACTAAAAAAAATATCATTATAAATATTGGCCCTTTAAGTTTAATATAAGTTGTAGGAAATATTTTAATCCAAGCGTTCTCGCGTCGGGGGACGGCTAGTGAAAATTGGAGGTTAACAGTAGCTATCTTTTTTACAATAAAAGCTTACATATATTACTCCTCTGATTTTGTCGGGGGTTAAGAAAAAATACGGACAGTACAAAGTACTCATATTCAAGCAAAAAAGGTTGACAATTTTATTTATTACTTGATGACAGGGCCAGGGACTCGAGACATTACACATTAATCTGTGTCGCGACACTGGAAAATGTCAACAATCAAAGGAAACCCAAAATGCCGATCGCAGAGGGGAAAAATTACTACTTTTGTAACAACACTAATGAGATCGTTTCACTTCATCTCAAACAAATGCCTGTCACGAGTTACACTCGCTGTACGTGAAGCGTGTCTATCTATGTGTGCGTGCGTTTCGCTCATTATAGGGCCAATCTTCTGTACTTTCCTGTGGTATGGACTCAACACAGTTCAGGAATATTGAGCCACGATTTACGTGTCCGATAAAGTTTACTTATTGATTTGCAATTTCTGTACAATTTACTTGATTGAAGAAGTTTTATTCATGATAGAGGAATGTATGATGATTGCTTAGGAGATGGGAAATGAAGATGATGTAAGACGTGTAGTCAGGTAGTTCATGCCATGTTCTGAATTACATATAGAAGTTATGTTTGGTTATGATGATACTGCAGTATTATCGGGATTATTATGAATGCAGATAAATTCATAAAAAAATTGTTGCACTTTAAAATTTACTTGCTTTTGAACAAGCTTCGCCTGCGTAGAGATCAATTAAATTCTAGCGTACCTAGCGTACAATTTTTGATCGCTTACCTAAAAATTTGGAAGATCCAAAAGTGCACCACTCATAATGCTCATTTGGTCGTATAAAAAACCATACATAATATAAGATATTTGTTCTCGTATCGTAGGTGTAGCAATAAAACCAAAGTGTGTTGCTGTAATTAAAGAAATTTATTCATAAATAATCTAAGTATTATTAGGTAAATAAAATATAAACTAAAAGATGTAGGTAAATAATTATAAACAAAAACAAACCTGCAATTAAAGAAATGACATTTTAAGCGTTATATTACACCAGTCGATTCTTGTTATGCTAAAATTAATAATTAAAATATTTAACAACAAAAAAAATATTTTTCAATCTGCCATGTCATCTTCACATCTCTCTCTGCACACGTACAACTATCATAATAACCTCTTTGGTGTTACTGACCAATGAGTATTAATGAACTAATGAGAAATATACTTTCTTTACGTATATACAGATGTTATATTACTTAGTTTTTTATTAATTATAATTAAACTACTTCTAATAAATAATTATTTTCAATAGGGTTCCTCCTATGGGTGATACGAATCTATTAAAGAAAAATTTACACATATAATTGATTTTTTCGCAAAATACAATGTTTTCAGGTTTCACACTTAATTGACGGGAATTTTTTTTAAATATTTTGATATGGTTTTCGTTTCTACTGCAATCAATCAATTGTTGAAGTACAGAATTAATCTACATTGAATTATCTATATAATGGTATATACATTAAGTAGGTTCTGTGTACTAGCAGGAGTATAACAATAGAAACAGTTTTAGAAAGGAGGTAAAAAAAAAATTCGTTCGTAAAGCTCTAATGCTACGCAGTCGTGCAAAATAAATTTGCTGTTACATAACGCGGTCTACTATTTTTTTTTTCAATTTTATTTAAATAATAGGTACATTTTTAGACACTATATAGATCTACGGTGCTATTCTGTAAAAATCTCACCGTGAAAACTTAGGTAAAGCGAGCATGGAGTGAGCTGTGAACAGTGTCAATTCCTAGCAAAAACAGACTCACTTCACCTAAGTTTTCACGGTGAGATTTTTACAGAATCGACCGGTTGGTGGCTAGTGGCTATTCCAGAAATGGTTAAATAGGCTCATCTCACGAACTAATCTAACACAAATCAAAACTAAAGTCAGATAACTTTAGTTTTTCAAACTCATCGTTAACAAAGTCATGACCAGTCTGTCCACTATCGATTACAATGAAATGTGCTCCAGCAGTAACATTTGATCGAGATGCAAGTTCGACGAATTCTGAGGCTTACATGGAACATAACTAAACTCTTTCCATCTCACTTAGCATAATGACAATAGATCAAGAGCAAACGATCTCTTCCGCTTAGGAATCTAATAGTCCGTGTTCAATATAAATGCGATGTTGTTTTGTGGAGTAAGTTTCAACAGATTACATAACACAATATCACGCTGTATCCCCCGAAGGGTTAGGCAGAGTTGTACCTACCTGTAGTACATACATTTCGCCAGTTCTTGTTTAAGGCTCCTTCAAACAGGCGCGACACGACACGCGACACAAAGGCACCGCAAGTCGCGCAACGAGCGGTGCCTTTGTATCGCGCGCAATTATATCGCGTGTCGCGCCTGTTTGTAGGAGCCTTTAAATATATTCAGATAACGTCTTAATTTGTAAACCTAGACTCGGTACTAAAAGAAGTATTGTGCCTACGTATATTTTGGTTGAAATTCTCGGTCGGGTCAGCGGGATTGTCCGAAAGGGTTACCGCTGGCCCGAAACATAAAGGGCTAAGGAAGGAACACGGGTGGGTTTTAGTCAGTAAGCTCCCAAGTAACATTTAAGCGGAAAAATATTATATTTACCAGCGCATTAGCAGCTATAAGCTTAATAAATGATGTACAAGAGTGTAAAAATATGTATAGGACTGTACTTTAGTATAACTGTACAACTGTATACAGTATAGCTGATTAACGGCTGTATAGAGCCAAAATTTTTACCTTTAGCTTTTAAATAGCATTGGAAAATGCTAAAATACAGACCGCGGCGTAAAAAACTGCGTTCAGCAACTTTATAAGACAATAACTGTATACTGCTCTCAAATTATACTTTTATATAACCTACTTCTGCACAAGAGCATTAAATATTGTTATAGCCTGAATATTGGTTTAAAATTACTCTATTGTTCAGCCTTCAAGTTAAGCTTGATAATAGCTGTACAACGGAAATCTAGGATACTCTTAGCAAGCAGTTCCCTTTATAATAGTTTAATTCAATTCTGTCTCATGTAGAAGAGTTTAGATTTACTCTTTTTTAAAGCCTTATGCGATTGGCGTACATTTTTCCCTTTTTACAGTTTTTCGTGTTTTAGAAGATTAAAGTTATTATTATAGTGTTGGCATACACAATTATCCAGCTTATCGATTATTTTGAAACTAATATAACCTAAAATCAGTCTATATATTATCCGATTCCTTGCTCACCGCCTTACGGGCCTTGGATCATAATGAGGTTTTCTATATTTTCAACTGAACCCTAATTAACTGTATTAACCCGTGAGAAGGCGCGCCTCTGTTTGTTACATGGAGAGGCGCGTGCGAGCAAATTGCTCACACTACTTTAAATGCTCATATTTCAACTTTTATAGTACTGATTGACTTATAATGGATTTATATGAATAAAACAAGGTTTAATAAGTAAGAAAATAAGTATTTTTATTAAAACTATGCAACATAAATGCAACTTCTAAAACAAATAAAAAATCAACTAATTTTTATTTTCTAATTTTGACAGTCTTCATATAAATCACAATAAAAAATCTTACATAACAAAAACATAAAAAAATTACTCTTCCATGAGATCTGGACAAGTGTGCCTCTCGAAACACATTAAACACATATATGTGATATGTTCGGTGCAGAGTAATTGCTTGCACGAAGTTCATGCTTTTTTTGACCGTCTATTCCTACATATAGAACAGAATCCGCTTGGCCTAAATAGGTCTAGGAGCCGACACAAATCGCTTCATTAGAAACTTGAGATCTGACGATATGTTCTCCAGTCTCAAGATCCGCATCCAATGCTTCATCACCAGAATCCTCTTCCAGCCACGAACAAATTTGTGCTTGACGTCGGTCGCCCATTTTACATGTGTGTTGTAGCTAAAAACAATAAATATTATTATTAAAATATTACAATAGAGTATTTACGTAATAATTAACCAATTTAATATAAATAAATAAAATAATATAATCTAGAAAATACAATTATACTTTTTTAATTGGAAAAATAAATACTTACACGGATGGGCGCGTGATGAGCAAATTGCCGCACGATGGTACACGGCCTCCACAAACACTTAGCTGAGCGGTCGCAAAAGAACTGACCGGCACGAGAGTTGCGTCACGGGGGAGTCGATGAATAGTTAGGAAGGTACCTAGGCGCTTGAGACGTTAGGGCGTCGGTATCACCAAAAAATTTTGCTTTAAATTTTTGTGTGAGCAAATTGCTCATAGCGCGCCTTCTCACGGGTTAATGAATATGAATAAGAATTTAAGGCAGCTTCTACAGTACTTAAATACTAATGTACAGACAATGTTACTCTTTAGGCTGAGATACGTTCTTAAATAACGACTCTGTTATGCAAAAAGCTGTATTAAGGGGTACTAGAAGAGCAAGAGCTGTATAAACTAAGGACGCCATTTTATAATAATTTATAAATTGCATTGCAATTTTACGAGATATTTTTTGTTTGTTTTTGAAATTTCAGTACAAAATTACAAAAGATTTTAACTGTATAGTACACACAATTACGTTTACTATCAATAGAACAGTCCGGGTTACTCTTAAAACTGTTTTCAGATTTGATCACATATTTGTTGTTACAGAAAAAATGTATGTATATTCCTTATTTCGAAGGGGCGTGAGTTTTGAGCTTAAAACTAGTATACATAATCACATAAAAATATCAGTCGCAAGCATAACAACAACGATAAACAGGAGGAGTAGTACCACTTGGTTATTAAATATTTTTTCGCTTATCTTCAGATATGCACATAGTAAATAAAATGGAGAATGAATTCAACCACGAACACAATTATAATATATTTATTCTTTTATTAAGATTTTCACAAGCCTGAGTCTGTATAAAAGAATAAAAAAGAAAATTAGAGAATGGAAGCTGTATAAAAGTATCTAAATATGTAGTATCTTAGCCAGCCAAATAGTACAGCTATTATGCAGGTGTTATACAGCTAAATCTACACTTAAAGCTGTATAATTTTGGGGCCCATTTCAGAGTTACAAGGGCTGTATAGCTTGCTATACAGTCTTTATACAGCACGTTTAACAGCCTGCAGTAAACAAATAGTCCATAATACAGCTTTTATACAGTTTAAAATGTTACTTGGGAGGGTCTGACACTCCCTTCCGCTTCACCCAGAGAGGGAGGGGTCATTTGATGATTTCCCATACAGAAAAAAAAGGAGCCTTTAGTCTCCAACCCAAAATAAATGAGGCAATCAAACTAATGATTCTACTTAATTCGGCAAAAAATTCATCTTAGTGATTAGAAATTCAATTGTTTTTTCGACTTTCATTGAACGATCAAAGTTAACGATTAATTTATTTTGAGAATTGATCTCAGTGAATTGAAAAAGAGTCGATCACATACATTTATGTTAAAAAATTAAGAATAAAATAAAAAGAAGCAATGATGATATAATCGGCCAAAAATAACACACTTTCATTCAAGTTGCTTAAAATATGCGAAAGGATACATCTTATTTTGGACGAGAGACTTTCACGAAACGTTTGGTAGTACCCTTGTTTGAATGATTTATTTTCAAACCCTTTCTAAGGTATATGCATTTGTCTAAACAGTAGCGAAATAGAATGATTTAGAACGTGTTTAGAAAAATGTATGGGCGCACTTCTTAACGGGTGCTGAAAGGTCATAGCACACGTATCAAACCGGAAAGGGATCGGCACCGTATCAACTCGAACCGTTCAGTATTCTTTGTATGAAAATCCCACTGCAACGCACACTAATCGTTACGTAATCGCCTCACCTCGGGATAAGCTCACAAACCGCGGTGCGGTGCGTTATGGCTCGTCGTCCCTGCGCTTACGGCTCGTCGTCCCCGCGCTTACGTCTCTCCGTGCCCGAGCTTACGTCTCTTCGTCCACCCTTGCCCCTCCCAAGTAACATTTTAGGTTTTAGAAAGGTTTTGAAAAGGTTCTAGAACCTTTCAAAACCTTTTCAAAACCTTTCTAGAACCTAAAATGTTACTTGGGCTCTCACCCCTCCGGCCTGCCTGCTGCACCATCAACCAACGGTCGGCGAGCCGTAAGCGCGTCGTCACCTAGCCCTAGCCGAGTCGACGTATCGAAGCTTGTGATCCGCTTTGGTTACGTGCTTACGTTAGGTTGGCTCCTGTTTGACGGCGAGGCGAAAGGCGATACGATGCCGATCTCTTTCCGATTTGATACGTATGCTATGACCTGAAGTAATATGATTTTGTATACTTCTTCATTTATTTTTTTTTTAGTGCGCTTTTTGAGGAAGTCTACACTGACGTTAAGCAATCTTAAATTTATTATAAGTTAGTACATCGCTTAATAATATACTGCTACAGGGTTTAATTGGATTATTCCCGAGGCAGGCAGGCCTAAGAAACGCTGGTGAGACGATTTGAACTCATTCCTAACCGATTGGACGGAGAAAGCACAGCACAGCGCAAAAGCCTCCCCCTCTCCCTGTTACATACAATTATGTCTTGCTAGTACTGGCCAGTTCTTTCGGTAGGAGTTCCTACTTACTGAAAATTTAAATCCATAATCCACAGGCAACTGATTTCATCTAGTCTGGTAGCATTAGAGCAGTTTTAGTTAAAAATGAAATGAAATTTAAAGCTAGACTAATGTTTAAGCTCATGAATTCCCAAATCTACAAAAAACTTAATAAATAATCTTCTTTGCATCTTTTATATATTTTTCTCTATAAAACATTTAATATACATTTTTCCTTTTCTTCATTGCGAAGACGGAATAAAAAAGTTTGTGTTTCAAAGCCAATCGTTCGCTTTGATTACTCGTGCTTTATGAAAGTTAAATGAAGGAAGATATTTATGTATGTATTTTTGAAACAATTTAACATCAACGTCTTTGAAGAATTTTAAGGTTTCAGTTGCTTGGAAGGAACGCAGTGAGCTGATGTTGCTTGAAAGGTTTATCAATCAGTTTTAATAATTATTGAAACATAAGCTCAGTTAACACTTATCACTTGGGAGCTTAGCTAATTTTATATTAGAGTGAGTAACTAACTCATTACATAAATATTATGTCAACGAATACCTTACCAACATTGCTTAGCTGAGCGTTCATGTCCCAGGAAACGCCAGCAAAAAGGGCTAAAATCAACTTTTTTACGATACTAAAATCATAATGTTTAATAGTAACTTTGATGTGTTTTATGGAGTAGTTATAGTTCAACTGCTTAGACAAAATTTTAAAGTGTAAAATGCCTGACATCCAACCAGCACCCTCACATTTTAAACTAGAACACAGCCACGATGCTACCCTATTAAAACTCTTTCCAGAAAAGTCCAAAAAAAACTTCTAAAATTATTTAAAATAACAGGGGCTTTTTGCACCAATTTCGTCCTTATCGTAGTTTATAAACAGGCTATTAATTCTCGCACAACGTTAGTCCCTAAAAGCCTCTCAAATCCTCCTCTGCGTTTAGCAAAACGCCTTTCATGTCATTGACTGTTACCAGCATTTTAGTTACAACGGCTTAACCTTTCCACGGCAATCCAGACAGAAAACTAGACATTGTGGGACGACAAACTTAAACCTGTACAAAGCCCTCGCAATTTCAACTCTGATGCTTTCAAAATAAGAGTGTTTGGGAGTGAATGAATAGTTTTGCCAGATGCCATTCACGAGATCTCAGTGCCTTTATGAGAGGAGTGTCCTTTCATCTCTCCTTTTTAACCCGAGGCAGCAATTATAGTTAGCGTACCTCGGAAGGTTATACTTCGAGTTCCTTTGGCATTTATTCGTGAGAAGAAAAATTGTCACGTTGTAAAACTTGGGTGAAAAGTTCAGTGTGATTTTGATGGCGAAAATATTTTGTCCGTTCCCATTGTTCCGGGATTTGTTGAAAGTTGAAGTCAAAGTAAATCTAATTGAGAAAAGAGCTGGTTTTTTATGATTTGTTTTTGAAGACACTTGAAACACATTTTCAGTTTGGTTGCTAAGCATGGGCATTCTAATGAACACCCTTTGTGAACAGTGGAACATCAATATCATTTTCTACATGATGACTAAGGCGCGACATTACTATTTATCACTTTATATTGGTATAGGTATACAAAAAAATCGGTGATACTAACTCTGTTATCAACACAAAACTTCAAGTAAAACTTAAGCAATAATTTATCGACTGCCATAACATCAATAGATACACCATAATATTATAAGTTTTCACAAAAGCATCAAAGAAAGCCTAAAAATAGTACGAAAGCAAATAAAAATCACCGCAGAGAGGCAACAAGGAAATCGAATCCGACAGAACATCACATTACCTAGCCGTATAGCATCAAATATTCATATAGTACCCATCTACTGACAGTGCAAGAAATGCTCCCCTTTTGTTCGTACTTTTTGAAGCAGTACTGACACGAAAAAAATTGGTATAGAAGGTAAGCACCATACAGCGAGCGAAAACAGGCGTACGCACACAGACGCGTACCTGCGGCGACCTCAAACAAATGCCAGCGTGATTGGGCTTGCACACGCTGTACGTGAAGCGAGTCTATGTTTGCGTACGTTTTTGCTCGTTGTATGGAGCCGAACTTTTATACCTATCAATTTTTTGGCAATACCGGTTTTTGTTGGTAAAATATCGTGGTATGAATTTTGGAAATAATAAAAAGACTGAAGTAAAAAAAAAAAGCCTAGTGGCACAGACACTGCAGGTAGTCGTAGATTTTTTTGTGGGCTATATAGTTTTTGTGCAAATATGTGTTTACTTGGATCCGTATCTTAGACAGGCTGCGTATTCATAAACAGGCATGTACGAATGTGTGTAATTTTCAACTGTCTGTAATACTGCACCAAAATATTTTTCCTTTCGCAAATATTTCAGACTATGCAAACAGCACCAAAATTTCCAGAACCCACTCTGCGAAATAGAACAAAACCAATAAAATTTTACATGTTTGACCATCACTTCGAAAACTGAACGAATTTTGGTGAATCCCACTATTTGACTAACTGAATTGAACGAACGAAGTCGTGCGTAAAAGCTAGCCATTAAATGAGAATGGTGCAGTCTTATTGGCGAAGTTTTTCTTGCTATAAATTCTCGTATATTTGATGTGGCAGCCGGAATTAATGTTTTGGTAAATTATTACTGCTTCATTTCTTTTGTTTTTTTCCTATAAGTGAGTGAAAAGGACTATGTAAAAGGCTTCATCCAGGGAGAACGCGTGGTGATTAGAGCAGAAGCGGACGCGGTCGCGAGTGTGATTAGGTGGTCACTAGTTCTTGCAACAACGGGTAGAAGAGGGTAGATGTGTTTCCACAGACGAAAAACAATTGACGATCACTCGTTCATTTCAGCCGCGCTAGGCACCCGCGACATTCACTAAACTATGGACGCAAACGGTGATTCCAAATGTATCTGATATTGTTTTTTTTTTTCTGTTTGTGTCTGCTAATAGTAATAAAAGTCCTCCAGACTATTTCGGTCATGGTTGCCTGTCTCAACGAAAACTAGCCTTCAGCGCGGGTGATATTATAGAGCACTGGTGTTAGCGTAGATACAGGGTGTACTCTCTCTTCCTTCGCTCTCATTGTCCGATGGGACGGCAACCCGACACAATAGGAGATCAGGCGCAAGACTGACTGCTTAACGTACTTTCCGAGGCAGGGGGGTATTATACCGCCAACTTCCAAACTCCGGGCTATAACTAAGAAACTCGTAATGGATAAACCCTATAATACTTTGCCCTATCTGGAAATCTCCCAGGACCCCACGCTCAGCAGTCGCGCTTGCAACCACGAGAACAACGGGGTAGTTGTGTCTGATAACCAGTCTTACTAAGCGGTGCCAGTCTTACCCAGTGCTACCCGTATGCAACTGGGTTGTGGTTAGATAGACAGTCACTCCACGTAAACTACTGGTACTAATCTTTTTTTTTGTTTTCGGGACGAAACCTTCTAAAGGGACCCGACTTCCGGAGAGGGAGGTCGGGGAGTGTGGGATTTTTAACCCACTAAAACCACCCTGGTAATCACTAGGTGATTCCTGTGAGCACATAGGGGTGGTATCGGTTCCTCTTAAAATACCAATTCCGGAACCCCCCCGTGCCATGCCTGTAAAGCACATCCCTGGGGAGACTGTAAAGAAGCTTCTCCTGAGCCTCGCTATGCAAGGCAGCACGTGACTACTGTGTCACCGTCTTCCCTGGGGCACTTGGTGGGCGGACTGAGTCCCCACTCCGTGCGGTACTAATTACTACTACGGGTACTCCTGCATCAGGATCGACTTGAAGCCCACCCCAACATAGTTTGGAGAAGGCCAGGCAAATGATGATAAGAAGTTGATGATTTGCTTGTGTTGAATAGATGTAATAAACGATTAGATAGTAGTTTTTCTCTTTTTATGTTTCGAAAACCCACGCAGCAATCTGTTTTTTACTTGGTTCTCAAATATGTTTCAAATAATTGGGAAAAAACCTAGGCAGATGATCATGACTTCGCGCCTGCGTAAGCGCAAACCACCAACGCAAACTCCTCACCCTGGACGAGCCCTTATGTAATAAATGAATAGGTTTGCAAGGTTCAGTCATATGATAAACATCTTCTGATGCATAATCAGTGACAGCTTTATCGTTTATGGCGTCAAAAGCGACTTTAGGGATATTTATGCTTATGACTTTCGCGGTATCATTAGTTGTTGATGCGTTTTATGTGTCTGTAATGGCTTCTGGTACATATATTTTGTTTTGTGGTATGATTTACAGAGCATAATATTGAGATCAACTATTTTTATTACTGTTTTTATGTAAGTGTTCACTTAGTAGGTTAAAATAAGAAAATGCTGTCACAATATAACATCACATAATCAGCCCATCGCGTTCCCACTGCTGGGACACAGGCGTCCTCTCTGCAAGAGGGAGTGGGCCTTAATCCACCACGCGAGCCCAGTGCGGGTTGGTAGATGTCACACGTCTTCGAATTTTTGGTTGTAGGACTTGCTGGCTTCCTCACTATGTTTTCTTTCACCGTTTTGAGAGCAGTGAGCCATTTTAAGACCTAAGAGTCGAAAAACATACACCAAAATGTTAAATACCTATTCCACATACTTAACAAGTTACACAAATCAGAAAAAACACATTTTTTTTCAATATTATCACCTTAAAATTTCTACTGAGTTCTGCAAATAACGAAGTATTTAACTTACTTGAATATAATATTATTACGTCTTCAAGTGTCTTAGGAAAAGCTTCAAGTTTGTTTTCCTTTTAACCCGATACGGCCATTATTAAGAGATCCAAATTTTAATTAAGTTGTCAGAAACAAAATTCAGGTCATGAAATGGTTTCAGCTACATAAGGGTCCCAACACATCGGCGTTTTTTCAACGTACCTCACTGCAAATCTTCCGGAGCAACACCAACACCACTAACAATGTAGTCAGGGAATTTAATAGTTAAGTAAATTGACCAACAAATTAAATTTTAATTCTTTGACAATTGTTTAAATCTCATAAAAAACGAAAAAGTTACGTAGTGTGTCAATTTGCTTAACAATAGTTTCCTGATTGTAAATGGATAAGACTAGCAGAATACGCTCATATTGCGTAGTTTATTAGAGTTTCTAAATAAGTTCATGACAAAGGGTGATAGAAATAGCCCGCCCCGTTTCACAAAATATTTTTTTGTAGGAACACATTTTTAATATTTTTCTATTTGCAGGTACAATCTGAAGACTGCCATGTATTTTTCCAGTTTACTCCTTTTAAATTCAACGAGGTGTGCACTGAGCACTTTCTTAATCTAGTTTACGACACAACATTTTATATTTGTTTGCGCCTTTTGCAGAGGTGCCAAAACACTGGAACTAAATAAAAATAATGTTATTGCAAACGTTGAATCAAATAAAATCAAAAGTCAACTATTCAAACAAAGCTAAGAATCAGCACTTCTTGAACGCAAAATAAAATTACATAAAACAAGTTCCCAAAACGTTCCCTTTACCACTTTCTAGTTTCTAATGCTTCAGTTCTCCAACTTAGCAGCACAACTGTCCGTTCACACAGCATTACCATCCACGTGTTCACCTGACGACCGCGCACGCTGGTGTGCAAGGACCTTTACTAACGCGTTGTAATTAGAAAGGATCGTAAAACTACGTACTGGGAAGAATAAACGTTAGCTGGGAAAGAATTTATGATCATTTCCACGTAAATTGTAAAAATAATTTAAGACCGGATGTAATATATGATTTTTGTGTGAGAAATAATATTGAAAGGATCGTGTGTGAGCAACCCCTATAAACATTGCTTAAAGTTAAGAGTTGTTTAGACATCAAAAATGTATGATAGATAGATAAACCAAGACCAAGTCCACGAACAGTTGAGAATTTTTGAATTTTAATTAAGTAGGTATCTTTGTGTAAATTATTTCATCACCACTGCTCTCAAAACGGTGAAAGGAAATCATCGTGAGGACACCGATATTCTAGAACCAAAAATTCGAAGTCATGTGCCATCTACCAACCCGCATTGGGCCCGCGTGGTGGACAATGGCTCACCTCCACCGAGCTCCTTCTCGCCGAGAGGAGGCCTCTGTCCTAGCAGTGGGAATATTATAGGCTAATTATTCTAATTAGACCCTATTAGTAAGAAAACGAGTCGTTATAAAATAGGAACATAAAATTCTTCATAAACAAGATTGTTTATCACGGAAGGGCTCACCCTTGATCTTCACATTTATCCTTACACGTGGCGACAAACCTTTTAACAAGACGCACATAACATAGGTAGGTACTTACAATAGTTGTTTGTTAATTACTCAAACTCACAATAACCTTGTGATCAACTCCTTTGAAGTTTCAGTCGAATTAATTAATGTTTATTCGCTGGTGAAGGTGGTGACGAGAATGCAAATATTAAAGGCTCGTGCCGCTTCTTTGTCGTACGTGTTTAGTACGCACTGACAGGAGGCTTGCTTAGCGCTTAAAGCCTAGCGAGTCACCTTGCGAGTAGCGAAGTAAGCCACACCGCGGTTTTGGCGCCTTCGCCAGTCGCCTAGCGTGTCTCAAAGGATGTTGAGTCACTAGGCTCTGGGCACGTGTCAGTGCGTACGTAACCTTACGGTTGTGATTTGAATAAACGGAATATTAAAGTTGGTAGTCAATTTGTTAAGCAATTAATTTCTCTGACTTCATCGGCCGCGGTAGCAGCCGGCGAGCGCTACATCCAAAGTAATTGCAGTTACTTGGCTATTTATTATTTTTAGGACCCCAAAATCGGCATTATTTGAGGTTCACAAAAAGAGGCGCAATCGTATCTTAAAGTGTACAATAGCAATTTTATTAGCGCAAAATGGGAATTTTAGAGATTTAATTAAAACATGCCTTTAAACATTAATAAATCCTTCTTTGTGAAGTAGGGTCATACTTTTTTCTCTCCAAACGAAGCAGTAGGCCTGGCAGTTGTGTCGGGTCGTTATTAGCCTAGTACAGCTTAATCCTAGACAATTACGCCGCACGCTTAAAAAAATGTATTATGACAACCGATGCTCGTGTATTAATTAGCAAAAGCGATTTCTATGAGGTCGTTTGTATAGACTTTGGGCTCAAGAGAAAAATAGCAAAAAAGTTCTTTTACGGCAATCGCATGGAAACTGAAAACTGAATTTTACTATCTCCCACAACAATCTTGATAGGCAGTTAGTTGAAACAGAAATCCCAATTTTGAACAAGAAACGTCAACCCCTATTTAGTTATCGCCTCAAATCTTAGGACGACAGGTCTTTAGGACGTGTCAAGGTCTAAAAACTTCACCTAAAACCTCAGAAACTTTGGCACAAACGACAAACGCCTCTTATCAGAACCAAAGAGGCTCTCTCACGTTCTTATAAGCGAAAATTTTAAGATAACACTAAAGTCTAAGTATAATTTTTGCCTTGCAAACCTTCCAACCACCCTTTGCGAACAAATTTTAACCTTGGTTGTTCACATATAAAGTGCAAAATCCCTTGCAGTGTTACCAGAAGAGGCCACTTCTAAACGAGTTAATTAGGGCACAACGTATGATCAATTACGTTACTAAGAGATGTGATTATGGACTAATTAACGTGATTATAAAGTATAAGGACGTAATTGAACACAAAGATTATGTTTTTGAGTGATGTTGGATTTTAAAAGCTTTTAAAGATGGTTTTGGAGGACGTGGTTTGGCTTAATGTATTATTAATTATGTGATTCATATCCGGAAATTGCGAAGGGGGGATAGCAACCTTAAAAAGCTGGTTATTGTTGGCAATACCGAAGGAAAGAGAGCACGAGGCCGGTCGCAGACACGATGATCCGACCAAGTAAAAGAAACTACGTCCTCAAGCAATTTTCAGCAAGTGGTGATGGCAACTTTAGACCGGAGTAGATGGAGGCAGATTGTCCGCTTAAAAGGGTCCAGTAACCACGATTAACGCACTTAAAAAAAAAAAAAATATTACAATAAAGTGCATAAATGCTTGAACCTGACCAAAAATGCTCGCGCGTCCTCGAAGATATACGGAAATCAGCTCGAACATACGCGATCCGTAAAGAAAATACCCGAGACCGCGCGGGGATTATTCCTCTCTGTCTGCGCTGACCCTTACGGGTTGGTAGATGTCGCATGGCATCGATGTTTTGGTTCTAGGACATGCCGATTTTCTCTCGATGTTTTCCTACACCGTTTTATATATAATATATTTATTTCAGATTGAAAATCCATAAAAACAATAATAACAAAAATAATATAATATGCTGTTAGTAAAAAATCTTAACCTAATATTAGTAAAACACAAAATTTAAGCGACTGACACCTACGTGTGCAGCCGAATCCAGTGAGCCAGCATGGGGCTGTCCCACCTGTCACACAACACACTCAGAATGCTGTGGGAGCTAGCTCGCATTCTACCGAGAGTAGAAGCGCACCGTTTCCGTATAATGGCAATGGTTTTGAAAGCAGTGGTGATGAAATTACTGACACAAAGTAAAGCGCCTGTCTGGGTTCGAACCCACGACCTACAACTTGTAAGTTGGGGCCATTACCATTGGGCAACCATGTCTCTTAATGATTAAAAAGCCAATCACAAATTCCAAAGCTTCAAACGATCTAGAGTCCAAATCCCTAATCTAACTCTGGAACTCAATAATAAAATGGTGGAACAATAAAATTTAGCGAGACGGTCACAGGTGGTACATTTTATTTCAATTCATTAGACAAATGTGCGGCATCTGTTCATATAATTGGGTTAGATATCATCCAGCTGTTAAGGCGTTCCACTTCGCGTTATTGAATATTGAGATTGCTGGAAGTGGATTCTGTAATTGTTGCCTAAATAAGTTATTGAGATTTTGTTCAAGGATAAGTTATAATAAACTGTTTAGCATCATAAAAAGAAAAATAATTTATTCTGCACAAACAAAACACACATAACAAAAAAAATTACATACAATATACATAAACAAAATAGCCAAACACCTCGTACTTAAGCAATAAAAGGTTGACAGTTTTCAATTGCTTTATGAAACAAGCATGAAACAAGAAGACAGGGTCTCTCAAATATAGGCGTAATGGATCAATAGGACGCCAGTACATCAAGCTACTACAATCTGTCAAGTTTCTTTAATAGGTTTTCAACTATATCGTTAAAGCATAAGGTTCAAAGTTGATTGAGAAAATTTGTCAGTTTCGGGTAGCTTGATATGCTGGCGTCTGTACATTGCGATACCTGTGACTTAAGTAGCCCATTATTCTAACGCCGTGCATTAACAGATTACTTAAGTCACACGTATCCTATACTATTTTATAGCTCATGTGACCTAAACCCGCACTTATGTCAGGCTTTTTTGTGTAAAAATGGGCTACTTAAGGCATAGAAAAGTGTGACATAAGTACGGGTTTTGGTCATATACAGTGCTATAAAAGATTTAAGGATACTTCAATCGTTTTGTTCAAATCGGTTCAGTAGTTCAAAGCAAATCCAATCAAACCCCAAATAATGCACATTTTGATATCCTTAAAATATGAATGGACTCTAATACAATAATTCCCACTATCGCGTTTTACTACCGGAATACCAGACGTACTGCAGGGTACCATCCTCACTTGGTTGATATCCTCATCAGTCGTATTCAGCGCTTCTCCTCCATCTCAGGCGTAGAAATCTCTGCTACCGTCTACAAGGAACACCTGCGTTTAAATCAAGAGTGAACATGCATCTTTTGGGCACGCTCATTCCATCATATACCTCATCCATCGCTTTCTATCAGGCGTGATCGAGATCAAGAGCATGCCCATTCAGCATTAAAAAAGAAAATAATGTGCCTCTTTTTTAAGCCTCTAATAATTCCCATTTCGTGGGCCAAACTATAAACTACTATAGCCAAACTAACGACATACATCCAGCGAGAGGGTTAATTAAATAGTTCCCCTAGTTTAGTAAGTTACAAACTATCTCACATACATACATATTATAGCCCATGAGATTCATAATCCTTCTCTGCTGTAGTCGAGTAAAAATACCCGTCCTACTACACTATGTATAGAATTTTATCAAAACCATCCATACTACTAAGAAATTCCGAAATATTGGCCTTCATTTCTCAGACTCTGCTGCCGCAATAATTTAGTAAAAGGATAGTCGGAGAGAAAGTGTGGTTTTCGAAATAATTGGTAAAATGATAGCTTTAATAAAGTTTGATATCTATTTGGTTTTAGGTTGTGTCTAAAACGAATTTACGTTATGGTTTCTTATGATATTTCAATTTTAATGAACTAGTTTTGGAGTAAGAAAATAACTTGCTTTTAGCTTTTTAGTTCTTTAAACTTACTAGTGGAAATAAAAATGTATACCTCCCTATTTAAAATTTATATCTGATAATTTAATAAATTATAACTAACCGACTTCAAAAAAAGAGGAGGTTATCAATTCGGATGTTTATATATATATTTTTTTATGTATGCTCGGGCATAACTCCCTCATCGGATTTGTAATTTTTTTTTTGTTCGAACGAGGTTTATTCCGAAACGGTCCCATTTAAATTTCGTAAAGATCTGATAAGGAGTTTCGAAGACAGACAACGGCAAATCAACCGCGTTTGCTGCTATAGCTTAAGTATGCATTGTTTACGCAATCATACTACATAACATCACGCCTGTACCCTTTAAAGGGGTAGGCAGATGTGTTCAATAGCTTCCTGGCACTGATAGCTAAGGTTCCGTATCACAAGGCAAAAATGCCGAAAGAAACACGTTGGTTGTATGGATATTTTATTTTATTCTGTTTTTAATATTTTTTATTATAGCGGCAACAGAAATACTTCATTTCTGAAAATTTTAATTGTCTAGCTATCACGGTTCGTGAAATACAGCCTGGTGACAGACGGACAGATGGACAGTGGAGTCTTAGTAATAGAGTCCCGTTTTTACCCTTTGGATACGGAACCCTAAAAAGAACTTAAAGGCTATTCGAATTCACGACGTATCCCGCCGGCAGCCATTTTCTTTCGATATTAGTATTACAAAAAACTGTTTCATAACCTTTTCTAGAGGATTCATATCATGGGTGTAGATAAAGTCTTGTATGCAACTGTACATAATTAGGTATTAAAACACTCACACACTCTTTTTATTCAAACCTTATTTTTCAGAAAGTCTTAATAAGTTTTAGCCATAGAAATGATATATGGTTTGATCTATTTCCAAATCTCATATTAGCTGGGCTCCAATTCTGTATTATTACCCGCGATATCTCACCACGTACAAACCACGTCAATATCGTGTCTTGTTAACGGCAAGAAATCGAAATGTCAACCGTACGGAGATGTATTTTGACAGTTCAAACCACGTCATTGTGTCGATTAACTAAGGAATTGACGTGGTTTCGAAGTAAGGAATCGTTAAGTGGTCATAGTGAATCACACCACGGCCTGCAGTGCGATTCTGTAACCATCTCACCGTGAAAACTTAGGTGAAGTGAGAGTGGCGTGAGCTGTCAATAGTGTCAATGTCTAGCAAAAACAAACTCACTTCACATAAGTTTTCACGGTGAGATTTTTACAGAATCGACCGGCTGGTGTTATTTAGCGAAAAACAACGGTTAATCAAAATATTTCACAACATTATACTATTGAACGTGTTTTCAGAAATTTGTTACTAATAGGGTCTTATTCACCTTTTAGATACTATAACAGTAGCTATAAATTATAATGAAATATAATAAGACGATAAATATTCCTTTCATCCAGGATATTGACCCAGGAATTTTCATAAACAGCTCAAAGGGAAGAAGAAATTTGTCGTTAGCAACCCTTGGTCTATTAAGAAACAAAATGCCCAATAAATTAAAGATAGTAGCACAAAATAGTTACATACAGAAGGCAGGCTCCAGACAACGAACGAAAACAGGCACACACACACAAAGACGCTTACGTGCGGCGTTCTGAAATAAATGCCATTCACGAGCGCCCTTGCACTCACTGTATGTGAAGCGTATCTATGTGTGCGTGCGTTGTCGCTCGTTGTATGGAGGTGACCTTCTGTACTATCCTGTAATAGTAGTATGGCGAAACGCTTAAATCCGTCGTGTTCTCTCAAAGGCCTTTCAGCCCACGGCTGCAATTATAAAGGGACTCTTTGCCGCCTGTTTGTAGACAGCGTCTCCGTGGATTTGCCTTTTTTGATTTTGTATTTAGCTGAGGAGTTCGATGTAGTTTTTTCAGTGGGACGGTTTGGGTTATTGTGGTTGAAACTGTGTCTTGGTTGTAGTTAATCGGATATTGTGGGTGGCGCTTACAAAATCTTGGTTTTTGTTTTGACATGTGACTCGAAAACAAAAGCAATACTACGAAAAAGAAGTCCCCAACTTTGTGATTGACGGTTAGTCACAATCCATCAAGCTATATTCAGTAAACAGTGATACATTATTTTATTACTTAAACTACAGGGTCAAATAAATTTATCTAGCGAAACTCTGGAGATGAGACAGGTGTCGGTGAAAAATAAAAATTCAGTAATTTGTTAAAATAAATTGTGGGCTCATCGACCGCAGTTAGTACAGTCACTTGAAACATCAGTTTAAAAATCAGTTTTTTTTTTTGTGTATACTTCACAGCAACAAAACACCCTCAAACCAACAACACTCCAAGCGGTCGTTGACATCCCCAAAAAACATCTCATATTTTATCGTATTTAGATATCGATAGCCATCACGTCTGTAGTTTCGCTAGATAATTTAATTTGACCCTGTATATCCTACCGCGTGGTAGCAAATATCTTACAAAACAGAAACCAGACTTGCGAAGCCCGAATTCCCAGTCCTTTTCGTTTCGCTGAAGGTAAAACTACAAAGTCCTTGATAGGACAGAAAGGTCACTACGGACCCCCAAGGGCCCCTTATAACCGCACGGACCAAATGACCTAATAGAAGAACTGCAAGTAGGTATATAACTCCTGCTCGAGCAATCAGGCTCAAAAAGATGGTACGCAGTACGCGCGCCTTAAGGCCAGGACTCTCGGAAATCTCGGAATCGACCTATTTTTGATTCAACATTAAACAATCAAATATTCTTTGTTTTAATCTGAAAAAAATATATGGCATAGTTTAACTAACATTCTTGATTATTCTATGGTTCAAAACACGATATTTACAACTTCACTCGATCATAAAAAATCGCAAACAAATCGAAAACAGCGAATTTTTTAATCGTTTTTCAAGTCGTATTTGAAGTAGACTTAACTTTTACTCGCAAAAAATATATCAAAAAATAGGCAATGATGTATAGTAGAACATTCTACGGTTAATTTTTTTCAAAACTGATTTTTATTGTCTTAACAAAATATAATCTAAAAAGGCGGCCTGCGCGCTTCACTTCAGTAGCCCGCCGGGCGTTACCGAGGTAGGACCTGTGTCGCTTTTGCTGGCTCGCCGCGTTCCCGCTAATCGATCGAAATATACGTTATATTATTGTTAATTTCCGTGTTTGTGTATTAGTTTCAAAAATCAGTCTGTAAATATTGTTTAGGTTCTAGTATTAATAATTAAACTAAATATTAGTTTGTTATAATATAGTTGTAATATATTATAATGATAATTAAGCTCAGCGAGTTCATTCGAACTGCGCTTTCGCGGCATTTGCCACGCGAGGACGGAGGTAACGCTAAATGCCTACTACGCTCGAAGATCCTGGCCTTAATGGAAAGACGTGCGGTCGTGGAATCGGCCGCACTTGGTGATGGGGCCCGCTAGGCATGGCGGGCTAATACCAGCCGGGGGTGCGGCGAATGTACAAGTATCTCCTGGGCCCCCGACTCATAGAACTAGAAGGAACAGTGGGGTTTTAGTCGATAAAAGTCCGACATAACCCTGCGTTCTTCCCAGACGGAGGGAATCTATGAGGATTTCCCCACGAAAAAAAGAAGGTATATGACCCCTGCCTTCATAATACCTATTTGTTTATTTATTAAGGTACATCAACAGCTTCTATGTATAATTTATCTTAAGTAATATAGATCATAAAAGTCTCGGTCTTAAACAGTCGCCAATTACAGGTTTGTCAGCAATCTCAGAATAAGCGATCACACATAATGACAACAAAACTAAACTAAAGGCTAGAATATAAAAAAAAATTACGACAAGATACTTCTTAAACTTAAGATTAATAACAAAAATTAAAATAAAAGGACGAACAACATTGCAATTTTGCCCACTTACTTAAAACTAAGACTAAGTAAATAATATAATACCTAATAATATAATACCCAATAATATAATACCTAATAATATAATATCCAAACCTAATTTTGCTCACATACATCATACCAATATGCTGCTCTTTCGTTACCCGACAAGACATGAATTATTGTTTATCGCAAAAAAAAAATGTTTGCAAAACATATGAGTTTTAGCGTAACAAGAAGATGAAATATTGAATTTATAATAATCAACCCTTGTCAAAATCATGCCTGTAGCGGTAGCAAAAAATGTGAACAATGTATGTAATATTTTGTTGCTATACAATTTTTAATTTATTTAACAGCTTTTTTTGTTGACCTTCGCAATCGCAATATTGTTTCAGAGTCTGGTATTTTTTTACAAAAGTTGATTTTAATTATTCGTCTGATAAAGTGTGATTATGTGGTCGTGTGTTGGCTAAGTCTACTTATGCACATAATTATACAAAAATTTTCTAAGCCGTTTCCCAACTTTGTACTGTATACAATTTTTAATTTATTTAACAGCTTTTTTGTTGACCTTCGCAATCGTAATATTGTTTCAGAGTTTGGTATTTTTTTTACAAAAGTTGATTTTAATTATTCGTTTGATAAAGTGTGATTATGTGGTCGTGTGTTGGCAAAGTCTACTTATGCACATCATTATACAAACATTTTGCAATCTGCTAAGCCGTTTCCCAACTATGTTGGGGTCGGCATCCAGTCTAACTGCAGATGAATAACAATAAGATGCAGCTGAATAACAATGTTTTACATGGAGCGACTGCCTATCTGACCTCCACAACCCAGTTACTGGGTAACACGATACCCCTTACTAAGACAGGCTGTCAGATTTTTGGTCTTTTGACGACCTGTAACGACTGTCAAAGATCTATGAATGACAGCCGAGACCAACGGCTTTATATGCTTTCCGAGGCACTCGATATGTAATTGATGGTCACCCATCCTTGAACCGACCGCGGCAAGTGTAGCTTAACCTTCGACCGACCCGTGTGGCTGTTATCATTTATCCACGAAACTCCTTGATTATACGAAATTGTTGCAATCATAATAAAATTTCCTAAATAATCTTATGTCAGAATTCCGCATTTCCAAGCCACAAATAGGAGAAATCAGACAATTGTAATGACAAGCTTAGAACAACAAACACGATTATAACAAATTCTACACCCAACGTCGCTGCAATAAATTGCCACTCCGCTCTCCTAAGACTTTCACGTAGCCAAAGTGCCGAAAATCCCGTGAGCCATTTCTTAAAAACCATTTTATCATCTGAACAAAATGAGAACGCAATAGCAAAACGGAACAGTCGCGTGCAATGGCTACATTCCCCCGTTTACACGTTGAAATTCTCTAGAAAACAATTCAGCGTATTCACCTAACGGCCCGGCAGCGGTTGCTCTTATAAGAAAACTGTGACTCAGACGTGCTAGCGTATTGATATTCAGAATGAGGTTCGAGAGGAAAATTCTAAATGTAGCTTAGTCGTTGAATATAAGGGAGAAAATAAAAATATATCCTGCAAATAATATGGACCTCAAAACAAAAGATCTGGCAATAAAAAACGAACAAAACTTTTACCTACTAAAGTTTTAAAGAAGCGCCTGAAGATGACGAGAAAGAAACAATAAAGAATAAACTGGCTACAAAGTGTGGAAGTGAAACCAAATTTGTATCAAAAACTGATGATGAGGCAAATCGATAAATAGGAGGGGCCTACGATCGAACCAAGAGAAGTATAACGGAAAGAGTTTAATCCCACAGTAAAACTCTGGGCTGAGGACGACGGTGATGATTTAGTAAAATCATAAATAAAAGCTAACCCCAGTCACCCATTAGCACATTTTTTTTCAAATGTATTCATTGATCAAAATCCTCCAAAACTTAACACATTATGCCACAATCCACAACATCTGTTTCTCATCAAGTATTCATTACAATGGAAATGCAAGAATTTCCACACAGCGCACGTGTGGCTAAGGTTTTATATTTTAAAACTAAATGCTTCTTTGTGGCTCATATTGCGAAACAAAATGTTATGCGGAATCCACAGAGAGTAGAGGCAAATGCTCCGCTTGTGGGTTACAACGCGCTACAGCTTTTTGTGTTTCTGCTAATGTTAAGTTGAATTTCTTTAATTTTTCGGTTCCTTTATCTTTATAGTCTGGGTTGTTGTGTTTTTAGAATTTTTTTTTCTTTTTATGTGGGCAAGCACGTCTTCTCCGGGGTTATAACGTTAAAGTCGGAACGATATGAAGCAACCAATAGTTACAGGTTATTTTTGAAAATGTGTTCATTTTAACACCAAAAATAACATAACACACCTGTTCCCCCAGTAAAGGTGTTGTGTACCTATAAAATCAATATAATATTTTATTTTACATAAGCTTAATGGGATACTGGTACTCAGCTGCGTCCGGTTACACTGGAAGCTGACCCCTACAAAGTTGGGAAAAGGCTAGGCAGATCAGGCAGATGATAAGTTTAATGGGCACTTATGAAACGTCAGAAGCTAGATAAACGGTTCCAGTTAGTCGTTTCCTATGGAAAAGAGCCAGCAATAAACTCCACGGTTACTCTTTTAAGAATAATTATTGGCTTTTACAATGTTTTCAAATGACAGTAGGATGTACAGACGCCAGCACATCAAGCTACTACAATTTGTCAAATTTCTTTAATAGATTTTCAGCTCTATAGCTAAAGCATAAGGTTCAAAGTTGATTGGGAAAATTGGACAGTTTCGGGTAGCTTGATGTGCTGGCGTCTGTACTTATACACTTATACCTTAACGACTTTTCACTAGTTATGTTTAAGTTTAAAATTGATAATGATTGAATCTTGCAGACAGAGAAACAACATTGCAACCAAAAACTTATTAGTACCTTTTCGTTAGAAATGGTCACTCAAAAATCAGGTTAGAATACATTGCACTAACGTCGATGGAATGTAATGATCTGAGTATATCAACACTGCTACATATAGTACTTATTTTTCAACAAAACCAAACCAAATCAAATTAACAAAAGAAACAAATTCTAATTCCGTCTCACAAAATGTAAATACCTCAAATATCGACGGACGGATCCGTGTGTTTTATAAAGCAAATAAAAACGTTTGAAAAGGCAACCTTCGCCCTATTTCCGTGGTAATGAAGTATTCATCACCCGCTTCTGGCGTGTTACAGTGTGTAAGTGATAAGCGGAAAGCGAGACATTATTTTATTGGCTAATCAATATTAAGAATGAAGGTAAATAGGGCGTAAATATTTTTACTAATACTTATGGATATAATACGGAGCAACCTCGAGAAGCGGTCGTTTTATATAACTACTATGCTGGTTGCCATCATGCTCCATAATAATGATACAGATAGATATATTGATATCAAATTGTACTGGGATCGATTCATCATCACTGACAGAACTATAATATTGTTGCCAATAAACCTGATATAGTGATAGTGGAATTAGTGGATCGATCAGAGCGGGGCGCGCAATGATGAGAACCTCGTGAAAGCTGAGAAATTGGCTCGCGAGATTGTCGACATGTGAGATGTGGACACAGCGATCTTTGTGCCGATAGTCGTGACAGCCGATGGGTTAATAGCCAAGAGCCTCGACCAACACCTGAGGAGGCTCTCGTTGGACAGTTGGATCAAGAGCTTGATTCAGAAACCGACATTCCGGACACGGCCCGCATTGTTAGGAGATTCCTCTTTCTGGAGCCCTGACCGCCTGCAGCTTGAACTCTGTTCCCGAAACCGGTGAGCTACCGCGGCGCAGCGCGGCGGTGACTTTTTATATTTTTAAATTATTTTATATTCTAATATTTAAAAATATATAATTTATAATATGTAAATAATGCAATAAAGGAGATACTGATAGATCTCGGCGACAAGATTAACTGACTGCGTCAGCGAACGGAGTTTGCGTGGCTGAATTCTGGGGTAAACATGTTATTTAAATTTTCACAACAAAGGGAATTTGATTGAAAATGTTTTATATGGAACCTGGCATACCTACTATCCGGCCATTTTGATACCCCTGACCCCGGAAAGCGTCAGGTTTCACGGAATAATTACTCTGAATGTTTGAAATCTATAATCTATCTATAATTACGAACATAAAGCAGGATAGTTGACGGCTGCACGTCATGACTGTGACAAGAAGGCTTCGACTCAGCATGATTCTATGCTATAGTGGACCCAGAGAACAGCTCTGATTTTCAGTGGTTACCCGAAAAGGACGTACGGAAACCAAGTCTGATTAAATGTTGTACAGACGCCAGCACATCAAGCTACTACAATCTGTCAAATTTCTTTAATAGATTTTCAACTTTAATGCTAAAGTATAAGGTTTAAAGTTTATTGAGAAAATTTGACAGTTTCGGGTAGCTTGATGTGCTGGCGTCTGTACTATAGGTAACAATATAAAATAAAACAAACAGTACATATAATATAAAGCGACTACATAAACAACCAATGATATTAATAAATATTATTAAATAACATAAAATTTTATTTATCCGCAGGCACCGTGCGTTCATAATTATACTCGCAGACAGGTAGTACCCAAAGCAATTATTACTCAAGAATATTCGGCGTTTTGTATTTTGTCTCGCTCCTACCCTCACCTCCACGTCGCCTGTTCTCGCGCTCATAATAAATTCCTTTAAAAATTACTTCTCTTTTACTCTTTATCTTGGTATTTACTAGACTAATTAGGAAATGAATTAAAATTTACCCACCATAAATAAATTATAATTTACCCACCATCTATTCAAGTTTTTGACTTGGACCACATCCACCAAAAGCATTTTGAGCCGTTAATGAAACGCCATTCGTTGCTTTTGATAGAGCTAATTATACAGACGTCAGTTCATTGAGATACTTTGCGTGTGTTGGTGCATTTGTACCAGGCGTTATTGGATCTGGGTATTAGAACGTTAATCATTGATGTTATTTTTCACAAATTTCTTTAGGGTGTTATTTTTTACTGACGACTTGTTTTAAATTAGATTGTAGGGAGAATAGAAGGGCTAAATAATGACAGCCGCAAGGTTTGATCAAAGGTTAAACTACTCTTGTAACGGTAGGTTCATGGACCGTCCATTACATATTGAGACCCTTATGTACCTCGGAAAGCACGTTAAGCCGTTGATCCCGGCTGTCATTCAGCATTACGGGTAGTCAGAAGGCTGAAAGTCTGACAACCAGTGTTAAACAAGGGTGTTACCCAGTAACTGGGTTGTAGAGATCCGTTTTTGGATGGAGCGACTGCCTCGCTCCATGTAAAATACTGACACACAGGACGGCAGATTAGGCAGATTGAGTGTCTGGCTTCAAATGTATCCATGTATAATTAATGGAAGTAAAGTTTTGTTTGTTAACAAGTAATTTTTTAGATAAAAGAAAAAAGTAAGCTCCTAAGAACAGATAATTTTTAATATTATTTAATTGCTATAGTTATAGTTTATGAAATTAGAAATCAATAGCCAAGGTCAACATTCTATTTTTAAAATCTCTCATGCTTTTGACTAGAAGAACCGATGACCGTTGGGGTAGACATATTCTTGATAACAGACCGCGAATCGGAAAACGTAAGGTAGGACTCCCACAGGTTAGGTGGAGCGATGATCTTCGCAGGGTGGCTGGTAGCAGCTGGATGAGAGTTGCCGAGAATCGAGCTAAATGGCGTGCAATTGGAGATGCCTACGTCCAGTAGTGGACTGCTGTATGCTGATTAAGATGATGCTTCCAAATCCCTGTTCAAACTTCTTTTTCAAAAGCATCCCATAAAATATTCCCCTATAAGGGAAATATACGGAGGTATATGACTGACAAAAATCCTGTTTCCTTCGTGACCAAAATCAATAAACAATATTTTCGACAATCCTCATTGACACCTATCTGAATAAAAATAATGATTTCGAAAAACACGCCTTTGGCTTGGCTTGATCACAGAGTAGATAGTTACAGTAGGTCAGCTCCATACAAAGGCTGAAAACAGACGCACGCACAGAGACGCGTACGTATGGTCATTTGAAACAAACGCCAATCGCGAGGGTGCTCGTACTCGTTGAACGTGAAATGTCTATGTGTCCGGGCGTTTTTGCTCTTTTTAGAAAGCCGGCCTTCTGTAGATATATATTCTGTGTCCGGTCTCCTTGGTTAATAAATCAAATAGATTTACAGTCGATGGGCCGACAGTTCCGGACTCTTGCCATTATCAGTCCCTTCCCGTCGAAGAAACATTTCGCAATTTTCGTCTAACAGATTGTGTGAATCAATTATCAATTTAGGTTTTAACACGTGCTTTACTTTTTCATGAGCTTGCAGCAATGTATTATCATTGCGGGCCGAAATCATAATTACGGTTTTGTCAATCAATTGGGACTATTTTTTAAACTAAAAATAGTTTTTGGGGTAAGATCTGATGTTAAGGCTCGTACACACAGGCGCGACGCGACACGCGACACAAAGGCACCGCTCGTTGCGCGACTTGCGGTGCCTTTGTGTCGCGTGTCGCGTCGCGCCTGTGTGTACGAGCCTTTATGAGGACTTTATCTTGCATTTGTGTTAATTCCATTCTCTTTATGATTTCTTCCTCAGCTATCATTTATTTCTCTGACACTGTCGTTATCTTCATAAGAAATTTTCGAGCTTAATTGTTTTTTCCTTAATAAGTATTCATTTTCTACTAAAATTCTACCAATAGCTTCAATCACTGGTCGCTCCTATCTAACTTATGTAACTGTACCGAGAACTTACAAACATACAAAGTACTATTAATTTAGATCCCTACCTGTGGGTTCTACAATATAATTATATAATTCAAACCGGGGCGTCTCGGTCGAAAGACAAAATACACACAGAAGGCTGGCTAAGCTGGCTGGTTTGGAAAACGCGCGCACACATAGACACGCTTCACGTAAAGCGAGTGTAAACGCACTCGTGACTGGCATTTCTGTACGTACGCTTCTATGTGTGCGTGCACAAATTTTCGCTCGTCGCATGGAGCCGGGCCTTCTATATCTATTTCTTCTGTGGTCCCAGTCTAAAGGTGTTAAATGTGGATTGAGAAACTTTTGGGTACTGATTGCTATATCTCTGTTTCAACAATTTAGAGTCTGAAGGGTAAAGGCATCTTTGTTACGATATAGTTTAGGGATATTCTAAACTTTGTTTAGAGTAATTTAATGGACAGGTGTGTATGTGTGTAATTTGTATTGACAAGTTTAAGGTTAGGTACTAGTTACGTTGGACTAATGATAACGGGGCTTTTTGATGATAGTCGGACGATTATCTCTATTAATTTTTGTCATCATACTTGGTGACATCATTTTGCGATTTATTTAAGGGTCAACGTCGATATTAACAAATCTATACTTCTAAATTAACAAATATTTTTTTTTTTGTTTGTTTGTAAGACATAATTTCTAGAAGTACGGATTCGACTACAAAATTTTTCACTGATAGATAGCTATACTATTGCCGAGTGCTATTAGGATACATGGTTTTTGGTATAGCTGGTACAGGAATAGGGGGTGAGATGACCTAGACGTGTACCACAAGGGTTGGTTCAAAGTGGTCCTGGAAAAGGATGGTTGAAAGGATTTGAGGGAGGCTCAGCAGTGGGACAGTGAACGCTAACATAAAAAAAAAGTGAGCCGTCACGGGACGCCTGGCAGATGTGAAACATCGACATTATTTTGTAAAAGTAATATGATTGAAAAGAACAGATTGCGATATAAACTAAATATGGCATAATGATAAAATAAAATATTACGATTTTTTCCAGAAAATGATGACTGTTTATTTAATAAACATTTATTTTCATTAAAAATATAAAAACAATTTATACAACTTCATTCGTTCAATCAGTGACTTCGGTAATAGTTACATTGCGTGGCGACGCGTCGGCACGGCATGCGTCGCCACGCCAGAAATTTGTTTTACGTGCGGCTATAGATGTTTCACATCAAAAAAAAATGGTATAGTTGACTTCTACGTGGACGGAATTTCCACGTGGCGAGCAGAAGTCTAGAAGTATTTAGATTTTTAAATCTTTTTAATTAAGCTCGTTTAAGAAAACAGGTAGGTAATTAAATAATAACTTAGTCCAATATTTGTACTAGGTTTTTGGGTCATGATTGAGCTACAAATTAGGTAAAGGGCACAAATAAACGCCCACCAATACTTGCCTGCCTTTTATTACCTTCATTCGGTTTTTCTTTGAAATTAGGCTAGTACCTACTAATAAGCTTAGTCTATTTTACCACTTAAGCCGACTCCACATGTAAGAAAAAGAAATAAAAAAAATAAAAGCCGACTCCACATTGTAAGAACTTATCTATTAGGTTCAACAAAACACTCTTTGAATTTACAAACAGTCTTAATTTAATTACAGTTGATAAGTTTTGCTGACACAATTTCACGCAAATTCGCAAAAATTTTGTCTTCTAACGTTCTAACTAAAACTCTACAAATGAACTGAAATACTGCATGAGAATCATCCATTTTTATTCTACAATCAATCTTAAACCCTATTTATAAACAAGTTAAGTTTAAAATCAACTGCATTTCTTCATGTACTCCACCTTGCACAACTTGCGGTTCCGCGAATGGGAACTTCAATCAAGATCCTGCACATGCAATTAACGGCTTTAAACAATCACTGATAAGGTTGATTTTTTGATAAGCCATTTTACCGGCTATTTGGTGTAGAGTAAGTCTTATTGCACCTACGCCTAAAGTTGGCAAAACATTAATCTTATCCGTGGTAGTGGCTGAACTAGGGCTGCAACATAACCTCGTCTTCGCAAATGCGGAACTTCCGCAAGAAGTCTTGCCTCCGATTGGCTATCACCTCTCCAAGTTTAACGGAGGTCTAATAAAGAAAATCCGCTCCAACTAAGCGAAGAACGTATAATAAGGTGGAGATATAACTCAAAGTTTCAAGTTCTACTCCCAAATCAGAGCAATGGTGGCCCAATGGTAACGACCACGATTTACGAGTTGTAGGTCGTAGGTTTGAATCCAGACAAGCGCATTACTTTGTGTAAATTATTTCATCAACACTGCTCTCAAAACAGTGCAAGAAAACATCATCAGAAAAATAACATGTCTTAGAACCAAAAATTCGAAGACATGTGACATCTACCAACCTGCATGGGCCCCCGTGGTGGATTACGGCCCACACCCTCTCACCAAGGGGCTTGTGTCCCAGCAGTGGGAACATTATAGGCTGATTATATATACTCTCAGACCACGCCAGCCGCCAGGTTTAGTACCAAGTACTTCAACAGTTTATGAACAACTTAGAAATCGCTGAGAAGATGAAAAAGCCGAAAACCTGGTTTTTGTGAAATTGGATTGATAATTTTGCTTTGGAATGGATTGCGGTCTTGTGGTCGCAAAGCGCTACTGCTGAGCATGAGGTCCTAGATCTAGGTTCGATTCCCAGGTCATACAGAGTCCCATTGGGTTTTTCCATCAGGAATTTCTCAGTAACAGCTCGAAATCTGGATTTGACCCCGATTGAATGGTCAATAGACTCTGTATAACTGGAAAAATGTCGGTGGTACTAAGTATAGGTGCACGAATACAGACGTAAATGTTATGATATAATTTGTCTCTTCTAAATTTTGATTAGCATTAGGTTGATTTTTTCGTTATTAAATGTTTAATAATAATAATAAGCATTATTAGGGTCCATTATTGAGTATGCAAGTCACCCCCTGCTATTTTATCCGTGTATATACAAAACATTGATCAAGCAGGGGTTCTTGATAACCAGTCCACTTTAGCCACCCAAACCCATAGTCCAACTTTTTATTTTTCATATACTGCAATAGTTAGGACTATTGCAGTATATGAAAAATAAAAAGTCACCAACCGGAAGTTATCCTTGGGTGCACTTGGATAGTGCATACAGGGATAATCGTCTGCGAGTTGGCTTCGGCCCTTCGTACGCCTTTTAAAGGACCCGGACCGCATGGTTACGAGTCATGTAAAATCAAAAATAATAATAACTTTATTTCGGGTGGCATAGACCCATAGAAACCTTAACCTAGTACGCAAAATAATTAATCAATCTATATAAATCCAATCAATAAACCCAAAAAAAATCTAATAAAAAATGATAATGATGATGATGATTCAAATAATGTAAACTTATTAATTGATCTATTTTCTTTTTTTTCTACTTTCGCCTCCGCTAATATTTCAGTACAGAACTTCGGACTAGGGATGTACCGTTACATCCCTAATCTGAAGTTCTGAACTAGCTGAAACGGTATTGATTGCGAGGTACGAAATTGAGTTGTATTTAGCAGCTAATAATACTGAATATAGGTGAGTCAGTTTAAGGGCAAGTTGATCTAGTAAAAGAACAATTTATCATTTTATTACAAAGTATCGTTTAGCGATGAGTCTTCAGTTTTTAATTGATTACGTCATCGTTACTTTGGAGCTTAAATTTTAAGCTTGAATTTGTGTTTGAGTAATTTTCTTTAGGTCTTACATTGGTCCTTCGGGAAAATTGCTCTAGACTTTCTGGAGAGACGGCAATTTATTTGTAGTAGAATGATAAATTCAGAGAATTTACGACAAACGTTCTTTACGTGTTCGGAAAATTATGCTCAATGAGTTCAGATCAAATCATTTTTGTTAATTTTGTTTGTGATTTTTGGGTTATTTTTTTTTACCTTGATTATAATTACAAAAAAGAAACTTAATTCTTTACTCTTCAACGGGTCGATCGAAGATTTTCAGCTACACTTGCCTGGATTGGTTTCTGGATGGGTGACCAATCTATTACATATCGAGACTCCGTGTCTTGGAAAGCACGTTAAGCCGTTGGTACCGGCTGTCATTCGTAGATCTTTGACATGTCGTAACGGGCAGTCAGAAGCCCAAAAGTCTGACAACCTTTTTTTGCCAAGCAGTGTCGAGTTACCCAGTAACTGGAAGTCAGATCTTTATAGTCCCTCCAGGTAAAATACAGCATTGGTTGCCCAGTGATTATGGCCTCAACTCACGAGTTCTAAGTCGTGGTATAGGACCCAGATAGGCGCTTTGCTTTGTGTAAATAATGTAATCACCAATTCTCTCAAACCGGCGAAGGAAAACATCGTGAGAAAGCTGGCATGTCCTAGACCTAAGATTTGAAGATATGAGACATTTAGCTACCGGCACTGGGCACGCGTGGTAAAATAGCCCACTCCTTATCGAAGAGAGGAGACCCAAGTCCCAGCAGTGGGAACATTACCTATAGGCTGATTTTGCCATGTAAAATACCGGTAAATATTCAGCTGCATCCGGTTAGACTGGAAGCCGACCCCAACATAGGAAATGGTAAGGCAGATTGATTGATCTCCCAGTCTTGCAAAACATATAAAAATCACCAACTCACAAAAACTAACTATTGTTACACCACAGCCCCTTAAGACCACATCTATCAAACGAAAGTGGGAGTTCTTAAGGTAGACAAACAGTTGAACGAAGTTTACTTGACTCTTTAGAGCTTGATTCATTGCGTTTTCTTTGTTTTTCCACTGTGACCGCTACTTCGTTTATTACCTATTGTCTCGTGTTATTTTGTGGCGAGAGAACAATAGTATCCTGTTGGGTACTTTTTTACAAGACTTTTTGGAAGTTTGAATCTGATTAATGTTTTATTTTAGTTTGAACAATGGATATAATTTCGTACACAATATTTCATATAACAAATTGTATATTAAATTTCCATTGTAAGTGCTCATACACATGACATGCAACTTGACATGTCAACGGCAGAATCAACTCTTATGATCATGGCAAACTATACCGGCAACCTCGAATTTATAACCGCCAGCGCGCTAACTACGCGTCGTTCGCGAGGTGCAACTCGCAGTCCGCGCGCTGGCCGCGAGGTGTAAGCTTGCTGTCACCGCGAACACAATTTTTATATATGGCATTTGTGATTGAACACGCCTAAGACTTGCACGTTTTCATAATATCGCTGGCGACTCGAAGTCGGCGCGCAGTAAGCTCGCGGACCGCTCGCAGCGCGCGGACTGCGAGTCGAGTTGTATGGTAGCAGCAAGCGCACTGACTGCCTGCCGTTGGCTTTTTCATATTGACTTTATGAAATATATTATTACATTTTAATGCTCAAATTTGAATGACAAGTTAATTCTGGGTTGGAGCGGTGCCGGTATAGTGTGCCATGATCTTAAATATCGACGATTGTCGACGGCTGCTGTGAACGCGTGTATTTGGGCACGTGTTCAAATACTGCCTCTGCCGTTGACATGTGTAGCTCGTGTGTTTGAGACTTTAGGAGAATTATATGAATATTTTCTTAATATTATTTTAATATATAAAAGATACTATAAGACAGCTTATTTTATTAGAAACGGCATAACCAATATACTTACCGAGGCATAATTCATAAGACATATTCGCGGTACGATTCGCGGTCGAGTACGGTCGCGTTTTGCGCTGCACAGTACGAATATTATATTCGCGAATTGCGCGGCTGTAGCCGCTGCCCGTTTTCCGCTATGAGTTGCCAAACTCTCATAGCCAACGAAGTATTGGCATTCATCAAACATGCCATCGATTACATGGACGAGATCAGCATCTTGCAGATCTGCAAGTCATCGTTCAAGGAGGAAGAGATTAGCAGTGCTAAGTTGCTGCTGTTCACAACGCTTGGCAAAGTCAGCCAGATGCCGTCTCGTCGAAGGGACGGTACAGTGAAGAGTCTCCAGGACATCGTAACGCTGATGAAGGAGACCGACCCGGATGACGTGCCTGAATTCGTGGCGAAGGATCTGCACAAGCTGCCTCCCGTCACGTTCGACCACGTAGACGTCACCAGGCTGCTGAAGGATATTACATTCCTGAAGCAAAGCCAGGCCGAGATGCAGCATAAGCTGGAGGTGTCCAACAACACCATCAGTGATCTACGGGCAGAAGTAGTGCTCTTGCGCAACGCAGTTTCTGCAAGTAGGTCACCTACCGAAGCCGCAAATGTGAACACGCTTCACGGGGCTCAAAACGCCTCTATCTGCAGTTTCGAGTCGGCGGGCTCGAATGCGTCACCAACTGCCGAGAATGCATGCGTTGCAACGCGTGCCGTGGCCGTCCCTGCCTCGACACAGGTGGAGACAACGACGTGTGTAGGTTCGTCGAACCCCAAACGAGCCTACGCAGCAATAGTAGCTGCTAACAAGCCTGCTGAATCGCAAAAATCGCAGGCAAAAATAGCGGAAACACCGAAAGGGGGTAAACGGAGCCGGTCGAAACCTAAGAAGGTTTTGAAAAGGCAGGATCCAGAGAAGGACACGTGCGACAAGGATGGTTTCATCAAGGTGGAGAAGAAGAAAAAGAAGCAGCCTCCTTGTCGGAACCAGTGCGGCACCGCGCTGGCAGGACCCAACATGCTGCTGTGTCCAGCAATCCCGACGACGCAGCTGTACGTGTCCAGACTGCACCACTCCACGAAGGTTGAGGAGATCGTGGAGTACATGCGTGTGAAGACCAACTGGACTTTGAGGGTCGAGAAGTTGGAGTCGCGTCACAACACGAACTTCAAGTCGTTCGTGGTTCGTGTTCCGACACATCATCTCGAAAAGTTCCTCAAGGAAGAGTTCTGGCCGAAAGGTGTTGTGTACCGCCGGTTTCGTGGCCTGCTACATGACACCAGTCAGCGAAACACGATGCCGACACTTCGTGTGCGTTAGTTTTTAGTTAATATAATTTTAATGTTTTATGTATTTATAGTATTTTTAAGTTATATTGATATTGTATTGTATGTGTTTTATATGGGCCTTGACGCCTGAAATAAATGGATAAATAAATAAAATAAATAAATAAAATAACTAATTAATGTAAGTATTGAGAACCTTGATTCTTAAAGTGGGAAACTGACGCAAGACAAAATTAGTACCTATTACTAAATCTAAAGTCCGGCCGTCGTGACATTGCGTTCCTGACACTTGTCAGTGCGACAATTCTAGTAACTAATAAAGATCAAATTCGCACAACATGATTTTGTTTGTACGAAACAGACGGTGTCAAAACTCATTCTCTCGACGACCGGAATGTAAATCTTATAATATATTCCAACAATTTTAAGATCCCTACGTCCTGGACAAAAATATATAATTAGAAACTTTCAAAGCAAAAATCTAAAGCAATTTACTCATCGAATAACGATTGAGATCAGTCCTACTTCCTAATATACTATTAGGAAGTGTGTAGTAACAACAAAGTAGAGGAAAATCACTTTTAAAAGTTGCTAAGTGTATACGTACATAAACAAAAACACATCAACTAATTATCTCTCCTCTCAATAAGGATGCCATAAAACTCTATAGCGCTAAAACGTCCAATAAACTTTATTTTCATGGCGTTCGCCATTGTTTAGAGCGGAAGTACGAGTCGGCAACAAAAGCTTTAGTATCCGTTGTCCAGGGTCACAGGATATATAGGTACAGAAGGTCGGCTCCATACATCGAGAACGCACGCACACATAGACACGTTTCACGTACAGCGAGTGCGAACGCATACAGGGAGATTTTTTTATCACCATCCAAATTTTTATAGGGTGTTGTACCCATGATATGAAAAAGTTTCACTATGGGACCAACATGAAATCACGAAAAAAAAATCAGCTGTTTAATACATTTTGGTCAAGGAGGTATTGAACTTTTGTATTAAGGCTCCTACAAACAGGCGCGACGCGCGACGCGAATCGCGCGCGACCTAAAGGCACCACTCGTTGTGCGACTTGCGGTGCCTTTGTGTCGCGCGCGATTTTATCGCGTGTCGCGCGAAGGAGCCTTTAAACAGGTGCTTTTTTTTCGTGATTTCGGAGTTGGTCTCATAGTGATAATAATTGTTCACATTCATGGGTAGAACACCATGTAAAAATTTAGATGGCGATAAAAAAATCATCCTGTATTTGAATTAAGAATTTTAATCATGTCATATCCCTATGTATTTTACTGTGTGTACATAAATTATAAAATAAATAAATAAGAATTTGAGATAATTTTCAAGTTATGGAACAACAAACTGAATGTCATACTAAACGAACTTCAAATTCAATTGCAACTAAAACCTTATTAGGACCTTTTTGTTACAAGTAATCACTCAAAAATCAACTTAGAATACATTGCACTAAAGTAGATAACTGATCAAGTGGCGATGGAATGTAAATTATCTGAGATTATTAACATTGCTAAAGCATTCGTTTTCTATTATAAAACACTAGCAGCGCGTGTCAGCGCAAGTATCGATCCCGTGGGAATATTTGAATAAAAAGTATCCTTTGTGTTAAGGCTCCTACAAACAGGCGCGACACGCGATATAATCGCGCGCGACACAAAGGCACCGCTCGTTGCACGACTTGCAGTGCCTTTGTGTCGTGTGTCGTGTTACGCCTGTTTGAAGGACCCTTTAATCCAGGTTATAAACTATCAAATGCGTTCAGCCGTTGCGTGATTGAGTAAAAAACATCAAAACCTTCAAACTTTCACATATTTTATTATAATTATTATCATCATCCTTCTGCCCTCACCTCAACTTATTTTGGCTCAATAATAAAAAAACAATAATTGGTAATTGTACAGACACCAGTACACTCGACCCATCTAATTAGTTTACATTTTATATGTGTGGGTGAAGTCATAGTTATGCACACAAACACTCAATAATACGAGCGAGCTCTGTTTTTATTAGTGTGCGTATGGCATACCAATTACCATATACCAATATATAGTAATCATTCACTTATGTTTCTTAATTAGATATAATATTTCGCATGATATTACTATAGTAACCTTGGCACAATGGCTATAGTCTTTGGTCAGGGAACGAGAAGTCGTAAGTTCAAACCTTGGGTGCAGCGATATATTCTTTTTGTATTTATTATTTTGTTAAAACATTGCTTAAAGTTGAATTTATAACGATTCGATCCCGTTCATGGACGAGTAATGAAGTTTGCAACGTTTGAGACGACCACGGAACTCTCAGGCTATTTTATTTTGACTGTTAAGAAAATAACTACCCACAATTTAAAAAAATTGTTTTCAAACACCTTAATTTATAAAAAAATTGCGTTCTTAGTTGTCAATCTACGAGTATTTGCATTACTGAGTTTATTGATTACTACCTACTCATATTTGTGTGCGGATTTATTTATGTGGATCCAACCATGCAACATTTATCAATGTTGAAAAAGGCAGAAATTGTTGTTTTGCATGAGCAAAACATATCTATAAGTGAAATTGGAAAGCGCTTAATGATATCGGTGAGTAACAGTTAGATATTACGTTACTTCAACTTAACTAACTCATCTCACCTTTCAAAGTTTACCTAGGAATAAATTAATGTAACTTATCTGCAATACCTACCATAGTTTAATAATAATATAATAGTATCATAAAATGTATTACAGTTTTTTTTTTATCATAAGATGATTATGATAGAATTAAGTTGGTCTAGCCAATTTTTGTCTCACTACGGCCCGGGCCTTTAGACGGATTTAGAAAAAAGCCTTCGAATAACGTAAATAAAAATAGATTATTACCTATATTTATTATAATGTAAGTGTGTATTTAAGACATATTATTACTTTATTTTAACTGGTATACATATGTATTGTATATAATATAAGTAATATTAATTAGGTATATATATAAGTAAATAAAGTATATTATATATACTTCACACTAATATTATATAGGCGAAAATTTGTGAGTGTGTGTTTGTTTGTATGTTTGTTACTTCTTCACGCTTAAACGGCTGGACCAATTTTGATAAAATTTCTTATGGAGGTAGCTGACACTGTGAATTAACATATTATCCCGATATTCCCACGGGATCGACATTTACGCGGGTGAAACCGCGGGGCGCAGCTAGTAGTATATAAATATAACAAATATAGTCTATATATTTATTTAATAATAGCTATTACTATAAGTATATTAAATACTGTTTTGTTTGTATCCACAGAGGAGAAGCGTGCAGTTATGGGTCCGCCGATATGCGGATTCTGGAGACGTAGAACATCTTCGACGTGGGCCAAAACCAAAGGCAAATTCATAGGCTCGACACCACGACATCGTAGCAAGGCACAACAAAGCTGATCCCTTCTTGTCCACCCGCGTAACAGCAACAGCACACAATGTGTGCTTACAAACTGTGAGAAATCATCTTCATGCAGCTGGTTTACGTTGTAGTAAGCCAGCGCGGAAGATTTTACTGTCCACTGCGCACCGACAAAACCGACTACAGTTTGCTAGGTCATACGTCAATTTTGATTGGGAGAACAATGTGGTGATTTTTAGCGACGAAAAATCGTGTAAGTCGGATAAGGATGGATGGGCGTAAAATATTGTGTTACTTCTACCTGGGAGTCGCTACGTGGAAGTAATATATGCGCGAATATGGTTAACAGCATGAGCAGAAGGTTACAAGAAGTAATAGAAAACGAAGGTTTGCCGACTCATTATTAGTCGAATTTATTTTAATTAGTAGACGAATATGAACCTTATTTTTACGCAAATAATGTTCATATTTGTTAAGTGAATGTGAACCAATACAAACCTTAGCAATGGTTAGGTATATAATTATGTTGGCGTAATCCTCTTTTTTAAACATCAACTCGTATTATTGAAGTCTGGTGAAGTGATGTTATTGTTATGCACTTAGAAGTTGTCATAATTTCTTACTATCTAACATGTTAATTCACTTCACCTCTAATATTACTTTGATTCAATTTATATACCTACCTACCTACTTTGACAAATTATTTACGTCCATCCTTAACCAACAAAAAACTTTGTCTTTGTCAAAAAATCTGGTAAACAACAGTTTTTACTCATTCGAACGTCTAGTATGAATAGCTATAGAATATGTGAAATCATTGTATCGGCCACACAAGTTTTTTTTGCTAACATACAGCCCACTCCGAATTGAACCTTAAAACAACCATTGTAAGGAAGGAACATATTGGAAGAAACGAGTGGGATCATTACCAAACCAATACCAAATAATAATATGTTTACATAATAAAAAATCAAATTAATTTAATGCTTTTATTTAATTTACCTGTCTACTTTTTTGCTTGAGTGATTTTATTGGCCACAAAATTAATTTAATAAAAAACAAAAAGTAAAAAACAGCAAAACAAAAACCCTCAGCTGGGATCGAACTCACGTCAACGAGCTTACATCAGTAGCTATCGCAGGCGCTTACACCAACTAGCTAAGAGAACTATGTTATAATGGTCTAAAATGTTGGGTCAAATTCATTGTGAACCCGTTTATTTTATCTCTAACCTTGAATGTATCATACGTATACGCACACAATAATAATGACAGTTACCGATGTTTGCGTGATGTAAACTAATTAGCTTTGCCGATTGTACATCAAGCTACCCGAAACTGTCAAATTATCCCAATCTACTTTGAACCTTATGCCTTAGCGATAAAGTTGAAAATCTATTAAAGAATTTTGACAGATTCTAGTAGCTTGATGTGCTGTACAAAATATAATTTATATCAAATGGCACCATTTCGTTGCGCCACCCGTACCGTACATGCAGAAGCACAACTCTAACCAAATTACGCATTGGATTTTTAGTACGTGATAAAGAAAATAGATTAATTTATCAGAGTTGTTGTAATCAGTGTTTGAGAGTTTTGTGTTGGAAGGTGTAAAAAGCATGTGTAGACAAAATCAGTATGTGCAGATCTTCAACAGGAATGAGGTCATTGGGTCGTTGGTACGGGCTGCATCTACATAATAATATAATGTTGTAAAGCATCGTGTGTGCGTTCGTGCATCATTTTTCGTTCGTTGTTCGGAGCCGGCCTTCTGTAACAATTTTTTTTTGTGCGAGGGTGCTAACAGCAAGAACCAAGTAATTAAATGTTATTCAAATGGGGTTAATTCTATTTATTATATGGTTCACTGGTCTTATTCGTGATCATGATCAATCGTGATCAGCAGTCCGATTCTGTAAACACCTCACCGTAAAAACTTAGGTGAAGTGCGCGTGGAGTGAGCTGTCAATAGTGTCAATTCCAAGCAAAAACAAACTCACATCACCTAAGTTATCATTTTCTAAGTTTTACAGAACAGCGGTGCTATTCTGTAAATATATCACAAAAACGGAAAGCACGTTTAGCCGTTGGTCCCGGCTGTCATACTGGATCTTTGACAGTTGTTACGGGTCGTCAGAAGCCCGAAAGTATGACAACCAGTCTTACCAAGAGGTATCGTATTACCCAATAACTGGATTGTGGAGGTCAGTTAGGCAATAGCTGCTCCATGTTTAAATACTGGTATTCAGCTGCATCCAGTTAGACTGGAAACTGACCCGAACATAGTTGATCGGGAAAAGGCTAGGTAGATGATGAGTTAATTAAAACGGTACATTACATTAACGCAGCAACCATTATTAGGTACTTGACAACAATTATGATGTAAATTAATATAATGATTTAATTTAAAACTAACATGAAACAGTGGACTTCCAATATTTTCTCTTACAGAACACCAGACATATATCTACGCATAATTTTACTCCAATCATCCGCAATTTGTCCTCGTATTGACCAACTCGACGCTTAAATAAATCATCAAGTTTCAAGAAACAATGGCGCAACTTAATTGAAATTCACTACCGTCAATTAAGTTCTGTTTAAGTTACAGTTAGTTTCAAGTTATTTTAAATTAACTGTCGGATGGATCGCTCCGGGCGAGTTGTTTTAGTGTTCTGTTGGAACATCTCATATTCGACTCGAAAAAGTTTTTGTAGGACAAATTATTTTACGACTAACATCTAGCGAATTGGTACACTGTTTATGGCTACCGTCACTTGGGCGTAAGGTGAAAAACTATTCACTGTTCATTATTTTTCTGTTATAAAATAGTTCTTGTAGTAACGAAACGTACAAGCCTCATATTGACTAAGTTGTAAAACCTTAGTCAAAATATGAGGCTTGTACGTTTCGTTACAAACTTTAGTTTGTGAAGTTAGGGCTTGTAGAGTTAGGGCGTGTAGAGTTAGAAGTTTGGCTCTACATGAGATCTGATAACTTTTTGACAGTGCGAGACATATGGTCTCGTCTCGGCAATATTTTACATGCAAATGTTTTTGGTTGGCTTTTATTTATGAATTCTATAAATAAATAATTGTTACGGCCGTAAATCATGTTTAGATCAACATACAATCTGATAAAACCTGCAAATGGCAAAAAAATCAGAAAAGTTGTATTTCATGGGGTGCCATGACGCATTCGCCTTAAGTGTCGCCAAACAAAAATGTTTTTTTTATGAATTCTAGCAGCACTGTAAGCGTAATGTTAGGGTATTCTGAACTAAGTAAGTATGAGAATCAGTATGGGAATTGGTAGCACAAACCTTTTATTGATAAACACGTCACAATAACAAGACGTTAATAATTATAATATTCGGTCTCAGTTCATCTGACTGTCAGTCACAGGTGTTTGTCTTCAAAACGACGTGACTTACGAATTTAAAGTTTTGGATTTGTATTATTTTGTTTTACTTAATAATAAGCTTCGACATATAATAATACTTAATAATAATATTAAATTAACATGCATTAAAAAGATCAAGGAAAAGAATCATATGGTATCAAAAAACTCGTCCGGATCTCTGTCAACAGAAAAAGTGCTCAAAAGGCTGGCTGCATTGCCGCATTGTATGCAATGGAGATTGATTCTTTGGCCAAAAAATGAGCCGCCCTATGGTCACATGAAGTGTTAACCAGGCGCTTGGCTATGTCATGGAATTTAAATTAATATTACACGCATTTATTTCGACATTCAACAAGGGTTTGCGACCACTGCTCAACAGTCAGACATCACCAACCTTCTTTCCTTAAAACTTATCCATATGCCATATTATTAGAAAGAAAGAAAATACGTTTATTTGCGGTAAACATGACGCATAAAAAGAACACAAACACAAAAAAAAACAAGTTGGGGAATAACATGCGTCACTTCCACGCAAAACTGCCATCGCTCAGATTGATGCTAAGTCCCTACGCGATACAGAGCCCCAGCGCTGGTTTTCAGCGACAGTCGGCGTTGACGTGATGACGTCAACTGGTGCAGCGTGCAATATATATGTATAATTATGGTATATTACACTTCGAGCCAAAAGCAGCTTTCTCAAAATTTCACAATTTCATATTCCTAATCCTGAGTATAATACGAACAATGTACACATAAGTTAGATTAAATATTACACCCTGTTGAACTTCGGAACTTAAACAATGTTGCGTATATTAGCTAGTACTTATTTGCTCGACATTGTACGTTATTAAAACCTTATGCATTTACCAAGTGTTCATTTTCTAACCAATTTGTTTCGTGCTCTGCTTTATTGGGAATAGTTCGCCTCAATATGTGATTTAGGTAGAAGAGACGTTTATTGGTTCGATTTACGCTCTAATAAAAGATCTTTGAACAATGAAAACGGTTATTCATGCTTCATCTATTTGAATTGTCAAGTGATTTAGAAAGATAGATAATAAATTTATGTGCCAGCATAATCAGCCTATTATTTTCCCACAACTGGAACACAGGCCCCTGTCTTCGAGAGGGATTGGCTGTAATCCACCACGCGGGCTCAGTGCGGGTTGGTAGATGTCAAATATCTTCGAATTTTTGCTTCTAGGACGTGCATCAGCACGTCCAATAAAGCATAATAAAGCATAATTTGTACTTACGTGAGTAGGCGCGCGCTTACCACTGCTCTCAAAATGGTGAAGGAAAACATCGTGAGGAAATCATTCCTCACGATGTTTTCCACGATGTTACTCACGTAAGTACAAATTATGCTTTATTGTCTTTTTTATTGGATTTAAAAAAAAGTTAGTATTTATTCGATAGTGTAGAACATAAACACGTAATTTTGGTTGCTTTTAAATTAAAGAGAGGTTGTAAAATGTAAAGTAGTGCGATATATACACCAAAAAGGGTGCCATAGGTGCTCAAAATTACTGAGCAACGAGCGTTGCATGTACTTTTGTGAAAACTGTTACACTAAAACATACCCTGTAGATGTACAATATTTATAATTTTGATACATTTTTCAATTTTTTATTAATATTAAGTTTAATAAGTCCATAAAAAAGTAAAATTTATCAAAAAAGAATATCTATGTATTATTCCTACTTAGATTTAACAACGAAATACCAAGTAAAAGAGCATTGCCTTTTTCCCTTCATACGCGGCGGCCATTTTGATTTCAATCACAAATTGTGAATTCTCACACTCACACACATTCATGTGTGTGAGTGTGAGAATTCACATATTTATATTTATTAATTTTAGCATTATTTATTATATATTATTTTTTTTTCAAGCTGAAGACAGGGCGCTATGGCGCTCATTAGGGGAGGCCTATGTCCAGCAGTGGACTGCTATAGGCTGATGATGATGATGATATTATTTTTTGCATTATATATTTATTATGTAGGTACTTCTATTTAACATTTTAGTTTAAGAAGTCACAAAATCAAATTCTTCTCTTCTTGTTCTCACACACTATTGTCGACATTTTTTTTCGTTTCTCCTTTCGCAGGTCTGCTAGAAGAAATTTCTTAAGAAATAAGCAGTATTTTTGTACTCAATACTAATATGTCGTATCTGTATAATTTTGCTGTATGTACATAAGGAATTAAAAAAAAAAAAACAGCGGCAAAATGCTCCCCACGCGCCAACGGACGTTATACAAAATAGTGCGCCCACTCTAGGGTTAAATAAAGCCACCACACTTCAGCCTTTGGAATTTACTGTACCCAAGCTAACACCTTCAATTCGCAAGTTATCCCACACTATGTTCACTGATACAGAGTCTGCACTAAAGGACTCGTCTGCTCCAATAGCCATCGGTCTTGCGACATATATAGCCTTCCCACTGCCACTTAAGTTTGCAAATTCTGATTGCTTTGTACTTACTTTGTAGAGACCCTAGTACGACATCGTTGCGTAGACGTAACGTAAATTCAAAAGATTTTTGAATTGAAAATACAATTATCCCAAGGCAAATGAAAAAATTTTTTGGCAAATATATATTCGGTGCCCAACGAGTATATGACCACTGGGCAACAGTCTCCACAAGGTGCCTGAGGATGTACGGTGCCGCCGAGGCCGTACCAGTAAGAGGTGGAGACACGACCTAGGCGCATACTGCAAGGTTTGGATCGAGGTGGCTCTAGAAAAGGATGCCTGGAAAGATTTGGGGGTGGCATATGCTCAATGGAATAACAAAGTAGGCGCAGTAAAAAAAAATCGAATTTTTTAAACTTTAAATCCGCATTACCGTTTAACTCCGCGCGTCCGTGCTAGACTCTAATAATACTCGGGCGTCTTATTCCTCTTCATCGTGTCGATAGCACGACAGTGTATAACATTTTATTGGGCCATGACTTCGCCACTTTCACGGTATCGTCGGTACTCGGATATTAATACTGTTAATATTGAGCTTCCAGCCCCATTTACACGATACAAGTTTGTTTACATGTGGCATACATTAAAATGGAAGCAACAAATGATTAGCATTGTCTGAACACTGCTTAGACGGTTCAACTTTCGTTGTTGCTTCAACTTCTGGTATGCTACAGGCAATTAGATCACACAGTGTATTTAGACTTTACAAAGAGACCTTCCGAGTCAAATCCGAACTTTTTCTTAACTCGACGACTGCGTACGGCACTCTAGCACAATCAATCTCAATCTTTTTGAAGGATATTGTTTCTTGATATTGGTTCTTGATAGATGCGGCGCAAGCCGAACGCTCCAGCCGATCGTGCCTTTCGCTCGTTCGTGCCGCGCTCTCGCTCCGATCGTGCTCGGCTCGGCTGAAGCGTAACGGGACAATGAGTCATCCTTTTTCGTGCATGCATCGATTTCTTAGACGTTGTCACGTCAAAAAGAAAAAAGAAAAATATAAAGAGAAAAAAAAGATAAAGATTGGGATCCAAATCATTCATTCCAAAACAAATGACAGCAATAGGTATAGTGGTAGTTCTTTCTAGAACGCGTTCCTGTTCGAAGAGTTCTATTTGTATTATTATTGTGCCCACATATTTCCATTCTCATAGAGATACATAAATCGACTCCATCGTGACCTTACGAATGCTCTCCAATACAACATACACACGTACAGAAGATAATAATCTCGCATCAATAGAAAAATCGCGATGCGAGAAAATCTTCGCACGTCCCCCGTCTATTCGAGTCATTCGATTGGTATTCGATGCATAATAATAATCGGTATGCGTTTATACGAATTCCACGCTTGCTAGCGATTCGATTCGATTCCGTGGCTTCTCTTTGAACCTTTTTTCGTACGAGACCTGAATCGAGATGAGGTCGTATTAGTGATTATTTTTATGGTAGAAATGTTTAATGCGTATTTGAATATCGGTTGTAAAATAGGGATCTGGGTGATGTGGAGCTGAAAATCGAGCAAGGATGATGGGATAACATCATCACACCTGTTTTTACCCCGTAGGGTTAGGCAGAAGGGTAACTAAGAAAACAAAAACAACCCGTACTGGGCTTGCGTGGTAAATTATTAGCCCACTCCCTCTCGAAGAGAGGAGGTCTGTGTCCCAGCAGTGGGAATATTATAGAGTATACTATCTGTCTGCTATTATGCTAATTTTGCCAGTTACATTTTAGTCCCATGTAATTTGATGTATTTGGGAGCGAGCCTATTATCAGTAACCGAGCACAAATCCAGACCCCCGCCTACTACGGAGAACTTCCTTTTGGGAAAACCTAACTTTGACCTACCTGACAATCGAATCCAGAACCTCATGTTCAGTAATAGCGACCACTAGACTACGAGGCAGTCTTATTATTTCCTTACATTTTTTTTCAAGAACATGTTCAAAAATATGGCTTATCTTGCAGGATTAAGATAAATAAAATAAATTGTCACTATCGTTACTGTTAATGTTAGCCTGCATCATTCCACTGCTGGAAAAAGCCCTCTCCCCATGACTTTCAGTTCTGTCGATCCAGGCTCAAAGTGGACCACTGGTCATTTGTATTCTCCATCATGTCCCGCCATCTTCCACGGTGTTTGCCGCGACGCCTTCTAACCGTGTCAGGGCTCGACGTACTTAGTGGTTATTTTGGCCCACAGCTCATAGGACATACGGCGGACGTGGCCAGCCCAGTTCGGTATCAACCCTTAAAATAGATTACTCAAAAAAAGTTTAAAAGTAAGTATTAACAAAAACATGACAAAACCTGACACTAAATCTGAGATTTATTGATAATCACTGTATGTTTGAACTTAACTGACAAAAAGGAACTTAGGAAGTTGGATTAATAATATGTAATTAGACCTGTTAGTTCGATTATTTATTTATCCCACTGTCTTCCTTAAGTCGTCAAAGAAATGTCACAAAAGTCGAGAAAACAAAAAATATTAAGGCGAATACATGACCTAAAGCGCGGTCTTTGTCGGACTGCATAGAAAAGAAAGAGAAGCTCGATGGCACAACGCTGGTAATTTATTGCAAAATATAAAGCAATTATCTATTTAGAAAAATCAATTGTTTGGACTAAAAAATTAAAACACTAGTACTTTAGTATGTTGCTTGTAGAATAATCTGACAAAAAATCGTAATGATTGTAAGAGTATGAACATATATTAGTATGGTTTTTATTGTAAAAAGAAAGTTTTAGAGTATCTTCATGATTTTTTTCTATCGTATCAAATTTGTTGTATTGTGTTTACAACACACTATCTACCATATATCCTGAAAAATATCGTATGTTTTCCTGATTTTGTTTACTGTAGTCGATCGTACACTTTTATTGTTTCTAAAACTTGCGTTTTTTACATTTTGGTCCTGAAAGCCACTTAATAAGAAAGGTAGAAAAATAAGACCAAACTCAAACAGCAAATATAAAGCTCAGTTTAACAGCCAATTTGGTGCGGATTAATAGGAGTTGAACAAAACGTTTGGAAACAAAGGAAGTAACTCAATTGAGATTTTTAAAAGCGTACATTTTTCTTGGTGACTTGAGAATCGGTTTCCTGAAAAAATCGATTTAAAGTTATTTTGATAGAGAAGCCGATACAACAAATAAATTGGTGTTTCTCGAGATGTTATTGTAAGGTAAGGTTTTACGTTGTTGTAATAGGATCTAATTATTTAAATTCATAATAAATTAACAATGCCCGGGCGTTTTAAAGAGATGTCATGGAGTTTCTTGCCCGTTCTTCTCCATAGGTACCTACGCTTTGGAATGGGCAACTAGCTTCATATTTTCTGACTGACCGACTTTTTGACAATTCAAAAGTGCCTGTAAATGGTTTAATTGAAATAAATGTTTTGAGTTTGAGTTTGAGAGTTTGAGTCACACAAATATACGAGTGACAAAACTAATAGCCAAAATATCAAATATTTTTTTGTTAATCCGTTTTAAATGACATAAAAAATTATATTTTTGTCTATATTACAAAAATGATATAACATTATTAGCTTATAATTATCTTAACAAACTTTTACACGATGTTATTCCCAATAATATTCTTGTTTTACACTCAAACTAACGGCCCACTCAAATCTGTAGCTCTGGCTCATAATGGCACTTCTCTTCAGAGTCCATCAGGCCATTCATAAAAGAGTTGTATACAAGTAGCTCTAGAAAGTAATTCATCTTTAGTACTTCAAGTATTTCTTAGCTCTATAGAAAAAAATAAGAAACTAGAAATAATTCTTAAGATCGTCGAGGTAACTGTGTAACTTAATAAATTATGGTTCTTAAACTTCTATGTTATTTTATTCCAAAAAATATCATAATGCTATTACCTATTCAATGGTGTATAAACGGAAATCATGCTAACTGTTATTTTATCGTCTAAATCTCAATTTTATTTTATTAGTTGATCACAGCTTTCCTTTAATTAGTTAGTCTATTTGTTTGTACATTTAGTCTTGTAGTCCCGATGAGACTAACTAGCTTAACTTTAGCCAATCTCAACTTTATATACTTATTTTGTATGAAAATTATCAAGATGCTGTATCTATGTAATGGTGCCCAAGACACAGGCCGTACCTAGTTTGGGACCAACGATACCTGCATATTGTAATTTTGAATTAAGAAAAAAACGATTATAAAGTTCTCCAGCCCGTATTTTGACCAGGGCGACCAATCTCATTGGAGACTAGTTTTTGGCGCAGGAGATATTATAGAGCACAAGTATGTGCGCAGACGCAGATGTGCACTTTCTACCCTCACTCTCATAGTCCGATGGGACGGCAACTTGGCATGACCGGAAAGAGATTAGGCGCAGTACCAACGAACAGTGGCAATATCTTTCATTTTGACGAGTCAACAACATTTATTGCGGCATTTGGGTCGAGCAGACAAATTTTTCAAACATATAAAGCTTAGGATTGGCAATTTCCAAATCCTTCGGGTTGTGGTTAAAAGTGTGTCAGTTTTTCCTTCTTTTTGCTGCAACATTGTTGAAGCAATACGATTTTGTGTTGCTGAATATTACGTTTGTTCCCACTAGTACCACCGAACTGTACCACCGGTGGTCTTAGCGGGAAATGTAATTCTCTATAGTACCACCATTTAATTAGTGGTACTAGTGAGACTGTTTTGCACCCGTCTGGTCAGAGGATCCTCCCTTTTCTATGGAGAATGAGTGAACCACACCCTGTTCCTCATACCTCTATACTGGTGACCCCGAACATGAACGTCAGCGGAACCTTCGTGCAAATACTTTAGCGTGACGTCATCATCATCACTCCCGCAAGCTTTAGCGGCGAGTCACCCAGCCAGCCAGCACCCACGGCTTCAACGGGTATCCTGACCACCATCATGCAGCATCCGCGCATACCTGGTCATCACCCTCAGCCTCATCAGAGACCTCGGCACAGTACACTTCACTTTCGGCCGGTCCACACATACATTTTCGACGGCATTCATTGCGTTATTAAAATTGTCAAAATTAAAGACTGCAACTATTAGTGCGTTGGCACTTACCCCGCAGGTCTTACCCGCGATCTTCTGAATGTCATCCACCCATCTGGTTTTGCCTGCTTTAATTTTATTTCAATTTCGTTTTCAACTTTATTTCAACGGTATGGTAGGTATCTTTTCTGGCACACCGACCCAGTACTAATTATTTATATGCAATTTTGCAATCTATACAAATGTGTTGTAGCCACGAAACGCTTAGGCTTCTCGCTCAACCAAGCTGTTCATCAAACCTGGGGGCCTAAAAGGGCCACTTTGGCAGAATCATAAAAGGATAACATTATGAATCATAATATGGCGAAGACAGTCCAGTGTTTTTCTTTTTTTCGCTCCACTACGTAGGTATAATCAAAGAGATTGGCATTGGATTTGGATTGGATTGATTGGTATTTTAGCACAGACAAAAAAATAACTGAAATATCCTTCACAAATGGGATATGATACGATTAACTTAACAGTTCACTGTCCATTATAATTCATATTTTTATCCTTTTATGATTCTGCTAAAGTGGCCACCTGATGTAAAAGGCACTTTTATTTTCGCTTGCCAAACTTAACGCAGTTGTGTCCAACATTTGATCGATGTGCCACACTCCAATGTTGGTTCACCAAACATTGGAGATTCTATTTGCTAGGTACTTGAGATACCTACTTCTTGCAAGTGGGGATCATATTTATTTTGGGAACGGTCCGGGACTTTGTAATGTTAAGTATGTTTTTTTCTGGTATGAGAGTTTTCTGGGAGAGCCGCATTGGTTCTGAAGTACCTAATTTATGTATTTGTGACCCATCTATTATTATACAGGGTGAATAAAAAAATTAGCATTCTAGTTGCGGTACCAATTTATTTTTAAATACCTATTTAATAACGTCGTGTTAAAATAGGTCAACGACCCATGGCGGGCGAAGACAGTTCAAATGTTACCATTCTGAAATACTCAAATAACGTACTTGCGGGTAAAACCGCGGGGCGCAGCTAGTTGCAAATAAATATCTAAAACTAGTTAACACGACAGACGTCCTGTCCACAATGAATTATGAGTTCATACAAAATTCCCACAGTAAAAAGCACTTTCCGGGCAACTTTTACAATTTTTCTCTCCCTAAAAACCTAGACTAGGTACATTAGAGGCTGTGACCTGATATGGTTGTAGCAAGTAATCTCCGCGAGTCCATTATAAATAGACGGTACAAATGAGAGACTAACTTTATTTTGTAATAAGAATAGAGAAAAAAATAGGCTATCAGATTAGCTGACAAGTGTATGACATGAAGGTGAAAATATAAAAATGTATTAAAAGGTAGAATGATTTTCAAGGTATAAATAATCACGGTTATACGACATACCTACGTTTAATTTAACCTTTACGGTACTAAGAGCTCGTAAAAATCTCACAGTACTAACAACAACAGGAGAAATTCCTAGTGTGGGGCAAAGTTTAAAAAAAAAAAACTAGCATTATTTTTTTTATAGAAATAGTTGTTTAGGTACTTGGTTTGTACCTGGCTTGCATCTTTTTTTGAGTAGGTACCTACCTAGGCTCATTAGTTTATGTCGGTCAAGCAGTGTAGCTCATTGCCGTGGTAAACATAGTCAGTCAACTATAGGCCGACCGCTTAACTGAGACGTTGTCTGGGGTAGCAGCGCGGTGCGGGAGGGGTGTGGTGACGTGATACGAGAGCTCAGTGATTCGTCAACTTATGACAACTATCACCCCTCCCGCACCGCGCAGCTACCTCAAGGCAACGTCTCAGTCAAGCGGTCGGTCTATAGTTGCTAGCGTAGATAACTCTCAAGGGAGCGCCGGAAGATTTCGTACAGTAGACGAACGTCAGTGATAACAAAACCAGTATAACCTGACCTATTTTTCTATTGAAACTCCGTACTATGCAGTGGTGGCCCAGTGACAACGGCTGCGACTTACGAGTTGTAGGTCGTAGGTTCGAGCCCAGACAGACACTTTGATTTATGTAAATTATCTCATCACAGCAGCCCTCAAAACGGTGAAGGAATTTAAAACATCGTGAGGAAATCAGGCTTATTTTTAATCTTATATTTTGAATTATTTCTTCATTTGTCTTTTTTTTTTACATTGTTCTCACATATAGAAGTACTTAACAAGAATAATATACCCAGGATTTTGTAATATCTTGATTTAAAAGAGTGTCCATAGAGTTTCTTGCCCGTTCTTCTCCATAGAGATCTACGTTTTGGAATGGGCAACTAGCTTCAACTTTCTGACTAACTGACAGACTATTTAATTTTGACAATTCAAAAGTGCCTGTACAAGGTTTAATTGAAACAAATGCTTTGAGTTTGAGTTTTACACTATAATGAAAGTTCTAATCACATGTAGTGGTCTAAAAACTGTAATAACCGCTTTAGTGTTGACATTATCAAGCCTAAAGCGCTGGGCTAATGTTGTTAATTTTCAGTTAAAACTTTATTCACTGGTTTCCTTAGATTTCTTGATGCAGGATAGTAAATTTGGAAATGATAATGTAGTCGTGTCATTTAGGTTAGAACGTTTCTAGTTCAAGTGGGTATTTAAGTAGTTAGAAATTAAGCATTATATTTGTTAGCCAACGTAACACGGACGTAAAAATATCGCATCCCAGCGCGTCAAAAAACACAATGTTGCATTATCAACTCTCAGCGCTAAGCAGTGCGTTGAAATTCCAATACGCGAAATAAATCGCGTCCATGCGAACCTGGACTTCATAGGTATTAGTGTCTACTTTTAGTTTACATCTAAAGCTATCTTTACGATTTTTTGTCTCGAGTTCATAATAAAATTACATTTGGGTCAAAGGAAAATAACTTATAATGTTTGAAATTTTCTTCTTTATTCAATTTGTTAAGCCAACCAGTATTCATTATACTAAATTGTTTTAAGACGAAATAACGGTTTTCAAGTACGTAAGTATTTAATGAACGTATTCTCAAACAGAAACTCTTGAATTATAAATAGAAATCCACCTACGTATAAGAAAAGTTAGAGAGTCCTTGGACATAATACGGTTCAATTCTCGAAGACTATAAACCCTTGATCATAATTTATGGATGAGCAGAGTTAACACCTATATAGGTACTTTCCAAATCAGTATATGAATAGAATTTGGTTGGTTTTGGAACTGAAACATGAAGTACAGTATAATCTATAAGTACTTGTAAAATTTATTTATATTAAGGGGCTTACAGGACCTAAATACAAAAAACGCAAGTTTTAGAAACAATAAAAGTATATGATCGATAACAGTAAACAAAATCAGAAAAATATATTATATTCTAGGTAGATAGTGTGTTGAAAACATAATACAACTAATTTGATACGATAGAAAAAAATCATGAAGATACCTCTAAAAACTTTTTTTTTACAATAAAAACCATACTAATATACAAACAATCATTCTGACTTTTTGTCAGATTATTCTACAAGCAACATAGTAAAGTATTTTATTTTTTTAGTCCAAACAATAGATTTTTGTAATTAAATTATTGCTTCATATTTTGCAATAAATTACCAGTGCTGTGTCATCGCGCATCTCTTTAAATTCTATGCAGTCCGACAGTGACCGCGCTTTAGGTCATATAAGCCGGAAGCCCCTTAATAATAAAGCTAAAGACTTTGTTTGTTTGAACGCGCTAATCTCTGGAAGTACCAGTCGGATTTGAAAAATTCAATTTGCATTTAACAGTCCAGTTCTTGAGGAAGAATATTTTAACATGCTACGACCCTAAGGCGGCGGGCAAAAAAAAAGGCAAAAGGAACGCAATGCCTAAACGAAGAAACTACACGGGCAGGCGATGCGATGCGACGGAGTGCGTCGAGTGAACAAGAAATTTACACAATACTTTATTGTGTAAATGTCTACTTGAATTGTTCTGCAGGACAAAGCCCCAAATCTTGAAGACTTCTGACCTACGGAAAAGGAAAACATCATAAGAAAAATAGCATTTAAAATCGAAATTTACTCAATGTATAAAACAAAGGCACTCATATCATCATTGTTTCTGTATAAAGTATATTTTGCCATGCTCTGGATTTTATATTATAATATTTTTAATTTAAAAGAGTTTCAATGGAATTTCTTGCTGCTCGCTCTTCCCCATTGGAATCTACTATGCTTTGGAATGGGAAACTAGCTTCATCTTTCTGACTGACTTTGAATAGTTTAATTGATAAACATGATTTGAGTTTGAAATACTATAATACTAATACGTTCTTACTAGTTGGAGAAGATCAAAAAAACTATGGACGGACTGTGTGAAAGATGACGACTACACTTATAGATAAGTATGGAAGCAAAAGACATGTTGTGCCGACCCCAGATAAATTGAGATAAGAGCAAGAGAATGATGGTTCGTAAGAAAAAAAAAACAGTGGCACTCCGGGAGTGCCGACAGAAGTGAAAACAAAACACAAACAGAATACTTTGCCATCACTCACTGACATATCGGATATGTACTTTAAAACGAGTACATCGCGAGGACAGCCGAACACATCCGACACAGCGGGTATTTTTTAATCGTCTTAAACACGCGCGGTGTCGCTTACGGTAACAGAGGCGCGAATTCAATGGCTTATTCTAATCTCAAAAAGGCATTTTTTTTCAACCCGCCTAAAAAAGTTTTCACTTCAACAAAAATATATAAACAACCGAATTGAGAACCTCCTTTTTAGAAGTCGGTTAAAAATATAGTTTAATGTGATAACCTATATTGTGATAATGTTTTCCAAACCACACAACACAGCTCATCAATTTACTTACCAAGCATTTTCTCATGAATCCTAACATATGGGATTGTTACCAAAGTATTTGGACGAGATTCAAAACGGCCATCAAACTTTATTACTTTCGAACAAACGCGTCCATGAGTCGGCAAGTTTTCTTGCGATTGTAAGAAAATATTTTTGTTTTGATGTTTATAATATTGAATACATTATGGCTATCATACGGATATCTTTGACAGTCGTTACGGATACTTAGAATCTCAAAAGTCTGAAAACCAGTCTTACCAAAGGGGTGTTGTGTTACCTGGTAACTGGGTTGTGGAGGTCAGATAGGCAGTCGCTACACATTAAATAGGTACTGGAATCACCTGCATCCGGATATACTGGAAGCCAACCCCAAAAACAGTTGGGAAAAGACTAGACAAATGATGATGATGATCAATTAATACTCAAAATTAGGTATAGTGATCCAATGAAGTTATAAATCTAGCAGCAACGCACAAAAAGGACTTCCTATCCATATTTCTAAATTCTAAGGATCTCTCAATGAAAGTTTAAATTCTATATTACAAGTTCCTGCATTGTAATTTCGAAGGGAAATTTTAGTTGTTCCTATAATATCGGTTTAAACTGTAGTGGAGTGTAGTTTCGCGTATTTTGCAAAGATATTAGCGTTAACAATATTGTGCAGTGTTCATAACTTGAAGTTGGCAGCCATTTTGGAAGTGACTTTGTACGTTGATATGCGTTTTAAGTAGTGTTTTTGAGTCATACGAGAATAGATTATCATCATCTGAGCCGAAAAATGATATTGCTGGAAATAGGCTTGGAAGAAGGCATCTGAAAATGTTTTACATGATTAGAGGTAGTTGTTAAAAAAGATGCAGACAATACCTATTGGGGACTACCAACAGAAGAAGAAGAAAAAGAAGAAACACAAGAAGAATTGAAAACTTACACCTATGAAATAACAATGGTCACCCTGTGACCTGTCGCTGCCGGCCGTGGTTGAATCGATGGTCGACAGCGTCTCATAGACAGAGGCTGCGGAAAGGGAAATGGATATCTCATCCACTCACCCGGCCCGCGCAGGCACACCGGGCGTCAGCGGAGGACGGACAACGCCCTTTTCTAGACCCCCTAAATGGGTTCGTCGTACCTCACACATCAGGACACGAGGTGGCAGCCTGTAGTGTTCCACGCGTGCCCCTCGTAGACGTCGCGGCGGGAGTCAAACACCTCACTCCCCCTCCTGGACCAAGGAGGCCCACAGCGGCGGGCCGGCACCAATCACGAGTTGCGGAAGAATCGTACGTTCCCGCGACCCCTGGCGTAGGTGTAAGATGGAACACCCGAATGGTTTTTAGTCAGTAAGAGCACAGGTAAGAGTCTGACAGACCCCTCCGGAGGGAGTTGGAGGAGGAGGGAGGAGATGTCTGTCAGACATCTGTCTGTCAGACATCCATGAGTATTTTCCACCCCAGAAACAAAAAAAAAGGAGTGTCGGCTGCTTAACCGGACTATCCTATGGATGTCTAAAGAAATAAAGACCTCCAGCCAGGGCGTACAACTTACAAACTAAGCGACTACACGCTTAGGCCACCTCTGTGGGGTATGGACCTTTTGACGTTCAACATGTGCTGGTTCTCAACCTAATTTGAATAAACGCCTTTTGATTTTGATTAATTTGAATAATTACATAATAATACACATCGTTTCGTTTAAAAATCTCGTTGTCTATGTAGTACAAAGCCACACGCGAAGAGGGAAACGCCAAGGAAGCCCGCAAAATTAAAATTTTCCTACGTTTTTTGCAATTCGCAGGTCAGTGTCAGGTTGTATTTTGAACAAAATATGATTATAAGCCACTACGCTATAGTACCATTTGGTAAGATAACACTAAAATGATCGGATCGACTTTCTAAATACAAATAATAACAAACAAGAATAAATAATACGACTTCACAGAAAATTAAAATTGGCGGTATATAATAATATATACGAGATCACGTGAACGTCGTCGTTTTTTTTTTTTGTTTTATCCTTTTGATCCACTGTCGGTTTTTAGTTTATTCCTTTCTAAGTACAAGAGAAATAAACTAAAAACCTCTTTGATTGAAAAACCAATAAAGTGAGCATCGAACACGTTTTTCGTGTTGAAAAATAAAATGCAAACTTGATTCATTTTGCAATGAAAGCGATCATGTTCCTGCATCAATTTAGTGGTTTGATCCCAAAGCCGATGAAAAACTTCTAACCGAACCATATTTTTTGTTTATTTCTTTCTCTATTTGCCAAATTTTCGGAGGGTTTCAACAAATATTCCACTCCCAATAACCTGGGTGCAACTAGACTGCAGTCTATTGATAACATCGTGATATTTTAAGGAAATAAATATCGAATAATAAAGATAAATGGAAAATTTATTCAAACATTAAGGCATTCGAAAATAAAACCGATTGGCGTCAATACATCTCAGTAGAGCATTAGCGTAACGACAATCCGCCCCTAAGACAATTTCCACTGACTGACACCGGCCGAAAACTACTCCATGAATCAAATCTGCAAATAATACGATTTCATATATAAACTCACGTCTTCTTCCTTTGGTGGTAAGCAGACACTACAAAACGCGGGTTTTACCGACGGAAGAATAGACAAAATAACAGATAGAATCTAAACCTATCTGAAACTAATCTGTAATTTTTTGTCTATTCTTCCGTCGACAAAACCTGTTTCTACGGTAGTCATGCTACGCGTGCTGGTACGATCCTTTGATGCTTCTTACGTAAGTTCATACACGCACGCTGGTTGCAAGTACTACGCTCCGATCTTACTGAAGCACATCACCTTTATGGTCACAAAATGTTCCTCCCGGCGTTTCCACTCACATCTGCCTTGTAAATACCCTTTGTTAGTGGCCTTTCATTCATCTAATATGCTTACAATGCTTTTAAAACAACCTAACTAACTCATAAGGCTTAATTTCCGACGCGTAGTTTTCAGCAGGTGCATCGGTTTGCATAGGTACATCATTACGTCAAACTTTCTATAAAGATCAATAAACAAAACATCGCAGCTAATTCTAATTTATATTCCCGATAATTCTCCCAGATCAACAGTAATTCCAGTATCCAATTAATTCGTTCGACCCATAATCAAACAATAAACTCCGTATCGGCTGTAACTCACAAAGATAGTAACTCAATCCTTCCGGGAACTTTAAATTAAACCGATTATCACCTGTTTACTAAATATCAAAGTGTAAATCATTGGGACCATAAACAATAAAGTTTAACATTTAGTCAAACAATTGGATATAAACCGGTCTATTTGATCCGTCTGACTATTTATACGTTGAACATAGTTTTTTGACCCAACTATCTGTGCTGTCATTCCCAACTTTATGTCTTCAGCCATAAGTTTCGTTTTACTTTGGCCCACCTCCAACTATTTACTTTAGGCTAACTTTCCTAAGTTATAATTGCATTCCTTCTCAACTTTATTTTCAAAATAGTAAGGGTGAAAATTCCTTGATACAGCGACAGGTATGTTTGCTTCAGGTGTGGTATTCCGCAACTGTAGCACGTTTTCCGCGTATACGATTTATGAGTAACGTATGTATTTGGAAATCTGTACCGCTAATTAAAAGGGTTTGTGTATAAACATTACGCTTTCGTTGTACAGACCTGTATTTAGATTTAATTTATGGGTAATTCTAAGTAAGGTGTTTGTATATAAATTTGGGCCTTTTGTCCGTACTGATGGAATTTTACGAATTTTAGCCTATATGAGTATGTGGACCATTTCCTGTCTCGTTGGCTAGTGGTCGCAGCCGCTACTGCTGAGGTGCTAGGTTCAATTCCCAATTCGGTCAAAGTTTTATTGGGTTTTTCCGCCAAGGCTTTCTCAGTAGCAGCACAAAAAAAAAACACAAACACAAAAAAAAACACAATTTTCTTTCTTTCTTTCTTTCAGCCCGGAGTCTGAATATGTTGCTTATTGTTGGAACAAAAAAAACACAAACAAAAAAAAGCACAGTTTTCTTTCTTTCTTTCAGCCAAATATGAAATCAACTAGCGAAATATGGGTGCAATATAGATTACACCTCTGTCTAAATAATAACCGTTTGGAGATTACAGGTGTTATGTTATGATAAGTGTACTATTTCAAATGCCTTTTCAATTTTCGAATAAGGAAAGGGCATTCATCACGATGTTCTTTTTATTGGAAAGGAGATCCGCCAAATCCCATACAAAATTACCCCAGCTCCGGCGCAAAAGATATGTATCTCAGTTTTTAGATTAAAAATAGTAAAAAAATAATCGGGTTTCGCTATTGCTAAATTCGATGGCTAACATAGTTTTTTTGGCCGTGGAAGCTAGCCGTAATGACCAATTTTTAATGTTTTTTTATTATTTTATTTTTTTTGCTCTTCAGTTCGAAACTATAAAAAAGTGAAAAATAAAACAAGTAGTATCGATATGAAATACTTTATTTTTATTTTCTCTAAAAAATTATCATTAACTCGTTATTTATAATGTCAATTAAAAGATACACATTCTTTTGAATAATATTGCGAAAAATGTTCAGTTGATGGACTGTTATCCACTACAACAAAATTATTATTATTAATTATCACTATTTTCTCTCTCTCTCTCTCTCTCTCTCTCTATCTCGTCAGCTCATTTATCCATCTTCTCTGGTGCTTTCTGTTCCAATCAGGAAAGAAGAAGAAAAAGATGAAAGGATCAAACGTTTTGTGTGTGTCCGACACGCACCTGTGACGTGAAGGCACAATTGTACATCTTATTGTCTCGCTCACACATAATGGTAGAGGGAGAAACACAAAGACGCCAGCGTAAGCGCTGGCGTCTTTGTGTTTCTCCCTCCGCCGCCCTCAACCGCCTAAGGGCGGTTTATGCCCACGCGCACGCGCAGTCCTTCGCTAACGTTTGTGGTGTAGTGTACAATGCGTGCCACGAAAGAAGAGACTTGACAAACCACGTGGTTTGATATGCGCAGTAGACGATTTATAGGTCTGTTTAGCGGTATGAGGTCTGAGGCGGGAAGGGACTGGGCGTCATCGGGGCGGCGGTAAGAGCGCGGGAGGCACAGCACGGCACGGCGCATGCGCGTTAGACATAACGAACGTGATTTAGACCACCCAGCTCTAGGTTTAGATTTTGTTTTAGTGGATTTAGAATAACAGTCCATCAACTGAACATTTTTCGCAATATTAGTCAAAAGAATGTGTATCTTTTAATTGACATTATAAATAACAACTTATTGATAATTTTTTAGAGAAAATAAAAATAAAGTATTTCATAACGATACTACTTGTTTTATTTTTCACTTTTTTATAGTTTCTAACTGAAGAGCAAAAAAATTAAATAATAAAAAAAACATTAAAAATTGGTAATTACGGCTAGCTTCCAAGGCCAAAAAAGCTATGTTAGCCATCGAATTTAGCAATAGCGAAACCTGATTATTTTTTTACTATTTTTAATCTAAAAACTGAGATACATATCTTTTGCGCCGGAGCTGGGGTCATTTTGGCGGATCCCCTTTCTGTATGTAAAGCCAGCAACAAAAGTCGATTAACACCTCAGTTTTTTAATGTCAGTTATTGAGCAAAATATTAACACTCCAGTTTTTTAATCTCAGCCATAAAAAAAAAAAAATTTTTTCAAAATTGCATTGTACATACTTCTGCTGAAATTTTGAAGAAATATTTACCTACGCGTAACCACCAACCGAATGAGCGTCAATGATCTTTATGTACAGACGCTAGCATATCAAGCTACCCGAAACTGTAAAATTTTTCCAATCAATTTTGAATCTTACGCTTTAGCGATAAAGTTGAAAATCTATTAAAGAAATTTGACAGATTTTAGTAGCTTGATGTGCTGGCGTCTGTACATTGTTCAAAGCTAGTCACCGAAGTACAGTAAAGGTTGTCTGCAAAAGTCGACCATACGCTGTGCAGGCTGGTAGATAAATAATTCTAGTTGCGTTCAAACATTCAAGTGAATTTAGAATGAGTTTTCAAATTACTTGTATTAGATTTTTTGATTCGAAAAAACGGTGATAGAATAAGCGCGTTGATGTCAACACGTTCCCTTGGAATAAACGTAATAATTATAACATTAAATAGTACGGTACATAGGTAATTATATTGTACTTATACAGTTTCTTACACGAATTGACCTTCGTCGTGAAAAGAGTTGACCGTACATTTTTTCTTCCATTTCTCAGACTAAAATCTATACTTACTATTATAAATGCGAAAGTGTGACTGTTACCTCTTCACGCTAAACCGATTTAGATGAAATTTGGTATAGAGATAGTTTGAATCCCGGATAGGACATAGGCTACGAAAACTACCTTTTGGAATGGGCGACTAGAATCAATTCTATTTGTTGTAATTTTTGACGTTCAAAAGTGCCTTTTATGTGCCTATTTGAAATAAATGCTTTGACTTTGACTTTTGACTTTGCTACTTTTTACACCATATGCAGGTGAAACCGCGGAGCGCAGCTAGTATACTCATAAACTCACGCCTTATTCCTATGGGAATAGGTAGAAATTTTGCTGCGTTTACGTTCATATATCTGGTCATACACGCGTCCCGGTTGCGAGTACTACGCACCTGAACTTTTATGAAAACAAAAAATACACACATCAAAAAAAAAATTACAGCGTAGATAATCAGACAAAAGACAACAACCTTATATTTACATCGAATATGACAGAAAGACCGAATCCTACTAATCAATGAGCCAAACCCCTTTAATCAAACGTCTATCACGAAAACGCTAATACAAAGAGAATGAAATACCATTCAATACCTTAGTTATGACGTCACAAAGGATATTTGATACGCTATTGAAAGGCTGAACTTTCAAATTTCCATATTCATCGGTGACATAATTACAACTGAGAGTCAATCAAAGGATTCTACAGAATCGAATAGAAGTTCTTGAGTGGAGACCGCGAATCGGGAAACGTAAGTTGGGACGCCCTCGGGCAAGGCGGAGCGACAGTCTTCGCAGGATGGCTAGTAGCAGTTGGATGAGACTCGCTAAAAATCGAAATGAGTGGGACATTAGAAGAGGCCTATGTCCAGCAGTGGACTGCTGTAGACTGATGATGGGCGTTCAGCACGGTCAGATTAAAAAAGACGGTACAATCAATGTGCCTAGCCTTTTTCCAACTATATTAGGGTTGGCTTTCAGTCTAACTTGATGCAGCTGAATATCAGATTTTTACATGGAGCGACTGCCTATCTGGCTTCCAAGACCCAGTTACTGGGTATACCCCTTGGGAAGACTGTTTGTCAGACTTTGGGCTTGTAACTACCTGTAACTACCCGTAACGACTAGCAAAGATCTACGAATGGACCAAAGGTAAGCAAGTTAAGACTTGCTTTGTCTGCTTGCTTTTAAATTACATTGCTATAAAATATTAGTTACTTAAATAATGTTGAATTTCGTTTGAGAACGACAAAGCTTTCTACAGAACCTAATGGAGATGCCATTTCTATTTCCTTGTAAAGTTTCCTGTGGATTCGATCGAAGTGCGGGCTCTCATCCATAGTTGTGTGAAGTTGCTTAGTAATTTACATTTTGCATTGAGTGCAATTAGCTGTTAGCGTTCTAGGGACTTCTTTTAGTTCTGTGGAGTCTTGTGTGTTATTGTACTGTTCTTTCTAGCTTTGAACAATAAAAACTGCTGGCTGCTGATGTTGTTTCATGGTTTCAAGTGATGTTTTAAATACTTCGTTTGTTGCGATACATTTGGGCCCACCGGTCTTCTCCTTGATATGCAACGGTCTCTGTAGCTCCATGAAATATGAGGCTTCAGGGGCTAGTGCAAATCTCGAGGTTCATTCGATTAATCAGTGAAAACACGCTGGGGTCGGTGCGTTTTATTCAGTTTAGATGCAATACAGTTGGATAGATGAAATTATTTATCATCATCTTACATAATTATCAACATCATTTATAGTCACACTAGCTGCATCTATGCCTGTGCATCAAATCCGCCTCTGTACATTTATGTGCTTGAAGTATTATTATAAATAAATCATTATTATCATGAGCATGTTGTGTTCGACTACAGCGGGAAGGTGTCACTTGTCTTTCGATGTTTCTCTCTCTTTTGCAATTAGAGAGGTGTCTAATTCTTCACTGCATCTCCTGGGCTTAACGGGTCGCCGGTTCCTACCGGTACATATAGTATTTTTATCTCACGAGCGTCGCGCGCATTACTAGTTAGTGGCTACAAAGTGTACGCTGTGAATGTATTTGTAAGCGCAGGAGTTCTTAGTACTGTCCGAGACAATGGCGAATTCGGATGTGTGTGTGTCTTCACGCACACATTCACAGCGTCTTTGTACATTTGTTTACCACAAGTAAAGCGAGCGTCGCTTGTGAGATAAAAATACTGTACGCAAAATAAACTAGTGGTTTCACGTTTTTATCGATGGTACAAGTATGGTATTTTGGCTCAAGGTACGTATCTGTAGTAAACGCCAAATAAAATTTAAAAAAAAAATCTACGTAGGTAGTCCCGTTTGAATTCTACTCAAAACAACATAATCCCGTAAACTGTGCTCAAATAAATTAGTATTACGGAGAACATGGAAATCATATTTTGAAATGGAACGAGAGCTTTACCATGAGTTCCATTTAGGGGACTACCACCCCAAATTATCGCCAAGGGCCCTAAGTTTCCTTACTTCACCTAATTTTCATCCCTAAAGAAACAACTTCAACTGCAATGCTAAACTTTGCGACCAAATAGGGTGGGCCCTCTGTGCCCCTTACTTATTTTAATATTCCATCAACGAATTCCTTCCGACCCGGCAGCGTTGCGTTTATTAAAAAAGTCCTATATTTAATTTAAATCTTTCTTTTAAAATTCTGCTGTAACGTTGTAGGTACTCTGTTGTGGCAGATATAAAAAAATAAACAAAATTAGGAGGAGAAAGAAATGCACTATGACGGATATTTTTTCTTGTTAAAGGTGTAATGGGCTGTGTTCTTACAGTTGGTAGCTCTTTAGACACAGTACATTTTTAGGGTCCCGTAACCAAAATGTACCAAGAGAATTGCTGGCCGTCCGTCTATCCATCTGTCTGTCAGTGGGCTGTATCTCATGAACCGTAATAGGTAGGAGCTGATATTTTCACACTCTTTAATTATTTTTTTTTACTAGTAGCGTCCTGCGGTTTCAACCGCATAAGTTTCGATCCCTTGGGAAAATCGGGATGAATAGTTTTCATCCTTTCCCAGGACTCAAACTATCTCTATACCAAATTTCATGTAAATCGGTTCAGCGGTTTAAGCGTGTAGAGGTAACAGACAGACAGACGGACACACATTCGCATTTATAATATTAGTATGGATACAAGAAACGTTTTTTTCGGGTCTTTTTTTTTTGCCTTTTGGTAAGGAACCCTTCGTGTGCGAGTCTCACTCATACCTGATCATTCATACTTTCTGTTTAGTCTTAAGAACCCGCTAATGAACTATGTCTAGCTGCAAATTAGGTTACTACTCGTAGTAGTCGCCACTAACAGTTGGGCCGAGCAAATAGGGGCGACCGCAAGTTACGTCCGTAGTACCTACCTACAGTCGCTCAAATGCGGTTAGTAGTGCTAGGGCCTTTTTAAAATCAATTTTGGCCTCAGAAGAAGTTGGCGGGTGACTGTGATCGAATGTGAATAAAATAGCCACTAGGCAACTGCAATCCCGCTAGTGGCTCGAACGTGACGATTTCATCGACGAGTGAGTACCAAGTTCGTGTGTGTGTTTGTGTGCTGTATGTGTGTGTAGTTTGAGTGTGTGTGTGTAGTTTGTGTTTGTGTATGAGTGTGTGTGTGTAGTTTGTGTTTATGTATGAGTGTGTATGTAATGTGTGTTCGTGTTCATGTGTGTATGTGTGTGTGTGAGAGTGTGTGTGTGTGATTGTCTCTAATCATCAAGCAGTAACTGGCGACTGTTGCTTAGTGTGCAACGGCCCTTTGGATGAGCACACAGTATAATAACTTACTTTATTTACATAAAGGTTTAGATACACTTTAATAAGGTAACGATTTAAAACTGACGTGTTTTATTCAGACAAAATAAAAATATCGAAATAAAAACGATGAAATAACATTTCTAGCGGAGTTCTTTACGATATTTCCTTATACCTTTCCTTAAAAGGATAAGAAATACAAAGAGTTAAAGAAATATTTCTGCAAGGTAGGTAAATCTAAAAGACTTCCCTGCAAGCTATACATTTTCAGCAGAAAAATAAAACAATGAGAAAAATATACGTATGCAAAATAATCCCTAAAGTTACATGCTTATTTCAAATGTCTGTCAGGTTTATGGAAAATGCTTATGGCAGTAAAGGGTGAAAAATACATGGAGATTTGAGTGAAATCCTTTAATCTCAACATCCATTAACAAGGTATTTCCTGCTTTTTGGGGTTTGTACAGACGCTAGCATATCAAGCTACTACAATCTGTTAAATTTCTTTAATAGATTTCAACTTTATCGCTAAAGCATAAGCTTCGAAGTTGATTGAGAAAATTTTACAGTTTCTGGTAGCTTGATGTGCTGGCGTCTGTATATTAAAATGAATAAACAAAACACCCCGCTTATCACTTTGTAGACCGTGAAGATCCCTTTTCTCAGAAATGGTGGAAGTGGAAAGTAATGATAAACTACACACTGCGTTACAAATACAAACACACACACACAACGCACACACACATCACTACATTAATTCTAAACTTTTGGTTTATTAATTCAGAACTGTCTAGACACACCATAGTATCTGCTATGAAGCTGCGTTCTGGGATATGTCCCACTGAATAGTTTTGCGTACCTAATAGACAAAGTTGCTTCTAAGATTGGTACTGACTGCGATTTTATTGAAGACGTTTTTCATATTTTAGTGGAATGTGTTCGGAACGAAGCCGAGAGGTTATCTTTTAGGCTTGCTTACGAAATTAGCTTACGCGATACTGTATGTAACAGTATTCTTGCTATTCCCTTATCAGAGGAAGCGAGATTCGTATATAAAATGGTTGATTGTGCTCTAAAACGTAGATAAGATGTGAATATGTAAGATGTATGTAACTATGGGGATGACACGATCATGCATGATCATGCATAATGGACAGTTAACTGTTAAGCTAATCGTATCAAACTCCATTGTTGAAGAATTTTTCAGTTATGTATTTTTTTTTTGTCTGTGCTAAAATACCAATCAATCCAATCCAAATCCAATCCCAATCTCTTTGATTATACCTACGTAATGCAGCGAAAAAAGCAAAACACGGACTGTCTTCGCCATATTATGATTCATAATTTTATCCTTTTATGATTCTGCCAAAGAGGCCTTTTAGGCCCCTAATTCTCAGTCTCAATCTTTCAAAAATACCTCTAATTTATCTATGTTTTTGACGTTGATTGTCGCCGGGGTGAGATTACTACTAGATTTTGAACGTTCTTAATTACGGGAAATGGCCTTCTGTTCATACGTGTCCCAGTTTCAAGTATTACATACCTGCCATTTTAGGGTTCTATACCCAAGGGAGCAAAACGGTCAATCTTAGGATTGGCTTACGTCATCTGTATGTTAGTTTCTCTGTCTTACATTGTAACTTTCTAAACTTAATAGGATGTTCGTCCGTTTTCCTAGAATACGTTGATACCTGAGGGCCTTGTAGCTATGTAATAACAGCCGTACGGGCCGATAATCAAGAAAGTACTTACCCGTAGTCGCATGCCGCTGTACTAACATACATAAGCTATGGTAGCATGCGACCACGGGAAAGTACATTCTTGTTTCATACTTTTTAGTAGTGGGGTTTTAGTTTTGAAACTTTTTTTTATTTAATTAGTTTGGTGCTTATTTCAGTAATATTTATATTTTTGAAATGTGTTAATTAAGTTCTTTCATTTGATACCCCACAAGGGACCAAGCCAAAATATTTATTTTAAATTCATTACTTTATGTCCTCTAGAGGGCGCCATACTGAATTTAGTGTGACGTCACATAGCTTATAATCAGCGGACGGTCAAGACGCTTCTGACGATACCTCAATTGTGAAATTATTATGATTACTTTTGAAGTTATGACGGAACAGATGAACATACATACATATACCGACCGAACCTAAACCGATCAAAATCATAACAGTTCTTTTTGCTTCGCCGTAGTTGGGTAAAAAGTGACTACGTTTTCTCACTGATCTCTACATCGTTACTAGTTTTTACCTCTGTATGAGAAGAATTTCTTTCTTGCGGTAGTACCACAGATATAGATACACCTAGATAATGCAAGAGCAACTACTTCGCGTGCCTAAAATCGCACCAGCTTACGTACTTACAAAAATCGTAAGTCGCCACTTTCGCGCTCAGTCCTGTGTACTGCTGGCTGGGTGAGCGTGAGCGCTGGCGGTAGGCCCCGGGCGTGGAGCAAGACGGATGCCGCACGTCTTCCCATCAATAAATAGAGCTTGTGACGTCATAGCAGTTAATCAAAAAATGGCGCGCTTGGTTTTCATACAGATCGTTATACTTGCATTATCTAGGTCTATATACATGTATCTGTGGGTAGTAGCTACCTACATAGTAACTATGTTATTTTATTGATCGAATACATTTCGTATTCAAGACTACGTTTTATGAACACGCTGTTAAGTTTTAAAACAAAATATAGATATGCCCATAATATATTTTTGTATTCTGGTATCATAACCAGACAATTTCTCGCTCTTTTTTTTCCCATTAGAATCAATTCTATTTTATAAGTTATTACGTTCAAAAGTGCCTTTTATGTGCCTATTTGAAATAAAAATGCTTTGACTTTGATAAATATGTAATGTTTCTGCTAAAGATTAAAATGAGTAAGTAACATTTAGCGAATTTTGGAACTAGATTGGTACTGATATAAGTATTTCCAATCTAGATGCTTTTACCCAAGTTTCAAATAATAACCCAAACCGACCGCAATTAATTTAATGCTAAAAGTGATATCTTTAGTTTAAAACAAGCTTGAGCTTGAATTGATCCTCAAAAACTAAAGCGCGACCACTTTTAAATTAAAATACCTAAGTGGTTTTAAAAAGTAATTGTTTCACCGAAGTTGAATTTATTGATGCATGGGACCGTTCAAGTATTACGTAAGCAGATTTTTTGCAATTATTAGCCCCCCCCCCCCTCCCCCTCGTCAGCACAAGTAAGCAAAGCTCTTACCGCCCCCCCCCATGCTTACGTAAACATCATGCATGCAATCAATAAAGAAACCAGAACACATTGAAAAAAAATGTGTTTTGGTTTCTTTATTGATTCATGAACAGCAGTTATATGCGTTTCGTTTTCAAGCATAGACAAGTAGGGTTGCCATATGTGTTCAAACCAAAATCGACTAAATTTTGTAGAAAATCCGAAAAAGTAAAAAAATTAATACTGCTGACGTAATCACCATCCAGACCCCCCCATCCCCCATGTCATCAAAAATAAGCAAAGCAAAGACCCCCCGCCCCCCTGTAGTGCTTACGTAATACTTGAATAGCCCCCATAGAGTTCATTATGCTAGCACTTACTAGCGGTTAACCGAACAAAGACATGTGACTTCCACCTACTTGCACTCGGTCCGCGTGGTGGATTACGGCCCACTCGCTCGCACCGAGAGGAGGCCTGTGTCCCAGCAGTGGGAATATTATTGGCTGATTATAATGGAGTTATAAATATCTTACCTACACTTATTTATTTAAGAGGGAGTCCATATCTGTCACATAGATAAGGCAGCCATCTTTAATTATAAAGCCTTCTAAGGTCTTAGAGTTTAAGATATTTGATATTCATGTTTGGTATAATATTATAGCCTGAATCCTAGACTATAATATTATACGAAACATAAATACCAAATGGCTCAGTATAATCACGATACGGACATAAAAACGATATTCATAAACAATGTAATTTATATTAAGACGACATTAACCTAGCTAATGGCAAGTTATTATAAAAATCTAGACTGAAAAGTTCTAGCAAATATATCGCAGAATCAACGGAGACAGAAGATCAACTTGGCGCAAAAGTTAATATCACTCCTTTTTTGGGCAGTCGTGCAAAAACAAATGATAATTGTATTTTATGAATTGGTTAAACACAATCCTTGTACACGTCAATTTACTTAGTGAAACTAGATGAGGGCCGGTGTTTATAAGACAACTACCCTAAATCCTCGAAGACATGTGACATCTTCCAAGCTGCACGTGGCCCGCGTGGTGGATTATGGCCCACGCTCTCTTACCGAGAGGAGGCCTGTGCCCAACTAGTGGTAAATTTATAGGCTGTCTATAATTATGATGAACCTGAGAATAAACGTCGAATCAAACCCTAATGTCAAAGTCTCTTTTCAAGTCCATTCAATTGCATTGTAATTTTCAGATCATAAAATAGTGACCATGTAGGCTAATGCCTGAGGTGGTCCAGACAACCACGCATGTGTCAGTTATCGTGTAGCTTAACCAAAATTAAATGAGCTCAACAATCCGACACACAATACCAAAGTACAGTGCCCGGCGATAAATATTGCACATCGACCTATTCGATCCTATCGATTTTATACAAAGAATAAAACTAATTATCAAAAGAAGCAAATCATAATTGTTTTAACAGCTCCTAATAGATACCGGACTGTTTGTATTTCGTGCGACAGAGATAACGCTTTACGAAGCCGAAATTAGCCGATTGTCTCTTTCCAAAGGTCGATGTGCAATATTTATCGCCGGGTACTGTAAGCACATTTAGGTAGGTCGCATGACGTACTCAAATTGCAGAATTTTGGAGGTCAGATAGGTTGTCGCTCCATGTAAAATACGGGTAATCAGCTGCATCCAGTTAGACTGGAAGCCGACCCCAACATAGTTGGGAAAAGGCTAGGCAGATGGTGATGATGAATAATATTGACAGCCACCTTCGTTACCAAACCTTTTGCATTGAATTATTTAGTGTAACTAATGAGTACCGCAAGATTTATAGCCAGGAAAGCTCATTAGCCTATGTGATTTATAGTCATAAGTAACGATGCTAACATTTCGTATGTAAATCCTATTTTGGAATTCAAAGAAGCCTAATGTGTTTATTGAAAGAATTGAAGGCACTTTATTTGTATACAATTTTGGTAGGTAATGAACCTGAATTAAATAATTAGGTTTGATTGAAGTCTGTGAAAGCAATACTTTCATTTAAAAGCCGAGATTGGAGCAACCTCTTTAATTCTTTATACCTATGTGGTATAGTAATTTTATTCTAAACTGCACTCGCGATTTATTTGCCAAAATAGTAAACAAATATGAGTTTATGGAAAAATAACTTTAAATCCTACAAAATAAAGTTCAAATTACGCTACAACTTCAAACATTCTTTTAAATTTTTCAATGCTAGTCACTCTGAAATAAACGTAATTAACATTAAAATAAAGTTGATATTTGTTTAAATTGAAATAATATTAATTTGAAACATAAGTTTGAATAGACTTTAGGTACATCGTCTTTTAATAATTAATATACCTGATATTGTAAAAAAAATATTGTACAAAATATTGTAAAACGTTATAAAAGAGTAACTGTGTAGTTTCTTGCCCATTCTTCTCAATGGGTAACTAGAATCAATTCTATTTTCTTGTTTGACGGTCAAAAGTGCCTTTTATGTGCCTATTTTAAATAAACGATTTGACTATTACTTTGGTACACTCTAATACCCGTTTTCACTGACACTAGGTGACATTTAAATTCATAAAATATAACAGAAAACCGTATCTATGGATGCCAATTTGTAGTGCCATTGACAAGTTGAGTGCTTTTTGCGTTTGAATCCCGAAGTTCTAATTTCAAATCACCTTAAAAATGTTCTTCATTCGACAAACCTCACTTTTCGTCGATAACTTTCAACACCCTATACGAGTAAAGTGATTCTGAGCAGGCCATGTTCCACTTGCTGATGTGTCTTCAGTGCCTGGTCATCTGCACCTTGGATGACTTAAAAAAAACTAAACTAAAAACTACTGATGCCGCAATCAACGGCGCCACCTACTGGGCACAAACTATAAAAAAACAACGTGTAAGAGTACCATCGATACGAAAAGAAGAATAATTACAATTAATTAATAAGTAGGTAACACAATATTTTCTGGAAAAAATGGTAAGATTTAAATTTCAGTCTTTCTTTCTTTCACAGATGAATGTGTTAATTCCCTTTAGTGAGTGATTGCGTAAGAATCTAACCTGGACAGAGTTTGTTTATACTTTTATCAGATACTTTTGAAACAGACATTATCTATGTATACAGGGTGGCAGAGAGATCGATGCGCAAATTGAAACTATGAATTCTGCATATTTTTATAGACCCCTAGAGTAGAATATTTTCGTAGGCTATAAAAAAGTAAAATAAAAAAAGATCATTTATTGTTTATTCTGAACAAATAAAAAGCATATTACAAAAAAAACATAAAATATACACATACAAAAGTAATAAATAGTCAAAAGCCTCGTACTCATGCATATAAAAAAATTTAAAATTTTGTCGATTGCTTGATGTCAGGGCCAGTGACCAAAGATAACACACATTAATTGACATTGACTATACAAATTAACTCGTCGCGCGTCTAATTAGCAGACACAATAGAAATTTTATTGTTATCGGTACACATGGTGTACACTCGACGTGCGAAGAGTTAATGCATGATGCGCCCGCGACACTGGCAGATACCAATAAAACAACAACAAAATCGAACAATCAAAATCGGCTGTTTCATAGAAAAATGCCACGCGAAAAAACCTATGCTGACAAATTTTTTTTTAATTATCCGACGAAAAATATCAATGTACTGGTGTCCCGAATCATGTACTCTATCCGTGGTAACAGGTTATGCATTGGTGTTCCATTTTTTTTTGAGTGGTAAATCGTCATATATTATAACTTCTCCTGCTCTGAGGAGCGGGAGGGCATGTCAGACACTGACTAAAACCCTCCCGTGCTCCTTCAGTTGCCTGTACCAGGGGCCACGGTAACTCTTATGAACAACCCGCGACCCTGGCAGTCATCGGCCCAAGCGGACCCCATCATTTAGTGTAACATCTCTTAAAGGCGCGCGTGGAACAAATCACGCCGTAGACCCGGGCCTGGTTCTTACTGGACGGCGAGCTACACATTGCTCGCTGTCCGCAAGCCCGCGCCTACAGTGGCCGGGAATCGGGTCTCGACTGCCGACGCCCAGGGCTTTTCCTGCGGCGACTAGGGGTGTGAGGGCGCAAAGATTGCCTCTCCCGTGTCGATGTCCCTACTAACCTGTATTCTTTTTTATAGAATTACAAAATAATTGGCTGTTACGGTAACCAAACTAACGCTTTTCTACTAATGAGCCTATTAGGTATATTTGAGCCCTATAATTAGAGTCTACGAAAATAGGACTGAAAATGTATGGTAGAATTTCAACAGTACTAGTAACTGTGTTATTATATCAGGTAGACTTAACAATAATTAGACAAAATAATGATACAGGGCTAGACAATGCGTCATGATATAATTAGGCTCCACATAATTACAGATTATGTTACAACGTTATAATTGTCAGTTTTGACATTTACTGGAATTCAAACTGATGTAGGCATTTGTTTTGATTGTCATGGGTAGACTAGACAGTATGCTCGTCAGGTTAAAACAATTTTGTATTCATTTGTTGAATTATATAGTTTAATTAAGGTTTATTTAGTATTAGCAGCGCCCCGCGGGTTGTCCCGCAGTCCCAAAGTGTCGATCCCGTGGGAATATCGGGATAAAAACTACCTATGTCCTTTTCCGGGACCAAACTATCTCTATACCAAATTTCATTTAAATCGGTTCAGCGGTTTAAGCGTAAAGAGGTAACAAACAGACAGACGGACACACTTTCGCATTTATAATATTAGTATGGATAAGCATAATCAGCCTATCATGATCTGCTGGGACACAGGCCTCCTCTATATAAGAGGGAGTGGGTCATTATCCACCACGCGGGCCCAGTGCGGGTTAGTAGATGTCACATTTCTTAAATTTTTTGGATCATTTCCATGCTCCACACTCTTTTAAATCAATCGATATTATATTCTTGTCAAATGTTTAAACTAAAACATACTTCGTCTGAAACATGTATGGCTCTAAATGCTCCAAATGGTGTCGAATATCACCCCATTAAGGCTTTGTATCCAGCTTCCAAACACCTTATATAACATAACATTACGCCTGTTATTGTCGAAAAGTTAGGACACCTACCTAACCTAACTTAAACACATCTGGTGAAATGTGTGTGTAGTATGTACTACACACACATTTCGCCAGATGTGTTTAAGTCCCATGTAATAGCCGGACACGAATCCAGATCCCATGCTGCTATTGAGAAATTCCTGATGGAAAAACCCAAGAAAATGAGTGAAGTTAGTATTGGGATCACAAAATCAGATAGTGAAAAACAGTCGTCGATTCACGAAGAGATTGGCCACCACTCACCGTGACACGGAGATTTTCATTTAACGAAACCGTTCGAGTGGGGTCGCCATGAGTTCGGTCTTAAAGTTTCGAAGTAATTTAAGTATTGAAGATCTTTTTTTTATTTAGTGTGAAGTGAGTACCGAATCGATTTTGTAAAAAGCTCGCATAGCTACATATTTGACGCAGTCCAAGAACCTCTTCTTATTATGAGATTTTTCGAGCTTTTTCGCTACTGTATATTAAAAATTTTAGACTAGATTTTCCCATGATGTTTTCCTATATTCTGTTTTCCTTTACCATAATTCTGGTTTCTTAAACACCTGTAACTAATTAGTTAGTCAACAGTTGTGCATTAAAGCAACATTTTCATGTGGATATATATAAATGTACTTCCGACACACCTCGGGCAGTCAATCTCGGTACCACCTTGCTGACTGGCTTTTACAAGGTGGAGCAAAAGTAATGTCATAATGTGAATGTGCCATAATTTTTTCTAATGGCGTTATAGTTTCATTGTGATTTGATACATATCATGTTGTAGACAGATAGAGAATTTCTCGACAATGCAAAGGTGCATACACAAAGTCACACAGAGAGCCACAGTTGAGAGAGCTGTAATCTTCCATGCGAGCCCCTCAGACCAAATAAAAAACCAAGACAGAGGGCTGTCAACAGTAAAGTGAAGCCGGTTTCGTAAACATGTGCGCACATAGTGAGGTGTAGTTTGTTTGTAAATGGTTGTAAATGTGTGCGTGTGAGCATGTATACACAGAGCGGAGGTGTAGTTTTTGCATGCTTCACTGTATTGTTCGCAGCGCCATGTTTTGAGGGCCTAGTGCGGGTTGGTAGATGTCATATGTCTTCGAATTTTTGGTTCTAGGAGATGCTGATTTCCTCACGACGTTTTCCTTTACCGTTTAGAGAGCAGTGGCGATGAAATTATTTGCAGAAAGTAAAGCACGAATAAGAAACGACAATATTCTTAGACAATTATAAGCATGTTAATTTCTGATATTGCTGACCTTTTAGAGTTATATGTATACGCACTCGCTCCGCGGTTTCACCCGCATAAGTGTCGTTCCTGTGGGAATATCGGGATAAAAAATATCCTATGTCCTTCCCCGGCATGCAATCTATCTCTCTGCCAAATTTTATCGAAATCCGTTCAGTGGTTTAGGCGACAAAGTAACATACAGACAGACAGACAGAGTTACTTTCGAATTTATAATATTAGTAAGGAAGTAATGACGTAATACGTGTAAAACCTGCACTGGTTGAGGTCATTACGTCAACGTTGGCTGTCGCAGAAAACCAACGCTGGGGCTCTGTCTCACATGGGGTCGTAGCATTATGCTGAGCGATGACCGTTTTGCGTGGATGTTACGCTTATTTTGCTCCAACTTGTTCTATTTTACCGACTACAAAAAAAAAGGAGGATGATATTCACATATGACAATCTATTAGGGCTTCCAAACAAATATACAAAATTTTATAGATGTAGGTATGTATGTTTGTCCATGCATTTCTCCGCAAGAATAAAAAAAGACCATTTTTTTATTGGCTTACATTGACTTTAACTTAGGGAACAGTGCAAGTTTCATCAAAATCGATTCAGCAATTTCCAAGATATGGACGAATACGTGTAAGTGTGACGGCCTGGCTTATTGATACGAGCTACGGGTGTAGTGTCAAAGGGAAAAAAACATCTCAAAACCTTGGTCTAATTCTAGTGCAATATTTACAACAAAACTATTAGGTACCTACTTATTACAAAAAAATATTCCAGTTTTTACTGAAAACTAAAAATTACGAAATAAAAAGTAATTAAAAAAAAAATTAAATCAACTTCAAAAAGAAATTACCTCAAAAGTAAGAAAATAATTTAATTTCGGAAGTCGGTGGCAAAAAAAATAAAACTAAAATACTGATTTCTCGGCGTCATGTTTACCGCACGTATTTTCTTTCTATCTTCTTTCATGAAAGGTCAAGAATTAATTAATTCTACGAAAAAAAAAGTAATTGAGTTCGTGGTAAATAAAAGAATATTTCACTTCTTTTTTCATATTATCACATTACATAACAAGTTATTACAAGATAACATCTCTCGTCTATTTAGGACTCACGTGAGCAAAACAAAATTCTCATTAATTCAATGTTTGCTTTCTCATCGCGTACCAGTAAAGAAATTAGATGAACTTTCCAAGGCGCATCATTCCGTTTCTCCCAGCAAATAGGTTATCTATCTATAACTAATAACGCTAAGTGACTGGCGTAAAAGTTTCTCGAAAAACTATCTTTACAAACAAAGTTCGAAGTTAATGTACCTACTTCGTTTTATCACGAGATATTTTCGATTTAGGAGATTATGCTCACCTGCAAAAAAACGAGGGGATCAATAACAACAGCCGCACAGTTCGATCGAAGGTTAAGCTACACTTACCGAGGTCGGTCCATGGATGGGTTACAGACCATTACTTATGGAGCTGTTGCCGTTTGTAGATTTTTGACTGTCAATACGTGTAGTCAGAAGCCCGAAAGTCAGACAGCCAGTCTTGCTGTGGGGTGTCGTATTATCCAGTAACTGGGTTGTGGAGGTAGGATAGATACGCATTCACTCGATGTAAAATACAGGTATTCAGCTGCATCCAGTTAGACTAGATGCCAACCTCTACGTAGTTGGAAAAAGGCTCAGCAGATGATGATGTGCTTATGTAAAACAAGCCAAGAGTTTAGTCATGTTTAAGATGCAACTGTTTCATACTTTCTGACTGACCGACTTCTTGACAATTAAAAAGTTTCTGTAAATGGTTTATTTGAAATAAATACTTTGAGTTTGAGTTGGACAGAAGTCAATCAAAACCATGTTGATTAACGGTTCCGACTTAATAGGAGGCGTGTAGACAATATTCTGTTAAAGATGGACCGTAAGAACATTACAAAACTATTACCATTTTACTACCGAACCCTAATAACGACTATATAAAATAAACCCTATCCTTCGGATCAGCGCCAAACCATAAAACAGTTGTTTCACTCAATCTAATACTATAAGAAGTCATATAATGTAAGTTTAGTATTTTACCGATATTCGGTATTTTACCGTCATTCGATATTTTACCGGTGTTACATTATATGAACCAGTAGCAAACCAACCGTCGGAATTTCCCGTTTTATATCGGTTTTTATGCGCACCCTAATAAGGTCTGGGATATGTGGCCAGCCTTTATTTTTCTCGTAGTGGTCAGTAATAAATCATCTTTGCCGATAGAACGGTAAGCGATAGATACTTACCAAGTTATGTACCGGTGTTGTAGTTTTAAAAGATATTATATTCTTTTATATGGGTTCAAATTAAATTAGTTAGCGGAACTCTGCAGACTTGATGGTATCGATATCTGAACATGTAAAAACAAAAAAAAAAAGTGTTATTTTGTTTTGGAGTCAATACCGAAAAAATTGAATATCACCATTTTTAGGGTTCCGTAGTAAACTAGGAACCCTTATAGTTTCGCCAAGTCTGTCTGTCCGTCTGTCCGTCCTCGCTTAATCTCTGTGACCGTTAGCACTAGAAAGCTGAAATTTGGTACCAATATGTATATCAATCACGCCGACAAAGTGGTAAAATAAAAATTGGAAAAAAAATGTTTTATTAGGGTAGCCCCCCTATATGTAAAGTGGGAAGTGATTTTTTTTTTAATTTCAACCCTAACGTGTGATATATTGTTGGAAAGGTATTTAAAAATGAATAGGGGTCTACTAAAATCATTTTTTGATAATGTCAATAATTTCGGAAATAATCGCTCCAAAAGTAAAAAACAATGTGTCCCCCCCCTCTAACTTTTGAACCATAAGTTTAGAAAATATGAAAAAAATCTGAAAAGTAGAACTTTATAAGGACTTTCTAGGAAAATTATTTTGAACTTGATGGAAACAACCGTTTTTGTACAAAAAAGACAAAAAGTTGTACAAAATAATTTCTGGACTAAGTTTGTAGTATAATCGTGTATGCAAGCATTTTTTTAACTTCGTTTACATATTTTATTATCCTGAACGTATCCCTTAAGTGTTCGCGCTAAAAACAGTCACGAGTCGGAGCGCCTGCCGCGGAGCGTGCAATGTTGCACGCTCCGTGTTCGCGCACGTACCCACTACCGGGAGCAGTTGCAGGAGCGCGGAGCGCTGCTGGAGCGCGAACATAATGGATATCCACTTTTAAAATCATAAGTGGGAACACTTATTGTGACGGACGGGAAACTACGGAACCCTACACTGAGCGTGGCCCGACACGCTCTTGGCCGGTTTTTTTTTTTTTGTTTTGTTTTTCCTGGCCCTTGGCACAAGCAACTGAAGGAACACGGGTGGGTTTTAGTCAGTAAATGTCTGACACGCCCTCCCGCTCTGCCCAGAGCGGGAGAAGTTATTTGATAATTTCCCACCCAAAAAAAGGGTCAATACCGAATTCAAAAGAAAATATCGGACCGTAAGTAGTTACGTGAAATATCAGTTTGAAAATTTTTTTTTATGTTTTAACTTTACAGACGTAATGGTTTATCGCTATCTAAATACGATAAAAGCATATTCTAGTTTGTTCATGTGTTGTGTTATTGTGAGGTCTGTTATTGGTTGGGAAGGAAGACATCGTGGTTCTTGAGAAAACATGGACTTATCTATATAAGTACTAATAATCTATATTCCCCTTCATTCCATTTTCTCGCAGCTGAGAAAACACCGTATGTAAATTCTGGAAATCTTAACAACTGAAAAATAATTTAAATAAAAAATGAAATTATTATTGCACCACAGATGACGCGTGATGAAGTGACGAAGTTACAAACCGAAGTTTGTGATTTCGTCACGTGATCAATGGGACTAGCACGAACGTGCGCAGTAAACGTAACATAAATAAAATTCGGGCCACTGACTTGACAGTTAACTAAAAACTACCGTAAGTCATGCAATCTTATGAAACTGCACACAACTAAAGCAGTGAATACACCAGAATAGAAACAACAGCATTTAATGTCTCCATAACTCCATCAAATTTAATGAGAACACAACGCACACGAAAGCACATAAAACACACTTGAATTAAACATCAAACTTTAATACAACATAAAACTCTACCGGAGCAATAAAACCAAACTATTGGCCCTTTAAATACACAACAAGCGTCCCTTACCTTTGTCTAAAATGCAGATCTTGCGCGAAATTCGAGCAATATCCCCACCATGTGTTGTCAAACATGCAATATAAGATGTATTGCAACGTCTTATGGCATCTCATAAACCTCTAAGGGTCACCTAAAGCTGCGGTTACACAATACACGAGCAATTTTTTTGAGCAATTATTGCCTGGCGACAATTGCAGTGACAGTTGTTGTTAACATTTGTTGTTGTTTTGTTTTTGTTGCTGTCATTGGGTTGTGGCGGTTAGATAGGCGTTCGCTCCATATAAAATACTGGTATTCAGACTGGAAGTCGACGACGTAATATTTGGGAAAAGGATTCTTATAATCTCTTTGAGGCTGACTGTAGGCATACAGTTAGCCCCAAAAAGATGATAAGAATTCATTTAATTACAGTGCCCTGTAGCAATCACAAAAATTACTGCTACAGTAAATAACTTGATGATGTCATGACGTCTATGCAATTAATATTGCCTGAGCAATTTAAGTTGCCCGTGTACACGCACCTTAAGGAGCACCCCAGGGATATATGTATATCACTTAGAATGTGTCGCTGTAGTGACGTCCGACTCGTAAAGACGTCTATACTAGAATGTAAGACAAGATTCCCTTCATTTGTTGGATATAAATTATTTGAAGGTCGTGTGGATGGTTTGCTGAACTTTGACTTAAGGGGCTTACATGACCTAAAGCGCGGTCACTGTCGGACTGCATAGAAAAGAAAGAGAAGCGCGATGACACAACGCTGCAGCTGGTAATTTGTTGCAAAATGTGAAGCAATTTTCTATTTACAAAAATCTATTATTTGGACAAAAAATTAAAACACTAGAACTTTAGTATGTTGCGTTTAGAATAATCTGACAAAAATCAGAATGATTGTATTTGTATTAGTATGGTTTTTATTGTAAAAAGAAAGTTTTTAGAGGTATCTTCATGATTTATTTCAATTATATTAAATTAGTTGCATTATGTTTTCAAATCACTATCTACCTAGCATATATCCTGAAGAATATAATTTATTCTTCTGATTATGTTTACTGTAGTCGATCATATACTTTTATTGCTTCTAAAACTTGCGTTTTTTGCGTTTATGTTCTGTAAGCCCCTTAAATTATTGACTATGTAAAGTTACGCATTGTTAGTCCCGATTCTTAAATGCATGATTCAGGTCTGATGAAGCGAATCGAAGTGCTTCGGACCGCGAAGGGACTGGCCAGAGAAGCGTAACCCAGTGTAACCTGGCATTGTAGCTCAAAATGACTCGATTAATTTACATTCAGTAAAATAGTAAATTGTAGAAGGGATAGTCAGTAAAACTTTTTTAAATGATACCTATGAGAGTTTTTAATGACTGACACAAAAGCCGGATTCATATACTGTGTTGCATCAAGGTTATCTATCTGAAATCGAATGACGTGAAATCGAATAACACTTGCTCGAAAATGTTAACTCGATAGTAAATTAAATAGATGAATTATGAGCGCGATAGTTCACTACCTCGATGCATCAAAATCTCGAATAACTATAAGCTCGAATCATCGGCAGTGCGAAGGCCCATTATCTTGAAACATTTCTCGAACGACCATCTAATCAATTAACGAATTTTTATTTTCTAATCTGCTATTTTTCTTATTACTCGAGTTTATTATCTTTTTCTATGCATGTGTTTCTGCGATATATAAAACAATTTCTTTTTCTGTCCGAACGTACATATTTCTGGTTCCGCCCCTTGCAAGGCGCTCGTTTCATAGTGGACATTTTTGCATGCAAACATTATTCTACACAGTAATATTGTACTCGAATACCTTTTACTTTTAAAAATAAATAACCCCAGTGCAATCCCCAAATTGGCATGCATTCCAATTTCTTTCAAATTTCTTGCTGCGAAAAGAAAAACGCGTCAAAAGATTAAAGATTTTCTTTAATAAAAATATTCTAATTCCCAATTCAATATTTAAATGCTAAGCATGCTGCTCAAACTTAAGTATTAATGAACTCATTAAAATATTCAAAACAGAACGTTTTTCCTTTTTTCTGATTTTAACTAGTTGCCAGACTTTGCATTTAAAACCTTAAAATCCACAAGGGAAACGTATTTGCGTTTGATGATTAAAACGAAAAATTCAAACCAAAAAGTTGCAACGAAAGGAGGCATCGTCTCAGAATATTATGGTTTTTTGAACAAAGAAGAAACGTGTAATGAGAAGAAATTCAAACAAAGGTTTGTTTCGTCTATTTTGCGGGGCTTATCATTTTGTGGAGATATTAGGACTTCTTAATCAGGGCATTTTTTCATCCAGTAATATAAATTGGACTAATAAAATTAATATTTCAAACAGATCATGAATAAACTGAGTAAGTCAAATAAAAGAGTGTAAAACGCAATTTAAAAATCCAAATAAATTAGTCAGCATTATTCTAAAATGCACTGATTCGACCTTTTTGGAATGATTCATAATATTCTTTGTTCACTAAGCCATTGCACTCGACATTTCAGATGGCGATTATTCTACGCGAGAAAGTCAATTACCCAAACTACAATCTTAATACATACTACACGCCATAGATATATTACATTTCTATGATACACGCCTTTTTACCATCGGGATAGGCAAACTACAGAATGCCACCTAATTCGATCCTTACATAATGTAATCCCTTTGCTTCGTTTACGTTCAAACATCTGGTGTGACACACGCCACTCGCGAGTACTAAGCACCTGACCTATCCGAAGAACATCACCATTATGGTCACTAAGTCTTGTATATTATGTCCTTATGGGGCGTCCACTTCCGGTGTTCTCATTCACATCTGCCTTGTAAATACCATTTATTCCTCTCGACGACTCAAACCACAATCTTAATAATATCTTCTATTTCCATCTTCAGCTTCGGATATTCTCGCCTTTACTCAAGCCACCGTAAACGGCATCGTCCAACTATCCGGCACATCACGGCTACCGGTCCGGTTCGGATGTACAAACGCCAGTACATCAAGCTACTACAATCTGTCAAATTTCTTTAATAGATTTTTAACTTTATCGCTGAAGCATTAGGTTCAAGGTTTATTGGGAAAATTTGACAGTTTCGTGGAGTTTGATGTGCTGGCGTCTGTACATCTAGACGTTGCGTGCGGTCACACCGCATACCACTACACGCTCAGTGGACTGTGTCTATTAATTCAGATATCGGACTAGATCGGTGTTATTGTGTTCTGGGTGGGTTTTGTTAGTAATGGCTGTGGCAGGATAAGTAGAAATAGATGTATATTGATGTAGTTAGATATCCGTGGACACAGTATATATCCTTCTTATTCATTTTATGAAATATCTTTTCAATTGGTCCAATATTGGAGGAGGAAATAGGCGTGAACCAAACTCGAATTACGACATTTTACTTAGGAGTTTTAAAAGTTTCTCCGACGTCATTTCCTCTTGAGGAGAAAGCGTCAGGGTAGCCTGCAAAATTAAAAATTTTCTTACATATTTTGCAATTTTCAGGTCTGTATCAATCAAATAAATATGGTTCGCGGCCGTAACAAATATTTATTTATAGAATTATAATCATAAAAATTAACAGTACAACTCTGTTTAAGTTCATATTACCTTACTGAACGACTATTTCATGAAATCATGTTATTTCAGGCGGATTATAATTTGCGGAGTTATCTACGAAGTAACCCCTTTCTAGTTCCTTTCTAGCATCTTCCACACAATCAAGTTTATCAGCGCAAGTTTCCCGCTCTGTGTCAGATATCATTCTATTCTGAATAGGGATTGTTCATAAATGACACAATGATTACGTTCTGGACCATTGTTAAGAGACAATCTCACGACTCGTAATAAGAATTCACTCGTAATAGAAAATGATTCTGCTTGAATACCATTTTGTAAGCTGGCAACATAAAAGGATTGCCTGTAACGTGAAAGAACAAAGGAAACTGTAATTATGAGTAATTCTCCTAGTTATTGTAGGGGATCTGATAGTTCGTTTTCACTTTGTCTGAATGCCAATTAAATTGTTGGAAATGTTTTAATTTGAATTACGGTTTCAATGGGAAATTGTTTTGGTGATAAAGCTTTTTCTGCATTACACTTTTCACGCGGGATTAAATATTAAAAGTGTAAAAATATTGTTTATCAAAAACCTTGTTTATGCAACGCACCAGCGTTCTAGAAACATTCCATTAATAAAATTGATTTCATTAATAAAATTTGTATATCCGTGACGTATATGCATTTATCAATCTACAAATTACATAGCAGTATCATCAACCCATCCAACACCAAGTACGTCAGACCATGCCCCAATTGCTGGAGTCTCCTTAATACCCGTACACCTGCACCTCGGATGACCTAAAGAATGCCACTAATACTGCAATGTGTCCGCCTACTCGGCTCAAACTATCCATACTAATGTTATAAATTCGAAAGTAACTCTATCTGTCTGCCTGTATGTTACCTTTTCACGTCTAAACCACTAAACGGATTTCAATAAAATTTGGCAGAGAGATAGATTGCATCCCGGGGGAGGAAATAGGATAGTTTTTATCGACATACCTTGCGAGCGAAGCCGCGGGCGGACGCTAGTATAAAATAAAAACAACGAGGAAGAGTACCGTCGATACGAAAAAAAGAAGATTCGTCAAGCTAAATGAAATATAGGATCATTGAGGCCTATGGTTTAACCTTAAATTCCGAGACATAGTTAAAATGCCTCATGTATTTGCTTCCGATTGGATTATAAATGTTCAGAGCATGCAAATAAGAATCATTTTCATTTATCAATTAAAACGATCCGCTAGAGATGCGAGCGAATGAATGAGTAAGCGCGGGAACACGCGGAAAAGCGCGCGATTTCAAAATGGTAGTCACAGACATAACCTGCTCGCATTTTCTACGCAACGCTTATGTCAGCACAAACACTGTGTAACCAGTTGTAAATCATAAATGATTTATTTCGGCACAAATTACTTCGTAGGTACAAAATTGTGTTAAATGAAATAAAGCGTGATAAGAGGCCGTAGCACTTATGTTATTACTGGAGTTAGTTGACCTACAATTTTTAATGACCTACCTACGTAGTTTGTTGTTAGAAGTAATTTTACGTACTTAGGTCACGCCTCCAATGGTTAGTGTGTCGTTGAACTGTTGTCACAAACAGGACTTTGACGATCGACTAAACTAGCATCATGATCATCATCATCATCAGCATTCAGTCGAAAGACGGCCACTGCTGGACATAAGTCTCCATCAAGCATCGCCAATTCCACAAGTTCTGTGCTTCTTACATTCAGCTGATTCCAGCAGCCTTCACCGAACAAGAATGGCATGTATCTGTGGCGGCATCTATACCGTCACATGAGAAGTATGCATCATACTGACGTCACGCAAAATCCTGCATCGCACAAGCAAAGTTTACCGCGCGACTAGCATATATATAACGTCCCTACATCAATCATCGGGCAGTTGCCCACCACTTACGACTGGTCGAAAGAACTTCCCTTTTCTATACAGTATGAATGAACTTTACACCCTGTTTCCTCATGCCTCTATATATCTATACAGCTATTTTATCAAATCCTTTTCTCAAAACCTCAAATTCAACACACATTTCTTTTCTACCTAAGAAAGACCCTCTAGCCAAGTAGTTGGATTATTATAGTCTGTAACGCGACTGGCGTGGGGATATGTGAGACATGGATGAACCAAAAATTATAATTATGGAAGAACCGCAGAAAATGGCGTTCTGTTTCTGCCTCATGAGAAAAATTGTAGAGGTATATAATATATTATATCATAAGTACTAGTGAAGCAGGTAGCAGTGCCATTTCCAGACCCTCTTCAATGAGAACGCTGTAATGCACCACGCGGGCCCCTTTACTACTGGACTACCAGACGTGCTGCAGGGTACCATCCGCGCTTCGTTGATATCCTGAACAGTCATACTCAGCGCTTCTCCTCCAAATTCGTTATGCGCACAACCAAAGTGTGGAACTTTCTGCCAGTGTCTATGTTCCCTTCCACCTTTAACCCGACTGCCTTCAAAGGAATAGCGAATAGGCATCTTCTGGGCACGCTCGTTCCATCATAGACCTCATCTATCGCTTTCCATCAGGCGTGATCGAAATCAAGAGCAGGCCCATTCAGAAAAAAAAACCACCAAGTGGACCCAATGGGCATTGATGGATGCCGCATGTTTTTTAATGTCTTGTTCTAGCTAGAACCTCAAAATACGAGGAAACATAGAGGTAAAAAATATTATATCATATTACAGCACTAAAAACAACAGCTAAAAATAACCACCCTTATCCCAAAAATATAACAGCATCAACAGTTTCATAAGCAGACACCGAAAAAATACACACCAACGAGCGATACCCGTTGAAAGGAGGGAAAAACAGGGTAATTTGTACTTCATAAACATAGTCATACAAAAAACAGCCCGTGATTTCGGCCCCAGGACATCAATCCAACTTTTTAAATTAAAGCGAGCAAAGAAATTCAGGATAAACGCGAAATGAAAGAAACACATTCAAGTTTTACTGAACAATTTATGGAATCGCGATTTTTTCCCAACATTCACCAGTTGTTTTTTTAAGGTTCCGTACTCCAAAATAAAACTCAGAACCCTTATATTATGATGACATAACATAATCAGCCTGTAATGTTTCCACTGCTGAGACACATACCAGGTAGGCACAGGGAGTGTGCAATCCACCACGCGGGCCCAGTGCAGGTTGGTAGATTACACATGTCTTCGAATTTAAGGTTCTTAGGAAACGCTGGTTTCCTCACGATGTTTTCCTTCACCGTTTTGAGAACAGTGGTGATTAAATAATTTATACAAAGTAAAACGTCTGTCTAGGTTCAAACCTACAACCTACAACTGGTAAGTCACGGCAGTTACCACTGGGCCACGATCTCTCTCTCTCTATTGTGATGAAGCTGTTATTTATCTGTGTCTTCACGTTTTACAGAATCTGTTTTCGTATGAAAAATAATTATTCAAACGCGATCAAGAAGTGTTTTGGAGGCAGTATTTCCCGAGCGGCACACTGCAGAAATACCGCATAACTTGGAGACATGTCGTATGTGGTCGCGATTCTTAGAATTGAGGGAACGACGAAGAAGCCTCATTAACGACAAAAATCCAAAATTATCATCATCATCTGCCTAACCTTTTCCCAACCATGTTGAGGTTGGCTTTCAGTAGGTATAACCGGATGCAGAAAAAAAATCCAAAAATATATTCCCATAAAATAATAGGTTCTATTTCTTGTTGTTATTTAAAATATGTTTTTTTGTAACGTGGGACGTAACGAATGTTGATACTCTTGCGCTATACCATCTTCTTGGCTCAGTGTGCTGTCGTAGCGCTGCTGCTGCGGCTTTGGAAAACCTCGAGCGGTGAAAGTATAATAAATTTATCGGTAATTATATTTTCGTGCCGTTTGGGTTTGGAACGCTTGGGCTGTGGGTGGATTCGAGTGCTCATGATTTGCTCGACGAAATCTCCAAACGGGTTGACACTTCCCTAATTTTGTTAAGAAAAACTGAGCTTTATGAAGTTAGCAGAACAAAAGATTGCGCTGGTGACGTTATTTTCAAAGTACGGAACCCTTTTACAATCCAGTTGAACATGTTTCTTTTTTACACACTGGAACGGGGTAGTAAAATGAGGTTGGGATAATACAGTCAGATACCTACTCTATTCTTGTTCCTGTTCTGGGAAAACAATACAAAATCAGGTACTACTACTTGGTAGGCCTTTGGTGTGGTTGCATGGAGCGACTACCTATCTGACGTCCACAAGCCAGTTGCTGGTAATACGATACCCCTTGGTAAGAATTGTTGTTAGAATTTTTGAGCTTCCGACTATCCGTAACGCCTGTTACAAATCTACGAATAATAGCCAAGACCAACGGCTTAACGTGCTTTCCGAGGCACAGAGGAGTCTCGATATGTAATGCATAGTCACCCATCCACAAACCTACTGCGACAAGCGTAGCTTAACCTTCGGCCAACCCCGCGGTTGTTATTATTTAGCCACAGGCCCCCCAACTCAACAACTGTTTGAGACAAAATATACATGAAATAATAATATGTATAATGTTTTTTAAACAAAATCCATTTTAACTGATCCGCCAACTAAATTGAAAACAGCTAGAAGCTTTTATCGTTTCCTTAGAAGGTTTCCACATTATCCGATGGAATACCATTTTGTAAATTCGGACGATCCGACATTGGGCTTAGTAAAACACCATGATGTTGGGTTTTTAATCATTTTGAATTTGTATGTTTATTTTTAAGGTTTTTTTTTGCCAAATAAACACAATTTTCTTTCTTTCTTTCTTTCTTTGTAAAAATCGGATAAAAACGTTGGCAGCACGTCGCAATATTATTTATTTTACTTCTCCTTTGCCCAGCTTTTTTTTTTTGTGGAAGGCAGCAGCCTTCCACAAAAAAAACACATTTGGACACATTTGGACATTTGATGATTTCATCTAATGTCCCTTCCCACTCTTGGTGGAGCGGAAGGGAGTGTCATACTCTTACTGACTAAAACCCATCCGTGTTCCTTCCTTAGCCCTTTATGTTCCGGGCCAGCGGTAACCCTTTCGGACAATCCCGCTGCCCAGCGCGCTTTGCCCAGCATTGCGACAAAGTTAAACGAAATTCAGATTGAGGAATGATGTCATTATACCATGATGCGTTTTAAAAGAATATCATCATCAGCCTACAGTAGTCCACTGCTGGACATAAGCCTCTCCTATTGCACGCCATTTAACTCGATTTTCGGCAACTTTCATCCAGCAGAAAACATGTAGTGTCAACTATTGGTAATTTTCTACAGAAAAGTCATATTCATATTCATATTCATATATTTATTTGCATTCCATAATGTTGTAGAGGTGTTACAATGGCTTAAAGCTAAGGTACAATTATGGACCCTGTAGGGCACAGCAAAAGGTATAAAATTTAATCTTATAATAAATTTTGGACACAAATTAACAATAACAATGATTTCAAAGTAATATATAAGTCAATGAACAATAAGCAATTTTAAAATTATGTTAGTAAAATTAAATAAGTAATATATCTTTTTATTTTATTGGTTAGCCTATTAAAATTTGAGTTACATAATAATTATTTGGTAATTAAACATTTAACTATATATTAATCTATGCATGCATGAATGTATCTATACGACTAACTGTGTGTGGTGTCTGCTTGTGTTCAACAGATTTTTTCGTCCTGCATATATTCGTTTATGGTGTAGTATGCTTTTTTAATTAAAAAAGCAATTAATTCGTTATCCATTTAGTTTCTACGCACCGTACCTCAACAAACTCTAGTTCAACTGGGTTTCTACTAAGTGCATCTACGTGGGACATAGTGGAACCAGACTTGTAAATTATTTTAAAATCATACTCTTGCATAATGTTCCACCATCTCGCCACCCTAGGTAAGATATCTCTTTTCTCAAACGTGGCTCTTAACGAATTACAGTCCGTAACAATGGTAAACGGTATACCTATTAGGTAAGTTCTAAAACGTTGCAACGAACTCGCGACCGCCAGGGTTTCCAAATCGTATGAAGTAAAACGAGACTCTTCCGGTGAAGTTTGTCTGCTATAATAAGCTACAGCATTAAAAGGAACATCATGACCAGCCCTTTGTAATAAAATACCGGCAATACCGATTTTTGAAGCGTCTGTATGGAGTTGGGTTTCGGACGCGGGGTTGTAGAATGCTAAAATTGGGCGCTTGACTAATTCACCCTTTAAAGCTATAAAAGCATTCTCCTCACAGTCCGACCACTGCCATTTTGCATCTTTCCTCAAAAGTTGAGTAAGTGGTCGAGCTATTGATGAGAACGCTCTTATAAACCGGCGGAAGAAGCTACAAAGTCCCAAAAACTGTCTAACTTTGTGTTGATCTGTAGGGCGAGGAAATACCTCCACTGCGTTTATTTTAGCTTTACCCGGTCTAATCCCGTCGGCACATACTTCTTGATCCAAGATAGTCAAGTGTATAGTACAGTACCCGGCGATAAATATTGCACATTGACCTTTTTACACAAAACCATTTTATACAAAGAATAAAAATAATTATCAAAAGAAGCATAATTGTTTTAACAGCTCCTAATAGATACCGGACTGTTTGTATTTCGTGCGACAGAGATAACGCTCTACGAAGCCGAAATTAGCCGATTGTCTCTTTCCAAAGGTCGATGTGCAATATTGATCGCCGGGTACTGTATTCGCAACCGGCGTACCACTGCGTACAAAGTTCAAAATTATACAAAAGAAAGTATAAGGTAGAACCGCTGTTTGACGATATCGAATATCATTCAACAACATTCAGCAACAAAATCGCACCAAACAGTGTGAAACCACCCTTAAGCTTCTTAAGGAAGTTATCAATAGAGTTGCAATACAGCCATTTCCAAAGCCATTAAATTATTTTCATCCCGAATGGAAGAAAAACTTAAAATGCTGTTTATCAATCGAGGAAGCTAGAGCAAGCTTATACATGTTCAATAAACTGAGGACCTGTTGCAACATTGAGCTCAGTTTAAAATATTGCTTTGTGGTTTTGCTGGCGATTGAGGTTTCTGGTTTCGGTACTAGAAACTGACTGTTGAATACTTTCTGTAAAGTCTATTCAAACTTATGTCTCAAATTAATATTAATTTAGGTTAAACAAATATCAACTTTATTTTAATGGTAGGTATTTAAGTTTATTTCCGAGTGACTAGCACTATTGAAAAAGTTATAAAAATGTTTGAAGTTGTACCGTAAACTGAGCTTTATGGTGTAGGATTTAAAGTTATTTTTCCATAAACTCATATCTGTTTACATTTTTGGCAAACAAAAAATTCGAATGCAGATAAGATACATACATGCATAGACTCGTGCTCTTTTCCCATGGAATAGGCCAAAACTACAAACCGCCACCTGCTACGATCCTTTGTTTTTCATTTATCCTCTCGATACTTGCCGTATCGATAGGTACGTTGGTAATGTCCTAAACAAAGAATACATACGTCCCATCACTACAAACTTTATGGAAGTGCCGTTCGGGGACTAAAAACAATAACGATAAACAGGTCCACCGAACCGCACGTTACAAAATTTTGTTTCAGTGCGGTTAGTGGAAGTGCTCAGGTGTGGTTCGAATTAGTGCTCTGAGCGGAATACCTCTTTCTTATTATGATACACTAGCTTCTGCCCGCGACTTCGTCCGCGTGAAATTTCTTGTTCCCCCAACCCACCCCGTCGCATCGCATCGCCTGCCCGCGCTATTACTTCGTTTTTGCTTAGCGTTCTTTCTAACTTTTTTCTTTTTGCTCGGCTCCTAAAGGTCATAGCGTGATGTTAAATAGCCTATAGCCTTCTTCAAGAATTGGGCTATCAAATGCAAAAAGAATTTTTCAAATCCGACTGGTAGTTCCAGAGATTAGCGCGTTCAACCAAACAAACAAACTCTTCAGCTTTATAATATTAAGTAATTTATCGAAGAAATTACATAACTAAATCTATACTATCTATTAGTATAGATTTAGTTATGTAATTTCTTCGACATGAGGAAATTGGGCGTAGCCTAGACCCGAAAATTCGAAGACATCTGACGTCCATCAACCCGAACTGGGCCTGCGTGGTGGCCCACTCCCTCTCACACAGAGGAGAACTGTATCCCAGCTGTGAGAACGTTATAGGTTGATAATGCTAGGTAATTTGTAGACTATCAAATCACAGCCAGTTGAAAATGAAGGTAAAATTGCTCCAACCAGTGGCATGATTTTTCTGAATCTTAAAAATGATGTCATTGTTTGAAGTAATTTCAACAAACTTAAACATAATTATTATTTCACCCTCAAAGCCTGCAGTCTCTATAAATGTTACTAGTATTGCGAGCAAGCAGTTACCGTCGCGTCGTATAATCATTAGAACTTTATACTTTTATGAGTAGACATACGATAAAAGACATCTGCGAAAGCAAAATGTTTTCTTCAAAGACCTTTGCTTTTCCCCTGGAAAAGAAAGAAAGAAGAAAGAAAGAAACATGTCTATTTAGCACAAAGCCACAAGTGCACACAACAAACAATACAAATTGTAAAAGAAACTAAAAAACCTAAACTGAAAAAAAAAGAGTGTGTGCATCTCACGGCTGCGCCAAATAGGACCAGTTCAGCAAACTGCCGAGCAGCTAGTGCCCGACACTGGTTTTCAATTGGCCCTGAGATGGTGATGTTACGAACGTGAAAAGAAAGAAAGAAAAAAAACAGTTTATGAAAACTCTTATTGAGTTCAGATAGTGCCAGAGAAATTAATTGCTAAGCTATTGCTAATTGACTACAAGTTAAACTGTCCGTGTATTTAAATCATAATTACTGTCAAGCTTTGACAGTTGTAAGAAATTATGACACGGAAAATTGATGTAGTGTGTTAATTTACATTACAAATTATTTATTCATCCCCAACCCAACCACCCAACTTTTTTCAGTATTTTTGACATCTGTATGACTTTCTTAACTTAACACTTTGCGGGACACTTAACGCCCCTCGACGTAATAACAATAAAACGTCTATTGTGGCTCGTTAAGTGTCCTTCAATGTGTTAAGGAACCTAATTTATTACCTAATTTTGGATATGTCTAAGCTTATGCCTGCTAAAAGAAAAGTTAGAATGGAAACCTGAATTGGACGGTCTGAAATCATCAATATGCAGAAAGTAAGCGTGGTGATCTTGTCATTTAACTAGCGTTTTCCCTACTATTTTGAGGTCGGCTTCTAGTCAAACTGGATGCAGCTGAATACCAGTATTTTACATGGAGTGACTGTCTAACTTACCTCCACAACCCAGTTACTGGGTAATCCATACTAATCCATACTAATATTATAAATGCGAAAGTGTGTCTGTTACAACTTCACGCTTAAACCGCTGAACCGATTTAGATGAAATTTGGTATAGAGATAGTTTGAGTCCCAGGAAAGGACATAGGCTAGTTTTTATCCCGGTATTCTCACGGGATCGACCCTTATGCAGGTGGAACCCGCGAGGCGCTGCTAGTATGATGCAAAATAAGTTCGTTCGTTGGAATTGACACAGGTACTCAACTCCATAGACTCGACACAATTCTGAAAAATAATGGCAAGAGAAAATCAATTTACCTAGCCTTTTCCCAACTACGATAGTCTTTGTCAAGTCTGATTGTCAGACTTCCGGGCTTCTGACTACCCGTAATGACTGTTAAAGATCCACGAATGAGACAAGAAAGCATGATGGTGGTCTATACCCGTTTATTCTATGTGAAAAGACGTCTTTGCCCTAAATTGGTACTGTTAGAGGATGATATAATTTCGACATAAACGTGAACGATATAAGAGTACTATCAGAGAATACGCTTTCTTTGCTCGACTTGTCTTGCCTGGCTTGGTTCCAAATTGATCTGTAATTTATATTGAATTGATATAGCTTCTTCAAACTCATCTGTGAATGTACCATTTTGGTAGTGGCTGTAGACCGACCTATAATATAGAATTAGGGTTTGCCAGATGATTGGGACATATCTCATCTTCATCTGCCTAGCCTTTTCCCAACTATGTTGGGGTCGGCTTCCAGCCTAATCGGATGCAGCTGAATACCAGCATTGTAAATGGTGCGACTGCCTTTCTGACCTCCACAACCCAGTTACTGCGTAATACGATACCCCTAGGTAAGACTGGTTGTCAGACTTTCGGGCTTCTGACTACCCGTAACGACTGTCAAAGATCCACGAATGACAGCCGGGACCAACAATTTAACGTGTGATTGGGACATAATGTATCCTCCATGATTTATAAAGTTGTAACGTTTCGTTACACATACAATTCTCGAAAGATAAAATGTCATAAAAATCGTATGTTGTGATGTTGAATTACGTCCAGAGCACCCTGAGCACCCCGCTAATTTATTTCGCAACTAGCTTATATTTTTATCATGGGATGAACTTTTTGATTTATTTAAATTTCGAAATTATTTGTACGAAAATATTATTCACAACTATTATCATTTTAACACAGTTAAACTCACCGATCAAAATTCGCAACCCCACATTGCGCTCCGAGACAGTCGGTCGATTCCGTAAAAATCTCACCGTGAAAACTTAGGTGAAGTGAGTTTGTTTTTGCTAGGAATTGACACTATTGACAGCTCACTCCACGCTCACTTCACCTAAGTTTTCACGGTGTGATTTTTACTGAATAGCACCGCAGGTATCGCCGATGTTGAAAATAAGTCTGCGAGGCTGAAGTGGGACTGTGCGGGTCACACCTATAGGATGCATTCAGACAGATGCATGGGCCAGAATCGTCACACAGTGGGTGCCTGAACTCGTTCTTAACCGATTGTACAGAGAAGGCACAGCACAAAAAATAAATCATTTATATAAATAGACCGGTATAAAATATACGTTTACCAGGCATAGAACGAAATTATTTTAAACCATTCAATGCATATTTTCTAAGTTTGTTTAGGTCTTGTCATGTCTAAAAATCTTTCACTCGAATAAGAAAAAGTTCATGTTCTGCGGTTGAGAACATGACAAGGCTAAAACATGCCTTAGACAGAATATATATTTCAAAACACTTCTTTGAAATTTAACCTCACGTATAAGGTATTTGAACTTAGACTTGAATTTCATTTCAATATGTCTTCGATCAGGCGTGTAAACTATTGTACTTTTCACGATATAAATATCCAGACCTTTTGAATTCATTGCTTAGCAGTTTCGCAAGGTAAAGAAAGAACATGTATAGAAACTTGCATAAATAAATATCAATTGCATACGAAACATCGCAACGCGTTCAAAGATTCTGTTGACAAGAAAAATAAACAAAAAAACCGAACTTCGAGAGTAACAAACTGTGTAAATAAATGTCGAACTTTGCTCATGATGTCTAGCGTCGGCCATATTGAATTTCCCGAGACGTCATTAATTCCAAGGCACAGTCTAGACCTACATAATTGACATTTGATTTGTTGGAATAAAAAACACGTATGTGTTCATACTGAGAAGCGGTGACAAACTTTTTCACAGAAATAAAAATTAAGAAGATATTATATAAGCCCTCCATTTTGACTATGCCATAATCGCTTAAAAGTAAATTGATTGACGTAGGTAGCTGTAGAGATTATAGCCTATTTGGTGCTTAAATGCTACCTTTATGAATATTTTGATAAGTTCATGGACACACATTGATTTATAATATATAAAATTGTAGGAGTCAGATTAGCTGACAAGCGAAGTAATGTTATAAAAAAATATAAACATGTAATAATCGTAGAACCGTTGTTACAAAAAAATATCAAAGTTGTTCGACAAACTTTTATTTACTTCACTTATCCTGAACTCCTGGTACCGCGAGCTCGCAGAGAGCTCACAGCACCTAATAATCATAATCATCATTCATAATCATCGTAATTATTCAAGCAAAAGGCATTTATTTATAACTTCATGAACACTTAATGATATTACAAGTAAATAAAACAATCCCCATCAAAGCACCACTCCCATAGGCCATTAAGGCTCCTTCAAACAGGCGCGACGCGACACGCGACACAAAGGCACCGCAAGTCGCGCAACGAGCGGTGCCTTTGAGTCGCGCGCGATTCGCGTCGCGCGTCGCGCCTGTTTGCAGGAGCCTTTAATCCTATAAATGATAAAACTGACAAACTCCGACAACCATTCAACCTCTTCACTATAAGAACTACAATGGAAGAGGAAAATCCTAATTAGCTGCACACTTTTACGTTTTCGGAGCAAGGAATTTTTTTAGAGTTTGACCTAATGCAATTTTGTGCCGAAACCGAAACCGTCACCGATTATTCGGCCCCTTTGATATAATGTGTGCCCCAAAGGTACCTATAATGTGAATTTACGTAGAAGTAAATTTTATGTAAATTCACTTTATACTTACCTAAAAAAAATGTATTTCCTAGCATGATATTGTAAAAATCGGCCCTTTATTGAATAGTGCCTTATAATAAAGGGCCGATTTTTTTTCATGAGGAACCAATGAGGCAGGCACTCTTTAGTTATTTACCATAACCGAACGCTAGCTTTACCTACTTCTTGGTCAAAACTAAAACTACGGCCGAAAACGGCTTTTTCGGTCGAAACTTACCGAAACCGTGACCGAAACCGATACTTCGGTCAACCTCTAGAAATTTCAATGGGAACGTCGGGACGTCATGTAAATTTTTTCAAGAGCGCTACCCCTTGATATAACAAAGCCAGCAGTAATTGTCTGACTGTCGTTTCCTTCAAAGCTTAGAACTTGGAATGCTCGGACTGAGTAAGCTACTCGCGGTAGGATAACGGAAAAAATGGTCTCTTCTCCATTTTTATGATTTACTAAAGTGGGTCGTTTGGTTGATTCTCCATAATTGGACCTGTTTTGGATTGTCTTCTTTTCGTGGTTCAACGTTTTGAGGAGTTGAAGTTGTTTTATTTTTAGGACTTCAGCCTTTATGGTAGATACGACTATAATAAATAAGAGTCATTATTTCACTATCGTGTTTAATTAGGGCAAATAAAAGAATGTTGTTCCCACAATTTAATTATTTTGCTTTCCATTTGCAGTCATGTGAGTGTTTTTGGTGTTCCGGCAAATTTACAGAAATTGGCTAAATAAATTAAGCTCTCAAACGTCAAGTGTACGCCAAGCAATACGCCAAGTGTACATTTATGATAAAGTGCTCGAAACGTCAACGGTACACCAGATGTACACAATAGTGTCATTGTTCTACAGTAATTGTCATTGTTAAAACAATGACTTCACTGCGCCCATTCAACTACTCCGATGCGTGGGACGTTTCGACAGGTAGGCGGGGAAACGTGTGAGAGGTTAAATGAAATGTTTATTTATGAAGGTGATCTTTTAGGACACTTGTACAGACGCCAGCCCATCAAATTATCCGAAAATGTCAAGTTTTCCCAATCAACTTTGAACCTTATTACCTTTATCGCTTTAGGCACGAAGTTGAAAATCTATTAAATAAATTTGACAGATTGTAGTAGCTTGATGTGCTGGCGTCTGTACATAAATATTTTCTTGGTTAATATATATTGAAAACTAGATGGCACTGGCATTTCCTACCTGACTGATCTGTGAGAAGAAATGCCGAAACAAACTCAGAGACCTTTTCAAGTGTTCTCCATTTTAACTTTTTTAGACCCACAACAGACCAAATTAGCTCGCGTTCATTTCACAAACTGCGCTACGTCCCGCAAAACTTTCATATAAACCGACACTTTCCCGTTTCCTTTTTAATTTCCCTACAAAAACAAAAAAGCCTAAAGAACTGATTCCGTTTCAAAGGTAAATTACTAGCAGTTCTCGTTATTCGAGTATTAAATTAAACGAGGTCAGTCCTTTATGGCGTCAAAGTGAGTGTATAATATTAGGCACACAGACTTTTATATTAATTAAAAAGAAATTGCGCTTAGCACGCGCTTTGCTGGGGCGTGTGCCTTTTTTTTTTACAGAAATTAGTATTTTTTCCATATACAGGGTTTTTGGGGTCCCGCAGGTAATTAGTATAAAGCTTGATTACGTTTTTAAGGTTTTCTTGTTTAGAAAAGTTAGGATGAAAATTGTATAGTGTCATTGTATTTGGCTCATGTGGATGTCGGAAATTATCCCACGGGAATGTGCTACCGGGACAAAAAGTAGCCTATAAATGTTAATAATGTTACCCCATAACAACAACTATCTGCCAGTGAAAATTAGTGCAGCCGTTTCACAGATTAGCCCGAACAAACAGACAGACAGACAGACAAAAGTAAAAAAAATGTTATAAGTAGCGTATATACTAACCCCCGTACTAATAAACGTATTATATCAGATGAATAATATTACAGATCGATTTCTCTCAGTTGTCAGTAATTTCCTGTATTCCCTTTATCCCCGTAGGCCATGTCCCCGTTAAAGGGGACAAATGGATTTTAGTAAAATAAAAAAAATACTTCCCGTTGTCCCCGTACGCTGTCCCCGTTAAAGGAGACAAAGGGAATTTAATAAAATAATTATAATTACTTTCCGTTGTGAAGAAGACAAAGCGTTGTATAACTATACAGACGCTATACAACGTTTATTAGGAAGGGGGTTGGTGTTTTAGGCCCAGGGTTTTAAAATTAGAGTTAATTACGGGAAACTGTGTTCGTTAGGATAATCCTGATTTTAACCATACCATTTGTGCATATAGCTTTTTGCTAGAAAGAGGCGAGTAGAATGTGATATAATTATTCAAAGACAAGTCAAATCGTTTATTTCAAAGAGGCACTAAAAGGCACTTTTAAACGTCAAAATTTCCAAAAAAACTGAATTGATTCTAGTCACCCCTTCCAAAAGATAATTTCACATGGAGAAGAATAGGCAAGATACTACACCGTTAAGGCTCGGCACGCGATAAAATCGCGCGCGCCACAAAGGCACTGCCGGTCGCGCAACGAGCGGTGCCTTTGTATCGCGCGTCGCGCCTGTTTGCAGGAGCCTTTACTCTTTTATACATGTTTTACAATATTTTTTATAGAGTAATTATATGATTACACGTGAAGATGATGCACCTGGAATAAAATTACTAAACAACAATATGTATTCAATTGTTAGTTAGTTGTTGGTTTTAGCCGGTTAGGATGTATCTTTTTATACTTTCGGTACACGAGTCCACCACTTATTAAATGATCTTTGATGGTTTTGTCATCTTCACTCAATTCAATCAATTTCCCGTTCTGATTTTTAGAAATTAATTGAGTCGAATCCTGGATACTTTTACTTTCAAAGAATTAGAGAACTTCAAGTATTAAAGAAGTAGCTTGACTTTTGATTCAATATTATATTGTCTACTGTTTCGCCAATTTTGTCACGGAACCCTAAAAATAATTTTGGTGGATATTTTCCACAATTACGTGCACCCTTTCAAGTACGGTATAGGTGGGTCCCTGAATATCAAGTTGAGATTTCCCTTATGGGGGCCCTGAGTGGTGGTTGCATAATCTTCTCTTAGAAGGTGATATCAAAGGCCGCGCCGGTTCAATTTCATAAAAATTAAAGTTGTTTATAAAATGACAGTGTTTCTGGATTTTCTGCAACATTTAAACTCCTTACCTCTGTAGCCTAGTGGGTACACGTTTGACTGGTCGATAGCTGAATAAGGGTCGTGAAAAAAAAAAGGGTCATGGAATCGATGGTCATGTAAAGTCGACCAAACGTATAAACCAAACAGTGTAAAAGTACTTATCATGCTAGTTCAGAAATACGACACTTGTGGCATTCTAGTAGATGTCAACTATTTGTCATGGTCGGGTTATACACTTGCTTTGTAATAGATAAACTGGTTCTTTATGCTCAGAAATGTATCTGCATTTTACACTTCAATCCCAGTTTATTTTCTTCAAAACCCATTAAAGTGTTATTATGTTTCTTTATCACGAATTTCTCATTAGCTACCGGTGGGATATTACATAACAATGAATAAATACTTAAATAAATAATATCTTATTTAAAAAAGTGACAAAATGGTTACTGACATTACATTTACAACATACAGAAGTAAACTTAAACATAGGTCTCCTGGAATCAAATATGAAGTGATCCGCAGGAGAACCAAGCTAGCCGACATAGCGCGAAGCATCGAAAAACTTAAGTGACAGTGGGCAGGGCACATTGCTCGCAGAACAGATGGGTTCTGGAGTGGCGATTGCGTAACGGAAGACGTAGCGTTAGAAGGTCTCCCACAAGATGGACCGGCCTTGTGAAGGCCGCAGGAAGCCGTTGGATGCGAGAAGCACAGAACCGGTCGAAGTGGAGGTGCTTGGGGGAGGCCTATGTCCAGCAGTGACGTCTATCGGCTGAAATGAAGATGATGATCATGATAAGGCTCCCAAACTAGGTTTATACCTGTGACTTCGGAGTCAGTGTTGTGTCAATGAAGTAGCGAAAGAATTCGTCAGGATCATACCACACCGAGGTGAGATACACTAAACAATAAAAAAAACTATTTCCAATCTCCTGTGAACATTCACGTATTCAACTGAAATATTAGCAATCTCACCACCAAGTTGCAAGAACTAACTGTAGAGAATATAAATGTTCGTGCAATGTGGTAATCTGTCTCTGCTGATGCTTTATTGTAACTAAACATCATTCAAATATTTGTTTCCAATTGACGTTATATCCACATAAACAAAATAAATATCAACTTTAAGAAAGAGCAGATTAACTTGATTTTAGAGTGACTATACAAATGTATTTTTGGAAAAATAACTTTAATACCCACTCACAAAGTTCAGTTTTTAATGAATTTTTAATATTACCTACAGCTATGGTTACAAATAAATACCCAATGTGTTATACATGTCCTGTGACTACATATTGATGCAAAATTATATAACAAAAGATTTGTATACAGTTTAATTATTTTTTTGAGAGTAGTGGCGGCCCAGTGGTAACTGCCGCGACTTATGCGTTGTAGGTCGTAGGTTCGAACTCAGACAGACGCTTTTTTTTTGTTAGCCTATACTGTCCCACAGCTGAGCAAAGGCCTCCCCCAAATCCTTCCAGGAACTCTTAGCCCGTGCAAATAAAAAAAAAATGACAGGCGTTTTACTTTGTGTACATTATTTCATCACCACTGTTCTCAAAACAGTGGCAACATTATAAGCTGATTATGTATGTATTCTCAATCAGCGTCAATAAGACAAGAAAACAACACACAACAACTAGAAAAACAACAACAACGATTCAATCAACAATTAAATTTTTTCGACAAGAATTAAATTTTGACTTTCTGCTGTGTGTTTCATAATACTGTATCTGTGTAATAATATGTCTATACATACATAACATGGTGTCACACCTTTATTCCCCTTAGGGTTACCCGTATTTCGCAAGTGGCTACACATTGATACAAAAATATATAACAAAGATCTTGGACGATTAAATGATTTTTTATCAACGTATGCACATTTTTAAGGCTACTTTACTATAAAAAACATCATAAAAATTGCGCAAATTGAACTTTTTGTGTCGATAATGGGTACAAAAGTATTTCTTTCCAAAAACACATTGTATACTTGTTTACATGTTTGGAAACTAAATGGCGAACTCGGGATAGACATAAACTCTGTTATTACAATGTAAGCGGTATCATTCAGTATTGTTGTAGTAGTTGAGAGTTCTTGGTTGAATTCTGCTGGTATGTTTCGTTCGTTCTTAAGGTGAAGTTTGTGTGAGTGGAAAGTTCCGCTTACTCATTGATCCCTAGTACTTTAAGCTCACAAAGATAGTTCAGATATGCATGGCGTGATAGATTATGGGCCAATCTCTTTCACCGAGAGGAGGCTTGTGTCCCAGCAGTGGGAACATGATAAACTCGGAAAGTACATATGAATTGAAAAGTCATATTGTTACTTACCCGGATTTGAAGCCACAACCCCGTGGATAAGAGACGAGGCCCTAACCATTGGGCCATTATGATATTGTCCATGGTTTATTTATATTATGTAAACGAAACGCATTCTTCCCGTCTTATCCTATGGTGCACAAACTTGGTCTTTGACTAACATCCAGAAGTCCAAACTCAAGGCCTGCCAGCGAGCAATGGAGCGCAGTATACTAGCCGTTAAATCAACGGATCGTGTTCGAAACACAATACTGCGCTCCAAAACAAAGATAGTTGACGTGGCTCAAAAGGCTGCTCAATTTAAATGGGACTTGGCAGGGCATGGCTAGTAAACAAAAACTTATATTTGTTCTTGATTCATGTAATTACTCTTCCTGATATCACCACTTACATATAAGCACTTTCAATGCTTAAGGAGCTATCGCAACTAGCAATAACGTATTGTGTCTAAACACACTATGCCGAAAGTACGCGACCGAAGTTCGGCATGATTACGCCTGCAATGCTATTTGAATTATGCCGAAATTACGTTGCGTTGTAGCGTGCAGCCGAACTTCGGTCGGGCGTAAGTTCAGCGGCAATTCGGCGGCAACGTATTCTGTAGAGCACACATTATATGCGACCGAAGTTCGGGTCGATTGCCGAAGAAGATCCGGCGCGGGGAGCAGCGGGAGGCAGGCATGCCCGCACTCCGCGTGTACGCAACTGAATTTCTGCCGCGTAAATTCGGCACATATCAGCCGAATACGTCGGAACGTAAAATCAGCCGCGGAACTTCGGTCGCGTACCTTCGGCATAGTGTGTTTGAATACTTACGCTTGATATTGCGTAGACAGTCAGCTCCGCTAACAATACAGCTGACAGAATATTTTCATGACTCTGAAGTAGACTTACAGTCTGATCCAAGAGTATCTGAAAAAAGTGTAAACAAACCCTGTATAGTTTAAATTCTAACGCAACCACTTTCTGTAGGAAACTATGTAGTAAAAATGTAGTAAATACGAAAATATTTATTTCAACTTAAGCATACATAAATTGAGGCAGTTCCAGTAAGTTACGAAAGTACTTGTGTCGGAGCTGTCTCGCTCTTCCTTTAAGTGGTTAAGTGGTAACAACGATGAGGCTAATGATACATTCATTCATTCATTCATTATATCTAGAAGGTTTCAACTTCCTGTGTCACCATTTTTTCCAATGATTATTGTTTGAAAAACATTACTAAAATTGTAATCGAAAAATCATCGACGAAAATTGTGGTTATATAATTTTATTAACCTCAATTGTCAAATAAAAAAAATCATAAAGTTGATTTCAAATAAGAATTTCAGGCTTAAGTATTAAAATAACAAACCAGAACACTTAATTTGTTAGTGGCACTACCATTTGTGCCTTTTCCGATGCATTTATTTACATTTTCATTACATACTTTTGGAACAGACCATAGTCACGACACAGATACGAACCATAGTAGATACATTAACTGATTCAGATCTAATCATAGTTTGCTTGGTCATGCAATAGACACATCCAATGTTTAAATTGCATACGCAAATATCCACAGACCAATTTTGTCATCAGACGCACAAATGGCCAGAGCACCCACACTTCACTAGACTACATACGAAGACACGATAATCCCCTGTCACTTCAAATGACACTGCTAGTCAATTGTTCGACAATTACGTCACGACTCGACGTCAACACGGGAAGCAATCAGCCGGCGACCCTTTCAGAAGTAAGGGTCAATGCACTGAGGATGCGGTTTGAGTGACAGTTGGTCCTGTGAGAAGATTGGTTATGTGGTTTAAATTTTTGCAGGGTTTGGCTACATTTTGCGTGAAATGCTTTCTTGTGCTGTTAATGCGGATAGTTTGAATCGAGATAAAGTAGCGTAATAAGCTTCAATTGAGTGTAAATTCATTGAGGGCGCTAATACTCCACTTTATTGACATCGATAAAATATAGAACTAGTAAAAAAAATTGTGCTGATAAATTGTAAAAAAGCAATATGAAGTACGCGCCTTAATACTGGTCATCGATCTCATCACTGTCACTCATGTAGTCATCATATCTCACTGGGTGGGTGAATTGCTACGTATAACCTATTTTTTGTACTACCTAATTTTGTCTGGTTTAGTCTGTTTTGATTTTTTTTTATTTGTTTGTTTTAATTTAGTTTATAATTTATTTAGTTCTAATCAGGATGCCTACCATGATCTAATTAAAAACGATTCAAAAGCAAGACATTTCAGTTTAGGTTCTTAAACTGCATCGCTTAAAGTCGTACCATGAAGTCCAATACGCGCAGCGGCATTTGGATCGTTAAAAGTGAATGAAAGATCGCAATTTGTGGCTGAACCGCGTTTGAAACGTTTTTGGTGAAAAAGAGACAACGCTATTATTATCAAATAAGTTTGTTTCGCGCACATTGTAGTGTCTGACGCGTTCAGAAGCAAGTAACATTTTATTTGTTCTTAACTCAGTATCATTACTTTAAACTAAAAAAGACACTCAACAGTTGTTTTTAAGATTCCACGTTAATACGGTAACTATTGTTAAAATAATTCTTAGTCAAAGTAATATTTATTTACCATTTGGCATTTATTAGACGAAAAAATATTTATATTTCGACTTAATAAAACAATGTTTCTGTTTCGAACGTACCAGAGTAAAAAAAGTTGTGTCAGCTGTCATGTCACTGTCACTTTGTGTGTCTGTGTCAGTTTAACTAGATAGTCTGTGGAGTTGTGATCTCCTATTTAAGTTATTGTACTCTGTGGTTGTGTGGTGTTAAAAATGCATGTAAAATATGACGGAGAAGGTATAGTGTGTCTCGTTATTATCAGCCATATTATTGTGGGCGTACAGTGGGTAGGTATGTGTTGGTTATTGCGCAATAGAAAAACCGTTTGCAGTTCAAAAAGATTATAATTTCACGAACAATATTTAGTCACACTAGCAAATTACACACTGTAGGTACACGACACAACCAGATACGGAACGCTGGACGGTTTCTAAGCACATGTTGTCCGTACGATGTTCAATGTCCAAATCCAAAATCCAAAGTGAGCTCCACATCGTTCTGTCGAGCTGTTTTCTAACCCCCACGGACTCAGGCTAGACTCTGTCAAGCGCCGCCGGGTGGCGCTAGCGTTCCGAATAGTCAAATGCATGACCGGATGCGACAAATACGTATTTTAGACTTTAAAAGAAAGATTAAAGTACACTTACACTGGTTTTTGTGAAATTCCACTAAAATAGCACTAAAAAACTTTATTTTCGCCAATAATTCACCAAACGTTTCAGTGTATGTTAGAGAAATAGTAACTTTTATTGAATCGCTTATTTTGACAGTTAGCGTTTCAGTTTAGGATGCTCTATGGATGTCATGGTACCAAATACAGTACAAAATTGAATGAATGAAACCAAAACTTGCGACTCAGTTTGGAACAATCGCTGTCAGATAGCACGGCCTAAATTGAATCGTTAAACTGACTTCATGGTACGAATTAGACGAACAGTTCAGTTTAGGTCCTAAAATGGATTGCGTTAAGAGGTCGTGGTAGGCCTGCAGTGCAACTTACACATACATACATACACACACAACACACACACACACATACATATTCACATAATCTTTTATTCCTATTTTTTTTAAGTTACGACAACTATTTGTGTGCATGCAGAGTTTACCTATAAGTGATTGTTACACTTTACTCCGATTGTTGCTTTTGTTTAAATTGCTTAAAATAGTGTATACAATTGTTGGTGAACCAAATAAATAAATCGATGGATATAATATTTTTCTTTCTTCCTTTATAAACTACAAGCCTAAACACAACTGGACCCAGTAGTGACATGAAGAAAGTGATTCCCTCGCGACCTTTATTAAAACTCTCAAAGTTTATAGAAACTAGTTGAAGCTTCCTAAGAAACTTCTTAGGAAACTTAGTAATTTGATTTTATCTGTGGTCACGGAATTGGTCTCTAGGTAGCGAAAATGTCTATGGTGACCACCGCAGAGAACCAGAGAAGCAAGGCAAGTTCAGCATGAACAAATTGAACAAGCAGATTCAAAACCTAACTTATCTAACAATGTGACTTTGATACAGATACTAAATCCTGCATCCTAATTGCGTATAACATTTTCAGCCACAATCCGCAGGATTTTGGAGAAAACTGTAATTCCATTGCTACATAATTATATAAAATATGTTTGAAATACGAAATTCTGAGAAAATAAAATATCTGACCTGATAAGCATGCTAACATCCATTCATCATCTAGATAGGATTGGATAATGTTCAAAAGAGTGAACTGATTTTCTTGAATCATAGCTAAGAACATTCTCGATGCAGTCACCTTTCAAAAAAAACAAAAAAAAAACAAAATCGTGTGAGCCGTTTGAGATCTACCGATGTTACAACTCAACCGTCTTTGTCGGGTGTTAAAAAGACGGAGCAGTCGTTTTTTTAACACCGACAACAACATAAACAACGCAATAAATATTTTTGAACTCTCAAAATGAAAGGCATTGCTATTAGTTACAGTGTGTTATGCAGTTGCCCTACTGATTTATTTAATGATTAAATCGAGAACACGCAGCAAGTTTTGCAATCAATGCTCATTCTTTCTGTCTGAGTAAAAGCACTACCGTGAATGACTAAAGCGTTTTCGTCACATTGCTGGAGAATGTGACAAAAACGCTTTGACCTTTGACCGCTGCGCTCGCTTGCTGGAAAGCGATATATGAGGTCTACAATGGAATGGAACGAGTGTCCAGAAGATAGTCACTTTTACTTTGAAGACTTACTGACGGAGGTATTACACTCAGTGCACTGCTTTCAACGTCATTTGACCGAACGGCACCACAGCCGGTCTACTAACCGCTCTGAAACAAATAAGTGCGCTTCGGTGATTTTACCCACGTGTATAGGTGGAAGGGAGCACAGACGCTGGCAAAGATTTGTGAGAAAACACGTCTGGATAAGACGGCAATATTAAAATTCTGCTATATTTAAACTACATTGACGTACTAACATCTCAAATAATCTCATCCTCAAAGGTCAATAATCTTACAGGAGAATAACTTCAATATTCGCTTCAAATTTGCTCCAACTACAGCTTAGATTAAATTCCGTCGATGTAAGAACCTTTCCTTGATGACAGAGCATTTTGTAAAGCCACGGGATAAAAGGTATATATCAGCATAAGTATAGGTTTTTAGGCAAATATCTACTAGAGCAGCGGTAATGGAAATTTGAGGACAGTAGCAAGTGTTTATGTGAAATGTTTTTGTAATTTCTGGTTGGCAACAAAAATAAAACATGGATAAAAATCGGTTGTCTGTAAAGTCGGTTTACGGACGATAGTTTAACGTGACAACGTCATAACAAAACATTAATGAAATTGCCGAACGCGGAGGCCGATTCGGCAGCGTCAGACATCATCTGTCTCTCATCGCTCGTTCCACGCTCTCGCTTGCACTTCAAGCCGCCATGGCGTACAACGCTACAGCAGAGCAAGGCCGCGAGGTAACGCTACATGAGTCATGTTTTCTTCGTGTGTGCAGCCAGCTTCATCGATTTATTAGACGTTGTCACGTCAAAATCTGGTTTAAATGTTTCGTCTGGGTGGAAACCTCTTTTTTTTCAAACAAAGGGGCACCTCCATTTTCAGTGCGGTTCTTGAATAGCACGGGTTATTTATACAGGTCACAGCTTCAGATTTAACCATAACCTGTCTGCCCGTCTTCTTCTTTGTGACATATCTTGTAATAAATTACCAGTTTTAATAAATATTTCATCAACCATATTATTATACAGATATAAAAATAAACTCATATACGATATCCAATTCTCACAATCATTATTCCCAGTAACACGTATGTTTGTTTAACTCCGTTCCGCAAACATCAGTTACATGCTTTCGTACCGTCAACAGTTTCGACATTTCATATCACGAAATCCACAAATTTATTGCTTATTCGCACTTTTCCTTTATTAAAGCCAACGTTAATAAACCGAATTTCGTTTCTAAATCAAATATCAAAGGCTTTATGCCTCCAAATTGGCAGCAATAAAAGACTGGTAAATGGATCTCGCTTGCCTTTGGGCTATGTAAGTACAGCGGGCGCATTGGACGATTTTAGTCAAACTTTTTCATTGATAGTGTCGTGTTGCGAACTTTTAGTGTTACTTAGTCTGTTTTGTTTGAGCTTTTATTTCTTTGCATTGTTTTTTTTTTGTTCTTTGTAGTTTGAGGAGTGTTCTTTGTACAAATAAATACTGAACACTCTTATCGTTGATATTTATATTTTAAGTCAAGCAATGTGATTTAACATTGTCAAAAATGACGACCTTTCACACAAATTTTCATTCCCTATTTAACCCTTTTGGGGGATGACCTTGATTTAGATTAGATGATAATGATTAAGATTGTGAGATCTGTCAGTCAATGACTGAATTTTACATAATGAATTAAGGTAGCATAAATTAATAATATGAACAAGTACGAGTATATAATAAATGAGGGCAAATAATTATTGGGCATCAAGAAATTAGCCCGCATTGCTGCCAATAAAAAAAGTACCCAACAGGCTTTTAGCATCGCCACTTTTTATGCCAAAGCTAATTCTTTGGCCAAAAAATAGTCCAGTCCTCTCTCTGGTCACGTTTCTAAATCTAAATTCTAATATTTCTAATTCGTTTCAACAATTAGAATTGTTGAAAAAGTTGTGAAATATAAAGCTGAACCCTTCTAAATATGATGAATGTGTTACTAATTCCCTTTATTGAGTGATTGCGTAATAATTTAACCTGGACAGGGTTTGTTTACACTTTCATCTGATACTTTTGAAACAGGCCATATTTATGCTGTATTTACCATCTCCAACTTTTCAATAAATCTAAAATTCACCTTCTTTTTCAGCCTTTCGCCAACCTATACTGAGTGTATGCACCCTGCATTGCACGCCACTCTTCTTTGTCTCTAGCTTTCCTAAGCCAGAGCTTATCGGCTGTCTGCCCACACTTCTTATTTCAGGTCTCGATCTAGTATGGGCATTGTCATTGTCATCATCATCTTAGTCCAGCACTGTTTTACCACATCCACCATCTGTTGGATGCCCTATATGGGCCGCCCATTTCCATTTTATTGGCGCAATCACCGCGGCTATGTCGGTAAGTTTTTCTTCTTCGGATTTCCGTGTTCCTAATTCGGTCTCGAAGTAATATACCTAACATATCACGCTCCATTGCTCTCTGAATGACTTGCAGCTTGTGTATGATCTGCTGTGTGAGCGTCTAAGTCTCTGAGCCATAGACCATTACGGGAAAATCACCTACAATATTATAATTTATCTTTCCAAGTAGTAAAGCTTTAAGGCAGTAATTTTTTTTTTTAATTTTGTGATTTCATTACTTTATTTACTTTCCAAGAATTTCCGGAGAAACAAATCTAAAAAGCAATCTTGATTTCTTGGTAACATCTAAAATGAAGATTTAGCAAATCTCAAAATCTTTTTGTTAGGTTCACAGGAAAATGTTAATAACCATTGTACCTGTAGTCAACGTGCCTTCAAAGTCAAAAGTATTATACAGGGTGCCAGGAACACCAACGCGCAAACTGTTTAGGTAACCATGAGTTCAGAAAGAGAGAGAGCCCTATGTAAGCGAGCGGCGCAGGCAGTAGTTTTCAAATTACGAATTATTTTATGTTGAACATAATTTTTATGATAAGTGGCCACTAAATCTACCAGTATGTTAAATTAATGTCGCCACTGTAGCGGCACGTTATGTGGTGATGGTAAAATTATGATAATAACTTTGCAATATATTTCCTAAATCTATACATAAATTTATAAATAAAAGACGCTTTATTTTTCTAAACGGCACTATGGATTTTAATGCGGTTTTCATCATCATTTAGAAAATGTATTCCGGATGTATGTTTATATTTAACTTAATAATAATAAATTCATCTCGATTATTTGTTAAGTTTTCAAAACCGTTCGAAGCAGGTGCGCTTGACCAACAAATTACAAAAATATAATCAGGAATAATCAGGAAACGGATTAGGTTAAGAAAGAAAACAAAATAGTACCAACGATTCAGTATTCAACTAGAAAAAGAATTGAAAGTAGCTGAGTGTATACCAGTTTAAAATAAAATTGCTTATGTAACATAAGCGGTAACTTTTTCTTTGAATTGCTATAACCCATTTTATAGATATGCACTAGGTACCACTTACATTTGAAAATGTCGCAACAGTGACTCCTAAGATAATAGCAAATGCCTAGTTTGGGGTTCACCATCTATTCTATTCTTGTACAAATTGTGACTAATAAACAATTTGAATTTAATTTAATATCTACTTACGAAGCGGATCTGCTCAAGATGAAAATACGAAGAAAATGTATTATGGTGCGTGTGTAATGTAAAATTGGGTTGAATTCCAAAAAGCACATTATCTAATAAAATTACTAATTTATGTAACAGTAAATCCGATTTTCATTATACGTAGAACTGGCGAGGCTGGGCGTTTGGGTTAGGCGTCCTACGTTTGATATCTATCTGTACCTACAAATAATAAAGAAAAAAAAATGCTGAAGAGTTTGTTTGTTTCAAGGCGCTAATCTCTGGAACTGAGCAGTGGTAGCCCAGTGGTAGTGACCACGACTTACGAGTTGTAGGTCGTAGGTTCGAACCCAGACAGGCGCTTTACTTTGTGTAAATTATTTCATCACTACTCAAAAACGGTGAAGGAAAACATCGTGAGGAAACCGGCATGTCCTAGAACCAAAAATTCCAAGACATGTGACATCTACCAACCCGTACAGGGCCCGCGTGGTGGATTACGGCTCACTCCCTCTCATCGGAAGCCTGTGTCCCAACAGTGGGAAAATGCAATAGGCTGATTATGCATTGCGTTACTTACTTTGAGTAGATGAATATTTCAAACTTGGAATTTTCTGCAAAATCTTTTGGATTTGGAATGAATGTATGTTACGCAATTATTAAGGTACTAAAATGACAAGAATCTTTTTTTTTGTTTTCGGAGGAACCTTTGAAAGGCACCCGACCTCAAGGTCGGGGAGTGTGGGATTTTAACCTCACTAAAACCACCCCGGTGATCACCATCAGCACATAGGGGTGGTCCCGGTTCCTTATAAAATACCAATTCAGGAACCCCCGCGCACCTGTAAGGCACATCCCTGGCGAAATGTCAAGAACCTATTATAGTACCTCTGTCATATCAATCGCCGGCTGCCGATAAAATTAAATAGCTACAAATTCCAATTATAAAATGTTGACCACACAAACGTAATCACGCTTACTATTTATGTCAGAAATAACACAAAGGAACATCTACCGCAAACACCATTCCGTATGAAACGCTAAACCAGTTGAAAAAATAAGCAATCCTGTACGTACCAACCGAATCAAAATTTAACAAAACCGTCAAACTGAACTCACAGTATATTGCAACAGCAACCAAAAAGAAATGCAGAATTCCACGGAACTACTGCAAGCGATTGAGATTCCGGTACCGTATCGCGAGAACGAAATTTGAAATTCGATAGCAATCGCCGTCGCCGGACGTCAGAGACGTGTCCGGGATGTATCCGGGACGGACGAGGCGAACTAATCATCCGGTAAGTTTGACGGCACTGATAATTGACTATTGAATTGTTGTTTTTGGAAGTAGTTTTGTAATTGGGTGACTTCCCAATTTAAATGGAGGTGGGGTGATTTTTATTGGTATGGAATTAGTAAAATTTTAATAATGTGGAAGAGTAAAAAGTAGGTACAGTCGACTGTGTAATTGTTCTACCAATTTTGATAACATCATCATCTGCCTAGCCTTTGTTCCAACTATGTTGGGGTCAGGGAGCGACTGCCTATTTTAGCTCCACAACCTATACACCTTGGTAAGACCAGTTGTCAGACTTTTGGACTTCTGACGAGGTCGTCAGAAGCCCAAAAGTCTGCAGTCGTTACAGGTGTAACGAGTGTCAAAGATCCACAAATGACCACCGGGACCAACTGCTTAACGTGCTTTCCGAAGCACGAAGGGGTCTTGGTATGTAAAGATGGTCACCCATCTACTGACTAACCGCGGCAAGCGTAGCTTAACCTGATCGATCGACCTGTGCGGCTATTTTTACTGAAACACAAGCTTTTGATAACAATCCCCAGAATATTTAAACTTCACTAAAGTTGGAGATATGTTACTGTCACATGCGGGATTGCTGTGTAGTGTTACAGTGAAGAAAAACATCGTGAGAAGAACAAGAACCAAGAATTCGAAGACATGTGACATCTACCAACCCGCACTGGGCCCGCGTGGTGGATTACGGCCCACTCCCTCTCACCGAGAGGAGACCTATGTCTTCACATTGGGAACATTATAATAGGCTAATTATGATAAACTGTCACATATAGACAAAATAGAACTTGTTGATTTGTCAGGTGCAAGTGACATTCAAACAAATTACGAGGTCGAAGAACAAGCTATATTAATAAGGTGATAAGGATAAGTGAAGGGATAACTTATGATCAAAATAAATGTAATTTGTTTCCAATACGCAAACAAGTCCCAGAGTAATAGATATCTAATAATACTCCATGTTATATTAATGTGGTCTCCAAAAACACATGTTTGTACACACAAAAAAATATTCGATCAAATAAAAGTATGAATAATCTAGTAAACAGTTTTTCGTAGAATATAAAATATCAGATTATATTTGAGATAATATTCATATTTTTGTTAATATTTTATACTAAAAATAACAAATTCATGGTAATGGAGAAACAATATAATATGTATTTCATTCAGGTTAAGTTTTTGGTGGTATAAAATAATGTACCAATTATTGATGTAACGTACAGACAGAGAAATTAATTGTTTATCAAATCGACCCACTACGTCAGTTTGCTGTGTTATACATATATAGCTAGTTCATACAACTGTAATTCTTTACATTTGTGATTTGTATGTATGAGCAAGTTAAGTCGTTAGTCAATTTGGTGAATACTTGCTTCCCTGACTTTACATTTACTTCTTTATATATATTATATTCCATGGTACACAGTTAAATCAAGATATATAGGGTCATAAGACTACCTGTACAATAAAGTTATCGAATAACCAACTTTCGAACTAAGTCATCAAAAGCATTTTGCACGGTGTCGTGCATTTTCGAACAAGCTTCAGCAGTGTATCACCTACGTTTGAATTTTTGCACACATCTGCACTACATTTTGCCAGTCATTATCCATTAAGTGCGTAAAGGTGTGAGTCGCTACAAATGAGGAACCCGAAATAGGATTTCGCGCATTAGGCGCAGGCCAACAATGCCCTGATTAAAGTGGCGAATGATCCCGAAACTGTACTTGTTTGATGTAGTGGTAAAGCAGAAGGTTCAATACGGATATGTAAATAATGAACTCTCAAACAAACTCACTTACCGGAAAACATTCCAGTTTTTAAAATAACAGTAGAAAGTGTTTAAATTAATATCACTATCACAGTCTTCGTGTGCTTATTACAATTTCTTTTGTGTTTTTCTATTTCTGTATCCGCCGTCATCTAGGCATTTGCTCCTTTCCAAGTCATTGTCATCTTCAACAAAATCTAAAAATCTTTTCTTAGGTCTGGTTGTCTTTTTTCTGACCGTTCACGTTCACATTTCATTAGTATCTTAGTATCTAAAAGTAAACATATTTATTTGTTTGTAAACTATTGAGACCTAGTATTCTATAATTTTATTTAATACTAGCTTCTGCCCGCGACTACGGCCGCGTGAATTTTTTTGTTGCCCAGAACCTACCCCGTCCCATTGCATCGCCTGCCCGTGCTGTTACTTCGTTTCCGCTTAGCGTTCTTTCTGACTTTTTCGGTTTCTTGGCTTCTAATGGTACTAGCGTAATGTTAAATAGCCTATATCCTTCCTCAAGAATTGAGCTATCAAATGCAACAAAAATCCATAAATTGTAACTGGTAGTTCGAGAGAGCGTGTTCACATAAACACACTTTTCAACTTTATATTACTACTCGTATATATATGGATATAATTATATAGAAATATGGATGTTTTATTCTAATACTTTCTATATTGAAAAATATAGTGTTTTTAATTAGAGGTACATAATTATATTATTTATTCCTAAAAGTAGATCTTCTGTTATCATCTTTGTTGGAACACCAGCGCTCGCTCTTTGCAAAGGGCTGACTACGCACGAAGCTTGTTAAGGGATTATGTAGACCTTTCATTCTGCCAATACTGCATGTCGTCGCAGATATTGAAATTCAGAGAAATAAGGAAGCGCGTTTGATATGTATAGGTGAATTGCAAAGTTGGCATTTATAATTACAGCTGCTATTTTGAGGTATAATTGCTGGAAGTAACGATTCTCTGGATGAACATATTCAATTGATTTTTGTACTACTGGTGTTCTTGACTTATACTGTGTTTCTAGTTTTTGCCTCATCCCTGATGATTGGGGCCCACCTGATGAAATACGTTGCCATCGTCTATACCTAATCGTTAGTCACTAAGGGGATTGCTGATACTTAGTCTTCTTTGAGGAAGTTTTAAAATTTCATGTGTAGATTTTCTACCATCGAGTAGGGTAGCAAAAACTATAAAATATTATGTCTATCGTCAGTAACTTCAGAGATGTTTTCCACAATGGTAATGTAAGGTAATGTTAACAAAAGTAAAATATTCTCACATTATTTCAAGAATTTTGAATCGACATCCTTAGTCCAATCATCACGGATACCATTCCAAACAAATCCACATAAACACAAACTCAATAACAGCTAAATCCTCATCTATTTTGCGATTCGCCGTTTCATCAAAGCGCAAAAGAAGAAAAATAATAAGAAAGGAATCGAATCGAAATTAAACACATTCGAAATTCGTTCAGATAGTGCTGTGTGCGCGGATTCTTTCAACCGATTCAGTACCATTGTCGATATGAGCTCGAACTTTGATTACTGCCACAGCTATACTCTAGTGTTAGCAATCGGAATCACGTTTGAATTTTGCGATTTAAACGAATTGTTCAAAGAGAGAAGTACTCTAAAACCCTAAAGTATTGCTTTTAGAGTCATGCGTGTCATGAAATATATATACAGTATAAAATTAAACATAATGTATAATCAGTTTGAAATATTTATTTTACATTTGAAATGAATTTCTAAAATAATTGTATTCCGTAAAGTAAGCAGTAGGTAATAACAGTTTTATTGGAATAGATAAACGCAGAATACACTGAATTTCAACAATAGAGGTACTTAAGATTTACCGATAGACATTGGGATTCATATTCCCGCCGTATCTTTGTTTCACAAAAATTCTCCTACACTTCAATTTTGTCTTTGTGAAAAGAAAAATTAAAGAGGGCATTGACCTCACGATTCTTCTAATTGATTTTTTTTAAACTTTATGCACAAGTAAAAAAAAATACTGCACAAAGGCGGACTTAATGCCCGAGGTATAATGCAGTAAACACTGTTGTCAGCACCATTCGTAAAAAAAAACGTGGTAGGTACCTTTCTAAAAATCGTCTTGTAATAGATATCAATATTTTGAATCAACAACAATATAAAACTTCAATAACTTGACAATTGGTACGATTATTGTGAATCACTTTTATCAACGACCAAAGTTTAGAAGACCATTTAATTTTTAGTGTAGCTTGACGCTCTCTAAGTACTAAGTGTTAGTCTTCAAACTTTAAATTTCCGTCACTGGTTTATGCTGGTTTATACATACATACATAAACTCACGCCGTCTTGCCATGGAGGTAGGCAGAAACTACAAAACGCCACCGGCTACAATCCTTACATATTCCTCTTGTTTCCCTTGACTTTTCTGAAGAACGTCACCAATAAGGTCAGTATGTTTTATGCTGGCATTTCAACCAGCTACTCGCGGAACTGCCTATAAAAATGTTAGCCTAATCCGCCGTAGAGTGAGGTGCTGTTCCACTAGCGATGGGACACTTAATATCATGACTTGCGTGTCCGGTCAGCTGCACGTTACAGGAACTGATGGACGATAGTGATGGCGCTAAACACGTAGACGATTTCTGGGCCAAGTCCACTGCGATTGCTATTAATAATAATAATGTTTTTTTATACTTATTTTTATATTTTAAGAAATATTTAAAAATGTAATAAAATAAGTTAAGAAAATAAATAAACGAAATAATAATAAAAATACAGATAGAGAACATTTACATAAAACATTTGGATGCTGCAGAAATCATTACACAATAGATTTAATCTCTGTCTCTTAAACTAGGGTATTCTTTATCTTAAGAGACAGTGATTCGCAATGAGGGGTCCAATTGATATTATGTATGAGTAGACTGTGTCAATCTACCCTCAGAAGGGAAAAAAGACTACTGACACGCTAAAAAGAAGAAGAAGCATACTGATGCAAAATGATGAGTTATTGTTTTGAATTGGGGTACTGATTGAGAAGGAGTCATCTATCAATCCACAGATTTTAATACTATGCAAAGGATTACGATGCTATTAGCATTGCATTGCAGTTAATACATTATGCAGTTAGTAATCTCGCCAGTAACAGGTGCTATGTATAATATTATTCAGTTGACGTCTATCATCGTCGGTTTATAACGTCTGGTATTGTGATTCATGCAATAGTATATTATCCGGGGTGGTAGGAACATCGACTAGAAACCTGTTACCATGAATTCAGTACTTGATTCTGAACCTCCTGAGCTGAAATTGTTCACAGTTATTTAAAAAAAAAAAAGAAATGCTGCGCTCCATTCGTTTTGACCGCGTAGGTCGAAACGAATGGAGCAGCGGTGTTTTTGTTGGAAACAGTAGTTTTATTTATTTATTAAAACGTTATGCATAGAAAAAAAAAATACTGTACAAAGGCGGAACTAATGCGTGAGGCATTTTCTACCAGTCAACCTTAGCGTGATGCAGAAACAAAACATGGCGGGTTCAACATACGGGATAAATAGCTGGAAAATTACTATAAAATACTAAAATAAATACTAATACATACATAGATACATACATATAAACAAAATGAACTGTCAGGAGAAGTAATGATCGGTAGAAGAGAGAACAAATCCAGCAAATCAGCGCTGGAATGTTACGGCCAACTTCTGACAAATATGTTCACGTGAAGATAACCGACCGATTACCGTCCTGATCTACATAGGGAGCGCATTCCAAAGAAAGTCCGCCTGGACAAAGAAGGAAGAATGAATGAGGCCAAAACGGTGAGAAGGACATCGTAGAAGACGATTTTTAGTGGAACGAAGATTTTTGCATGGGCGGAGCATAAATATTGAATTTGAGTTTTTTTTTAAATAAACGACGAAAATTTTAATACACCTACGTATATATTAGGTATATAGGTAAGTAGGTAAATTTATTTAAGTAGGTACATTTACTTTCATACGGACGTGACGCATAAATAAAATCATTGGTAAAAAGCGCCACATCCAATTCTAACAAAAACTTTCAGTAGCCTATGACGTGCATTGTATTCAAAAGCAACATTACTTCGACGAAAATTTTCGTAAACAAAGGGTAAATAAAATGTCACAAACAGCGAGATATTTCACAAAATATGAAACAAATTGAGGAAGTCGCGTCAAAACTTGTTCAATAAATCGAATCAGTTAATTGAGGTGTTAAATAGAATGGATTTCGTAACCCCCAGACGGTATTCATTAATCCTAACTGTATTTACTTACATACCTCTTTTTTGAATGGCGAGCGATATTTCCTGCGTGCTAGATTATGGCCCACTCCCTCCCACGGACAAATGAGGCCTGTGTGGGACATTGTAGGCTGATAATGCAATCCATCCATTTTCACCCATTCCTGTGAGAAACGCAAGAGAAAATCAGTGTTATTTTTCTGTGTTTCTGAAAAAGCAACAAAACTGACTATTGTAAAACATACAATGAGAGGTTTTGAGGTAGAAAGGCCGAATCATTTATTCAAATTAATTAGGCTGAGAATCAGCACTTTTTATACGTCAAAATTACATAAGACTGTTACCCAAAATGCCCGCTCTTCTCCACTTCTTAGTGCTTTAGCTACGATAAAGAAGTTAATGGCATAATGGCGCAACAAACTCCCCATTTTTGTTGGATTATATGCAGATTGGTGCTTTCATTGATCCAATTCGATCTTATTTCCATATAAATATCATCAATTACACCTAGCAAAAGTGTTACATACTAAGGTTTGATTAATTTCAGCAAAAGGAATCTGATAAACAAAGGAAATGGTTCTAATCAGAAGGCTGTCCGTTCTGCAATGCAGTGAGTAGAATTGAAACGCTGCGGACTTTTCGTATAATGACCAGTTTTCGCTTTCGAACCGAACAATAATCGAACTCGTATTAAATAAAGCTATTAAAAGTTTCCCCAGCGGGATCCGGTCGCCGGTACCCGCCGGATATTTTTGGGATCTAAATAATGTAAACATATACACAGGTCTATAGATATTAAGGTTATATTTCTAGGGACCGAGGTCAATCAGTCTGTCGCTCTTTTGACCTTCAAACCGCTTTACTTTTTATGGTTCCATCCGTTGTCCGTGGCTCCGTCTGTCTATCGCGGGCTGTATCTTATGAACCGTAATAGGTAGACAGTTGAAATTTCCACAGGGTGTGTATTTTTATTGCTGCCATAAACAAAAAATAATAAAAATAAAATAAAGCTAAAAATTAAAGGCTCCTTCAAACAGGCGCGACACGACACACGACACAAAGGCTCCGCAAGTCGCGCAACATGCGGTGCCTTTGTATCGCGCGCAATTATGTCGCGTATCGCGCCTGTTTCTAGGAGCCTTAAAGGGAAAAAAAGGAATATGTTTTTTTTTTTATTAATATTGAATGTTAAATATTGTAAGACTAGCACTTGGCCCGTTTTTTCCAGTTACACTTTAATGATTAGACACGTTTGTCTTGAACAGACAAACCTTATTCTCAATCTTCATTGAGAATTTTCAGACCTGCGTTGCTATTCTGTAAAAATCTCACCGTGAAAACTTAGGTGAAGTGAGCGTGGAGTGAGCTGTCAATAGTGTCAATTCCTAGCAAAAACAAACTCACTTCACCTAAGTTTTCACGGTGAGATTATTACAGAATCGACCGGCTGCTCCTTCTAATTGCGATTCAGATTGAGATTGATAGTGTATCAATTTCAATCTGAATAATTTTGAAAGATATTGATAATCCATTGCTTCATATGTACGAAAAAAAAATCTGCTCAACAATGTAAATGACGCAATGAATGTTATTCAACTGTCAAAATGAAAGCCATTGCTAGTATTGCTACTGATAGTGTGTTACGCAATTACCCCGCAGAAAAGGCGAAAGGATAAAAATATATTCAAAAAAGAGCTTATGAAAATGTTAATTGATAAATGTTACTACTCGCTGAAGGACTATTTGGACGACAGTTCTATAATGCCTTCTATAGATAATAAGTATTAGGTCATCTATTTTGACATTACTGTACCTATTTATTTTTACTAATCGACATTGCAATCTTAGATTTAATTGTTGACATTGAAGGTATAGTTTATTGATTTAATAATTGTTTTGACATTTCTGTATTAATTTTAAATGTTATGATTGATATTATTTTCTACATTTTTATTTTATCTAAATTATTTTATTTTTTCCTGACATTTTTATTTTTGTTATTTCTTAAATTTTATTGTTGACAATTTGAAAATATTTATGCATCGCTTACACTTTAGCATTCTTGTTTTTTATAATTTTAATTGATAATAGTATTTGTTGCACGTAGATAATTAATAATGAAATGTAAAATTGATCATCATATTTGTACGCCAAATGGCAAAACATAGAGCGCATATGAAAATGTAACACCTATGTTAACAAATAAAGAATCTGAATCTGAATCTCAAAACCGCCATATTGACTATCTTTAGCACAAGGAGAGGCTTCAAGATCTTAAGCGGAACACAGGTGCTCCTCCTGTGCGAAACAGCGTTACCGGGGGTAACTAGATTATCCCGTATTAACTTTTACATGTTTACGCCAACACGTGATCTTTCTACATAGGCGTCATTCTAAAGGTTTTCTGAGCTGGTCTTTGCGTATGTAGCATTGTAGACGATTTCTAATGCTTTATGTTTTCCTAAATCGTTATACCTGGATGTTGTAGAGCATATTAAAAGTTTTACACGTGGTACCAGTATATCTTTACCTTTAGAGTCACTGAGAAACTGATGCCTCCATTATCCTCAACTAAAAGCGCAAATTGAAAACACATTTCTCGAACCAAAATACTGACTTAAAACGACGCCATTTTATGGTCGTTAGATGAAATATTTTTTCTGGTTCTCCCGCCATTCCGGGCGACCTCGTTTAAAAACCTATCAGGCTTTTGAAATATAAGCGAAACAGTGCGATGTCAGTTTTTTTTTAACCCTGTGAATTGAAGTATTGTTTTGTATATTGATGGTTTGTCGTTTTTTAGGTAACATACAATATAGTCGCATAAAGGGGCTTCCGCTTTGATAGATAGAATTGGGACTAAATTTTGTGGGTTTGACTTTGGGACTTTGTGATTTTGTGGATACCTGAAAGGCAGTTTGAAATTTTCGTACATTTTCCAGCAGATTTACTAATCCAGAGGCTTGGAAAGGCTTCCAGAGGGTCTAGACAAAGTGACATTCTATTGCGAAAATAATGGCGGAAAAATAAAAATGTATTGGATTGACATAAGCTAACGAAAAGCTTTGAATGCGACTGTCACTTGTCTAGGAACTCAGAAACTCGACGGTTGCTCTGTATGTACCTATGTAAAAAAGAAAGAAGAAATAAAATACCTTTATTTTACGGTAAACATGTCGCAAGGAAAAAAACATACAAAAAAAAACATGTTGGGGAAAAATATGAGTCACATCCATTTCAAAGGGTCATGTCTAGTTTACTTACTCGAGTTGCAGTCTCCACAATTCCTCGACTCCTGGTTATTTTAAAGATGTGGACATAAGCTACTTCTGATTAATAACAATCACAAACTCCCGGGAAAACTCCAATTTTAAGTAAATGAAAACTGGAACTGTAACTTCAATATCCTCAACTTCAATTCTAAAATTTAATATAGGTATTAATTTCCTAAACATTTCAATAACTTCTGATATTTGATTTTGTTGAGTCCCACGATCGCAACGGCTTACTCGAGTTTCCGTTTTCTGCGAATGCTTAGGAACGACAAAGTCGAAAGTGGAGTTAGGGTCACGCAAAAAGCGAAGGCGATCAAGAAATGTGAATATTTCTGTACAACTTTCAGAGATCAGCCACAGATTATAAAAGTCTTGGAGCCTAAAAAAACCACTTTGGCAGAATTATGAAAGGATAACATTATAAATCATAATGGACAATTAACTGTTAAGTTAATCATATCAAATCCCATTGGTGCAGGATTTTTCAGTTATTTTTTTTTGTCTGTGCTAAAATATCAATTAATCCACTCCAAATCCAATCCCAATCTTTTTGATTATACCTGGTCTACGTAGTGCAGCGACAAAAGAACAACACGGACTATCTTTACTGTCTTTACCATATTATAATTCATAATTAATGCCTAATGCCTGCTTAATGCCTAAGGCATTAAGTCCGCCTTTGTACCTTTTTGTGCGAGAAGTTTAAATAAATAAATAAATAAATAATGTTATCCTTTTATGATTCTGCCAAGTGGCCTTTTTAGGCCCCCTTGTCTATATACAACGCTTGTCAGACTTTATGATTTCCTCTTCATAGAACAGCCCCTGAAAAATATATTTTTCCTTATGAGAACACTCACTTTGACAAAAAAAAATGTAGTACTTAAAATCTGAAGAGGTCTTAAAGACTAGAAAATTAGACTTTGTGGCCTTTTTTGCAAAAGGACTATACATTTTTGCTGGGTTGAGTCATTACGCAATATTTATCTTTGTTAATTCTAACCATGATGACCGCTTGGCGAAAGTCTCCACACAATGGGTGCCTGAACATGGACGGCGTCCGCCGAGGTCAGCCCAGAAAGCGGTAGCAAGGTGACCTGAATGCGTACCACGAGGACTGGTTCGAGGTGGCTTGAGAAAAGAGATCCTGAAAGGACTTGCAGGTTTATTCCATGTTTTTTCTACGATTTAAACATCATCCGATTCTATTACCTTATCCGCTCCTCTCTTAGTATAGCACTGTCACAACTCGCAAAATAATTACGCAAATGTTCGAAATTGAATATTTCTTCGTATTATAAACGTTTTGATATTTTCCTTTGAAAATTGACCGGTACTTATTTGCCCTTGTGCAAATTCATGTGATTTAATACTTCCATTTGATTAAGCTGGTAAACTGTACCTGGGCGCAAAACTAACTTAACTCTACCCGGGCGCAAACCTAACTAAGGAAGTACTAATTGCGTTTTCCTAGGAAATACGTGTGGGTTTCAAATAACATTGTTAGACTGTTTATTTTAGATTAATGATGTTATGATGGACTAGCTTCTGCCCGCAACTTCGTCCTCGTGAAATTTCTTGTCCCCCCGACCCACCCCGTCGCATCTCATCGTCTGCCCGCGCTATTACTTCGTTTTTGCTTAGCGTTGTTTCTGTTTTTACTCGGCTCCTAAGGGTCATAGCGTGATGTTAAATAGCCTATAGCCCTCCTCAAGAATTGGGCTATCAAATACAAAAGGATTTTTTCAAATCCGACGGGTGAACTTACAAACTTTACCTTTTTATAATATTAGTATAGATGAGGAATGGTGTTAATTCATTGGTCTCAGCTGTCATTCGTGGACCTTTGACAGTCCGAAAGTCTGACAACCAGTCTTACCAAGGGGTATCGTATTACCCAGTAACTGGGTTGTGAAGGTCAGATAGGTAGTCGCTCCATGTAAAATACTGGTATTCAGCTGCATCCGGTTAGACTGGAAGCCGACCCCAACATAGTTCGAAAAAGTCTAGGCAGATGATGAATCAGCAGAGACAGAACAGAAATAGTTGTCAGCTGCACGTATTAGTGTAGGCAGATTAAAGTGCATTAATTAAGTAACACATTAATTATTTAGTTCACCAGAAACTTATAGATAAGTGGAAGTACTACCTACTTCTTCTCGTATACTATTTGTAACACGTCTCTTAATAACAACTTTACCCTTCTGTGTTCTTAGAACCGAGCCGTTTACTCATTAGCAAGAGTAGTTCCATAACGAGGGAGAATGCACATTTGTAGTATTCCTGTTAACCCCTCCCACTAAAATAATAGGCTTACACAGCGAGTTGTTCGTTAATAATGGAGTTTCTTGATGGTTCTTTTACATAGGAACCGATTCACGGAAACCGAGTTATGTGATCCTACGTCCTACTTATTTTTTTTTTAGCATTGAAAATCATCAAATGACCCCTCCCGCTCTGGGTGGAGCGGAAGGGAGTGTCAGACTCTTACTGACTAAAACCCACCCGTGTTGCTTCCTTAGCCCTTTATGTTCCGGGCCAGCGGTAACCCTTTCGGACAATCCCGCTGACCCAGCAGGCTTCGGCCCCTACTATCCTACTAACATTATAAACGCGAAAATTTGTGAGGATGGATGGATGGATCAATGTTTGTTACTCTTTCACGCAAAAACTACTGAACGGATTTGGATTAAATATGGCTCACAGATAGTATATAACCAGAATTAACGCATAGGATACTTTTATCCCGATATTTCTACGGACTTGAAACTTATGGGGTGAAACCGTGGGGCGCTTTTAGTATATTATAAACGTGTAAGTTTGTAACAATGAATAATAAACATCCAGGCATTCAAAAAACGTATGAATATGAAAGTTCTCCTTCAGTGTCCGTCAACCAATCAACGTTTAAATGTCTCTTAACTTTAGGCAACATCTATAAACAAGGGAGTTTGTGTTCAATCGGGGTACCTATGCTTTCAGGCGAAAGCGCCAGGGTAGCCCACGAAATTCAATATTTTTTACGTTTTTTTTGCAATTTGCTGGTCAGTACTAAGTTGTACGTTGATTCGCGACCGTAACAAATATGTATTTACAGAATTATAATCATTAGCTGATACCAAAGAATAAGTAGGTAGGAGGTATAAAATTACCGTAATTTTAGAAGCCATGGTTACTTTAATTGCTCGTTACATCAAAATAGAAATGACGTCACAAACCCGTTATCTACTTCGTTAAGTAAATCTTTAATCATCCTAATATCCAATTCATAATCAAATGTACCCACGCTAATCTTCAAGACACATGCTAACTCAAGCAATCAAGCGGAACTTGTGTTGAACGAAATCGAACGTTGACCTAGAAAGAATATAATATATATGGCAATCTGAACTGTTCCGGCATTACAGGGTCACGAAATTAATAGAGCTCATATGTCTCTATAGAATGTTGGGTCAGCTAATAGTGATATAATTTTGTATTATCCAATAATTAGAGAGGTAAATTGATTTACTTGGTCAGCATCTTTGTTTCTGGGTTGTTTATTAGAAAATATGCTTATCCGTTTTATATTATGAGAGGTTTGTCGCTAAACGAAATGCTTAGGTTCTGTTTAAATTAACTATCGACTGCAGGCTTCCGAGTAAAATAATTCACAAGGACGTCAGAGCACTATTGAGCATGTTTTGGAAAATTCCTAAAAACAGAACAGAAGAAAGTTCCTCAAAATATTATCGTTAGCAAAAGCTATGGCTAAAAGTTGGCTAAGAGCCACTTGTTAAGACTTGAGAACAATGTGTTTGCGTACCAAGCAAACTTGCAGAGTTAAGATGGCGGCCGGAAGTTTGGCGGGACCAAACATGGCCGCTATCGTTTCCGGTTTAAGAGTTTAATTATTGACATATTGATTGATACGCCGGAAGTTGGGGGATGTGTTACTTATTTTTTGTTCTGACGTTCTTTTGTGTTTCGATGGGATGTTTTACATTGGAGGTTTATTTTCTTGTAAAAAAGGAAGGGATTTAAATTGAAGTATAGAAAATGTTGATAGGATCATCGCTATATTGAGTTACGCATAAAGGTTGAACGTCCGTTTAGTCAAGTCAAATAAATTAGCCAAATGAAGAATTAACGAGAGTTCATTATAACAAAATACTGACCTATGGATGTTTTGATGGTTTATTATTTTCAAAACTAGTGCCCTATGCTTGCAACTTGATGTACGAGTGTGTCATTTTGTTATCCTTAGTTTATAGTGTAATACTAACAGTTTTAAGACCTTTACGAGAATTATTATGGATATACAGACGCCAGCACATAAAGCTACCTGAAACTGTTAAATTTTCCCAATCAACCTTGACCCTTATACTGTAGCGATGAAGTTGAAAATCTATTAAACAAATTTGACAGATTGTAGTAGCTTGATATGCTGGCGTTTGTAATAAGACGAGTGTTTAAGTTCTGGATGTAATTACTAACAAATTGGATTTTATGATCTGGAAAAATAAATGATGATGATAGTGCTACAAGAATCTTGGCGCCTGAATTACATTGACAGGAGACGCGTTGTTTGCAAATATTTGTGAAATTTTCACAGAAATTGTATTAAAATACAAGATGGCGGCGTTAGTTCTGATTTTGACCAGGAACCAAAAAGTCCTAGCACCGTCGTACTTACAATTAGAAGATGACAAACTTATAAGAATACCTAAATAATAGACCGTTACTTTAATATAAATCTATTTCGACAGAAATCTTGAAAGACGACGACGTAATTAATGGTCTAAGATTTTCATACCTAGACACAAATCTTCTACAATTTTTTTGCACTACGTCTACGCAATAGATTTTGATCTAGTTTAGAGCATCATTTAGATAATTTATTCCGCAAAGCTTTTTGTGCATATCTAATACACTAGCTTCTGTCCGCGACTTCGTCCGCGTGAAATTTTTTGTTCCCCGATCCACGCCGTCGCGTCGCATTGGCTGTCCGCGCTATTTCTTCATTTTCGCTAAGCGTTCTTTCCGACTTTCTTTCTTTCTTTTTGCTCGGCTCCTAAGGGACCTAGCGTGATGTATAAAGCCTTCTCGAAAAATTGGGCTACCAAATGCAAAAAAAAACAAAACCGACTGCTTGTTGCAGAGATTAGCGCTTTCAAACAAACAAACAAATAAACTCTTCAGCTTTATTGTTATAGATTATTAGTATAGATTAATACTTAAACCTCTGAAATTGATGTGATGCAAAATTCACTAATCTGCTGATGCGGTAGACTAGGTAGACACCATTTTGACGTAATTATAAATTATAATATACTATCATTATTTTATGCGGTCAAAATTGATTATACTGATTTCATATTAAATGGTAAATTGTCATTATTATCTATTATGAATTAATTTATTAAATAAAAAGCAGTAAGTATGAAATAAACTCTTTATTATTTTTATCACGAATCAACTAAGAAGATTAAAGGCAATCGAATAATAAAAATATATAAAAAAGTAACATGAGTATCTTTAACTAAGATATATATAGCACAAAAATTTAGATGTTTTGACATTGACCTTACATTAATAGATGGCATTAGGACGAAGCAAGGGGGTGGATCGAAGCTATTTTCTAAAACTCGAAATGAATGAATAAATTGTTGTAGCTAATACCTACTAAAAAATTCAACTTTTTAACCTCGTAATAATGATGGAGATAGACCTTTTAAATTAATTATTAAGCCTTCAGAAAGTGCGTTATAAGCGTTATGTTCGAAGTTTTAATGGAGGAAATTTTTCTTTCAGTCCATAAGTAGTCGAGAACTTTTAAAAAGAGCTGTTTTTTCTTATTATTGCAAATTATGAGGTCATTGACCTGATTAGCGATGATAAATTATATTCATTTAGGTAAGTAAGATGATTTTATCTTTGGTCATCATCATCTTACAAAAACGGTGATAAAAATTATAGAACTTTGACATTTTGAAGTCGTTACTTGCCAATTGATGTCAATTCTAATACTTTTAATATTTTCCATTCTTCTTATTAGCGTATCGATGGCAAAAAGTTCAAACATCTTTGGCCCAAAACTCAGCAGCGCGAACTCCGCTCATTGACGCAGTCATAAGATCATCAAGTGCACAGGATGGAAGGTGGGCCATTTTCTGTGGGCAGCTAATTTTCTCTTTTCCGCATACTCGTACGCATTTGAGATCTGAGCCGTCCGTGAACTCTCATAAATGGAGATTTTCTTTGCTCCGACTTGGATTCGAAGGATTTGAACATTTTCTAGATAGCCATTTGTATCATATATGAACTAGATGACAAAAGTCTGGGTATGGGTGAAGGTATTCATATTCCAACTGCACATCATTTTCTTTCCCAACCACTATCACTAATTTAAGCCGGTCTTCCGTCGGTGAGATCGGCGGACGCCTTTGTTGTTATCGCCTGTGGGACCTGGATAAGGCTGGCATAGGAGCCTCATTTCAGCCGAAAGACGTCCACTGCTGGACATTGGCCTCCCCCAAGCACATCCACTTTGACCGGTTCTGTGCTTCTCGCATCCAACGGGTTCCTGCGGCCTTCACAAGGTCGTCAGTCCACCTTGTGGGGGGCCTTCCAACGCTACATCTTCCGGTACTCGGTCGCAACTCCAGAACCTTTCAGTCCCATCGGCCATCTGTTCTGCGAGTAATATGCCCTGCCCACTGTAACTTAAGTTTGGCAATTTTTCGATCTATGTCGGTTACTTTGGTTGTCCTGTGGATCTTCTCATTTCTGATTCGATCACGCAGGGAAACTCCAAGCATAGCCCTCTCCATTGCCCTTTGGGTGACTTTTTATAAGGCCTTCTTATAAGGCCCATTGTGAGCGACCGCGTTTCAGTGCCATATGTCATCACTGGCAACACGCACTGCTCAAAGCCTTTCGCCTTGAGACGCTGCGGTATGTGGGACGAGAAGATATTGCGTAGCTTCCCGAACGCTGCCCAGCCAAGTCGGATTCGACGATTGACTTTTTTCTCGAAGTTGGACCTAAAAAAATGCGTGTGGATTGGTACAAGAAAAAAGAGCCCTATGCCCAGCAGTGAGTAAAGTCGGGTTGTGGATGATGTTGATGAATCGAGCTTGAAAAAATTTTTTCGACTTGAGTATGAATGTTTGCGCACAAACTTAGTCTTTGACTAACATCCAGAAGTCCAAACTCAAAGTCTGCCAACGAGCAATGGAGCGCAGTAAATAGGCATTACAATAACGAATCGTATTCGAAATACCATACTCCGCTCCAAAACAAAGATAGCTGACGTGGCTCAAAAGGCTGCCCAACTTAAATGGGACTGGGCAGGACATGTCTGCCGTACAGGCTGTGGGTCCAAACAGCACAGAATTGGTGCCGTGAGATAGTGAGGCGGGGCCGCGGCAGACCACGTAGAAGAAGGGACAAGCTGGATAGGTTCCGTCAAAACTGGGAGGAGGAGGCGCGGGCTCGCGAAAGATGGAAGGGGTGGAGGGAGGCCTTTGCCCAAGAGTGGGACAAGGTCAGCTAGTAAAAAAAAAATAGCAGGGGCATCGACGCACAAACTGAAATCATCAATTCAGCACATTATTGTAGACCCCCTAGGGAAGAACTGTTCGTCGCGTTATCAAAAAGAAAATCTGCTGTTTCATAGAAAAGTGCACATTCAAAATGTATGGCACAGCAAATTTTTTTATAATAACCGGTATAAAATTTCCACGCCTGCTGCGTGGAAATTTTATACCGGTTATTGCGGGGGGGGGGGGGGGGGTACATGTTCTGCGTGTGTCCCTGCCACCATGTAGAGTTTTAGAGTTTCAAATCTTCGTTTTGTTTCTTTTTACCGTTTCTTTAATCTTTGTTTTTTAAGTATTATTATTATTTATTTATTATTTTGTTTCTTCTTTTTGTTTTGTTTCTTTCTTTCTTCTTTTCTCCACGTAATAGGTAATACGGGCTGGTGTCCGCAACTCCACGTCAATGCGCATATTTTGCGTACCTATGTATTTTTTTGTCCACGTAACGGTAACATCAAAATCAGTAACTACGCAGAACCCATTAAAACCCTTTACCAAGATTTACATTTCATTAACGAACAAACACTATTTCCTAACTACAGCGAGACCTGCTTATCGTGCTTAATAAATAGGTATAATCAGTTGATCCTAGTTTCACCAAAGGTCGGAACTTCGCGATCCAGGGAACCAAACTTGAGGTGTTAAACGGATTACAGTTTGTAGGAAATTCTGGGCCCGTTCATTAATCGGGTCGAAGAATCGGGTAACTGGATCTTTGGGTAGATAACGCTTTTTATAGTTGGTAGGTTAAGTGATTTTGTATCGGTTTTTGTGGGGGGAGCAGATGGGATTGGACTGAAACGTTTAGTGGGTAGTTTTGTAGATATTAGTTGACTAGCTGTGCCCGCGGCTTCGTTCACGTGACTTCGTTCTTGTAGCATTAGGTTTAACTATCTATAAGACCATGGAAAAGTGGAGTCGGCGGTTTATTTGCAAGAAATCACGATTAAACTTATAGAAATATGTAAGTTTAAGTACATAGTGCTTCCCCGTCTTCCAGTGGAGTGGAAACTGATCTCTGTGTTCATACAAGCGTTTAAGAGCGCCTACAGTCGAGGCCCGAAATCCCTCGAGGCCAAGCCCCAGGCTTTACCTGACAAGTCGTCGAGTCTTGGGGCGGTATTTTTACCCTTCAGCCTACATACCGCCACTCTCAGATCTACCCCGGTCACTTCAGGGATGTCGTCGTCGTCCGCCTGGTCCGCTGTGGGCACCGCAAGTGGCGGAGCCATGGGCGAGGGAGTATGCTCCCTTCGTGAAGGGAGCAGAGCGCTCTCCACCTCCTCTACCACCTGGGGGCGGAGACACTACGTCAGCAGGGGGCCCAGGTGCTAATCGCGCCTGGAAGGTCGCAGCTTCTTCCGAACCAGGCTCAGGACCTGGTTCTCCACCGGGCTAGGCTGACTTGAATGTTTTACCTGCGCGTTGCCGGTGACCTTCAGGCCGGCCAGGTTGCTCGGAGCCACCCATTCTCCTCTTGGAGAAGCTCCATCGCGGCCGTCAAGTGGATGATCTCTGCCCGCAATTCGGCCACTTCGCTAGCCGAAGGGCCGGCGTAGATGGCCGCCTCCGCTGCCGCCCTGATGGAGGCCGTTGCCAAGACTATGACCCTGTTCTTGGAAGCTTGCAGCTTCTTCAAGGACACGTCCAGGATCGCGGCCTCCACGACCGCCGCAAACCTAAGCTTGCGGTCCGCGTCAGGGCCGCCAAACGCACCCGCCTCGTCGTTGAGGGCCCCTAAGCGACCGCGCGACCGGTCCCCCCTCCTTTGCCGCCTCCCGGGCAGTAAGCCCCCCTTGCCTCGCTCTCGGACTCCTCCCCGCCCACTAGTGGAGATTTTCCAAGCTGAGCCCAGCTTCCCGTCGGAGGATGACCCCTGACCGTCCTCTGACCTTAGCCGCTTGCTGAAGAACTTCTTCCCAGCGGCCATCTCCTTTGCACGGCGGGTGCTTCCTGAGCCTCCCTTGGTCGCGCCTCCAGATGCAGCGTCAGACTCTGACCCCGTATCTCTCCTCACCTCATCTGTTTGGTTTTTATGTTGTTTATTAAAATTTTTCATCTTTGTTCCCACGACTATTATACTTGTTTTATTGACACAAAATCATCGGTTTGCACTAACGACTAAACCAAGCTACCCATTAGTCAAGCTTACAACCTCCCATCACGGTGCACCGCCGCTTGGTGGTTTGGGAAATTTTTTATAGAGGTTAATCTTCCTCGTGGTCCGGGCGTTTCAGCTAAGACCCTCGACCTCCTTCAACAGACATGACCGTAACTGTCTCCGGTTCTACAAGATTAGCGGTGGCAGGGGGGGTTACCCCTCCTGCCAGCCCGGCGGCAGGGTAATTGCACACCGGGCCCGCTCTGACTCCACCACAATTGCCGCTCTGCTACTCAGAGCGACATGTGTGGAGCGATCCTCCTGGCAGAACATTAGCATGCGGACAGCGGGATCCCACTGGGAAATCATCCCAATGGGAAATCGCAGCCTGCACCCCAGGATGCACCGGCCCGAACACTGGTCTTCCCCCCGGAGGTATCCAGAAAGGAAGTTCATTCCCCGGGCACACGTGGAGCTTTTCTGCCCAAGCACCCCTGGACATAGGCCTCCCCGAAGCACCTCCACTTTGACCGGTTTTGCGCTTCTCGCATCCAACGAGTTTATGCGGCCTTCACAAGGTCTTCGGTCCACCTTGTGAGAGGCCTTCTAACTCTACGTCTTCTGGTACACGGACGCTACTCCAGAACCTTTCATCCCCATTGGCCATCTGTCCTGCAAGCAATGTGCCCTGCCCACTGCCACTTAAGTTTGCCAATTCTTCGAGCTATGTTGGTTACCTTGGCTCTCATGCGGATCTCTGCATTCCTGATTCGACGTGTGTAAATGATTTCAATTCCACAGACTTAAGTTCAGTTTTCATCAAATACAAAATCAGTATTAGGTATGTACGAGCCAATAATGCTCATACAGCAAAAATACGTTTACGCGTACTTTAATGACAAATCAGTCGAGTCAGTCGTCACTAAAACTCGGTCACGCGCTAATGTGCGGGTCGATAACTACCTAATAAACATATATTAAGTGCAGCTCAGATAACTAAGCGAACGCTTTAAACTGTTTCCACAAATAAACTATTAAACTTATCCGTGGTTTGGTGTAACTTAACTTGCTACCTACAACAACTACCGGGGTATCCGTCAACGACGAGAAAACCTCAACAAGGTACCTATTTATTAATATTATGCTGTCTAATAGTTCGACCGGTTAATCCGCCTGATCAAACAAATCGATAAAGTCCATTAACTTGGGAACAGTTAAGGTTAGGAGCGCCACGAAAGATCTGAAGGGTCGGGGTGTAACCAGAGTTCATAGTTAAGCCTCCGTTGCCCGAAAGTTGGTAATATTTTTGGGGTTGTAAAACCTTTAGATCTGTTGTTAAAGGACATGACCCATTCTGGTATATATTTTTTAGCGGCCCTCATTATTTTTAAAGTACACATAAAAGTCATTATTTTTTACTAAGGCGATTCCGAGATATATTACATATTATTTGGAGACGGATCGAAAGATAATAAAAATTCAAAATTCATAAAATTTACATTTATTTATTATTCATCTATGCCTTTTCCCAACTATGTTCGGGTCGGCTTCCAGTCTAATCGAATGCAGCTGAATACCAGTATTTTACATAAAGTGACTGCATACCAACCACCTACCACCTGCACCTGCTGCTGCTGCTGTTTTACCTGCATTTGTGAATAAATATTATTATTATTATACCTGACCTTCACAACCCAGTTTCTGGGTAATACGATACTCCTTGGTAAGACTGGTTGTCAGACATTCGGGCTTCTGACTACTTGTAACGACTGCGAATGACAGCCGGGACCAACGACTTAACGTGCTTTGCGAGGCACGGAGGGGTCACGGTATGTAAATATAGTCACCCATCCACAGTATTATTATTTTTTCTTATTCATTTCTCAAATTCTTTACAGTGTTGTCGCCATACAAATAAATGTTTCTAATACTGCGACCATTCAAAAAAAAATGTAAGTGATTCCTGGCCGTCGACTTTTAATTTTTTATCCCAACTCGCCGAACAAAATGGGTGATCTCCTTTGTCGGTTTTCACTTGGTTTTTTGCAGATTAATACCGCTTACTGCTTTTTGGCGCTAGAGAGGTGGCATGTTTCCCAGCAGTGGGGAAATTATAGACTAATTATACTATACCTACTATGCAATACAGCCTTTCGTGAATGTCTTTGTGACCGCATTGTTCATCTAATCTATTTAGGTTTTCTCAATTATTTTAAAGAAAATATACGCCGGTAGATTTCTGTAATATTAATAACTAGCAGCGCCCCGCGGTTTCACCCACGTAAGTTTCCATCCCGTGGGTTCCCACGGGATGGAAACACACTACTTCATAAAGGTACTTCTATCAGCGGTAGTGGTGTATTGAGCCTTCGAGGAAGTTATAATATATTCCGAATATGAGCCACTTTTATCAACTCTACGGAAATGACAACTTCCATTCCGTCGATCATCAACACTATCCTGCGAACCATCCAAAATTCAAACGTTAAAATATTGATCTAGCTTCAAACTCCTAAGGACATTCCCACGAACTCGTCGGTAACAAATTCAGAACTGCTATACAGTAACCAGAACTTTCACATGTAGTAGATAGTACGGTTACAAAGTAGATAAGTACAGAAGGCCAGCTTCTTACAAAGAGCGACAACACACGCACACATAGAAGCGTACGTGCGGCGTTCTCAAACAAATGCCAGTTGCTGGTGCGCTTGCGCTCGCTATACAAGAAGCGTGTGCTATGTGTGCGTCCGTTTTCGCTCATTGGATAATCTAATCAGCCCATATCGTTCCAATTGCTGGGACACAGGCCTCTGCGCTGTGAGAGGGAGATGTGGAACATGGTGGAAGTCACCCGTCTTCGAATGTTTGGTTCTAACTCATGTCGGTTTCCTCGCTATTTCGAGAGCAGCGAGAGAGAGGTAATGTAATAAATGACACGAAATGAAGTGCTTGGCTAGGTTCGGAGCTTGTCCGAATCCAGACAGCCACTTTATTTCGTGACCACTCGTTCTTTGAAGCCAACCTTCTGTAGTTTATCTTCATATGGAACAAGGCGTTGTATTCAACGCTGCACGCTGCAAACAGTTGAAACGTATTGGGTTCAAAGATAGCAAAGATACACTGGTTCTGGGAATTTCCGTCTGTAGAGTTAGAATAATTTGAATTATTTAACAGTCCGTTCCTGTAGTCTGGGAAGGGTGATTTTACTTTAGTAAAAGAGAGAGAGAGAGAAAGAGAGTAAGAGTAGTTTTTACCCGTCCATTTATGGACGGGTAAAAACTACTCTTTGCTACTTAAAATAATAATACCAGTCTATTATTCTCCCACTGCAAGGCAAATAGCGTTTCTCACACAGAGAGGGCAGGAGCATTGTCTCCACTAATGCTTTTTTTTTTAGGATGGGTCATCATCAAATGACCCCTCCCGCTCTGGGTGGAGCGGAAGGGAGTGTCAGACTCTTACTGACTAAAACCCACCCGTGTTCCTTCCTTAGCCCTTTATGTTCCGGGCCAGCGGTAGGTAACCCTTTCGGACAATCCCGCTGACCGTGTCCACGCTAGCTTAAGACGGGTTGGCGATTTCAGACCTATATTCTAATTAATAATTAAATATTACCTAATAATTAATAACAGTCGCACGGGTCAATCGATTAGGTTAAGCTACACTTGCCTCGGTTGGTCTGTGGATGGACCGTCTGTACATACCAAGACCCCTCCCGGCCTCGGAAAGCACGATGAGCCATTGGTCCCGGCTGTCATTCGGATCTTCAGAAGCCCGAAAGTCTGACAATCAGTCTTACCAAGGGGTTTCGTATTACCCAGTCACTTTGTAGTGGAGGTCAGATAGGCCGTCACTCCATGTAAAATACTGGTATTCAGCTGCATTTTGTAAATTATTTTGAGATATCGTGTGTCTAAAACTTTTTCTAATACTGACATTCTGCTTCAATTGGTTAGACTGGAAGCCGACCCCAAGATAGTTGGGAAAAGACTAGGCAGATGATGATCCTAACTAATCACACTAATATTATAAAGGCGAAAGTTTGTGTGTGTTTATATGTTTGTTACTTCTTCACGCTCAAAGAGCTGGAAAATTTTTGATAAAATTTTGTATAGAGGTAGCTGACACCCTGGATTAACATAATAGAGGCTACTTTTTATCCCGATATTCCCACGGGATCGACATTTACACGGGTGAAACCGCGGGGCGCAGCTAGTATTATAAATCCGAAAGTAAGTTTGTTTGTTTGTTACGCTTTCGCACTAAAACAGCTGAACCGATTAATATGAAATTTGACACAGATAGACCATGACCTGGGTAAAGCCATAGGCTACTTTTCTTTCTAGATCGCATATGAAGTTATGGGCAATAGTTAGTTAGATGTAAGTTCTGAAGGCTAATTCTCGTGATTTAAAATATTCAAAATGTAGTCGCAGTCTCATTTAGGCGACAAACAGATGTCAAAAACTTGTCTAAATTTGTTTTTGTCTTCAAATCAAATCAAATCACTTATTTGCATAAAACAGGTTCAGTGGATATTACAAAAGATCAAATGGTACACTGTTAATAACCATATAAGGTGTGCAAATATAAAACAAGAATTTTAACTGTTAATTTCACTATTCAATAAAATACAATGTCATTGAAAATAAAATTATCGTAAATACAGATCAGTCAACAAAATAAGGAATTAAAAATAATAATGTCATACAAATAAAAAATGAAAAATTAAAATTAAAATGAAAATAAAATGAAATGAAAAATAGGGTCTAGAAATTATATCTAATTCATCAATTATAAATTATTTATTGTCTTGTCTGTCTTATATTTTTGACAGATTCGTACTAAGATCAGAAGGTCAATTCTCGTAATTTAAAACGTTTAAAATCTAGTCGCAGTCTCATCTCGGCGACAACCAAATGTCAGAAACTTGTAAAAATGTAAAGAAATTAAGTAGAGATATTTTTGACATATTGAGACTGAGATCAGATTGTCAAATTTCTTAAAATTACGAGAATTGCCCGTCTGGTTTCCTACGATATTTTTCCTTCACTGATGTCAGTAATATCGAAGCTAGTGTCTTTGTTTCATAATGGAGAACGTAATAAGGCGTTACGATTATATCGATGTATTCGTATAGAGCGCCGATATCGAGCCATAGTAAAAGTTTGTTTTTGTTTTACGATATTATTTTCTGAACAGCCCTGTCGAGGTAATTCAAAAAAGTTGTATGCGAGTATACTGCTGTTATTTTTTCTTTAATCGAGCCTGTTATATTATATTCTTTAATCAATAAACCTCTCGTTACACGTAGATCTAAAAGTTGGATGAATGACGCTGACACGTTCATTTCAACTTTGCAGACTTTGCTCTACATTACTATGTCATAGGTAACTAAGTACCTACAGATAAACAATCTCGATGACAACCCTACTCTTTGACCTTTTGACCTTTTATCATGGTTAAACTGATCTTTAAATTAAAAAAATAAATTAAATACCGCCACGAATTTAAGTTTAAATTTTCTAGGATAGCAATTAATAATATTATGATTTACAGTCTTCAAAATGCACCAAACTGACAGACTCACGTTCACATTATGGTTTCACTTTTGTTATCTGACTATAAGCACATCAAAACAGCAGACTTCCCACCGCAATTTAAAATTGAAAAACAAATGTAACAGTATCCCTTCAATAAAAAATAACAAATCATAACTGCGGACGCTACGCAGCGCAAACAGACACCAATTATTCGGGAATAACGCGTCAATTATATTACCACAGTGTATCAATATCATCTGCTTACAGTCTGTCAACGCAAGCTTATTTGCAGACCAACGTGTGGGTGGTGGGGATGAGCGCGTTCTGTGTCCATATAAACGTTATTCTTTCTTTCAGAACTTGTTATGCCCCGGACCAAACTGACATTCCTACTGCAGCTTGGGGACATAATTTGGATCCTTTTACATAATAATTATTACGTAATAATGTTTAAGTTTCGGAAAATTCCTACTTAATAGCATAGTTGAATGAAAGAATTTAGACAGACTTCGGCACCTACCTGGACTATATTTATTATAGGATACCTTATTTATAATGACTCTACTCTAGATGACACCGAAAGATGTACGTAGCGTCCAACGCTACGTACATCTTTCGGTAGACCTCCTATAAGGTGGACCGATTACCTGGTGAAAGTCGCAGGAATCCTTTGGATGCGAGAAGCATAGACCGGTCGAAGTGGCGGTGCTTGGAAGAGGCCTATGGCCAACAGTGGATATTTTTCTGCTGAAATGGTGATGATGATGATGACATTATTTTTATCTGGGTATTTTGTAATTTAACCAGGTTGCGAATGAAACCGCAGGCAATACCTGATATGTCAAAAATTTTGAAAATTCTTAAACGTACTGGTGTTGAACTACTGTTAATAGATACGCTGTGGGATGCAATTGAATAAATTTAGCAGAAGGGCTCCTGACATAATAGTTTGCAATGCCCGAGGCAGTCTGGGAATACCGAATATTGTCACGGTTGAAGGCATATGGATGGTGGGGTGAGAAGAAATATGGATGTTATAGGAAAGGTAATGATGCAAGGTTGAGACATTGTTTCAATTTTAGATCTTAATAATATTGTTGTTTTGTATTTGTAGGCAAAAGCTAGACATTTTTTACGTAATTTATATTTAAAAAAATATCTAGCTCTGTCGACTCCATCTGCGAGGATCTTGGATGTCAACACATTAGCCAATATCCCGATGTATTTCAATGGAAAAAAAAATATTGTTCGAGAAAACGTGAAAACATTACAATATTAGGTACAATATTCAAATAGCACTCTAGTCCCTACTAGGATTCTCATGTCACATACACACTGCGGTTCTCTAAAAATGACTCATTCAATGTCGACCCTACCGTACACTTTTGCGTGTTTTAATCAGGTTGAACCAATTTGAATGAACGTTGTCATGACACATTGCCATTAGGGATTTTCGAGTCCCTTTATAGTGCATCTTCATGCTTTGCGTTAATTTATGTACGCAAAAAGCCATCCGTGACCAGCGTATGACATTTACGCAGGAATTTTTGGCACGAAGTTCTTTAACGGAGCTTGCGGTAGGTAGGAGTAAACTGGTAGAAATGGTCAGGTAAGGTAAAAGTGTTTTACCCCCTCCTTGGGACTTTCTCTCTATATACTATAAAGAGACGACGAGGACGAAGACAAAGAGATAGAGAGAATTTTCATGGTGTTCGAGGGTGCAACTACTAACCAAAACCGACAGTGGTCATAATGAAAATTCAAGATGGCGGCTGCGAAAGTTTCAAATTTTTCGTTATGGTTGTCATTTTCATGGTTTTTGATTTTGGTTTTTGATGATTGGTTTTTGACATAGATTTTAAAACCGATAGCGAGGTCAAAATGAAAATTTTAGATGGCGACAATTTTATGAGATCTTATAAAAACCTACTTCCTAAAACTTCTTTTATACTAGATGGTTCTGTATTAAAAATGCGTAATAAATTTACACTTGTACTCTCTCTACCCCTTTCTATTATATACGAGTGTGTATACGTTACCTTAACTTCGTTCCTGACGGGGGTCCCCCGTCCGCACCCGTTTTTTGCACCAATTCAGCAGCTGTACTTCTTTTGTCAATAAACATTTCAAGTGCCTCCATTTCCTTTTCTCCGTTGCAAAGCCTCTCGATTCTCCGGATAAAAGGAACAAAATATTTCGAGTTTAAGCCAAAATATGAACTTTAAAACCTCCTCTAACCGTCCTGTCGTAAAACTTGAGAAAGTTGCTTTATAAACTTGTTGATAGATGAGAGTTAGCCACCACTTTTGGTCCTATTCCTTTCGGCTGGATCTCTTCGAGTTTAACTTGATGTTTGTTAAACGTTTTGCGGTGTTTTGAATGATTTATTGTGTTAATGACAATACCTACTGTTTGAAAGGAGTTTCTAATTCTTGAGTAAAGTACAATCATTCTTAGCAAAAATATATTATTAGGATAATAATTAACGCCTTAGAAATACTATGTAAACACTATTTTGATTTCGTTGAAATTCTAAGTACATATTACATAATCAGCTTTGGTCATGCTATTATAATGATATGGCTGATAGATTATTGTATTACCCAAGAACGGAGTTGTGAAGTTCAGATAGCTAGTCCTTCCATGTAAAGTACTGGTATTCAGCTGCGTCCGATTTCAGTGGGTCATCATAATGGATCGTTTGTGACCGCCCGAACCATACTCATAATAAAATTACAATGTTTTAAAAATATATGTCATCTGAATATTCATAGTTGCAATAATTAAACTGCTCATTGTCGAAGGCGTGTATGAAATACACTCAAATAATTTTTCAAAACATGATTTAAAATTTCTGTTGGCCGAAAAATGATTACCAAGTGAACATCGATGGATCAACTTCATTATTTCAACTTAATCGAATCATTCACGAATGAAGTTCAGAATTCAGTTTACATTAAATCCATGATTAAAATGTTAATGGAATGATGAATGAGTTTTACGTTTTAAAATAATCAGTAACATTATTTCATAAGTTTTACTTGAGTTTACATGCGAATTCCGGCACATCACGGCTACCGGTCCGGTTCGGATGTACAGACGCCAGCATATTAAGCTACTACAATCTGTCAAATTCCTTTAATCGATTTTCAACTTTATCGCTAAAGCATAAGGTTCAAAGTTGATTGGAAAAATTTTACAGTTTCGGGTAGCTTGATATGCTGGCGTCTGTACACTTTTCTCATGGCCCAACTGTCCGACGATTGATGTCGGGACGTTGTATTTAAGGGGCTTATAAAAAAACGCAAGTTTTAGGAACCATAAAAGTATATGATCGATACAGTAAACAAAATCAGAAAAATATATGATATTCTTCAGAATATATTCTAGGTAGATAGTGTGTTGAAAACATAATACAACTAATATGATACGATAGAAAAAATTTATGAAAATACCTCTAAAATCTTTATTTTTACAATAAAAACCATACTAATATACATACAGTCATTATGATTTTTTGTCAGATTATTCTACAAGCAACATACGTTTTATTTTTTTAGTCCAAACAATAGATTTTTTGTAAATAGATAATAGCTTCATATTTTGCAAAAAATTACCAGCGTTGTGTCATCGCGCTTCTCTTTATTTTCTATGCAGTCCGACAAAGACCGCGCTTTAGGTCATGTAGTCGCCTTACGCTAGTTGCGCGGTAAACTGCTTGCGCGATGCAGGATTTTGTTTGTGACATCAGTATGACGCGTAGTTTGCATGTGGCACAGAGGCATCTATAGCGCCACAGCCTATTAAAGATTTTTTTATCTATAAAGGTACACCAACAGCTTATGTATAATAAAATATCTTAAGTACTATAGGTAACATAGTCTCGGACTTACGCAATTGTAAGTTGTAAAACTACTGTTATTAATTTGTTGTTATACTTGACTTGTTCTGTTCTAAAGCTACGCTTGCCGCGGTTGGTCTGTGGATGGGTCCATCTTCATATACCGAGACCCCTTCGTGCCTCGGAAAGCACGTTCCGTCATTCAAGGATCTTTGACAGTCGTTATGAGTAGTCAGAAGCCCGAAAGTCTGACAACCAGTCTTACCAAGGGCTATCGTATTACCCAGTAACTGGGTTGTGGAGGTCAGATAGGCAGTAGTTGCATGTAAAATATTGGTATTCAGCTGCATCCAGTTAGACTGGAAGCTGACCCCAACATACATAGATTGGAAAAGGCTAGGCAGATGATGAATCAGCAGAGACAGAACAGAAATAGTCGCCGGCTGCACGTCGTAAATGTGACAAGGCTTCTACTCAGCATGATACAGTGTCATGAGGCAGACCCACAACAAAGCGCTGATTTTCAGTAATCACTCGATACTACAATTATAGACCTTTGTCATGGATAACCATGAATTGCGAGAAATACTCTTTGTCAAATTTACCAATTCCGATTACAAATAATAATAAAAATATCAATGGCTTTTAGGGCCAGTAATTCTTAGAATCCATTGTCTCTTTTCGAATATTGACAGCATGTTAAAGTAGAATGTCAACTTATCCAGTCGACGCGCAAGCATTAAAATTATGAAGCTTTGATGTTACAATATTCTGAAAATATTATAAGATTTTTTTGTTTTTCCTTATTTTATTTATCCGATTTGTTCAGGTAATATTTTAAATTGACAACTTCAATATTTCTACGAAGCTTACCATAGTGGTTTGTTTTTCTTAAACATTATCTTTAAAACGGTAGGCTTTTGTTTTGTTAGGTACCAGTTTAATTCTAACGCCTGTATTATTATTAACTTCTAATACCTATTTATGACCATGAGTTACGTGACTACCAACTTTTGCAGTGTGAAAGTTAAACCTCTATCAAACTATTGCTTCATCATTTTGAGAGGACAAAGTATTTGCGGCTAAGATACTCAAAATTCATTCACGCATGACCCTTATTTCAATACAATAGAGTCTATATTCAAAGGTCGAATAGTCTTATGACCATATCGATAAGTTTATGTAACGTAGTTGCGGATGGCCGCCAAAATTGGGGTTCGATTTTCAACGTGCTAAATATCGGTAACTCGAATTATTTTTCAATCAAGCGAGCGTGTGATGCAAGTTTATAATTCTTCCATATTCTTGTATAATGACAATGTAATAGGGGCAGGCGATTGAGATTGGATAATATTATTACAAAGATAACAAAAAGTTTATGGAATAAAAACATATTGGCTAGATTTGGTAAAAAGCTGAGACTTGGCACAAAAAGCGTAGAAAAACGGTCAACAAGATGAGTTGACGCTTTAGCTTAGCTTTTTGGGAAGATTTAGAAAAGATAGACTTAAAGCAGAGAAATATGACGTAATAAAGAAGAGGCCTTCGCCCAGCTGTGAATAGAAAAATAACAGTAATTGATGATAATAGGTTTTCGTAGATAACCTAAAAAATTAGAACCAAAAGAATGCCACTGATGTCGAAATCAACGTGCATATAAGGATTAAACAATACAAAATAGGTAAATCAAAGTAAAGTCAACACGAAACGAAGAAGAAAGGAAAAAACCTGCTGCAGAATTGCTAGACGCGAACTAAGCCCAGAACAATCTGGTTATCAAAACACAGAGCGGCAACTCATATAACCGTCAAATACCGAATTGTTATTACAGGACGAGATATAAACAAAAATATCAAGTAACAAAAACAAAGCCTGTGGTTCATAATATAATATTACTCGTTTCTATTTCAATATTGAGATACACTGCGAATGAGAGAAAGAAGGTTATATTAAGGAAAATGCAGCTATGTGTGGGGCGGAGTATATTACACACAATCATACATAATGTATTAAGGAGTGTTCTAATTATTACTGTGGCCTTTTCCAGAAGAAAACATTTTGATTTCGTTTTGAGGGTATGTTTGTCCTTGCCTGTCTTTTTCCGTTGCTATGCTATTTGAAGATAAAGTCTGGGAGTGTTTATTTTTCTCATCAAATATTATATTGTACGTAGAGGTGAATTGATATTTATATTTTTTGTGTGAGTAAAATAATTGTTTCTTCATCCTTGGCATGGCTCGGTTTTGACTGATTCCTGCGGCCTTCACAAGTTCATCCACCTTCTGGGAGGCCTTGGAACGCTACGCCTTTCGGTACGCGGTCGTCACTCCAGAACTTTCCAGCCCCATCGGTCATCTGTTTTGAGACCAAAGTGCCCTGCCCACTGCCTATTAATTTAGGCCATTCTTCGGGCTATGTCGGTTACCTTGGTTCTCTTGTGGATTTGTTCATTTCTAAATCAATCATGTAAGAAAACTCTAAGAATAGCCCTCTCCATTATCCTCTTTTCTTACATTGTAATTGTAAATAAAAAATATATAAATGTACCTTTAATAAAATCAATTACGAAGGCTTAACGATATAACTTTTAAAACATAACACTGTCCTAGCATTGTAAGGGATATGCTATGTAATTTTTAACGTACGTACGTTTATGTAGTACATATATTTTTTTTATTGCTAAATGGGGTTCTAGACGCCGATCACGCCTGATGGAAAGCAATAGATGAGGTCTATGATGGAACGAGCGAGCTCAGAAGATGCCTGTTCACTCTTTCTATTTGGCTTTATCGTTTAAAAGCGATGCTTATGTACATATAAAGATAATTTTCCTTCCTCAACAGCTGCATAATGCGTATACACCCTGCATATAATCATTTTCCTTACCCCACCCACACAATCTTGGATCAGCATACTTTATTAAACAAATGAACAAACACTCCACAATAAAATTGATGACGTGCAAAATTAGGAAATAAAAACTTATCCATAATACTAAAGTGGCTAAAGTATGGTATAACAAAGGCAGGTGCATCTGAAATCGGCGTTTTACGGCAGCGTATAATGTGAGCCGTCAATTTATCTTTATGGTTTCGTCTCGCATCGCCGACGAGGGTGACTAGCGGAACGGTTCGGGGGTTGAGTTGTTCTGAGAGCGGATTTCGCACTTCAAGCAAAACGTTGAGATTCTTTATCTTCAACATCCATAGTCACAGAAAGAGTACGCCAAACGGTTTACCAAACCGTTTGGCGTACTCTTTCTGTCTTGTACAGACGCCAGCACATCAACCTACTACAATCTGTCAAATTTCTTTAATATATTTTCAACTTTATCGCTAAAGCATAAGGTTCAAAATGGATTGGGAAAATTTGACCGTTTCGGGTAGGTTGATGCGCTGGCGTCTGTACCAACCTTGTCCAGTCTAGATCTTGCCGACAGTTTGTGCCATCATCGGCATATCTTGCCATTAATCTCTCTACTCTTCAAATAAAAAAAAATAAAAATAGGTTCAAAGTTTCTTGGTATTGTTTTTATTTTGGGTTTTTTGTTGGGTTATGTCGAACAATTAGTAACTTGTCAGGTTATATTCATTTGTTTGTTTGTGTTTTTTGTTGTGTGGATCTGTTAGCCATTTTCAATCATTTCAATCTCATGAACTCTTATTTTTCGAACTTCTTTCTTTATTTTGTTATATTAACACTACCACTGTTGAGCAAAGGTCTCCCCATTCTTCCTTCAAATTTCTATTTAGGGCAATAAAGAGCTACCATATCATGCAAATAAGTCTTCAAGATCATCTCTAACACAAGCACCTCAAATTTCAAAACAGCGTACATTATTATCCAACAGCCTTGTATAGGGGCACATTTCTGTGGCTGTTTAACGTTATTACATGAGCATAAAAGGACGGCGAGTAGAATCCGCTAAGTTTAATATGGTTTTTGTGACATTCCATAAAGTTGTGACCTTCGCAAGGTTTCCCTTTACAATAGAAATGTCAATGCTACCTAATGAATTACTATGCCCGGGCGTAAATATTACACAAAAAGAGACTGACATATTATATGAGTGATGAGACGACGCTTTAAAAAACCGTTTTTTTTCTAGTTCGAGAAATTGGTCGATTGCGTGATGTAGGTAAGTGTCAATTTGTCGAATTTTATATTATTGATAAGCTACTGTGGTGCCTTATGGTAGGCAATGATGTGGTCGACGATAAAGCATGCTTGCTTGCACGCTTGCTTGCTTGTGGTGTACATAATAAAGAGTATTCTATTCTATTCTATCCTATTCTTGCCTAGCAGTAACCTATTCACTCTGGGTTTTAAGATCCTCAGATAATAGCTATCAGGGTATACAGGTATGAACTCCTGCATATAATTCCACCCCTTAGCTGCAGACAATAAAAGTCTGATGCGACTTTTCTCAGATCTTGTTGGTTCAAAACTTCGCCACTTCCACAGTATCGTCGGTGGCAGCGCAGAGGTCGCTTTGATTGCAATTTTTGGGACAAGGAGGGCAGGATAGGAGGTGGAGCAAGATTGCGACATAGCACCACATCCACACTCTGCTGCCGTTCCGTCTTGGTAGCCCCATTTTACCAAGTTGGAGTTACATCTTCCCACTTGTGTCCGGAGACGGTGTGTCTACGTATTTCATGTATATAACAAATTTATCATCATCATCCTTATCCGAATTTTGGGGTAGACCCAACATTTTTTCTTCTTTCTAAGACATCACTTCAGTTATGAATTTCCAGTTTTCTGGCCATATAATTTTTCAATTAATCCATCCATTTTCCACAGATTTCGTTAATTTTATGTTTTATGTGAAATTCCATAAAGTTGTGACCTTCGCAGATATTCACGTAACAATAGAAATGTTAATGGTAATGAATTGGGTTTGGATCGCTTCGGAGGGCGGTTGGAGTAATTTATTGAATGCGTGTAGGTATGAAATGTTTGTTTGAATTATTTGGGTAGTTGATTTAGTTTTTGTGAATTTTGTGGAATTATCAATATTTTTGAGGATACTAATGTCATGATCAATGAGTCTGTTATTAAGGCAGTACCTACTAATAAAAGTGAACAAAATTAAAAGTTAAAGATTTCTGCATTTATTAGCAGTCTTTTATCAGTCATACTTTGTGAAAAAAAAATCCAACCAAAAACATTCTGTAAAAAAATAGCCAAGTCTCGATGGAGCTGCTTGTTTATCTCTAAAAAGTAATGAAAATATTTTTCTCGGCGTGACACACAGGCACGTGTTTACTGAACATCCCATACATGAGTACGGGATGTAACGACATAAGGGTATGAACCCTTATGTCGTTATACCTGTTTCCATGAAGGGTTAGGCAGAGGTGTATCTATAGTACACTCATATCGTACCAGTTATGTTTAAGTCCCACGTAATAGGGGGTGAGTCAGCGGGATTATCCGAAAGGGTTACCGCTGGCCCGGAACATAAAGGGCTAAGGAAGGAACACGGGTGGGTTTTAGTCAGTAAGAGTCTGACACTCCCTTCCGCTCTTCCCAGAGCGGGAGGGGTCATTTGATGATTTCCCATCCTGAAAAAAAATAGGTGATGAGTCTATTGCCATCTACAGATATTCTATTTCACAAAGTCCGTTCGGCTTTGATTGTAGTAGTGACGTATCCCGACAAGCGCGCTCCCACAGCGGCTGCCCCTTGCTGCCGTCGCATGAGGCTATTTCCGCGAATGTGTACCGTTTTACTTCACCCATTGTTGAGTCTCTGTTGGTCACAATGTGCATGTGCACGCTTGACAACATTCATAGCCAAACGGACTTCGTGACATAGGACATCTGTACCAAGCACCAATCCAGACTCCGGGCTGCTACTAAGCAAATCGTTATTGAAAAACACAATAACACTTTGCCTGACGTGGAAATTGAACCCAGGACCATGCTCAGCATTAATACTTGCGACCACTATCTAACTAATTTTAACTTAGGTCTAATATTCCCCACTACCCTCTCACCGACTAAATACGAAGTAATACAAATTAGTCTTAAAATAAAACAGTCCAATATAGATCTAAAATCTGTAACAACGAACCCAGGACCATGCTCAGCAGTAATACTTGCGACCACTATCTAACTAATTTTAACTTAGGTCTAATATTCCCCAGTATCCTCTCACCGACTAAATACGAAGTAATACAAATTATAGTCTTAAAATAAAACCGTCCAATATATATCTAAAATCTGTAACAACGAACCCAGGACCATGCTCAGCAGTAATACTTGCGACCACTATCTAACTAATTTTAACTTCGGTCTAATATTCCCCAGTACCCTCTCACCGACTAAATACGAAGTAATACAAATTATAGTCTTAAAATAAAACCGTCCAATATATATCTAAAATCTGTAACAACGAACCCAGGACCATGCTCAGTAGTAATACTTGCGACCACTATCTAACTAATTTTAACTTAGGTCTAATATTCCCCAGTACCCTCTCACTGACTAAATACGAAGTAATACAAATTAGTCTTAATATAAAACCGTCCCATATAGATCTAAAATCTGTAACAAGGCTTCAGATATCTTATTGAATCGAACGTCATTATTATAATCAGATTCGGCCGGATTTGGATTTGCGCCATACCTATGTATAGGCCGAACAATGACCTTATAGTATATAGCCAGCCATACAAATTGGCCTCGCAAATCAATCCTATTTTGCCCTGTCGAATGGAGTTATGGAGTGAGGAAGGTCGAATTAGATTGGCTGTATAGTTAGAATATGTATGTTGGACCAATAGGATAATGTAACCCTTCGTCGAACCTGGATCCACGCGAGATACACTGACTTTTTAATTGTTTCTGTAATTACGGCATTCAATCGGTTATTGGTATTCATACCTATGTGAAACGGAGGGGCCCGTGGCTAAATAATAACAGCCGCACAGGTCGATCGATCAGCTACGCTTAAGCTACGCTTGCCGCGGTTGGTCTGCGGATGGGTTTTTAAACGGTTTTTTTAATGGTTTACATACCGTGAACCCTTTTTTTTTCAGGATGGGAAATCATCAAATGGCTCCCCCCGCTCTGGGTGGAGCGAAAGGGAGTGTCAGACTCTTACTGACTAAAACCCACCCGTGTTCCTTCCTTAGCCCTTTATGTTCCGGGCCAGCGGTAACCCTTTCGGACAATCCCGCTGACCCGGCAGGCTTCGGCCCTAACGGGCCCCTTCAATTGCTGCTGACATCTCTTTGAGGCACGCGTGGAACACGTACGCACCATCCGGCACGGGCCTCGTCCTGATCGGACGAAACGGATTGACGATTGTTTCATTTTTGTAATATCACCTCGCTTGTCAGCTAATCTGACTCCTACTGTTTTTTCTGCTTTCTAATGTTTGTCTCCTAATTATGCCATGAACTTATCAAAATATTCATTTAATAAAGATTGCATTTATGAACCAAATAGACTATGATCTCCACAGTACCTACCTCTTGATGAGACATTTATCTCTTTAGGTGAATGTGGTAGCCAACGCACATGTGATTTCTTTGGTATTGTAGATAGTCTTAGGCGGCTGTGACCAGCATACCATTGAGAAGGCTGAATTTTTTTTATTTTTTTATTTTATACGCAACCCACAAATATCTCAAATCGAGATATCCTTTTTCCAATTGAAGAGAAAATTGAATTAAAATTTTACTTTGTAATTGGAAAGCTACTCTAACAATTTAATTTTTTTTTGTTTAAACATAGCATTTAATCTCTAAAAATATTGGCTCATAAACAAAATTTATTCCACAATATCCTAACAACCTGTGTTTAGCCAAAACCGCAATTTATAGCCACTTCACAATAAATAATTCAAACAAATGGATATACATTCTGTTTTATACACAAAAAGCCGAGTTCAGACCAAGCAAGTTTCGCTAGCACTTGGTCAGTAGCCGTGTTCTGACAAAGCTAAGGCTGCTTGGCAGAAAAATACGCCACACGTTTTATTATAGCGGAAAACGTCCTAAATAACTGCTGCAAAGGCTTGAACTGACTTAGCCTCGAAACCACAGATAGACCTAGATAACGCAAGTATCACGATCTGTATGAAAACCAAGCGTGCCATTTTTCGACTACCTACTATGACGTCACAAGCACTATTTAGTGATGGGAAAATCAAATCGATTCAAAGACGACGTACAAAAGAGGACACGCCAGTAATTTTGACCGAAACTACGGATTTCGTGCCAATCTAGTAGACCCCTGGATTGTTATGTACCAGTCTATATGAATAGACAGCATAGAAGCAGCTGATGACAATGTCCACGCAAAGTTCAGTCACGGTGTAAAGTTTGTTGGAAACGGTGGACCTCAAAACCCAGCTTGATTTTTTCATACATTTCTATGAAGGCTTCTGACACTCGGCAAGGTGATTGCGTAACACGCTTAAAATGGCAATTACATTCATTTAGACAATTCAACAACGTTCATTGCGTTTTCAATTTAAAAAAATTGTCTGCTCGATAGCAAAGAATTTGGAATGTCCTTCAAAATTCTTCGGATTGTGATAAATGGTGTAATAATTAATGATTGGGGTGCAATTCTATCTTATCATTGTTTTAAGCAATATACTAGGCAGTCTAGCAGCTATGGCATTAAAATTTGTCTTTTCTAGAAACCTTTTAATGGCCAGACAGAAAGAAAGCAATATAAACGAGATTACTTTCATACAACCAGAAAGGTAAATTTTTAGGTTTCAAAAACTTTTCTAATTTGACTGGTGACCTAGATAAATTAGAAAAGTTTATGAAACCTAAAAACTTGTTCATGTGAATAGACCCACAGGCACAGCTAGTCATATAAAAGTTATTCACAATAATTACCTACAATGTTACATACTGTCAACTATTTTATTTCAAATTATACATAATTCAAACTCGTATCAAAGTAATAACACGTTTCATTGCCTAGTAACATAATACCATTTTATTCAGGCATATGTAAATATTATATAAAGCTGTGATCAGACCTAACTCGTGATTAGCAGCTGCTAATTTTGCAATTAATTTTAGCGTTTTATTGGTTTCTATTTAGTTTGTCCGCACTATGGTGCATACATGTTTCGAGTTGTGCTAGCTACATGCTTCTGACATATTTATTGCCTAAACTGTGGGCGTCACTCGAACACGCGGAGAAGGGAATCGGAAACGTGACTAAATTCGAACGATTTTTAAAATTGGAAGTAGTCTTTAAACTAATCAATTTTGCATTTTACCCGGCTACCTTCAAAGCAAGAGTGAACATGCATCTTCTGGGCTCGTTCGTTCCATCATAGACCTCTTCCATCGCTTGCCACCAGGCATGATCGAGGCAAGAGCAAGCCCAAATAGCCATATCAAATATGTATGTATATTGTGACAAACATTATTTTTAATCTTAATCATAATGTTGCCACTGCTAGGACACAGACCTCCTCTCGGTAAGACAACGAGGACCGTAGTCCACCACGCGGGCCCAGTGCGAGTTGGTAGATGTCACATGTCTTCGAATTTTTGGTTCTAGGACATGCCGGTTGCATCACGATGTTTACCTTCACCGTTTTGAGAAAAATATTTAAACCAAAACGCTGTCAGATAGTAGTATTTTCGAGTCAAATCTGGTTCAAATTTACATTAAGCTTACGTAATATAATGCTATTCTGTATTATGTAAATTTTGCTATCACATTTATGACTGTACAGTGCATATACTATTTTAAAAGCAAAGTATGTTTTTCATAAAATTATCACTTGTTGATACAGGGTTAAAGTTTGTCAAAAACGTACAAACTAAGTACCGGTCCACGGCTAGTTACATAACCTTTAAAATACCAGTATCCAACCTCACCCCTACAAACAAAAACTCTAATATCATTATAGTTTTAGGCAATGAAGCCCGAAACACACCCGCTCCATCAAGTTTATCGACGCGTGAAGGTGAATTTAACATAATTAGTTTAGACTTGGGTAACAAAACAGATATATAAATAAATACAGAAGGTTGGCTTCATAGAGCGAGTTAAAACGCACACACACATACACAAACTTCACGTACAGCGAGTGCAAGCGTACACGCGACTGACATTCGTTTGCTGGTTATTTCAAACGGTTGGTTAACGTAACATACGTAGGTACGCTAAATAATAACGATTGCGTACTCGTTATTATTTGACATACGGCATGGCCATAATTTTATAATTTTAAACAACGCTTTTTTTTTGTTTAACGAAAGTTAGCGCCATTTTTGACGTATAAGCATGCGTCAAATAGACGTGAAACACCGGCCTGAGTTTGAGATCGCCTTAGATACGCGTCTATGTGTGCGTGTGCCTATTTTCCATCGTTTTATGGAGCCGGCCTTCTGTGCCTTCCATTTTGTGCTTGAGTGTAGGGGTGACTAATTTTGTTACCGAACTTATTTATGAATGGGAAAATGTGGATTTTAGTACATGTCTCAATGGAATTTAGGATGATAAAATTCAACATTCACTGAACGTAATTGGGTGTTTTATTGGCAAATGAGAGAAAAAGGTTATTTTAAAGTTTGTTGGGTATTCCTCATTACTTTATTTAGGTTAATGTGGTTTGTCGTCGTCCCATACTACGCTTAGTGTGGCAAGGGGGTTGCCATCCGACGCCTCCTTCTCCGAGCAGGATCAGCCCTCTCCAAATCCCGGCGGCCTCCTTCTTGACCATCACGGTCTCACTGAAGGAGACCAGTTTACTCCAATCGCAAGCCGCGCTAAATAACTTTGTTCTAAAAACATAAACCCGTAATAAAGTATGAATAAAAGCACCTATCTACATCTTGAATAAGATTTGCCTTTCAAACACCACATTAATACGATTCATTATCAAAATGCAGGCCTTATCTAGCAGATTCAATTGCTAGGCCCAAATATAATCCACACATTACCATAAAAACGCAATTGTTTCCATACAATCGGCCTCACGATCTCTTAAACACACTCATGACGTCGCAACGTAGTCAAAACTAGAATTGTATTTAATTAGGCGAGCCAATGCTGGGTTATTATTATAATTGTACACATAACAGGCTGTTATCACGCTACCTGCTTGCCTTTGATATTGATACACGCTAGAGATTGCGTGAGTGCAGAACTTTTGGATATGGTATGAGAAATCCGAATCAATTTTATAAAATACGGAGTGAAGTTGTTTGAGTTTTTGTAACTAATACTGAAAAATGTGCGGCTGTGAGCGTGCCCACTGTGGTTTACTCATTTCAAAATAAACTGAAAATGGACACAAAAAATTTTTTGTGGAAACCAAATTATTATTACTAAGAGACGAGGAATATAAGGCGATATGCAACAAGATGGGTTAGCGATGACAATGATGATGCATAAATTTAATATTCTGTAGAAACTATGTCGCTAGTTATAAGTATCCCGAAAAGAAAAAAAAAAATCATGCGACCGACATGCATACGGTACAATAGAAATATTTAAGTGAAGCACAAGAGGAAGACAATGCAATAGTGTGAGAGTGTAGGATTTATTATTTCTGGGATTAGCCGCATCTACAAGCTCAGGTTAAATTAGGAAACTCCGCAGACGTTATGGGTATACATATCTAAACACGACGAACCAAAAAAAAAATATATTGATATTCTTATTTTTGGAGTTAACGACCGTGTTTAATCTCATTCTCAATTATTTTGTAGCTCTTCCAAACTCTATCAATTTAAGAAAAAACAACAACAAACAACGATGAAAGGAACAAATCACGGATCCACAACTAATAGGTGCAAATATCTAATAAACAACTCTGATACCAATTAGCAAACAAGAATTTCCATTTCAACTGAAAGTCATTCATAATTTAAATTCATTAAATAAATAGGTATTTTAAAATCATTTCCATAACAACTGAGTTAAGCATTTTAACGGAACAAGTCTTCCAGTTCTTAACATTATTAACAGGTTCATTCAAATTCTCCAATAACAAGTAAATCCAATATAAACCGGTCGACAAATAAAATTATCTGCTTCCGAAATTCATGAATCTATTTAAAATAGATTCCATCGTAATATTTACCGAAAATCATGAACATAATGACAAATTCTTATCATTTTCTACACATACTTTTGGTATAAAGCACCACTCTATGTGAAGGTGTCCTTCGTGGAACTACCACAACGGTAACTATTTCTACCGCCAAGCAGAGTTGCGTTTGAAGAGTTTTGAATGCCGATGCCAGTGTAAAGATAGGTACATGAGAGATTTTGAGCTTTGTATCAAGGATAACAACGCTTCAGCGACGCTCTTTATTTCCATAGATGACCACTTGCAATCAGATACAGCGGTCTGCTTCACAGTCATCCGATATTATATTAAAAAACTTTCATTATTTATTGTCCTCTTTCTTTTCTTTTTCTTCTTTATTTATTTCTTATCTTTTGTATGCACTTGTTGACAAATCAATCAATTTTTTTTCTTTCTTTCTATTTCGACAAAGTCTTAAAGAAACACGGTGCCTATAACTGTTGGAAAGACATTGTGCCCACAATTGCTAATTCGTCCCTTTTGTCCAAATCCTTTAGGACAATCGGTACATTGAATAGAAATGTAAAGATTAGCCCAAGACACATTTTGGTGCTGTAATTATGGTATTCTGTTATTTAGTGTCGAATATGTTTAATGTGAAGCTAATTAAAATTAAAAAAACGGTTCGGGTTTAGTAGTTCTGGGACTGAGTTTAAGGAATAAAAGAGAATTACTAAAATGTGGAGTACTTTTTTGCAACCGCCAAAAAATTCATGATAATATAAATGAAAAATATCCCCCTGAGTGATTCATTTTTACTCTTATTTGCAGTATTTTTTTCTGTGTGGCAATCAAAAATGTGGATCACTTGCTTCTCGAACTTGCACTGTGCCTACGGATATCTGCAATACTGTAGGAGCGACATATCAGATAGCATTGCGATCCTTGAGAATTTTTTCGGGTGACTGCACTCCGCAGTAATGATCTTTGGAGTAAATTTACCAACAATACTAAAAACTAAAACATATTTAATCTAAACAAAAACGAAAATCGAACGCCAATGTAATTGAAAAGCGTGCTCCACAACAATAAAATCACACTATTAACGGAATTTACAAATTCTAATCTCAAAAACGCACCCGGAAGCCTCTGAAAGTCTAACTATCTCCCCAAAAATCCATCAGTTGATTAATGGATTCCCGGAATGCTTTCCAGAATTCCGGAAATTCCTATCAAACAACAATTCTTCGAGCACTGAATGCCGTATTCACTCCCTTTGCACTTCGGCTTCCCTTACCAGGGTTGGGCCTCCCTCCGAATAGAAATGTGTTGATTATTTATAAATAGCGCTATTCTGTGATTCGTCGGCAGGTATTGTTCGTCCGCCATTGTTGGCTTGTTTTATACTTTCGATATGATGAGTATTTCAGCTTCATTTCCTTCAGAGATTGACTGGATTTTCGAATGATTTAATAAAATTAAAGGCGTTACTTAGATTGGTGCTTAGCGTGATTTATTTAGTTAATGTTTGATAGAGTGGATTAAAATGAAGGGGAGTTTAATGTCCTAAGGCATTGAAATACATTTCAGGATTGGCTGTACAAGGGTATTTTGTTAATATAATAATCAAAGGGGTCGTTTTGGTGCTTGATGTTATTTCATGTTCGCTATATAAGCACTATGAGACTTTTGTCTAATCTTTTCCAGTAGCCACTACAGTAAATCGCCATTATACGTCAAAATATTTATGCTAGGCTTATAATCCTTTTGTAGACAGTAGACAAAAAGGTTTCATTTAATAATGATATACTACAAACGTTACAAAAAATACATAAGGTATTTTTAAAACTCAATTTACATAAAAGCTTCATCAACTTGCAAATACAATCTCATTTAGTAAATTGTAGCCCATTTTCATGATATTCGTTTGATTCACAAAATATTTTTCAAGTTGACTCCTACAATTCCTCCGGGAATGTAATGCACAGGTAAACATTTTACGAGCCATTTCAAAGTTGACAGGTGTCGTAAAATGCATTCAGAATTGAGGATTGCAAGTTTGACGATAAAAAAGTTTCGGCTCAAGCGAATGCTGAATTATTTAATGATGGTTACATGAATGGTACAGTGAACATAAAAGTTAAGTAAAGAGATGATTATGGTGGCGGTTTATTACTGGAATGTGGAGTTACGATACGTGGGTACACCTGGATTGTTGACGGCTCTTGGAGACGAAGTACTACATTAAGCTAGCTAAGTTCGCACGATATTAAAATGTTCCTTAACCATATTGTTAGGAGAGAGTTCTAGTTCGCCATTGCCACCGTTCGATCGTGATTTCTTATCCTCAAGTTAAAAGAATACCACATCACGTTTCTCTATAATACAATTTCTATGTTTTTTTGTGATTCGTGTTCGACTTGTTATCAGTGACCACATTTTCTTCGACATTTTGAGATGCTTGTAGACACGGTCAAGCTACATAACGGTTGTAAAATTGTTATTCGGTAGATATTACTTTTCAGTTTCTTAATTTTTTTCAAAATGATTTAATTTTATGTCTTTTTGCACCCGCCGCCAGAGTTCTATGTTACTTGGGGTTGGCTAATATGTTTTTCTTTTTTAACTGACTTCTAAAAAGGAGGAGGTTATCAATTCGGATGTTTACTTTTTTTTATGTATTTTCATAACTCCATCGTAAATAGACGGATTTGTAAATTTTCTTTTTTGTTCGAAAGTGCTTTATTCCGAAATAGTCCCATTTAAATTTCGTAAAGATCTAATGACGAGTTTCGGAGAAAGACAACGGAACTCTTCAATAAATGCCAGCAAATCAACCGCGATTGGTGCTATAGCATATGTACGCATTGTTTACGCAATCACACAACATAACATCACGCCTGTACCCTTTAAAGGGGAAGGCAGATGTGTTAAATAGCTTTCTGTCACTGATATTCACATAGTAAGTAGTGATATATGAATTTGTTTGGGGTAGGTAGGTATAATAAAAAAGTGAAAATTAAAAACTTTTTTACAAAAAGAAAACAACCGACTTCCAAAAAAAAACACCTGTTTTTTGACACCGAGTCGGTGTCAAAAAACGAAAATACAGAACCAACGACACCTACTTCCGAGATTAAAGTTATTTTTCGCTTTGTAGTGTTTTTTTTGGAAGTCGATTGATTTCTTTTTGTAAAAAAGTTTTTATTTTTCACTTTTCAATCTCCCCTATTAATAATTTGAAGACAATTCAAATACAATCTGCCTCATTGGTCTAGTGGTCGCAAGTACTACGAACATGAGGTCCAGGGTTCGATTACCAGCTCGGTCAAAGTGTTATTGTGATTTTCTATCAGGAATTTCTCAGTAGCGATCCGGAGTCTAGATATGTGCTCAGTTGATGGCGGCTCGGATGAGACTTAAACTTAACTGGGGAAAGATGGTTGTACAGACGCCAGCACATCAAGCTACCCGAAACTGTCAAATTTTCCCAATCAACTTTGAACGTTATGCTTTAGCGATAAAGTTGAAAATCTATTAAAGAAATTTGACAGATTGTGGTAGCTTGATGTGCTGGCGTCTGTACTATAGGTAGACCTCTACCTAACCCTTCTGGGATTACAGGCGTGATGTTATGTTATATCATTGTCATCATTTTTTTTTATTGCTGAAAGGACCCACTCTTGCCAAAGCGATGGATGAGGTCAATGATGGTACGAGCGTTCCCAGAAGATGCCTAAGGGCATAAACTGCGTTACGCGTGTGCACGCACCTGAGCACGTCGCGGGCCACGCTTCTGGTGCACGCACGTGAGCACGTCGCGGGCCACGCTTCTGGTGCACGCACGTGAGCACGTCGCGGGCCACGCTTCTGGTGCACGCACGTGAGCACGTTCGCGTGCTTATGCGCGGGCATCGGCGCGTCAGTTTTCTCAGTACAATTTTAAATAAGTAGTATATTTATTATATTAAGTAGTACCTATACTATGTAAATTCGATTCAAAGAAAAAAATAAACACCAGAATAAAAACAAGTTGGGGAACATATAAAATAATTTGTAGCGGTACCTATCTACAACGCCACATGCGAACTACGCGTCATACTGACGTCACGCAAAAATCCTGCATCGCACAAGCAGAGTTTACCGCGCAACTAGCGTAATACGTCCCGACATTAATCGTCGGGCAGTTGCCCGCCAGAGATATCACCCATCTGGTCGGAGGACCCTCCCTATTCTGAGGAGGATGAAACTTAACACCCTATTCCTCATAACTAAATAAATTAAATATACTTAATAATAATATTTCTTCTTTAAATTATAGGGGTTCCATTTTTGCCATTTGCCTACGGAACTCTTAAATGTTAACTATTTAACGGGTATCACAAATGGTATAGTGACGTAAGAAATTACGGCAACATCCTTCAATGTGCTAACGACGTTACTGCGATCAAAGTAGAAAACTCACCATAATATTGTTAAGACATTGTCATAGTCACTAATGCAATCATTAAAACTCTTAGGACAACTGGTAGAAAATACTTATTGCATAATATACAATTAATATGACTTTTAGTGGCAAAATAATAGACCAGCAACTTAAAAAAAAATACACCAGAACTTAGAAAATAAAAAGCAAACTTAACAATTTAGATCACAGTGTTGCGTGTACCTTATGTCCGTATGTCGTTTACTCCCTAACCACGAAACCCGTAGATTCGAACTTAAGTTACGGGAATTTCCTGCACCGTTTCACTTACGGACGTAACATAAGATTGGGGCCCGAACTAAGAATTGAATGACAATACGATTTGACGGCTGTCCATAGTGTCCATACTCCCGATACGTATTTGCCCGTCGGAAAAATTTAATTTGACACTTGTTTTAACAGATCAACTACTTTTGTTGCACATTCCCGTATCTTCGTTGATGGACTTACGAGAGTAGTCCCCCCGATCCAGAGCAGGAATCGTGCGTAACCTCGGGCGAAAATACGCCATAAGATTTGGGTCGGCTGTACGAACGTGATGAAACGCTAAAACTTATCTAAACCTAATAAAAAGACCTGCTTACGAACAATAGAATATGCGCGCACAAACAATCAGTGGTCGTAGTTATGTGCCAAATGTGTAACGATAATGTTTTATTGGTACTTAGGCAGACGTCACTATGGTCACATATAGCGATCGTTGATTTAAGAGTAAAACTAGTCGCGAGCTCGAACTCACTGGTGGTCATGACCAAAAAGCATGCTCTCACCTGGCTTCGTGTCCGACAGAGCTAGTATCAGTGATGAGCAGTCAGACGTTGGTGGTAGACCACACGAACAACGTCTAGTTCTCACGCACAGAAGCACCGTTCCGAACTGATGGGCGCGTTAAAAAATTCGAAAAGTGCTTCGGAAAATCGAGTTTTATGAAAAAACCACTGCATAAATCAATTATCCATAGTTTTTAACTCTTCGATAACTGAGCTTTGTCGATACGGACTTGGCTTTGAAGATTTTAGTTCTTTTATTACTTATTTACACCCAAAGTTACGTTAAAAATAGCAAGAATAACGAATCTTTGTTGGCTCATAACTTTTTAATCGCTTTTTATTTTACTATTCTGTTCCCGTACAGAAAAATTTAATAATAAATCAAACGATATCATGTTTAACTTTGGATGCACAATGTCAAAAAGTGGAGTAATACTCTCCCGAAATTTGTACGGAAAAAATATCGACTAGTGGCACCTTAAGGGGGATTCGCCAAGGTAGCCCGCCACGCCAAATTATTTATTTATTGAATTATAATAAATCATCAATACATCAGTTTCTTTGCCATTTGTAGGTACAAAGGGCCTTACGCTGGCTAATATTTAAAAAAATCCATGAACTATTCGATAGTTTTTGTCGTTACAGTAGGCGAAAAAGTTTCGTGAATGTCAGTAGTCCTTGAGTGAAAGACCATAATTATTATGATATTACGAATACGAAGAAAAAATCTGATTGTAAGTATATAGGTACCGCAATTAGGGCCAGAGCTATACATTATACATGAGTTTTTCCTGCCCTCTCGACCTCGTAACCTCGTAATTAAACCTTTTACAATTGTATGAAATCTAAAAGACCTATTATATGTTCACATAGGTACATGCAATGATATTTTACTAAAATACTACAACTGAACAAGCACGCGCGTGCACCCGCTAGCGGGCTTCGCGCGTGGACCCGTCCAACGTGATGCGTGATCACGTCGCGTGCATGCGTGCCCCGTTGCACGGAAGTATCACGCGACGGGCGCCCGACGGGCTCACGAGCGTGTGCACGCGCATGGGCACGCGCGGGTCGGTTTTGTGTGGACACGCGAGAGGCACGCTTAACGCAGTTTATGCCCTAAGGCACTGGAAGTCCCCCGCATCGATGAAACACAGCAGGCTGCTTGACGCCGGACTCCAGTGCGAGGATGGTTGCAAACCAGGCGGGCGTTAGCCCTACCACCGCAAGGGAAGAATTGGCTAGTCTTGCGAGTACTTGAGCGCTTGGTTCAGTTGAGTAACTGGCGGAATAAACGTCGCTACACAAGGAGGCTTCTTCATGCATCCCAAAAATAATAATAGAGTATTCTAACGACAGTCACGTGTCCTTTCAAAATAGTGTCATAAACCTACACAATTACCAATATAATTAACCTCTCTAACTCCATAATTACACAAAAAAATATTTCAATAATCTATTTTGTTTTTTTTTTTATTATTCAAGTTACATAATTATCTTTTTGTATATGTACGTATTTCTGTGACAAATAAATCTATTTTTCTTTCTTTCTTGTTCGTCAATGATGTATCGTTCGTCAACGTAGATATTTTTAATGAGTATAATAGAAATAATTCCATAGTTCATAATGTGGGACATATCATTACATCATGAATATTATATGGAGTAATTTACACTTAGGAGGCGTTAGGTGCCACTTTAAATCAGATACGGGTCATTAATGTTCCTTGGTGGCAGTAAAAATTATACGTCCATGACAACTTTTTATGGCTTTCTTTTTAAAATAATATGGGTGCTTAATACCTTATATTTACAGCACCATTACTGTTCATTTATGAGGGTGAGGGGTTAATGTAACAATTTCTAGTGATACGTCAATTTGTCATGTGGGTTTGTTATGTAGTCATACATATTATAATGGCAGGTCAACAAAAATAATAATAATAATAAACCATTTATTTTCAGGTAACAAAGACCCATAGATACATACCTTAACCTACGTATACATAACGTAACGCATAACGTAGAGCAATATTTTAAAGGAAGTAAATATTCATGAAAATGTCTTTTCCTATGGGACTAGCACTGAAATGTGACAAAAATAATTCACTGTTCTATACAAAAGTACTGCAAGAATATACAATATTCAAAATGTATGAAATAGTAATTTTGTTTTCATATTTCTTAATTGGCCGAACGGTGAAGGAAAACATCGTGAGGAAACCAGCATGTCCTTGAAAAAAATTCCAAAAATTCGAAGTGTGACAAGAGTATCACATTTCTTCAGATTCTTGGTGTAGTAACACCTACCAACATTAAGTTCGTAAATTTCGGATGCAGTGTCTAAATGTCATGAAAAATGTAGACAATGTACTAACACAATATCAGGATGTGCAATGGGTACCACAATGCACAATGGATGCCATAGCAATATCAGATTTCAAACGTCAGTAATTGTCAGAAGCAGTTACAAATTCAAGAGCAGTGGTAGTTCAGTCCCCTCCGGAGCAATCGTATCGGCTTCGACTAACGACTTGAAAGTCGTTAAAGAAAGAAAGAAAAATTATTTATTGCGACTAGCACAGGAAGATCACAAACTAAACTAAACACAGTAAAAATTTAAAAAATAAAAACCAATTTAAAAAAAAAATAACAAAAAGAAAAATGAAACAGAAAGTCCTATACGAGGCCAAAAGGCTCCTCTCTCAGAATGATGCTGCGACATTTAAAAAATAAATATCGCAGCGCTGGTATTCTCGCTGGTCGTGAGTTTTAAACCAAGCAGGCACTTTACTTTACGTATTTAATTTCATCACCACTGCTCTCAAAATGGCGAAGGAAAACATCGTGAGGAAACCAGCATCTGCTAGAAAAACATTACCAGTCGACAGTGATGCAAAGGGTACATTCGATACCATATTTTTGTTTATTAATAGTTTTAGTTAGGTTTAGATAATATTTTAATTTTTTTGTAGTTTATTTCGCATTAAAAGTTTATCCAGTGTAGGTAAGTATTTTTTATTCTCCTAAGGGCTGATTTTATCAAAGCCGTTAGACGTCAATTTTATCCGTTGAATAAAATTGACGTCTAACAATTGTATGCAAAAACTGTCAAAAATTAAAATAAATTCTCAGGATAAGACTTTTTCTAGGTATAAAAAATTGTGAAATTCACCCTAAATAAATCATCAATACAAAGTATTCAAAAAATAACATTTACATTTTTGAAAATGATTTACAAACTGTTAACAAAAAAGTGACACCAATAACAGTATTTCATTTGATGCAAATCTGAAAACATTATCCCTAATAAAGAAATGAGCTTCTAAAACTCGAAACCATTTTAATTTGGGTCACTGTAATCTACAAACTCTCAATATAGACCTCCTTTTAGAAAAACACGTTATAAAAACTAATCAAAAAGGTCTCCATACTTGCAAACAATGTTTAGTTTGAAGTAGAATCAACAGAATTGAATGAAAAACACTTGGAAGCGTGTTATTTTATAATGTAAACGGAACACTCGTGTTGGACAATAGCTTTCGAAGATTGAAGCGGACCACTCGTTAGCTTAGATTCAGATTGGCATTGTTTGTAAGGCTATAATTTTGGAGAGCTAGCGGGCTGTAGAAGCAACACTTTTTGACTTACAGTACCCGGCGATAAATATTGCACATCGACCTTTGGAAATTGGTGTATTTTATACAAAGAATAAAAATAATTATCAAAAGAAGCAAATCATAATTGTTTTAACAGCTCCTAATAGATACCGGACTGTTTGTATTTCGTGCGACAGAGATAACGCTCTACGAAGCCGAAATTAGCCGATTGTCTCTTACCAAAGGTCGATGTGCAATATTTATCACCGGGTACTGTACTTATTTCATTATTAATTGTTCTAGTAACATAATCAGCCTATAATGTTCCCACTGATGGGACCACTTTGCTACCAGTGCTCTCTTTTAACAACGTTTACCAATTATTTTCAAACCAATATTGTCACACAGTTGACAATATTGGTTTGAAAATAAAAATAAATAGTATCACTGTTGGTCCCGGCTGTCATTCGTGGATCTTTGACAATTGTTACGGGTAGTTAGCCCGAAAGTCTGACAACCAGTCTTACCAAGGGGTATCGTATTACCCAGTAATGACCCCAACATAGTTGGGGAAAGGCTAGACAGATGATGATTGTCACACAGTAAACCGCTTCCCGCTTCCATTTAAACCAATCCTGTCACTCCAAACTTTCAAGGGGTTTTTGTCTTCAATTCCCCTCAAGGTTTGGCAGCTTCTGGAACAACCTGTAATACATAAGTGATCAAACTTAAATAGGCTTTTTATGGGTGCACCAATTGTTTTTTTATGGAAATTGGACAACTTTTGTTACGAGACTTTGAAGACCTTTAAGTAAATAAATACAACAAATTTAGGAAAAGACAGGAAGGTGGTTTGATTATGTTGAGGGGATGAGTGAAACGTGATTAACAAAAGGTATATACAAGGCAGATCTGAAAACGCCGAAAGGGGACGCCCCAGAAGGATATCATCATCATTTCAGTCAAAAGACGTCCACTGTTGCCTCCCCCAAGCACCTCCACTTCGACCGGTTCTGTGCTTCTTGCATCCAACGGGTTCCTGCGGCCTTCACAAGGTCGTCGGACCAACTTTTGGGAGGCCTTCCAACGCTACGTCTTCCGTTACGCGGTCGCCACTCCAGAACCTTTCGGCCCCATCGGCCATCTGTTCTGCGAGCAATGTGCCCTACCCACTGCCACTTAAGTTGGGCAAGCAGGAGATATACTAACCTTATTGGTGGAGTTCTACAGTAAGTTCAGGTGCGTAGTACTCGCAAACGGCGTGCGTGGTGTTCTGAGGTTTCTGCCTTAGGAATAAGGCATGAGTTTACGTATGTATGATGTAAGTAGTAAGTCAAAATTGAAAATAATCTTCTGAGATAATTATGATATGGGAATGAGTAAAGCGCTATTTACAATAAGAATTTTGGAGGCAAATGTCTGTGGAATTGCTGGTACACTGATTGGTTAGCCACCCTACTCTTATCGGTGATGTCCTTCAAAAAGGTCAAGTACGGTAGTTCGATAGTTGGCCCAGTGATGAATATATTTTATTATTCCCCTTTGAGCACCACGGTGAGATATTGGTTGGTGCTCAAATGGGAATACCTTTGGTGCTCTAAAAATAGGTGCTCAAATAGGAATGCTTCGTAGCAACGACCCTGACTTACGAACTGTGTTGGTCGAGGGTTCGAACCCAGTCAGGCACTTTACTTTTTGTTTATTTCATCACTACTGCTCTCAAAACTGCAAATAAAATCATCATCAATCATCATCAACCTTGATATTGATGAAGATGTATCGTAATTTGCTTTTACATTGTTAAACACTTTGTAATTGTGGCATTCCCAACAGTCCAATGTATTATCTGCCTCCGAGTTATAAGGAGCTTTGTAAAACTTTACCCCAGTTTTGAATTTTATTCATCCTCTGTCGTCACGTAGCCCTAGTACTTTCAAGTCAACTTTCCATTTTTTTATAACAGTTTATTTAAGTTTGGTTTTCTTTAGCATAGTTTTTATGAGACTGACCTTATTTTGTAAAGTAATCGAGAATAGATTTATAAATCTTTTGTCAAAAGATCCTCAAAAAGAACTCAAATGAAGGCAATGACGACAACTGATTATTTGCTCACCATGTCGTTGTCCGTCTGTCAAGACCTTTTTTCTAAAGAACGCGTGGAGTTATCACCTTTAAATTAATATCTAATACTCAGGGCTATAATCCGTTAAAGCGGTGAAAAAATCAAACTTCTAAATTAAAGCAAACAGAAGACACGGGCGTTTATGTCTTGTTTATTCATGCCGTACCGTAGGGGGTGCAGATGGGAGCTTCACGATATAATTGAAAGAAGCATCGACTTGAATTAAATATATTCACGACTTTACATGGTCACGCTATTTCTAGCACTACCTACCTAAACAAAAGCTGCTTAATTAAAATATTTGACATTTGCTTGAACGTTCGAATGGAACACACCGGCAATTATAACGCCCGTACGCAAAATACGCGCATTGACGTGGAGTTGCGGACACTAGCCCATATTAATAGATATATTTATTACCTTTCAAGTACTCTCCCGTTATTTGAAAATTTCTTCAATTTTATATCCACATCGACGAACCATTTGGAATCATCATCAATAACGTCATCACCATCATCTTACACCAATCCACTTCTGGACATAGGCCTCTCCAAACGTACACCATTCAAGTCGATTTTACGCAAGTTTCATCGAGCTGCTACTAGGTTACCTACAAAGATCGTCGCTCCACCTGTCCTACCTTACGTATGATTCGCGGACATCGGTTCTACGATTTATTAATCGTAAAACCGATGACCGCGAATATATATAGGCCATATTTGGCCGGCCTTTTGTACTTGGTGTGTGTTGTTACTTGTTACTTTATGTGCTTAAAGGTCAACCATATTTCATCCGGTGAACCATCGAAATAACACACATTATCAGCTGATAATGTTACCACTGCTGGGACACAGACCTCCTCTCTCCAAGAGGGTGTGGGCTTTAATCTACCACGCGTGCCCAGTACGGTACAATAGATGTCAAATGTCGTATAATTTTTGGTTCTAGGAATATAATTGTGGGCTTCCACACGATGTTTGCTGTCACAGTTTTGAGGTGATGAAATTATTTACACAAAGTAAAGCTGCCTCGTAAGTCTGGACCGTTACCACTGACCGTTACGTGAGAGCAATGGTGGCCCCACTGCTTTCATGTCAAAATAACACACCTATAACATAAACAAACAGTTTTCTAATTGATAATTATTCAGAAATAACAAAATGAACGATTAAAACATAACACGATCGAAAACAATACGTTGGAAATCAATCTAATCGCAAATAATATTTTGATATTTTTTGTTTTCATTTCATTATTCCGTTCGACATTCATTTTGTTTCAGACCACGAAGTACATATACTAGTTTCAGACTGTATTGGCTGGACTTGTTTGTAAGCACAAGCAAACAATTTGTTTCACGCTATAATTGATCATTTGAACTAGAGACAAAATATTATCCACTATAGTATTTCAATGCTCGACAGATTATCATTTTGGTAGCAAGTCAATCTACTTAGCCTTTTAACAAGTACATCGGGGTTGACTTCCAGTTTAACCTATCTGGCCTCCATAACCCATTGCAGTTACTGGGTAACATGATACCCCTTGGTAAGACTAGTTGTCAGACTTTTTGGGCTTCTGACTATCCCATAACTACGAATAACAGCCGGGACCAACGGCTTCACGTGCTTTCTGAGGCACGGAGTTAGTCTCGATATGTAATGGTTCACCAATCTACCAACCAACCGCGGGAAGCGTAACTTTACCTTCAATCGATCCATTCGGCTGTCTTTATATAGCCACGAGCCCCCGCTGTTTATTTTGGTAGTAAGTGTAACATCAAATGGTATATTATATCTATAACACTAGCTTCTGCCCGCGACTTCGTCCACGTGAAATTTCTTGTTACTCCGACCCACCCCGTCGCATCTCATCGCCTGCCCGCGCTATTACTTCGTTTTTGCTTAGCGTTCTTTCTGACTTTTTTTCTTTTTGCTCGGCTCTTTAAGGTCATAGCGTGATGTTAAATAGCCTATATAGCCTTCCTCAAGAATTGGGCTATCAAATGCAAAAAGAATTTTTCAAATCCGACTGGTAGTTCCAGAGATTAGCGCGTTCAACCAAACAAACAAACTAACAATCATACAAACAAACAAACTCTTCAGCTTTATAATATTAGTATAGAAGTATAGATACAATGGCAATCCCTATAATTTAAAAAATTCAACAACGTTCATTGCGTGATGATTTACGTTGTCATCTAAATTAATTTTTAAACATATTATGAAGCAATAGATTAGCAATTTCCTTCCAAATCCGTGACATTGTGATTGAAACTGTGTTAGGGAATAAAATTAGGGTGCGAAACTGTCGCAGTTGTTTTAGTTTCAAATTCATTATTAGCATTTTTAATAAAAGTTCGGGCCTCCTCGATAAATTCCCCGACAAAGCCAACATACCTACTTTTATTAGGTTAAAAAATAAACGTTGCCTGTTCCAAAAATAAATTTTTGAACAAAGGAGATTGCCCAAAAATGATTAGATGATTAGATGTAGATAAAAAAAAATTAAGTGGGATTAAAGGGCATTTATTGTAGATAACAAAATATGAAAAACCTTACTTTAAATATTATCTGCATGACTGGTTATGACATTTTTGATAATAATTATGATTTTCTTGCTTTTTACATGTAAATAAAGGTGGTTAGTAGTATACCGGCTGACTTTATTTTGCCGTTTAGACAAAAAAAAATCAGAGGATTGAAAGTCGCTACGAGTTCATTGGATATTTCCGTGTGTAGAGTTAAGTGCCTACCAAGGCACTCAACTCTACGCACGGAAATTATCAATATAAGTGGAATTTCTACAGGTTGAAATTGAAAACATGCGACAATCTAAATGGGAGATTGTACTCATCATTACTAAGGAATCAAAGCTGCAATCGCGAAAAAAATCAGTTGTTCCCTACATTTTGACGAGTTAAGGCCTATTCAAACCTGAGCGATATTCGCTGCCGCTGTGGGTAGAGGTACGTACCGCGCGGGTTTCGCTCAGGTATTTAGTATCAAGTACCGCGGCTAGAGCGACCTGAGCGATATTCGCTGCCGCTGTGGGTAGAGGTACATACCGCGCAGGTTTCGCTCAGGTATTTAGTATCAAGTAGGTACCGCGGCGAAACTCGACTACCGCGCGTTATTCTACCCACAAGGATAGCGAAATCCGCCTAGGTCTGAACAGTAATATTACCGCATATCCACTGGGTTTTCTCTGCCGCAGACGGTAGCGAATACCGCTTAGGTCTGAATAGGCCTTTATGCGAACAATCGCGAAAAATATAGGGAACAGCTGATTTTGTTTTCGCGATTTCAGGTTTGGTCCCATAGTAAAAGCTGTTCATAATGATGAGTACAATCTCTCTTTCGATTTGTCACATCTTTTCAATTTCACCCTGTATATTATTTGTCTACTCATTTGTTTAAAAAAAATCCTTTTTTTTGTATGAAAAGTTGAAAAGAAATTTTTTCCATAGGCTTCTACTCCGTTCACCTTTTATACCCTGTTTTTCTCCAGACGGTAAAAAAAGTCAGCCGGTATAATAAATAGTACATTAACAGAAAAAGACGCGTAAAGATATTACATAGGAGAAAGCGTAGGTAGATATTTCATCAACTAAGATATAATCTAGAAATGATAGATCACGGTGATTAGCCCTTAATCTTATAAACGCTACCCTTCGCCGCAGGATGACTGTGTAACACACTATCAGTAGCAATGGGTTTCTTTTTGACAGTTCAACAACATTCATTGCGTTATTTGCGTTGTTGAGCAGACACATTTTTCGAACATATGGAGCAGTGGATTAGAAATGTGCTTCAAAATTATTCAAATTGAGAGTAATAGTGGGTTACTCAATTAGGTTGCGGGTTCATGTTATGTTGATCGACATAGTCTGCAAGCAGCGGTGCTATTCTGTAAAAATCTCACCGTGAAAACTTAGGTGATGTGAGCGTGGAGTGAGCTGTCAATAGTGTCTATTCCTAGCAAAAACAAACTCACTTCACCTAAGTTTTTACAGTGAGATTTTTACAGAATCGACCGGCGGGTTACGGTCTATTTTGTTTTTAATGCTTTTGCACCCTGTCTGGGAAGGTTTTTGTGAGGGCTAGGATCCTAAAGTCGTCACAGTCATTGTAATGTTCCCACAGCGGTGGATACAGACCTTCTCTCTGTGAGAGGGAATAGGCCATTATCCACCACGCGAGCCCAGTGCGAGTTGGTGGCCTGTGAGTTTGACACCTAGTATTTATACTTATAATAATAACACAGATTATTAATAACCGGCGGCGGCGCGTGAATCGTTGCCCGGAATGTTACCACTTTATATATTTTATGTTCATACCACCTTTTTGTAATGTATATTTTATTTCTTATTGTAATTGTTGTTTTCATTTATATCTAATAGTATGCTGTAGGCTGACGTCATCACGTTAACACCAACTGTCGCTGAAAATCAGCGCTGGGGCTCTGTCTCGTATAGGGTCTCAGCATTATGCTGAGCGATGGCCGTTTTGCGTAGATGTGACGCATACTTTCTCCCAAATAGTTATTTTGTTTATCTTATGTTTGTGTTTTTTTTTATTTTTATGCGTCATGTTTGCCGCAAATAAACGTATTTTCTTTTTTATAATTATTACACTAGAAAAGGCAGAGAATCTACAAAATCTAAGAACTTACAAAACTTTACAAAGCTTATAAAGTGCCTACCAATTTCTAAGAGAAGCCTCTCGTAAAACTGTACAATTAAGTAGTAAACCAGACAATTTATTGAAGAACACAATTAATTTTAAAGTGGTTAAATTAAAATTAACATTATTAAATCCCGGGCGAATGAATTAATCATTCGACTGGAAAAATATTCGAAATTGTGACGTGTGACAGTACGTTCTCACATTTAATCATTTTTTTTACTGTTATGTAGGTAGGTATGTATAAAAATGCCAGAAACTGCCAATCCATCGAAGACACATCACACTAATATTATAAAGGCGAAGGTTTGTGAGTGTGTGTTTATATGTTTATTACTTCTTAACGCTCAAATGGCTGGACCAATTTTGATAAAATTTCGTATGAAGGTAGCGGACACCCTGGATTAACATAATAATATAGGCTACTTTTTATCCTGATATACCCACGGGATCGAAACTTATGCGGGTGAAACCGCGGGGCGCAGCTAGTCCTAAATAAATGATGTCCTAATATGTTACAGCAATTGGACGTTCTGGCTTAGAACTACAGTTACTACATCCATACTAATATTATAAATGCGAAAGTGGGTCTGTCTGTCTGTTACCTCTTCATGCTTAAACCGCTGAACCGATTTAGATGAAATTTGGTATAGAGATACTTTGAGCCCCAGGAAAGGACATAGGATAGTTTTTATCTCCATACTAATATTATAAATGCGAAAGTGTGTCTGTCTGTCTGTTACCTCTTCACGCTTAAACCGTTAAACCGATTTAGATGAAATTTGGTATAGAGATAGTTTAAGTCCCAGGATGGTTTTTATCCCAATATTCCCACGGGGTCGAAACTTACGCGGATGAAACCGCGGGGCGCTGCTAGTTAGTAATAAAGTTATTTTATTTCTAACTTTTTCTTTGATATACGGATTTATTTGCAGTAAGTGTTAGTACTAGTAAGCATGAGGTTCTGCGTTCAATTCCCATGTCGGGAAAAGTTTTATTGGTATTATGCACCAAGAATTTCTCAGTATATAGATAGCAGCCCGGTGTATAGATTCTTGCCCGGTTAATGGCAAAAAAAAAAACTCAATACTCAAAGTTTTCAAACAAACCAATTACAGGCTTATTACTTTTAAATTGTCAAGGGGCAAAGCTGTTCAGCGGGATTGTCCGAAAGGGTTACCGCTAGCCCGGAACATAAAGGGCTAAGGAAGGAACACGGGTGGGTTTTAGTCAGTAAGAGTCTGACACTCTCTTCCGCTCCACCCAGAGCGGGAGTGGTCATCTGATGATTTCCCCATCCTGAAAAAAAAAGGGGGGCAAAGCTAGTTGCCCATTGCAAAGCGTAGTAGGTACCTATGGAGAAGAACGGGTAAGAAACTCCACGGACACTCGTATATATCATAAAATTGTTACAAAATTTTGATGCTCGGCAATGTCTCGCCTATTACATACGGGACTTAAACATATCTGTACATATTATGGGACTTATACATAACTAGAGAAATATGGGTGAACTATAGGTACACTTCTGCTAAACCCTGTGGGAATGAAACGTGATATTTTATGTTCAGTTTACTTCGCTGCCTTCCTATTCAGGGAATACGGGATGATGTTACGTTATTTCCTCCATCACAGTGACCTTTTGTAGTTTCGTGAAACCGTTTGTTTTCCTTATTTATTTATCGTATAGTTTGATGGTCCGTAATAACCTAATTTATCATGTATCCCACGGAGAATTGTTCGCGGAACGCCTCCCACTGTTTTAATGAACAAATAATAGTGGGTAATTGAGGCAATATAATCCTGTGAGTAAAGGAATGAGATTTAAATGATTATTTTTTCTAATAAAAGCTTGGTGATGGACTGTGTGAAAGATTATGTGGGTAGAAAGGGGGTGACAGATGACAACTAATAGAGAGAAGTATGGAAGAAATTATTAAATAAAGCTTGGTGATTAAGTTTAATGTGGAATATGACATCATTGTACAGTGCCACCAACTTACCTGTGCAGGCGGGTAAAATTCGAACTACAGCCGCCATTTTGAAATATTCATTCCGCTGTCAGTTAATGTCTATAATCCGACTTTTAATAAGCTGCATTGAAAAAAGCGCGGGAAACGTTCAACTTGGCGGACGCGTCCTTTTTGAATTTAAGATAACATGACATTGGCTAAATGCACAAAACGTGCGAAGCCAGAAAAAAAAATAAGCTGCATTAAAATGACACTTCTTTCTGTCATTTTGTTAAAAAATGTTGCCATACTGTCTCTACTAGTGAATTGATTAAAACGCAATGAAACATCGTTTTAATTTCGATATTCGAAATTGGCCTATTTTGATTTAACCGTAAACAACCAAATATTCTTTATATTGATCGGATAAAAATATATGTTGTAGTTTCAAATACATAGTCTACTACAGATAATTTTGTTTAAATTTTTACTCTAAAACTCCTACTATATCGATCTAAAAAAACTATTTTTAAATAGATTATATTTTTCATTTAATATTCTTTAATATACAGGAATATTTGCAAACCTCAAAAATAAGAATACATAAAAAGATTAGAATTAATGCTTTTTTATAAATCTAATCCGATCACTGATGTGATGACTGATGACAAAACAATAATTAGGCATTGCTGAATGTTTTTGTTGTAAACTTATATTATTCTGAATTTCATTATAAATATCATCCTCTAATAATATTATCCTCTTTTATAAAATCAATTTAACATGGATAGATTTTTAACTGAATGTTACTTATCGATTATTTTGTCACATCACTATTTAAATTTCGTTAAAAAGTGGTAACACAGCTGTCATTTTACTGCAGCTAATTAAGGAACTAAAGCGCGGTCATTGTCGGACTGCATAGAAAAGAAAGAGAAGCGCGATGACACAACGCTGGTAATTTATTGCAAAATATGAAGCAATTATCGAGCAATGAAGAATGAATGAATAAAAAAAAACATTTTTACAGTATTCTAGCAGCCTTACGTATGCGTTGTAATATAACATGTTGTCATTCACCACGTCAAATTTCGACTTTTATGAAAATGTACAGACGCCACACATCAAGCTACCCGAAACTTTCAAATTTTCCCAATTAACTTTGAACCTTATGCTTTAGCAATAAAGTTGAAAATCTATTAAAAAAAATTCACAGTTTGTAGTAGCTTGATGTGCTGGCGACTGTACATACAATATAATAATAATAATACAATGTACACAGCCTATAAATATTCCTGCCAATAACGGTCGCGCGAATCTACATAGAGTATCGTATTTCAACGCATACCAAAGCGGAAAATTATCAAACACCAAATTAAATATTACGAATAAAGACATTCCAAAAACAAATTTAATGAGAACCCCCATTCAGTTAAATTACCCTTTTGTAAAAGCACACTGGTTTTATAATCTGTCGCGCGCATCAGTATTTAAATAGCGCGAAACACAATTTTATTTTTCAGACCTCCTTGGGCATGCGCCGTGTGGCACAGTCCGTTTTTCCCGGCTGTACTGTGCACACACACAGATACGTTTGTAGGTGATCGGTGCCGCACACAGGGACAAAATTGTACCGGGACTCAAATCACTGACGCGAGTCTAGGATCACTCACACATCAAAGTAAGCTGTGTGTACACTGTTTACGGACTTCCACTCACACATTGAAAGGCTTACCCCGGCGATGCTGTGTTCGTTAGTTAGTTTCCCGCAAGGTGTCGTGCGAGTCAGATGTGTTGTTGCGTTATTTGACGGTTGACGTACGTCGAGTGCAACGAAATGTGACGTCGCGAGTCGTAAAGTACGGGTATCAGAAAGTGATGAGATTTATGACACATAATAAGGGTCGCCGGTAAAAGTTTGTGAACGACTTTGTGTACTTAAAAACTTTGTTCGGCTAATTGTTTAAGTGAAGTGCTGAGTGTGGTTTACTGTTTAAGTGGAAATTATTATAAACAGGAAAGTTTTATCTTATGAAGTGACTTCAGTTTTATTTTTCTGGATTTATCAGGTAAGGGTGCAATTTTAATTATAACTAGTTAAATAATCTAGGATGATAAATAATGCGTCTTCTGCAATGATTTGTATTAAAATTTTATAGTTTTTACAGCATGTAATATACACCCTTACATTTTGATCGTTTTAATCCTTAAAAGGGATCATTATACTTATCATTGTGAACAACTTTTAAGAGACCAATACGGAAATCGTGAAAAAAAATCAGCTGATCCATACATTATGTCGAGTATACGAACATAAATGTATGGATCACTGATTTTTTTTCACGATTTCAGGATTGGTCCCATAGATGATGACTATAATGACCCCCTTTAAGGATTAAAACGATCAAAATTTAAGGGTGTATATTACGGTTTTTCAATTTGGTAACAATTGAAATTATTCACATATAAACAAAAAAAAAACAGTCACGTTTTCTGTGAACAAACTTATTTTTTTCAAAATCAGAGCGAATAAAAAAAAATTTGAGACGTTTCAAGGCAAAATTCTGCAGTATATTGCAGGTTAACAAATCGCTTATTTGGACAAACATAGACGTCAACGTATTTTTCCCAAAGCACTTAGAAACGTATTTACGTTAGGAAAACGAAGACGTAAAAAGTAAAACAGCAGTTACGTCGATGTTTCTCGAAATGAACGACATAATGTAATTATTTATTTAATCACGTAATATACAAAAAACTATTTTACCAAAGATTAAATGCCATTGGAATTGAAACAAAAGTCACGACTATTCTTCGAAAAAGGGTAAAAATGTCTGTTCAAGCGATTTACAAGCAATTTTCAGCAGTTTCTAAGAACTGACGTTATAACTAATGGGTGCGGTTGTAGCAGAATGTTAAAACGTTCACAGAACTTATTAGGTTTTCATCGATTTTTTTACAACGGGCAATATTTCTCTTGAAGTGTCGATTGCAGAGAATTGGTTCGATGAATTACTTTCACTTTAATTTTGTCGCAATCAGCTAAGCGACAATTCTAGGGATTTTTTTTATAGTTTTCGTGTTTTTGATAGAAAATGAGAGATTATTCTTTTTATTTGTCGTCTGTTTGGCAAGTTTATCAAATTCAGTGACAATAGAGAAAGTAATTGTGTCTCATTATTAGTGACAGTTGAGCTCTTAAGGGGTTAGATAGGAAGTTGCTGCATGTGAAAATACAGCTGCACCCGTTCTGACTGTACAACCTCAATTGATGATGACTCTTTTAAGGGATTTAGAGAATATTCATTGTTAAATATAAATTTAAAAATTTGTAAATGTATAGGTATAAAGTGTTGTTTATGTATGCCTCGACTATTTATTTATTTATATATACTTTATTGTACACCAGAAAATACATAACAAAAAAATACAATTATGAATACAAAACATACAACGGGCGGCCTTATCGCTTTCTGCGATCTCTATCTAATTATTCTGAAAAATACGGTATTCAATATCGTTGAGATCATTCATTTATTTTCTTAAAGAAGGTTTAATATCAGTCCCGACGAGACCCGAGTGATTCCTGGCTAGAGTTCGTTAGTTTATAAACACAACTTAGTGCTAGTGTTGCCTTCTAAGCTTTCGACTACTTATTAAACTTGGCAACTTACCTATCTCTCCATCTATTACTCGTAAGCCTAGCTTGGTTCCAATATTCAGACTGCATCTATCAGTAGATATTATCAATGTCGTCATGGTATGATTTTGGATGCTTATATACATAATTAGCCTATAGTGTTCCCACCACTGGGACACAGGCCTCATCTCGGTGAGAGGGAGTGGGCCGTAATCCACCACGTGGGCCCAGTGCTGTTTGGCAGATGTCACTTGTCTTCTAAATTTTAGTTCTAAGACATGCCGGTTTCCTCACGATGTTTTCCTTGACCGTTTTGAAAGCAGTGGTTATGAAATTATTTACACAAAATAAAGCGCCTGCTTGGGACCTAACCCACACCGCGATCGCAGGCTTCCTCCACCTTTCAGTCGTTCGCCGACACCTTGAGTGTGCGCACACAATCGGCCGCCTCCTTCATATCAGCAATACAGTATCTTGTAATATCGCAGTAGTTTTTTTTTTATTACCAAGTCAACGACCACAAGCAGCACACCTGGAGCTTAATATTCAACACCGTAGATGCAGTGGAGACCGACTCTGACGGACATTGTTGAGTCGCCGACATCCGGCTCGAAGGACCAAATTATGTTGATATGTTGAATATCAAGCTCCAGGTGTGCTGCTGGTGGTCTTGACTTGGTAATAAAAAACTAGTGCGATTTTACAAGTACTGTATTGCTGATTTATATAAGGAGACGACTGATTGTGTCCGCATGCTCAAGTTGTCGGCGAACGAGTGGAAGGCGGGGGAAGCCTGCGATCGCGGTGTGGTGTGTGACCAGATATGACGTCAGGAATACACATGTCATTTCCATCATAGAATATCTGATTAATATTATTGGCCATGAGTATTTCCTTTTAGATACTCTTTCACACTGTAATACGCTTTATCAGTTAGATACAATAAAAATAGATGCTTCTTATCCAGGTACCTACAATGCGAATGGGTCTGACAAACAGCCTTACCCAGGGGTATCTTGTTACTCAGTAACCGAGTTGTGGAGGTCGGACGGCAGCTGCTTCACGTAAAATTCTTGTATTCAGCAGGATTCGGTTATACTGGAAGCTGATCCCAACAAAGCTAAAAATAGATTAGACAGATGACTTATGAATGAAACTTATTTCACATACAATTTTAAATGCTGAAAACTAATTTCGTATTTCAAGTTTTAGAGACCAAAATCTCTGACAGTCCAACAGACAACGTTGCCAAAACGGACTTGATTATACTCTTTAAATGTTAATATAGAACATTAATACTTTCAGTAATGAAAAGTCTGTATGCTTTTGGCAAAGGAAACTTTTAAATAAGATTTTGACCTCGATTGTCTTATTTTATGAATAAATTGAACTGACCATTTCAAGACATTACACTGGTTTTTCAACAGAAATATTTTTGCGTTTCTGAACATTTGCTATCGTTGTGAATATTTAGAAGAATTGGGGATGAAATCCAAACAAAATTAGTTATTTTGGGTTTAATTTCCTATTTCATTAAGTTTCACCACCCACATGAATACGAAATCTGTTAATTAATTTCAATACTAGTATAGTAGTTCGTTACCAAATCTTTAGTAGTCTGGTGGTCCTGCTATACAAATGTTACTTAATTGGATAATTGAGCGTCTTACCTCAATTGTAATTACTAGGTTTACTAGCGTGATTAATTAGGATGTTACTCTTCATAGGAGCGACATATTTGTTAATTTCGTTCTTTTTTATTCATAGTGACAAGGACGGGTCGTGGGGCTTTTGATTCCACCTATAAATATAATACGCGCGACCTGTTACCGTGGATTCGGTACATGATTCTGAATATCTCTGCGTTGACATTTTTTGTCGCTTATTAAAAAAATTGCTGTTCCGTACATTTTGATCACGTAGGTATTACACTTTTATATGAAACGGCATATTACTCTATCATCTCGTCATTATCTGCCTAGCCTTTTCCCAACTATGTTGGGGTCAGCTTTCAGTCTAACCGGATACAGCAGATTACCACTATTTTACATGGAGCTACTGCGTGTCTGACCTACATAACCCAGTTACTGGGTAATACCATACCCCTTGGTAAGACTGGTTGTCAGACTTTCGGGCTTCTGACGACCCGCAAAGACTGTCAAAAATCCACGAATGACTGTCGAAACCAACAGCTTAACGTACTTTTCGAGGCACGGAGGGGTCTTGGTATGTGAAAATGGTCACCCATCGACGGACTAACTGCGGCAAGCGTAGCTTAACCTGATAGATCGACCCGTGCGGCTGTTATTACTTAGCCACAAGTTCCTTGTCATTTTTTTTATATCAATAAAAAAATATGCCGTTTCATAGAAAAATGACGGACGAAAATTTTTTAGGTTAGTGGTTGGTTAGAGGGTTTTAACTTATGTGCTGAATAATGCAGGGCCGTCTTAACCATATTGGGCACCGGGGTGCGCAAATTAGCCTGCGCCCCAATTTTTGTCTTTTATTATTTTGTTTAATATGTACAGTCACGAGCATAAGTATGTTTACACTTGGCTTTATTCAAAGACGATTTTCTCCTTTAGTTTTGAATACAATTTTATGTTATTACGAACGACGTATTTTCGAACCCATAGGTTTGTCTAAAGTGTCGTATTTCAACGTTGCATTCGTTATTTCACGAAAAAATCGCAATTGAAAGTTGCCAAGTGTTGACATATTAGTGCTCGTGACTGTACTTTACAATAAAATTAGGTACATTTTCAAACATCAAATTTAATTTGGGCTTTAAAATCGGCAATATGTTTTATGATAAATCGTCTTTTTTGTAATCAACTTTCAATTCGATAGGTAAGTATACTACAGGCAAATTTGTTAATCTATCTTAACTTGAGTAATCGTGAGTAGTTTTTAATTCATTTCAATTTCGAGGTTTAGGCATGGTACGTGTAGGTATTAGGATTGGCTTGCGCCCCCTAAGACCCTGCGCCCAGGTGCCATGCACCCCTTGCACCCCCGGGTAAAGACGGCCCTGGAATAATGTTTACAGTTTGCGCGTCAATGTCTCTGCCACTCTGTATATTTTTGACATGTAAATAAAGCCCTTACCTTATAATCATAAAATAAAAATGTAGGCTACATATTTCCCTAAGAATGCGACCCAAAGTAAGGATAGGTATGATGGGTTTACCGTTACCCTCTCATAAATCCACATTCTACGGTTGCGGTTACCTCACAGATCAATCGCTTGGCTAGTAACAAACAATGCCACTATGAAGTGATGGATTGGCGAAGGATTTTGAAACATCGAGATTCCCGGTAGCCTCGAGCGTAAGCCATAAGCCGTCGGGTTGTTATGCCAGTACCTACGTGCGTTACAGCGATTTTAGATTGGAAAGCTAGTGTTAGTCTAGATTGGTTGAGAAGTTTTTTCTGAACTTGGTAGATATTAGATACGGTTAAATTGTGAGTGTAATTCTGATGAGAAGTTATTCTTGACATAAGCCTTTTTATAGTTTAGTTGTAGTTAGATAAGCGTTTTCTATAAGTATTTACTAGTAACTTTAAACCTACAACATAAAATTACGATTGGCTAGGAAAATCTTTATTCTGTTACTGTTAGCCTGCAACATCTCACAACTGGTCAAAGGTCTCTCCTCCACGACTTCCAGTTCTTTCGATCCAGGGCTAAAGTTTGTTATCTCCAGCTCGACCCGCCATTTTCTGCGGGGTCTGCCGCGACAACTTTTTGCTGTGTCAGGGCTTCACGTCTCAGCAGGATTGTCCGAAAGGGTTACCGCTGGCCCGGAACATAAAGGGCTAAGGAAGGAACACGGGTGGGTTTTAGTCTATAAGAGTCTGACACTCCCTTCCGCTCCACCTAGAGGATTCATTTGATGATTTCCCATCCTGAAAAAAAAAGGGCTCCACGTAGTAGTTATTTTGGCCCACAGCTCGTTATTAATTAGAAGTAATTTTTTAGAAGCGGTTAAATTGTGAGTGCAATGCTGACGTGAATTTACTCTTGGCATGCCTTTATATAGTTTCGTTGTAGTAGTAAGGTAAGAGTAATGTTTTTCACTGCTGGGACACAGGCCTCGTTTCTGTGAGAGGAAGTGGGCCGTAATTCACCACGCGGGCCCAGTGCTGGTTAGTAGTTGTCACATGTCTAGAAATTTTTGGTTCCAGGACATGCCGATTTCCTCACGATGTTTTCCTTCACCGTTATGAGAGCAGTTGTGATATAGATATTAGAAATGGAAATACACGTAGTCTATTGGTTATATTGTGAGATCGATCTTTTACCGGTGTTGTAAAATCCAGTACAAGTAGCGGGTTTTACACAGGTGACTATAGCCCCACGATTTTCATCGCACTGTGAAAATCGACTGTCTAAATGACAATTCGGCTAGGCCGCAGGTGACTAAGATCGCAAGATCCAAAGAAGAGCTGGTTTCAACTTTTGTCGTGCGGCGACAGGTCGGATGCGGCGGATGACTAAAATCGACTGTGAAAACGCTCAGTCGCATGAAGGTAGACATTTTGGGCTATTCCTCGTAATGCACCAACTTTGAAACGCACCAAAAGTATTCCTCGAAAAAAAAAATTAATAAAAAAAATATTATATTTTTTTCCTCGAAATGCATCAACGATGAAACATAGAGAAGAGCATGAAGGATTCGTAATAAATGATGTCGATAGACGTTTCGTTTGGTGCGTTTGAAGGTGATGCGTTTCGTGGAATATGCCGACATTTTGATAAAATTAACTAGAGATCTGCGATTTTTATCGACCTGTATAAATGGAGTGGCGATTCGGCTTGTGAGGCGATTTGGTAAGCGACCAGCCGCACGGCAAATCGACCTTGTCTAAATCCCCCAATAGTTCGAGATTTCCTTAAATATTCACGAGTATTGTTTTACGCATAAAACATGGCGTAATGCCTGTGTGCAAGTCTCTTCTTTTTTTTTGATATTTTATCTTTTTACACCTTTTGTTTATGCTTTTTCTACCTTTCGGTTTTACTTTTGATTGACTTATATTTATAATACTTTGTTTTACTACAAGAACCAGCGCCTTTTTATTTCGGTAGTTAATAGCCTGTATTCCTGAAGTACCTATACTTATGGTTATTAGTGTAAGTACCCGCGCCAGCCATGTTACCCGATGTTGTGTTATGTAAACCACATTGTTAGTTATACAAGTCTTTGACTATGAAGCTTATTACTGATAAAGTGATAATCTTTAGTATAATTGCGATTCAAAGAGCTCGTTTACGTTATATTTAGGTACACGTGCATACTCAACATTATAGTTTTGACATTTCATTACTTCCTCAGAAGTGCTTCAAAGTTGGATTGCTTTGCGTATCATGTTAACAAACGTTTGCGCAAACTGTGGCCTTCGAAGTCTTTGGTAGCATTCAAAGACTTTGGTAGCATTCAAAGACTTTGGTACGGTTCAAAGACTTTTATTGATTTGTGTTTGCAAGTAGGTAGTACTGTATTATATTGCTTGTTAAAATTGTCTATATTATTATTGTATATTAATTTGCTGTCAAAAGGGAAAAACTGGATAAAGAATAAAGAAGATTGTAAAAGAGACTTAGGTACATGAGCATTAAGGTGTGTTTCTTTTAGCCGTTGGTTATATCTCATTTATTCCTAATTGGACTTTTATTAGCTGTAACTTGTACTTTTATGATGTTTCTTTTTCTAGTTAGGTTCTTAGGATAGACATTAATGACCATTGCGTGCTTTGTATTTGTGAGTAAATGGCTAAGAACGACTTTTCAAGATCGCTGTGTGTAGTATACACACAGCGATCTTGAAAAGTCGTTCTTACAAAATACTACTGTGCCATCATCTCTGGATGATCGTGGATTATCGAATGTGATGTGTCTTGTACTTATATCACATGAACATTCTAGTCATCACTCGAGGATCCTCCAAACTTTACTTGAAACTTGAAATATCTATCATTCATCATACACTTCTGAAGCTCACACGCTAGGCTCTTGTTGAGAATGTTTTATATTCAACCATTTCTTGTGAGACTAACAATAACCGACTTTCGTTTGTTTTTTCTAAGACGAAAGAAACGAGAGATATCTCTCAAGACTTTACGCATTTACAACTGGGAATGCTAGGCTACTGTTATTTGTATTCTATATAGTACTTAATAGACTGCCTTGTTGCGTTGGTCTCGTGGTCGCAAGCACGACTGCTGAGCGTGGGGTCCTGGGTTCGATTCCCGGATCAGGCAAAATGTTATTGGGTTTTTATTTATTTACTCGTATTTAATATTTTAAGCACACAAATGTACAGAGGCGGACTTAATGCCATAGGCATTTTCTACCAGTCAACCTTTGGGCGACGCAGACCTTTGAGTGTTTGGGTGGGTTTTTCCATTGGGAAATTCTTAGTAACCACCCGGAGTTTGGAAGTTGGCGGTGTGATACCCCCGTGTCTCGAAAAGCACCTTAAGCCGTTGGCCCTGCACCTGATCTATCTCCGGTCGTGTCGGATTGCCGTTCCATCTGACTATGAGAGTGAGGGAACAGTGCACTTGTGTCTTGTGTACTATAATATCTCCCGCTCCGAAGGCTTGTCCCCACTGAGGTTGATCGCCATGGCCGAAATTCGGTCAAACTCAAACTCAAAGCATTTATTTCAATTAAACCTTGTACAGGCACTTTTGAATTGTCAAAATTTAAATAGTCCGTCAGTTAGTCAGAAAGTTGAAGCTAGTTTCCCATTCCAAAACATAGATCTCTATGGAGAAGAACGGGCAAGAAACTCCATGGGCACTCTTTTAAATCAAGATATTACGAAATCCTGGGTACATTATTATTGTTGCTTCTATATGTGAGAACAATGTAAAAAAAAGACACAAATGAAGAAACATTTCAAAATATAAGTTTAAAAATAAGCCTAAATAAGTCAAAAAATAAAAAAAAGTAAAATAAGTCTGGAAGACTTTATTTATTAAGTACCTTATGATTTTTCTTGAACAATAACGAGTCTATATATTTACGGTAAGACGGTAGGGCAGAATCTATGGCATAGATGCTCCATTAGCCCTTTACGTGTACCTATTTAGAAGACCTCTCATAATATCTGCTTCGGGTGCAAAGATATTTTCGGCAATGTGTAGAGCAGAAAGACCCGTCATTATAATATTTATAGTGACAGCTAGCTTGTCCAAAGCTTACGGGCCCATTGACCTCATTTTTCGCAGTTGACTTTAGCTTGTTGGCCGGGATGTAAGCAGCTGACACTTACCTATGTTTTTATTTCGAATGTATTCATTCTCTTTGTAATAAAAAATATATTTTTCCCTTAATGGAGGTTTATAAAAAATCCGGTTTTTTAAAGAAAGTTCGTATTCTAATTTCAGTCTCAATGTGTTAAAAATACCTCCACTTTACGTACAGACGCCAGCACATCAAGCTACTTCAATCTGTCAAATTTCTTTAATAGATTTTCAACTTTATCGGTAAAGCATAAGGTTCAAAGTTGATTGGGATAATTTGACAGTTTTGAGTAGCTTGATGTGCTGACGTCTGTACATACATTTTTTTTACATTGATCGTCGCTCAGATTAGCACCCTAAACATACTTTCAACCACAATTTGAATAATTTTAAAAGATATTGTTAATCCATTACTTCATATGTTCGAAAAATGTGTCTAATATAACCTCAGAAAGTACAGACGCCAGCACATCAAGCTACCCGACACTGTCAAATTTTCCCAATCAATTTTGAACCTTATGCTTTAGCGATAAAGTTGAAAATCTATTAAAGAAGTTTGACAGATTGTAGTGGCTTGATGTGCTGGCGTCTGTTTAATATACTCAACAACATAAATAACGCAAAGAATGCTGTTGACCTGTCAAAATGAAAAACATAGCTACTGTTAGTGTTACGCAATTACCCCGCAGATTGCAACTTAAGTTTGAATGTTTTTTTAAGTGTAACTATTGGCCTTCTGACGCCTATCCTTACTAACCCATCATTGGCGTCGCCTAATCTGACACTAACAAAGTTACGGATTTCCTTATCTTAAAATGGGACACCGAATTTAGGAACCGACTATCCTACCTTGTGCAAATTACTCTGATCCTTCTTTGAAAATTTATTTTTAACGTTATCTAATAGTGCTTAGAAAGACGTTTGTGCGAACAGTTATGGATGTGATTATAATAGACACCTAGCTCATATACATATACTGGGCGGTATGTGTCTCATGGTTGCACCAAATGGGAGTCCAGCTCAGCATATGCCAGGTACAATACCTGACGCTGGTATTGTGCTGCATCCCGTTAGTGACGCACGACTGTTGAGAAGATACATCTGAGTGTCAACAAAATGATGAAGATGAAGCATAGTCTTCACAAGAATAAACTGTGGAATCTGTTCCTATCCATCAAAAAGTATAAGTAAAAGCTACTACACAGATATGTGTCAGTACAGATACATCTACATTGCTAGAAGCGTTCATGTCAAAGGCTTTTGGCGTTCGATTTTGTGCTTGAATTGTTACAGGCAGGTGACAGGATACTTGTCACTCGATACTAAATCACACCGACGCATTTCTAGGTAAAATGTCGATTCCAGGTTTGATATAGCAATGGTTTTGAGATCAATGAATTTGAGGAAGTATTTTATTTGATAGATTTTGTGAATTCTATCTTTTATCAAATTGGAGATTGTGTTTTGGAAGTTAGTGTTGTGGATCGTCGTCTATTTCCTGAATTATTAAACGATACCTCACTTTAAGGTGTTGGCTAAAAGGTCGATCGATCAGGTTAAACTACGCTTGCCGCGGTTGGTCTGTGGATGGGTGACCATCTTTACATACCGAGACCTCTTCGTGCCTCGGAACGCACGTTAAGCCGTTGGTCCCGGATGTCATTCGTGGATCTTTGACATTCGTTACGGGTCGTCAGAAGCCCGAAAATCTGACAACCAGTCTTACCAAGGGGTATCGTATTACCCAGTAACTGGGTTGTGGAGGTCAGATAGGTAGTCGCTCCATGTAAAATACTGGTATTCAGCTGCATCTGGTTAGATTGGAAGCCGACCCCAACATAGTTGGGAAAAAGCTAGGCAGATGATGACCTCACTTTAAGATGTTCTTATAATATTATTTTAGGCATCTTAAAAGTGATTTAATTTGAGAATTTAGCCAGTAGATTTTATGTCTGGTGGTTCTAATGATTTGAGAACGATGAGCACTCGATTAACTACGAAACGTACGTTACATGGTAGGAAATGCACGTACGCTAATGTACGTTAACTACGAAACGTACGTTGCATGGTACGAAATATACGTGATAACAGCTGCACGGGTCGATTGAAGGTGCCTATGCTTGCCGTGGTCGGTTCGTGGATGGGTGCCCATCCGTTACATAATAATATGGAAACCCCTCCGAGCCCGGCTGTCATTAAAAGATCTATGACAGTTGTTACCTCAGAAGTCCAAAAGTCTGACAACTAGTCTTACCAAGGGATATCGTGTTACCCTGCAACTGGGTTGTGGAGCACTGCTCTCAAACAAAAGTACGATGAGGGCAAATCTAACAATTTAAATCTATGGGCCTCAAACATTATTTATTCCGAAGAACCTTTGAAGGATAGAATATATATTTTGTCAAAGCTTCAAAGAGTAGATATGGGTCTCTGTTGAGGTTTTTAATCTTTAGGGATCGATAAAATTTAAGTGGACCTTTCAGTAACGCTAGATTTTCAGATAACAATTTCTTGGTAATCTGGATTAAATCTAGCAAAAATATATTTATGGTGTTAAGTTTATCGTGTAATAACGGTAGCTTTTTAAATGTTTGTGGTTTTATGTACCTCTAGGCCGAAGTATTACGACCTTTTTTTGAGCCATTAGGTTTAGCGATTTTTATAAATTAAAAGTAAGTTAACTAGGTATACAGCGTGGCAAACATACAGTACATGGTTACATGATTCTAATCACAGTAGGTACATGATTCTAAACGCTACTGCATTGAAATTTTTGCCGGTTATTATAAAAAAAACTATATCTCAATACTTGCCCAATCCATACTTCCATATTATAAATGCGAAAGTGTGTCTGTCTGTTGCCTCTTCACGCTTAAACCCTTGAACCGATTTAGATGAAACTTGGAATAGAGATAGTTTAAGTCCCGGGACTAGGATATAGAATAATTTTATTCCGATATTCCCACGGGATCGACACTTATGCGGGTAAAACCGCGGGGCGCTGCTAGTCTTAAATAAAAGTGAAATAATGTCCAATAAATAACGTGTTAATGTTCATTATTTTTTTAGTAATGAAACGTAACAATGAATATATTATTCTGAATGTACGATAATAAAACCATTACCCTTCTTTTAGGTTTTACCACTGTCAGGTGAAAATGGCACGATATTTACTGTGTTTCTCATCATAAATTACCTGCCCAGTAATCAAAAAGTGGTTTAAACGATGATAAAATTTAAGTGACGTTTAAACGTCAAAAATGTTTTGGTTAAACAGTCGCTGATCACTGCTTAAATTTAAGCAACGTTTATGAATTAAGGGGCATATGTCCATGCTCATCTTTGACCCTCAAATCAATTCTAATCTCATCTTGTTGTAGTGACCTTAGAAGTTCGTCTGCGTTTATCTTGTATTCTGCCTCATTATGGGCTTTATCTCGGCTTTCTGTTACTTAAGGTTTCATATCACTAAGTGGTTTTGCTCCTCTATCGTTTGTGTTTCATTACTTTAATGTAAGACATTATTCTTCGAGTTTTTTGTATCTAAGGTCTCTTGAGACAATATTTTCGTGTGGCTTCACAGATTTTTGAATAGCTCCTTTATTTCATTTACTTAAATACTTGAAAATTACATTAAAAAATTTAAAAATCTAGTAGGCCACCGGTATCGGGAATAGACAGACCAAGCTACTGGCGATCAGGGCTCCAGAGAGAGGAACCTCCTAACAATGCGGGCCGTGCCCAGTAGTATCGCTTTCTGAATCAAGCCCTTGATCCAGCTGCCCAAAGAGAGCCTGCTCAGGCGTTGGTCGAGACTCTTAGCTATTAAGCCATTGGCTATCACGACTATTGGCACAATGATCGCTGAGTCTACATCCCACATGTCGACAACCTCGCGAGCCAAGTCTAGTCATGAATATTTTTATTTATTACCTTTAAAAGTCTCATCTTGATGATCATGATTCTTGTAATTTAAAAATTACTTTATTTGTTATAACTTGTGTAAAAAATTTGCTTACAGACTAATAAAAAACTTAAATATATTGCATCAAGCTTCCACATGTATAAATCTAGTTACAAGTCATCATAGCTTATAATGTACAAGTAGTGCGTTCATCAGATATCATACAGCAATTTGCAAACTTAAGTTGACAGTATGCCTAAATCATCAGTTTTGCGGTTCCCGCATCGCAACCGCAAAACCCCGCGACCTAAATCGTTGGTCCACCCACATCATCATGAGTCAGATTCCTTCCTTAACTTTGACATATCGAGTAACTCCCACGTTCTATGACTCATTGACTGCAGTTTTGTGGGCGAGGCACTAACAATTTGTCACTACTCACCATTGCGATTTAAACTCAACATGTTACGAAGAGGCGAAGTGCCAACGGAATATTGGCACGGCCTGAAGCTCTGCCTACGCTTTATGGTGAAATAGGCGTGGCGATACACATAATTCTGCCCGTAATTGGAGCAAAATTGGAAATTATTTTTCCTGTTCCGTTTTCGGCTTCCTACTTTCGGAGTTGTTTTTGGACTAATTATGTTTTTGTTTTCATTGCATTGCCGTGAAGGTCCATTAGTCAAAAGGTTTTCCTTCAAACAAGAGGATTTAATTTCATGAAACAACTTAATCACGGGCAATTTGATTTTAATGTTTTTGTTAGAAACAGATATTGTTTTGCCCTGACTTAGTATCATCTATAATAATTATTATAAATTAAAGTCGCTTTTAGTGGATGTCTGTATGACCGCATTGTTCTTCTAAGCTTCGCACAACTAGATGCGGTTTTCACCATCATTTAGAGAATTTATTTCGGAAAATTTATATTCCTTATAAACATAAACGCATACGTTAGTAAACGTTGCTTAAATTAAGTTAAGAGTTACGTTTCAACGTCATAAAATGCATGGGTAAGCAGACGCTAACAAATACCTAACTTTATGTAACGTTTTTAAATAAGGGGTTAATTATCAAACTTAGGGCTGATTTTCAATAGTCCAGTAACTTTTATCTGAAGGATAAATATGGCAATTTGACATAATTATTTTCAATACAAAAGCTGCCAAACCGCAATATTCATTCCTCAGAGAAAAGTTATCAAAACAACAATACACAGAAACATCAGCCCTTAGATAAATAATGATAAAGAAAGGACGTTTTGTCAAGTCTTAAAAACGCTATCGCTAGTTTAATAATATTGTAGTAAGCTAATGATCCTCATAAAGTAAACAATTTAAATATTATCTAAGTCTACAATTAGTTGCTAAGCTTTATAATTCTGAACACATACATCTCGTAGATAGTACTACACTATTGCTAGCAGTCAGCGTAGGAAATTTCGTTATTATGGTCTCGTGAACGATGAAAGTGCATACAGACACGAACGTTCCATTTTCACACTCAATTTGAAGAGCCGATCTCGCAGGCACCCTGCAAATTGCATGGATATCTCTGTAGAGGAGCCGAGATGACTATATAACCACTAGCTGTTATATGTGAAAGTATTATTTGATAGATATTACGCGAATATATGCAGTATATGCAGTGATATAAATTATTGGCTGATAGGCCTCATTCAGTGCACCACCGGTTTTTAACAGTAGTGCATAATTTTATTGTCGAGTCTACTTGGTTCTGGTAATATCAGTTAGCCAATCACCTCTCTAATATTATGTTCTCAATGCTGGGACACAGGCCTTACTAAGCCTACCTATGCCACATGACAGTTCCCATAACATGTTTTCCGTTCCAATAGCACTTCATTGGCAAACATATATCCCTAAATATAGTTTCTTTATTTTTCCTTTTAATGTCAACTAAAAATAACGCATATAAGAGTTTGAGACTAATCAGACTCTTGATAGATTTTCCAGTGTTATTCCAATTTACTTCACTATTTCTAGTTACTCTTTATCGCCACACCGACCATATCATTGAAATTGAGGAAATACTAAATAAACTACAGGATAACTCTAACCCCGAGCAATAACCGCTTTCATTCCATTCCCTGCCCCAGTTCCAACTGCGAACGGAGCCGCGGGCGAACCAAGTGCTGAGTGGAGTAATATATCCTATATTCTTTTACGTGAAATCATATTTGACGAGCAAACGAAGCGTGTTCAGATTGTCCTTCTACGATCCGAATTTGTCGTGTACGAAGTTTCTTTGCATTTCTTTTCGACTAATATTTTATTCATGTTTCGTTTTGCCAAATGGATGAATAGAATCTGTGTGACTAAGATTAAATTCTTTTGTTATCTTAGTGTCTTGTGTAGTACAATATTTGTTAGCTTGTAGGAAGACTTGAATTAATTAGTGATGTAAGTTAAGATGGCATTTCAGCTTATTTGTTCATACTAATAAGAAACTCATTAAACGATATTTATAATAAACGACGATATTGAAGTCATTGTTTTAACAATGACAATAGAACAATGACACTGTTGTATACACTTGGTGTACACTTGACGCTTGAGGGGTAGTACCGAAATATGACGTCACATATTAATATCATGATCCTAATGACGTGTAGTAATCCTTCCTCTACGAGGGCCTTTCTATTTATAGATCACATATTGATGTAGGGTAAACTATAATTTTCTGCTGTAGTACTAGCAGGTAAACGCTGCGGCCATTTTTTCTTCGAATTCATCAATTTTTCATAGGTAATAAGTTCTTTTTCAAGCCGTGTATGGAAAGTGGTGTACGGAATAAAAAAAAATGGATTGGAATATATTATTTACGGTAGCGACCAGTTTGTAAGTTTGTATGTAGGGGAAACTACCAGTCGGGTTTGAAAAATCTTTTTGTATTTGATAGCCCAATTCTCGAGGAAGCCTATATAGGCTATTTAATATCACGCTATGACCCGTCGGAGCCGAGCAAAGATAAAGATAAAGATATTTTATTTTGCAAATACGGGTACAAGATAAGGTGTTACTAATATAAATACAGAAACAGCCATATTTTACCAATTACAAGGCATGCAAAAGTATCGTGTTTAGGTCCAATTAAAATTCATGTTTACTACTAATACCTACATAATAATATTCTAATTCATTAATAAAAATAATCAGTCAATAATAAAATTAATGTCACAATTTCTAATAGTTATTTAAATACAATATATAAAATAGTCAAACAATTTCTTTCTCCAATAAAAACTCTTCAACCCTATAATAAGCTTTGCCTACTAAAAAAATTCTTAGCTTTTTTTTGAATAATGTCAAATTATAGTCCTTCCAACAACTTGGTATTTTATTATATATCACCGGTGCCATGCAGCAGACACTCCTGCGCATCAGAGTTGTTCTAGCACTAGGGATACACAGACAACTATTGTCACGCCTATTCCGTGGAAATACGTCAGCCATTCGTGCGAAGCGATCCGGGTTTAGCTTTACGAACACTGCCATTTAGCAAAAAGAAAAAAATCAGAAAGAAAGCGGGCAGGCGATGAGATGCAACGAGGTGGGTCGGAGGAACAAGAAATTTCACGCGGACGAAGTCGCTGGCAGAAGCTAGTCAGTTACAAAAAAATATAATACCAGCCTATTAATGTCCCGAAGTAGGGAAAAGGCTTCTTCTCATATAGAGACGAGATGATCATTGATATCACGCTTGATCAAGACTGTTGGCCATTTTAGACTTATAATAGGCCAAATTGCAAAACACACTTTCAATCACAATCCGAAATATTTTTAAGAAAATCGCTAATCCATTTCTTCATAACATGAAGCAATGTCAACCATATTATACAGTACCCGGCGATAAATATTGCACATCGACCTTTTTAAACAAAACCATTTTATACAAAGAATAAAAATAATTATCAAAAGAAGCAAATCAAAATTGTTTTAACAGCTCCTAATAGATACCGGACTGTTTGTATTTCGTGCGACAGAGATCTCTACGAAGCCGAAATTAGCCGATTGTCTCTTTCCAAAGGTCGATGTGCAATATTTATCGCCGGGTACTGTAGTTGAATTTGTCCACTCGTCAATGTAAATGATGCAATGAATGTTGTTAAATTCTCAAAATGAAAGGCATTACCATTGTAAGTGTGATACGCAATTACTTCCCAGGTTGCACTGGACGGACGGAGTGAGGTTATAAGGAATGGCCATGTTTTTATGGTAAAAAAATGCAATAAATTTCATACAGGATTCCGGTTTTCATTTAATTAAAAAACATTCTGCAAGTCAAAGTTATTATGACCATTAAAATTGCATTCCCAAATTATGCTAGAAACCACAGCACATGAAAAAATCTGTGTTTGCTTTCTGTTAAAAAATTCACAGTTATTCCTGTGGTGGTATATTTTCAGTTCCGTTATTGCCTGACTGCAGGGCAAATATTTTTTTCATATAAAAGTGGAGCGAACAGTTATCACGACGCTTGTTGGCGAGTTAGTGATTTGAGGTTTAATTAATGAAGTTTTAATTTAAACTTTAAAGTCGGTAGTAAATGCGCAGATGTAACGCATATTTTCTTCCTAATTTTTATTTTGTTTTTCTTGTTTGTGTTTTTTTTTATTTTTATTCGTCATGTTTGCCGCAAATAAACGTATTTTCTTTCTTTCTTTATAGTAGTTATGTAGATTATCCTATTATTATAGATTCATAATCGAATGTTTTTGAAAAAATACCATAAGAATTTCTATGCTTGTACTTGTTATTTTTTGTGTTTTCTTCCTTTGCGTCATGTTTTACCCCTAATTAACGTATTGTCCTTCTTTTTTCGTTTCTTATAACTCGTTTTTTTGCAATAAACTGCACCCTAATGACGTAACACACTAACAATCACAATCTGAATTATTTTGAAGAATATTACTAATCCATTTCTTCGTATGTTCGAAAAATTGGTCTGCTAAACAACGTAAATATCGCAATGAATGTTGTTGAACAGTGAAAATGAAAGCCAACCCCACTGTTAGTGTGTTACGCAATCACCCCGCTGGTAATGAGGGTTTGCAATAGCGTTCTGTTGACAATTACTAATAGGTACAGACGCCAGCACATCAAGCTACCCGAAACTGTAAAATTTTCCCAACCAACTGTGAACCTTAATACTTTAGCGATAAAGTTGAAAATGTATTGAATAAATTTGACAGATTGAAGTAGCTTGATGTGCTGGCGTCTGTATAACATAATCAGCCTATAATGTTCCCACTGCTGGGACACAGGCCTCCTCTCAGTGAGAGGGAGTGGGTACGGCCCACTCCACCACGCGGGCCCAGTGCGGGTTGGCAGATGTCACATGTCTTCGAATTTTTGGTTCTAGGACATGCCGGTTTCCTCACGATGTTTTCCTTCACCGTTTTGAGAGCAGTGGTGATGAAATAATTTACACAAAGTAAAGCGTCTGTCTGGGTTCGAACCTGAGACCTATAACTCGTAAGTCGCGGCCGTTACCACTTGGCCACCACTGCCTGTCTGTATAACGTCCTTTCAAAAATAAAGTTTTTAGGACGTAGGCACTTGCAACGATTTGTGTAATAATCTAAAGATATGTATTCTAATTACGCTGACATGTTCCTCAGCCTAGTTTGTATAGTACTGATGTATTACTGTTTAAACGTTAAAATTACATAAGACAGTTCCCCGAAAACACCCGCCCTTCACCACTTCCTAGTGATTTAGCTGGGAAAAAGAAGTGGCAGATATTAATAGGTAAAAAGAGATAATAGGTACCTAATTTACGTGTCGTATCGTGGTGTGTGTATGTGTGTGTGTAATGTGAAGTTTGATTCAATATTTAGATATGGAATCAAATTATCGGATGTTTACATGAGAAACCCTAATTTTACATTGTCGTGTAACCATTTTTTTTTTTATTCAACATGATATAAATTGCTTTTTCTAGCCTTGCGTACATCATACATCATCGTATAAATAACTAATGGGATATTTTTTTTTCGTACCCTTGTCTGACAATATTACGAATTTGTTATTTCGGATTATACTCTCCTATTTTTACAAACGTGGTGAAATACCTACTGTTCTTTGTACACGTGAAAAGGTTCTTTGTAGAGTCAGGGAAATTTCTTGTTAAGTAAATCGAATAAATGGTATGTATATTCAAATCAAAGTCAAACTCAAATCATATATTTCAAAAAGGCACATTAAAGGCACTTTTGAACCTCAAAACTTACAGTAAAATTTAATTGTTTCTAGTCGCCCCTTGCAAAAGGTAGTTTCATGTGAGAAGAATAGGCAAGATACTCCACCGTTACTTTTTTAAAATCACAATTGTCATTATTTGGCAGTTGCATGAAATGGCTATAACTCGACAAATTGACGTAGTGTTCATTTGATAAAAAAATATATAGTACGACATTTTTCGGTTTATCATTATTAAAATGGCAGTAGGTACCTACCTTTGCTTACTTTTTAAAGTATTATATTATTTTAATTATTGTGAATGTGAAGACGATGTGGGTCATTTAATTTAGGCATTTTATATTTATTATTATTCTCTCTATGGTCTGGCAGTTTGAGTAATTTATGTGGCCTACCCAAATGTCCTTTCTTTGGTATTGTTCGTCGAATCGTTGAGCTCCTTAAGTCTTGAGTTGAGCTGCATGATTTCTGACAAATGCGTGCACTGACTGGACAGGTCCTCTCAATCTGTGTGGTTCTTTCCTCAAAAGACCATCTCAGACATCGACCTACATGGTCTTCATATAACTTGACCAAGATTATGTCTGGACTTTAAAAGAGACTATGACCTCTGAGTTTGTTTCGGCCTTTCTTCTCAGAGTAGTCAGATAGGAAACGCCGACCTCATCTAGTTTAAAAAATTTATGATTGACGTGTAAAAGTGTTTGTGCAAACCTACTTACAGAAATAAAATCATTTATCATTTATCATTCCTTTTTTCTGATCTGGTTTCACTACTCAGTAGCAGCCAAAAGTCCAGATTTGTGCCTGATTAATGTAATAGGGTCGCCTCCTATTACACTGGCAAAAAGTGGCTGTAATAACCCTTTGTAGTATAAAAGCATGATAAGGGATTAAATTTTTATACAAACTTTTGCTTTCCGCATCTGACAGCTAGTAATTTTTTTTTCTTTTCTGTAATACAAAGCGGTAATGCTGTTTTGATGACAACCAGTCTTACCAATGGGGTATCGTTTTAGCCAGTAACTGGGTTGTGTAGGTCAGAGGTAGTCGCTCCACGTAAAACACTGGTATTTAGCTGCATCCGGTTAGACTGGAAGCCGACCCAACATTGTTTGAAAAAGGTTAGGCAGATGATAAAAGCGGTAATGCTGTTTTACCTAGAAAATAAACGAAGCTTTTCTTGCCAGCATAATTACCTGAGGAAAGTGTCGCTAAGGAGTTTATTTTTCGCAACGATGCTAGGTATTGGCTGAAAGAGTCTTTTACTGTTGGCTACTAACAAATAGAGTGTTAGAAAAAGCAGTCTTAGTTTAACTTAGAAGAAATAACGATCGGTAAAGTATTCAATTTATTTTACATAAAGTTAAACTCATTTTATGATAAATTAAATTATTTAATTCATTTAATTCAATTACTGAAAACTGACAGCGTATTCTTAGTTTTGTAAACTATTTTTTTCATGTGTCAAAATAAATGATTTTGAGGCATGCGTAACATGCGTGACTGACCATTTGAAGCCCATGCCTTGCACTGTCTTGACACTCCGTTAAATTTCTTATTACAAAATAATGAGTGAGTAAAAATTTTTTCGTGATGCTTAATTTTCGTAATCTTTAAAATTCTTTTAAATTACAGCCATATTGACTTTAGCCAAGGATGAGTCTGCTGCTATAGCTTTCGAACTAATAATCCAGGACCTTAATTCAGAAATACATACACCAATTTTAAACGTCCAGATTCGCTGTAAAGATATGTAAATAAGGCACCAAAACTCCTCGCTTTTAGAGTAACTGTTCAAAATTTTACTTTGGAACTTTCTAGAATCACTCTTACTTGTTTTACAGAATCCACACCGACCATACTGGAAGTCCTATCGAAAACCATCAGGCTTACTACTAACATAGGAGCTACGCCATAATGAGATTTTAATTACCTCCCTACCTTTCTGGTTCGCTACTCTAGTGCTATCAGGATCTTTCTCCTTATTAATATTAATTGCTAGTTTATTTCGCTTAACAAAATCGATAACTGTGACCCAGTTAAATTATCTAGCCATTAAGGGTTGGTACAGACGAGCAATAACTTGCACCGGTGAAAAAATTGCCGGCCATTTTGTCTATAAAAGCCTAGTTTTCTCCACATGTAGGCTCCACACCTACATGTGGAGAGCGAATATTTTGTCAATACCAACAACATAATGGCTAAAAACGCAGCCAATCAAGGTACAAACGGCCGAATGAAAAGTTATTGTTGCATCTAGACCACACCATACGTATTGTAACATCAACAAAAATTCAGCGGCAGCAAGACCATTCAATAAGTTCTTCCGGCAATCAGTATTATATGAACGTCAAAGTTACAAAAGACAACCCTCAAAACGCCCACTCTTAACCACTTCCTCGTATTTAAGCAGGAAAAAACAAACATGACCACTTCCTGACAACATTTTGTCACTCTGTTGCAGTCCGTCTGAATAAACCCTAAGATAGCATTCTAAAGATAGGCCAGCCAGCATCCCAAAACGCCCACTCTTAACCACTTCCTCGTATTTAAGCAGGGAAAAACAAACACGACCACTTCCTGACAACATTTTGTCACTCTGTTGCAGTCCGTCTGAATAAACCCTAAGATAGCATTCTAAAGATAGGCCAGCCAGCATCCCAAAACGCCCACTCTTAACCACTTCCTCGTATTTAAGCAGGGAAAAACAAACACGACCACTTCCTGACAACATTTTGTCACTCTGTTGCAGTCCATCTGAATAAACTCTAAGGTAACTCATTCTATAGACAAGCCAGCCAGGATCCTAAAACGCCCACTCTTCACCACTTCCTCGTATTTAAGCAGGGAAAAACAAACATGACCACTTCCTGACAACCTTTTGTCGCTGTGCTGTAGTCCATCTAAATAAACTCTAAGGTAGCTCTAAAGATAGGCCAGCCAGCATCCCAGATTTGCAATTCTGCTACTATTTTTGGCTGCATAATAAGCCGAAAGTCAGGCCAAGCTAAAGTTTCGTGAGATAAAACAGCACTTATTTAAAGTTTTGGGGAAAGATTAAAGTTTTTAGTATGGAAATAGATGTTCTTGTATTAATGCGTTTTCTTACGAGACAATTTCGTTTCCGAAATGAGTTTTCGTGATAATTTGTGAACGGTAATCTGTCATTTGTGTGTGAACTTTTTATATTGACATTATTGTTCTTGAAGTAACTGAAATCTAGTTAGATGTTTTAATGGGAATTATGTTTATATTATTCCAGTAAACATTTTGGTACATCAATTAGATATCGTGATTTTGAATTGGATATTTTAAACTGACTGGACAGGTCCACTCAATCGTTGTGATTATTTCCTCAAAAGATCATTTCAGACACCAATCGACAAGGTCTTCACAATATGATCTGACCAAGATTATGTCTGGATTTTAAAAGATACTGTAAACTTCCGAGTTTGTTTTGGCCTTTCTTCTCAGAGTAGATAGGAAACGCCGTCCTCGTCTAGTTTTAAATATTATTGCCGTGTTTGTACAAACCTACTTGCAGAAATAAAATCGTTTATCATTTATCATTAAAAGCAAGTTTCATAAATTGTACTAGGATCTTAAACCATCATTTGCCAGAATTTTAAGGAAACGAAATACTTTTTATGTAATACGTAAGTTTACCAAGCTTATAAAAAATCCTTGCAACTGAGTTAGCTGCGTTTGTCACTTGATATAACTCATTTACTGAAAGGGTTAAATCCTGTCTTTACCAAGAACCTCTCACAGAGAAAATTTAAATAGAACGACAAGTAAAAGCTTAAGAAAACAGAAGAGGATTAAATCAACATTGCACATAATCTCGGACACTGTAGCCTGATTGCTGGAAGAAAATAATAAATATTTACATCGTTCTCGGCTCTTAATAAAATTAACTTATATTAAGGTCAGTTTGCACCGAACATGCAAATGGTTTCCATAAAATCTGAATCTTCGTTTCGGCAGATAAGGTTAGCTTTTTATAAGAATTCGGTCATCAATATTTTATTTATAGTATGGTTTTTTGTTTCATGTGAAACGATTTTAGCATGAAAGTACTACTTTGATATACCTAATTATTATGAAGGCCAATTCTTGTAATTAAAAACGTTAAAAATTTAGTCGCAGTCTTATCTCAGCGACAATTAATGTCAAAAACTTGTTAAAAATATAGGGAAATTAGAGGTTTTTGACAGATTGAGACTGAAATCAGACTATTAACGATCTTGATCGATCTTGATCTTGATCTCGAATTTGAATTTTGAATTTGAAATTACGAGAATTGCCCCTCTGATCCGAATCCAAGAAATAACTGTCCGAACAAAACGTCACATAATGTTCAAAATTCGAATGGATGGAATTCGGATTTAGTGCGCAATCCTTCAGAGACACACGTTTGGGTCGGCACATTCGATTCGGCAGTAGTTGTCCGACCTGAAGCAATTACTACACCTATTCGGCTCTTATCCAACTCGTGCCGACCGGCAAATTTCGTTCGGCATCGTCCCATGCTTAAGCAATTACGGGTCGGCTCGAAATAATCCGAGGTAATCCGAACGGCTTTTTCCGGACATACTAATACCTGTGCTAATACTACATAATATTATATTCGATGTTGCCGCCCACCTTTTCCGAATGTGTGTTTCTTTTCCCTTCAATACACATTGGACACACATTGGCACATTGGATTGGGGCACTTTGGACCATCATTTCTCGACTTTAGATCGGATGCAGTACATAAACGCTCCAAAAATACGATAAGGAATGCTTTGGTGAAGAAACACCATTACTCCTAATTGGTATAAAAGCTAATATGTAGTACTTACTACTACTACTACGCACGTACTTAAAGTAGTTTGTAAGTTTTATCTTAAAGAAGAATTAATTTTGTTTTTGTTTGTAGAAAGAAGAAATTGTTTTGTTTTATTTGTTCAAGAAGATTCTATTTTATGTTTTATTTTGTTTCTGTTAACTTTAGTTACCTACATAGTTTTAATTTGTGGAAACTTATAAAATATGGCAACTGTAAGCGCTAATTTATTTATTTATATTTATATATACTTTATTGTACACCAGAAAATACATTATAACAAAAAAAATACGATTATTAATACAAAACATACAATGTGAAAATTTTTATTAATATTAATTGTGCATTATTTACGTAGATATTAGACTGTAAGTTTTCTGAATAATAAATAAATAAAAAAAATCTATTCCTCATAAGATTTAAATTAGCACATTGATTTTATTGACCCACAATTATTTTATCACTTAATAACCTCCAATATTTTTATGACGGCATCAGACCCAATGGCCGTCTCTTTATTAAATTAATACTTAAGAGACAAACGATTTGAATACCTCATTGAACGCAAAGAATTGGCCATTAAAGAATTAAGTCCATGAAAAATTCTAAAGCACTTTAAATTACATTTCACGATGATTTAGATCTGACTAAAGAGACCTGAGAGCAGTTTTGGCCGAGTGGTAACATTCCCGACTTACCGAGTTGTAGGTTGTAGGTAACCGACGTCATAAAATGATGAGGTTCTCAATTCAGTTGTTTTTTATGTTTTTTACCTCAGTACGCCGTCATTTATAAACCAATTTGAAAAATTATTTCTTTATCTATAAATATATACTTTCAGATTAGTTCCATTGTCATCAGGTCAAGATCCAATGATGGAATCCTGGAGAAATCGAAGGAATTCTTCAAATATTATGGGCACACCGATAGTGATTTGGGTATTTTTTATAGTAACTCGTGCATTTGCCCTCGGAAAACACCATTTAGTGAAGTGGAACTGATGATGAAGACCACAGATGACTACCGGAACTACTCAATAATAAGTATTTCTCGGGTTGCGATTCGATTACTTTAATATGTTTGCTAAGCAATTTATGCTCTTCACAATGCGAATGGTGAAATGGTGCTGATGGTGAAATACCGGGAGAACTCCTCAACAATTAAGGCATCGGTAAAAGCAACATTTTGTAAAAATCGAAGAGCAAGTTGACACTAGGCTTTTGTTATTTAGATTACTTATAACCAGACCCACTAAAAACGAGAAATAAAAACTTTTTAACAAAAAAAAACGGACTTCCAAAAAAACACTACAAAGTGAAAATTAAATTTAATTTCGGAAGTCTGTGGCAAAAAACTAAAATACAGATCCAAAGACGCCGACTTCCGAAATTAAAGTTATTTTTCACTTTGTACTTGTTTCGTTTGGAGTTGGTTTTTTTTTAGGTTTAAAATTTTTTTATTTCTCGTTTTTAGTGGGTCTGGTTCAAGAAATGACTGCGTTGATGAATAAAGGTGAACATCCACTGGTCCGTACCGACCGCAACGCACGCACACGACGCAACGTATTGAACGGATTTGCCGATGGCATAAGTCTACTGTATCCGGTTACCAGTGGACGTTCACCTTAACAGTCGACAGAACATGAGAAAATCTCAATGTGACCACACCTAGTGCTGCTCAGATGCCTACAGTTTTACCTGGACTTCTAATTCAAGCCATTGCCTCGAAAAAAAAAACTGTTACTCATACCTACTAGGGTTGAGGCTACCTGTCTCATGTATGTGCTAAATCGTCTTCTCGTACAGAAAAAAAGCGAGCAGTAACTCCCATGTTGACTTACCAAATGTTGACGATTTCAGATGTGTAAGTCCAAGCTTTCTTTTACCGTAAGTCTGTGGTGTCACAAATACTGTGGAAAAGTAATATTGATTTTGGACTCACGACCTCAGAAACACTTAAAAAGTGGAACGTCAAGGACAGCAGACGAATTTATCACAATTATTATAAAGACCTCTTCACGATTTTCGTTTTTTTAAATAATGGTTTCTTTCGAAGATAGTAATTGTCTTGACCTTGATCGTATCCCTTTGTTCCGTCTGTTTATTCTCTAGTTATATATAGAACTTCAAAGTATTCGGATATTTTTTTAGGACCCAGACAGCACGTTAACTTGTTGGTCCCGGCTGCCATTCGTGGATCTTTGATAAATCGTTACGGGGGGTCAGAAGCCCGAAAGTCTGACAATTACCAAGGGGTATCGTATTACCCAGTAACTGGGTTGTGTAGGTCAGATAGGCAGTCGCTCCATGTAAAATACTGGTATTCAGCTGTATCCGGTTAGACTGGAAGCCGACCGCAACATAGTTGGGAAAAGGCTAGGCAGATGAGATGATAACGTTTGTAGATTTTCAGTATATTGTAAATACTCTGTATTTGTGCTCTTGAATAAGGTTATTGTAGCGTGGGATTCTAAAAGAATGTTTAGACATGTAATCTAGATACATTCGTAGAAATGGTTTCGAGTTTTTTAATTATATTAACATTCCTAGAAATAATTTGAGTAAATAAATTGTAGAATTTGTTGGTCTGGCACATAAGTACCAAAATCAGAAATGAACCTGAAAAAGAAATCCAAACTAAAATTTAATTATAACTGAAATGTGTTTAAATCCTTAATAATGATTAAATTTCAAATAACTTCTGAGTCTAGAAAATAATTAACATTTTGCAAATGTTGTTTTGCTTACAATTCTCTAAAAAGATCGGTTGTCAACTACTAGACTGTAGTTTAATTAATTTTGCGTATTTTATGTTTTTATTTTTAATATAGGTAAAACATGCAGTTTTGTTTCAAAGCAGTTTACATTTAGCTGTGAATTTACGTATATTCATTCAATATAGGAATGTTTTTGCTCTTAAACATACTTAGTCTCTGTTGAAATATATTTTTTTTTACTTTGGTTTGTATAGAATACTAACCTATAGCACTTAACTGCTGGAGAAAGCAGCTAGATCTTTGGCCACTTACTTCCAACCGTTGCTGTAGATGGTGCAACGATTTGCGCAGAGATTTATGGGCACGATCAATATCCAGAACAATTCCTTTTAGTTAAATCTAATTTTTTCTTGGTTGACCGGTACAGTCTTATAGAGCGAGAAAGTATATAAAAAGGAAATTAGCATACAGAAAGATAGTCTTATCTTAGCCCACTAATACATTATCTTCGTGTGAGTCGCCTGTACAAAAAATAATATTCTTTAAAAGGGACGATTCGCCCGTTCCGGGCGAATTAACTTGACTAATAAGCCGCATTTACTAGATACTCGTAAATTACAACAATATGTTAAATCGAAATAAGAATTTCTATTTGGACCTCGTAGAGTTATCTGTAAATCCACCTATGAAACAGGGCGAAATTCCTAGTAAAGGAGCAGTTTATTTTTTGTAAGAAAATAAAATAAAAGGTTAATCCTATTCTTACTGCGAACACATTGTTTTTGTTTTACTTTCGTTCCCAATTCCTTTTATTTACAACACAATATATTTTCAATTAGCAACGGCAACTACTAGGAGTTAAGAAAAAAACAAGAGGTGAAGTAATTGGCAAAATAACTTGCGCTCGAACGCAAAACTAAGCTGTGTTCAGAATAATGTTTGTTTGCACAGGAAAATCACACTAAAGTCCATTTAAATGTTGTGTTAACTAAGTAAGTTTCAGCTTAACAGCGTGTTACTTTTGATGGTAAGTTTGTGAGGAATTTACTCTTCTTTTAGATTTTAAATAATGACAATAGTTTAACTTAAAAGGGGTAGGCTTAAAATCGAAAGAGTTTCTTACGGTCTACATAGGCCATCCAGGACTAACCACCCAAGAAAAGAAGCAAATTGTGGGAAGAGAAGCATGTACCACCTCCCGACTTCCTTAAACCCCAGGAGCATTTGCCTCCCGGGCGTGATATGCAGTGGTCTATATGGATACACTCAATCGATTGCGTATCCAAATAGGCCGCTGCAGTCACAATTTGTCGAAGTGGGGGATAACAGACCCATCCAACACCCAATTCGAGTGCGGTGCTCCTGACCAGACTATGCCCGACTTGCTGAAGTGTCCTCACCATGGATGACCTAAATAATGCCACTGATGCCGCAATCAATGTGTCCACTGAGACTTCAAAGTGAACGTTATTAAAAATACGGAAATTGCTTCTTTGGAGTTGTAAATGATCTATCTGAAAAAGCCGCTGAAAAAAATTGTACAGTTTGTAACTAGTGAACGATGCTCGTTTTCCTACGTGTAAAGTTATTATCATCAATGAACTAAGCAGAAATGACCGATCGATCTTTTTTGTCAACATGACAAAAAAGGTAAAATTGTCAGGTTAGCCCGCGAAATTCAAATCCGCGAATTTCGTTATTTGCAATTTACAGAACAGTATCAGGTTATAATTATGTTGATCTGAATAATTATGATTCGCGGCCGTAACAACTATTTATTTATAAAACTCTCTGGGCATCTAGCTTCAACTTTCTGACTAACTGACAGACTATTTAATTGTGACAATTCAAAAGTGCCTCTGTACAAGGTTTAATTGAAATAAATGCTTTGGGTTTGAGTTATCTAAGTTCATATTACCCTATTCAATGACTATTATATGTCATGAAATCATGACAATTGAGGCCAATTCTAACTCAAGAATTTGTATTGTTGATTCTAATGTTTATAATTCTGTAAAGCCATATTTGTTGTTGTTGTTTGTTTTGTTACGTTCGCGAACCATAAAAAAAAAATAAACCCATATTTGTTACGTTCGCGAACCATATTTAGATCAACATACAACCTGAAACTGACCTGCAAATTGCAAAAAAGCTTAAGAGCGTTTACGACGTACGGCAATTCATACAAACTTTCAAGCCCTTGTTTTTCGAACTGAATGTACCGATTTTAATGAAACTTCATACGCATAGGCAGGATACAAAGATCTTAAAAGTTAGTTAAGAACATTTTCGAAAAATAGTGTTACAGCCAAATAAGATCGATTTTGAATTTTCCATAGAAACAGAGATTTCCAGATATCTTTTTTTAAATAAGATATACTAACTTCTTATACCTTTCTATAGGGTAAGGATGCCTATTATGAGATAGGCGCTTAATATGAGATAGCAAGGTATTGGTCAAACTATTCACGTCAGCCATTTGGTGCTAGTGTCGCTTGAATCGACGCGGCAACAGCGCTAAACGTCTGCTAGTGCTCGCCGGCCAACGGCGATCTAAGAACGTGTGCATGCAGGTTATAACATTCTCATAAAACCAAATATTTTTGATCAAATGTTTACAAGGTATGTAACAACTTCATTATTACGTTAAAAGCTCTTAATATATATTTTATTTGTAACTTATATGATCAATTTTAAGATGTAAATGCAGTTTTATTGTGTTTTCTTTTTTAAACAAAAAAATTGGCATCCATTTTGTAAAACTATTATTTTCCTAATATGAGATATGCTGGGGTTCCTAAAATGAGATATCCCATATTGGGGTACACAAAAAGAGCAATTATTCTAGGTGTTGTATTAAATCCTATATTTTTTTATTTTAGATGCCTCCTATCAAAAGGAAGACCTGGGACCACACTGCCATGATACAGGCTGTGAATGCAGTACGAAGAAATGAAATGGGTTACTTAAGAGCTGCAAAACGATTTGGTGTTCCTAAGGGTACCCCCCTTAGGAACACCAAATCGTTTTGTGTTACTAAAGTACAAACAATAATTATTGTTAACCTATTTTGAAGACTGATGCTAGTCTATAATTAATAATTAAAGTACCAAAATATTAAGACTGATGTTTGTCAATAATATTTAATTAATAAGTTACAATAAAAATGTGATTATGACATTGATATTATTTTATTTGTTTGTTTCGGAACATGGTTTGTGTACTTGACATTTATATTGTAAAACACCTGTAATCACCTATGTTCACAAAACAAAATAAATGAAATTTATCCCTAAAATTTTAAGGAACCTAATATGAGATACTATCTTATATTAGCAAACCCCAATATCTCATAATAGGAGACCATTTGCCTTGGACATTTTTTCTGGTATTTTTGACTTTTTACAGCATGGCTAGAAAAAGATTGTATTTAGCACTGAATAGCTATTACACATTTAAAGTCAATTAAATTTCCTATCTAAAACTATATCTCAGAAAGTTTCAAATGTAACAGTTTTGGTTTTATAGTCAAAAATAGAAATGGTATCTCATAATAGGCATCCTTACCCTACTACTTACGCCCGCCCGCCCCACGCTGCCAGTCTGGGCAAGCACTAAAAGACATCGACGAACTAACTGTTACGATAAATTCAGTTCAAGATTCTAGATTCACCAGCGTAGAAATTTTACGTCAGTTATAAAAAAAATCCGCTGTTCCATTCATTTTGATCCTGTAGAACTTGCACTTTTGTAAGAAACTACTGTTTGTTTTTTAAATATCTTACTAAAAATTTATACGCTTGTGGGTGAGTCATGTGCTGAATTCCTTGAGACACTTGGCGCGTCGATGTCCCTTTATACCGTGTAGATACAATATCTTTATTTACCGGTGGGTATGGTGAAACCTACATAAAAGAGAATTGCTACAGTTGGTCTATCCAATTTCTATTGTTGTAACCTACCTACATAGGTACTTTTCTAATTTCAACTTTTTTCTTCATTGTTGTCTTCAGTTGTCTTTTGTGTAGTTTTCTTGAAAAGGTTATATACCCGTCGAAACAAATACCTACATATTTGGAATTTGTTTCACATACCTGTAAGTATTTCATTTTCAATCTTTCAATGTTCCCCAAACGCTGCACTATTGACGTGAATCCACTCCTAACGCAAACATTACATTCAGAAAAAATTACCAAAACAATGGGGCAGCTCATTTGTCCGGTTACTCAGGAGGTTATACCTTGATAAACCCAAAAAATCTGTAACAAATGAAAAGCACACCATTAATCTATTGCCAACATTAAAAAAGCACAGCCTTAAAAAACCTTTGATAATTTTTCGGATCAAAACCAATCTGAAACAATAGTCCTCTTTCACCCAGCTTATAGGAGCAAAATTAAACATATAAATCCGGTTCCAAGGTAAACATTCTCCGAAAAAAAACATTAAGTTTGAATGCAGAGCAAAGGTTGTGAAAATTATGTAAGCTGACCTCGTAAATGTTTTAATAGGAACGGAATTTTCAGTGGGTCAAAGTTGTACGTTTTGTTACGTTACATTCTTAGCTGGAGGTGTTTGAGAATCAGTCATGGTTGAATTTTTTGGTGAGGTTCTAAAGTCCAAAAAGAGAAGAAAAGTTGGAAATCTATTGTCATGGTGCGAGCATGTGATGTGGAGGAATATGAAAAATGTCGTGAGGAAAGTTTTAAGCATGTGTATGTGTAAGAGTAGGGGAAGACCAAAAAAACCGGCCCAATGCGAGTCGGACTCGCACACGAAGGGTTCCGTACCACAAGGCACAAAACGCCGAAAAAAACGTTTCTTTTATACCCCTTTAAATTTTAACCTTATTTTGATTGACTGCTATGATTGATTATGATATAGCAGCAACAAAAATACATCATCTGTGAATATTTCAACTGTCTAGCTATCACGGTTAATGAGATACAGCCTGGTGACAGACAGACGGACAGTGGAGTCTTAGTAATAGGGTCCCTTTTTTACCCTTTGGTTACGGAAGCCTAAAGAAAGAAGGTTATGATTACAAATTTGGACTATGTGAAAGATGATATATCTAGAAAGGCGGTGACTATCGAGATGACAATTAATAAAGAAGTACGGAAGAAAAAGACCTGTTGCGCAGAGGGTTTTCGTGAAAATTTACGACACCAGTTGGCGCCACTGTGACAAGAGGTCTTCTAATATAAATATGATGACGTTCATCATTCAATTCATTCATTCGTTCATCATTCAGTCATGACTAAAGAAAATATAGGCTCTTTGACAGATGTCTGGACCTGACGTGTCAGTGCTGCCACCTGGCGAACGTCATTTCAGAAAACCCTCATTACAACTGTCATTATGACACCCATACTAAGACAACGCCATTACCACTGCCCCATAGAAAACTTCAATACCCACTCGACCCAAATGTATATAGTATGCCTGATTATTTTTGTGCGATCACGATGCTGGTCCCATGGAGAGAGTAGTTCAATTTGATGGTTTGTACCCATTAAAAGACCACACCTTAATGATACACCCCGACATGAATATTAAGGCCCCTTAAAATCTATTCTAATTTCTCCTAACCCATCACGTCAAACGAGCCTCTGATAACCCTAATACTTCGATATAATATTCAATAAACGACCAGAATCCAATTTAGAAAATCGCTTTTAATCTGCCAGCGGTCCAATCATCCACAAACTTCAATAATCTAAACCGCAGCTGTCATCGGTATTAATAGAAGCCATTTAAAATAGTCGTAACGAATATTAAAATATATTTTATTCATATAATAATTATATCGTTCTGATACTCGTATCGTATGTATCATTTCGACATGAATGGTAACAATGTTTTGTTTCCGAATTTCGTGTAAAGCTTTTTTTTTTTTTTCAGGATGGGAAATCATCAAATGACTCCTCCCGCTCTGGGTGGAGCGGAAGGGAGTGTCAGACTCTTACTGACTAAAACCCACCCGTGTTCCTTCCTTCGCCCTTTATGTTCCGGGAAAGCTCAAGTGGTTACCAATTCGCCTTCGTCAGAATGCTCATATTCTTTCCCTTTTGTGCAATGTGCTCTTTTCGCCTTCCACCCTTCTCTATCTTAAGAAACGTTTCCAGTTTCTTCATGACTCCCACACGAAATTTTTAAGGTCATCAGATAACTTGAAGCTCAAAATGCCTATGCTTTCCACAACTTTCTTTGATAAATCTTTTACTGTCCAGGCTGCTCGTTTGTGGAATGCATTGCCAGTTGAAATTAAAGGCGCGCAGTCTTTACATGTGTTCAAAAGACTCGTGAAGGAACACTACTTGTCGTTGTGATCTTGTTGTCCTAACTGCAATCATCTACTGTCTTCTTTTATTTTCGTTGCTTATATAATTTAGTATGTATGTATTTATAATTTTGGATATGTATATATATGTGTATCTATTTTAGTGTATTATATACATAATATTTGTACCAACGACAGCCCCATTTTATGTCCAGGAAAATCACTGTCTGTTCCAAGGTTGCCTGGAACAGATCGCAGAAAGCGATAAGGCCGCCCATTGTATATTTTGTAGTGTCTGATGTATCTTTTTCATGTTATGTATTTTTGCGATGTACAATAAAGTATATATAATATATCTACATTAATAAATAATAGAGCATCGCCCTTCATTTGATCTTTCATCGCCCAATAGGTCTTCCAGGCATTTTCGGTGCGTTTTGCAATTTCTTTGTTTTGTCTTGCCTGGAAAATGTATGGAACAACTAATTTAAAAAAATATATATATTGACGGAAAATTTTAACACAAGGGGGTTCAGGATCATATACTCGACCCATGGTAACAGGTTGCTCGTCTTAGTCCCTGCCACCCTGTAATATAAAAGCTTCAAAGATTGCTTTTTATATGCTGACCCATATTATAAAGTCGTAATTTATTGAATGATTCCATAAATAAACGTGCAGTTCATTCACCCATATCATAAATAGGACATAAATCCGATGGATAGATTCCAGTTTCCTTAATGATACTTTCCATCCAATGGTTGTCTGGAAGGAATTGCTTTTAGCGATAACACTTGTACCGTTCTAATTTATGTTTATTCTCAATATATGTGGTACTTCCATCAAAGTACATACTAAAAAGTTTATGTTTATCTATCCTATAGACAGCTACTCGTAATGTCTAAGAGCAGAGCCATCTGAATTTTATATACAAGTCCATTCCTCGTTTTGGCACTGGTTATACAATCATAATTCCTGACGAAGTTCAAAAGCTGCAGTCAGCAAGGTGGTAATACACACATACATTTAAGAGGGAAGCGCCAGGGTAGGCCGCGAAATTCAAATTCTCTTAAATTTTTTGCAATTTGCAGGTCAGTGTCAGGTGGTATGTTGCACAAAATATGATTCGCGACCGTAACAAGTATGTATTTATAGAATTTTAATAATTAAAATCATCAATACAACCCTAAGTTCACATAATCCATATGATATTTCATGGAAACAGTCATTTAATCCATACTGACACATAATCTACATCCATTCTCACATATAGCAGCAACAATAATAATGTACCCAGGATTTGTCAGATCTTGATTTAAAAGAGTGTCCATGGAGTTTTTTGCCCGTTCTTCTCCATAGAGATCTACGTTTTGGAATGGGCAACTAGCTTCAACTTTCTGACTAACTGACAGACTATTTAAATTTTGACAATTAAAAAATGCCTGTACAAGGTTTAATTGAAATAAATGGTTTGAGTTTGAGTTTGACTAATATTATAAATGCGAAAGTGTGTCTGTCTGTCTGTCAGTTACCTCTTCATGCTTAAGCCGCTAAACCGATTTGGATGAAATTTAGTACAGAGATAGTTTGAAATCGCGGGAAAGGACATAGGATAGTTTTTATCCCGATATTACCACGGGATCAAAACTTATGCGTGTGAAACCGCGGGGTGCAGCTAGTAGGATTTTATGTACTTTACGGTCACGAATCATATTTTGTTCAACGCTTGGGTTCGAACCCTCGACCTACAACACATAAGTCGCGACCGTTACCACTGGGCCATCATTGCTAACATGTAGTTAAAAGTCATTTAAAAATACATTTCCACAGCCACATGTATTTAGGCTGTGTCCCAGTGCGGAGGAGGCTAAAAACTGAAAAAGAAATCTGCGATCACTGTGAACAACCTAAGATTACTCTTTGTTTGAAACTACGTATCTTGTGACACAACATTCTTTATGATGAGAAGACGTTTGTCTTTGTTTGTTGGTAACTTTACTTACGTCTGATATACATATAAGAAAGAAGGTCTAAATTGTAATTTTTTTTTTCTCTTAATGGTCTGGTATAGGGTAGAAAAATCGTCATTTTATTCAACTGTCAAAGAATAAAAGTTGTGATTTATTAATTTTGTTCGAAACTACGTTTTGTATGACACAAGTTTGTCTTTGTTGAGAAAACGTTTGTCTGTCTTGGTTGGTTTACTTACGTCTGGTATATAAGAAATATAGTCTAAATTGTACTCAGTTTTCCTTTATATTGTGACGTGGAAGGTTTGCGTGGGGAGATAAATAATACCCACGTAAAGTGTCAACATAAAATATATTAGATAAAAAAAGAGAAAAGGTGTGGGTAGGTATATGGTCACAAAGTTTCTCTAGTTTCCCTTGGGAGTTACGGAGTACTCTCCTAGCTCAGCTTGGTGAGGTGATGACCATAGCAGTGTGCCACGCTGCGGATGCCAGGTAGGGTCGGGTCGGCGGATGTTCTTGCCAGACCCGTTATGCTCGACGCGGCCACGCGGGTAAAATAAGTACCCGGCGCAGAGCTGGATGGTATATGGGTCTGCCGGAAGGTGGTGGCCTGTCGCTCCGCAGATGCCACCGACAGTTCCGGATGAAAACCTTTAAGATGGTGAACCGGCACTTTGAACCCCAGTATGGGGTTACAAAAATACAGATTTTAATAAGTTTACTAATAGTAATCAAGAAAAAACTGTTGCCTGCTAAATGGTGAAGACCACGTATTTAAGGTCACATGTGATTCTGGATCACGTGAACATGCGTCTTTCCCCGGTGCAGCCGGTCGATTCTATTAAAATCTCACCGTGAAAACTTATGTGAAGTAAGTTTGTTTTTGCTAGGAATTGACACTATTGACAGTTCACTCCACGCTCACTTCACCTAAGTTTTCACGGTGAGATTTTTACAGAATAGCACTGCTGGATTTCGAATGTGCCGGTCACCGTGAGTGAATCGCACACGGTCGTGTCGCGCGCATAGATATAGGTATGTCCTCTAAAAACGTTCGGATGTTCGGATATACAGCATTACCGCGCGCATCACTAGTGCAGACAGCAAGTTCATTTTGTTTAGTAACATAATTTTGTTACGTCTGTGGTTTGACTTGACACTTTATGGTTGTCATTTTATTATTTTGTTGAAAGTAACGACACGACGTTACAATATAGTGAGGTACAGGGTAGAGTAGGTAAATGGGCTTTTGACTAATTAATAACAGCCGCAGGAGTCAATCGATCAGGTTAAGCTAGGCTTGCCGCGGTTTGTCCGTGGTTGGGTGACCATCTTTACATACCAAAACCCTTCCATGCCTAGCAAAGCCGTTGGTCCCGGCTGTCATTCGTGGATCTTTGAGAGTCGTTGCGGGTAGTCAGAAGCCCGAAAGGCTGACAACCAGTCTTGCCATGGGTTATCGTGTTACCCAGTAGCTGGGTTGTGGAGACAAGATAGGTAGTCGCTCTGTGTAAAATACTGGTATTCAGCTGCATCCAGTCAGGCTAGAAGCCGACCCCAACACAGTTGGGAAATAGCTAGGCATGGATGATGATAAGTCACGTATAGGGTAGATAGAGAGAATGCCAGTTGTGATTTGAATATACGAATAAATTAAATTAGTGGCCAATTTGCGAAACAATTAATTTCCCTAACTTTACAGGCGCAAACCGTAATATTTTTAATCGTAAGCAGCCATACGACACTTGTCAAATAGTGTAAACATAATTGCTTTTCCATAAAGACGGCAGCCTTCGTATCCATTTTGTATTTGCTACGCATGACTAAGCAAAATATACAAACAAGTTTATATACATACGAGCAACTTGTATCTAATGTGCAAACTCCGATAGTACTCGGAGAAAAGGGATCATTCGTGCGTCTCAAATTCGTACGGCTTCCTAAACCATCTGTCAAGAGCAGTGGTGGGCCAGTGATAACGGCCGCGACTTACAAGATCGTAGGTTCAAACCCAGATAAGCGCTTGACTTGGTGTAAAATTATTTCATCACTACTGCTCAAAACGGTGAAGGAAATCATCGTGAGAAAACTAACATGTCCTAGAATCAATTCGAAGACATTTGTGACATCTCGGGCCCGCGTGGTGGATACGGCCCACTCCCTCTCACAGACTGGAGGCCAGTGTCCCAGCAGTGGGAACATTATAGGCTGATTATGTGTAATCTTTACCCTCAAGCCGACTTTCAACTACACTGACTTGACTGCATTCAATGTAATTGTAGTATGCTGATATTAACACAACCAGGTAAGAAAAATCCTAACTTTTCACTGAAAAGGTACTAGGAAGACATAAATGTAAGAGGATCCCTTACTGGAGACAACACAGCTAAGTGAGAAAATACACAAGTGCACATCTAATGTCTTCGGCCCCCATTGTTTGGGCATGAAAATCCCAACTTTTCACTGCGCAGGTACTAGGAAGACATAAGTCTAAGAGATAATAGTCTTACTATTGTACTGGAGACAACACAGCTAAAGTCGTACAAGATATCCACTTTAAATATTGAAGTGGCATTGTGTGTCCCATTCCTTTATCTGTTAAGAGCACTCGTGTTTGTTTGTCTTTAATTTCTTGAACATTGTGGGAATAGTCCTTAGGTGTCTGTTAAGTAATGTTTGGTATTTATTTTAGATTTATTTATTTGTTTAATATAGGAAGTGATTGTAATATTTTCAGTTAATTACTCGGCTAGAAATACCTACTCTTTGTGAGACCTTTTTCACAAATCTTTTTAGGAACTTGAATACTTCAGATTACGTTCAAAAATAAATATTTAATCAAAAATAAAACAATAATAGAACACATTCAGAAACTAATTAAATCGAGCACAAAATAATTTTCGTGAAATTAATAATACTCTCTTCGAATGTTCAGTTTAAAATGAGTTTTAATTTTGTCACTTGGCAAGCATATAATATGTTTACCATATATGTATATTAATATTAAAAATTTTAATATTAAAATTAATATTTTATTTGAGAATTAATTTCTGTGATTTTGACAGGATGACAATAAATTGAAAAGGTACTAACGCACTCAGGCTAATAATAATTTACATACACAACTTCACGCCTGTTATATCCGAAGGGTTAAGCAGAAATATACCTATAGTACTTATTTATCCACATGTCATCAATTATGTAAGTTATGTTTAACTCCCATTGTAACTATAATCCATCATTTAAAATTTAATCACTAGAATTTCGGAGTAGGTTATAAGTACCACTCTAATACCTGATTAAATATTCTTACCTCTTAATCACCGCTAGTGAAAATATTAATTGCCATTTATTTCGGACAGAATACATAAAAGTGTTAGTAACAATCTTCTTAAGATCTCATCATCTGCCTAGCCTTTTCCCAAATATATTGGGGTCAGCTTCCAGTCTAACCGTATACAGCTGAATTTACAAGGAGTGACTGCCTATCTGACCTCCACACCCCAATTACTTGACGGCAAGGTAGGCGCAATCGTTAAGCGATTGACTGCTGCGCTGCGTGTCGCGGGTTCGACTCCCGTACGGAGCAAATATTTGTATGACCTACAAGTAGTTGTTCCGGGTCTGGCTGTTTGTGTATGTGAGTTTAAATGTTTGTAAACGCACCCACAATACAGAAGAAATTCCTTTTCCTGACTGACCGACTTTTTGACAATTCAAAAATGCCTGTAAATGGTTTAATTGAAATAAATGCTTTGAGTTTGAGTTTGTTGGTCCAGTGGTCGCAAGAGCTGCCGTTTAGCATGTAGTCCTGAGTTCAATTCCCGGGTCGGGCAAAGTGTGCTTGGGTTTTCCCATCAGGAATTTCTCAGTAGCAGCCCTGAGTCTGGAATTGTCCCGGGTTGATAGCATTAAGCTCGCCTATTTTATGGGACTTAACCATGACTTGTGAAATGTGTATGTACAGTACAATAGGTACACCTCTGTCTTGCTCTTCAGGGATTACAAGCCCACGAATGTATCCGGCTCGAAGGACCAAATATATTTGTCGGTTTGAGGGTCAGGCTTCTTCAGTGAACTGTCCATTTGTTTATAAGGGTTTTAGACGTTTATTAGTAAACCACTGTTATGTTATTTAAAATTTGATTAATTTGAAAAGATTTTGGAAAAAAAAAATATTAAAAAAAAAAATTAAAACTAAAACAATCCTTGTTTTCTTGAACCAGGAAACACGGCCCCAGTAAAAACTGAATCGACCTATACACCCCGAAAATGATAAACCTTTTTCTTCGTTTTCTCTTGAATTAAAAACAAAAACGTTTCCGAAATCCTTGGAAGGAAGTTAAATGGGCAAAGGAAATTAAATACATTTTCAGTTTTAATTGAATGTCGGTGAGAAAAATTACTTTTATATGGTAATTATGTAAACTTCGTTAAAGTCTAAGGTAAAACATTTATGAAATTCTTAATAACAAAAGTGTTGGCACGAACATTTACGTATGTTACTAAAATAATAATAATATACAAAAGGAGAATGCCGTCAAATATTGGGCGCCCTGTACCAAACGAAAATGTCGGTTATTACAACCAAACTCAGCTTATTTGGAGGAGATTTTAATGCCCTTCCTATATTGCTAACTATTTTTATACGGATTCCAGCAATTCGTATTTATTTGCCATTTACCTACTTAAAATTTTAAGGTTACTTTCGAGAAAATGACGATTGAACGATGACGATAAATGACGGAGACATCGCTAAAAATTATCACACAAAGGTTACGTTATGGAAATGCACCTGAACGTTTTCGTTAATAAGGATTTAAATTATATTACAATAGTTCAGATGAAACCAATATTGAAAGTAACGTTAAACGTGACTCGCAACAGAACATAAATGCCGTACGTCACAATAAAAACGGATTCTTTATTTTATTTAAAACGGTCCTTTTTTTAATGCTTAAAATTATTCGTATTCGTAAATAACAATTTAAATTAATAAACGATACAATACGTGACCTAAAGATTTTTGGACACATAAAAATATACCTTGTATTATAAGTAAATAGTAAATCAGTGTCGGTAGGTACGAGTACTTACGAATTATCTTCTTTATTTGAACCTATATTTTTTATGTAGTAGCAACATTCGGAAATGAAGTAAAATGGCAGTGACAAAAGAGAAAATACGTACAAAAGTAAATAAAAATACTTTTATTTTTGTGTCCGAAATCCGGGAGTCTTTTTCATAACAAAAACGTAAATCTAATTTAAAAAATAGGAGTAATTTTATTAACTACATTTGTTTGTGACACACTCCCTCGCAAGTTGGTACGGTTCCACGGCATTGTCCTTTGCATTCGAAACGTTTGGGTCAAGGGTCCGAGCGGCCTTCTCCTTTCTAAGGTGCGGTAACAATTTTTCAGGTAATTGAAAAAAGCGCATCGCGGTTACAAGTAAAGTTCAAAACAGCGATGCTTTTGATGTTAATTGAATTGAATGACCAAAATAAAATTCATTTTGCAGATTTAATTAAATTAAAATATGAATGCACGGCTCAGTGGAATAATTTATAGGTATTCCTGTAGTTTATTGCATTCCTTTTATTATCGTTATTAAAATAAGATAGTTTATGCTCAAAATTTTGAGAATTATGCGACGACAAATATTTTTTTGAACTCTGTTTTATGGTTGTTTTAACATGATACTATTTTATTTTTATGAAATATTTTTGCACAAATCTTTTCTTTCTTGTTTGTAATAATTATGTACCAATACGTTAAACTGTGCGGCAAAAAACTGAGCGTTTTACAATCCTATGTTTGAGCAGCGGCTTAAGGAAATTTCTCGCCGTCTAGTCGACACTTCACGTGCCCAATGGGCTGGCTTGATCTTTGGCTAAAGAATTAGCATTGCCAATCAACGTGGCGATGCTGCCAGTCTTCTGTGCATGTTTCCACATGGCAGTCATGTGGAAGAGTACTTCGACGCCTAAGGGCTGATTTCATATATAATACTGAACGCGATCAGCACGTCTAACCCGCGTTCAAAAGCTGTCATTGTTAATATTCCGTAACAATAACACCTCACTGTGGCACTGAGAGCTCTTGAACGCGGTTTAGATGTAGAAGTTTCATTGGTGTTAATGGCACTAAGTGTCCTTTTGTTTTCACGTAAATTGTATACTTAGTTCAATAGCTTCATGTTATGAAGGTGCAAAATAAAAAATTATACCTACAATGGCGTGTGCCATGTATTTTGGGATTCCTAGTAATATTTTGAAATTTTACTTTTTTTATTTAAAAATGAACGGAATGGAATGGAATGAGGAGATCCGCAGGATAACCAAGGTAACCGACATAACCCGAAGAATTGCCAAACTTAAGTGGCAGTGGGCAGGGCACATTGCTCGCAGAACAGATGGCCGATGGGGCCGAAAGGTTCTGGAGTGGCGACCGCGTACCGGAAGACGTAGCGTTGGAAGGCCTGCCACAAGGTGGTCCGACGACCTTGTGAAGGCCGGAGGAACCCGTTGGATGAGAGAAGCACAGAACCAGTCGAAGTGGAGGTGCTTGGGGGAGGCCTATGTCCAGCAGTGGACGTCTTTCGGCTGAAATGATGATGATGATGTGATGATGAATGATTTAAAAAATTTGCGAATGCTATATATGCTACTTTTTAGACCTTTGTATCCTGCTTATGCGTATAAAGTTTCATTAAAATCGGTTCATTCATTTCGAAAAATAAGGCCTTGAAAGTTTGTATGAAATGCCGTACGGCGTAAACGCTCTTAAGGAAGAATATGTTTAGGTTCATAACATTTTTTTTACATTAAAACTTTTCTAATTTGTCTGGTAGTCCTCTAATCACGGCGGTAAAAATAGGGCATGTTTTGTAAATTTTAGAGGTTCATATATTTTCTTTACTAATTAGTTGCTGAAAAAAGAAAATATCAGGGACGTATTTACAGCAGACCTTGATATTATTTAAAAAAAAATATTGCTCACGAGGCATTATTCAGGAACAAAAAAAGGGAATACAATTGTATGGAGAATCGCATGCCTTGTTCCCTCTTAAGTACCTACCTACGTTCATTACGGTTGGCTCTAGACACTCAACCCTTCTACTAACACAATTTTGCAATGTCATGAGCTATTGGAAGCAGGGGTGGCTCAGTGGTAACGGCCGCAACTTACGAGTTATAGGTCGTGCGTTCGAACCCAAGCAGGCACTTTATTTTGTCTAAACTATTTCATCACCACTGCTCTCAAAGACGGTGAAAATATCGTGCGAAAACCTGCATGTCTTTGAACCAAAAATTCGCAGACATGTGACATCCACCAATATGCGCTGGGCTCGCGTGGTGGATTACGGCACAAACCCTCTTACAGAGAAAATGCCTGTAGGTGTCCCAGCAGTAGGAAAATTATGGGCTGATTATGGTTATGGCCTATTCCTGTATAATTCGTGCCAATATGGTCTCATACGTATAGTCATAATACGGATACATCTAGAAAATTTAATATACTACGCTTTCAACAAGATGTATTCAAAGTAACCTGTAAGTTATTTTAATCGATAGATACTCCTAAGTGCTTGGCCAGACTGGATGCGCGGGCGCGTGGCGGGCGCGCCGCGGCTTACTCAAATTTAAGAACGTCATTGACTGTCCATAGTGGGCACGCGGGCGCTGTGAGCGGCGCGAGCTGCTCAGCGAGGGGAGCACGCGGGCAACTCACGCCATAGCTTGTTCATACAAGTGGTCGCAGTGGGTGCACGGGCGACTCGCGCGGGCACCGGGGTTCTCAAACTAGTTCAAGCTTTTTTCTACTAAAAATAAGTCTTCTTCATCCACATTATATTTTGACAAATACTAGACACGACAACACGCAGAACGCAGCCGCGCTTGACTGCGGACAGGCAGATCACACGCATTCCCGCACCGGTGCTGCTCCCCGCCCCGCGCTGCCAGTCTGGCCAAGCACTGAGGGTAATGGAGTGAAATGGGTTGGGTTGCGGATACAACAAACAACCTACGTTCGCGAATAAATTTAAGGTAAACAATCGATGAATTTTTTTCAAGTAATTTTCAGGAACTTTATGTTTTAGTGTGACGCTGATATTTTGACAATAACGTGTAAATAAGAGGTAACAAATAGTACCATTTTAATTTGCGTAATACCAAAAGTAAAAATGCGCGGTCAAACACATATTCGCACGATCTAGTTATGATTACGGTATTTTTGACGTTTATTAATGCTGCTGCCCGCGACTTCGGCCGCGTGAAATTTCTTGTTCCCCTGACTCACCTCATCGCAAAAAACAGCTTTTGACGAGTTATGCCAACATAAATGCAGGGAACAGATGATTTTGTTTTCTCGATTTCAGGTTTGGTCCCATAGTAAAAGTTGTTCATAATGATGAGTACGATCTCCTATTTCAATTTATCGCATGTTTTCAATTTCACCCTGTATAGAAAACATTTTCCCCGGCTTAAAAATGTAAATAAATTGTATCAAGAACTTTAAACAGCTTATGAAGAAAGCCTTTTAGTTCCTCCAAGAATACTACATCACTTAGTAATCCCGGACCTCGTAAAACGCGTCTAAGTAAGTAATGCATGTTACTTCAAATTCCACTAGTGACCAGTTCTAAAGCTCAAAGTTTGAGTTAGTAGATCTACTCAATTCCAATTCAAATGGATCCACGGTTGAGCTTAGTTTTGGGCTGAAACAATGAACTCATTGAACATACTCGTAGTTCGCAGAAAGCGATAAGGTCGCCCATTGTTGTAGTGTTTGATGTATCTTTTTCATGTTATGTATTTTTGTGGTGTACAATAAAGTATATATAAATAAATAAATGCATGTGGGTGGTGGTAGTATGTTACTTTAATATTGGAAAACTTGAAAGTTAAAGCCAGGGTCGGCTATTGTGGCGGGATGGCTGAGGGAGAGAGCCTCCCGTCCCAGCCGCCACGGCAGACGCTCCGGGCGTCGGGAGCCGCGTGACGACTCCCGGCCACCGTAGGCGCGGGCCTGCGGACGGAGAGTAATGGGTAGCTCACCGTCCGATCAGGACCAGGCCTGTGCCGGACGGCACGTACGTGTTCCACGCGTGCCTCAAAGAGATGTCAGCATCATTTGAAGGGGCCTGTTAGGGCCGAAGCCTGCCGGGTCAGCAGGATTGTCCAAAGGGTTACCGCTGGCCCGGAACATAAAGGGCTAAGGAAGGAACACGGGTGGGTTTTAGTCAGTAAGAGTCTGACACTCCCTTCCGCTCCACCCAGAGCGGGAGGGGTCATTTGATGATTTTCCATCCTGAAACTATTGCTGTTGGAACTATGGTCTACCTATACTATACAAGGTGTAACGTCAAATGCACAAAACCTCTCAAGGAGTCATTGTACTCATCATTATGAACAACTTTTAGTATGGGACCCAAGCTGAAATCGCGAAAAAAAATCAGTTGTTCCCTACATTTATGCTCACATAACTCGTCAAAATGTACTAAAAACCTGTTTTTTTTTTTTGCGATTTCATGTTTCGTCCCATAGTAAAAGTTGTTCATGATGATGAATACAATGACCTGTAAGTGGTTTTGCGCATTTAACGTTACATCTTGTAGAGCAATGGTTCCCCAGTGGTGATGGCCTCGACTTTCGAGTTATAGGTCGTAGTTTCTAACCCACACAGGCGCTATACTTTGTGTAAATTATTTCATCACCACTACTCTCAAAACGGTGGCACTGGCACAGGCGCTATACTTTGTGTAAATTATTTCATCACCACTACTCTCAAAACGGTGGCACTGGGCTCGCGTGGTGGATTACGGCCCACTTCCTCTCGACGAGAAAAGACCTGTGTTTCACCAGTGGGAACATTGTAGATTGAAGCTATTATGCTATATATAAGTAACAATCATGACAATGAAAGAGACAAAGTACCTCCAAAAGATACTACAGCTTCACAATTGTCAGAATTTCCACAACAATTACGAAAGACGCGGTACGCCCAAATCTCAAAGTGGCGTACAAGGAAATATTATGTATGTAAATGTATGAAGTTCCAAGCTAGGAACAAGAATTTGATTTAGTGGCAGGAAATTTAGTTCTGCTGTCAGAGCTTTAAGAATTATGTACGCCGTTTAATTTTTTAAATGAATATTAAACGTTGCGAGCGCTATGTGAGTTCTAGATAGTGAAAAGTTTTTGTAATTTGTTGTATGGAGAATATTTTTTGATATGTGGAACAGGATTTTTGATAGATGAAGAAGAATTTGTTGTGTTTATTAAATCTATCTGCTAAATAAAAGTGGCTTATAAGGATAATGGATAAAAATGCAAGAAAATTGGTAGGTACTACTTTCGCCCGTTGTTCTTTGAGAATTATCCTTGTAAGTCATCATCATCATCTGCCTCGCCTTTTCCCAACTACGTTGGGGTCGGCTTCCAGTCTAACCGAATACAGCTGAATACCAGTATTTTACATGGAGCGACTGCCTATCTGACCTCCATAACCCAGTTACTGGGTAATACGATAGGTACCCCTTAGTAAGACTGGTTATCAGACTTCCAGGCTTATGACCCGTAACGACTGTCAAAAATCCACGAATGACAGCCGAAACCTGTTGGTTTCGGCTGTCATTCGTGGATTTTTGACAGTCAGACAGACAGAAAGCACGTTAAGCTGTTGCTTAACGTGCTTTCCGAGGCACGGAGGGGTCTTGGTATGTGAAGATGGTCACCCATCGACGGACCACCCGCGGCAAGCGTAGCTTAACCTGATAGATCGACTTGTGCGTCTATTATTATTTAGCCACGGGCCCCTTGAAAGTATTTTATGTTTTTTTGTGCACATTATTTAGAAATTCCAAGTTAACCTACAATGCCTTTCTGCCGATCCTTCTGTCTTTTTCTCGTACAGATTAATGATTTCCCGTCCAGCTAATTACATAGTATTCATTATTTTCAGAATTTGGAATTGTAATTCTTATATTATGTAGTTAAAAAAAATATTTTATTCAGGGCACGCACAGGAAATACAAACTGTAAAAAAGGAGCATTTAAAGCTTTAAAAACAACAACAATAAATAATCAAGAAAGACCAGAGCGAGGCCAAAAATGCTACTATTACAGCAGAATGCTGCGATATTTAAAAATAATAAAAATTTTGGGGCAGGCCTAGGTCCAGCAGTGGACGTCTTTTGGCAGAAATGGTGATGATGATGAAAAAAATAAATACCACAGGGCTGGTATTCTTACAGGAATTCTGCTGTTAATATAGTAACACCGCACGGCTATATTTTATTTTTAAATACGCTTAATGGCACTCAATATTTATTTATTTATTAAACTTTATGCACAAGTAAAAAAAACTGTACAACGGCGGACTTAATGCCTTGGGCATTTTCTACCAGTCTACCTTAGGGTGATGCAGAGACAACATTCAGTAGGTGCAATAGCAATAAAACATAGAAAATATTTATAATTAAAATATAAGAATAAATACATATATACATACATATAAAATATAGTGTCACCCTATTTATATTTTCTTTATAAATAAATATGTGATTCCTTTGGAGAAATAAATATCTTTAACCGTATGATTCACACTTTGAGAAGTCGATGAATAATATTGTTTTAACAGACTACAATTTGTTTTGTTCCAAATTTATTTCCTCAAAAACAAAAGACAACCACAAATACCGCTCCGTTTTTCCTCTTTCGCACAGCTTAACTCTCTAAGTCCAGTCCACGGCACCATAAGGTAGAAATATTGGACATAAAGAAATTCACCCGCGAAATGGAAGCCGTATTTCTCAAAGGATCGGGATAAAATTTGGTTTATAGCTTTGGTCCAAATCTTGGTTAAGCCGACGGTGGGCCGAGGTGGACTTACCGACATATAAAATGGAGTTGCTTTAAAATTCACGAAAAATCGTCCAAACGTTGACGACCTAAGTGATTCGGGATTTAAAAGTAATCTGGTATAAGTGGAAAAGATTGTGTCTGCAAATGCGTAGAATTAAAGAGGAATAATAAATTATCAAGTGAATAGCAGCATTAGCTTGTCTATCTGTTAATTCTCGATAAAAATGTCCGTGACGTAGAAGAATGAAATGAAAAAGTGATCTAATAGAATAAAACTAAAAAGTTTAATTTAACTTTACAAAGCCATTAATGACACAATGTCAATTCAAATAAAAACAAATAATTACTTTACACAATATAGCATTAGAGGTATTTGTCATTCAATAAGACTAATAATAAAAAAATAATATAATAGTCTAATAATTATTATAATCTCCTTCAGCATTATCATTATCCCCAGAGCGAAAATCTTTGCTTCCCTTCTGAATTCATTATCGTAATAAACTATATACTTAATTTAATAAATTGGGGACAATCTCGGCCACTCAATTCAAGCTGTCAACTTGTCCTGAGTGATTGAGAGGACAAATAAATGAAAAACACTCATACATTGGACATAAGGGTCAGAAAAGTTCTCATCCCCACTTAAGGATACCAAGGGAAGAGTGGGTAGGCAGTTTTGATGTAGATAGAATATTTTTAACGTTGGTCTTATATTTTTTAAGCATTGAAGTGACTTTGAAGCCTTACTTGTGGCTAATTAAACGTTTAAGTTAGCGAGATGAGAATATTCATTTTTTAAATTGGCATTCCTTTGCCATTGAATCGGAGAAAATTCTGGGCCTTAGAAAGAACGTTAAGCCCTGATTAAAAATACCTATGTCAGTCGATAAAGGTAGGCAGGAAACTCAAACAACTTGTCTTATCTTAGAATATTTTGGTTTGGCCTGTCTTGATCTATAAAATGTTGACCATCATTAACCTTCCAAAAAAGTTAATATGCTGCCGTATTTAGTTAGACTGAAAGCATATGTAAAACTTGTTAGGTAAAAAGGGCTAGCCGGTTACCTAACAATCCACTAGACACTACAATAAAAATAAATTACACAATGAGGTACTAAGGGTGAAAATAAAGAACTGTTTATTTCTGTAAATTAAAATAGCAGATAGGCAAGTAGATAAGCAAATAACAACTAATACCAATACTAAAAACTAATACTAAGAAGTAAATAAGCAAATAACAACTAATACCTAATACTAAGAACTAAAACTAAGAAGTAAATAAACAAATAACAACTAATACCTAATTAATTAATAAAAATAACATAATAAATATCTAAAACTATACACAAACTAAAATACAGCGTCAAAAAATTAATCCGCATCGCTGTCGACTGGTAATGTACCCAAGAGACTGGCGGCATTACTAAGGCACTTAATAAATTTAATCATTCCAATGAGCTTATCTGACATAGCAACGACCTCTAAGTCTTCATAAACACAAATAGATTTTCAATACCCTCCGAAACTTCGCAGATCCAATAAATTATCAGACATCTATCGTTATAAACATACAGATCCAGATATAGCAATGTCCTAGCAAGTCGTAAAAATATAAATGAGTTTCTATCCTCCGGGAATTATCGCGTTAAAGCCTGAGAACAGAAAATTTCTATTTTTTTTTTCTCGATTGAAAGCCATTTCCAATCATAAGTCGGGACTAGCTGTGGTAACGTTTATCTGCTCTTCAGGGTCGCCTGTTTCGCAAAAAGGACTGGATAAATCTTTCTTTTTTAATGTGTTGATGCTCTGTAATAGGATTTAGGTATTTTATTTAGTTAGATTAGTTCTTTGGCAGGCGTATACTTCGGGGAATGATATAAATTTTAGGGGAAATTAAGATGAATTTGGCGCAATGCGGAGTTGGTAGAATTCTAGTATCGAGGACTATGAAGTGTGCAAGAATACCATAGACCACGGAATGACTGCGCTGGCAGCGTCTAAATACAGGACAGGCAGGCAGGTAGGCAGGACATATTAATAAAATTCGTTGCGCCGAAAGTGCGTTGAGCGCACAGCTTCAGTCATATACTGCCTTCAAAGCCATCAGTTTCGATCATCATCATCATCAGCCTACATAAGTCCACTACTGGGCACAGCCCTCTCCAATTGCACGCCATTTAGCTCGATATAAAACACAAAGTGCCTTTGGGTTCAAACCTATGAATTACAACTCGTAATTCGCGGCTGTTACCACGGAGCCACCATTGCTCTCAGGACGATCAAGATGAAAAGACGCAGATAAAATTATTCGACTATAGGGACACATAGATTATTCTAGTACTAGTTAGAAAAATGTATTTATTAACGGTTTCTTATTAAATTCAAGAGGTAAACTCAGAAGCACTTAGATCATCATAAAGGATAATGCACCGTTATTTTTAATTGGCATTTTTCCGCACATTAAAAAACGTTAAGAGCTGAATGAAGGAAATATCTTTTGTTGTGCTCAAAGGAAAGAGAAGCAAGGCAGCTAATGGAAGAACAGTTATTATTAATTCACGATGATTCTTTTGTAAGCAACCAGCTTGAAAAACTGCTTGTCTTGCTCGACGAAACAAAACGTTCTTGCTATTCAAACGTAATGAGAACTGAGTAGCTTTTTGTTTTCTTTTTAACTTTAAGCGAAGCGAAACTATCGATATAGAAAATATGCTCTTAGTATCCCGTAGTACCCAGAACGTGGATCCACGAGAAATGTGAAAATGGTTTTATTGTAATTAGGGCATTCAACCGGCTCTAATAATACAACAAGGTTGATCAATGCTGTAATATTTGCAATATTGATGTCTGAAAATATCGTACGGAAACGTAATACCGGAATTAAAAGTAGTGTGGCGAATTTCATCCAAATCAAATCAGCCGTTTTTGCGCCAATCAGGAACATACATCCAGATAAAAATTCTAAAAACGGTATTTTGGGCATCTACATTCCATCTGTTTTTTTTTTGTTTTATAGTGTTCAGAAATTAATACTCATCACGTCTGTGAAGTTTACACAGAAAAAACAGAAAAAAAAAATTACAACTAATATTTCAAGTAAATATACTCTTTGACCCCAGAAAATCCTTTTTTGTGTCTTTGTCATTGTTTTTAAATATCGATACTTATCACGTCTGTGGAGTTTTGCTAATTAAAATTTAATAATTAAAATAATAATAATACTTAAATAATTATAAAAATTAATTATTATTATAATTATTATAATAATTTAATAATTAATTTAATTTTTTTTTTTGTAGCTAATTTAATTTTACCCTGTAAGTACATTGAAATGAAACGCATTAATTATTCTTTTGTTTCTTGGTTTATTTGAGACCAAACAAACTCCATTATTATTTAAGTTAGGTTTCACTTTCATTGCACTTATATTGCTTGATGAATGAAAATAAATGCAAAATTATTTATAAGTGGTGGTGCTGGAATAATGAGGTGAATATCTTAACTGAAACTGAAATCTGTTTGAGAAATGAGAAATAAATGAATGTTTGCATTTTTTCTAGTATTAAAAACAATCTTTTAGTAAGAAAAAAAGTATTTTCACACTGTAAGTAGGTACTATTTATCCAGCGTTTACACCCCCGTTTGATTGATTGATTGATTAAAGGACTCCCTTTTCCGCACTTAGACTTCCATTCGGTCCGCTGTGCGTGGGGATTCTGGCTAACAGAGCCAGCCTAGCTCCGCCCAAAAGCACAGAAGCTTCCTGGGAGCTTCACAGGCTTCGCGGAGCGACCTCATTGTTCCGAGGATTTCTGCACGTTGACAAGCCACGGCCTCGCATTCCAGGATGACGTGGCCGGCTTATTTCTCGGCATCAAGGCAGCCCCTGCAAAGGGGGCGAACACCCCCTTAATTAGCACCTTGATTGCGTAAAACACTATCAATCTTAATCATTTTGAAAGATATTGCTAATCCATCGCTTCATTTTTTCGAAAAATGTGTCTGCTCAACATCATAAAAACCGCAATGAATGTTGTTGAACGTTCAAAATGAAACCCATAGTTCTGTTAGTGTGTTACGCAATAAAGTTATCCCGCAGGTTGTAAAAATAATTGTTTTCGAAAAATATTGCACAAGACATTTCAAAAACATGTCGTTCATTAAACATGTCTCATATGTCTGACGTTCAAAAGTGCCTTTTATGTGCCTATTTGAAATAAATGCTTTGACTTTGACTTTGATGTGTACAGACGTCATTTCAGATATATTATTATCTTGATTATTAGTTGGTTTACCTTTTAGAGCACTGGTGGCCCGGCAATGGTAACGGCCGCGACTTACGAGTTGTAAGTCGTAGGTTCGAATCCAGACAGGCGCTTTACTTTGTGTAATCACATCACCACTACTCCTAAAAGGGTGAAGGATATCATCGTGTGGAAACCAACATGTTCTAGAAGCAGAAATTCAAAGACATGTAACATCTAGCAACCCGCGCGGTGGATTATAACCTACTCTCATTCACCGAAAAGACAAACCTAGCAGTGGGTACATTATAAACTAATTAGGCATACCTTTTTGACAAGTTTTCTACATGTTTTGCATACAACTGGTCTTTAAACCATGTTTTTGTTTTAAGAAAAAGAGTAGACATAACATGTAGATTACATGTTTAAATTAACTTGGTGTTAACGCGGGGACACTTAGCGGCGGTTAAGCTACTATTTTGACTAGATAAGAAAAAAATAAAAACACCACCACCAACCGCCTGACCACGACCACTTAACCACCACCACCTCCACCCAACTAGCACCACCTAACTACCGCTACCACCACCTAACCACCACCACCTAACCACCACCACCACCTAACTACCACTACCTAACCACCACCACCGTCACCTTAACCACCTTTAATTCAGTGTTTTCTACAAACAATCAACCTAAACACGAATTGCTGAAGCTATAAAGGAGCTCCTAAGATCGTTTCTTGAGTTATGACCGCCACAAGATCAACTCAAAATTAACGAGAGCCATAAAAAATAAAAACGAGTATTAAAAAAATTCCATCAAAACAATCATTGACCTTTTCGTAAAGCTGATATATAAAATGTAACAAAATATGTACTTACCATAAACTTGACTTTAGTCTTGTTTTTATCTTGACGTTTTTACGACACCCAGAAATGGGATTACAAAGAATATTATAATACACTTATTTATTTACGTAAAGGTGTTGGATCAAGGTTTTTTTTTACTTAATTTTGAGGTAGGATTAAGTGAGATGCCTGGAGTTATGGTTTCAGTATGTTTTTAATTTATTTTTAAAGGTACCTTAAAGCCAATTCCCGTAATTAAAAATGTTCACAATCTAGTCGCAATTTTATCTCAGCATTAATCAATTTAAAAAAATGTAGGTAATTAGAGGTAATTTTTACAGATTGACATGGATACCGTGATCCGTGTCAATCTGTATAAATTACCTCATGGTGGCAAAATTGGGACAGAAAGGTCTATGAGCAAATTATCCTAGGCCGATGAGGAAAAATATTTTTCTCTTTGATGCAGTAGTCGATACTTGTTCTTGTAGGTACTTTTGTTTGGTACTGGATATTGATCCTTCATACCAACGAAGAAGAGTTATCTTATTAAGACATGTTTTTTCAGAACTTTTTATGCCAAAAAAACAAACCAATAAATCTTCTTCGCTCTCAAATAGCAATAACGTATATTTACCATGGTTCAACGAAACAAGACTCAAAAATAACAATTTCAGAATAAAAATAATAAACATCATTCTTATAAAGCAATATATTCTACTCAAAATAACCTCATACATAATATAGCATTTTTTTTATATTATTGATCTTATTTTTTGTTCTGTATCACAATGATTTTAAAGAGATAAAATCTATTCTATCTTCTTTATGATTCGCTGGATCGTATTGTATTGAAGTTTACAAAGCTAGACATTGGTCGAAATTGATTTTGGAAGGGGCTGTTGGTGGGTCTAAAAAAATAGGAACGATTTGGTTTTATAGAAGTATTTCTTTACGATCCTGCAAGCGCGTAATGTAGTATAGTTGTAGATAAATCAGGATATTATATAGGGGTCATTCCATTATCGCGGGTGCAACATCTAGACGCATATTTTAGTTTCATGTAATTAAATAAAAAACATTTTTAATGAAATTAGTCTTAGAAAGACTACATTTTAATATTTTCGCTTTAAATTAGTTAACAAGGATTTATAATTATTATTTTAAAAGCCAGGAGAAAGGTTCAAATCGCCATCGTGGGTGCAACAAATTTGGCCCAACCTTTACAGATCTTATACAAAAATCTCACATTTCTGTTAATTGTGATACATACAATATGTTATACCTTAATATTTTGCAAGGTGTTTAAACAACAAAAAACATAAAATGAAAACTCTTAACAAAACAAAAATATTAATTGAATTATTAACGCTTAAACAAATCGCGGGTGCAACATCAAATTATCGCGGGTGCAACCTGTCTAATTTAAGTGAATACAAACATTAATTTAACTTATAAAGGAACAAAATCTGAGATCAAACTATATTTATTTCTTATTATTATACTTTTGCTGTCACTTATATTACTTATTTCTTTTCAAATACATCAATATTCGTCGAAAATTCTACGAACACACTATTTCCGTCAGTCTTACTTTCCGGCGCTTCCAACTTCGCGATTATATCATCAAACTGCACGTCTGCTATGTCGCCAACGATTTCAGTGAACCGTTTGCCATCAATCGTGGTCATAAATTGTACTCTGACTTCTCCATCTTCATCCATATCGCTCTGACACAACCCCACATAGCGATATTGAGTCTTTGTTTTGCCGGTTTTGCAGAGCAGTTGCACGAGCACATACAAACCAGTACAAATATCTTTCGGTAAGACAGCAGCTTGGAGAGTAGCAGTTTCAGAGTCAGGACATGCTTCTGGTGATAATTTTGAAGCTCGAATAGACGTTGATGGAGTTTCATCATTTCTAAATTCAGTGTCTGAATCACTGTAAACATCAGAAACGCGCAATTTGTTGGTTTTACCCTGACCCGAAACTGATGGCACAGATATATCAGGACACGAAATTTCTTTTCGTAATTGGTGATTTGCTAGAGGTTCCAAATCGTCATCGGTCCAATCACTTTCTGTTAAATCATCTTCTGTATTAGTGGTGGTTTGCGATTTCAAAATCAATGTGCATTTCGAATGAGACATTGACGTGCGAGCTACAGAAATGCTATGAGTTTCTTCGGGTTGGAAGAAGTGTTTTGACTGAATCCCTGGTATAGATTTCAGCCCTTCCCATTGTTCATCCAACCTGGCTATCTTTTCTTGAACTTCTTCTTTTGCCACAAATTTGAAGACGATGTTCTCGGAGAGACTGCGTGCTAAATCATAAAATTCTACGGCACTGTTGACGATGGCTTTCCGGGACTTAACCGCGATCCACACTGATCTTTTGACACATCCACCAATTCCATCAACAGCACCCTTTCCATGGGAAGCAGCAAAAAAGTTCCATTCGAGGTGATTGAATCCGTATTCTGCTTTGAGTGAATTCAAACTTGCCATTACATATCGATTCTTAAATTGAGCGGCACAATTATCGCTGAAGATGTACAAAGATGTAATGATATCAGAGACCGACTTGATGTACTCAAATATTTTTTGCAGAAAGAGATGCACAGTGTATTTATTGTGACTCAATTCATCACTTACTATTACCAATGAATGCAGTTTGTCGGCAGTCCAAATACAACACGTGAAAATCGTGACTTGTGCATGAGACCAATGTGCTGATTGTATTTCGTCTTGATTAATCAGCGCGTAATTCTCGGCAAAATCTATTTGTACAACAGCTTTTTCATTGGTCAGGTCTTCTTTTGCGTTTTGAAAGTAATCGGACTGTACATTCTTAACAAAAGAATGTAGCTTGAATTTGCCAGTGCCGTCATGTAGTTCGTCCAGTGCTTCATTGAAAGGTTTACTCATTATGATCTGTTTTGGTCTCTGATTCTCAAAGATCCAGGCCTTCCAATTAACACATGGATTGGAATCTAGAGTAATATCCCAAATGTTAGATTCCTTGCATGCATCGCAACTAACTACTGGACATGCAGTCTTCATTGTCGACACTACAAGATACCTTTTTCAGAAGCTCTTGGTGAGTTTTGGGAAAGTCTGTCGCATGTTTCGAAATAGCGAGAAGAAGATTAATATAATTTGAGTGAGTTGTACATACGCAAACATTATGGGGAGTATCGTTAATCGGCAGTATATGAGCTGGTCTCTCATTATAAAAAACAGTCGTGCCTACAGATATTTCAGGATGAATTTCTTTAAAAATTTCGAAGGCTTCTCCAATGTTCATAATCATTGTTCTTTTCTGGATTCGCATTTTCGTTCCCGTTTTGGACTTGACTTTTTTCACATCTTTTATGCCAGGCATTTGTCGACTAATGTCATCCCTATTATAAAATTCACCAATCCGTTTTTTTCCTTCATCAGTTAGCTTCCGAGGCGCTCCTTTGGGGGCGTCAGTTTCGTCAATTGGAGCAATATGGAATTCAGAAGCTATTTTTTTTACAACTTCCGCAGCTTTGGTGGGACTGGCCGGTAGATTGCGTTTTACCTTTGCTACAGCCTTTCCTAGTGTGCGAGGACTGCTGTATCTAGATCTTGTTTGTTGGACTTGTTCTACTTTACGCCGCTTTCTAGTTGCCTGCATTCTTTCTTTGGATCTGATTCTAGCCATTATTTTCAAATCTTCATCTGTGTCCATTTTCCTTTTCAGTATTTCTCGCCGCTTGGAATCACGAGTTCTTTCCCGACGGAGATGTTCGGCATGCAGCTCAGGATTTTCTTTTAATTTCCGCCTATATTTCTGTGAAGCAGTCTCCTTGAGTTGCTCTGTTGTCATTTTAACCGATAATTCTGTAAAATAGACCGAATATAGTGTAATCACAAACAAAAACGTTAAGTGAAAAAAGTTGCACCCGCGATGTTGCACCCGCGATTGCGGGTGCAACTAATTTAAGTTGTCGTTTATTTCCACTTAATGATCATTCCACTCTTAAAAACGATTAATTTATGTCTAATTTTGATTTCTTCTTACTTTTGCAAAGTCTCAGAATGATAGTTTTTTATTTCGTTGAACAAAGTAAACTTTTGTATCTTTTACATCGCGGGTGCAACAAGGCAACAGTGTATACTAGCAGTCAACAATGCTTACTAAATAACAACATATACTTACATTTTTTGGAACACGAGGATAAATGAATATTGTCACTTCACGTTTAGCCGTAAAACATAACCTCAAACTGACAGAAACAGCTGTTTCGCGCCAGTGTTGCCAGGTATCATTTTACAGTTTATACCAACTCTTAGGATAGTAATATTTTCAAACGCGCTAAAATAGTAAATATGAAGCAAAATTAAATAAAAATAGATTGACTATTAACTTTGGACTTTCTTCTTTGCACTAATAACCAAAAAAACAACTAAATAGCATGCTAATTTTTTTTTATCGAAAATCGTCTATAGCGGAATCGCCCATAGGTGACTTGTAATTTGATTTATTCCTTCCAGGGTGTGATAGTGTGACCCATTTGCAACAGTTAAGCACCCCATAAAGTCTAGGTGGAAATGCGTGAAAAATGTACAGTTCATTTTTATTCTAAATAATTTTAACCGTGAATAGGGAGCGCAAAGTTGAACACGGCGTCCGACACTAAGGTTTTTTTTTTTTTCTAATTAGTTATCTTTTTTTTTGTAAATATATATAGGTTGATTGGTAGGGTTAGTTTGGTAGGTTGGTTGGTTGGTTGTTTGTTGGTTGATTTATCAAAAGATTACTGCATGGAAAATTTACTGCTTTTGAAAAAGCATGTACCTAATAGTTAGCATAATTCTCAAAAATATCACAAATTAAACGAACATTCTACATAACTTATCTTTAACGCCAATGTCAGGCAAACTGATAACCGTCCCGGGAGCTACTTGTCAGAACGTTCGTCTCTCACTAAGAAGACAAATTAGCCCCAGGCGTCCGGAAGCCGTCCTAAAGAGGTCACCTAATTATTTTGATAGATCTTCTAACGGGACGTTAGAAGCTCCGTCCGTCGTCGTAAGTACTGACAGACCATCGTAATAACAGATAATCCTAGTAATATTTTTATGCTTGTTTTTACAGGTCGATCAGTCAGGTTAAGCTATGCTTGCCGCGGTTGGTCTGTGGATGGGTGACTGTCTATACATACCGAGACCCCTCTGTGTCTCGGAAAGCACGTTAAGCCGTTGGTCCCGGCTGACATTGGTGGATCTTTGACAATCGTTACGGGTAGTCACAAGCCCGAAAGTCTTACAACCAGTCTTACCAACAATTATTGTTTTATTCAGTAACTGGGTTGTGGAGGTCAGATAGGCAGTCGCTCCATGTAAAATACTGGTATTCAGCTGCATCCGGTGTCAACCAAAATTCCTAATCTCAAACGAAAAGATCGCGTTGGCAGCGTTGGATTGAGATGGGACATACGCGAGCCCATAGATAAATCCTCACTCGCGCGCCCGATAGTTGATGCATCTTGTACTTTTATTAATTACTATTTACTACCGCACTACTTGTAATTTTCTATGGTTATTATATTTTGACGTCTGCGGTTCTTTGACGGTTGAATGTATGTAAACATTGGGATGTTGCTGTGTTTTTGTTGTTAATTTAGTTATTATGTTTTGATTTGTGCAAAATGTAACGTGCAACGTTACAGTCCGGTTAGACTGGAGGCCGACCCAACATAGTTGGAGAAAAGGCTAGACAGATGACTAGCTTTCGCCTGCCAACTTCGACGCTGGCGATGCCTCGCCTGCGTGGAGGTTGGAAATTATCCCACAGGAAAGTAGTACCAGGCTAAAAAGTATCCTATCTCCTAACTGAGATCTTTATCTATTCCTGTACCAAATTACACCCAAATCCCTTCAGCCGTTTAGGCGTGAAAAAGTAACAGAGAGACAGTTTCTTTCCCTCTAAAAATATTAATTCTGGATGGTAGATATATAATATTATTCCTCTCGGCACTTGTGCTTTAATATCAGCCAGTTATTGCCGAAAATTAATTGCTCGAAACCAGGCAGGCTCGTTAATTCGTGTAGATATTTCAATTCATCACATGGCTCTTAAAACAGTAAGGGAAAATATCGTGAGGAAAACGGTATGTCCTAGAACCAAAAAATTCGAAGACATGTGACATCTATCAATCTGTACTAGGCCCGCGTCGTGGATTATTGCCTACGGGCACAGAGAGGAAGCCTTTGTTCTAGCAATGGGAACGTCATAGACTGATTATGCCATTACCCGAAATTGGCGTAACCGTATCTTCATAAATTGCTCAATTTGTCGAGCAAAGTAGGTATTTGTAGTAAAGCTTGGCCCCGAATCGGTTCTCCATTTTTCTAAATGTTTTTGTCAAGTCTCGAAAATACTATCTTCATGGCAACCATAGATATGCTCATGAAATCACAATCACCTACTTTTTAGTACCTACTACGTTTATGTTTTTTTTCTTAGATCAAATTCTGTTGTAATCAAAATCAAAAGTCATTTATTCAAATTAGGCTGAGAATCAGCACTTTTCGAACGTCAAATTACAGAACGCCCGCCCTTCATCACTTCCTAGTGCTTTCGCTGGGAAGAAGAAGTGGTGCAACAATTCCCCAGCAGCACAGGTGTCTCTTCAGTTAGAAAATACTTGATTGTATACAATACTAGGTATACAAAGTAATTAACATTACAAGACACAGAACGTTAAATTAAATTATACCAAAAAATACAATAAAAACTATACGTAGGTAATCAAGCAAAAATAATAATTATGTAAACAAAAACTTACTTCCTAAATAAAAACCTCCAGGCATAAAGGGCGTGACAGCTTACATATTCATATAAGCGTAATAAGACTTTAGAACTCTAAAGCAAATCCAACGATAACACACATTATGCACCAAAACTAATAACATACAGAAACAAATGAATTGTTAATCAAAACGATAATTTTCCCGAAGTTACTATAGGAAATGGAAAACTAAATTCGACTCTAATTACAAGGATTACAGTCTGCGTGTTTAATTAATCGAATGCGTATTATAATTGTGTAGATAACATATTATTTGCCATTTTAGCACTTCAAAGAGAATGCAAATGCCAACGCTTTATTGTATTATCAAGGAATACTTAGTGCGGAATGAAACTCGTGGTGATCTTTGTTTGTTTATACTGTTGACGAAATCGTTAATTTTTCATTTGACCTCACTACCGGCTTTATATCCCTCGAAATCTGTGAAAACGACACCCATGACGAAAAGTTCAATCTTTCCACAGCCGCCATCTTGGATTTTCATTTTGATCTTATTTATTGGCTTTAGAACCCTCGAAAACCATGAAAAATATCTAGAGAGAGATCTATTTGTTACGTGACGATTTCTACCAGTTTACTCCTAACGCACGCCCGGTTAAAGAACTTCGTTCCAAAAATCCTCCACTACCCGGACAATATTTTACTGTAATAGTCAACTCAGCCTATTGCAGTCCACTGCTGGACATAGGCAACTTCCAGGCTTCGCCACAACACCCTGTCTTCCACCTTCCGCATCCAATCTGTCCCAGCCACCTTTTTTAGGTCGTCCGTCCGTCTAGCTGGGCGCGTCCCACACTACGCTTGTCGATACACGGTCTCCACTCCAGGAATCGTCTACTCCATCAGCCATCGGTCAAACATGGTCAGCCAGTTCAGTTTGCTTACTCTACAAGCTATGTCGGTAACTCCAGTTCTTTTCCGGATAATTTCATTGTAATAGTGAATAGCATTTTTAACTTAGGTTAACCAAAGATTCGATAAGATTTCTTTCGTAAGTACACATACTTGACTAGGGATGAAACGATACGAGTAAATACAAGTAAATACTCGATACTTTTAACCGATACCAAGTATTTTTAGTACTCGATACTTTTTATTATTTATCGACTATTAATTATCGAGTAAGTATCGGTTAAAAGTACCTACTCATATCAGTATATGCCAAACCAAAGTCACTATTTCATTTTAGCATTGAGTACAAAATAAAAATAAAAGTTTTTAAACGCATCCATTTTTTGCTTGTTATTTTTGTCTTAGTTTTATGTAGTTGGCAAGCTTATTTGTCTATGCTCGGAAAAAAAAACAGTTTTTTGAAAAACAACAATTTGAAAAACAAAAAAAACAACATTTAGAAAAATTGATATTTTTAGGGAGCGCTACAAAAACAGACTTCTATTTGTAAATTTTATATTATTAATAAAGAATATTAACACTCCTTTTGGTTTTAACTTAGATTTTCCAAAAACTATTCGATACAAGTAAGTATCGATACTTGACGTCCGATACAGTATCGAGTAAAGGTATCGATACCTCAATGGTATCGTTTCATCCCTATACTTGACTACTAGGACTAATCGTGCATATTGAGTACGCATAATAGTTACAACGACACAAGCATTTTTTGGCGCGTGGCCAAAACTGGAACTAAAGCGCCATCTTGTTTTTTCAACGCTCCCTTGTCAATGTCATTCAGGCGCAAAAAGATCTCAGTAGAACTTTATATATTCTCCCTTCAAGATGGCAGTCTTTGTAACCATTTTGTATTAGCCACGCACGACAAAGCAAAACATGCCACAAGTACGGTTTGAACTCAGACGTCGGAATTATACGCGCGTATACGCACGACTTAATTCGTACAGAATGCGAGCTCCCATCCTTGTAGGTTCTGAGATCATATTTCGTGCGTAGTAGGTAATCCCATGACTCAAATTCCAACGCGAAAGCATCCAAAGTGTAGCTGGCCATAATACTGGTGACATCATTATATTGATGGAGCACATCACCAAAACAAATTGAAAGTAAAGTTAGCCTGAATACGAATCTCTTTTGTTAACTGTGCATTCTAACTACATTCAAATTGTATGTATGAGGCCGCATGAGCGTATGCCAGGTTCGCGGGTAGTTTGAAAGAAATACCGTGGCCCCTGGCAGAGGCAACTGAAGGAACACGGGTGAGTTTTAGTCAGTAAAAGTCTGACACGCCCTCCCGCTCCGCCCAGAGCGGGAGAAGTTATTTGATAATATCCCACCCATAAAAAAGGCCACACGAGAGTAATATTCATGTCGTCCAAAATGAGCCAAGGAATCAATTGATGGAAAACAATCGACAAACGGTATGCATTTGACGATAGTAGTTGATGTGGTCAGTGATTCAGTCAATTCTACAATCGGGCTTCGACGCAATTCGCATAAACCTGCTGACGATAGGCACTGCTTGCAAACCATTAGTGTGTCAAAGGCTTAAATGTTTAGTAGGCATTTTATGTGATTTATGAGAAGTGGTGGACCAGTGGTACCCTTACCGTGTAACGTCGTGGGGTAAAACCGAGGCAGGCACTTTACTTGAATAATTTATTTCATCACTACTGCTTTAAAAACGGCGAAAAAAAACTTCGTGAGGAACCCGACATGGCACAAAAACATTCAAAGAAATGGTAACTCACTAACCCGCATTGGGCCCGCGTGGTGGATTATGGCCCACTCCCTTTTGCAGAGAGGAGGCTTGTTTCCCAGCAGTGAGAACGTTGTAGGCTAATTAAGCTTACGCGCTTATGCTATATCGAAACTTCGCCTACGTCATAGAATTATCCCAAATATTAGAAAAAGCTAGAATACCTTTAATATAAAAACTACAAAATAATTTAATTGTGCTCCACCACAATTACATTATTGTGTAGCTTTTTTAATCAGATCATGATATGAATATAAAAATCTGCTCAATATTGTAAACTACCACGCGGGCCCAGTGCGGGTTGGTAGATGTCACAAATGTTTTCAATTTTGGTTCGAAGACATGCCCGTTTCTTCACCATGTTTTCCTTCACCGTTTTGAGAGCAGCTGTGACAAGATTATTTACATAAAGTAAAGCACTTTCCCGGATTCATACCCACGACTAACAACTAGTAAGTCGGGCCAACACTGCTCTCTGAAATGATTTGTTTTGCGGGGATTAACAGGAAATTAATTTGGATTATACCTTTGACAAAGGCCTGATACTCGCCTGTTGGATTACAATGGATTGGGGATTGTCTAAAATTTCTAACCATTAGATTTTATTTCATTTTTTGAAAATGTAGAGCATTTTGAGAAACTAATTTGAATATTTTGATGATTGGCTCAATATCTATTTAAAAAAAAAATATTTATTTAAAATTTTTAAGGTAGGTGACGTCATCAGTGGCATAAGTGCCGTTGCCTTACTAGTAAATAATTTAAATCTGTCAATACAAAGTCATCAATCTCATATCTGTCAAAGTGTCAATAGGCTGAATAATCGAATCCTATCTTAGCGTATTTATTTACAAATGGATTTTTTATGAGTGTCCTCCAAGGAATATACTACTCTCTGTCGTCACTAGAACAATTGACGCGGCGACTTAGAAATAGAATAATAACGCACGCGGCGACATTATTACTATTATTGCTGCAAGTTGGAACAAAGCACTTCCTGTATTCCATAACTCTTCCAATATATTAAATATTGTCGAGTGTTGAAATAATGTATGTAACGTAATGAGATATAAACAAGAATGTTTATATTTTCGACATTTATATTTATAATAATTTGACATTTGACAGATTGTAGACAATACTTGCCTCTTATTTTTTTTCTGAGGTAACGGTACAAAACTGTACGGCCAAAGCCGACGTAAGTTGAAGGGCAAAGAAGGTCAATCGTATTTTATAAAAAATATCAATAAAATATGAATATTTTTCATAATTAATTATTCCGTAAAGATCAGTAACGCTATTCCTCGAAATGGTTTTTCAATTACAACATTTAAAAAAATATGAACAATGCCCATTATTAGAGAATTGCCCAGTTTTTTTTTCCATTTCTTCTCAGGGGTAGTTAAATACGAAATGTCGATTCAAAGCTTTGTTTTTTTTTATAAGACGTGAAAAAGTGATTCCGATATCCTTTTTCCAGAATAAACAATTTCATTTCATTTCGTTTCATTTCACTGTTTGTCGCATTATGCCAATTATGTTCTAAAAGAAAACTCCCGAACAAACTTTTACGCAATGCGCAATGATAAATAGATTGTTTGATACATTCCCTGCCTTTTTCACGTCCGACTTCCGAATCAACATGGAAGTTAGCCCATCTTCGCTTTATCAACAAAAATGATTCTCGTAAAACTTTTCGTATGCATATCTAAGTAAATATCTGAGCATTTTTCGAAGAATAAGTAGCAATTCAAATAAACAGGGTGATGTTTTGATAAATATGATTGTTTATTTTTATGAATCAAGAAAGTAGTAAAACGGTTTCAGATGGCTTTTTTTCCAAGTTAACTGGATACTGTTACAAAGACAGTTGGATGTTACCATATTGAGACAATACATTGGCTTTGATTTTCAAATAGAAACATTTACAAGCTTAGTTCTTAGCTTGTAAATGTTTCTACTTTGATAAAAAAAGGTTTGTCAAACATTGGTGAGACATTTGTCAAACGTTGGTTAAACGCTGGTCAAATGTTTGTCGAACATGTCAAATTGGTTTCAAAAATAGATAAAAATGATATAGTTCGTAAAGAAACAAGAGAATAATTCAATGAGACTGGTTACGATTCATGATCTCTTTATGATAACGCTGAATTTGTTTTTCACTAAAAAGCTTCATTAATAACTTGAACAACTTTAGTTTACGACATTATTTACGATCGCTATGAAACAGTAAGACGTCACGTCAAAACAACATCTAACATTAAAGAATCTAAAATTCTAAGTCACATAAAATCATAAAAAGAAGCTGGACAAAAGTATCTCACAACGTATAGGACAAAAAAACTTCCTTAGGGGAACTGTCAGGAACAAGGGGCGAACGTAGAAACTTTGATAAACTTTGACATAGGTAATCAACTGATGGACTTTAATAATCTGTTTGTTTCATAGGGGTACGATCTACTAATGCGGCAAAATGTGAAAGCATCGACATTTTTTGTAGAGATTTATTAAAAAAAATAACATCTTTATATTTTGCGACGTTTATAGATAAACGCCTTTATGTACATATATATTCTGGGATAAATTATTCTCTAGAAGTCTAGATGAAAGTGAAACCCGTATCAAAATCCATTGTGTAGTTTAAAAGAGCTAAGGTAACACACAGTCACGAAATGTGATTTTGTTTTTTCACTAGCGACCTGCCTCTGCCTTTACGGTTTTTACGCCTTCACAAAACATCGAGATTTCTTTATTATGTGTGTGTTTAATATTAATAACATTATCCACATCAAATTCTATTGCGTAGTTTCGAAAAACTAAGGGAACACACACAGACATGACACTGTTTTAGACTACTTAATATTTATAGATTGAGAAGAATATACAATACAAAAGAAAAAGATTCTTGGCGGTGGCCAAGAATCTTTTTCTATTGTTATATTCTATACTTGACAGAAGTCAATAAATGTTTGTGTCAAAAATAAATATACAAAGACGTGTTTTTAATGAATTATTTATTGATGTAAGTATATATCGTTAAGAATGTTTTTGTATAAAACCCGAGTTACAAGACTGAATATTTTGAATATGTAGGTAAGCCTGAATAAATAGATATGTTTCAAGGATTCTTTTTAACAAAATGATAGTGTAAATTGAAGCAATGGTGGAATGTCGGAGTTATTTTCCATTCTTTCATCAATTATTGACAAGTATCAAAATCAAACTTAACCGGTTGAATGCCGTAATTACAAAAAAAAATCCATTATGTCTTCTCGCGTGGATCCACGTTCATACGAAGGGCTAAAGGGAATGTTCATTCAGAATAAACAATAGCAATGAAAGGTGGTTGCTTTTTTATGACGTGCGAATTCTATTGTTAAACATAATATCCCAACTTGACACGCATTTGAACTTAACAGGCCGTACATATCAAGAGTTATTTGAAAAGGCCTTTTAAGGGCTTTTTATATCCATACGCATAAGCAGTGATGAGCGAAGCGAAACTATGAAAAGAACTTCGTGTTTCCATTTAAGCGGAGACGAATTGATCTGCACAGCTGTATCTCGCTTCTCTACGCTTTGCTTCGCTCTATGCTACTCCGCATGCCATGCTTGAAACGTACTTTTAGTCTCAGCAAAACGAAAATATAATATAGTCATTTATTAAACTGAGAAGCAGCAGTTTTTAAAGGACAAAATTTCATAAGATAGTCCGACAAAACGCCTACGCAACAAACTCCCCATACTACTTCCAATGAAGCAGAGCGAAGACGAGAACTGGTTTTCCAACGTGTTTCGTCATCTACACAATTGACTCTTCGTTCCTGTCCCGTACCTCAACAGAAACACAACCTTATACAGAGCGAAGATCTCAGGAAGTTTTGAATTTCAACAGCTTCTAATCTCAAGCTTACTCCTGCCCTAGTTCTAGTTCACCATTTGACTACTCAATTGGCACATCGGAACAAACATTAATGTTTACCTACAAACTGCTGTTCCAAATCGGGCTGTTTGTGTTTTTGTATAGTATTTATGTGTGCTATATTCAGGGTTGCCAACCGTACGAGGTTCCTCGTACAAATACGAGATTTCTGGTCTTCCGTACGAGGTACGAGGACACTATCAACCTCGTACAATTATGTACGAGATTTTGATAATATGGCCATACGAACATTTTGTCAGTTTTGAACCCACAAAAGAAATGTATAGCCGCATGAAAACAGCTATAATATACGGCAAAAAAAAACGATGACTGTGAAGATGTTTCTGACATAATATTTGGAGAGATGTAAACTAAGTTACCTTGCAAAGTTAAGTAATAATATAGACACATTTAATTTTTTTTTATTTAACTTGACTATTAATAAATATTTTTTAATAATACAACACAAAATTATGTTTTATTCAGTAGGAAACTTGCAATAGTTTATTTAATTGAGTAAAAAGTCCTAAATCCAGCAGTTAAATATGCCTTAATATTGGTTTTAGCACGTTTTCTATATATAATAAAATGTACGAGGTTTGAAAGTCAAAATACGAGATTTTTAGCTGCATATGTACGAGGGATTTTTCTTTACGGTTGGCAACCCTGGCTATATTGTAGCTGATATTAAGCCTAGCGGTGGATTGAGCCATATGTCAATGGAAACGTATTTGTTTTCTAAATTTTCGTTTCAAAAACAAAATTCTCAGTAACAGCATACAATCATACATTCATACCGCGATAATTTTATAGGCTCCGTAGAAAGGTGACCATCCGCTACATATCAAGACCTTTCTGTGCCCCGGAAAGCACGTTAAGCCGTTGGTCCCGGCTGTCACTTGTAGATCTTTGACGGTCGTTGCGGGTAGTCAGATGCCCGAAAGTCTGACTACAAGATTTACCGTATTACCCAGTAACTGGTTTGTGGAGGTCAGATAGGCAATGGCACCATGTAAAATACTGGTATTCAGCTGCATCCAGTAAAAAGCCGACTCCAATATAGTAAGGAAAAGGCCAGGCAGATAGTGAATTGTATAGGCTTACTCCCTTTTGCATGGGACTTGTGAAATTCAGTCACAGACATAAATACCTTGCAATACACGACATCAAACTGATATGAAATAAGTCTTTACTCAAAGTTGCAATCGTTATTCCACGAGCAAATCGCTTTTGAATTTTGCGTAAGTCATCATCATTCTTCTGCCCGTATCATAAAATTCATAAAATTTATTCGGGGTCTTTAATAATTATTATGTTCTATGTTAGAGGGTTGGTTTCTGCACTTAGTCCTTTATGTAGACCATTGTGCGTGGACTATGACGGCCGTCGGTGGTTATTCCAACCAGTCCAATCCCGAAGTTGATTGCATCTTCTAGTCTCTTAAGAACATCTGGGTGCCCTGATAGTATCTGTGTGTGCAATAAAAGAGCACAATGGTTTTCTCAGCTTCCCTGCATAGTCTTTCAATTATGTTTGTCTTCATCGTCTGTCTGTTATGCGGAACATGTTTTTTTTCCATACTTCTCCATTATAATGTAAATATAAGTTGCTGTGCTTTGTGCTGTGTTGATGTTGTGTGTTGCTGTAGTTGCTGTTGTGGCTTGTTGTGTTGTTGTTGTTGTTGCTGTGTTGTTGTTGTAAGTTGCTCGTTTTTATTTTGCTGTATTTAGTTTATTTTGTGATCTTCCTGTACGAGTCGCAATAAATACTTTTTCTTTCTTTCTTTCTTTCTCGTGTCTGTACACCTCTGCCTATTCCTCTGAGGTATATAAGGTTGATATTATGCTTTCCTATTTAATTTCGGTTTAATCTTATCAAGTTTGTACCAAACCTTCCTATGTACGAGTATATTACCTTCATTAGTTATATTGATCTTGTTCACTTTCGAACTACGTGCTTATAGCAAGTATTAGAAAGCAATTTAGTAGCCTCGATTAAGAAACTTAGGTGAAGCTTCGTTTAGATGAAACTATGTGATCATAGAAGCACAGAAGCAGTATCATTTCAGCCTAAAGACGTCCACTGCTGGACATAGGCCTCCCCTAAGCACCTCCACTTTGACCGGTTCTGTGCTTCTCGTATCCAGCGGGTTCCTGCGGCCTTCACAAGGTCGTCGGACCACCTTGTGCGAGGCCTTCCAACGCTACGTCTTTCGGTACGTGGTCGCCACTCCAGAACCTTTCGGCCCCATCAGCCATCTGTTCTGCGAGCAATGTGCCCTGCCCACTGCCACTTAAGCCAATAATAGAAGCATCATCAGCTTATAATTTTCCCACTGCTGGGACACAGCCCTCCTCTCGGTGAGAGGGTGTGGGCCACAATCCACCGGCTAAGACTAAGGCAAAGTACACTGTACACTGCCCGGTGCACTCAACCACCTATGGTCTGTTTCAAAAATATTTGATGAAAATGTAAACGAGTAGATCAGAAAATAGTGGATGCTAAATTGCAGTGCCATTTATAAATTGAGTGCTTTGATTTTATTATTTAAAAACTTACATCAAAATTTTAATATTGGATCATCTTAAAGATGTTTTTCATATGACAAATGAGGTTAACTTTATATGGTACCTCGATTTGATTTATTTTCGTTGGTTCCCACTTTTGAATCCCAGTTTAAATCTTAGTCGATGTTTTTTCTTTTTCAATTCAATGATGTTATTCAAACAATAATTGTTTGAAAAGGTGGTCAGATTTATAGTTGAAGTTGAATCTTTCTAACTTATTATTCTTTTCTCTTAGTGCCATTAGTGACAGATTGTGTAAGAATTTAATCTGAACAGGGTTTGTTTACACTTTCATCAAATAGTTTTGGAACAGACATTATGAAGGTTAGGTAATGTCTCTACCGAGGACAAGTGGACATGCCAGCGGTTTTGTACATTGAGTATCGTTCATCTACACATATTTATACAGATTATAAATTTAAGTCCCTTTTCGTTGTTGGCTGCGTGACTGCGTTGTTCTTCTAAACTCTGCAACGGATTTTGATACGGGTTTCACCATCATTTCGAGAATTTATACATAACAATAAATCCGTGGCTCGGAAAGCACGTTAAACCGTTGGTCCCAGCTGTCATTCGTGGATGTTTGACAGTCGTTACGGGCAGTCAGAAGCCCGAAAGTTTAACAACCAGTCTTAGCAAGGGGTATCGTATTACCCAGTAACTGGGTTGTGGAGGTCAGATAGGCAGTCGCTCCATGTAAAATACTGGTATTCAGCTGCATCCGGTTAGACTGGAAGTTGACCTCAACATAGTTGGGAAAAGGCCAAGCAGATGATGAATAAACTTACGTACAGCAAAAAAATCTCGATATTTTGCCAAGTCGTAAAAACGCGTGAAGCAGTGACGGGTTGCTGGTCCAATATAAGTATTAATTAAGTGAAACATGGTGTACATGAAATAGATTATTATTTAATAAGACCATACACACAAAGTTTTAATGCACGGTTCAAAATGGCGTTTCAAGTGATTTATAATTATGAATATTCCATTTTATCAGGTATTAAATTAATTCTCCTTTACGCTTTTAAATGAATACCATTTCCCAGAAATCAATCACAAGCTCTCTCCTTAAAATTTAACGACTCCGCAATATATCAAGATGAAACAAATTCAATGTTAAGAAACAATCCTGTAGATATTACCTAAATATCAGAACAGCACCTTTGACACAACCACCTCATTCAGTTCCTTTGTCAAGGATTATTAGCTTTTTGAAGTAGGTACTATGTAATAAACGAGCGAATGATACCGCCGAGATTGTTGGTTATTTATTCAGCAATTATAATGCTGAGGCTGTTATTAATTTTTGTGGTGATATTTTTGTAATTAATCTACAATATTACGGGTCGTCAAAAACTGAAAGTCTGGCAATCAGTCTTACCAAGGAGTATCGTATTACCCGGTAACTGGGTTGTGGAGCTCAGATACACAGTCGCTTCATGTAAAATTTGGTGAGACTAGAAATCGACCCCAACATAGTTGGGGAAAGGCTAGGAAAATGATGATGATATTTGTATATATAAGCTTAGCATATACACGTAAAAATAATGAAAAATAGGTTTATTTGTACAGAAACACGTGCATTCAAAAAGATAATTAACTCGAATCAATTAATCAACTTAGCCTATTGCAGTCCACTGCTGAACATAGGCCACTCCCAGGCTGCTCCACAACACCCTGTCCTCCACCTTCCACATGCAGTCGGTCCCAGCCACCTTCCTTAGGTCGTCCGTCCACCTAGCTGGGGGCGTCCTACACTACGCTTTCCGATACTCGGTGTCCACTCCAACACTTCATCTGCTTCACCGGCCCCACGGCCGGTGGAGCACATGGAGTGGAGGACAACGTATATGCAAAATTTCACGATGATCGGTTACTAAACCGATCATCCTGAAATTTTGCATATACGTACCTTACCTTTACCTTTTTACCGTATACCTTTTCACGCCTAAACCACTTAGGTTTAGGCGTGAAAAGGTAACAAACAAACTCACTTTCTCATTTATAATATTAGTTAGGATTATGGATGCAATAAAGGTTAATTGAATTGAATTGAATCTATCCATCTTTTTATTTTCAGTATGCTGATATTAGATAAAGGACCTATAAATAAGCTAACACCTAGTTTCCAGTGTTAGTTTCCTATTTCGCTAATTATAAACGGTTCAATGAATTCACCGTAGCAGTTTGCACACGGTGTCTGTATTTAGAAGATGCATTGATTGATTTTACGTACCGTTCCTACTGGGTTTTGAAACCCCGGATCTCTGTTCAGGAAAATCTGCTCTAATGAACTGAGCCGCCATTGATTAAAACACACCCAATACAATCAGTTGAAAACATATTGAATGGAATAGTTTTTCAGACAGTGGAGTTGGGTTTTGAATAATTTATAATATTATGTCAGTGATAGGTCTGATTTAAAAATAGTGCCTAGTCATTTATTAAAAAAAAAATATTGGTTTGTCAACAAAAAAATGAAGTTGAAAAAAAATGTTTCCATGGTTCTCTTTTACTCGCTTTTATCTTATAAATTAAAAAAATACAAAAGAACAAAAACGCTGTTACAGAAACTTATCATTTTATATTTAACAAAAAATATAAACCGATAAAATTACAAAGATATACTCTTTAAAATAGCGGCTTTGATCTTTAAATATCGACGGGAGCAAAGTAAAAAAAGACAACTGCAATTTTGAGATTTTTGGTTTTTTGTAAAAAATAACTTAAAATATCATGTTCTACAACATAGCAAAAACAAAAATACAAATATCACCTTATTTTTGGTACTTTTGTCACGTAAAAGAAGACAACTACGCCTGTTTTGTGAAATTGCACGATGTAGATGCGGATAACTACCGCCTGGCCGTTTATACGCGGGACGCGCGGGGGACCAGCGGTCAGTCATATTTCGTCATCAGTCAGATGACATGTTCTACGTCGGCCGGCACGAATTTTGTTTGTTTTGGTTTGTTAAGTGATAAGTGTGTGTAAAAGTGTTATCATATTAGTAAACAGTTTGGGTTCAACACAATAGACATGGAAAGACGTAAATTATTGGTGAATTTGGGCAAAACGAGACGACAATGCGATATTATGAGCCGAGAAGATCTATTTGAATTCCCACGTAGAAACGACCAAGTGGTAGTTAACACAGTTGTCATATTTTTAAGCGCAATGTAGATGCAGACAACTACAATATCTCGTAATTTAAACATAATTAGAAGAAATGAAATATACATGTGGATATATTATTAAATAATGAAGCGATGATGAAAATTTCAATAAATTTGTTTTAAAATTGACAAAATGGGAGCATTTTTTCCTATTATGCGCTCTCCTGAAAAGTAGCTGTTTTGTAGATGACTCTTTTTACTTTGCGCCCGTCGATATAATCGCGTCTTTAACAAAAGATATGTCGCAAACAGATACATGAAGATTCTATTAGAAAAACTTCGCAAACCAATTTATGTTTACAACCTAAAAGGTAATCTCTTTAATATTTGCGCTCTTAATAAAATATCTGCGCCAAAATTTATTGGCCAATAAACTTGCTAGTCGTCACACAAGCAATTTAATCTTCTGCCGTTGATAGGTCTAAAAATTGTAATAAAAACGGGATTAATGCTTGGCGAAAAACTCTAACGTAGTAACTGAAGGTATCTTAGTCACCTCCAGGGAAAGATTTTGGTGCGGAAAGCGATAGAAATTTACATAAAATATTTAGTTGGGAAAGAGTAATTTGGGGCGCCTTTTCCTTATGACTTGAACGGAATTCCGATGGGAGAGGACGTCAAAATTGTCGCACTTTTAAAGGTTTCTGTAACATGTTTCAAACTCAAAGCATTTATTTTAAGCTAGCTTTTGCCCTCGACTTCGTCCGCGTAGAATCTTTGGTTCCCCTGACCAGTCGCATCGCGAGTTTATAATTTTTATTGAGTTGAGGTAATCTCATCAGCCTAGTCTTTTTCCAAGTATGTTAGGGTCGGCTTCCAGTCTAACCGGATGCAGCTGAGTACCATTATTTTATAATTATCAAGCGACTGCCTATCTGACCTCCACAACCAGTTACTGGGTAATACGAAACATAGTCATAGTCATTTATTCACAAATAAGTAACTTTTATCTGAATTTACACACAAAATTACACAATTATTTCTATGCAGTCCAACAGTGACCGCGCTTTAGGTCATGTAGTCCCCTTTAATAAGTACGTTTAGCGCTAAACGCATTAGTGACTTTGTTGAGAATGTTATGAAATGTACATTAGCTAGATAGTATTACATTTTTCAATCTAGCCTAGAGCTAGCATTTACGTTATTGCTTCCTTCTGACTTGAAATGTTTAAATATTCTTTTTTACATGATAACGAAATAAGAAAATCAATAAACAGAAAACAAGTGATTTTCTGAGGAACAATAAAATTAACAAGATCCCAGAAATAAGGAAAGGGAAGACTGTGAACGTGCAACGGAACGTCAATGTCTGTTCTCCAAATAATTAATCATCTAATATATTATTATATTCATCTTGTATATACGCTTGCGTAGCTGATATGAATAAGATTATAAACGTAAAAGGATACCAAATTGCTTTTATTCCCTAAATATTTGTTTAAAGATTGTGTAATAATTTCAATAACTCCAATTTATTACTTTGATTACGTGTTTTGTGTGTGTTTTTAGGTCAGTTTAGAAGCTTAAGATGAAAAGCTTAGTTTTTGGGTGATATAATTATATGCATTAGGCTTAAATGCTTTTTAGAGTAAAGAGGTCCATGCATATCCTCCATTTTGGAAAGTGTTATAATATCAGGGGGCCTAAACTCTCTAAGTCCGTCAACGAAGATACGGAGCGGCTGTCAGAAAATAGTTCGATACTTCGAAATGAATCCTACTCCCGATTAATTAACTTTTTCGGACATGTAAAAACACATCGGGAGAAAAGGCAACTGTCAAATCGTGTTGTCATTCTTACGAGTAGTTCAGGCCCCAAAATAATCTCAAAAACTAAAACTAAAATACAGAACCCAAGACACCGACTTCCTAAATTAAAGTTATTTTATAATTTTGAGTTAATTTCTTTTTGAAGTCGATTCAATTTTTTTATTACTTTTTAGTGACGTCATTCGGCGGTTAATTTTAGATGCTATGTGGCTTCCACCGCTCTTATAGAAAATTGTAGCATTATCTATAATAATTTTATGTATATATCAATATGGTTTTACTTATCCTCATACACTACATAGGTACTTATTTACAATAAAGGAAAACATGGCAAAAAAACACGAAGTTTAATGGTCTGAAACGAAATGAAATAATATAAGGTTGCCATTATTTTTATCATGAAAACAAAAGAAACACTAATAATATTTTTGGCTCGAATCATAGAAAAAGAAATAAATGATCTATATTTCTAGAACTTTACTTGCTCGATATAAATAATTCAATATAATATTTTCGTATACTTTGACATTTTGCCAAACCCTTTCCATTACTTTTCCTTCAGGCCTATTTCTTAGAAATCCAATTATCGGTGTGTAATTTGGCAACGACAATATTCTTAATAAGTATTTGGCTTCCAGGAAGAATCTTTTCATCACTGAAAATCACAATCTTTTCAGTTACCAACAGCTATTTGGAATAGAAAAAAATATAATAGAAATATAATAGAAAAGAATAGAAAAACAAAACTTGCGATCGATGGAATTATTAATACCCGACATCCGCGCGAACGTAATAGGCACAGCTAGCAAGAAATTAATAGACTAGAAACAAGACGTTACCAATAAATAATCTAGGGTTTATTATTACTACAGATACCTACAGCTTACCTACAGATAGATCGGTCACGCAAGATTAGGAAGTAATCTTCTCTCGTGTAAACATGTACCCTATTATTATTAATATACCCGGAGTTATATTGGAAATAATTATGTTTTTGATCTATTTTAGTAGTGACTATTTTAATAGACACATGGCCTAATTTTTTGTCTACCGCCACCTAAACGGGATGTCTACACTGAAAGAAATAAGCAGTAAATAAAAATGAAAAGACCATAAATCTGAAATGTTTTAAACAGTTCTGTACGAGCCTAACGTTCAAAACAGTATTTTTTACTGATCCGAAAGCAGTTAAAGCTTGAGGCAAAATGTTACCGTCTTGACTGTAAACTTTAACGTTTTACGTAGCTAAACGGTCACAAAATTAACTGTTTTATTCATTTGGAGATATCGTACAAACCATTGAAATTTACTTATATTACCAGTAATGCTGGTTTTCCTTTTTTGTTTTTGTTTTTTTTTTTCAGGAATTAGTATGTTCATTCTTTAAAAGTTACTGTTTTGTTTTTTGCTGTTTTACAAACATTTCTTCTTTTTGTGTAAAGTCAGTAAGTTTTAATGAATTAGTAAGAAATTATTCTTTTAATGTACAGGACGTCGACGAGAAGGAGATGGAGGTGACGACATAAATATGGTGGACGGTCTGTGTAAATGTATGTATCGTAGCGATACATACCTTTACTAAAGCCGCGTGTCCACCGCACGTTGTCACCGGAACGTCACGCTCGGTTCGAATAATCTCGTTTCTCGTTGATTGTGGTAGGTGTTAGGACGGCACAGCAAGGGATTTTTATGCGAAGAATAACTACAACAACACTAACCCACAACACACTAATTATAATAAATACACTCACACCACCCACACACACACCCCCACACACCACTCGTCTCATCACTCTGTACTAATAACTTACAAGTATGACAATAGAATTAAAATTTCAATGAAGATGCGTAAGGAGGTAAGGGCCCGTGGCTAAATAATAACAGCCGCACAGGTCGATCGATCGGGTTAAGCTACGCTTGCCGCGGTTGGTCTGTGGATGGGTGACCATCTTTACATACCGTGACCCCTCCGTGCCTCGGAAAACAGAATAAGCCGTTGGTCCCGGCTGTCATTTGTGGATCTTTGACAGTCGTTACCAGTAGTCAGAAGCCCGAAAGTCTTACAACCAGTCTAACCAAAGGTACCTATCATATTACCCAGTAACGGAGTTGTGGAGGTCAGATAGACAGTCGCTCCGTGTAAAATGCTGGTATCAAGCTGCATCCGGTAAGACTGGAAGCCGACCCCAACATAGTTGGGAAAAGGCTAGGCAGATGATGATGATGCGTAAGGGCTTCGCGGTATCTTTGCCGTCAGAATGTACTTGCAAGTAGCGATGCCGATGAATCCCCTACCGTGCAGACCCTTAGGTATTGGTTTTTGAATCAGGAATTTCTCATACCTCTTTAATCCACCTGCTACCGAAAATCAAAAATTCGTCACAAAATGCACTGAACTATTATAATTCAAAGTTACAAAGATCTAACAGCGGTGCGAGCTTGAAATTTGAATTTCAATGGCGTCGTACCTCTTCTACCAACAAAGGCAAAGGCAATCAATGAACCAAAACAGCCGATATATACGTTATTATTCTTATATCTACCACAAAATAGATAGGCTTACAGAAGGTCGGCTCAATACAACGTGCGAAAGCAGGCGTATAGACGCGTACGTGCGGCGATATCAAACAAATGGCAGTCGCAAGTGCGCTTACCTTACGTGTTCCACGCGTGCCTCAAAGAGATGTCAGCATCAACCGAAGGGGCCCGTCAGGGCCGAAGCCTACCGGGTCAGCGGGATTGTCCGAAAGGGTTACCGCTGGCCCGCAACATAAAGGGCTAAGGAAGGAATACGGGTGGGTTTTAGTCAGTAAGAGTCTGGACACTCCCTTCCGCTCCACCCAGAGCGGGAGGAGTCATTTGATGATTTCCCATCCTGAAAAAAAAAAAAAGTGCGCTTAACTTCACTGTGCGTGAAATATGTCAAAGCAATTATTTTATATATGTACACATAAAAGGCACTTTTAATAACAAAATAGAATTGATTCAGCTCGCCACTTCCAAATGGTAGTTTCGTCCATGTGAAACTCCATATATATAACTCCATATCCCTTAGGAGTACCTGTATTTTTTTTTATTTAATCATAATATGGCATCATAGCTGTAGTAGAAAACTGTCAATTAACTTTTGGAGGCCAGTGCCTCCAAAAGTTAATTGACAGTTTTCTACGCAAAAACGCACTTTTAAAACGCACGCACATACAGTTATGTGCGTGCGTTTTCGCTCGTTGTGTGCAGCCGACCTTCTGTACCAATCTATTTTGTGCCTATATTTACCCCACCGCCTATTGTTCTCCGGTATTAATAAGGGCATCGTTTTTGCGTTGTCATTATTGATCGCGTAAATTCTACCAGTCATACCTTTAATATATCGTCGGGTGTTTTTATCTTTTACGTGTGTAACTTGCTTTACGTGGACTAGACTGATATTCTTACCATTGATGAGACACTAATTTACGTTGATCAGCTTTAATAGAGAGAGCTATCTTTCTAGAACGAATTTTTTTATGGATTATGGATTTGCTGTGCAAATTAGGGTATAGAATGAAACTGACCTCTAAACTATAATAATGTCGCACATCATGCCCTGCTAGTTGTGAACGTCAACGTCGGATGTCGCTGTAAAAACAGCGCTGGGGGCTCTGTCTCGTACAGGGTTTTAGCATTATGCTTAGCGATGGCCGTTTTGCGTGGATGTGACGTATGTTTTCCCTCAACTTGTTTTTTTTTTGTATTTTGTTATTTTTATGCGTCATGTTTACCGCTAATAAACGTATTTTCTTTAAAAATCAAAATTTTAATTTCACATAAACCTACATGGGCACATAAGAAACGTCAGAAGCTAGGTGCACGGTACCCATTGGTATTGGTATCCTATGTACAAGTGCCGGCAAGAAATTCCACGAATAGGTACTATTTTTTTAAACCTTTTACAATCTTTTAAAGGCTCAGATTTAGAGTTTTTTCATCCTAAGACATTTGATTTTCCGACCCCAATCTGCCTTAGCGATTTATTTTGGGGTCATCTGGGTTCAACTGCGACCTATTCTTGTTATTCAACACCCTCGAAAAATGTGTATTTTTAGTCTGGATTTTCCTTAGAATACTAGGAATCCGCTTTCAATCTTTTTCTTCTGAAATTTATTCATCTTTGGCAGTTTTATTCTACCCTCTGCTGAATATTTTTTTCTTCCCTTTTGTACCATGCTTCCTTGTTCTATCATGTTTATTACCTTCATATTATCTTAGGAAGAAATCTCACAATTTATTATTTTGCTATTTTGACTGGCACCCACAAAGCGCCTCCGTTTGTAATCCTTAATTTGTTCGAAACTTTCTTAAAACAACTCCGAAAGAGTTTTTAAACAATCAAGCCAGAGCAAAATATTTTTCAAGCTAACTAAAGTTTTTGATATTAAAATCTTCTCATTTTATTCCTACTTTCACCCAGTTTCTCGGTTTGTGTGGTGTAAATAATAAGATTTGATACATTATGTTTAACCGTTGAGTTTATTTCAGTATTTATTTTTAGAGTAGTAGTTAAAGTGTTTTTTACAACCAATTTAAGCAAAGAAATAAATATAATTTATCATCTGTTAGAACATATTACTGAACGAGTACTGTTCTAATTCGCCTTCTGAACAAGCGTAGTATGAAATGATCAATTACCTTTAGATAAATTATAAGGTAAGGTACACTGAGTGAGAGATTTCAACGTTGTGAATGAAAATAACAGTTTGAAAACGGGTGAAAGGTACCCCCTGCGTGAGGAACGAATGTATTTGCAAATACTTTTTCTTTTTCTTTCTGCGCATATACATGCTTAGAGTGTAGACAACAGGAGTGCTGACGTTATCTTTAAAAACAAAATAAATTAAAATTTCTATTATCGGTGTATTTCTATCATTGGTCTATAGGAAAGTCAGTCAGCTTCAACTAAAAATGCATTGACAATTGTTTGCAGCAGAGGGTAACTCTCCTGGGAGCGAATATTGGCTTACGACTGTAGGAGACAGGGGTCGAACATGGGTTTAAGAGGACGATTGATTTGATTTGGAACTTACCTACCTGTTTACGAGTATATGCCTGGGACCAGTGAGACAACGATGATTGTGATCAAATTCACTTTGAAAGAATGCTAAGAGATGAACAAGATGGCATAAAAATGTAAGGATCCACTCTTGGAAATTCAATTCTTAAAAATCAAAATGCAAGTTGTAAACCACAGTTATGAGCACTCATATAAGTATATGCATATTTTAAATTAAAGTCACTTTTCGTGTCTATCTGTTGAGCGTATTTTTCTTCTAAACCACGCAACGAATTCTGATGCGACATTCACCATCATTTAGAGAATTTATTCCGTATCGGCTATAATAAAGAAATCTCAATGTTTTCTCAAATTGTAAAAACCGTACGAAGCAGGAGCGGGTCGTTAGTGAAAAATATAATTGTAAAGATTAAATTGATTATGGCAAAACATACAGTTTACAAAGTTTAAAATATATCAAAATTAAAATAAAAGTCAAAATTTACAACAAAATATAATTGATTCTAGTCACCCCTTCCAAAATGTGGTTTCGTATGGAGAAGAATGGAGAAGAAACTGCATCGTTACTATTTAAAATGTCTTACAATATTTTGTATATATTAATTATATATAATTATCATATAATTATGTGAAGACGATGCACCTAAAGTAAAAATACAATAACACAATTTAAAGGTAAAATAATTAATAATAGATAAACTATTTATGTCATAGACAAGGTGCTGACATAATATTATTTACAAACATTGTAAAAGTATGCGAATGAAGTAGAAGATCCATAGATTCCGTTATTTTCAAAACAGATTATAATATTTCTTCATATGAAGGTATACCAACGAAAACTCTTGACTTACACCATACAGTATACGCAGGGAAAATGTAGCGAAATGATTTGGCAAGCGTCCAAACCTCTGCTACCTACAGCCTTTGGATTTGTCGTCTTTATTATAGACTTTACTTCTTGCAACTGGCCTTTTGAGGTAAATGTTAAGTACGGATCTGAATTTATTGCTGGTTTCGGGAACGCTGAAACTATTAGTTTGATGACTGGCGATAGATTTATGTTTGAGGTCAAGTTTACGATGACCAGCCTGGGTTTTATTGGTTTCAGAATGTTTTTTTTTTGGAGTCTTGGCAACTACAGAATTATATTTCAATTTTTATGATGTATAATATATTTTTTTTTTATCACGGCATGAGGTTTTCATATATTCAGATGTTTGTCAAGATACGACAGAACAAGAAGATAGACGTAATCCAGGTTATAGTCATAGCATAAACAACCTATGATGCTCCCACAACGAGAGCCAACAGGCCTGTGTTCCAGACGCAGGCCTCCTCACTGTGACAGAGAGTGGGCCACCACGCAGGCCCAGTGCGGGTTGGGGAATGTCACATTTCTTCGAAATTTTCGATTGAAGATATGCCGGTTTCCTCACAATGTTTTCCTTCACCGTTTTGAGAGCAGTGGTGATGAAAAGAATTACACAAAGTAAATTGCCTGCCTAGGTTCAAACTTACGACCTACAATTCGTAAGTCGGGGCCGATACCACTGGGCTACCACTGCTCTCAACAGTCATAGGTTCTCTTAAATTACTGGTAAGGGACTAAAGTTCTGAAACGTTTTATATATAAGATAAAATGTCCCGTGAGATTTACAATTCTTAATTAAACTTCTTCATCTCTTTGTTATTGGGTGAAAAGTCTTTCAGAGGTAATTAATTATATATTTTTCAAATCATATATTTTACTGTCAATTTGAAATCATCTGGTTTATTCTTACGATCAGACTTAAAATCGTTTGAGCTGTTAATTTTTTGATTTATGTCCGGGTTTTCGGCAAATAAATTACACATAAATACCCACGAAAATTTCTGAATCACAAAAAGCAATTTACACTATAAATTGCAAAAAGTATACCGAAGCGTTATATTGAAAAAGCTAGCAATCAAATCAATCATCAGCCTATAATGTTCCCACTGCTGGGACACAGGCCTCCTCTCAGTGAGAGGGAGTGGGCCGTAATCCACCACGCGGGCCCAGTGCGGGTTGGTAGATGTCACATGTCTTCGAATTTTTGGTTCTAGGACATGTCGGTTTCCTCACGATGTTTTCCTTCACCGTTTTTGTGAGCAGTGGTGATGGAATAATTTACACAAAGTAAAGCGCCTGCCTGGGTTCGAACTTACGACCTACAACTCGGGCCGATACCACTGGGCTACCACTGCTCTCAACAGTCATAGGTTCTCTTAAATTCCTGGTAAGGGACCAAAGTTCTGAAACGTTTTATATATAAGATAAAATGGCCCGTGAGATTTACAATTCTTAATTAAACTTCTTCATCTCTTTGTTATTGGGTGAAAAGTCTTTCAGAGGTCTTAGGTAATTAATTATATATTTCTCAAATCATATATTTTATTGTCAAATTGAATTCATCTGGTTTATTCTTACGATCAGACTTAAAATCGTTTGAGCTGTTAATTTTTTGATTTAAGTCCGGATTTTCGGCAAATAAATTACATATAAATACCCACGAAAATTTCTGAATCACAAAAAGCAATTTACACTATAAATTGCAAAAAGGATACCGAAGCGTTATATTGAAAAAGCTAGGCAAAGTAAAAACCTCTTTTAATTATAATTCCCTAAATGGTGGTTCGTGATTTACATTTTCATTTCTTTCTTTCATGATAGATTGTGGAGTAGTTTTGTTGATTAATGGCTCAGCTTTGTCGGTTCGCAGAATTCTTTGTTTTCATTCAGTGGTTAACCAGATTTTGATTGTTGGTAGTCTCTGCGTGCCTTCATTATTTTTCGGCTATTATTACAATGAATATTTTGAAGTTCATTTTATGTTAATCTCTTTTTTTACTTCTTTGTTTTAAAGCTAAGTTAGTCCATTAGGCTTGGCATGAATTATTAAATTAGATGGTTCTTAATGCTAGGTAACAATTTGCGAAGTAACGGCAATTTAATGTTCAGGTTTTGAATGATAAGGTGATCCATTTTCCTTCATTCCTGTTTAATGGTGATCGAATATCGCGTATATTTCTAGTCAAGGTCCTCATTAATAATATCGTAGGATTCATTGGGTTTTGACTTTTTTATGCAATATGAACCTTGTTGATTTGACTGGCTTAGTGCTCATATACACGAGCGGCACGTTTCTAATGGCAGAGGTACAATGCGTGCCACGAAAGATGAGACTTGACCCCGCCTCCCCCGCTCTTTCCGCCGCCCCTATGACGTCCAGTCCCGTCCCACACTCAGACCTCATACCGCTAAAGATACCTAAAATCGTGTACTGCGCAAGTCAAACCACGTGGTGTGTCAAGTCTCATCTTTTGTGGCACGCATTGTGCCTGCAGTTGTCAGCACTCGTCGACGGCAGCCGTAGACGCGTCGATGGCTTAAATATAATTAAAAACAAACCTTATGTCTAGAGAATGATGTCATCATTCACACTTACTTCACCCACTGATATAGATTCTATTGAAAATCACGACACAATTAATAAGACAAATAAAATCATCTATCACTCTACTCACTCCAAAACCTTCAAAATTCAACACTACACAAGGTAGAAACAGTTTAAACGGAGCAATAACGATGGCTCCGAGCCCCAATGTTGAACACATATAAATTACATCAATTAATATAAGGGTGTTTACGAAACCCCTATCAGGAACCCACGTCAAAATCATTGTGATCGTGCAATAAATTTGTTTTTGTCTCTCTAACTACAAAGAGGCGGTTTTATGTATGACTATGGAGATAGCCAGAGGAATTTCTGCGTATAAATTGGGATATAGTAAAGGAGATGGTAGAAATAAGTAAGGGACTATGGCATGCCCGATAAAAAGGGGTTTGTAAAGGCAGAGAATGCAGGACATATACCACTACAACTGTTGACAGATACGCTACTTTAATATGGTTGGCAGTTATTAAAGACGGTCCGAATGATATAGTATATGATTTAATGTAACGAGCAATAATGTAAAAGATATGTATTTTTGTAATGGCAGTCTTATCGCTGATAATTGTCTTATAGACATGTCTGGAGAGGAAAATAGGGGACTTACTGCGATTGAGGCAGCACACCGAGCCTATATTCCCCAAAGGGTTAGGCAGAATCCCATATTGTAGAAGACGACCGTTTTGCCATTAACCGTGCACAAAATCTAACTACGTGCTGGTTATGAAGAATGCGAGATAATAAAAAACCAATAACTCTTTGCCGAGCCGCAAATCGAACACAGGACCTTAAACTCATTAGTAGCGCTTGCAACGACTAGAAAGACAAACGAGCCAGTCAGTGACGCAGACGTAAATGTACAAAAACAGTTAAAAAGTCACAAAAACAAATTCATAAACACATAAATATCTGCCGGTCGATTCTGTAAAAATCTCACCGTGAAAACTTAGGTGAAGTGAGTTTGTTTTTGCTAGGAATTGACACTATTGACAGCTCACTTCACCTAAGTTTTCAGGGTGAGATTTTTACAGAATCGCACCGCTGCGCGCTGTATCCATTTCACTGTGTGTACATAAATAATAAAATAAATAAAAGTCGACAATCGTCTTCTACGAAGTCCTCGCCGCTCTGATTTTATTCACTTTTCTTTCTTTGTCCAGGCGTTACTTTTTTTGTAATTTGGAAGACACGCGAACATGAAGTTCAAGAAGTTCGTAGAATCAGCCCGGCGCTGATTTTCTGGTTTATTTTCCTCCTCTACGTATCGTTATTTCTCCTGACAAAGTTTATTGTTCTTGTATTGTTTATTGGTATGTACCTGTGTATTTGTATATATATTTATTACTTGTGCATAAATTTTCAATAAATAAAAAATATAAACTACAGCTGACCATTCAGGATATCATTCTAAAGTAAGATTACCTATATATATAAAATTCAAAGTCCTGACTGACTGATATATCAACGCACAGTCTAAACCGCTGATCCTAGAGACATGAAATTTGGAGCATGTGTTCTTTATGAAGAGTATATATCCACGAAGAAAGAGTTTTTAGAAATACCACCCTTAAGGGGGTGAAATGGGGGGTTGAATTTTCTGTGAATAATTTCCGACCTCAGCGCGGGCGAAGTCGCGGGAAAAGGCTAGTACAATACATTGGATACTGCTGTCTTAATTCATTTGACGGTAAACCGCAATTACTCGATATTAAATCCATAAGTATCAGTTTCTATATAGCATCATAATTCATCATCTGCCTAGCCTTTTTCCAACTATGTTAGGGTTGGCTTCCAGTCAAACCAGATGCAGCTGAATATCAGTATTTTAAATGGAGTGACTGCCTATCTCACCATCACAACCCAGTTACTGGGTAATACGATACCCCATGTTAAGACTGGTTGTCAAACTTTCGGGCTTCTGACGACCCGTAACGACTGTCAAAGATTCACGAAGGACAGCCGGGACCAACGGCTTAACGTGCTTTCCGAGGCACGGAGGGGTCTTATAAAGATGGTCACCTATCCATGGACCAACCGCGGCAAACGTAGCTTAACCTGATTGATTGATCGGTACAGCTGTTATTACTTGACTATAAGCTCCTCTACATAGCGTCTACGTAGCATCTTAATTATCTAAATTAATTGTAGCACAGTATTAATATTAACATATTCTCAATTACATACACTACATTAGATGGTTTGACAGCTGGCTTTAATCAATTATAGGATCAACTGCTTCATTGGGTAGGTAAACGGAGGCGCGGGTGCCATTTAGAAGGAAAGAAGAAAGAAAATACGTTTATTTGCGGCAAACATGACGCATAAAAAAATAAATATAAAACACAAAAAAAAAAACAATTTGGAAGAAAGTATGCGTCACATCTACGCAAAACGGCCATCGATCAGCATAATGCTAAGACCCTGTACGAGACAGAGCCCCAGCCCCAGCGTCCCCCGCATTTCGAGGTTCACTTGTGTTCAGCTATAAATCGTGTTCTGGTACGTCATTAATTTTTAGTAGCCTGATTATGTGCTTGTTGAAGATAATATGCTTGCACCCGATACAGTATAGTATCGTTATGTCTTCTCTACTAGCCTTTTGTAATTTTAGCTTGTCTGAGACCATAAATACCTAGCCTTTGTTATAAATTTACTAGCTTCTGCTCGCGATTTCGTGCGCGTGAAATTTCTTGTTCCCTCGACCCCGTCGCATTGCATCGCGTGCTATTACTTCGTTTTCACTTACCCTTCTCTCTTGCTTTTTTTTTGTTTTTGCGCGCATCCTAAAAATCTTAGCGCGATGTTACGTAGCATAGAGCCTTTGCCGAGTAGGTATTGGACTATCAAATGCAAGATTTTTTCAAATTTGACTAGTAGTTCCAGATATTAGCGCGTTCAAGCAAACAAACTCTTTAGCTCTGTTATATAGATATTTATAACTTCATTATGCTTAAAACTGCGTTAACACAAACTTTTTTTAAATTGTTAACATAGTTTTACAGACACGTTGGCCTAAAATTACATCACATAAATTCATGCAGAATGTATATCCTTATCAATCTCTTGTGTAATTTCAAGCAAGGAGTTTCATCATTTCACCTTTTTAAAGATTTTCTTCCTACGAGACAGCAACATCAACACAACGTCATGTAGGAATTCCTTCGAGAAATACACATTACAATTCGAGAAAGAAACCTAAAAACAAAAGAATACAATTAGTTCTATTTCTTCTAATATTTTCAAACTAACATTATAAGAAGAGGTCAAAGGCTTCGTAGGTGGAATTTAGAGTAGGTATATTCTATTACAATAACTCGGGCTTTGCAGAAAGTTACGACATCTTTCGAGATATATTATGACTGGCGACACTATTAACGGCTGGGGAACGCTAGAAGAGTTTTCAAATAGAATTATTTTCGGAAAAGTCTCACTTTTAGAATACGCGATTTTTGTCCGTTTTATTTGGATGCATGGTTTTGGATACAGAGGGCAGGATAGGACTGCGCTTTCACCGACGACGCCATGGAAGTGGCAAAGTTATGGCAAAACAAGATTTAAAATACAGTCGTGCCAGTGACACGAAATATAAGAAGAATTGCATTGCAGATGCAGGTGAATACAGCAATACTGGCTACGCTGAAACCATGGCATGGAGAGATTAAAAAAAAAATTCGAGGATTTCAAAGAAGGTTGAAATAATCATTAAGACTCTTTAGGAGTTAGTTGCAAAATAAAATCAATCTACAAAATTCTGCTGCCCTAGTGGATATCATTCCGTGCTTCGAAAGGCTTCTAAATTCAAACCCTCTCGGTTCCAGTTTTCATTCAAATAGCAATGATAAACGTTACGGGTGGTCATAAGCTCGGAGTTTGACAACTAAATCTAACCACAGCTGAATTTAGGTATTAACCAGTAATTGGGTTATGGATTTCAGATGGCAGTTGCTTCATGAACAATATTATTCAGTCATTTCTGGTAAAGATAGGACTGGACTTCAACGTAAAGTCGGTTGAATTAATTGTTTGTCAAATCGAATACCAATCTGATTTGTCAATTTAATTAAATCTAAACTGCCATTATTTGACAGTTATATAAAATAGCTATTACGCGGCAAATTGAAGTAATGTGTTAATTTAATAAACAAGTAATAACTTTACATTGTAAAAATGGTAAACTGATGGGGTTGCCATGGCGTTGCAGTGCGTCAGGGATGTTTGCGGCGGCGCGTGTAGACTGTTTTACACAATAATGCGCAAACGGGCAGCATCGATGGTGGCTCGAGTCATGGCCAGCCCCAACAGGTTTCTGAAAATGATTGCTAACAGAGTGGACTGTCCGTATATAATTCACTGCTGTCAGTTACATGTGCTATTGTATCGTGTTGTTTACTAACATTTAGTTTTAAGAACAACGTTAGTAAGCTTACATGAGTCTTCGCTCGAATTAAAGTTTTTGAATTTGAATTTGAAAAATAGTTTGGTAAGCTAACCAGTAAACAGTACTTAAAAAAAGGAGACGGGAAAAATATTGGCGCGGTATGGATGTTAGAGTAGCAGAGACGTAAGACCACTAAAGCTAAGTCAATAGTCACAATTCACACAATGAGAAACATACCCCCCCCCCACCCGCTTGAATTTTATATACATATATATTAGAATAATCTTAAGGAAGACTCAGCGATCATTGTGCCGATAGTCATGACAGCCAATGGATTAATAGCCAAGAGCCTCGACCAACACCTGAAGAGGCTCCCGTTGGGCAGCTGGATCAAGGGCTTGATCCAGAAAGCGGTACTTCTGGACACGGCCCGCATTGTTAGGAGGTTCCTCTCTCTGGAGCCTTGACCGCCGGTAGCTTGGACCCTGTTCCCGATACCGGTGGGCTAGTATTTTTTTATATTTTAAAAATGTTCTTATATTTTTATAATACTAAAATATTATTTATACGTATTTAGTTAAACAAAGGAAATAATAATCTTAAGTAATAGGTACTCTTAAAGTAATGGAATATTATTTACGCGGGTGAGACCGCAGGGCACAGCTAGTATATTATATGTAATACAGCAGACAATCCCAAACCCTCCCAGTTAACAGCCACAACTCACAAAAAAGGGGAAATCTACAAATCAAACCGACTACCGAAATATTTCGTCTTCCAACGCGAAAGGATTACAGCAAAAAATATAGAGTGAACTAATATCAGCTGTTCATGAAACTTGGCTAGTAGCTCGCCCCACTTGGCAAGCTCTGGTGGCTCATGTTTCCCTTTTATATTTACTACCATCTAAAAGCTATCGCCTTGATTTTAAGCGAGTGAGGGTCATTCATGGCAATTGGATATGTTTAAAAAAAGAACGGTAGTCATGACTTTTTTTATAGTTTTTGTTAGTATTAGAGTATGTGGTGTTGATTTTTTTTAAATAAAGAATAAATTCAAAAATAAAGAAGAAATAAGTAGAAAGAAGAAGAAGTTATAAATAAAGAAGAAAAATAAAAAAAGAAAGAAGACGAAGAATGTCTATCTCGGTATCTAATACCAATGTGAGTTTATGAAAGTGAGTGAGATTAGTGGATAAAAGTTATTTATCTATAACATCACTAACTTAAGGTTAAGGGGCTTACAGGACCTAAACGCAAAAAACGCAAGTTTTTGAAACAATAAAAGTATATGATCGACTACAGTAAACAAAATCAGAAAAAATATATGATATTCTTCAGGATATATGCTAGGTTGATAGTGTGTTAAAAACATAATACAACTATTTTGGTACGCTAGAAAAAAATCATGAAGATACCTCTAAAAACTTTCTTTTACAATAAAAACCGTACCATACATACATTCATTCTAATTTTTTCAGATTATTCTACAAGCAACATACTAAAACACTAGTGTTTTAATTTTATTGTCCAAACAATATATTTTTTGTTATTAAATAATTGCTTCATATTTTGCAACAATTTACCAGCGTTGTCATCGCGCTTCTCTTTCTTTACTGCAGTCCGACAGTGACCGTGCTTTAGGTCATGTAAGCCCCATGGAAAACATCGGGATGAAAACTGGTGGTAATCTAAACATGCCAGATATAGTAAACCTGGTGATAAATACTCCTCGTAGTATATAATATGAGAATTATCTTAATGCAAGACGCATTAAGATAATAATATATATTCCCGATGTCTTTTTTTTTTGTTTCCAGGATGGGAAATCATCAAATGACCCCTCCCGCTCTGTGTGGAGCGAAAGGGAATGTCAGACTCTTACTGACTAAAACCCACCCGTGTTCCTTCCTTAGCCCTTTATGTTCCGGGCCAGCGGTAACCCTTTCGGACAATCCCGCTGACCGGACAATCCCGCTGACCATTCTCGATGTCTTTGATATAGGAACACTGTAATAGTGACCAAAAATACACGGTGGCAGGGTCATCAACGCGCAAACTGTAACCACGAATTCAGCGCATGATTCTAGACATACCAGTCCCATAGCGTAGAAATGTTTCTTCAGTTATAAAAACAACAGCTGTTTCACAGAAATATGCAATACCTTCACTGTCAAAATGTATGGAACACCAATTTTGTTTTTAATAACCGTCGTAAAATTTCACCGCAGGGACGCAGGGACGTTCAAAATCATGGGCTGAATTAATGGCAGCAGTTTGCGCGTCAATGTTCCTGCCACCCCGTATATCTTTCAATATTGAGCAAGTTTTTTTTTTAAACTTTCATCATTATGAAGGAACGTAACTGTGGATGGGTCACCATCTTTACATACCGTAACCCCTCCGTGCCTCGGAAAGTACGTTAAGCCGTTGCTCCTGGCTGTCATTCGTGGATCTTTGGCAGTCGTTACGGGTAGTCAGAAGCCCGAAAATCTGACAACCAGTCTTACCAAGGGGTATCGTATTACCCATGGTAACTGGGTTGTGGAGGTTAGATAGGCAGTCGCTCCATGTAAAATACTGGTATTCAGCTGCATCCGGTTAGACTGAAAGCCGACCCCAACATAGTTGGGAAAAGGCTAGGCAGATGGTTTTGAAGGAACGTATGGTATGCAAAACCTTATTAAAAAGCCAGTTCATGTAGGTTCCCAAACCAACCATTGTTGGACTGTGACATGCCATTGATGATGACGATAATGACCTATGACATATCACACATCGAGCTACTATAGCGATTTTCCTTTCAGCTCAACCCTAGGCTTTGTGTCAGCACTCCAATACACATTAGAGCTATTTTCCGAAATGTGACGATCGGTGAAATTACCGTGTTTGCGATACTCGGGATTGAGCTGAATCTAATCGAGGGATCTAGAATCAGTATCATAGTGCCTTTAGGTGACATAGGAATACAGGATTATGTTGGACATTGGAATGTGGAGGACTTATAGACTAATATTGCTAATTTTCTTTGGTGTCTGTGAAGTTTATTATGAATAGGGTTTTAAGCGGTGTCATCTGCTAATGAAATTCAATGGAAATAGAAAACTAGACTGTTGGCTACCATCAAGGAATTGGCCATTTTTTTTGAGCTAGGTGGAGATTACACAAAAACATTACATACGTCACGTTGTTACAAATATCATGCTTAGAGCGAATTCCATTAAACTTTCATATCTAGTATAAGTCGTATTCGGTGAATAAATATTTTATCTATGTCAGTTTTTTATGGAAAATCTGTCAAATATAAAAAAAATTATTCGCAGGATAAGCTAATATTAGTTTTATAAAAGTTTGGTCAAATTCAACCTTAGTTACTTACATAATAATAAAAGCCAAACCTTCTCAGTCTTAAACAAAAAGCAGTTCTTATTTCGGGCGATGCCAAAAAATAACCCAGACGACCGTAATTTGGTCAACCAAACCTACACTAAACAATGACCGTCGAACGACGACATCGTGCGTAACCTACACACTGAGAACCATCATCTGCCTAGTCTTTTCCCAACTATGTTGGGGTCGGCTTCCAGTCTAACCGGGTGCAGCTGAATACCAGTATTTTACATGGAGCGACTGCCTATCTGACCTTCACAACCCAATTACTGGGTAATACGATACCCCTTGATAAGACTGGTTGTCAGACTTTCGGGCTTCTGACTACCCGTAACGACTGTCAAAGATCCACAAATGACAGCCGGGACCAACGGCTTCTTTGTACTGAGAACCCAAGCCATAAATTCGACAATTTATACATTTCCCAAGTCGCGTAATTTAATGAAGTTGCGTTACGAACTTCGAGTTTGGTTCAAGTTAAGCGATAAGCATCAGCGATCCCAAACTTTGGGTATGATAACCATTAAAATATGAACAGTTTTTCGATATTCCCGAATTTTCGTTGAAAATATAAGACAAGGTGAAAAGTTTTCAATAATGTAGATTGTTCTGGTCCACATTATAAGAAAAGAAAATTTTGGTAGTTTCATAATTTCGAAGGTTACAGAAAATATAAATTTCAACAATCTAGATTTTTTTTAGTAATCTTGATTGGGCTCGTTACAAGAAATATTCCAACGAGGCATTAAAAAATGGCGGAGAAGAAAAAGTATTTTCCTGAAAATTGGGCCAATCAGTGCGGAGTTTGAAATTCAAAACTTGGTTCTATGTTTTCCTAATTGTAAAAATAAATTGTGTGCAAAGTTTGTCTTTCAAATAAATTTTTGTTTTGATTCCAGGTACTTATCGACTGCTGAAGATCGAGCTTTTACTAAGGCTTTAGTTTTATATACATACAAAACAAAAAAACCACAAAAGTATTCACAGGTAAGTAGAACATTATAACAAATACTTTCACCACGTAAACAGTTTGCGTTTCAAACTTCAAACGATGCACCAAATCCTTACTTAATACTACTTTAATCTTCACCTTTCAAAGCTGAATCCCGTAAAGAGCAGCCGTCAAAAACACGAATCACGTACTCCAAAGGTCCTCAAAGTTATGCGAAGAAAATTTCCGGTAATAATTCAGACATGTAATTAACAAAGATGACTTACTCTTTGTTTAGGGAAAACGTTTTAACCAAACGAGTTTCATAAAATAAATAGGTACAGAAGGTCGGCTCCACACAACGAGCAAGAACGCACACACACATAGACACGCTTCACGTACAGCGAGTGCAAGCGCACTCACGACAGGCATCTGTGGATGTCGCAACGTGCTACGATGCGACATCGTATCATGTGCATAGTTTTTGGCCCTATAGTACGTACATAAGTAGTTTTCACGACGGGACGACGTGCTGTATAACATGGCACGTTGCAACGTCGTGTCACGATGAGATATCGTGTCGTGAATATGTGTTTCGGCCCTTCTATTTGTGCGCGGGTTTTCGCTCGTTGCGTGGAGCCATCCTTCTGTTCCTATCTGATTTTAACGAATTTTATACACGCCTCATGCCCCTATAGATGCCAGAAGACATTAAAGTTAATTCGAAGATATATATCAACGTGTGCAAAGTTTTGGCATAAACTCAAGTAGACTTAATACAATGTGAGAAATGAGCGATACTGGAAAACTTTTGAGGGTGCTCGTGTAAATATGGATGTATTCGTTAGGAGTGATAAAGTTACGCAACAAAGGCGAAGTAATAGAGATGATTCGAGAGAGCTTAAAGATCAATATTGCTCGTATTCAAAGGCAATATGTCAGTTAGACGTATGGCTTTCGACATCAACCACAATGAAGTGTAGTATTTGCAGAATGAATTATGGAGATAGCTCGCAGTGATTGAAAAAAAAAAGTAAGTGTTGTTATGCTTGCTGTGAGAAAGATAATGGTAATGTAAATAGTCTGTTCCAAACGTATCTGGTGAAAATAAGTCAGAAAACGTACATTGTGTATGCCAAATTTATAGTAGCCCCCTGTGACTTCTAAAATAAGAGAATGATAAAACTAAAAAAAATATATGATGTACATTACCATGCAAACTTCCACCGAAAATTGGTTTGAACGAGATCTAGTAAGTAGTTTTTTTTTAATACGTCGTAAATTGTAAACCGCAATTTATCTTTCATTCAATCAACTCAAATATAAAAAAAAAATATTATATTACTTGCTGTTACGGAACCCTTCATGGGCGAGTCCGACTCGCACTTGGCCGCTTTTTCAATTACAATTCAATACTCAATGTATTTCAAACAATAAATGTTGTTCGAAAATTGAAACTTTCTAAATACTGCTGAATGTGTTACTAATTCCCTTTTGTGAGTGATTGCGTAAGAACTTACCCTGTACAGAGTTTGTTTATACTACCATATTATGATAATTTTGGAATTTATAGACATTATGTTCAATAAGAATTCGATAGTTTGTTTTTCCTCTCGCTTTTGCTCAAACCATACACCACACACCATCAGTAAGTTTGTTTAGGCTGTCCCTTCTAACCGGGGCCTAAACTAAATTTAATTTTGTATAATTTTACTTAAAGCCCTTTGGCTACTCCTAGGAAAGGGACTTGCAAGCAACCCCTGGGGCAAGGTTTTGTAATAGCTTAATTTCGAGTAGTGTTACTACAGAATATATTGTGTCTTATGACCTCAAGCGCTGAAAAGTAAGCATGTAATTTTCCTACGGCTGAGACGCAGGCTTTCTCTCTGTAAGAGGGAATGGGCTGGAATCCACCACGCGGGCCCAGTGTGGGTTCATAGATGTCACATGTTTTCGCATTTTTGGTTCTAGCACATACCCGTTTTCTTACGATGTTTTCCTTCTCCGTTTTGAAATACGAAGGTTTCTTTGTAAATATTTAATGTTGTTTGTCACCAAATATTGTTTTCTTTTTTTTGTTTATGTATTGATTCTATTGAGAGGGTTGTTTCCTTTCCTTTTTCTTTCCTTTCCTTTTTCATTTTTTTTGTTTTGTTATGGTCTTGTTTTGTCTATTCTAAGAAGGGATAAGGCTGCCCACCCACGTCAGACTTTTTCCTTCGATTCTTATGACCGATTTTGTGACCGACTCAACGTACACGTCCGTCACTTTGTCTTCAACACAACGTCCTTCCCTTGCAAGTGCATGCAGCCGACTGTTGGTGAATAGTGTGCGTTAACGCATACATTTCCGAACGTTCCATTTTTCACCGATAATCGGATCGGTCGGGCTGCACCGATTTTATTTCTGACCGACTTTTTGTAGGACGTGTGCGTTGCACTATTGCCATCAGTACGTTCTATTTTTCTCCTACAAAAATCGATCTTTGATTTTCGGACGTAGGCGGGCAGCCTAAGGCTCGTTAGTAACATATTTTTCTTTGTCAAAACAATCATAGTAACTTACATAAATACATATACTTACACAAATATTTATAAGAATAAAACGTTTTCCTTTTCTCTGAATGTATTGTTTTTACCATAGATAATGTAGAATATTACACTTCAAGTATAGGTATTTATTTATTTTATTTAACCATTTGTAATAGACTAGAAGAAAGTAACAGAAAAATACAAAAAGCAAAAAGAAAAATATATATACTAATTATGGACTACTGCAGTATTATTTTAGTAAATACAAATTCACTCTTTTCATTGATAAATTATTATTAAAGCTATTTTCAATTATATATTGAGAAAGTTATTTTTTTATGTTTTTAATCATTTGAACGTTATTTATGTTTGCTATATGACTTAGTAGCGTTTTGGCAGCATCTACATCGCCACATGCGAACTACGCATCACACTGACATATTACATACAATCCTACATCGCGCAAGCAAAGTTTACCGCGCAACTAGCATATTATATACAACGTCCCGACATCAATCTTGGGGCAGTTGCCTACCAGGCACGATAACTGTCTGGTCGGAGGATCCTACCTTTTCTATAGAGAATGAGTGAACTTTACACCATACCTCTATTGCGTCAAGAAATTCGGTCGTCGTCGCTTAAATTGAGAACCGCTTAACTTAAACAGTAACATAAGTATCAAAACCGAAACCTAGCAACCAAATCTCCGCACAGCAGCCATCAAATATGTATATAACAGAACATCCAGAGATTGCAATAGTTCTCAACTTGTTTCACTTAAACAAAACAGTGATATCGAAACTTACACAATTATTCAAGAAGACTCAGTACCGAGCCATCCCAGATATTATTATGAGAGCACAATTTAACTTGTAAAGGATTACTCTTCAAGGGGAGATAACATGACTGGTAAACTCGGAGAATCGTAACAAGCAAGTTGTATGTAAGTTTTGGGCCTAGTATTGTCATTTTAATGACGTACGTCACCCTTAAGGCCTGTTTACATGCGACTGTGGTCCACACCACATTGTCCACAAGCAATTGTTACGTGTGAATATTCTCCCTGCAAAATGTTGTATAGGCAAACCGCTTAATTGAGGGGCGCTGGGGTAGGACGAGAACGGGGACCGGGAGATTTGCGAGCGCTCATTGCGTGACACACAAGGAAAGACATTCCCTATGTACACAATAGGCGAAATATGCACTGGACAGTTCTTAAGATATCTGACGTCACAGTGGTTAACGGTGAACAGGTGGTGATATTTATTAGAAAGTTAATATTCATTGAAAAACTTAAAAAAACAAAAGGGACGTCATACCGTCGAAGGCAATCTTCCATAGCTGGCTTGGTAGAAGTCATAGTCGATTTCTTCTCTTTTCGAACCGAATGATAAGCTGCGTTATGCATTACTATGTCAGAATTTGGTGGTATGTTAAGCATGAGTTTTACATTTATACATTGACTGAAATACAGGAAATTCATAGAATCGTGGTAATCACCAGTCTTACATTCTTCTTCTTCTTCTTAGCATGTCGATAGAAATCTAAATGGACTTCAATATTTGGATTTAAATATCACAAGTGCTCCGTCTACAAATCCAGTTTGGCCTCCACATTGTACGATGATCAAACGGTCTCCTTTACCGATATGATACAGCACGCCATTTTTTTTCGTCAGGATATAAAATATGAATCCCTTCTCTATGATATTTTTTAATAGTATTTAGATACTTACACCTCCACGATGTTATATTTGGCTGTTCGATAAGGAGTATCCTTTTAGATCCGCATTTCTAAAATTTAACACCTAGACCATGTAATAATAGTCTTAAATATTCCCTGCCGCAGTGTAATACACTCTCTTCTCTAAGTACAGCATTCAAAGTTTTCAGAGTTGGAATTTTTATTTTATTGTGTAACACGCTGGATGACTTTTCTTCTTACCACGCCTTTTGTGAAATCGTTTACTTCCACTCTATAACTAATATCTGTCAGTTTCCTTAACTATACTTGTAAGTATCTACACCCATTATCACACAACCCCACAAAATAGCTACGTTTGTAAGCGCCCAATCTTCACAGTACAAAGATAAGGTAGAATTAATTTTAAATGTTTTCGGCTTCAATTCGGTTGTAGATAGATATGTAATGGAATATGGTTTCGGGAAATTTGATGTGCGTATAACAACAATGGGCTGTTGTTATTCACGTTTGCTTGTGTACTGTTATCTGAGTATATTTGTGTGCTGTATATGTATACAGCCACTCCGATGTTGGAATAATATTTTAATTAAGTAGCTGATAGTTTCTGCTAATAAGCTAGTGAAATACAAATTATACAAATGTCAGAGAATCTATATTTACACTAATTAATTATTATTACACAGGTCAACAAAATTTTTACCCAGAAACCAGACTATACTTTTCCGAAGGATTTTGACGCGCTGAATTCAAATCTGGCCTCAAAATTGCTCTATCATGTCAGGGTTTCGAAATATCTTAACCTAAAAGTGCAAAAAATACCGTTTTTCTCATTTTTGAGGTTATGTAGCACGGCCGATCGTATTTTCTTTCAAAAATTATTAATAGTATCTCAAAGGACTAGTAGTCCTGTTTAAAATGACGTTGAGTTTACTCAAATATCTTTTTTTTTCGCTGAGATATCGCATTTTGAAATTTTCGTGTACGTGGATTGTTCTACGTTTGAAAATTCATACAGTCTATTGGAAAATTTCAGATAAGTATAGTCTGGTTTCTGGGAAAGAGTGTTCGTCAAATTTTGTCGGCCTGTGTTATTATTAGCCTGTGACGTCCCACTGCAGGACAAACGTCTCCCCCTTCTGTCTTTCCACTTCTCTCAGTTCAAAGCTGCTAAGAATAAATAGAATACTCTTTATTATGTACACCATATAAATTGCAGACTTAAATATAGAAACTGTACAAAGGGTGACACAATGGGCGGTCTTATCGCTAAGAGCGACCTTTAAAGACAACCTTTGGATGGATTTAAAAAGGGCAAGGACAGACAAATACGGTAGTCTGTGGTGTACCATTTACATAATACAATACAATACATAATAGTACATTATGATACATGTGTGCTATGTTGATCGTTATACCCGAGGCGGTATTATTCTGATAGCTGATATTTATTTCGCGATTTCAGTTTTGGTTTTCAGTAAAAATTGTTCATAATGATGAGTAGAATGACCTCTTAAGAGGTTGTTGGTGTTTTTCCGATAGATGTTGAAATATTGAATATTGATATTCTAAAAGATGAGTTTAGTACCTAACCCTCCCATATGAAAAAGGTTTCCCAAGCAAAGAAACTATCTTTGCTTTCTATCTTTCTAATCATAAATAGTAGGTTTTTATTTATTTTTTTATTATTGTCTATTTCCTAAGCTGAGTGCCAGACCGTCATCAGGCGGCGTGATAGAATTCAAGAGCAGGCCCATTCAACAAGAAAAAAAACTTCTAAACTAGAAATAAATTAAACTAAAGAGGTTATAAAAATAAAAATTTATATACTTAAACTACCACAAAAGCCTATTACCCTGCTCTATCACCACAATATTACCCTCATTATCTATATCAAAACAAAATAAAATAACGCATAAACCTTTTACAGCGGTGAGAAGGCAATATATTCCTTTTATTAGACCATCTCTACTAGCCCTGAAGTATGCGTTATACGTCATTACTACGTGTTACTGCGGCGTTGTTCAAATAAATTACAACAGACAGCAAAACAAACACATTTAACAAACCAACTTCGTCGAAAACAACCAAAATCCTTAAGGAAAATAACATTTTTGTTTTGACAAGAGTGTGTCGATCCGACGTAGATTTACACTGGACTTTCTTTGACAGTTGAGTTGGCCATAATTGTGGAGTAATCTTTTAATTAAAGTTGAAGTCTTAAATATAAGACTTCAATTTTAATTAAAAGCTATAGTTTTTGTGCGTGCTGGTTCTGTCAAATAAATCTTGCAGAATAGTCGTGTTTAACTCGGCTGTCTAGGAAAGAAAAGTGTCAGTGTAGTGCTGAGAAAAGTACTGACCTATTTATCTTTCTTGGCGATATTATCTCTAAGTACAGCAAGGCAACAATTTTGCATAAGCATATTAGAAGTCAAAATTCTGTGAGCACTTCACCTGTACCTACATCTGTGTGTTTAAGTGATCAACTAAGAACGCGCTCATCAGATTTCGTCGTCGTCGCTTTTAGACACAGGCTACTACGTAATTACGCATAAACTTGGTGCGTATAATACGATTGCTAAATTTCACCCCATCACTGCAAGTATACATAGCTAGTGGCGTAACATATTGGATTAGCAAACGCGAGGGTCTTTTGACCCTCCGACTCACAGTAGGTAATTTCTCTAAAATAAAAAAGGAATACTGTTAGGCTACTAGCATAATTATAAAAATAGAATATTATTAGGTACTATTATGAAACAAAATTATTTTGAAAATAGAAATGTTGCAAAATGATTATATACGAGTAATTAAACTTAATTTTATATTCACCATTCCAAAAGTAAATAAATAAACTTTTGGAAATTTTTTTTTCTTCTTTATGGTACTTAAATATAAAACGTTTAATAAAGTAACAACAAGGATAAGTTACACTTTAATCGTATAAATGTTCGATAAAATATTTAAATAATAATACTCACAGTCAGTCCGGTTTCATCAAATATTTGTGATATAATATTAAGTCCACTTATACGCAGCGCGATAATATCTACTTTCATATCGATATTTAAATTGGCTTGCATTGCAAAATGAACAACACCGCTAATAGATTAAACACTTCACTAACCCACAAATATCAAATTATTAGCAACCAACCAAGAACCACAACATTCTATTTAGTCGCAGTGAATCTGTCTACCTTTTAATTTATTTATTTAGATTTCTGTGGGTTTAATCAGATAGTTTTACGAACCTTGTGATTAAGACGAACATGACACGGAAGTATATTCAATAGCGTGATTATTCGAGTAATATGCGAGTTTGTGTGTCTAATTACTTATTAAAAGAAGGTCGTAAGTCAAACTAAACGTCAAGCTATTGCTTTGCGACTTTGCCTATGGACTTTCGGTCGACAATGTACTTTGGACCCATGCATAATGCAATGTATGGAATACGGATATTTTCATTGTAGTTTTTTTATGTAGTGCTTTCGCAAATAACTAAAATATTTTGTATTAAGGCACCTTCAAACAGGCGCGACACACGATATAATCGCGCGCGACTCAAAGGCACCGCTCGTTGCGCGACTTGCTGTGCCTGTGTCGCGCGCGAATTTATCGCGTGTCGCGCCTGTTTAAAGGAGCCTTTATGAGTGCCGTTGTCATTGAGGGGCTTGTGGCTAAGTAATAAAAGCCGCACGGGTCGATCGATCAAGTTAAGCTACGCTTGGCGCGGTTGGTCCGTAGGCGGGTGCCCATCTTCACATACCAAGACCCCTCGTGCCTCGGAAAGCATGTTAAGCCAGTCTTTACGGGTCGTCAGAAGTCCGAAAGTCTGACAACCAGCCTTACCAAAGGGTATTATCGTATCCTGCCGGGTCAGCGGGATTGTCCGAAAGGGTTACCGCTGGCCCGGAACATAAAGGGCTAAGGAAGGAACACGGGTGGGTTTTAGTCAGTAAGAGTCTGACACTCCCTTCCGCTCCACCCAGAGCGGGAGGAGTCATTTGATGATTTCCCATCCTCAAAAAAAAAAAAAAAGGTATTATCGTATTACGCAGTAACTGGGTTATGGAGGTCAGACAGGCAACCGCTCCAAGTTGAATTCTGGTACTCAGCTGCATCCGGTTAGACCGGAAGCCGACCCCAACATGGTTGGAAAAAGGCTAGGATGATGAGTGCCGTAAGTTGTCATTATCGTTTTTATAATTGTTTTAAAATGAAGTTGCGGAGACCATAGTAACCTTGTTAATAACATAGTGACCGAATTAGACGTCTCTCGACGCAACGACGCTTGGATGAAAATTTTAACTACAAGCAAAAAGGGCCAATAAATTTTATTTTTTAGTTTTTAGAGGTTTTTGTTTGTGTCGGGGCTTCGATCAATTTGATCGAAGTGTCGGGGGCTTACTGACGTAACTTACAATTTTTTTTCATTTCGCTTCTGATCAAAATGACATTAATCTTGTATAATTATAGTACTTATTTATGATGCTATATTAAACTTCTGTGTACCTTGATAAAGACTGCAATAAACAATTTAGTACTGAGTGAGTCGTAGCTACTTGTTTACGAGCACCAGAATCAACCATTATCCTCAGTTGAAATTTAAATTTTACGATTCACTCGACGAAACTCGCATTCATCGCCACATTAATATTGAATCGATGTCTATAAATTTTCGAAGAATTTCATCAACTTTGTTAGTAACAATCCGGGTCCCAACAGTCTTTTTAGCAAAAACATAACACAAGCAATACCCTTCAAGAAAAATGTCCGTTTCTTTTCGGCTATAAAACTTCCTCCGAATCTCCCGAACAAACAAGATCCCCTTTTGTCACAAACGTTACTTTTATTTGTTGAAGTATTAATAATGATTGTATAAATTCTGTCCCCAACTCCTTAGCTGATAACATAGTGAACAATGTTTTTGCTTTCATTTTAACTAAGTTGAGAACATATTGTTCGAAGTTTTGTAGAAAGCGCTGAATGAGTATTCTCCTGTAATGTAATTCGCTCTAGTTGAAAAAAGGGCTTGGATAATTTTCATAGAGATAATCGTCGGGATTCGAATTTCAACAAAGGCAATCTTAAGCGGTTAATTTAAGATGATTTATCAAGGTCTAACTGAGATGTAAAACAGGGCTTTAGTGAAAGCTGAGGGACCAGATTATAAAAAAATGGGACAAAGTGGAAGCACAAAGGCAAAAAGTTCTCAACTCAAACAAAAAAATAAACGGTGTAGATTTTTAAATCGACGTTTTATGCGGGAATGAGGAGTGTTTCGTATTAACGGAAGTCATACTGGTACTGTGAGAGTAATTTATGAGAAATTATTGAGTATTTTTGCAATTAATTTTAGAATAGGCTCCTCGTGCACATTTATTTTCAAAACAACTTAGTTATTATTTTTGTCGTTTAAGTCATTACTTCCTTCCATAATAATTATTTATTTACCTGCTTAAAACGTTATTTTTTACATAATTAATATAATTAATCTTCAATTACGATTGGACAAAAATATCCCACATTCATTTATATTCTTTCCTGAGCTATATTTAAATAAAAAATCGAGTCTTAAATAAATGAGTCTGTTCCCAACCATTTCTAAATTTTCCTGTGTTTTCCGACCAATTAGCTTAATTGAAAGAAGGATAGATTGCAAAAACAACCCCTGTGCTGCCTTTGTAATGTATTTGTTTAATAATTGATGCGTCGTCACAAGCTTTTAATCAACAACCCTTCTTGAACTTTTGGATTTTGTAATGTCAATGTTTGTTCTGATCTGTCTTCCGTGGATTAAATTTAATGTGTTATTTCTAGAGTTCTGCTTATCGGAAATTAATAACATAATAAGTTTATTCATCGTTTTCAGTTACTACTTCCATAAAAGAAAAGTTTCTTTCACTACATTTATAACATATAGTTTTCTATCGAAGACTATGTTCAAAGTTACACCACATGTTTCAACTCTAACACCACTTTCCTTATAACTTGTAATAGTACCATAGTCTGTTACACGTTTCAACCGCTTAACCACATAAAATATACTAGCTAAGTTGGTCAGTGTTAAGTCACCAGCGAATTTACGATCTCACAAAGACGTTGGAGCTACATTTGTATCTTAATCCACACAGTTGACTTCTGCGACTTGAGTTAGTTTAAAGCCATTAAAGCGTTCTGGTTTTTCTTTAGAGTTGAAACTATCTTCTTGATCATTGAACCGTTTTTGTTCATTATAAAGGCTATTTTTGTTTGATGTAGCTTCGCTGTAGCTAATGTGTATAATTGTCTGTTATTGTATTCATAAGAGCAGTAGTGGCTCAGTGGTAACAGCCGCGACTTACGAGTTGTAGGTTCGAACCCAAACAGGCGCTTTACTTGGTGTAAATTATTTCATTACCACCGCTCTCAAAACGGTGAAGGAAAACATCGTGAGGAAACCGGCGTGTCCTAGAACCAAAAATTCGAAAATATGTAACATCTACCAACCCGCACTGGGCCCGCGTGGTTGATTATAGCCCGCCTTTCGAAGAGAGTGTCCCAGCAGTGGGAACACTAAAGGCTGATTATGATATGATATTGTATTGATGAACTCTTAACCTATTATAGCTACTGAATCAACGCCTGCTGTATTAACATCAAGTAATTTGCTCTATATGACAGTGTATTCTAGAGGATCTGTATAGATTACCGATACCCGATTAACCAGTCTATCAAATTAAAGATTTCCCGCATTATTAGTTTCCCGTAGATACAACATCTCAAATTAACTCTACATAATATCTAATGGAACTTCAGATAAGATACACAAACCGCTATGTATTCAATATAGCATCAGCAAATTCCGAACTAACCGAGAACGGGAACGAAAAACTCAATTATTACGCAGATAATTGTGTAAACAATTATACAACGATCCCTTAGGTACAATGTCTGTAATACTCCTGTCAATATTAATTTTGGAAGAGTTGATCACGCTCCGTCAAGGGATGTTGTATGTATATTCGGAGTGTTTGCTTGATGTCGTCTAAATTTCGTTTGCCTTGTGTATTATCAATTATCATATAATTTGTACATTGTTGGGAAATTGTTCATTAGGTGCGTGTATTGTATTTCTAATTATATATTAACATTAAAATCAAATAGGCCGTCGGTTATTAAAAAAAAAATTGCTGTTACATACATTTTGATCACGTAGGTTAGACTTTTGTAGGAAACAGCTGATTCTTTTTTTAAATAACTAAGAAAATTTTCACCGCAGGGGTTCCCAGAACCATGTACCTACTAAATCCATGGATTAAGAGGTTGTGCGTCGATGCCACCTGGTATAGATCCCTGACATATTTTTTTACAATTTGAATTTTCCATTTGACCTTAATCTCACTTGATAGCAAGCTATGATTATGGTTGACGATGGTGCACGCTTTCCTGAAATCAAAAACTATAACATGCTAGTTGGAAATCCAAAAAGATATTCATTGGTTTCATACTCGAAGTCCAATATCATTATCACTAGAACATTTATAGATAACCATAATAATATTAGTGCAGATTAAGTTGAAAACCACTGATGGTTGTAAGCCCTATTTTATTTAAATTTTGACAATGGCATCACTTCATATTCTGGAAACAGTAATGTTTGTTAGAGATAATTTTAATTTATTTTCGCGAATGGCAAATAAATTCCCAAGAAACAGGCGTGATCAAAGTCAGCTCTGTCTGCATAGGAGTAGGACAGCACTTATGCGCAAAAATGTTTTTTGCATGGCTCCCATTATTTATAATAAGTTACCCAAAACTTGGAGGGAGCTAAATAATTTATATTTGAGAAATCAACTAAAGTCATATCTAATTGACAAAGCTTACTATAATATTAATGAATTTCTGACAGAAGAATTTATATCATATAATTTATGTGTAGGTACACATTTTTGAGAAAATAAATATATCTTATCTTATCTAAAGATTTCCTTAAGAGTATTAACGGGAAAATCCGGATAAAATTTTGAGAAGACAGATATTATTTATTTGTTTACATGGGGGATGAATTTCTCCGTAAATAAAACACAATTTATTATTAAACCGCCTTTTACGACTTTCGCGGAAAATGATACGAGGATATTTTTGACGAAAAATGGATTTATGAACGGTTTTATTGACACTTGACAGCAATGTGTTTTTTAAAGAAAAGTTCAATCTCCATCAAAACCATATGATCTTTTTTAAGAATAAGTGTTCAGGTGGGGATTCATAGACGACTCCGCCTTGGAGTGTAAATGTGGTGCTTTTCCACAAACGATGGGACACTTAATATCGTGTCCTGCGTGTCCTGTTAGCTGCACGTTACAGGAACTGGTGGACGCTGGTAATGGCGCCAAATAAGTAGCCGAATTCTGGGTCAAGTCCATTTAGATTGCTATCGAAACGCTTAGAAGAAGATTATGAGTTCGAACAGCATAATTTTGATTTTCTGAACCATTATAATATACCTACATACATTAATTAAACTCAGGCTATTGAGCTTATGTACACGGTTCCAACATGTCATTTCCTATGGAGAAAAACTGACAAAAAAACTTCATCGTAGGCTATCTCTTTTGCATGGACTAGGTGCTAAAGTTTTCATGAATACAGATTGGCTAATTAGGAAGAGAATAACATGAGGTCTTGATTAAAAATAAATAAATAAGTAAGCAAGTAGGAAGCTCTAGGCATATATATAATGAAATGTGCGACCGTTCATGAAAGAAATGCCAAGTTTAAATAGTTTTTAGCAAACATTGACTCTGAAGATAAAAAGGGAAACTACCTACAAGAACTTAATTTTAACGCACGAATTGGCTAAGTAAATAGAAGTACGGGTTGAATTACGTGTGAGAACTATGAAACTAGTTCTAAATGTATAAAGGAGAGCAGCAACGGCTACCAAATTAGAAGGGTCAGACCAGGGTTGCCTATTAAAGCGTGAAAAATTGAACACTCCATCGAAATTTTGTACGAAAAAGTCAAGAAGAACCGTTCTTTTTTCGGATATATTTTTTACGCAGGATTATAAGACGGTAACTTGTTAGAACTTACATAATTAATTAAGCTTATCATTAACTTATGGAATGTAATTGAATTGAATATTCTAGTCTGCGTCTGTGAAACTTATGAGCAAGATCTAGATAGAATGATGGTAATCCAATTATAGGTTCTGTTCTAATGATATTTATAGGTTTGTTATCTGTGGTGCTTCTTGTGAACTTTAAGAAATTTCGATTTATTATCTCATTGGAAATAACGAGATTTGGATTAAAGGAATTTGTTATTAATGTTGTTACTTACTGTTAAACCACAGACTACTGATGCTGCTAAACAAGCCGCTAGCTGGCCATGTCTGCCATATGCCCAATAAGCTGTGAGCCAAAAAATAACCACTATGTGGAGTCTTGAGACAGACAGAAGGTATCTTGGCAGACCCTGTAAAATATGACGGGACGAGCTGGGGAAAACCATCGACTAGTGGTTCCATTAGCCCTAGATCAAAAGAGCTGAAAGTCTAGGGTAGAGGCATCATCCCACTGGGCAAAGCCCAGTGGGATAATGCAGGCTTACATTAACCTGTGACCAGTACTTACTGTTTCTTCTACACTAAATCCAACACTACCACTACTGCTTTAATACTAACATCATTATCAAGTTCTACACCTTTATTCAAATTACTTACTTGTTCAGAAATTACTTGTATGCTACCAACCCTATCTCCACATTTCATATAAAATTTTCGTTCCATGTTTCACAGACTCTTAGGACATACTTCATGAGGCATCTTTGCGACAGTACTATGATAAATGATAAATGATTTTATTTTTGTAAGAAGGTTTGCACAAACACTTTTACACGTCAATCATATATTTTTTAAACTAGATGAGGTCGGCGTTTCTTATCTGACTACTCTGAGAAGAAAGGCCGAAACAAACTCAGAGTTCATAGTCTCTTTTAAAGTCCAGACATTATCTTGGTCAGGTTATACCTATGAAGACCATGTAGGTCGATGTCTGAGATGGTCTTTTGAGGAAAGAACCACACAGATTAAGAGGATCTGTCCAGTCAGTGCACGCATTTGTCAGAAATCGTGCAGCTCAACTCATGACTTAAGGAGCTCAACGATTCGACGAACAATACCAAAGAAAGAGCCTACATATATTTATAGCATAATTATTATTATATGTATTCCCTGTGTGATACCGTTTTGGGTACGTCCTTGTTTTCTGGCTGCACGCCATTAAACTCGATTTTTGACAATTCTCATCGAGCTGCTACCAGCAATTCTGCGAAGATCGTCGCAGGAGGGGAGGCCTATGTCCAGCAGTGGACTGCTATAGGCTGATAATGATAGATATATTGTATATAGGAGCTAGTGAAAAATAATATTGATGGTTTTCCTAAAAATAGCTTCTGTGGAATCAAGCTAGTGACGTCTTTAGTGTGTGATTCTTTAAAAAAACCAGGCCAAAAGTTATAAGTTAATTTCGTGTTTGTCTATCAATGGTCTTCTTCAGTTGGTTTACTAAGCGTGGTGAATATATGTATATCTACTTTCAGAAAATTACACCTATAAAAATACCTATCGTTGTTTTTATTTCCATTGATGCAGTGACACACCCGACCAATTTCAGAAAAAAAAATGGCATTGTAAAATTACTTCACAATATCGGGAAACATTTTTTTAAATACCGACATAAAATTCCAAATAAAACGGCTGTTAACACTAATATCTTCACTTGTTTTAACAATATCCACAATAAAATATCAGATATAAAATGGGTAAAAGCCTGATATGATCCTGTTTACGAACACCACAAACGTACAAAATTAACGAAAAAAACCAGCACATTCGTGTTTGGAATTTGTTTACTGAAACGACAAGCAATTTTGGACTGTTTCAGAAGCAGACAAAGCTTTATTTTGAGTGTGGAATTTGAGGTGTTGGAACTGAAAATGTGTCAAGGGTTTTATTGCATGCCAAAATATCCAATCGCCACGGTTGTGTGATACCTCAGCTATTAAGGATAACTGGTAGGAACAGTACAGTAGTGAAAAAGGTACAATAGATGTCGAACAAAATTCGTGAAATGAATTTCGAAAATAGAGTAAAGTTATTCAAAACTTTACTCAAGCCAGAATATTATAAGTTAAGGTATTCGTAGTGTTGCTTAAAATCCCCACCAATATCACTTTATCTCCTTACGAGTATTTTTCTAAATGGGACACACTTTAAGAAAACAATATATGCATCTGTAATTTATATGTATGATATGGTGGTATTCCTCAGTACTTCAATTAAATAAGAACATGTCAGCGGTGTTTGAATGCTAAGCGCTAAAGAGCTTCAGGACCAAGAGCTATTTCTAATACAAAAAAAAATAGAACAAATGTATTTGATATGATAACTAGGATCAGCACCTTGGAAGCCGACCTCAACTGTAGTTGGGAAAAGCCTAGGCAGATGATGATGATGATGAACTAGGATCAGCATCCTTATTGCATAAGACACTTTCAATCTGAGTCTGAATAATTTTAAAGGATACTGCAAATCCATTGCTTCATATGTTCGAAAAATTCATCTGCTCAACAACGTAAATAGCGCAGTGAATGTTGTTGACCTGCCAAAATGAAAGCCATTGCAATAGCTATGGCGGGGTAATTGCACACCATGTGTACAACAACTCAGCCTATTGCAGTCCACTGCTGGACATAGGCCTTTCCCAGACTGCGCCACAACACCCTGTCCTCCACCTTCCGCATCCAGTCCGTTCCAGCCACTTTCTTTAGGTCGTCCGTCCATCTAGCTGGAGGGAGTCCTACACTACGCTTGCCGATACGCGGTCAAGGACTCGTCTGCTCCACTGGCCATCGGTCCTTCGACAAACATGGCCAGCCCACTGCCACTTCAGTATGCTTACTCTGCAAGCTATGTCGGTAACTCCGGGTCTTTTCCAGACAATTTCATTCCTGACTTTATCCTTCAAAGAAACTCCGAGCATAGCTCGCTGAATAGCGTGCTGAGCGACCTTAAATTTGTGGACCAGCTCGACCATCAATGTCCACGTTTCGGCATGTGATGACGGGCAGGATGCACTTGTTGAAGACCGTAGTCTTTAAACACTGCGGGATAGGCGACGCGAAGACTTGACGGAGGTTTCAGTCTCACCCCCCTGAGCAGTTGGATAGGGCTGGTTTTCTTATAATGGATCTGGACAGTCGTCGTAGCAGCGTCATATAAACATTTCAACACTTCGATGTAGCGCCAGTCAATTCGACATCGTTGCAGAGAGGCTAGAACGCCCATATTTCGATGGAGTCGAAGGCTTTCTCGTTGTTCACGAATGCCATATACAGCGGCTGATAGTACTCCTTGGTCTTCTGTAAAATTTGCCGAACAGTATGGATTTGTAAAACCGGCTTGTTCTGGCGGCTGGAACTCGCCAAGTCTCCTGGCGAGACGGTTCGTGACGACCCTCGAGAACAGCTTGTATACGTGGCTCAAAAGTGAGATGGGTCTATACTTCTTCAGGAAGGATTTGTCACCTTTTTTGAAGAACAGAACCACCGCACCTCTGCTCCACGCTTCGGGCGTTGTACCCTCTTAAATGACGGAGTGTACCGATAACAATTTTTCTATTGTGTCTGCTAATTGGACACGCGACGGGTTAAACAAGCGACCTTTTCACATCCCTAGTCAACAACAATATCAAAATTAGGTCACTTAATCCGAAAGCCTATCACATTTTGTCAACAGCAGGATTGACATCAAAAACAGACATGCATTAACCTTCAGCCTACATTATGTAAGGATTATATTACTCACACACGCCTGTCAAATGCTGCGATATGCTAAGCTACGTGTAGCGAAGGATGTCTATATTAATATTAAAGCTGAAAAGTTTGTTTGAACGCGCTAATCTCTGGAACTAATGAATTTGAATTTGATACCCCACTTATTGAAGAAGGCTATCACCCTCTATCAATATCACGCTAGGACCCTTAGGAGTCAAATAAAGAGAAAAAAAAACACTGGCACTCCGGTAGTGCCGACAGAAGTGAAAACTTGAACAAAGTGACTGGTTTATTCTTCTCTCTTCTCTTCTTCGAATTCTTCTTCTTCGAATTTATTCAGATTTACAAATAAGCACACAGGATAGACTTCAGCAGTGCTATTCTCTAAAAGACAATTTCATGGCTGTAAGCTGCGACGAGCTCGTCGACGAGACAGCCTTGAGATCGACCGAGCGTACAGCGCTGATTCAAACCGTATTCACTAACGTGGTTGTGCTCGTCGTCGAACCCAAGGCTGTAACCTCCCGTCGCTGTTTCTCAGACGAACGTAGGGCTTGACACAAATTCTATAAATTATAATCGATCAATCTCGACTGAGAGTTTTATAGGTTTAAAATATATATTAAAGGTCTATCTTTAAGTATTATAAGGAATACAGTTAAACTATAACCAATATCATATTTAAAAGAGCTTATTTCATATTTCTTATTACATTTTAAGGCTGAATGACGATTCCTTTGCTCTATTCGTGCAACGCGACGCGACGATGAATTAAAAGTCAACATGACATAACAATAACCATAGAGCATGTAACCTTTTGACAATAACAACCGATGACGCGACGCTAACAAAATCACTTGAATTTGTAGTTTTTAAACTTTTGGGTGCTTGATTCTTGTTCAAGCCTTGATTATTTGTATCAGCGAGTGCTTTTAACATAGGTAGTTCTGTGACTAAGAGGATAAATACAACTACCTAATGAAATGTGAGTATTATGATTTTTTCACTGATAGTATATGGCTATTATTACTATTGTCTCATCCACGAGTATTGTATGATACACGAGATATTAATAAAATTTAAGTAAATTACATGATTAGCTATTGTTTTACTATAATATGTACGTATAACTTTATTGTTGTAACGTAACATTGTGTGTTTTAGCATGCCAAGAAGTGCTATACTTTCATTACATAATATGAAAACTGTATAGGTACTTGGAAATTATAATTTTCATATTTAATTTTGTAGAGTCCTAAGCAACCCCTAAGACGACCTACTGACCAATTACTGCCTGTAGAACAATCTACTAGAGGCATGCTCCAGACCGAACAGTCCACACCTTCAATACCAGTAAGTTAATTCTAATAAAATATAATAATGTAATGTTATATTTGCAGGGCGAACGGACATACAACCAGGCCCATCTTTGTATAGGGACAATGTGCCAATGGAAAACCAGCCTAATACAGAACAAAAGGTGAAGTTTTAAATAAAAGTCTTACAATAATATGTTTTAACTTTATAATGGATATATAGATAACTTTTTTTTGTATTACAGTTTGAGGCTAGATCACCACTTGCAGTCTTGCAATGCGTCATCATAGGAGTAATGCCCCAATTGCATCTTCATGTAAGGTTAACTTAATTATAATTTGGTTAATTATTGGTTTAGTGTAAAAAGCACTACATAGTAGTGGTCTCACTTTTGATTCCCGGGTTGGGCCAATTTGTTGGGATTTTCTGTAGGTTTTTTCAACAGCAGCCCTTATTCAATCAAGATCAAGATATAGGCTACATCTAATAGAATCAAGATATAGACTACATCTAATATGTATACTACATTGTAATATCTATTCCTTTAGAGGGAGAGTGATGTGATGTTGATGATACTTACATATTTGTTTTACCTCTGTATAGTAATTTGTTGCATTTTTATGTTCATAGCATCTCGTAGGCATCGAACGGCACACCGCCGTCTGATCCAGCACTCACCACCTTCTCAAAGGCAATCCAAATGGCGAGCCTGACTGAATGTTTTGTCGCCATTAAAGAGAGGTGTTTGGAAAATGAGAGACTTCTTATTGACAACCAGCAGAGGATGTTCGACTTTTAAGGAAATAAGTGAGTCATGGTCAAGGCAGACCCAGGCACTGCAGGATTTATGAGCATCCATCAGTCGAGGAAGTTGAATCTCCGAAACATGGATCTACTACTATGTTTAGATAATTTTAAGTTTATTTAAGATGGATGTTAAGAAGTTTAAGTATAAGAACTGTTTTTTTGTAGTAAATGTCAATGTTTGTTAGCGGGCATGCTCTTTATGCCTGCAGGCTTTTATTTAGGTACTTATTTAATTTTGTTTTGCTTGGGTAGTTTTCATTGTATATACTAAATTATTTAATTAAATGTCCTGTTTCTTGTAATGTTAATTACTTTGCATACCTACTATTGTATAGAATCAAGTTTTTCTAACTGAATATCAAAAGTCATTTTGAATAAATGATTTTTGATTTGATTGATTGTTTTTAATAGTAAATAAAAAAGAAAATAATGCAGTTATCTGTTTAATTTCTCATACCCCTGTATACACTCTTACCCATTTAAAAATATAGTACAAATAGGGACTAAGGTATAAATAGGCACATATTATTATAGGCTATTGATATTATACTAATCATATACACCTTAAACACCACACTTTAAATACACACCTTAAATGTTATGACAATTGTTGATTATAATAATATTTTTATTAATAATTTAAATACCTATTTATTGTATCTAATCAATAATGGTGAGTATATTCTATCTAAACACGTTAACCACATCTGTAAAGGAATGCATAAATTGTAGATACAACATGCTCGCCATAATTGATTAACTAAATCTCGCCTACTTATCAGCCTACTCTCTAAGTCATCATGTGTTTGAGCCTGATGTGTCAGGATTCCAAGTAACCTAGATTCTTCATCTAAGTCACATTGGTCTCATCATCATAGGAGCTGGTAGCCCGGCTCTATTACATATGTCGTTTAAAACACAGGAAGCCATCACAATTTCTCCCACTTTTATAGGATCATAGTACAATACCCTATGTACTAATAAACATCTGAACCGTCCTTTCAGGATTCCAATAGTCCTCTACACTGTTTCTTGCACTGCTGTGCAAATTGTTGTAATGGCTCTGGAGTCTCAGTTTCTGAATTACTAAAGGGAGTCATTAAATAAGGCCTTTGAGGATATCCTGAGTCACCTGAAATCAATGAATGAAGCTAGAATTAAGTGCAATCTTGACTTGTGTTTAAGTTATCATTGTATTGTAAAATTTGTAAATAATAACTTCGTGGATTGCCCTAGAGGCAGAAGACTGAGATATGTATGTGTCTACATTCTTCCCAATGATTTTTTGGTAACTTCCATTAGCCAAAAATGATAGTGTGCATAATATCTGAAACATCAGGAATTCAATAGGCTTTTGTTGGTGTGTGGTGAGGTATACCCATCATATCTCAAGAAACCTAGATGTAAACAAACCTTTAGCCTCTTGGTTAAACCACTGGAACGAAGTCGCGGACGCATATATGGACTTAAGTCATCTTCCAATATATTAATTAAATCCTCAGAAAGCCTGTAAATATGGATAAAATCTGTATCACGGAATATTGTTTTAAACTTTCGTATTTGTTTCGCCTGTCGAGCTTTCTTCAAATTATCACTTTTCTTAGCTTCTTCTAATAAATGTAGCTTCAATTGTGTAGTAAAAGAATAGAAATATTTAAAAAATTAAGTACAGTTTATTATTTTTGTCAGTCTACGCCCGAATATTTAGAGCTTTTTGATTTGACAGTTAGAATTAGGAGTGGGCGATACAAATCGTATATAGATACAATATCTATATATCGGTACAATATCCAATACCTATATATCGGACAGTACTGTATCTATATTTCAGGTATCCGCGTACCTAGAACGAGACACTATAACGATATCGTATCACATGATCTATGATATTCGGTTCAAACTGATTCCGGTACAGTAGTAGTTATACGGTTGTAGGTACCGTATCCTTGCGATGCGCGCGGGCGGGAGTGATGTAGCTAGAGATGAACGAGCGAGAAAGCGCGTTAAGCTAACGTCTAATACTAATTTTAAACATTATATACAGGAGCATAGAGTTTAATACCGAATACATTATTTTGTAAACACTTGTAAACAGGTAACCATCAATAAACGTCAAAGGGTTTTAAATCGTACCTATGGCATTCTCAACAAAAAAAGTGAGCCGTCACGGGACGCCTGGCAGATGTGAAACATTGCGCATGGCGACGCGTCGCCACACAGTACACAAGACTGTGACTGTATATATACTTACACCATCATAAAGCGTGGTGACGCGTCGCCACGGCATGCGTCGCCACGCCAGAAATTTGTTTTACGTGCGGCTATAGATGTTTCCCATCAAAAATTGTTTTAAAATCACTTTACGTGACCCTTGACCTTGATTGCACTTTGCTGTTTTCGTCAGTCTTCAGTTATTAGCTTCACTCATGACTGATGAATAGATACTTGACCTATTTAAATAATTGATAAAAATATAAATCTAGAAAACCGAAACGGCTGTACTAGTTTCATTTCAGAGTGCCATATTATCAACAATACATTCACTGATTTCGAATATACAGTTACAAATAAAATACAATGATGTAATGAATCGAACAAAACCGAAACCTAAATATCACAGTACCAATTTCGATTCCGAGTTCCACACTGATTCAGCCAAATAGATATTGAAATATATAGATACGATATCCGATATTCTAAACCGATACATAGATACGATTTGATATAGTGTAAAAGCGATATTACCCATGCCTAGTTAGAATCGAGGCTGTGGGCGAGACGTCTGACGTTTTATGTCTTACGAATTTTCGATCAGGGTCACGTGACCTGACGCGAATTTAGAAGTTTTTACCCATTCCAAAAAAGTACATACACAGCGCCGCTAAAGAAGTTTTCACTTCAAAAAAATCAGAAAGAACGCTAAGTGAGAGAGCGATGTGACGCGAAGGGGTGGATTGGAGGACATTTCACGAGGACGAAGTCGCAGGCAGAAGTTAGTACATAATATACATTAATTTAAAAAAAAAACAGTAGGTATAGTTGGTCTTCAGTAGGTGTTAGTGGTACTTGATACAACCAACCAATAGGATCATTTGAATTTCATAGATTAGATTAGCTTAACTCTGGTGGAAATGGGTTCAACGAAGCTAAGTTTTTACCTCGTGTAAAGCTCATTTCCATAGAACAACTTAACCGCTCCGCTAAACCACTTGCTCAATCTTTGGTGGATATTGGATCTTTGGTGGGTTGGTGGTTCTTTGGTGGTGTGAGCTCAGCTTCATTGCTTAGCAACCTCGTTCATCTCTGGTGGAAAGGCGGTAGTCGAGCGCCCACTGCTACGTACGATATGCACGGAGAGATTTGCCATGTTAAGGCGTGTACAGACGCGTGCAATGTGTAATGTAACGCAAATTCTGCGAGTAGACGGGACTACGAGCATTACATGTAAAGTTAACGTTAAGGTGTGTCCAGACCTGGCTCGAGTGGGGCGCGTGTGCAGCGCGCGGTCAGCTCGTGTGCATCTACCTTCGTTTGCACTATGAGCCTCAGTTGTGAATTTGCACGAGTACGGCGCGTAGCTTGCGCGCGAGCGGCGCGCGGACGGCGCAGGGGTTGAGTTCGAACATGAAATGCACGCGCGCAGTTCGCAAGCGGCTTTTCGATCGCAATGGACGACGCCAACATTTTAATACAAAGCGAAGCTAAGAAGTACAAGTGCGTAGCTTAGCCTTGGGCCGCTGTGGAGCGGCGGCTTCATATCAGGTTGTTGTCAAAACCATTCGCGTATAATATCTCACGGACTCACCTACATCAAAATACCTTTTCCGATCGGAATGACGTTCCATTAGCGTATCACGTGACGATGCGTGACGAATTTTGTCCCGTTTTGAAGACCTATTATTATTTCATTTATTTGTGAGTGTTTTTGTCGTGGTGATTTTTTGGGTTCTTTCAATATTTTATAGTGTAGGTACTATTTGGGATCCTATTACTAAACTTAGACAGTCTACCTATGTCATAGGGGATTCCTTTCAACCATTATTGATAGAGAGTTCACTGAAAGTAAATGTCAGCTTAGGAAAATTATGAAGAAACCAGACGTACCCTTTTGTGTTTTGTAGTTCTATTAATAAAGACAGATAGAATTTGTTTTTACGTAATTACCTCTTTTGTTTTACCTTTTACGTCAATATATTATGTATGTGCCTTTAACTAAATTTTATCATATGTCTATGTAACTAACAATCCTAAGCTTCGTTGTCTTAAAAAAATAGGTTTAGGAGGTAAATACTGTTTCTTTTTCTCAGTGTTTCCATGACAATCTTTATAAAGTGCAGGTATCAAGCACACAGGACATGATATTAAGTATACCATCGCTTGTGGGACTGTCACCTATTAGCTGTGATAAGATTTGAAATGTGGTCTTGTAAACGCGGAACTGTAACGCAACAATTTAATTGGGAATGCTGTTTTGGCTTGGCATGAATTTTTTTCGTCGCTACCCACTCGCCTCACTTTGGAATCGTTTGCAAATCGCCAGTGTGATAAGGCGCTTATTGTGAGCTTGTATACTGTATTTAAGATTTGTCAAAATAAATAGCTATAGCGCTAATAAAACTGATTTTCATTTTCCTTCTATTCTCATACAAAATATTTCCTTTCCTTTATATCAAAACTTATCATGTAGATTGATTTCTCCCAGGGTTTCAATTTAATATGTTGCCAGAACCTACGACAACCCGTGATTGATTATGACTATTTTGGTCCAGCAATTACACCAGCTAACATGATTTAGGTATTGATATATTGTGTCAGGACTTAAGTAATCGTGGGTGAGTCTGTCATGATATCAAACAGATGGGGCGTATTTTCCATGCGTATAAATACGCCTATACAAACAATTTGTCTAGCCTTTTCCCAACTATGTCAGCCCTATCCCTCTCACAAAGACGAGGCCTGAGTCCCAACAGTGGGAAAATTATAGGCTAATTATGATATACCGGCTGACTTTTTTAGCTTCTGTTTTTGTCGAAGAACCGTTAGCCGGTGGAGTCCTGTAGAAGACTCCTTGTATCGGCAAGCGTAGTGTTGAACGCCCCCCAGCTAGTTAGACCGACGGTCACCTCGTATACGCTGTGCAAAGTTTTGAGTCAACCCCGCGACAATTTTGATACGTCACGACACGTCAACCAAAGCTTCTGGGGTCATGACACATCACATAACATATAGCGACGCACTGCAAATTATCTTAAAATAACTTTTTCGTATCCATTGTTCCTTCAATCTCAAGTCATTTCACCATACTATGTAACTGACATAAAAGACGTACCAACAAAAACAAAAGAAAAGGTTTTCTTTTGTTTTCAGCCTTAGTTCTAAGATTGTGCTGAAGATTCTTTCAATTCAACGTCATATGGTCGCAAGCTCCACTCAAATGGATTCTATTGTTGATACGTCAAAGTTGAAGAACAATACATTCAGTCTTTGAACTTAATACATATCTGCATGTTATCCGTTTTGTTTATGCTAAGTTTGTTGTTCATTATTGACAATCGGATTAGTTTTTAATAGTTGGAAGTGAAGTTGAAACTGTATTGATACCTAATGTTTTGTTTTTTCGTGTTATCAAATTTTCTATGATACTTATTATTTTCGGCTACAAACATTATGACAGTTTGTCATGAAAAGCTTTAGGATTTTATTGATATTATGTACAGACAGGGATATATTGACACTCGATTGACAGGAGTGATATGGATACACGGACAATATATATGATGATTTGCTTTACAGTAAAGGAGGTCACCAAAATCTACACTTAGTGGCATCTGAATGATAATGCATTTATGTATTTTCCTTGTGGTTACCCGGGAACGAGATCAAAATAACTTTTAACATAGTAAAAAAGCACGCCATTTTGGCACTCTATCATCGTCATAAGTACAACTACCTTACTTATTGCTAAAAAAAAAACTGTCAAGGTGACAGCTGTCTGCTGTCGGCTTCAGCCATTGTTGTTTCACGTTTGTTTCATTTCGCATATTTATAAATAATTAAATCTGAATTCAACAATAATTCTTATTGTTTGAGTGAAATGTAAATGACGTTTACGAAATGATGTCAACACAAGTGTCAACCAAATGTAACGCTGTTGTACACATGCAAAGTTGCCACAATATGTTCTAATTGTGTTATTATACGTTACTCTATTTTTCTTTTAAGATTTACGGTGCACCTCGAGGTACAGACGCCAGCATATCAAGCTACCCGAAACTGTCAAATTTTCCCAATGAACTTTGAACCTTATGCTTTTAGCGATAAAGATGAAAATCTATTAAAGAAATTTGACAGATTGTAGCAGCTTGATGTGCTGACGTCTGTACATGTACTGGCTTTTCTTGACCTCCTTTTCCCGACTTTATGTGGCTTTATTTTAACGTAAACATTCGGTACACTGCTGGAAAAATCACAAGTACTCCTAGTTTTCTAATTTTTCACCTTATTCTCTTCCTTTAGACACATATTCTCTAAAACGTTAATCCTCCACAATCTCTAATATTGTTTTAAGGTGCTTTTTGAGCTAAACCTCGCGGTGTTTCATTGTTGATTCAATAATCTGACTTAATCTCGAACATTCTCGTAAGCTAGATAAATTTAGACAAGAGCACTTTGATTTAAGACCTTCACATTAAAATTTATCTAAGATGGTTGGAAGTGTCAATTTGAATGGTTTAACAAACAAGTTCCAAATACTTTGGTTAAAGTTCATTGTTGCTGCCAGTATCTATTTTGATCGCCTTTATAACCTTTATTAGTAAAATCTGACACTTATAACATATCACAAACCATCATTATTTCCTGAAGGTAAGGTAAGGTGTACCGTTACGTTTAGAGGTCCCATATATTGGATTGGATTTTTAGGGCTGAAATGACATAATAGGAGTTAAGTATTGTTGACTTTTTAGGTGGAATGCCTTCCACCATACACACAATAATAAGCACAGTAATACACACGGAAGTGGGTTACGCACTGACGCTGTATTTCAAAACTCAAATTGACAGGATGGCGGGGCTTATGTCATCCTGACAGTTTTGTCACATATTAACCAATCGCAGCTATGACTGCGTTCAAATTCAATTCACAATTTCATGTCAGTGACAATCAGTGTCAAAACTGTATGTAAATAGATTGAAATTTTGACAGATTGAGACCGAGATTAGATAGCGAACGTTTAAAAAAAATACGGGAATTGCCCATCAGGTATCTTGGAAGTCAATGTAGTTCCATAGACAGTACAGACGCCAGCACATCAAGCTACTACAATCTTGTCAAATTTCTTTAATAGATTTGCAACTTTATCGCTAGGTTCAAAGTTGATTGGGAAAATTTGACAGTTTCGGGTAGGTTGATATGCTGGCGTTTGTACATAACAGGCTACTCGAGATAGTCTAGCTAGGTGCCCTCTGTGAACTGGTGTCACCGCTCGTCAATCGTCAATGGCCTGGATTAGACTCCCGCTATTTGTCACGGAAACTGTATTACTACGAGACCATGCAGAAGTGCAATTGATCTGCGAGGTAGGAGAACTAATCTAGGAGTATAAATAGTTTGGCGGTTAATCTCAACAGTTTTTTATTAAGCTTATAATATATTGTATTTAAAATGAGGAGGAGGAGAGTAGATTATACATTAAGCTACTGGTCCCGGCTGTCATGCGTGGGTCTTTGACGGTCGTTACGGGTCGTCAGAAGCTCGAAAGTCTGACAACCAGTCTTACCAAGGTGTATCGTATTACCCAGTAACTGGGCTGTGGAGGTCAGATAGGCAGGCGCTCCATGTAAAATACTGGTATTCAGCTGCATCCGATTAGACTGGAAGCCGACCCCAACATAGTTAGGAAACGGCTAGGCAGATGGTGATCAAACCGTAAGAATACGATATGTGCCATGTTCGGTGAGGCACAAGCTAAGCATTGCTTGTATCTTGTGGCACACGAGTGTGAATTTAACAAAGTTATAATGGTTAACTTACCATAGCTTAACTAATTCGAAGCCTTACATCATCTGCAATCAAGTGCCTGAAACCTAAGACATTTTTCAAGTTAAAGTTAGTTAGTTCTTCAAGACCAACTAGCCTTCTCTTGGAATATATGCTAATGTCATCTGGGAACCATATTTTAAAAAAATACATCACTTTACTTGATAATATTTTGTATATATTATTATCAAGTAAATTCATGTACTTTTTTTAAAGGGCAACCAAATCGTTCGCACCATGCGAGATGTATCTGAATGAGCTGTTCGTAGCACTTCAAAAACCTAAGCCTTATCACGGTATGGTACTACAGCATCAAAGGAGTAGGCTCATTGAGACGTACAAAATACTTACAGAACACTACGAAGCGCCTTCAAGCCTTTTACACTCAGAATGCCACCTAACATTTGCGTAAGCATTCCCAAATGTTATGGGAAAATTCATCAAAGAAAAGTCAATGAAGCAATTCTTTTCTAACAATTGTCGTCACAACATTTTCCGGGAGCCTATTCCATGCAACAGCATTCAACGTATGCAGCGGCTCGCAGACTGAACTGCTTTAAGAATCGACTAAACAGATTAAATATATCCAAGCTATTTGATACACAGGCATCAGCTAATTAGCTGCTAGTGTGTCTTATCTAACAATAATAATAGTTTTCTGACTCTTCTAATCAGTAATTCCAGAAGAGTGTGGCCGGTTACAGTATTGTCACTAGAGTGACATGGTACTGCTTCATCTACCCCATAAGGATTTTAAAAAACGACGTCCCTAAATAAAACACACTTTATTCCGTCCTTCATCCGTCGTTCAAATCGATACCCGCAACCATAATAATTCGCTTACCGTTTCCTGATCCCCCGAAATAAATCAGCTTACATTTCATCGAAACCACGGCCGATTCTAAATCAAAACAGGTAAACATTACATTGATAAAAACCAGTCTCATTCGGTATTCAGTATACGCGTCGACAAACAGTGGTATTGATTTCGGCGACTCGGTTAAGCATAAATCACGGTCATTATACTGAACCGGTGAAAAGATAACGTGGTCGCTGTTATAGTGGTTGTGTAAATTGTGGATCAGAAATTAGAAGAAAAATTGGTTGTGGTTTTGTTCTGGTACAGTCAGAAAGAAATCCGATGAGTTTTAGTCACCAGGATGTCAATGAGAACGGCCTTTAAATCTTACTTTTGCGCATAGGTGGTTTTTTCGCATAGTAATTTTTTGGAATGAAGTTCCGTTAGAAATTATCACGTAAGGAAAAAGCGTTATGCCTCCTCCATACGACTTTTTCTATCTCTATCTCTCTCGGTGTCTTATATATATTACGAGTGTATGTATGTGTGCGTGCGAGCATCGCGTATGGACCTTCGACTTATTGCGCGTGTCTCGGCAAAAGTCAGGGATTTTAATTGTTTCACTCAAATCGACTGCAAACTTTAATTGACCGTTAATTCAAATCACAACTTGCATTCCTTGACAGTTGTATGAAATATTTACAACACGCAAATTGACGTAGTATATCAATTTGACAAACGATTAATTTCCTTGACCGTATAGTCAAGTTTAGCTTAGTCGTAAAGGCCCCAAAATGCACGTCATTCTGTTTAGATACTGCTGTTACCACAAGAAAAGTAAATATTTTCGATATCTTCTCAAACCCACACAAAATCACCTTTCAAGTTCCAAGTAACTTATGACGCAAGACCACTGACCTGAATACATACCTAATAGCATACTAAAACAATCTATCTGATACTAATGTTACTGGAGTGCAGTATTGAAACAGCTTACTAAATAGCTACTTCGCGTAGACTGATGCTCTGACGTCATCGATGCAACATGTCGGGAATTTATGAGAGCTAAGGCTGCGAGTAGATAGTGGTGCAAGTAGTGGGTGGACTGATAGTCAAACAATTAATTTAGCGTATCAGCCTCTGAAGTCTGATGTAGATCTTAAAAACAAAAATTTGGGCTTTTAAGTAGATATACTGTGGGATTTAAAAAAATATGCACATACTAGCTTCTGCCTGTGACTTCCGTGTGAAATTTCTTGTTCCCCCGACCCACTCCATGTTATCGCATGGCCTGCTATTACTTCGTTTTTGCTTAGCGTTCTATCTGACTTTATTTTTGCTTGGCTCCTAAGGTACCTCATCATGTTATCATGTTAAATAACGTATAATCTTCCTCAAGACTCGGGCTATCAAATGAAAAGAAAAACGTTTTCAAATCCGACTGGCAGTTGCAGAGATAAGCGCGTTCAAACAAACATACAAGCCAAAAACAAACATACTCTTCAGCTATGCTTCTGAGGTGATTAAACCTTTAATTTCGCGACTATACATCACCACATTAATGAACCTCTCCACTTCGCTGATGACTCTGTCTTGCTAGTGATTTTGCCTTCTATCGCCAGTCTTAAACATGGCATAATTCACACCTGACTCCAGTGCAGACCCTATAATTACTATCGAAAGGCAAATTCAGAAGAAATTAAATAAAAGTAAATTTGTAAATCAAATTCAATATTATGCCCAAAAAGCCTAGATTTTCCAGGACGCCAAAGGGAGTGCTTCACGAGTAAGTTTAATCAACTTAGCTGATAAAAGGGTATTCGCTCATGGATGACTCATTCAATTAGATTGATACTTTTAAAGAAAAAATTACAAACGAAAGCTAGGACTCCTAACCAGGCAAAGTCGAAACAAAGGGGGGATCTGGTGGAGTAAGCCATGTGTCTTGGAAGAATCCCACTCTAGGCTCATTGTACCAAAATTATCATCTGTGTCTGGTAACAGCCTTATTATGCAGATGAGGATAATACACTATTAACGTGGGTTAATGTTGAGTTATACGCGGTAAATACCGCGTTAGTTGCTAAGCGGAGTAGATGAGCGTGAGTAATGTCTCTCATGGATAGGCAGATATGTTATAAGGCGTATTGCCTTTAAAAATAGCTGACCTGGTATGAAGATAGCATCCAGAGCAGCCTTGGTGTGCTTTGTGGGAGGTAACCGTGACATTACAACTATAGTCTTCTGAAAAACGAAATACACATCGAATTCAGGCCAGCTCCTTTCTTTCATTGATTAAAAACTTAGTTCGTGACAACTCCGCCTAAGAACATTTGTACGAAAACGTTAGACCTCCTTTCATTTTATCTCCCCACAGTCTCACAACCTCCAAAAGTGGGCAATACAACAATAAATCACGGAGTACACAGTTGTTTGCCTAATTTCTATGACGTCACGTCTTCCCATATCCCCTTCGCGTCACTTTAGCTGAACGCCTCTATGCATTATTCACCCCGTATAAAATTTACCACACAACAGTTAAGAGCCATTATTGTGATATAGAGAAAATGGAGCATTCAGAAGGTTTAGTTTGAACAAGGCTGTATTTTTGGTCTTCTTGGGAACCTACAAACCTACTGTGTGGTGAGGATTGAGTTTCTCTGAGATCTTAAGAGCAATGGCCGAATAAAGCTACTCATGCCAAAGTCAGTTCAAAACGAGAAGATATAAATGGCAGAAATTACTACTTACTAAATCAGATATAACAGTAACTCTTTCCGGCCTTTCCGAAAGCCACTAGCACAGGTAGATCCAAATACTTGCATGGCTTGCCGGCTGTTTTTTTTTAAAGAATAAGACTACAGTTGGATCCAAGTGGGTGATGAACAGGCCTATGTCCAAAACACAAAAAAAAGAATCATAGACCAATATCAGCCAGAAGTGGTGAATTCTGTTTTACCTTTTCTCTTGTCGAAGATCTGTCATCATGCCCCAGGTCTAAGCCAAAAAAACGAGTAAGTGAAACGTCGCATAGCAACACAAGCCTCAACTCAACTTCTGAATTTCCTTTACCCTTCTTCAGAGCTGAGCTCCTGACCTTGATTACACAAATATCACGGTGTTAAGAACTCTCACCGGGTAGAACGTGTCAGACAATATCAAATGAGGAGCAGCCTTAAAGTCCTTGTTTTGAAGGACGTAAGGAAGTTATACGTAAGTGCACTGCCCAGAAATTTTGCCAAGCAAATTAGTGGAATGGGGCCGTAATGGTAATGAGGGACTTTGCAGTAACATTATACTTTATAGTGTGTTTGGCCTTTTGGAAGTGGTATTAACTTTGAGCATGCTGGAAGACGTACAGGTACGTATGCGTAGTCATTTGTTTTGTTGTTTAATCTGTAGAAGTAGAACACAGAGCATGAAATCTCCGCGCCGCCAGCGTTTAGAGACGGCAGTAGTAATACAATTTAGTGGCACCGCAGTTGCGTTAAGCGCTTACTTCTTTCACGGGCCGCCTTTCAAAATTTGACAGCTTTTTATACGTCATTTGTCGACACAAATTAAACTAACGTCTTTGAATGTCACTGCCCCCGTATTACGACTAATGCGAGAAGACGGTGACACGATGGTAGAAAGTGTTGCTTCTAGCATCGGCCGTCGAGGCATCTCCTTCATGCTCTGTGGTAGAACATAATCTTTGTGTTCACACCAGAGAGCAGCGGTGGCCAGTGGTAACGGCCCCGACGTACGAGACGTAAGTCGTGGGTTGGAACCCAGACAGGCGCTATACTTTGTGTAATTTATTTCATAACCACTGTTCTCAAAACATTGTGAGGAAACCGGCATGTCCTAAAACCAAAAAATTCACAAAAGCTTTAAGGGGCTTACAGGACCCAAACACAAAAACGCAAGTTTTAGAAACAATAAAAATTATGATCGGCTACAGTTAACAAAATCAGAAAAATACATGATATTCTTCAGGATATATTATTATGCTAGGTTACTGTGAGGTAGGATACTGTGTTGAAAAGATAATACAACTAATTTGATACGATAGAAAAAAATCATGAAGATAACTCTAAAAACTTTCTTTTTACAATAAAAACCATGCTAATATATATACAACCATTCTGATTTTTTGTCAGATTATTCTACAAGCAACATACTGTTTTAAATTTTTAGTCCAAACAATAGATTTTTTGTAATTACATAATTGCTTCATATTTTGCAATAAATTACCAGTGTTGAAGTCATCGCGCTTCTCTTTCTTTTCTATGCAGTCCGACAGCCGACAGTGACCGCGATTTAGGTCATGTAACCCCTTAAGTGAAACACTGAAGTATAATAAATATATCTATAAATGTAGGGTAGGAATACAATGTCACAGCTACACACACGCTACCGAAGAATAATATTCCGCCACTGGCGTGGGAATTAAAGAATAACACAAAGTGTGTCCACGCTCTTGTCTCATACATTTTATATGACACAGACTCTCAACTAAATTGAAATAGGGCTCGAAGAGACTATAGACAGCTTAAGGCCGAGACTAAGGCTTGCGTCATCGTTAGATCCCAGTGGAATAACAAGGACTCTCCGCACGGTTTTCTCCTGCGCCCGCCTGGTTTTGGACGTGTATACCTCCGTATAATTTAAAATGTAGGCAAATTATTTTATAAGTTCTCTTATTATGAGGTTTGCACCGTCAGTGTCTGCAGACGCTTTTCAATTACTATACACTTTTGGCCGCAAAATCAAATACATGTAGTAATTGATTCGGGTTGGCTTTGTTGTTTAACAAATACTGCCGAATCGAATGCGTCAACCCGAACAAGTATGCCTGCCTAAAGGCTCATTTTAATTGGTCGATGGGGCTCGTATGCGGGGTGCGGGAGATTTCTGTAACGCATGCCATAGGGTCCGTATCCGGGGAACCGTTTTCATTGGTTTAGTCGATAGGGGATGGTTGCAGTATACAGAGAACCTGCACCGCACGTTTGGCAGTTGCTTTTAAGACTCATTTTCATTGGTCAATTTGGTGAGTCTCCGCATGCTTTTTACCGACAGATGAATTTCATTGGTCATTAGGTCCGCTACGGGGATCCCCGCAGACGGTACACCGACCACATTATCGACATATAACTTTCATTAGTCATCACCCCGTCTGCGGGGAGTCCCCGCATGCTGTATGTCGACCGTATTATCGACTCATGAAAACGAGCCATAATGAAAAATTTCTTATATCAATTTTAACACATTCTTTAAACTACCGAACCAAGTTTTTTTTATCGTTACATGGGCTAAGAAGCGTGTAACCGTTTCATTTTCCAAATAAATAAAGCCAAACGGTACAAAATCTACCTAGATATTTTGATGCTAAGAAAATTATTAACACACTGGCGTGTCGGCTTTCCTCTGTATCTTGACACTATAATATAATAGGTACTATATTTCAGGCCTAACCCATTAGTTCCCTAAAATTACATAGTTAACGTTCAACAAACATCGTTAGCTTACATACCTTTAACCCTTTTATACAATAAAAGCTGCCTATGACTTTGGACCTTAAAAATACATAATTAAATACAATTTATGAATTTAGGCAAGAAGGTTATTAAGTGTAACTGTAACTTGTCACGAATGTTTTAACAAATAATTTATATATTTTTATTAACGTCTTCGTTCGATAACGGGTGTACAAATACCTTTATAGAAACCGAGAGTTAATGGTTGTTTTCGTTAATTTCAACAACTATGATTTTTTTAATCATAGTTGTTGAAATTAACATTAACATGAACATATTTGTTTTTGAATTTTTAACTTATATAAGAAGTTGATAAGCAAGAAATACGTATCAAGTTGCATAAAATGTATTGATATTAATCCTGATAGCTTCTAATATATTGTTGACACCAGAATTGGTAAGACAGCAACATTGATTTTTAACACCAAAATTAGAAAATCTATTAAAACTTCACCAAACTATTAATACAATTACAATAAAAACTGTTTTATAGTGAATAAATATTTTATCAAAGTAATAAAAATAATAACATACGAGTATCTAATGAGATAAATTAAAAAAAATACATTCAACAAACAATACTTTCTTACTACTTTTCTATGTCTTGTTAATTCTTCAGGCTCATCACCTCCTCTATAAAAAAAAAAAACTAAAAATCTTGATCACCATCATGATCAAGATTATATGCTTAACTACAGTCTGTGAGCACGCGGTAGCATTTCACTAAAAGGTAAGATTTTCCATTCAGTTTTTTTAAAACGATATCTTTTTTGTTTTTTTTTCTTCGATTTTTTTTCTTTTCTCCTCCTCTCTTTGCTGCCATCCTTTTCCTCTCCAAGCACTCTGCGTGTGTGAACTTGGAATTTTGGTTTCTCATGTTGAAATATAAATGCTCCATGTAAAATACTGGTATTCAGCTGCATTCGGTTAAACTGAAAGACGATTACAACATAGTCGGGAAAAGGCTAGGCAAAAGATGATGATGCTGGAATACATACAAAACATAACTTCATATTTGTTTAACAAATCGAAACCCTAAGTAGTAAGTAATTAATTTTTGTTCGCTCTTTAATCGAATAAAGTGAACGATGGTAGTTTCGTTTCTCTAGGATAAAGTATTGCACTAAATATAGGAATAAAACTTTCATCAGATAGACATCAGACAGACTAACTTTCTTCTACGCAAACGTAAGAAGCATAAAAAGACAAGGAAAATTCGACGAACTGCAATGCATAATAGCATCGATCAAACACACTACTCATATCATAATATTAACTGAGACATGGTTCAAATCAAGTGAAGACGCCGATCATTTCCAACTACCCAATTATACCCACTATTTTAATGTCAGAACAGATTCAAGGGGTGGTGGTGTCTCCATTTATGTACACAATACTCTTAATCACAGCAAAGTCGATGAAGTGTACGCCGGAGGCATCAACTACCTATGGATATGCCTTGAGAAACACGCATTAAACATAGGAGCTGTCTACAATCCAGGAAACAATAATACAAGAGAGTTTCTTGAAGTATATTCATCGCAGCTAATTAAGAAACCCCGATCTATTGTTTTCGGCGATTTTAACATCGACCTCCTGACTAAAAATTCAAAGACTAAATACTATCGAGATGCAATGAAAGAGTCTGGATACGGTTTCCTTAATAATATCCATGAAGACTATAGCACGCGTGAGACTGCTTCCACAAAGACCATCCTTGATCATGTATGCACCAACCTTAAGGACAAAAGCTTTCATATGGTCATTATTGACTCGCCTATGTCTGACCACAAGCAAATTTATCTAAGTATAAAAAAATATAAGAGACCACCAAAAAAGCGTGTAAAATACGAAGCGATAGACTATGAAAAACTGCACGAAAGTATCGCACTCACAGAATACGCGTCAATTGACAACAGCTACGAAAACTTTGAGAAATATCTAAAGCGTGGCATTCATAGTAGCACAACGGTCAAAACTAAAATCTTAAACCTTCCGCGCCAAGATTGGATATGTAAAGAAGTAACAGAAAAAATTACGAGACGAAATGAAATCTGGCATCGATTGAAGCAAGAGCCAAGTAATGAAGATCTAATGGAAAGTTTTAAAATTGAAAGAAATATTACAGCTGAAACAATTAGGAACACTAAGAAGAAGTACTACTATGAGGCATTTATGAAACATACTGCAGACCCTAAAAAGATGTGGAACTTAATAAGTACATTGTCTAATAATAAAATCAAGTCACAGTGCACTCCCCCTAAACTTCTAACTGAATCTGGACCCTTAACCAATGGCAACGAGGTTTGTGAGACATTCAACCGCTTCTTTTCTACGATTGGTTCCACCTTGGCCAACCTCATTGCTACACAACCACAACGAAACAAAACTGTAATAGCGCCAGATTCGCAACCATATAACAGAGAACTCACAAGCTTCACACCATGCCAAGCCAGCGAAGTATCCAAAATAATCAAGAATCTTGATTCGAACTGCAGTGCCGGTATCGATGGTATAACTACCAAAGTCCTCAAGTGCGTAAGTGACTTAATCGTGAATAAACTGACCGACTGTATAAACATCCATCTTACCAGTGGAACCTTTCCAGATCAATTAAAGGTAGCCAGAGTTACTCCAATCCACAAATCTGGTATCAAAACGGATCCTAACAACTATAGACCTATCTCAGTCCTTCCGATTATTTCTAAAATATTTGAAAGAGTCCTTTATACACGCTTAGATGAACACCTCACCTCAATAAATTTCCTCTTTGAAAGGCAATATGGGTTTCGAACACATTCCAATACCCTGTCAGCTACTACAGATCTAATTACGAAAATACAAATGAACATTGATCAAAAAAACATGGCGCTAGGCTTATTTATAGACCTTAAAAAGGCTTTTGATACAGTTAGCCACCCTATATTACTACAAAAGCTAAAAGACATAGGCGTATCAGATGTGGCGTATAAAATGTTTGAATCATATTTGAATAACAGGCTTCAGGTGGTTAAAATTGGTGAACACCAGAGTAAACCACATAATATCACGTTTGGTGTTCCCCAGGGATCAGTGCTAGGTCCACTATTCTTCTTAATATACATAAACTCCATCCATAAGGTTCCAATACATGGACATATCTCGCTATATGCGGATGATACCTGCCTTTTTTATTTTGGTAGTTCTATGGCTGACATGATAAATCAAGCCCAAGGAGACCTAAACTCATTATTCATCTGGTTTCAACAAAATCTTCTAACAATCAATGCTTCGAAGACTAGTTACGTCATATTTAAAGCAAAAAATAAGAAAATACCACCTCATCCACCTCTTACAATTGAAAATCAAATACTCGAACTCAAACAACACGAGAAATACCTTGGGTTAAGACTAGACTGCCATCTAAATTGGAAGGTTCAAATTGAATACATCAGATCCAAAATAACATCTTTATTGGGCTCACTACGAAATATCGTACACTGTCTGCCATACAGTGTACGCCGGACAATATATAACTCTTTGATAAAGCCACACATACTGTACCTAATTGAAATCTGGGGCAACGCACCTAAAACAAACTTAAAAGACCTACAAATTGCACAAAACAAAATTATTAAATTGCTTTTTCATTATGACTACCTAACACCTACAATTAAAATATACAAGGACACGAAACTTTTGAGCATCAACCAACTTCGTGCATACTGCACCTGCATACTCATTCAAAAAATACTTAATAAAACCATGCATACACAAATTTCATTCACCAAAACACATCAATTGCATAACCGTAGCAGTCGTAGAAAAGATCACATAGTTCTTCCTCGAGTGCGAACAGCTCAAGGTGGCTCAAGGTAAAAGATCACTTGTTCACGAGGGAGTGCAAATTTACAATAAATTACCAGATGAGATAAAGGGTGCGATTTCGATCAATATTTTTAAAACCAAACTAAAAAAATATGTTCTCCAAAATATCAGTATCAGTTAACTATAACGTAACTTAACACAAAACCAATTAAAAAAAAATAACAATAAGAGAAGGAAAAAAAAATAAGATAGCAGCTGTATACAAAAGTTGTACTATTGACTGATTTTTCTGCATTGTGACAGTGGGATCGCACTCTGTATCTCAAAGCAGGGTAGTTATGCATAGTGGCGCAGTGTTGGATTTTGGGAGTACCCGCGAACCTAAATAATTCCGAATTCGTAATACCTACTAATGTAATATAATAATAGTCGAATACGTCAGGTAAATTGTGAGTCCGAGTGTCGAAGGACAATGAAGTAGTTTTTACTTTGTTTAAATTTGTTCTCATGTAAGTGAAATGTAAATTTCTTTATGAGAAATAAATGTCTTTAACCAGAGATAGAAAAACTAATAATAAACAATAAAATTATTAATATCTAGTAAACCAGTGCAGTTTCGCTTACGCGGTGATAATTCCCAGAAAAACAGATTGTGGACGCGCCACCAAAATTAGAATTATGCTAAATAACACCTCATCTACAAACGCCGTAAGGAAACCGTCATGTCCGAGAATCAGAAATTTGAAGACATGTGACATCTACCAACCCGCACTGGGCCCGCGTGGTGGATTATGGCCCACTCCCCCCACTGAGAAGAGGCCTGTGTTCCAGCACTGGGAACATTAACAGCTGATTATACTACACACTTGACTACGTCCATCACTTTATCTCTGCTTCATAATAACTACCTATCTGATTATAATTACCCAATTTTATTGATATTGGGTATCAATTTATCATGTTATTAGTGGTCGCAGCTGCTCGTGCAAGCGATGTAATCCTTTAATGTCTCGTCTATGGGAAAGTGAAGACAATATATGGTGTATCAAGGGTCGAAAACGGTGTGGGCAGAGAAGTCTTGTTGTAATCAATCTGCTGATAAGTTTAAGTTGACGCACAAATAGCAAAGACAAAACAATACTATAATTTAAATGTGAAATTCAAAAATTTATTCAATAAGCAATATTTTATTGCCGTCTAATCTTTACAAATTTAAAGCATCATCTGTGTACCTATTTTTCTATTCTGTTTTTTTCTTGTCTGTTTATATAATTATATGTGTACTTTAATGTTAAAATAAATAAATAAATATAATGTTACGGACAAGCAATTAATAAATTGTGTTTAAAAGAGGAGCAAACTACTTTAGATGTGAGTAGCTTTCTGTCTTCTGATAACTTGGCAACAACGTAACGGAAAAGCTTCAAATATGCTAGCTGTGTAAATAAAATTGATTGAGTATCTTTAGTGGGTCTCTGATACCATACTAACATAATGTGTTATAGTGTTGTGTTTAGTTTGTTAATTTTGTTATTACTAAATTGTATTTTACTTAGCCTACTTAAGTGTGTTTTTATGTCACTTTTTAGTTTGTAATTTACAACGCCTTGGGATTTGATTCTGTAATGTTGTGCAAGATTACATTACAATGGAAAAATAATAAGCTGGTATTATTATAACAATAAAACCAATTTATATAGACATTTTATACCGTACTAATGTTCCATTCAGTCAACCTGACTCTGCCAAAAAACAAAGAGTTACTTTACTTTCTTTACTCACGCTATCTCAAAAACATAGGCGGAGGGAATAAACTCTGCCGAACCCAAACCGTAGAAAAACAACTGGTTGAGAAAACAGCAATTTAAGCCGATTAGAATTTCCAGTTCAATAGAACAGCATTCCCCATTGAAATCGTAACAAGTCGAATAAAATGGCGGAAGGCACTTCAGTAATAAGGTTAACCTTTTACACAATATTTCCGAGTGATATAAATTTTTGAAATTGTTTTAAAAGTTGGACCCATATTATAACATAAATAAAACCAATACGCTTATTTTGGTATTTTAAGGAAATTACCTATTCTGTTTGATGAACTTATACAGGGTGGCCGACGGTTATAAAAAAAATATCTGTTCCATACATTTTGACAGCGTAGGTCACTTTTGTTGGAAACAAAAAAAATTAACGCAGGGGGGTCCAGAATCACGTACTAAATCCATGATAGATGCATGCGTGGATGTTCCTACTACTCTGTATATTTTTGGTCATTATACCTATGTAGAAAGTGTCTCTATGGGGATCGTGGATTCCATTATTGTGTAATTTGCTTCGATCTGACTGTGCATGAGCGATTTCTGCTTGCAAAAGTACTCAAAGTACAGGTAACATTCCAAGCCAAAGAGAAAAATTGCCTATATTTTAAATAGCTCGTGAAAAGAGTCCAAAGTTGTTCTGCAACTGAGCAAATTGCTCAGAATTCATCAGGCGTAGCTAAATATCGTGTTAAGTTTTAATGCACTCCGGTATCTTGTAGATAGACTAACTGGTTCTCGATCGTAAATTAAACTTTACGAGATAGCCCGGGCATTCTGGTACGGCACTGTATTTACTGCCCTATTGAACGCTTTTCTAGTAGATAATGAAAGTAAAATTGAGAACGTAAGCTACTTTCCTTGAAAGTTTTAGTGCTCAATTCCTTAGAGAATCCACTAAGCTGTCAACTTGAGTACTTTCAGAAGCAGCGCTTGAGAGAAGCGGCCTTAAGTTGCAATTTGAGCTAGAACTAACGTTCTGGGTTGTTCTGATTTGAAATGTACATCATATGATAAACTTTGCGGACTTATCAGACATGCAACTTCATTATAGTAAAAGATGATATATCAAATACCTATGAGGTAGTAGAGTTTTTTGAGGAACATTCGGTGTGATCCTACAAGCTTATGAGACATTCCACCTTTTTTTTTAATTTGGCAACAAATTACAAAACGCAAGGAGGTTTGCAGATCTCTATAGACGGCATAAATGACTTATATACTATTGGATTAGTAGCAAGCAGGCTGGATTGCCTTCTAATAAGACTCGACGCAACTATTAGCGATCGTCACTTTTTTTTTGGTAGCACTCAGTTAAAAGGATTTATTCTTCGTTCGTCCTGAAGTTTAGTCCCACATTTCAAAAAATTCGTAGTTCGTCCCATATCACTAATGAAGTTTGTCATATACAAAACAAATATGGGCCGTAGAAGGAATGTAAAACAGGACGAAGCGGGAATAAAATAATTAAAATTATATTTTTGGACGAAGGAAGCATATTGTTTGGGACGACACAGGATTTTTAGGAATGTGGGACAAAACTTCAGGACGAACGAAGAATAAATCGTTAAAAGTGGCCTTTTGTCACAAAGTGCACATCGAGTGCCTCGGCCGGCTTTTATTTTCATTAGGGAAAGTAATAGGTTCCACTGAATTGAGTGCTAAAAGTGCAAATAGAATATAATGAAAACGAAATACGAATTTTGCTTGATCCGCGAATCGAACAATAATTCGCAAGCGCTACTTTTGAGTATTAATTCAATTAATTTCATTTATATTAGAGATCATAAAGTCTAATTTGTTAGTAGATACATACACAACTTAAGCACTTATAGTGTTAGAACATCATACTAATATTATAAAGGCGAAAGTTTGTGAGTGTGTGTGTGTTTATTATGTTTGTTACTTCTTCACGCTCAAACGGCTGGAACAATTTTGATAAAATTTTGTACGGAGATAGCTGAGACCCTGGATTAACATATAGGCTACTTTTTATATCGATATTCCTACGGAATCGACATTTACGCGCGTGAAACCGCGGGGTGCAGCTAGTCCATAATTACAAAGGTCTTAAAACTATGTTGGTATTACACTACAAACTAAGTTAACAAAACAATGAGCACAAAGCATTTTCTTAATAAACATAACCCTCCTTGTGGCGCAGTAGGGTAAAAATATACATTTACAACAAACTATAGTGGTAATGTAGTTGTATCACGTTCTGGGTTCGATTCCCGGGCCAGGCAAAGTGACAATTGCGACTTTTCCGTCTGGAATTTCTCCGGTTTTTTTCTTCCCCGGTCGAGTGCACCCCCTATTTCATAAGGCTTATATAGCTGGCGAAATGTGGGTAAACCCAAGTTGAGTTTTCGCACTGAAATTGAAATGGTCTACTTAAATAATTCAACATACCGACATAGCTTGCAGAGTTAACAAACTGAAGTGGCAGTGGGCTGGCCATGTTTCATTGTCGAAGGATCGATGGCCGGTGGAGCACACGAGTCTTTAACTGGAGACAGCGTATCTGCAAGCGTAGTGTTGGTCGACCTTAAGAAGGTGGCTGGGACAGACTGGATGCGGAAGGCGAAGACAGGGTGTTGTGCCGGGGACGGCTGAGGGGGAGAGCCTCCCGTCTTAGCCGCCGCGGGAGACGCTCCGGGAGTCCGGAGCCGCACGATGACTCCCGGCCACCGCAGGCGCGGGCCTGCGGACGGAGAGTAATGGGTAGCTCATCGTCTGATCAGGACCAGGCCCGTGCCGGACGGCGCGTTCGTGTTCCACGCACGCCTCAAAGAGATCTCAGCAGCAATTGAAGTGGCCCGTCAGGGCCGAAACCTGCCGGGTCAGCGGGTTTGTCCGAAAGGGTTACCGCTGGCCCGGAATATAAAGGGCTAAGGAAGGAACACGAGTGGGTTTTAGTCAGTAAGAGTCTGAAACTCCCTTCCGCTCCACCCAGAGCGGGAGGTCATTTGATGATTTCCCATCCTGAAAAAAAAAGGGTGTTGTGGCGCAGCCTGAGAGATGTCCAACAGTGGACTGTAATAGGCTGAGTTAACTAAATATCTGAGCAAGTGACTGGCTTTCTATATCGCAGAATAAGCAACAGCGATTCGAGTGTGAAGTAAATGCATGAGAAATATCAAGTTATACATTGTTTATGGCAACTCTAGTCTCGCAGTATGTAGCAAAATCAACCATTCCATTACCAAACACAGACAAGCCTATTCCATTTTATTGACTTAGCACTGATATCAAAAATACATCCATCTATTTTTTATTCTTTTTTTTTTGGAAAAAAAGTGCTGCATCCATTTTCGAATGGCGTGAAGTTTATGTTTTTTTTTTCAATACAATTTTAATATAGACGATTGCGGTTGAAAGCTATGGCTATTTTATGATTGGTGTGAATATTGTTGATTTTTCTGGAATGGAAGCAACTAGCTTCATATTTCTGACGGACCTTGACTTTTTAATTTTTTTTTTATTGCTGAATAGGGCTGCTCTTGATCACGCCTGATGGAAAGTGATGGATGAGGTCTATGATGGAATGAGCGTGCCCAGAAGATGCCTATTCACTCTTGATTTGAAGACAGACGGGTTAATTGTGGAAGGGAACACATACGACAATTCAAAAGTGCTTGTAAATGGTTTAATTGAAATTAATGCATGAAACATTTTTTCGTGTTTTGAGCAATGGACTAGTATCCCATCGTCCACGCGACTTACTAACGCGTTATTAACTTTATTTGTGATTGGTTGTGTCGTGTATACAACGCCATTGTCGCACTAGTACTGCGACATATTTCTGACTACTCAATGGTGATTTGAGTTTTTAACTTATTTTTGAGTAGGTCGTGGATGACGATCATGAACATGACTGTAATTTAATCTTTAACCGCCCGACTTCATATCAGAGCGGCAATTCTCGTAATTTTAAGAAGTTTCACAGTCTGATCTCAATCTCAATCTGTCAAAAATACCTCTATTTTCCCTAAATTTTTGACAAGAGTTTGACATTTTTTCTTTGTCGCCGAGATGAGACTGCAACTAGATTTAGAACGTTTTAAACTACGAGAATTGGCCTTCAGTTGTCGTGCCCCCAGCGCCCGGCACAGTAAATCGAAAAATAAATACCTGAAAGAATACAGCCTAGTTAAATAAAAAAAGCAGATCGTACGAGCTGTGGCATGTGGTCGTAAATATACGACCCTGGCGAAATGGACACGAAAATATTTGTCGGATTAATCCGGCGTAAGCGGTTATAAAGTTAAAATACAGAATAGTACCTAGTCATTCAAATCAGCCTATCGCAGTCCATTGCCGGCCACAACACCCTGCCCTCCGCCTTCCGTATGCATAGACTGTAATTTATAGTTCCGTAAATTATAGTTCTTCCATGTGATATCTTCTATAATCTATCACGCGGGCCCAGTGAGGGTTGGTAGATAATTATGTAAAAATAATTTAAGCCAATACGAGTCCCATAAATTGTAAGGCGACGGCACGATATCATACTGTTGCGCGTCACAATTAATGCCTGGTAGTTACCACTAGCGCCATCTAGTATCGGGTAGCAAAACTAGTAGAGTCAAGGTCCTAGAAATTCCGAGAACTATCAACATCGGGTCAGTCGGGACTGGTACTATGTACTCGAACATTCTAGATGTTTATATAGTAGCTCTATGGCACTTTATAAGGCCGGTGTGAGCCGCGAGACATATAGTTTTGAATAAGCGATACAAGCGAAGTACATCGAAGCGATATTCAAGTGCGAAATTGTCACGTATAGAATCAAAGCATTTAACTCGCTGAGTTAAATGCTTTGATTCTATACGTGACAACTTCCACCTTAAAAAAACTCGCTCACTCAAAAATAATAAGGAACATTCCGCAAACAGAGCGAAAATAAAACAAATATGCTCTCATTCAATTCGAATCGTTTATGAACGAATGAAATGAGTGAACTGAGTATCTGTCGAGTTTTATCCAGCCGTAACAATGGTTTTATTGGTGCTTACTGTCTTATGGTTTAAACCTTTAAATGTTGCTTTTTATGACATCATAAAATTGTGAAAAGCCTTAAGTATGGGGTGGGAATGCAATGTTGTGGACGAAGTTAGTGGTTACCCATGTAGTTATCATATTAGATTAATCTTACTACTTATTTAATTACTAGGTATATTAATATTAAGAAAGACAAAGGAACTAAAGTCTATTCAAATTGGTTTCAAATGAATGTTATTTAAAGCTAGGCAAATATCAACTTTATTTTAGTGGTAATTAAGTTTATTTCAGTGACTAGGACTATTGAAAAAGTTATAAACATGTTTGAAGTTGTAGCGTAAACTGCACTTTATAGTGTAGGAATTAAAGTTATTTTTCCATAAACTCATACATATTTGTTTATATTTTTGGCAAATAAGTCGCGAATGCAGATTACAAACAACGACGCGTAGGCACGAATTGCTACAATCACGTAGCAAGCGTAGTGGTGAAGCTACGCCGTAGCGACCGCGTAGCGCTTTTATGTTGCCGAATAGACTGATTAGGTATGTCTCAAAAGCTGAATGCTGTGATGATCATTCAAGTGAATATTTATTTGGAAGAGGACGTTCAAAAGTATTGGTAGTCCAAATAGACTTGATAATATCGCAATAATAAATTCAATACATAAATAAATGTATTGACAAAATTACCACACTGCGCACACGATACAATAAATAAATTCTTTTGTATAAATTTTCGTATTAAAATTGATTCTCTTTGTAAAATAATCCACTTAATGATCTACTTAACAGATTTTATATTAATATCAGTTGCAATTTTTAATGTGAAATCTGTGTCATTTACTCAAATATCGTTGATGATATAAATCACGGTAAGTACTTATGCAAATATTAACGAGTTGGATTTAATTCTTTAACATTTTGTGTCGATATTTTAATAGTGATGTAAATTATTTCATCACCGCTGTTCTCAAAACGGTGAAGAAAAACATCGTAAGGAAACCGGCATGTCCTAGAAACAAAAACTCGAAGACATGTGACATCCACCAAACCGTACTGGGCCCGCGTGGTGGATTTCGGCCCACTCCCTATCACCAAGATGAGGCCTATGACCCAGAAGTGAGAAGATTATAGGCTGAATATGCTTATCACATTTGACTTCTAAACCTTAAATTACCCGGGAATATGTGGTAGGTAATATACAGGGTTTTATGAGATGAAACTTCAGAGTGACCACTGCTAAATCACCAAAAGTTTTTTTTTTTTGTTAAAATTTTGCTACAAATTAAACTCAATCATTTTCACAAAACATATAGTTCCTCTAAAAAATATAGTTGGTACCTAAAAAATTGCACAGAGCGATATACTGATACTGATAAAGACCGCATACCACTGACACACCACAAAATATTCATTGTTCAAGAGCAAAAATAAATTTTGTTAAAAATAACCTGAAGAGTAGACACACGCCCGCTAATCTTTCCGCATCCATCACCGATTCAAAAATAGAACAAAAGGTTTTAGGGAACATTGTATTACCTATGGTGTTCAAATCCCTGGTTATGACAGCAATTTATTGTTCCATTCCTGTTTATGGTTCCATATTTGAATGTGGTTTGATGGATCTGACGTCAACGCTTTTGATTTTAATTTACAGTCCTTACACAGTTATTTTATACCTCTGACTGCTGCAACGGAATAGCAATCTTATTACAACAACAATAAAGATCTCTATGATTTTGACAGACTTAACAATTGCAGCAATCCAACAGCAAACCCTATTGTCACAAGATTAATGATCACTGTAATATTGACAGTGATGCAAAATCAGAAATAAAATCACTGTGTACCGTCTATTCTTCGGACTTTTAGATTTACTGGTTTTTTTTTATACTGTGGCTTTTTTTGTGTATTATGAAGAGTGTTTGTGAATGTTGTTATCTTGTTTTTGTTTTGTACAACGTCAAACATCGTTAATTTGTTTGTTTTGTTTTTACCGCCTCTGGCATTTGTTATTTAAATGCTTTTTTATTTATTTTTTGATGTTGTCTTTCATTTTATTAGAGATTTTTTTGTGTAATGATTCAGCTTTGGTCTTCGTTCATTACTAAACACTTTTTTTTGCGAACGGTCTATTTAATGATGTTATACTTACACTAACAAAAAATTACCAAGGTAATTTTAGTTTTTAGGCAGATATGAGTGAATTGTCGCAAGGAGATGCCCTAACCAAGGCAGTCGCTCCATGTAAAATACTGGTATTCAGCTGCATGTGGTTAGACTAGAAGCCGACCCCAACATAGTTGGTGTTTTGTAGTTTCTGCTTACCCGAATGGAAAGAAGATATACGTTTATAGGTGTGTTTGTGAAAAAAATTCAAATTCTTTTGAAAATATCGACATGTTAATAAGACTGTTCATTTCAAAATAGCTTATTATTGCTCACAAATCCCATATATCTAAATTCCTTTCATCAATGAACCCAGAATTTAGATTACGCCGAGCGTAAAAATAATTTACCGTCTCAATTCAAAACCCGTTTTGAAAAGGATGTTGGGTAGGTATCTATTTTGTATTTGCGAACTCTTACGTCCCTTTCGAAGGGATGAAACAAACGGTGTGTGATTAAAATTTACAGCACACATCTGCAGGAGAGATCAAATAAAAACGAAAAATTATGTTATTAAAAGTAATATCAAGGCTTATATTTTTACTGCGAAAATATACTGTATACAAGTAAAATAAGATTTATTTTTGTTTGAACATAATTTACTTGTGCGTTGTTTTTATATAAAACTTAATTAGATATACGTGGAGTATTTTACCAGGTTCCTGCAGTATTAACGAATCCTGCATGATATTTATTTGTCATCCATCCTTCTCTAAGATTATATGCAATCTTTTTTGGTCATTTTTCCTGATTAAAAAAACATCTAACTTTTGACTAACGAACGTAATTTTTGTCAAGTTATTTTTCCTTTTAAAGTTTATGTCACTTGTTGATTAAACACCACTGCCGACGGGTTAAAATGATAAATGATAATGATAAATGATAAATGATTTTATTTCTGTAAGTAGGTTTGCACAAACACTTTTACACGTCAATCATAAATTTTTTAAACTAGATGAGGTCGGCGTTTCCTATCTGACTACTCTGAGAAGAAAGGCCGAAACAAACCAGAGGTCATAGTCTCTTTTAAAGTCCAGACATAATCTTGGTCAAGTTATATGAAGACCATGTAGGTCGATGTCTGAGATGGTCTTTTGAGGAAAGAACCACACAGATTGAGAGGACCTGTCCAGTCAGTGCACGCATTTGTCAGAAATCATGCAGCTCAACTCAAGACTTAAGGAGCTCAACGATTGACGAACAATACCAAAGAAAGGACATTTGGTTAGGCCACATAAATTACTCAAACTGCCAGACCATAGAGAGAATAATAAAAAATAAAAAATGACTAAAATAAATGACCCACATCGTCTTCACATTCACAATAATTAAAATAATGTAATACTTTAAAAAGTAAGCAAAAATCAGTTTAAAAAAAAAAATATCATTAATGTCAATGTGTATATAAAAAAAAAAACATCAAAAACACTCAAAATGCAGAAATTGGAATCAGCTCAATCCCAAGCCTTTGTATCCTCAATATAATCTTTAACGGTATAAAAGGCTTTCTGGCACAACTTACGTTTAATGAACGATTTAAATTTATTAAGGCTTAGATCTTGAACGTGGCTTGGTAGTTTATTATAAAAGTGTATACATTGGCATCTGAACGAGCCACCTATTTTCTTGAGCCTTGTTGTAGGTACAACATATTTGTGTTTGTTTCTAGTATTTATATTATGGATATCACTGTATTTTTTGAACAATTTTATGTTTTTATGGGCATATAAAAGATTTTCATAAATATACTGAGAAGGCACAGTCATTACATTAATCTCTTTAAATTTGTCTCTGAGAGAGTGTCTCGGACTTAATTTATAAATTGATCGAACAGCACGCTTCTGCAAAACAAAGATAGTCTGAATATCGGCGGCATTTCCCCACAATAGAATACCGTACGACATTACACTATGAAAATAACTAAAGTACACTAAACGGGCAGTCTCTATATCCGTTAAATTACGAATTTTTCTAACGGCGTATGCTGCGGAACTTAGCTTTTTTGATAATTTATCTATATGCGGACCCCACTGAAGCTTAGCACCCAAAGTTATGCCCAAGAATACTGTGCTGTCTTCAGGATTCAATTCCTCGCCCTTTATCAACACATTAGTTTTCACAATTTTTGTTTTCGTTAAATTAACGTTATTATGGTCATTATATTGTTCTAATCTCGCAGTGTGTGCTATGTGTGTTATATTTTTGGACTGAGGTATGTTTTTCTGTCTTTCGATTATTCAAAGACTTACATCTTTTTTTCATTTTGTTTATTCGATTTCTTTTCATTGTCGTAGGACAGCCTAACTCAAAACCAACGAGACCCAACTCCTGTTGGAGAAACCGATATTTCAATTCTATTTGTTGCAAGGTTTGTGTAACTCTACTCGTATTTTTTTTGGTGTAAGAGATTCAGCTTGTTACCTGATTCTTATTGGGAATTATTTGTCTAGGATACGCCTGAGGATCTGACAAGCCGAGTTTTCGGCCGGGTTGAATGCCAATAGGAAGCGGGCAGATTCGAGCGAGCAGCTTTCTTCATTCGCACGAAGTCGCAGACAGAAGCTAGTAATAATTATAAGTTTACAAGGTCTAAAAAACTACTTTCGATTCTAAAATATGTCACCTCGGGAATGACGGGATAAAAAGTATCCTATATGTTATTCTAATGTATAAACTGTATTATTGTAAAGTTTCATCAAAATCCGTTCAGCAGATTTTGCGTGAAAGAGTAAGAAGCATCCATCCATCCATCCTCACAAACTTTCGCATTTATAATATTACTGTTAGGATAATTTAAATATTTAACTTTCACAATTATCAGCCAGTTAATAATATTAATGAAATACAAATACTGCTTTAAACAAACTATTATAGTTATTTAGTTCAATTTCTGCTCATTGAAATCAAACAAGTAGTTAAGTTGATTGGGAACGTGCATTTAAAATAGGTATTCAGTAGAATTAATCCTACTAGGATGTTTTATTTTATTTTCGTTATATAGGCAACCCACATTATGACGACGTCAACGGCTGCAGTTACCTTTGTCGTTGAAACGTGCTGCTGGTGTATATGCACACTAAGACATAATGCTGTTTAAAATATGTTTAGCGCTAAACGCATTTGGTGATTTCCTATGTAAAGATTCAGCGGCGTTTCAGACTTCTTGAGCCGTAAGGGTAAATAGTGTAGAAGAAGACCTATTTTATTTAAGACGAGATACAAAATATATTGATTTGAACAGATTTCAAAGCGCTGAAACCAATCACTGAATCGCTAAGAAAACAAAATATTCTTGAATGTTTTCTTGTAACTTGATTCAAAGGTCGCGGCATAGCATCAAAATTTTGTTCCATCACAGACTTAGTAGATCCTTTGATGCCAAACGCGAAATTCTAATTTCACATAACCGCGAGACCGCGACATGAAATATTACTTTGATTATTTGATATTACCCCTTTAAGGGGGAAAATTATTATGTTATTACGATTTAATAAGGAAAATTTGCAGTTTATCCTGCTTATGTAGGAAAGTGGTATTTATTAGGGTTTGGCTCAGACACTTATGGAATACTGCTTTTGGACGCGGATTCACCCGTGTGTAGGTTATCGGCGGAAATCATCCCACGGGAATCTTCTTCTTCTTGTGTCGATGGTACTTTTCCTCGTTGTTTTTTTTTTTGCGCCCAGTGGCCAGGCCAGGTGGCCACGTTTGTCCGAAAGGGTTACCGCTGGCCCGGAACATAAAGGGCGAAGCAAGGAACACGGGTGGGTTTTAGTCAGTAAGAGTCTGACACTCCCTTCCGCTCCACCAAGAGCGGGAGGAGTCATTTGATGATTTCCCATCCTGAAAAAAAAAATAAAAAAAAAGGTGGCCACGTTGATTGCGGAATCGGTGACATTCTTTAAGTCATCCGAGGTGCAGATGAAGGGGCACTCAGGACACTTCAGCAAGTAGGGCATGGTCTGATCAGAAGCCCTGTGCTCGCACTGGGTGTTGGATGGGTCAGTAATCCCCCATTAGACACATTGTCTCTGCCGCTTTTTCTGAAAGCATGTCTGAGCTACTAAACTTTACCACGGGAAAGTACCTCCGGGATCAAAAGTATCCTAAATGTCCTAACCCAGGTCATGGTATACCTGTGCACCCTTCGACCACTGCTGGACATAGGCCTCTCTCAAGCATCGCCACTTCGACCGGTTCTGTGCTTCCTGCATCTACCGGATATCTGCGGCCTTCACAAGGTCATAGGTCCACCTTATGTTAGATCTTCCAACGCTACGTCTTCCGGTACGCGGTCCCCACTCATGAAACTTTCGACCCCATCGGCCATCTGTTCTGCGAGCATTGTGCAAAGTTTGGCAATCATCAATTTTATAACACAAGAGAAAAATTATGTTTTATAAATACAGGCAAACGACTAGGCTGTATTTTCAGCAGTCACACTGGCAATCACTACACTAACGTGGCAGCCATCTTGGATTATATTAAATTCCTTTCTAATCCACAGTAAACACATCTCCCACCCTATATGCAGATCTTAGTCTACAGGCCCCATTTTTTAAACAGACAATGAAAAATTACAAAGCCCGGAATGATTGATGGGTACGCTCGTACGTTTAAAAAACGATTCGGATGCTTAATTTCAGTGTCGTCAGATGTCAGTACTGTTCGCCCGTGATGGATTGAGTTTGACGAGAATGTAGTCCGAAGTTGCCAGTGTTTTGGGTCGAATGGTAATCAGTAACTGTTCTGCTTTGTTCCATTATCCCCTTGTCTCTGGGAGCCTGATCTTGTCACTGTTCAGTTGGTGTCCTGTCCAATCTCGTGTTTCTGTGATTGGGGGGCCGAAATAGCAATGTGAAACTGATCAGAGGGGCAATTTCCGTAATTTTAACGTTCGCATTCTAATCACAGTCTCAATCTGTCAAAAATACCCCTAATTTTACTTCAATTTTGACAAGTTTTTGACGTTGATTGTCACTGAGATGAAATTGCGACTTTCTAGTCGCAGTTTTCAAAAGAACGTTTTTAACTACGGGAATTGACCTTCAGGGTAAATTAACCCGCGGGGTAATTGCGTAACACACATAAAATGGCAATGGATCGCAATGCTTTTCATTTGGACAATTTAGCCACGTTCATTGCGTCATTTAAATTGCTGAGCTGAGCAGACGGCTTTTTCAAACCTATGAAGCAATTGATGTGCTACGCAATTACCCCGCAGGTATTTACTATCAGACTGACAGGTAATATGAAGGAAAACGTTAGCATAGTGGAAAAATAAGTTTATCTTCTGTAACAGTGAGGAAAATTGAGCAGTTTTAAAACTTAGTTCAAATTTAAAATATTTGAGTTTTATTTTTAGTTGGTCTGTGAAAATATGTCAGTTAGGTCAGAATGATTTCCATTTTGAAGGAATATGTGGCGGTGAGATTTGAGTATAAATATGATTTAAACTACGTATAACTAATGACATCCCCAGTCTGCATGCAAAAATTCAATCAAATATATATCCAATAGTTTACTCACTACAGCTAATCAGAATTCGGGAAAAGGCATAGTTGGCCTATCGCTATTAATTAGCTTGTTTGAATTTTTATTTTTATTTTAAAAAATGATAGTTCCAAAATACTCCTTTGTATTAGTGCTGCCAGGATTTTAATTTATTTTCGTATTATTGTCTTAATTATCAATTAAAACATCAATTATATAGATTTTTTTTCTGATAACTATTATGACTTTGCCAATTCCGGCTTGACGTCAACTTCTGGGACTTAGTTCCACATGCCGCGGGAGTTCTTTCATGTGACGAAATATACTCATCATCATCACTTCAACCGAAAGACGTCCACTGCTGGACATAGGCCTCCCCCAAGCACCTCCACTTTAACCGGTTCTGTGCTTCTCATCCAACGGGTTCCTGCGGCCTTCACAAGGTCGTCGGACCACCTTGTGGGATGCCTTCCAACGCTACGTCTTCCGGTACGCGGTCGCCACTCCAGAACCTTTAGGCCCCATCGGCCATCTGTTCTGCAAGCAATGTGCCCTGCCCACTCAGAAATATACTCAGCTTGCGACATTCACAAACTTTCATTTCAGCTGTCCCGTAATAAAAATAACATAACTCCCTCATTTGCACGTAATTAAAACACCAGAGAATTCTTAAACAGCAAAAGCACGACATGTAAATATATTTCATACCTCACGTTAAAATTCAGGAGTACGGATCTAATATATTCGGTGCCGTAAATAAAACGGTCACGCCACCCCGAAACCTATTTGGAGTCTGTCCAAATATGTATAAATATTGCGCGATGTACGCTAAATAGCTTGGTTATGAGCGTAGTACTATATCTTATAGTGTGTTGGGTACTTTGATATTTGTGGCATAGTTTGGAACCAATGTTTTCGAGTATTGGCTGGGAGTCACGGTTTTGAATTTGAGGATAACTTTCAAAGAATTGTAGCAGCAGTAATCGCCTCTAGTATGTGTATAATCACTTGTTAATTTTTTTGGCAGCTAGGTTTTCTTTTATTTAACAAATTATTCCCGATCATAAAAGTTTTCGAAATTCAAACTTAATACAGTAAATAAAAGTTTCAAACTTTGCGCATTGACTTATATATTACTCTTTTGAAATTGACCTTGCGTCAAATTGCTGTCTTTTATCAGTGGTATTAAAAACCACGCTTGTGCTGGCTAGGTGCATAACAACAAAAATGTCTCTTATTTTTTTTTTTTATTTGAAATGGGTTTGCTCTTGACTCTAGTCTAGGTCAGAGATGACAGAGACAAAGTCTACGATGGAGTGAGTTCACCCAGAAGAAGCCTGTCTCTTTAAAATAATTACAATACAATCACATATAGTTACATGCAAAATACAACAAACACACACACACACACACACACACCAAAGCATCCATGCACTAAATTTCCTTCATTTTACTTTATTTTAATTTGATTGCATTACCTTCTTAATGCTCAAAAAATGGGTTACATTACTGACTCTTGTAACACAGGTACCACCGAGCTCTGGAGTCAGGGCTTCAATATTGAAAACGTAAGACCTTTTTTATGTCATTAAAACATTTTATTAGATATTATTAAATATTTGAATATCATGAAACATAAGACAATCTAAATATCAAGGTATACCGTATAAAATACATTTTAGTTATCTAAAAAATTGAGAACAGCAACACTAAAGTATTTTATTTCCCAAAATTAGTTTAAATCTGGAATATTTTACAACTCGGTCACCAGTTTGACCTACTGAGAACAAGCTTGCTTGCATAATTGATGCGGTATCGAAACGGATAATTTTAAAGTGTGAACATTAAAATGTGGTGTTTTTTTTTCTATAAAGGTACAAAAGAAACGATTAAAATATAAAAGATGTCTATAAAGCCCACCAAAGCCAAACCCAACCAAATGAACCCAAATCCAGACCAAACCAAACCAACTAAAACCGGACCTTTACCAAATAAATAGACTAATTCAATTTTAATAGTATCGACTTTAGGTACTGTTTCGTTTAAAGGCTCCTGCAAACAGGTGTGACGCGAGACTCGAATCGCGCGCGACATAAAGGCACCGCTAATTGCGCGACATTTAAAAAATAAATGACAATGATAATGAGACATTTGAGTAAGCACATTCAAGATAATAAAAGACGTACCCAGTAAATGGTAGATTTATAGTAGGTACATAGTACTAAGCCATCTCAGAGGGACTTGTGGTTAAGTAGAGGGGCTTGTGGCTAAATACGTAATGACAGCCGCACGGGTCGACCGATCAGGTAAACCTACGCTTGCCGCGGTCGGCCTTCATATACCAAGACCCTCCGTGCCTCGGAAAGTACGTCAAGCCGTTGGTCTCGGCTGTCATTCGTGGATCTTTGACAGTCGTTACGAGTCATCAGAAGCTCTAAAGTCTGAGAACCAGTCTTACCAAGGGATATTGTATTAAGGCTCCTTCAAACAGGCGCGACACGAGAAGCGACACAAAGGCACCGCAAGTCGCGCAACGAGCGGTGCCTTTGTGTCGCGCACGAATTTATCGACTGTCGCACCTGTTTGTAAGAGCCTTTACCCAGTAACTGGATTTTGGTGGTTAGATAGGCAGTCGCTCCATCTAAAAAACTGGTATTCAAGTGCATCCAGTTAGACTGGAAGCCGACGCCAACATAGTTGGGAAAAGGCTAGGCAGATTATGACACATAGTATATATACTTATAGTCTCACATGTGTGCTATTCGTGCCGGCGGTACCCACTTTCCTCATTCCCACGATCACATTACTGTCCTTATCTTTACTTAAGTTCCCTTATCCCATCTGCCTCTTCCCATCTCGAAATAATTTCACTTAGGATTGCAAAGTTCGAATATCATCCTCTCACATGCAATCGAAATTTAACCATATCCGGGATAAAGGAAGTTTCCGTGCTCCTGCATTAATGAGGTCCGGGCTTTATACTTTGAGCAAAGTGGATATCACTTAGAAGGGAATCATATATACGTTTTCTTGAACATCTAGTTGTGTATCTAATGTGATCTATATTATAAAGTTGTGAAATTGTATGTGGGGGTAATCTTCGGAATTACTAATCTGATTCCGAAAATACCTCCATTAATGGGAAGCTCTGTAGCTTCGTTTTTTGAAGTCAAAAATTGCCAATATTATTATTGCAGACTCTAATAAGATGCTATGTTAATATAAGAAATTTCACGCGGACGAAGCCGTGGGTAGAAGCTAGTGACCTATAAAATGAATTCCTTATTTTAAATATTTTGTTTGTGTCGCCATTAAAAGAATTGTGAATAGCAAATCAAATAAGGAAATACCTACACTGTTAATTTTGAAAAGGAACGAAAAACATTATCCGCCTTTTGGGATTCACGGCATTCGGGTATGAGCAATGGTGGCCCAGTGTTATCGGCCGCGACTTACGCTTTGTAGATTGTAGGTTCGGACCCAGACGGGCGCTTTACTTTGTGTAAATTATTTCAACAACACTGCTCTCAAAATAGTGAAGGAAAACATCGGCATCGTGAGGAAACCAGCAGGTTCTAGAATCAAAAAATCGAAGACAAATTTATTTATTTATTTAAACTTCTCGCACAAAAAGGTACAAAGGCGGACTTAATGCCTTAGGCATATTGACGTCCACCAACCCGCGTTGGGCTCCGTGGTTGATTATGTCCCACGTCCTCTCGCCGAGACAAGGCCTGTGTCCCAGCAGTGGGAACATTTTAGGCTGATTGTTATGCATTCGGATATAAAAAAGTTACTGAAAATTTTGCAAAGCAGCCTAATAAGATTACCACGCAATGTTGGTTCAAAATCGATGCTAAGATTCATAGACTGGTGTGAAACAAAAGCACATCATAATATAAAACAATTCAAGGCAATACCTGCAACGAACAGCCTAGACTAGTCAAGTCACAAGAACCATTCTATCAAATAACGTGAGATCACAAACAGCTGATCCAAACAATATTCCCTTCCATTTCACCGAAATCCATCTTAGCCCAAAGTATTACGAACGAAAGGGAATAAGAATCTCACTCACACACACTCAATTTTCACTTGCAAAGAGTTTCCTTTCATTTTCTCACACAAAGAACGAGAAAATAGAAATCTCTCCTAAACAATCAATATTGCATGACGTAAGATTCTGAACTGTCTCACTACTTTTTGTTCCCAGTCCGTCATGTGAGGAGAAAAATATTTTTTCCTCACCACCCTTTGTGCGAACATCATGAATAAACTCGAGATTCCTTAAGAGCGGCTTACTCGATCCTTTCCAATAACGTTTTGTGTATTCAAGGAGCTAAAATGTGGATAGAAAATTTATGACTACGGTACTCTGTTGTGTGGATTTATTTTTGGATTCTTTTTCGGTAACAGGGTATTGGGATTTTTGTGATTTTTTTAACATAATTGTGGAGAGAAAGATACATTTTTGTGTTGATTAATAAACGAGAAAACTTAATTACTAACTGTAAATAACATTATATTGTAGTTTTATTGATCAACAAACTATCTGAAAGAGTTAAAATTTTTAATAGTATAATTAAATGGGGGATTTTAATGAGGGGCTCGTGGCAAAATACAGCCGCAAAGGCTGGTCGCTTACCAAATCGCCTCACAACCCAAATCGCCACCCCATTTACATTCCTTCTTGGTCGTGTTATCGTGTACTTTATTACTAAAGGTCGTGTCCCTGAAAGGCCTTCGTTGCTTTATGCACGATGTTCTCACCCCATTTACACAGGTCGATAAAAATCGCAGGTGGCTAGATCATTTTGCATCAAAATGTCGATCTTCATGCGGCGGGCGATCGCCGGCGACTGAGCGTATTTACGGGCGATTTTAGTCACCCGACAAAAGTCAACGCCTACTCTACTTTAGAACTTGCGATTTTAGTTACCTCCAGCCTAGCCGAATTGGGTAGTTCCACTGCACTCCAGGAATGCATTCCACTGCGCTCCAAGTTTTAATTACCTATTTGAAAAATGATAAGTACCAAAATGGTTCCACAGCGCTCCAAAATAAAATAAGTAGAGTCAGCATAAAAGGCAAACCATAAGTTGTTTGTTATACGCAAAAAAAAAATATCGGTAGTATGCTTTTATCGTGGATTCATCTCGTGTGTCAAAAATGCTCAAGGCATCGCACGCGCCGCCCGGGGTTATTAAAATGACGATACATCTATAATTTTATATGAAAGCTATGTATAAAACTGATATCGTTGAAATTGTAATAAAACAAGCTAACCGAATATTTACAACTTAATACAGTTTTCCCTTATAATATGTTGTTAATAGTTTTTTTTTATTTTTTTTTTAGGAAAAAAATATTGTTACATATGACGTTGTGATTATGACTGAATAAAAATATTCGATATTCATTTTTTTCTTTTTTTATGATATTTAATATAATGTTTCGTGCTAAATTTATTTTTTTACTGGAAGCCGACCCCAAATAGTTGGGAAAAGGCTAGGCAGAGGCAGGATAAATTATTTTTTTTGCTAACACTACTCAAATTTGCTTGGAGCGCGCTGGAACTAAAATATTGAAATATTTTATTGCTAAAATTTCTTGGAGCGCAGTGGAATCAATGATTGAACATTAAAATTATGAGAACATTAGGTTTTGGAGCGAAGTGGAACTACCCGCCGAATTGCCATTTAAATGCGGCTAATAGTCACCGGTTGAAAGCCCGCATTATTGATGTATTTGAAGGTACAATAGAATTGTTTTTAGTTGTCCAAAAGGTTGGTCCTTTTGGACAACTAAAAGCAATTCTATTTCCTTTTAAATTTTGATGTTCAAAAGTGTCTTGTACGTGCCTATTTGAAATAAATGATTTGACTTTGACAAAGTGGGATATTAATAGAAGCTATTATTACGTACTAATACCAGTTTTATAAAAAAATATAGCTGGCATTAAAAAGTAAAGTGTAGTCAAGCGTTAACAATAAAAAAAAGCAACAAGTAACTCAAACGCTTTCCATATTCGTAAATTAGAACATGCACTCTTATGATATTATTTTTTCATTGTACATGTTGCCAAGAGTATAGCTTAAAGGGAGAAAGCATTCAAGTGCGTTTTGGTTTCACTCGGTACTGGTTCCGTAGTTCCAGCCTATAAATATGACTTTTTTTGTACATCAAAGCTTTTGACGTGCTGCATAATAGTGCGATCTGCATTAAAATCCAATAGAAAGTTTATATTTAGGTAACAAACAAGAGCTAAGCATCAGTACTACTAAGGGAATACACAGATAAAAAATTTGGTTTTTGCATAGTTTACACTACCTGAGGTCGTTTATGCTTTGTACTTGTCTCGTACGCTAATATTTTGCGGCTTATTAGTCGATTCGCATATATTTACTCACCCGAAATGAAAGCGAATCGACTCTTTTGTGTCGATTCGCCCACAAATAAATTAACTTCGTGCGAGTCGCCTATAGAAAAAAAATATTGTTATTTTATTTATTTAGGCAACAAAGAGAGATACAAATAGGTAACAGAGTATGCGTATTACAGTATTGTATGGCTAATAATAGGTTTCCATGTTTAAATAGGATAAGTATAAAACATGCGAACGGACTATAGTCTAGGAAATATTTAAATATTATTTAAATGTGTCGATTCGCCCGTTTCGGACGAGTAAATTCATGTAAATTGACGAATAAGCCTATTTTGCGTGCTAATAAACTGAAGTACTGCTGGTACATACAAGTCGACATAGTTAATCACTACTGACAACTCATACTGTCGAGAAACGTACTAGGCAGAATCGCTACGTATTTTTTTTTTAGTTGTGTTTAGACATTTTCTATAGTTAAAAAGTTAATAAAATCCAGAGTATTTTTTTCATGTTGACAAACGTAACCCTAAAACGTGATTGAAGTGAAAAGCAAGACGAAGGTTCAACGATTTTCTTTTGTTTTTAGCCGGATTTTTCCGGGTCTTGGAGTAACAGAGAATACGAAATGTATCTACCCGTATGTGTTATTAACCAATTTGTAAAAGTTGATTGAAAAGAAGTGGGTATGTTTGCAGTAAAAAAAAGACGATGGTAAAAATAATAATAGATGGACACCCAGATGCCTGAACTTTTAATTCATAAATAAGATTACAATCTATTAAATTTTCCAACTTAGGCGGCTGACGAGATAAGTAATAAGTAATTTAAAAGCAATTCTAGGAATTAGGGCCCTTGAATAAAATATGTGCTAAAACTTTTTAATCCTAGTTCTTAAAATTCATACCTAATAAATCAGATAAAATGTTTTGCTAGCTTGGCTGAAACTGCAGGTTTTAAAAGAAACACTTCTAAATGTAACAGATACAAACAATAATGTTACTAAATCAAAGTTTAACCTGTGTTAATAAGTGTTAATATGAGTAACAGAAATAAGTATTAGTAGGTATAAATTGCACGGTATCGCAAAAACGCGCGGCGGACAGACAGACGCGTCGATGGCAAAATAGCCTCAATCCAGTCGGGATTGCGGCTACTTTGGCAACGCCGCATTTACCCGTTACACCTATTAACACGTTTATATCGGTTACAGATATATTACTGTTACACTTTTAAAAGTGTTTTTGGGTTAACACATTGAAAAACACGTTTGTAAGGGTTAAGTACATTTATTTGATTCTGTTACGAGTATTAATTCAATATGTAACACCTATAATTCTGTAACCTTTATGAAGGTGTTTTTAAGGCACTGGGCACGAGGTAATGTGTTCAAATCCGGGCAAGTACTGATGTGACTAATTTAAATAATATGTACTTTCTGAGTTTATCTTAGAAATTACTAACATCGGTGAAGGAAAACATCATGAGGAAACCTGGAATTATAGTTAATATAAATCTGAAATCGCCAACCCGCCTGTTCTGAGCAAACGTGGTGATCAATGCTCATGCCTTCTCTGAATGAGAATAAGCCTTTTCCTTGCAGTAGGAAAATAATAGGCTGGTATTATTATTTATCGTAAGATGTTAAGGGTGCTTTTCCAACACGATTACATAAATAAATAAGTACACCACAATATCCTACGCCTATTTTTATTTTTAGCCAACTTTTTAGCCATTTTTATTCAAACGAAGTAATCTTTTGTAAAACAGGCGTGCAAGCAAGAGGCTTCAAGTTTGCTAGGTTAAGCAAAATATTATCGGTTGTCTTTTAATAAATTTTATTTTAAATTTAGCCTACACTATCCCAGTGTTAAGCAAAGACATCCCGAAATCTTTCCAGGCTTTCTACGCGTGTATGTCGTCTCGCCACCTCTTCCTGGGCCGGCCTCGGCGGTGCTGTCCATCCTCAGGCACGCGCCACGTGGAGACTGTTGTCCAGTGATCACTGTGCATGCGGCTGTGCTTTATTGTTTACCATTTTGGTAAGGAGCCTTAAGGGGCTTACAGAACCTAAAAACGCATGTTTTAGAAACAATAAAAGTTCAAAGTTCAAGTTTAAAAGTTAAGATCGATTACAGTAAATAAAACCAGAAAAATATATGATATTCTTCAGGATATATGCTAGGTAGATAGTGTGTTGAAAACATAATACAACAAATATGATACGATAGAAAAAAAATCATGATGATACCTCTTAAAACTTTCTTTTTACAATGAAAACCATAGTAATATAATACAATCATTCTGATTTTTTGTCAGATTATTCTACAAGCAACATACTAAAGGACTAGAGTTTTAATTTTTAATCCAGACAATAAATTTTTTGTAAATAGATAATTCAATCATATTTTGCAATAACTTACCAGCGTTGTGTCATCGCGCTTCTCTTTGTTTTCTATGCAGTCCGACAAAGACCGCGCTTAAGGTCATGTAGTCGCCTTAAAAACTGTTCCATTATACCATATATAAAATCGTCGTTTTTTAAACAACGTAGGTACTATACTGACAGCGCGTGGTTATCGCACTCCACTGTCGTAAAGTTTTATTGACTATGTTCCCTCTATTGTTTTACACGGATCAAAATTACCACCCTTTTGCACACTATTACGGTGGAGGTTTTAGGTTTATTTGTGTTAAACCGCTAAGTGAATGTTTAGAACTATTTTGCATTGATTTCGGGATGTTAGAGATCCAAAATAGAGATATCAACAGGAAATAATGATATAAGGCATTGCCTAATCTGCTCCTCTATTATAGGCAGAAATATGTTCGAAAAAAAAAGAGGCCTTATCGTTATTAAAATAATTGTCAATCAGCAATGTGCCAAAGCTGGCTCCATATGGTTTATTGGACGTCAATAAAACAGTTCTCATCAGCATTGGTGAAAAAGAAGGCCAATTCTCGTAATTAAAAACGTTCAAAATCTAGTCGCCATCTCATCTTAGCGACAATAAATGTTAAAAACTTGTTAAAAAGGTAGAGAAATTAGAAGTTTTTTGAGACTGAGATCAGCCGTCCCGCCGCCTCCTTCGCTAGCATGACTGCTTCGCAGAAGGAGGCGACTGCCCCCCACTTCCTCACGCCCCGGACCATGACATGAATCAGGTCCGGACGCGAGAGGTCGCCGCCGCTGCCGATCGCCTCTACGAGGACACGGCGGCGGCGGTGCTCCGCCCAAGCGGGGCAGATCTCCACAGTATGCTCCACCGTGTCCTCTGGGCGATCCTGGTAATGGTGACACCCGGGCGTTTCCTCCCGCCTGATGATGTGCAGGAACCTCCCGAAACTTCCGTGTCCGGTGAGGACCTGCGTCAGGCGGTAGGTGAGGGCGCCGTGACGCCTCTCTAGCCACTCCTCAAAGAGGGGTCTTACCGCCGCTATCGTGGCGTGCCCTGCGCTGGGTTGCGATAGTCGCTCTTTCCATGCCGCTATGAGATCGCGCCGGAGGTCCGTCCGCTCCGCCGCGATTTGCCGCGGAAGCGGAGTTTCCCCCCGGCGTAGGACTATCGCCTCCAGATCCCATGGCGGCAGTCCGGCAAGGAGGCTTGCCGCCTCGCCCGTGCGGTAGCCCCGGATCAGCCTTACCGCTACCACCTTCTGGGGCACGTTCAGGTAATGGGCGGCTCGCCCCAAAAAAACCCCGCATCCCCGCATCTAAAAAGTTACTTAAGAAATTTTTTGAAAAATAGTGTTACAGCCAAATTAGACTGATTTTTAATGTTCCATAGAAACAGAGATTGAAATGCCGTACGTCGTAAATGTTCTTAATGTGATCATTACCTCTGCCACAAATAGGTACCACGTTTCATAATCCTTTTAAAATATCAGCTCATATGAATAAGGGGTCTTCACTCCAACGAAAAATATCAACGAAAGCGTATAACGAAAAATCTCATAACGCTAGTTAGATATTTTTATTTTCTTCAACACGAAAATGGATGCGAAAGAGACTCGCTAGACAAATCCCGTTCACATTTTCTATGTACTTTTGTATGAGAGCAATTTTTGTTCTCTTACTATTTGTCTTGGTTATGCTTTATTTGTTGAGCAAGTGCAGTTAAAAATTATGAATGTATGTTTTTTCAGTTAGACCGTGGAAGTAATACAGGAAAATTCTTTAGCTTTTAACGAGTTGGACATTTCTTTGTGTCTGTGCTGAAAACAAGAAGTTTTATTTACAAATACTTTTATGGCAAAGTAATTAAGTTAATTTATTTTGTTTTCGAACAATGGTGGTCCAGTAGTAACTGGCGTGACGTACAAGTTGTAGGTTGTAGGTTTGAACCCAGATAAACGCTTTACTTTGTGTAAATTATTTCATCACCACAACCCTCAAAACGGCCCGGGTCAGCGGGATTGTCCGAAAGGGTTACCGCTGGCCCGGAACATAAAGGGCTAAGGAAGGAACACGGGTGGGTTTTAGTCAGTAAGAATCTGACACTCCCTTCCGCTCCACCCAGAGCGGGAGGGGTCATTTGATGATTTCCCATCCTGAAAGAAAAAAAAAAGCCCTCAAAACGGTGAAATAAAACATCGTAAGGAAACCGGTATGTCCTAGAGCCGAAAATTCAAAGATTGAAAACGTGGTTGATTACGGCCAACTCCCTCTCACCGACAGGAGGCCTCTATCGCAGCAGTGGGAACATTATAAGCTGATTGTGTATGTTACGTTTTCGGCCTAAACTCCTGGAATACAAGTGATGTGATTTCAGCAAATAAACCTGCGTAGTCTTTTCCCAAATATGTTATAAATGATTAATGATTTTATTTTTGTAAGTAGGTTTGCACAAACAGTTTTACACGTCAATCATATTTTTTTAAACTAGATGAGGTCGGCGTTTCCTATCTGACTGCTCTGAGAAGAAAGACCGAAACAAACTCAGAGGTCACAGTCTCTTTTAAACTCCAGACATAATCATGTTCAGGTTCTATGAATACCATGTAAATCGATGTCTGAGATGGTCTTTTTAGGAAAGAACCACACAGATTGAGAGGACCTGTTCAGTCAGTGCACGCATTTGTCAGAAATTGTGCAGCTCAACTCAAAACTTAAGGTTGACTTCCAGTCTAACGGCATGCAGCTGAATACCAGGATTTAACATGGAGCGAAATCGTATCTGACATTCTGATCTCCACAACCCAGTTACTAGGTAATACCGTACCCTTTGATAAGACTGGTTGTCAGACTTTTGGGCTTCTGACTACCCGTAATGGCTGCCAAAGATCTACGAATGACAGCCGGGACCAACCGAGGCACGGAGGATCTCAATAGTCAATGCATGGTCAGTCATCCACGGAACGACCCCAGCAGGCGCAGCTTAACCTTTTATTGACTTATGCGTCAGATTAATTATCTAGACCCAGAATACAACGTAAATGTTCCGACCATTAATCTGAAAAACAATCTTGACAGACCTATAGGTTACATAATTCGGGAAAAGTAATTAGCACATAATCAATCATCGATAGCTATTGTGTGGTTAGTTTTTATCACCATCATCAATCGCCATTTCGAAGCGTATTTAGTGCAAATGTCACCTATGAAACTAGACGTGGATTACATGTGCTGATCGCGTTTGGTTTCATTGGTGAAATTCGCCCTCATTCGAAAAATAACGTATATATATATCTATACTTACTTATAATAAAACTGAAGAATTTGTTTGTTTGAACGCGCTTATCTCTGGAACTGTCAGAAAAATTAGAAAAAAATCTGTTTGCATTATATAGCCCAATCTATAAGGAAGGCTATGGGCTACTTAATATTATGCTACGACCCATAGGCGCGAAGCAAAACGAAAAAAAGAAAGACCGGTAAGCGAAAACAAAGTAATAGCGCGAGCGGACGACGTAAAACCAAGAAATTTTATGCCGATGCGAGCAGAAGCTACTAATATAATAAATTGACATTTCTCTTATCTGGTCTCTCTCAAAACAGTAAACAAAATGACAAGCAATAACTTTCCCTGCTCACTTTAATAAAACTCCCACAATGTAACCAGTTTCCTAATAACTAAAAGTGTTTACCGCAAAACTATCAAAACTTTTCACCTTCCGCCTTCCGTGCAAAAAGATAAAGTCGTTTTCTTAATAATACTACATAAAACAGAATTCCCAATGGGGAACCACAGAGCACTGAGAAGCCTCGGCGGCCGCTGTTATGTGGCATTAACAACACTTTCCGTACAAACCAAGCGTATCTACATTTTTAATAATTTACTTGTGATATGATTCTCCAGTATTCTGGTTATTTACTTTTTTGCTTATATTATTACACCAAATTACTTTTTGATTACTATCTTCACAAAAATCCCTGTGAATAGACTGGCGAACGATCACAAGAAATACTGAAGCTGTTGCGAGACAGTGCTTCCTTGCTGACGATCTCCATCTAGGCAAGAGTTTCCTTGTGTAACCTGGAAGTCTTTAAACATACTGCAGACTCAGATTGGCCGAAACAAGGAAAACCTGTTCAGGTGGAGATTCATAGACGACTCCGCCTTGGCAGAGAGATAGATTGCATTCCTGGGAACCGGGATGCAATCTATCTCTCTGCCAAATTTGATCGAAATCCGTTCAGTGGTTTAGGCGTGAAAAGGTAACATACAGACAGACAGAGTTACTTTCGAATTTATAATATTAGTATGGATTTACTAGCTGACTGAACTCGGAATCGCCTCAGAATCGATAAGAACAAATGTATGAGAAAATGAATTTTCTTTTTTTCGTGAATTTTGCTCATGTTTTATAGTTATTCTAGTATTCGGGTCGGAGACAAATCCAACAAATCAAAGATCATAAAAATCGGTCCAGCCGTTCTTGAGTTATATAGTAGTGTAACTAAAAGACGTTGTTTTATTTGTAAAGATTGTTTGTACATAAAAACCAAGAAACAAAGAAACCGCATAAAATGGCATTAAAAACAAAATCCATAGCAACACACAAACACTTAAAAACTCTGCACTTTAAAACAAAAATAGACGTTACTTAGACGCGGAAGCTTAAAATATTCACCGAGGTAGCACTTGACCAATTTTTTGTTTGCCCACCGAACGACCAACACAAAGAGAATCCGTGAGACACATTAAAACTTGTACTGTGGCGATTCTAAAAGACTGTTTTAATGGTCCAAAGAAAGTTGGAACCATTTTCCGAAGGAGTGAACTTACTAATTGAAAAGTTTCGAGATTAGAGGGCGAAGCTGTTATAGGATTACGCTGTTCGGATAATATTGTTAAAAGGGCAGAGAATTTTGATGGGCTTAAGTGTCAGAAATGTTAATGTGATGGTTGTCTGCTGTCTGTAGTTATTATGTATGATTGAATTAGATGAATGGTAGCAGCGTATTTTTATACCTTTATTACTTTCATATCAAAATAAAAGTATTATTTTAAATGCATAGCATTATTCCAGACAAGGTCGCTGTATAAAAATATAAGATACGTAGGTTCTATGTTTAGCCATTTATAGAGCCATTTTCAATACACTTGGCAGTATAAATTCAATTTATTCCCATATTTATAACTAGCTGCGCCCCGCGGTGTCACCCACGTAAATGTCGATCCCGTGAGAATATCGGGATAAAAAGTAACCTATAGGTTAATCCAGGGTGTCAGCTTCCTCCGTACGAAATTTTATCAAAATTGGTCGAGCCGTTTGACAGTGAAGAAGTAACAAACATATAAACACACACACACACACAAACTTTCGCGTTTATAATATTAGTGTGATATATCATCATCCGAGTTTGTTACCAGGACTCAAAGTTTTATTTAGTACTTAATTTGTCTCAATTTATTTATTCTCGATTTTAAGTGTTTAATAGTAATAATAATAATAAGAATCAATCAGGCATAATTATTATCTCCGTGTGTTCTCGTCTAGCTAACGGAGAGTACTTGCATAGACACAACCTTGTAGCCAGAATAATCCATCAGCAAGTTGCTCTGAAATACAGCCTTGTGGAATCGGAGGTGCGTACTACAGGTATGTGCCCGACCCAGTTCTCGAAAATGGAAATATCACATTGTACTGGCATCGATCCATCATCACTAACAGGACTGTTGTTGCCAATAAGCCTGATATAGTGGTGATGGATCGATTAGAGCGGCGCGCAATGATTGTTGACATAACCGTCCCGCATGATGAGAACCTCGTGAAAGCCGAGAAAGATAAACAAATCAAGTATCTTGAATTGGCTCGCGAGGTTGTCGACATGTGGGATGTTGACTCAGCAATCACTGTGCCGATAGTCGTGACAGCCAATGGGCTAATAGCCAAAAGCCTCGACCAACACCTGAAGAGGGCAGCTGGATCAAGGGCTTCATTCAGAGAGCAGTACTTCTGGACACGGCCTGCATTGTTAGGAGGTTCCTCTCTCTGGTGCCCTGACCGCCGGTAGCTTGGACCCGTTCCCGATACCGGTGGGCTACTATTTTTTAATGTTTTTTATTTTTATATTCTAATATTTAAAAATATAATTTATATGTTTAAAATGTAAAATAATATGTTAATTAATTGTACACGAAAACACACAAGATTAGACATACACTAATCATGATTATACAAGCAGTGAGCAGAGGCAAGTTGAACAGCTGCCTAGCTGTAATCTGTTGTTATTGTAGGTATGTCCTTGGGAATCCTTAGGACGAAACGTCTAATAAAGATTTATTGCGTCTCCACTAGCACAATCAAGGTTTCTCTCTCTTATTTTTCTTTTGAACTAACTTTCCACCTTCTTTTTGTTTTTCACAAAGTATTATAGACCAAATTCGGCAGTTGTGGGAAGGCTCATCAGGCTGCATGTAAACTGATTCCTTTGTATTTTAATTTAATAATTTATTTCAATTTTATTTTAACTTTTATGTTATGTCTTTTAACGTTTATGCACATTAGTGTATTTTCGTTAGCAGATTATTTTTCTTGTCTACGCGTTTTTCTTATATATTTTTTTTACCATCGTCCTTATTTTGGTGGTCTGAATGATTTCTAAAAGTTTGTCCATCTATTTTAATGAGTCCTTATATAAGATTTCAAACATGTTTATTTTTAAGTTTCCCAACATGTTTGATCTTTGTCTATCCTCATCAAATTACTAGGTATTAGAAACTCTCCATGTTTAAAGTCTAAAGTTCATAATTAGTTCTGGACTTTGCATAATATTAAATGTATAGAGAGTGTGGGAGTTGGCGTTCCACTTATAGTTCGTCTAGTAATTTGTGGTGCTTTTTGACGACATAAGTTGGTATCTTGTTGATTATTGTGGTGTATATTTAAAGGTACTGGTAATAATTCTTATTCTCTACATTACGCTTTGCGGTCATGTTACTCGTAGTCACTAGGATGACGTCACAATTGTAGACAACTTTCTACAAATCATGAGAGATAGTGTTTTCGCGTTTGTTGTGATAGCCCTGCGGAACAAACAAACATTTTAAACCTTTTTTACCATCTTTTTTGTTCGCAAAGACCTATTTACAAAAGAACGTGGGAAAATTCATGTTTGCAGAGTTGTTTCAAGTTAACAATGGGTGCGCTCAAAGAACTCCGATCAGATTCAACAAACAGTTTCTAGGCAGCAAAGTTTTAGGATTGGATTATAAAGACTTTAGTAAGGTGCCATTTGCAGAAGAACGTAAAGCTGAGCTAAGCTAAGCGAGGCAGTTTTGCCTCCTCTCATTAAACTGCAAATTAAAAAGAAGAAGTTACCTACGCTGACAAATTAAAAAGGAAAAGTTGAAACTTGCTAAAGTTGCAGCTAAAGTTTTTAAGATGATTAAAATTGAAAGTATCCTACAACAGGAGTAGAATGTGAATATTATGAATAAGATGAAAGCTAATAAAATATACAATAGAGTCACGTATGGAGACTATCATAAAACAAAGCGTAAAACGACAATTTATGACGTACGAGTATCTTAATCGATCTGTCTAGCCTTTTCCCAACTGTGCTGGGGTCAGCTTCCAGTCTAACCAGATGTAGCTGAATTCCAGTATTTTACATGAAACGGCTGCCTATCTGACCTCCACAATCCAGTTACTGGGTAACACGATATCCCTTGGTAAGACTGGTTGTCAGACTTTCGTGCATCTGACTACCCGTAACGACTGCCAAAGAACCGGGACCAACGGCTTTACGTGGTTTTCGAGATAGGACGGGTTTCGGTATATAAACATGGTCACCCATCCACTGACTGACAGCGGCTAGCGTAGCTTAACCTGATCGTTATTCCACGATCGTTAGCCACGAGCCCTTTCCTCTGAAACAACGAGACCTATACCTAAATATGAGTTTAACATAAAATAAGCTCTAATTAAGTCAAAATGCTTGTATATACTCGAAATATTTAATCAAACTTTGTTTCATTAATTTGTAACTTTGTAACATAATAATCTTTTTAGTCCCAAAAACTTTAGATGCTAATTATGACGAAGTGCTGTTTAGCAGTTCAACAACGTATTCTCTGGGTGGAAACAGTACCTGAGTAAGCCTGTTTATTTGATGAAATAATTCATTTATTTCATCGACATTATTGAAGTTTCGTAAAGTTTCTCTTGATTAATGTTGTGGGTCAAGATACAAATGCCAAACGAGTTTCTAGAACAAATGTCATTTAAATAATTTAAGTTTATTGTTGGGAGTTATTATGGTCGAGCCGTTTGGGTTTGAACCACTAGGGCCATGGGGTCTGGGTGTCCACTTGGTTATTCGATGCATAGCCAAGCGGTTGGTCGACTTTTCATGTGACTAGAGGGATGGACTATTGTTTGGCCAAAGAACAGCATTACGGCTCCTGCAAACAGGCGCGACCCGCGACGCGAATCGCGCGCGACACAAAGGCACCGCTCGTCGCGCGACTTGCGGTGCCTTTGTGTCGCGTGTCGCGTCGCGCCTGTGTGTACGAGCCTTTACCATACAACGTGGCAATGCTGCCAGCTTTTTGGGCACTTTTCCTGTTGACAGCGATGCGGATGAATTTTTGATGCCCTATGATTGTTTCCCCTCTTTTTTAGTGTTCCGTACCAAAATGGTAAAAAGGAGCCCTTATGGTGAGACTCAGTCTGTCTGTCTGTCTGTCCATCTGTCACAGCTGGATATCTCAAGAACTACTTATCAATTTGAAATTAAGAATAGTCTTAGATGACGTTTGCCCAATTATTATTTCGCAAATAAGTTTTTTTTTTTGTAGCAGGGACTGAAATGTGGTCTTAAAAATTCGAAGTGGGGCACTTGGGCGTGTGGGGTATCATATGAAAGAGCGCTGTTTGCACATTCTCAAACATATTTTCTTTTTTTTAGGCCGCATAGTTTTCGACTCTTGACGAAAAATGTAAAAAAATTACCGTCCGTCCCCCCCACCTTATCTCCAAAGTTTGCGTAGAGAAAATTCTGAATTCTCCCTCGCTTACGCAATAATATATTTGTATGTATGATATTATAATTACGTGTAAGAATTAGTTAGATTAGGGTATGATGAGGCTGACGTACCTTGTAAGGTAAAAGCCTCTAAATAAATAAAGATTAAAAAAAAAAAAAAAAAAAAAACCTCACCACCATAAATGGCATTCCAGTAAAAGGCAGGTGTTAAAAAAAGTGCAGATGGTGAATTTCATTAGGTTTTTTGATGCGTGAACATTGAAAAAGTTGGCAGACATTTCTTAGTTCCACACTTTTTCTTCCATTATAGTGAACTTTAGGTGCCCAAAATTTTGTTCTAAAAAGGCTTTAAAAGCATCTGTGAAATAGTTGTACTCTCGCTTGGGACTGTTTGCATCATCAAGACATTACAAATGTAGGTTCCTACATTACACCTCTGATTAATCCTTTGGGGATTACAATACAGACCGATTTTATACCTACCTTCATATTAATATTACTAGAGACCCGCCCCAGCTTCGCAGGGGTTTGATCTGATGTGGGAACATAAATCAAAACTTCGAGATTTCTGTGCTAGGTATATCTTAATTAAACATTAATATATTTATATACAATTACACATACAGGCCATGTGTCCGATGGGATTTTCCCCCTGCAAAATCGACGAATTTCCGTACAAACTTTCATCCCTAATTTAACCCCTTTCGGGGATTAATTATCAGAAATCTTGCTTTAGAACTCACCATTGATAAAAAAGGAACTCGTGTGCAAATTTTAAGCTTCTAGACCCACAGATTTCGGCTGTGTGTTGTCTGCCAGTGCAATTAAAGCATGCAATTTAAAATTATGAAACTTTCCGTAATAAATCGTTTATTTTTTTTATTATTTCTTGACAATCGGAGAAGTCACAGCACAAGGAAAGGTGTGAGAATATGGGGGATGCCTTTGCCCAGTAGTCGGACAAAATATGCTAAAAGAAAAAATATATCTATAGTCACCAATCCGCCCTGCGTGGTGATCAATGCTCATACCTTCTCTGTATGAGACATAGATTATATCGTAGTATATAATAAATCTATGGTATGAAACCAGTCCTTTGCTCTGCAATGGGACAATAATAGGCTGGTATTATTATAATTTTATCAAGTAACATTTTCTCTTTTAATTAGCATCCCTCTTTTGTTCCAGATGATGCATTCGAGTAACAAAGAACAGGAACACACTGGAAGTACAAAACTGTACAACGAATGGATGAGGCAAGGTTGAGTCATGCCGGGGCTGAACTGGAGGGTCGATATGCATGCCATGGGCTTCAGCTACCGACTCAAGATCGGTATCGTCGTCATTGTCATCATGGTTCTGGGGTTTTTTAACGAAAGTCAAGGTGAGTTTTGTTGAAGTTATATTTTATGACATCTAGGAAGGGCGTATATTTATTTAGTAAACCCAGAGTAAGATTTTGTCTTAACCCTTTATGATTATTTGATTTAATGAAATAAGCAAATGTGACTTTGATTATATTTCGCGAAATAATAAGAAGATATGATGAATAAAGGCTCCGTCAAATAGGCGCGACACAAAGGCACCGCAAGTCGCGCAACGAGCGGTGTCTATGTGTCGCGCGCGATTCGCGTCGCGCGTCGCGCCTGTTTGCAGGAGCCTTAAGGAGCAGGCTGACTTACGAGTTGTGGGTCGTGGGTTCGAAATCAGGCAATCGCTTTGTTTTGTGTATACATTTCGTCATCGCTGCTCTTAAAATGGTGAAGGAAAACATCGTGAGGAGACCGGCATGTCCTAGAACCAAAAATTCGAAGACACCTACCAACCCGCACCGTGCCCGCGTGCTGTATTACGGCCCACTCCCTCTCACAGAGAGGAGGCCTGTGTCCCAGCAGTGGGAATGTTATAGGCTGATTATGATGGTGAAACTAAGCAGTACATACCTAGTACTGTTTCCTGTATCCAAAAGATTAACAGCAAAGTCTTCATATTCCTAAGTTAGCGCTTCGGTCTTACCAAACTTACTAGTAATAACAATAGTACAGTACCCGGCGATAAATAATGCACATCGACCTTTGTAAAGAGACAATCGGCTAATTTCGGCTTCGTAGAGCGTTATCTCTGTCGCACGAAATACAAACAGTCCGGTATCTATTATGAGCTGTTAAAACAATTATGATTTGCTTCTTTTGATAATTATTTTTATTCTTTGTATAAAATACAAAAAAAGGTAAAGGTCGATGTGCAATATTTATCGCCGGCAGTACCCGGCGATAAATATTGCACATCGCCCTTATACCTATTACCTAAATGACGTTACGGGAAAATTACAATTACTAAAAGCTCTATTAGGTACCATCCTCAATACACTTAATCTGAACTCGATTGCATCTTTCATAAATACAGCGGAGTAATTGCGTAACACAGTATCAGTAGCAATGGGTTTCATTTTGACAGTTCAACAACATTCATTGCGTCCTTTGCGTTGTCGAGCAGACGTATTTTTCGAACATATGAAGCAATGGATTATAAATATCCATCAAAATTATTCAGATTGAGATTGATAGTGTGTTACGCTATTAGAGTGAGAGTGCAGGTCGGCAGGGACATTGACGCGCAACTTATGAGTTACCATGGTTTCAATACATGATTCCGAAAGACCGTAAAAAATTTCGTTGGTTATTAAAAAAATAAATTGCTGTACCATACATTTTCATCACGTAGATAATAAATTGTACACTTTCAATGAATCAGCAGATTTTTTTTTTGATAGCCGACTTAAATTTTTGATGTGAAACATCTATAGCCGCACGTAAAACAAATTTCTGGCGTGGCGACGCATGCCATGGCGACGCGTCGCCACGCAATGTAACTATTACCGAAGTCACTGATTGAACGAATGAAGTTGTATAAATTGTTTTTATATTTAATGAAAATAAATTTTTATTAAATAAACAGTCATCATTTTCTGGAAAAAATCGTAATATTTTATTTTATCATTATGCCATATTTAGTTTATATCGCAATCTGTTCTTTTCAATCATATTATTTTTACTAAATAATGTCGATGTTTCACATCTGCCAGGCGTCCCGTGACGGCTCACTTTTTTTTTTAAGTTAGTAGTTAGGTAGTTTTTCTTAAGTTTAGAAACATGTGTTGAATCGCGTCAGTACCCTTTCCATCCTGTAAAAGGATGGTCTGTAGAAACATTGATGAAACTCTCGTTCGTAAAAGCAAGTTTCCAAATTCAAAGTGAAAACGATAATCGATATTTTAATTAAGGTACTAACAAAGAAAGGAGGTTGCCTTGAGTTTAAACTACCGGATAATAATTACTTTAAGCAAACATTTTTAAGTGCTGTTATTCTTTTAAATAAGGAATTGGTACGGTGTTGCTAACGAACATAATAAAAATGATATAAGAAACAGGAGATTACGGTTTAGTTATCTGAGAACAAGAATGAGGAGAGTAATCATTATTATTTTTTATGGAAGCGGTAGCCCATTGGTAACATCACCGACTTACGAGTTACGGTCGCGGGTTCTAACCCAGGCAGGCGCTTTACTTTGTGTAAATAATTTCATCAGCACTGCTCTCAAAACGGTGAAGGAAAACATCTTGAGGAAACCAGCATGTCCTAGAACCAAAAATTCGAAGACATGTAACATCTACGAACCCGCACTGGGCCCGCGTGGTGCATTACGGCCCACTTTCTCTTACCGAGTGGAGGCCTGCGTCCCAGCAGTGGGAACATTAAAGGCTGACTATGTATCTTTTATAACATGATGGTACAGACGCCAGCACATCAACCTACCCGAAACTGTCAAATTTTCCCAATCAACTTTGAACCTTATGCTTTAACAATAAAGTTGAAAATCTATTGCCCGTTCTTCTCCATAGGAACCTACTCTTTGGAATGGGCAACTAGCTTCATATTTTCTGACTGACCAACTTTTTGATAATTCAAAAGTGCCTGTAAATGGTTTAATTGAAATAAATGCTTTGAGTTTGAGTTTGAACTTATTAAAAAAAATTGACAGAATGTAGTAGCTTGATATGCTGGCGTCTGTACTATACCTACCTACGTGCCCGTGTGTCCTACGTTATGACGATGTTTTTATAGTAGTTTTGGTACTTAATGACCAATTATTAAATAAAAAAGAAATCTTGTAAAGGTTCCGTTTTTTATGAAGCTAGGCTTCGTTATTTAAGACATTTATTTTTATTATGAGCCTGTGTTGTTCCACTCCAGGGCAAGGCCTCCCTTCTCTCTTTCCAATTTTCCCGGTCTACTGAAAAAGTTTAAAACAATCTTGATAATAGTAATATACTACGTATACAATATAGTTCATATCTTAATTCACAATATTAACCATTTTAATCGTCGACCATATACATAACGCTACCAATATCTCGAACCACATTCCAATAGCCACTTAACTAATGTAAACACGTCAAATCCATTTGCTCTGCATCATTGGGAACGTCGTAATTAATGTTTCCTAATACCTCATTAATTAGATCATAAGTTAGATTTAGTGGCCTAACGTACTGGGCTATTAGGCAACCATAAACTGTTGAGTATGAACCAGTAAAGTCTAGGAAATTATAGACTTTGATATTATGAATTTGTGTTTCACGTTCTGTGAGCGCAATGAATGGTCTTTTGGGGAATATTGTAGTGTTTATAAAGTGGGTTTAAAGCCATTACTGTAGGCAATTTATAGGTGTTTAAGCTTTAGATAACGTGAATGTAAATGATCATTTAAAGTTCTACGATGTATTTCCAAGATTTTATGTGAGAAAGTTGCAGTAAAACCATAGATATTCTGTTGTCAACTAAATTGAAATATGGGTCTAGTTCTTAGTCACAACGTCTGTAACAATTACTATACAGGGTTATTGGTAAAACATTAACAACCTCTTAAGAGGTCATTTTACTCATCATTATGAACAACTTTTACTATGGGACCAAACCTGAAAATCGCGAAAAAGAAATCAGCTGTTCCCTACGTTTTGATGAGTTATACGAACATAAATGTACAGCAGATTTTTTGATTTTGATGGTTTGAAAGTCTTTTATCGGTAACAAAAGACCTTAATCCATAATTTACGGATTCCAGATAAAGTGAAGTGATCAGTGGTCATGACCACTGGGTCACGACCGCGATTTACGCGTTGTAGGGCGACCTCCATGAGAGGTGGCCTGCGGGCGGCAGACTAGGGGCGTCCGTCATCCGACCAGATAGGCCCGGGTTGGTGCCACAGTATGCCACGTGCGCCACTCGAGAGTAGGTGCAGCCATTGAATGGCCGCACGGGGTGGTGGGACCCACTGAGGCACAGCGGGTCGAGGCCTGTTGGAGGAGCGGTGAATGCTTATGCGAATCCCACAACCCCGGCCATAGGCAGAGGTGGAACACCGCGGTGGTTTTAGCCGGCATGCCCCTCTGTAATGCCCACAATGGAGGAAGTCCATGAGGATTTCCACTACGAACCAAAAAAAAAGGTCGTAGTTTCGAACCTAGACAGCTCAAACCCAAAACTATGAAGCAAAATTCGTGACGAAACCGGCATGTACTAGACCAAAAAATTCGAAGACATGGGACATCATCTACCAAACCGCACTGGGCCACGTGATGGATTACGGCCCACTCCCTCTTACAGAGAGGAGGCCTGTGTCCTAACAGTGGGAAAATTATAGGCTGATCATGCTAGATAAAGTAAAAGTCTCAGAAAAAAGCATAATTTATATTATTATATGATTCTATTTTAAAAATATACCCATGTTGAAATGGAAGCGATTAACACAAAGATGAAACGCAAACAGCAATTTAGGTCATACCGATCATCAATAAACATTCCCAGCTTAGTCCCTAAATACACAAATACGCTGTTTTACTATAGACTAAGATATCGCCGAACTTAGCACAATAGTTGAGAGAATAATTAGAAGCTCTAGGTAAACTTGGCATTGTCCACACTAAGTTTATGGAAGCCACCAACTAATTTGGCACCTCATGTTAGAACTTGCTGTATAATCATACAACAGTTGCTTATCTTAGTTTAATAGACAAGATCTTTGTAAGGTTTCTGAATATCAAGTCTCTGAGCCATAAATCTGTTGTCAAAACTCATGATAGCAGTTGTATAGATTAGCTATCAGCATAAACAGACCTTACGAGATAGGAAATAAGGTCTAAAAATATTTGACACTCACTTGAACACTGGTACTATCTAATGTAGCCGGGTAATACTATTGGATATATTGAGTCTTATTATTATTTAGTGACAGGTTACTGTTGTGGATTGTTGAAGTAAATAACAGTTAACAATCAAATCGTTTGACATGACATTGAGCTACAATTCAAATGGATTACATAATAATTTAAATAACCTAATTAGGCCTTGAGAAATCATAAGGTCGAGAAAAATTTAGGCAAATTAGAGTTAATTTTGATAGATTGCGAATGATAAAACAGAATGCGAATGTTGTTAAAAATATGGGAATTGTCCCTCTGGGGTTGGATAGTAATAAAACATATATTTATTTATTTATTTAATACTTCAAGCACATAAATGTACAGAGGCGGACTTAATGCCATAGGCATTTTCTACCAGTCAACCTTTGGGTGATGCAGAGACAAACAGTGGTAGGTGCAATCGTGACCATTGAGGAATAAATATTTTAAATATAAAGATACGCAAAAACCTATTAAAACTGAATATAATATATACCTAATTACATATAAATATATTACAAATAAATAGAAAATATTACCGTTGTGATCATACTGCCAGCTTCTTGCGAATGTGCTCGCGAACCTTAACCTTAAAGGATAATCGGTAATATAATATGTGTATATTAATGAAGGAAGTTTTGTTAGAACAAAAACCGAATGGTCTCTTCGTAACCAACTCAGCGATGTCCACTGTTGGAAATAGACCTCTCCTAAGTTGTGTAACAAAACTCGACTCACCATCTAAAAATAAAACCCTGTATAAAATAAAATTAAGATCTTTATGTGGTGTTAGTAATGATGACCTTAGGAATGCCAACGATCCCGCAATCAACGTGACCACCTACTGGACCACCTACTCAAACAATATACCTAAAACACCGAAGAAGAGTACCATCGACACGAAAACAAGAAAAAGAATAATGAATTATGGTGAAAAATAAAAAGAATTTGTACTACATCCATATTACAAATAACAACAAACCAACCATGTTATTAGTCCTAAACCGTATGATATACATCAAATATGAATTAGGGAGGTAGGACGGTTTCAAAAGGATTACCCAAAACCTTTATCAGAAGGACAGACAGACCAACATGCCTTCGCATTAATCTCTCTTACGATCACTAATCCTACCAAACGTGAGATTATGACACATCAATGAACTGAATATTGCAAAGATTCTGAAATGATAAAAGGCTCTGACGTCATCGATATCACGTTGGATTAGGGATCCAATGTATTTTGATGGTATTGATGAAATAATGATTGAGTGGTTGGTTACTTTGCTAAAGATCGCGAATATGATTCCTCTCCTTATTAGCTCAACTGTGGCCAATGAGACACAATTTAATTTCTATTGTTATAAATAAAATTTTGATTTTTCAACAGTTGAGTGTGGGATTAATGTTTGTATGGCATAAGTTTAAAATGTACCTTTAAGAGGTGAGTATATTTATTTTTAATTTCATCGTCTTCATCGTTTGCTGCTCTGTTCCACCTATTGCAGAGTATATATTACGCTGTCTCTTCTTTTGTATCATGCTGATATTTTAATTTATTAGTTACTAGGTTCTGCCCGCGGCTTTGCCCGTGTGGATGTCGTGCTTCGTACTACCGTGACAAAAAGTAGCCTATATACTTCCCCAGAATGCCATCTCCTTGCCAAATTTTATCGAAATCCGTTCAGTGGTTAAAGTCTCCTACAAACAGGCGCGACACGCGATATAATCGCGCGTGACACAAAGGCACCGCTCGTTACGCGACTTGCGATGCCTTTGTATCGCGTGTCGTGTCGCGCCTGTTTGAAGGAGCCTTTAGACGAGAACAGGTAATATACAGACAGAGTTACTTTCGCATTTATAATATGAGTATGTGTACAGATTAACCTACCATTATTTGCTACTTTTTCTCTAGCAACTCATCGTTGAGGAATAAATAAGCATAACTGCTTAACTGGACCTGTTTTGTGCAGTCATAAAATGTCGCGCGCGGGCGGGCACACCCTCTCTTGCCCATCTACAAAGAATAGAATCTGTCATTTGGTTTTTACCTATGACTATTTTTCTTGTTATTAATGAGTTGTTTTTGAGAAAAGGATATTAGTTGTAACGAGATTTTCGTATAATATAAAATAATATGCAAAAATCCACCAAAAAAATATAAAAAGCAACACAGCAAATATCAAATCGTATCTATCAACAAATAACGCGTAGAGAACTACACGATTTGTGCACCACTACATATGTTTTTCTAACTAATGTGATTATTTTGTTCAAATATATTCACTCGCATACTGCAAATATATGGAGGGCCTTGTTCGGAATGTATTTTACTTCCAACGTTTGGATATTGTTTGTCACATTTGTTTGTTGGTTTCAACTTGGATTCCTATTGTTTGGGCGGTGAGCCACAAACAAATTTAGCCGAATTGATTTTCAATTAAAAGTTATTTTATTAACGCATTTATTGGTTTATCGTTTTGATTTCGTGATGGATTTTTTATGTGGCTTGTTTTGGTGGGATTTTATTGATATCTTTAAATACTTTCGAAAGTGTTATATTATTCATATTTTAATTTTTTGTTTTAAATACATATCAACCATCATTCTGCTTATATCCCAAATTATTTAAGTTTGGCGCAACATGTGTTTTTCTTCCATACTTCTCATTTGTCGTCATGTCGGTAGTCACTTTCACACAGTCTATCCATCGTTTTTTTGGTCTTCCTCTACATATTAATCTATAGCAATATTAAAAATGGCTCCTAAAGCTTGGTCTTCCGTACCTAATAGTTTATAAAGTTTTTGTACTCCACTACCAAGAGCGTATTTTTCGTATGGTTTTTATAAAGCTATAGTAATGCCTACCAACAACAAAATCGGTTGTAAAACTGTTAACAGCTTTGATGGTACTTTTAAACCCAATCATTCAACGAAAAATAACCTTTTCAATACACTTAGAAGTAACATAAATGAACACAAAATCGTATCCATAAATAAAGATAAGATACAACCAAAATGATCAAACGAAGGCGAAACAGAAATGGATAATTAGAACAATAAAATAAACAGGAAAGCTAGACGCGCTTACGATATCAATTATTTTTGTTCTAATAATTGGGATCTTTCTAAAAAACCCTTAATTAGGGACCTTTTGGAATTAAACGATCTTTCTTAATAGGATATAATGTTGTTTCGTTGTACTAAAAGGAACATTGTTTCAATTAGTACCTTGTGTTCAGTTACTTTATTATAACTTTACTGAAGAGAACTCCCTGTAGTTATTGTTTCAGGATTTGAAGGTTGTTCTTTCCTATCTTATTTAATTCTATAGGACATGTATAAAATTGAACCTCTTTTCCAAATTTTCTATTCCAAATTCCTATTTTAGGGACCTAAAAATACTAAATACCCAAGTAATTATTGTGACCAACTTGAATTTAGCGCTGCGCAGCCGTACCGTGGCACCTGTGAAATAGGTAATGCGACCAACTGTGATAAAACACTAAGGGCTGATTTTTCAATCATCTGATAACTTTATTCGAGGAATAATTTTAAAATGTTGACAATTATTTCATACAAAAACTGTCAAGCGTCAATTTTATTCCTCGAATAAAAGTTATCTGGCGATGGAAAAATCAGGCCTAAGTTAATAATGAAGTCGGTTAAAAAGAGGCCCAATTAATTGAAAAAAGTGTACTATTTTTTTGTTTACATAATGATCCTGCTCTTGCTCTCAATCACGCCTGATGGAAAGCGATGGATGAGGTCTATGATGGACGAGCGTGCCCAAAAGATACCTGTTCACTTGATCATATCATTAGAAGATTCATAAGTTTTTAGAGAATCAGTTAAATATTTCCCATTTTTTATTTACTGCTACAATTTTGACATTGATGTTTCTTTTAATGCTATTTTTATATTTATTACGTCCTTTTGATTGAAGGAACAGGAGATAAGTTGATTTTTTTTTTTCCTCGGCTAAACTGGTTTAAAACTTTCTTTGTATACCTACAAGTCCGATCTAGTTCATCTCAAAATAAGGTTCGACCGGGAATACATTGACCGTTACAATCTCATACAAAATACATGTAAATTCTATTTCGACTGCCCACGCTGAAACCGAGACAGAATCTATCACATATTTGGCCATTTCACCTTCATTTGTAAACAATACGACCTTTATTACGGACCATAAGCCTCTATACCTACCGTTTCTGTACAATATTTCGCCTACATACGGAGTTATTAACCGAATATAACGAAACAAAAGAGGGGTAGAATTTCCGAAATCGCAAGGAACAAAAGACATTTTAGTGAGCGCAGATGTTATTAATGTGTTTCATTAGTGAGGGGGCACGGATAGTGGCAAATGGAAGCGGTAGAGTGAAACTGGTTAGAATTTGAGCGTAGTTTTTGGAAGGGGTTTTCGTTTTTGGTTTTTGTTTTCATACTTAAGTGCGTGAAGCAAATTCAATTTGAGTAAGTGATAAATTTAAATTAAGAATTGCTAATTCCATTTAATATAAAATTTGCCTAATTTGAAAGCTAACAATCTTAAAATACTAATAGTAATAGTGGAATAGAAATGAATGATAAGGCATCGAAAATTCATCCGCGTCTGTCAACAGGAAAAGTGCCCAAAAATTTTTAGATTCTTTGGCCAAAATATATAACAGTGAGAGAGCCTTTCCATTTATTTTAGAATCATGATATTATGCGAGGTTCTTAAACTAATTATATTTATTTAAAAGTGGCTTTAGTCAAACTAAGAGACGATGATTTTTTCAAACAAAAATTTAACACTTGTACAATATGCATAATAGGAAAAAAGTGGATATATTTCCTCATTCAGAATTATTAATTTGATTAAGTACAATTGTTTCTTAAAATATCTACTAATGACCACCATGAACCATGCCACCACTTTGAATTGAAAATAAATAACACAAACATCAAAAATATTAACAAACGTCTAAATTATTCAAGGAAAATAAAAAAGAATAATGAAGGTAAATTGCAAAAAATAATTTGACAGAACTCATTTCGAGTTGACACAGTAAAAAATGTTTAAGACTCACTCACAAAGGAATCATGAAATAAATTATTAAGAACTTTCAAATGAGCCAACGTTCTATTAAAATTATATAAATTTCATTGAGTTTTTAAATAGAAATCCATTAAAAAGAATAAATAAAAAATTAATGGAAATCTGTTCAGTGATTTATTATAATAAAATAGAATTGGATCTGTTTTAGTTATTAAGGATCTGTTTTAGTTATTAACATAGGCTAAACTATTTTATTATTAACAGCGTTTACGCCGTACGGCATTTCATACAACCTTTCAAGCCCTTGTTTTTCGAAATGAATGAACCGATTTTAATGAAACTTCATTACACATAAGCAGGATACAAAGGTCTAAAAAGTTACTTAAGAACATTTTCGAAAAATTGTGGTACAGTCAAGTTAGATCGATTTTAATTTTTCCATAGAAACAGATTTCCAGTTATCTTTTTTTAAATAAGATATTTCGAAAATGTTCTTAATTAATTTTTTAGACCTTTGTATCTTGCTTATGCGTATAAAGTTTCATTAAAATGGGTTCATTCATTTCGAAAAACAAGGGCTTGAAAGTATGAATGAAATGATGTACGGCGTAAACGCTCTTAACAGTGTGGACTTATTGTAGTCTGATTATAATGAGCGAAATTTATTTATTTAATACTTCAAGCACATATGACTGTGTTTTCGCACAAATCAAATAAAATATTCATCTTACAAACAAAACATAACACTCATGCCTAACCCGTCGGGGTAATCTCCGAAGTGGACCAACCGACCAGCAGCGTCTCTTTATCAGTATTCAGAACGTGGAAGTAAGAATCAATCAATCATCCTTGCCTTTTCCCAAATATTTTGGGGTCGTGTTCCAGTCTAACCGAATGCAGCTGAATACTAGTATTTTCCAAGGACATAACACGCTATCCCTTGGTAAGTTTGGTTGTTAGACTTTTGGGCTTCTGACTACCCGTAACGACTGTCAAAGCTTTATGAATTACAGCCGGGACCAACGGCTTAGCGTGCTTTCAAAGGTACAGACGCCAGCACATCAAGCTACTATAATCTGTCAAATTTCTTTAATAAATTCTCAACTTTATTACTGAAGCATAAGGTTCAAAGTTGATTGGAAAATTTTGACAGTTTCGGGTAGGTTGATGTGTTGGAGTCTGTACGAAGGGTCTCGATATGTAATGGATGGTAACCTACCACGGCAAACATAGCTTAACATTCAATCGACCCGTGCAGCTATTAAATTATTATTTAGCCACGAGACCGTCGTGGAATTAGTGGAAGTAATAATCGATAAAACAAAAGAACATCACATCTCTTCACATACACAAACAAACTACATACACTAGAGTACTCACATAAGCTGCTTACAACCCCATATAAGCAAAAAGGGTTATTGTGTCGATCACGGACGGGTTCTTATATCCAACCGCACGCCTCAAACACTTGGACTGCTAAAACCGTCCTTACTGCAAAGAAATAAAGACGTTGTCAATGTCAGATTGTAACCATAGACGTGCGCTATTGTCAACTTGAAGCTCACATGTCTGGGATGCACGTGCCTTTTGATTGGAAGTGACGGTTCCCCAAGTCGAGAAGTGTCGAAGCCAAAGGTATAGTGATACTGAAACTTAATTGATTGATTCTTTCATTGATTTGATTTTCTTAGGTTTTGAGACGTGTGGAACGTTTATAAATTAACAATGTCTTGAAGTTGGTTGATGATTTCCAAATTGCTAACCTTCCAGTGATTTAAAAATGGTTATGTCTACGTCATCATTGCAGAGTTCTTATAACAATTAATTATTGTGGTTTAATTAAATTTAGATTTTATATTCGGTTATACGAACACTTTCACTCGTCAATAATATTTAAAAAACTATATCAGTAAATAACTACGTCACTTCCTGTACTGTAATTTATATAGCAAGTATTAGTAGTATACGAATTCGTGTGGGATAGGTATCACAATTATAAAGTCATAAGTAAAAACTTTTTTTCAAAAAAAAAAACAACAGACTTCCAAAAACACAATAACAAGCAGGGGATCGAGGAGGGGGTGGAGGGATGTTCAGGGGATCAGACCGGAATAACTCTACGTACAAAGTGAAAAATATTTTGAATTTCGAAAGCCTGTGACAAAAACTTTCAATACAATACTAAACACACCGTCTTTATGTAAAGTCCTATGCGAATGCGTTCTTGACACCTGTCAGTTTTATACAAACAAATAAGTGTTTTGCGAATTTGATCTTTATGACCTACCAGAATTGACTGTAGTCACTGTTCTATATAATTATCTGTAACCAGTGGGTTTTTTACTGTAAGTAACAAAGTGAGGCATAAAATCTTCACCTCCAACAATTACTTTTCATAGCAACTTATAAGTCTTTTAAAAGCCCTAAGGGAGGTCGCCCACGATTAACTTAGTTGCCCAGCAACTTTTTGTCTCTGTCGCTGTCTCCTCACCGAGATTTGGACGATGCGCACACGGGAGCAACAACAACGCTACTTTTTTGTTTTTGCGGTTGAGCAGCAACTGGCTAGCTGGCAACTTATTTGTCGCCGTGCCCAAACTTGCATTGCAATCAACAGACGGGCGACAGCTGCGTCCAAACCCGCAGACAAAAATGTCTTCCAGCTATCGCGTCGCTACATACGCGCACTTTCATACAAACCCGCAGATTTGATGTGAGAGACAAATTAGTTACGGAGACAAAAGTTGCTCGTGGGCGCCCTCCCTAATGGTGTCCAATTTAGCCGTCTTTTCACTGAGATTATTACTACAAATGGGCTAATATTTTAGAGCCTAGCCTTGTAGGTAAGATTCTGAGATATTTAAGCGCTAAATGCCAGGTTCTATGACATAGGGTTTCCTCACAAAATTTTCCTTCACCGTGATGAAATAATTTACCTAAAATTAAGTTCCGGCCTGGATTCGAGTTCATAAGTTTGTAAGTCGTGAGTTCGAACCCAGGCCGGCTTTCTAAATGAAGGATTAGGCGAACTAAAAGATTAGCTAAAGATGTTGCTAATCCCTCACGCTTCTGCTACGCCCTTACTTCTCTTTCAGAAAATATTAAGCAAAGCTTATCCCTAACTAAATGACGAGTGATTCCAACCCAAGTTATCAGGAAAAGAGAGATACCTGCAGTAAAAAAAAGAAACACAACAACAACAGTGTCTGAATTATGTCATTTGTATGTTACTACATGTGTATTATGATGTTATATATTTATTTATTTATTATTTTACTTTTGAATTGTTGTTTTCTTACCATGTGCTGTACTCTGGACGCTTTTAATGCGTACGTCTTTTTTACAGTCATCGTTCTCACATATAATTATAAATTCACATTAATGATGTAACTAATATTAAAAATATAATTTAAAATAGTGTCCATGGAGTTTCTTGCCCGTTCTTCTCCATAGGTACCTACGCTTTGGAATGGGCAACTAGCTTCATATTTTCTGACTGACCGACTTTTTGACAATTCAAAAGTGCCTGTAAATGGTTTAATTGAAATAAATGCTTTGAGTTTGATAATATTATTATGTTGTAATCTTTTCGGACGAAGCTCATCATATAATTATTATGATCGCATTTCGCTTACAGGTTAGTTCGTTTAGTCACTAAATATAAAACCAGGGTCCTAATTCACTATGACCGCTAATGATTGCTTACTTCGAAACCACGTCAATTCCTAATTTAATCACGACATTTGCTAATGACGTATTATCGAAAAATGAAAGCGAAGTCGGCGTGGTTTGAACTGTCAAAATACATGTTTTTTTTTTTTTATCGTGGAGAAATGCTCATGCATACTGCACTACCACGGGGAGGTAGTGCAGTTATGTGGGACTCTAACCCACTAAAACTCCACGGTGTCCTCCTCTGCCGCTTACGGTGGGAACACGGGCACGCGTTAGCACTCATCCGTGAACCCGCCGCGTTGCCTTACAAGGGTTTCTATAAGACACGATATTGACGTGGTTTGCACGTAATATTTTGCGCGGAATAATAATTACCATACAGAATTGGGGCCCTGGTTATATAAAGAAATGTCGGTGTTTTCTCAGGTCGTTATAGCCGTGTCAACCGAAGCATGGGCGAGCCACATGTTACGCAAATAATTCGTTTCAGTAAAGAAAAAAATTATAGAAAGAGAGCAACAACTTTACCTAGACAAAACATTTACTTGTTTATCAAACAAACTGTGTTATACGACCCTCTTGAACGAAAAAACATGGATACTAGAAAAACAGTATTTACGTCACAAGAGATATTTTTACAACAGTAAAAGAATATGGCAAAGTTGAGTTACCTATACCACAATCAGGGTCGGCACGCGGATTTTTCCGAGACATTCTGCATAATTTGCTTTTTCTTTTCTTTTCTTGAAAACTGTCAAAAAGTAGAATTTTCAAAGCAGGTTATCTCATAAACCGTAGATATATAATTTTGACAAAAAAAAAAAAGACTTATTTTAATACAGTGATTGAATTCAAATTATTATTATGCACATTAAAAAAATCTTCAAATACACCTTTTAATTGTCTTTAAAACCAGTTTATCCCTTCATTAACAATTCTAATTATAATTAAAAATATACCATTAAATTTCTAATGCCAAACTGCATTCAGTGATGGATTATTTATTATTAAATAGTTTTTGTAAATGCTTCATATTTTGCAATAAATTACCTGCATTGCATCATCGCGCTTCTCTTTCTTTTCTATGCCGTCTGACAGTGACCGCGCTTTAGGTCATGTAGTCCCCTTAACCCGGTTGTAAATCTGCAATCGCCAATCCGCCTTGCGTAAGCGTGGTAAATCTGTTCCCACTGCTGGGACACAACGAGACTAAGTGACTGGAGTGGACTTAAAATATACCACGCGGGCCCAGTGCGGGTTGGTAGATGTAACAGTCATGTCTTCAAATTTTTAATTCTAAAACACGGTTCCTTCTCCATGATTTCCTTCACCGTTTTGAGAGTAGTGGTGATAAAATTATTTACACAAAGTAAATGGTCTACTTGGTTTTAACCCACGACCTACAACTCGTAAGTCGGGGCCGTTACCACTGAGCCACCCCTGCTCACATGCCTTCGTGGACTATTTGGCTTGATATATTTTTTAAATGTATTTGATTGACATAATTATGCTACCCAAAAACCACATGTCAATCCTGTTGAAAGCCGGTTTACAAATACGAAACGATTTGACAGCGAATGTCACTTGTCTAGGTCCTTAGGCTGCGGATTTTGACGTTCAAAAGTGCCTTTTAATGGCCTTCTTGAAATAAATGATTCCACTTTGACTATAATAAGCTTTTACTGGTTTTTAACTGACTTCAACAAAGGAGGAGGCCCTCAATTTGTGTGTTGTATTTTTCTTCTCGGTCATTTAAAAACCAATTTGAAAACTTCTTCTCTTGGAAAGGGTATCTATACTTATAAGGTGGTCCCATATAAATTTAGTCAAGTTCTGATGAATGGTTTTTGAGTTAGCTTCAATAATAATAAAAAAATGACTTGGCGTCTTGTCCTGTCACCCGAGCCGCAGGCGAGGGTGGATGGCTGAATCGATGGGTAAAATGGCTCGTTTATGAATCCGAGTCACTCTGCTTGTCACTCTGCTTTTCACTTCGATTATTGTGAGAAAATGAAACAGGCATAAAGTATATAACAGTATTTTCACTGTTCAAAAATGTTGCAATTGAAGAAGAGAATAGCTAATTCCCGCCAGAAAATTTTCTAGAAGTTTATTTTTTTTATTTTGATCATGTGGCATTCGACTTGGGTAGACACGGGTACTTCATACTGCCAAGTCATAAAAACGTTTCTTTGCGTTTTTAAAATAAACGACAACTATTTTATCTGGTTTTATTAAATTAACGATAGAAAACACGGAAGTGATATAAATTAAAGCAAATGAAATAAAATAACGACTTTAATCTGTTTTATTGTGCGTGTGAATGTTGGGCCTGATTAGTATCTATATTAGTCTTAGAAAAAAAAAACTTTATGCACTAGAACATAAAAACCGATTTTATGTCGCCTACGCCCAACCTAAAGACGAACTTTTAGAACATGAGAAGTGAAAAAGTTATTTTTCACTTTGTAGTGTCAACCCTGACATACCTATCGAGTCCGGATGAATAAATGACGATACTCTTTCATCTCGGTAAGGGATCAGAGAACGATAAATTATTAAAGACGGTTCCGAAGCAAAGCATAAAAATCACCTGAAGGCAGATCATGGATCAATACTAAAACAAAAGCTGTCTAATTCAATCTATAGATTTAATTAGACAAGTGATCTTATAAGGGTTTCGTTTTTCCTTTTGAGCTACGGAACCCTAAAAAGACCCAATATTGTTAAAACTAACTTTAGTATCTCTGGAATACTATGGATTTAACACAAACGCACGGAGTAAGCGTAGCGTAAATTAGAACGATTTTACGATTGTAATTACTCGTTTCGCATTTGCAGTTTAGTTAGTCCTAAAATTACATTCATATTTAGGTATGTGTAGGGGATCCCTACACTTACTTATATGATAACGGGGCGATTCTATTAGGATGATTAAATAAACCGATCGCCTTGAAATGTATGATTTATTTAAATATTATATTTTTACATATTATTCGCATTAATAGGTAGAAATGCTGTGTGTGCAGAATGCACAGCATCTGAGTCAGTAAAGTAATGTACGGTTCCGTATATCCTGCCCGCCTAAACGGGACAATGCGCTCATGTGAAATATCTGTTAATACCAATCAAGGTTTGTTGAATCAAACGTATATTTGATAGAATTATTGACGCTGCTAGGACTGACGATGTGATATAAAGGCCGTATTTATTATCCAAATTTATTCATCTCAGTTGATATGTTTTGAAGACGTTGTTTGATGAATGAAAATTGTTTATTCGTGATGTTTTCTGTACGACATATGATATTAAATTCTGATTCTAAAATACTTGTCTGAGTTTTGATAAGGTTTTGAAGATGTTCTTCATTATGACTGATCTGCTCGATGTCACTCTTGTATTTTTCGTAAAACCTATCATCCAGCACGCCGAATATAGAATTATCGATATTAACTCAAGCCGTTTGATATGCCTCTTTTCAGCCTCTTCGGACTTTGATATATGTATTTAAGTAACATATTATCACAGTGTTCAATTTCGCTAATTCGGTGCTTTAACTGAAGAATGATATTCTGATATTGTTGACTTGCATGGTGTTGCGTACTGACTTAATTGACGTTACCTTTCATATCGGATCAGCCTTTCCAGTAGGCAGTCATGTTGTAGACCTCCGGTGTGTATGCGGTGACTCTCCACACACAATGGCTCACCTCCCATCTTGCACCGCAACCCCTGTCACCTGCACACGTGAGGACCAGATGGCTGCGTCAGCGAATGCTATCCGCATTGCTGAATTTTGGGCCAAATAAATTTAAATAAAAGAACTATATTTTTGCCATCGACACGCTAAAAAGAGGACGAGACTATATTGATATGCTGAAGATGAGATAAGTACTCTATTACCTATATTTTATTGAAGTAAATATGAATTTGTATACTGTGACGTTATTCCGCGCTGAACTAAAGCTAATTTTCTTCCTTCTGAGTAGTTGGCTCATTACTAAGGTTCGTGACTCCTTAGATCTACATCAATCTCATCTACAGACGTAAAACAACCGATTTAGAACGTTTTAAATAAAATGTTGCCGTTTTGAACCCCAAATGAATCGTTTTAAATGGTTGACAAGTCGCCTTCAAAAATAAAAGAACTGTGTTTTACACTTTATTGTGGGCAATTTTCGGTCACCTGACGTCATGTTTCGTTTTAATTAGTTTATAGAAAATCAATAGCAAGTACCTACCTACATTACCTACTATACGAAAAAACCGAATCAAATTGATTAATTTTATAGTTTGAAAACAATGAAAGAAATGTTTATTTACCAACACAGAGTTTTTAACTTATTAAAACTATTAATACTTACGTAGGTAATACCTACGCTTGGTCGGACGGACCAACTAGAATTAAACCCGCTAAGTATATCAATATCAGTATACCACACATTTAAAAAGTCTTTACACAATTTATAGGTACTCCGTCATATCTCTATCTCGGTAAAATCAAGAAAAAGTAGTTATAATTAAGAAAAACATAGTCATCAACACCAACCGTTTTGAATCGAAAAAATGGTTTGTTTCGGTTTTAAATGGCTTTTTTCGTTTTCAACGGATTGGTTTAATTGGTTTTAAACTGGCTTTAGATCTAAAATCTCATGCACAACTTAATGGAATGTCTTAGTCACCGCTAGTCTATCAACCCTTTTAACTAACAAATGTTAAGATTCTAAAGTGGTATTAATAGGGTAACACTTTTTGTTATACAAGCTCTGTGTCTGTATGTTCACGAATTAGTTTACATAGACGTAGACAGAGTTTAGCAATAGACAAATCACTAAATACAAATAATAATGAGACAGGCGCACTTATCAGATCCAATAGTAAGAGTAAACGAGACAGAACGTTTTTCCTTTGTCTAGCAGAAACAGGTATTACATCACGATTTCTTGTCTTATTACGGCCGAATCCAATTAGAAAGAAAGAAAAAGTATTTATTGCGACTCGTACAGGAAGATCACAAACTAAACACAGCAAAATAAAAATCCAAGTTATATAAAAAAAAGTAACAAAACGAAAATGAAACAGAAAGTCCTATACGAGGCCAAAAGGCTCCTATCTCAGCATGATGCTGCGACATTAAAAAATAAATGTCTCAGCGCTGGTATTCTGAAAGGGCCCGCTGTGATGTCACGGGCAGTTACAGAAATAAATAAATAATAGCAAATAAAAAAATAATCTACGCCAGACGTAACCTCATTACTTGTATTGCCTTGAGTGTCAGAGGCACTCTGGTGTGTCTGTGGCATTGCTGTGACAAGTAAATGGTCGCAGGCGCCGACCTTACGGCGAGATTAAATAAATACATTTAAAATATATTAAATATAACGTTACGGCTGTCTAGTGGAACAGTACTTATTACAGAGAAAATACAATAAAAGTGGAATGTGGTAGTCAATTACCTATCCATCACCAGTTTTGGCATACTGGAGGTAGATAAACCTATCTATCTCTGGTTTTAACGTCCCAATAATGTATGCTAGTAGCGATCTGTATGATTATAAATATTATACTGGCAGTTATGATTAGGTATATTGGCTAGAACGAGTGCGTAACACCAAAATCCGTAGTTAATCTAAAGTGTAAGTGCTTAGAATTAAATATTATAAAATGTGCCAATTGCCTAAAGGCTCCTTCAAACAGGCGCGACACGCGATAAAATCGCGCGCGACACAAAGGCACCGCAAGTCGCGCAATGACTGGTGCCTTAATACGTATTTATGAAGTTGTCGACTCGCCAACAAATAAATTAATTTCGTGCGAGTTGCCTATAAAAGAATAATATTATTTAAAAGTGACGATTCGCCCATTAAAGGCGAATAAATTCGTGCGAATTGACTTATAAGCCGATTTCTTCGGTAAGTATTCCCCAACTACATTAAATAAATAGTAGGTACCAGTGTACAGCATAAGTATGTGTATACACTTGACTTTATTCAAAGACGATTTTCTCCTTTAGTTTTGAATGAAATTTTATTTTATTACAAACAACGTATTTTCGAATCCATAGGTTTGTGTAAAGTGTCGTATTTCAACGTTGCATTCGTTATTTCACGAAAAAATCGCAATTGAAAGTTGCCAAGTGTTGACATATTAGTGCTCGTGACTGCAAAAGTGACTGTCAACCATATTCGCTATATCATAAGGTATACGAGAGTTCACTAAGAAGATTATTTCGAAAATTCTTTATCATTTCATTCTCTAAAGAACAGTTATTTTTCTAACTTTAGTTAGTGGTTTATTTATTTTATAATTTATGTACACGCAGTAAAATACATAGGGATATGACATAATTACAATTTCAGTACAAAGGTACTGCTTATTTCTTAAGAAATTTCTTCCAGCACACCTGCAAAAGGAGAAGTAAAAATGAAATGTAGAAATAGTATGTCACTTCACAAGAAGAGAAAAATATGAATGTGTGAAGTCTAAAACTAGAATATTAAATAAACCTACACAAATAATGTGGAAAAAAATACATAAATATACTTACTTTAAAAGTTTATATTAAGAGTATGTCTGTCAGTCACTTACGGAACTATTCAGTATACGTTAGCAAAGACAGCTTCAAAAACCACCATTCTTTCAAAAATTATTACCCCGCCAAGTTCAAAGACCCTTAAAATAACTTCGGGGCTATCTCAACGAGTCGTGGCATTGTACGAAAATTGTTCTAATCTTCTTCGGAATGTTCTGGAATTTCCGTAACTTCACCTTTATCTCTCAATTCTCGATCAGCATTTAAATTGAAAATCGAATTAAGTCTTGCACTGGAAACTGATAGTATTGCATTTGTACGAGAATGAAAAGTTAAATAAAATTAGTACTTATATCTCGATGGAACATGTTGACAATTTTGTCCATTACTTGATGTCAGGGCCAGGCACCAAAGACAACACACATTATTATTTGACATTGACAATACAATTATCAATCCGTGATGCGCTCGCGACACTGCTTAAATATGACAACAAAATTGCAATTTTTTACGTGGTATTTATTTTGTTCGAAGATTTTTTGCTGTTATTCAGATCATTTGCGTTTAAACAAAGTGTATTTTTTTCGGGTAGTATTTTTATGATTGCCCATTAGGCATGAGATAGATCATCACCATCGCCAGCCTAGCTTTTTCCCAACGATGTTGGGGTCGGCTTCCAGTCTAACCGGATGCAGCTGAATACCAGTATTTTACTTGAAGCTACTGACTATCTGGCGTTAAAATACGAGTTTATGTATATAGTTACTGTAGTGTGGAAACACTCCAGTAACTATATACATAAACTCGTATTTTATAAGGAAAGGAAGTTAACCAGGATGCTAATCAATGCTCGTTCCTCCACAGGCTGAACATGAACTGTCTGGTGTACACACTGTATGTACAGACGCCAGCACATCAAGCTACCTGAAACTGTAAAATTTTTCCAATCAACTTTGAACCTTATGCTTTAGCGATAAAGTTGAAAATCTATTAAAGAAATTCGACAGATTGTAGTAGCTTGACGTGCTGGCGTCTGTACATATATTGCGGGCTAGCTGCCATATCGCCAAAAATGTAGGTAATTACATTTAATTAAATGTTTTGTGTTTCATTATGTTAATTACTTTATATCGAATTCTTTTTTATCGCACCTGTTCAAAAAGAGCTAGGTACTATATTCTTCGTAAACAGGGACTAAAAGTGATTTGAATTTGGAATGTGGATATTGTTAGTAAAAGTTCCATTCACCAAAGAGATTAATCATTGTATGGACAAGTTTGTGAAAAAATAAAAAACGCGCTAAAAGCATTCTGCCTTCGTTCGTAATTGTTTATTCAAAATTGTATGTAAATAAATAAACGTAGGTACCATTCTTATTCATAAGTTGCACTTACTTATTTTTTTATAGAGGGTGATAAAAAATACTGAGTGGCCACCTCGGGAGCAACACTATTTTAAGCTCGAGTGACGTAGGTACTTTGAATCCCTCGCTGCGTTCAGGATTCAAAGAAACAAAATAGTTGTTTGCTCTCATGGCAAACAATCTATTATTTTAACTGAACAGACAGCTGTGCTGCTGGAGATTTTGTTGCGCCATTTCTACTTCCTAGCTAACGCAATAGGAAGTGGTGAAGAGCGGGCCTCTAATATCATTTTGACGTTCAAAAGGTGCTGATTCTCAGCCTAGTTTGAATAAATGGCTTGTGATTTTATCTTTAACCAGTATGAAGGCCAAAATTGTATCGTATTTCGCCCAAAAACAATACAACCAAACATCCGAATCAGCTAATCCTTCAAAATTTAAATCTCTGTAAAACAACGTTGAAAACGAAACAGTGCGTTGCCCTCCAAAACTTCCCGGTAGGGAGAAAGGTTGAAAAAAAAAATAGACATAATCATAGAAATTCGCCCATTTATACTTCAGTGCGTGCTCAATGTTACGAGCTGGGTCCCCAAGGTGTGCTGAGAATCCATATAAAGGTTATCTCTGTGCGGGATATTTGGGTCTTTGCGGCTGTATATTTTGAGTGCGTTGAAATGTGTATGTATCATTCTACCTTATCTTGGCAGCATAGTCTTCCTGTATGTATACATGAAGCGTTGAGTTTTGTACTGAAATATTTATGCGATTTTTTCAGGAGTGATTTTCTTTGCAAAAGCAGAAATTATTTTACTTTAGAGCGCGCTCAAATTGAAAACGTAAGCTATAATAGCTTATGTTTTTAATTTGAGAGCATAATAGTTGCTAACTAGTTGTTAACTTTTGTATTGCTATTATACTCTAACCTCTTAAATCAAATTGCAGTTTAGCTCTTCTTAACCGTGCTCTCAACTTGACCGTACCCTTGAATGCTTTATTTCACTGGATGACACTGATTTCAATGATGATCCACACTCTTATTAAAATAAGTTTTAGAGAGTTTAAAGAAAGTTTAAATCTCGCCAAATTGTTACTAAAATATTGTTATAATATTGCCAATATTGCTTTCAATGAAACATTTACTTATGTAATATCACGAGGCCCTAGGTGCAGATAGACATGCCAGTGTCTGCCAGTGGACTAGTCTAAAACCATAAGTCTCAATCTAAAACTCAAAGCATTTGTTTCAATTATACCCTTTACAGGCAATTTTGAATTGTCAAGGAGTCGGTTAGTCAGAAATATGAAGCTAGTTACCCATTCAAAAGCGTAGTAGGTACCTAAGGAGAATAAGGGGCCCGAAACCCCATGGACAGATCCCTTAAAAATAACATTGGTATGTTCAATGACCACAAACAAAACAGTAACAACACTACGCTCAAAGACCTTGATAATTACAGATTGTCACGTCACTAGACCATTATTTAAGGGGAAGTAATTATCACGTCTCCTCCAGTCCGTCTCGAAGTCGGGAAACGTCCGATGCAGCAAAGCTTCTCTTTAATTGGAGAGTAATTGCCATAATCGGTGCGCTCAACAGGCTCAGGCTGTGTGATATTATAAGGTTCTTTTATAGCAGACAAAATACAGCTAATTTAATAGGAAAAGAAAATATTTTTTGGACAAATTTAGATTTATAAAGCGAGACAAGTCAAGAAAATACCGTTTCTGAAAGAGTAGTTTCACAAACAACAATGAAATGTTTGTTATAAAAACCCATTATTATGAAATCGGGGTTGAAATTACTGATCGTAAGGATCCACTATTCCTGTTCATATTTGTAATAACTTTGGTAGTAGATCGTACCATCTTTTACACAATAATAATTGCACCATTTTCTTCCAAATTGTAGTAACAAAACTATATCCGTTTGCAATATCACGGAAGATAATCACATAACTGTCATGATTTATTTTTTACTTATTCTTGTAAAGACTGAGAGTAATAAATAAAAAATCAATGACACTAATACGGCTTCAGACATTTATTTCTCAAAAAGAATACAATTCACTTATCACGAGAAATACAAGTTAATCATACATAATACTCGATACACAAACTTATGAAGAACGGTAGGTACTCATAAATAAAGTAGTAAGTCGTAGATGCGCAGATGTTTTCTTACAAAGCTGTGGGTAACAAGAAAAAGTTAGTGTACCATTACATATCGTTTCTTGATAGCAAGTCAATAGCAATTACACATTGTTAATTGTAGCAAGCTGATAATATTTTAATTTGTTAACGTTTCAAAATGATAATATAGTTTAGTGCCTAAGAGTTTTTATGTATTTAAATAAGTAATAATTTAATGTAGTAGAAGCAAATAAACAAATCAAAGAAATAATACTGACTTTATAAATAGGTGATTGATTTAAAATCGAGAGAAATCTTTCAAGATGTGGTGCTTTAAGGTTTTTTGTACATTGTAAAGAGCCGGATCTCTCTAATGTCGTTAGGCAATTTATTTATTATATAACTCTGCTCCTTCATATAATATGTTTTCCTTCAGTAGTTAGTGCACGGTGGCCTTAGGCAGGTGTAGTTTTTCCGTTTACTAATACGTTTTTGTGTTTATGTTTATAACAATAATAATGTCTTTATATTCTAATATTTAAAAATATAATTTAATATGTATTTAATGAAATAAAGAAACAATAATAAAACTATCTCAATAACAATAAGAAAATTAAATTTCGTTCGACGTTTCATTTTCAATCAAAACAGCTTCCACACTACTAAGCATTGTATCTTCATCAGCCAGAAATACTATCTTTGAGGTTTTCCTTTCCTCCTATGCCATCAACCTAGACATTTACATCATCCTCCCCACATCCTCAAACACGGTCATTACCTTCACCAAAATTACCTCCTACATTACCACCAGCAGGTGCGTCCATTAAAATATACCATACCTCAAAGTACTCAAGTACATTCGAAGTTCTCTTCTGGGAGCCTAGCCACTTACGCGTCCATAGGCCCTCCTCCACTCTACGTCTTTATTATAAAAGTTGCGCTCATTCAACAAACACTGTGTATTACATACTGCCTTTATGAGCTCGGTAAGGGCTAGGTTATGTTGTTAGCGGGGTTTTAATGGAAATTTTATTTATGGGCAAACATTTAGGCAGGATGAAATTATGGAGGTGTTTGTAACCCTTGAAATGAGTGGGTATAGTACCCTTGAAATTAGTGAGTGTGAGCTTAATGGTGTGGATGGAGGATGTTTTGTTAGTTGGTGTCGCATAATACTGAAATTAAATGACTACTAATAATTTATACTACTAATGATTTATATACTACTAATGATTTAAATACTACTAATGATTTAAATATTTGGGTAGTGGGCACGACCAAAAGAGTATTAAAAGATTACTAATATGGTCCTATAGTGAAGCCAACCAAGTCGTTATAAAACTGCATTTACTTATTCCATTATCTTTACTTTTAATCTAAATTATATACCATATCGAAATCTATATTCACTGCTGAGCATAAACTACGTCATTAAATCCAAAAAACGATTGGCATTTACCAACATGTATTAAAATTCGCACAAAAAACGCTGAGTTAGAATTATTTATCTCGTACCTCTATAGATTCTTGTGCCTGTTTTTCATTTCGTTAATTAGAGACTTCTATACCTTCTCAATTATTCTCAGGGTAACGTTCATCAGAAAAGTTTTCCTAAAAGAACTCTTTTATGAAAAAGATTCTTTGGCAGTAATTTTTCAGATCGCTGCCTAATGGATTTTTGAAGAGAAAAGAAGAATTCCTAGACCTTTCCATAAACGTTAGCCTCATGGACAGGTCCCTAATTTAATAAATGTCCCTTTACGTGCAGCACTTTACCTGTGCCATATTCTGCTGGTTTAAATAGCACTTTAAAGTTAAACTCTCAATGGCCATAGAGACTTGTTATCATAGTTAATTAGAAAATGTATTGTCACATTTTCAAACATTGCATTTTTAGCAACTCACAAATCGAGAGTTCAATGAGATTACCCATCGGCAAAAAGACGATCTCCCATAAAAAAACTTTAATTCCCTATTTACAATTAACTTATTTTATTACAAACTATTTACACTAGAAACTAAATTAAATGACTAACTAACTTACTATACAAATAAAAACAAAAATAAAAGACAAATCAGGCGTCGAAGTACTCGTCCGCATCGCTGTCATCCGGAAACGTGCCCAGAAGACTGGCAGCATTGCCACGTTGAATGGCAATGCTAATTCTTTGGTCAAAGAACGACTTTAATTCCCTATTTGCATTATTTATAGGAAGATTTTCGAAAATCCTCTAAGCAAAATTGTATGCTTCTAGACACAGCGGTTTAGGCTTTGCGTTGTCTGCCAGCCAGAGAATGTAAGAGTTTTATAGAGCAGAAACTTCTTAAATGGAAATAACTGTATTTATGTTCAAAAATCTTACTTTTAATTTGAAAGCTTTTGCACCTAAATAAATTATTTCAGTTCTGTAAGATTTTTCGCATCTTACGAACGAACATTGCTTGTGCTTTCCATCCCACTTCACCAATCGTTGTTTCAAGGACTCAGTTTCATTCAACGTCTTCCCAGTAATTGTCTTCAACTTTTCTTTTCATCGCAAGTGGGTCAAACATTTAGAAGTACCTCAACAAATAAGAATCGGCATATCCCATACTCATTTTTGATCCGTCCGTGACCTAAACTTCGGTATAATAAATCAATGTTTTGTCTACCTTTTTGGAGCGCGATTGCATAATTTCTCCATCAAAAATATTCGTTTGACAAGCAGTACCTATAATGCATTCAAATGTATGGCACGCAAAACCAGAATAGCTTTGGCATCTAATATTATTTTGTTTCATCGAATATTCAATGTCGTCGCTTGTCAGTTTTGCAAATAGAAGCTCACATGCAAAAATGAAGAGAGTGCCTCATTGTTTATTCTGAGCCCTATTTATCCTTCATTGTGTTTCATAACATAGAAAATTAAAAAGCAAATTTATCTTCTGCCTAGGCAGATAAGGAAAAGGCAAGCCTTTTCCCAACTATGTTAGGTTCGCTTTTCAGACTAAACGGATGCAGCTGAATACCAGTATTTTACATGCAGCGACTGCCTATCTGACCTACTCAACCCAGTTACTGAGTAATACGCTAAGACTGCCAGGTAAGACTGGTTGGTCAAATTTTCGGGCGTCTGACAACCAGTAACGACTGTCAAAAATCCAAAAATGACAGCCGGGCCCAACGGCTTAACGTGCCTTCCGGGGCACGGAAGGGTTTCTATATGTAAAGATGGTCACCCATCTACGGAACGACCGCAGCAAGCGTAGCTTAACCTGACCGATGAACCCCTCTGGCTTCAAGTATTTATCGTTTTTATTCTCGTTTCATAGTGAATTTTATGAAGTCCAAGCGACCCCGAATAAAGTGATCGTAATTGAGCGTTTTGGGAGCTACCCGAAACTGTCAAATTTTCCCAATCAACTTTGAGCCTTATGCTTTAGTGATAAAGTTGAAAATCTATTAAAGAAATTTTACAGATTGTAGTAGCTTGATGTGCTGGCGGCTGTACATACAGTACCCGGCGATAAATATTGCACATCGACCTTAACATTTTTTTGTATTATATACAAAGAATAAAAATAATTTTCAAAAGAAGCAAATCATAATTGTTTTAACAGCTCCTAATAAATACCGGACTGTTTGCTCTACGAAGCCGAAATTAGCCGATTGTCTCTTTCCAAAGGTCGATGTGCAATATTTATCGCCGGGTACCATACGTAGTATAGAACTCCACCTGCTACGATCCTAACATACTCCTTTTGTTTCGTTTACGTTCATACAACTGGTCATTATTCTATGATAACAATGTATAAGGTCAATCTAGAGAATACTGATATCTACGGGTAGGTTTTCATGACAAATTGTTCTCAAAACACAGTCAATTCAGTGATAGAACTTGGACATGGGAAAGTCTTTTAAAAAACCTCTCCACAAATTGCTTAGCACTAGGTGTCGAATCCATTGTTCCTCAAAAAAATTGAGGCTATACCGCCAAAACGTTTGTTCTAGCCTTTTGCATCGCGTGTACCAAACACGGTATGTGTGTTTTTACAAAAGACATTCTCACTTTGACCTTTGACTTTTATTCGGTACCTAGGTCATGTTTACTTTTGTGGCGTCGAAGTCAAATAAATGTACGGTGACACCTCTGATTTTTTTTCGAAACTAAATACAGGTGCGCTGAATTTTAGAATTTTAACGCTGCACTGGAGCAATTTGAAATGCCTGTTCCTCACAATTTTGTAGATAGGCACTATCAACCAGATAAATAAACACAGTTGGATGGTCAGATGCCCGAAACTCTGACTACCAGTCTTACATATGGTTTCGTGTTCACAACCCAGTAACTGGGTTGTGGAGTTCATATAGACAAAAACTGGTATTATATTTAGCTGCATCCGGCTAGACCAGAGGTCAACCCCCAGTTAACTTGGAAACGGCTACGCAGTTGATGATAACTAAGATAAAAAAAAACAACTTGTATAACTGAAACCAATTTAACCGAAACTTATCTAGATCGGCTGGAAACGGCCTTGAAAGGTAATAAAATAATTAATGCTTATCAATAAATGGTAGACGATCATTAACATTTCCATCATGCTATAAAAAAGATGAATTAAATTCGCAACAGAGGAAGAATGTTTACCTTCTTTATTTGAATGTTTACTTTTTTTTTGTTTACTTCTTTTCCTTTTTTTTTCTTTGTTTTTTTCATTTTTTTAAATATTTCGAGGGTTATTAAAAAATCAACATACATTTCGACGTGTAAGTATGCACATTTCTATGAAACAGCTGATTTTTTTTTGATAACCGACTAAAGATATCTACGCTAGGGTCTAGAATCATGTGTTGAATTCATGGTTTCGTTGCGCGTCGAGGTCCTTACCCTGTATAGTGAAAGATACTATTAATACAGTACCGTAACAATTAATAGCTCCGAGATAGTAGTGTAATGATTAATGAACTTCGTATAAGGACGTACTAAGTAGGGTAGTTAATAATTAAAACGGAAATATAAATCATCTCTAAGGAATGTAGCAGTGTCTGACAGGACTAGTGTAATGAGGTCTCTTGTCTAAAGCAAGATATTATAATATGTGGATGCGGGTTCAACTTACATTTAAATGCAGTTTGCGAATTTTGAATGTATCTTTGGACAAATCCTGGGTATCTATTTTTAGACTAATCTTGCAATGAAAAAAATTACAGAAATAGTATTTTAAAGTATCCGTTACGAGAAGCTTGAAATTTTTTAAACACACATTCAGGGGTTCGTCACCTCTGGATCAAATAAAAAAAAACAGTTTTGTAATGATTTTTATTATAGGGATATAATTATGTTAACACACACATCTAATTGTAATTACTGTCGTCAGACGATTCAGAGTATTTTGCATCTCCATTCTGCAGCGACAGCGTTAGCGTGAACTTACTTCAAAATGGTGGCCCAAATGTTTACGTTCCATGAGTCAGACGCGTTCCAGTACCACAAAACATTAGACGACAGCGCTTTATATCACTAAAATATAACCCGGCCAAGTATAATATTGCTCGTTAGTTTCGTATTACAAGTATGTTACTTTGAGTTGATTGAATTGTCGCTACGTTACTTAGTAGAAGTTCTATATTTACAAAATGTATAGCTTCTCGTGACGGATACTGTAGTCTATTATAAAGTTTATCGCGCGTTTGTACCAAGGCATAGGCATAGGATTTTGTATACTAGTTGTACATAAAATATCTAGAAAACTTGCCAAAAAGGTGAACAAAATAGCTAACATGTCTGAAACAACGTAAATATAAATATAATACATTTTTTTATACACATCACAACTTATAAAATATACGTGTACCTAAATGCGCGGTTAGGTTGGAAAATTCAGACATAACAAAACGTAATAAAAAGTGCTTCTTCGGCAAATTGAACAAAACACGTTTAGTTTAACTCTTTAGAGAGAACGAACGTGAATTGTTTACTTAAAAACAAACATTTCTAGTAAACAATTGACAGTTTCTTTCAAGAAGTATTGATTAGCTCGCTTGTCGCTTCTTCTCTGACCTTGCCACAGTTCTATTGCCCAGAAAACTTTGGGGTACTCTCAAGAAAAACGGTAATATGTATTCAAAGGGCGTTCTGCGGTAACCTTTCACTTGACCAACCAAAAACGTTACCACCTCGTTTAATGGCTCTTGCGTTCAAGTTTGAACTTTGAGTTTAGGGCAGGTGTTTCTACAAGTGTTGTTCGGGTTTCTTTTGAAGTATACGAGGGTGGTTATATGCTAAATTTCAGGATGATCTGTTGAGTGGTTTTGACGTGAAAAGGTATAAACAAACAAAATAACTTACTTTCGCATTTATAATATTAGTTGATATAATATTAGTGGATAATAAATATTATATTATAAATATAAATAATATTATAAATAAATATAAATATATCAATAGTTAGGATAATTCGCTATTTCATCTCAGACTTTGTAACGTTTGATTTTTCATATTTTGATATTCGAGAATTTGTTGATAGTCCCAATTCAAACTAATTGTTTATGACCAATGACGTATTATATATAGACACGTTATCAACCAACATCTCGGCGCTTAAAAACGGCGAAAATACTAGATAACTACTTATACGCGTAAAGAAAGGGAAAGAAAATAATATATCACCGTACGGCGGGATGTCTGTTGCTAGAGGGAGATAAATAAACATCTTCAGTTACGTCACAGGATAAGTAATAGTCAAATTACATGCTCATTGGTCGAGCGCATGAGTAACGTAGCTATCAGAGTCACTTCATGCGCCGGCCGCCATTAGACGCAGCGTCGTACAAAATAAAATAAAATAATCTAGTTTTGTAAACTTACGCGTGAAATGACACATTTTTGTCTTTAACTTTTGGGGTATAATTTTTACATCCTCTGAAAACACACGACGGCATATTTTCTTTATGTTTTGCACAGGTTTTCACATACGATATAAATTAAAAACAAACATACGTCGCGTCGCGTCGCGCGACAGGTTGGTGCGTGACTGAGCGCAAATGTGGCAATTGGCTTCATTTCATGTTGCCATTTTAGAGTGCGGACAACGTATCTATAGTTTTATACATCATTGTTTATGACAGATTAATTTAGGTTCCTACAAGCCTCACGATATTTTGAGTGATGTCTTCTCAAAAGGTTACGTAACATTTCAAAAATGTTAAATATATAATTAATTAAAAAGAAATTATTCTCAAAATCTTTAATCATATTAATACAAAGTACCTACTTCACTAAGAGAAGTGCCTTCAGGAATCCCTACTTTCATTGTAATTGAATTACCACTCAACAAGGAGAGAAAACTCCCAGTGTTTGTCAAACACTTTATGTCAAGTTTTGTGAATAGCAAAATCTCCTTACCTTTAATCAGATCCAATCTAATGCCAATCTTTTTAATACTGGTAAGAAACAAACAACAGGCGTAAAAGAAAATTTGATGCTAAACCTGTTCTTATTTGCAATGTTTTTACGTATTTTACAATCATAATAACAACGGTTATCAAAGCTGTTTTGGGGTAAAAAGATACAGCAAATATTGAACGTAACATGGAAACGTGCTCTGTTAATACTGAATTTGTTACTTTATTAACTTTGTCCATATTTAGGAATATGTTCATAAAATGTGGTGAAATATGTATAAGTTTTTGTCGTAAAAAAGTTCATTTTGTTTCACGATAACACGTTCCGATCTGAATCCCAATTTGTTCTGTTTTAACAATGAAATGTCGCTCTCTGTCTATTGTTATATGTATTTGATAACATTGTTCATTGTTCATTATTTTCTCTGTTATTCTAAACTAGCTGCGCCCCGCGGTTTCACCCGCATAAGTTTCGATCCCGCGGGAATATCAGGATAAAAAGTAGCCTATATGCTAATCCAGGATGTCAGCTACCTCCATACAAAATTTTATCAAAATTTGTCCACCTGTTTGAGCGTGAAGAAGTAACAATCATATAAACACACACCCACTCACAAACTTTCGCCTTTATAATATTAGTGTGATTCTTACACAATCTACTGCTAATATAATTTGATTATCTTTTTTATTATTTTTATCTTTACCAACACCATCTTTCTGCCTTTATCCCATGTTGTTGGTGTATCGGTTGACGTCAAAAACGTCATCGCCGGCTATCGCTGAAAACCAGCGCTGGTGCTCTGTCTCGCATATGGTCTTGGCATTATACTTAGCGATAGCCGTTTTACGTGGATATGACGCATATTTCTCCTCAACTTGTTATTTGTTTGTATGTGAAATCTTTCGCTGCGTCATGTTTACCGCAAATAAACGTATTGTCTTTGTTTCTTTTATGTTACTTTGAGTTGGTGCAACACGTTCTTCTCTTCCATTCTCCCTTCCTTCTGTCAACAATCTTCATTTTCATCGCCATCATCCACCATTTCAATTACATCTTCTTTAACAAAACCATGTGTCATAATCCCAAGGATTTCAGCCACTCCTACCAACTCAATCCCACACCTAGTCAGCACCCACACAAAGATTCTCTGCATTTAAGTCTGCAGAAGGTTCCAGGATTCTTATTTAATGTAACAGGCTTAACTAGAAGCCACACATGATGGCCACTTGACCTAATAGTCTTACACTAAGTCTAGGCTTTAAAGGAATTACTAATATCTAGCTATCTAAATGCATCAGGTTGAGGACGCGAATGCAAAAAGGTTTTTCCTTTAGCATTTTATATGTGAGACCGTATTTTCCTTTGATGGCGATTTTTGTAAAAGGTTGTGAAGGATATTCTCGGTGGCTTGGAGTTTTGTGGGCATTTTCTTTAAGTGCTGTTTTATGTTAATAATATATATGTGTATTATTAACATTAAGACTTAATAGTATTAGAATCTAATGTTTAACTTAAGCTATGAATGTTCAAAACGTCTTTGATAATTATGAAATCTGTAAGATTTGATCATTGATCAAATCTTACAAATTTCATAATTAGAGATTTCAAATATTATTGTTCTATCTGAATCCTGTCGTATTTATCAACATAATTAGGTAGGTAATTATCTTTATTATACAAAATGGTTACTAGAGGGGCTCGGGGTTAGCCGCAGGGGTCGATCGATCAGGTTAAGCTACGCTAGCCGCGGTCGGTCCGCGGATTGGAAATCAGGTTAAGTCGTTGGTCCCGGCGTGGATCTTTGACAGTCGTTACGGGTAGTCAGAAGCCCGAAAGTCTGACAACCAGTCTTACTAAGGGGTATCGAGTAGGGGTCTACTCGATACCCCTTGGTAGATTGTAAGATAATTACCCAGTAACTGGGTTGTGGAGGTTAGATAGGCAGTCGCTCCATGTAAAATACTGGTATTCAGCTGCATCTGGTTAGACTGGAAGGCGACCCCAACATAGTTGGAAAAAGGCTAGGCAGCTGATGAGTAATGTATTGTATTGTGCGGTTGGGTTTCTTTATATTACCGGTCACCCATCCACAGACCAACCGCGGCAAGTGTAGCTTTACCTGGTCGACCGACCTGTGCGGCTGTTATTATTTAGCCACGGGCCCCACAACAATACATTACTATACAGTAGTAAATCCAACTGTTAACATTTGATAGTAGCAGAAACTCTATTAATAGGCTTACGATGCTTACCTTTGTATAATCTTAATCACATTGAAGCCGTTGTAACGCTATCTATTATGTTTTATGTGATAGTAGAAGTAGGTGTTGTTGTATTGAATTAAATAGATACAATAAGGTTGTTGCTTTCTAGTTTAATTAAATTACTTGAAGAGCCAGGAGAGCCTGGTGGCCATTCACTAGAACTCATCTTCTTCTAATTATGTAGGTAGGTGGGCGCGGAAATAGAAATAAATTACTTCAAATCACAATCGACGTATTTTAATCAGCATTCACAGGAATCACGATGTAATTAGGTAATTAGCCATTACTACTATACGAAATCAACTTAATTAAATCATGAAATAGCGTGATGACGAAGATTCTGAGCGATTCGTCACAAGCGTGGTGCGCGGGCGCCGCCGTCTTGTTCAAAAGTGAGTTTAAGATCGCCGCCCGCACTACCATCGACAATGACGCTTCGCTAGGTTGACTTTGACAGCTAAAAGTCAACCTGACGTCTGACGTTGACGGATGCGCCGTCATACTTTTAAATGTAAAATGTTTGATACCTTTCATTGTTATTTTAATTATCCTTTTCATCTTCGTTGCTGATATAAATGTAACTATTTAGTGTTTGTTTAGTCTGTCAAAATATAATTCAATGTCATTCTGGTTTAAAATTCATTGTAATGCTTGACTGTTATCTGAAGGACAATTCCCGTAATTGAAAACGTACAGACGCCAGCACATCAAACTACCCGAAACTGACAAAATTTCCCAATCTACTTTGAACGTGAACCTTATACTTTAGCAATAAAGTTGAAAATCTATTAAAGAAATTTGACGGACTGTAGTAGCTTGATGTGCAGGCGTGTGTACAAAATTCAGTCACAATCTCAGCTCAGCGACAAACAATGTCAAAAATTTTTCACAAATGTATGAAAATTAATGGTAATTCTGACAGATTGTGACTGAGATTAGAATGGGAAATCGTTCTTAGAAATACGAGAATAAAATTCTCCCTTAGGTGTTTTAAAAGCTTGCTTGCATATTGACTTTCACTGTCATTATTTCTGACAAATTATCAACAAAAATAATAAGCTCGAAAACCCAATGGTTTCATCTAACACGTACTCGTATTTAACGTCATAATCACGATAGTAAACTCAAAATTCATCACCTTCCTTCCAGGGGAATACATATTTAATATAACTAACAATGCGACATGATTATTTGTTTTCACAACAGGTGCTGTTTAATAAAGCAACTCTCAATTTTCAGGGTTCCGTACCTTAAAAGGAAAAGACGGAACCTTTACACGATCATTTTGTTGTCCGTCTGTCTATCTGTATGTCCCTTTATCTCTGGAACGCGTGGAGGTTTCGAGTTGAAAAAACCATATACTTAGGTCTAAAGTCCCTTGAAGCTGTAAAAAAATGAAACTTCTAAGTTAACGCAACAAAAAGATACGGACGTTTATGCTGCAAAAAACGTATATCACTCTCAAGGGAATGAAAAATAGGGTACTTCCCGTAGACGTGAAATTCCGAATCATGAAATTTGGCAAGAAGCCATTAAAAAAAAAAAGAAAACCCGTGGTAAACTATTTACATACCTACAAATTTATACGGAACCCTCGGTGCGCGAGTCCAACTCGCACTTGATCGTTTTTTATTGTTTGCTACTTAGCTTAGTTACGCTAGTGACTAGCGTAACCATAGACTAGCGCAGGGATGGCGAACCAGTGGCACGCGTGCCATTGATGGCACGCGACAAATTATTTTGCGCACGCCTTCGATCGAAAAAGTACCTACGTAATACACTGAAATTTAACAAACGAACGCGTTTGAGCCTACTTTACGGAGTGAGTAGGCGCGGTGTAAGGAGCAGCAGGCGGGAAGCGCGGAATCGATAGTATTGTTTTATAATTTTCCCTGTAATCACAAAAAAAATGGCACATCTATGACCTCATCAAACATTTCTTTACAAAAAATGGCACGTTGATCCATAAAGGTTCGCCACCCCTGGACGCTAGCGGCTAGTCTATGGTATTCAGTTTAATATATTGATTTCTATTTCAAGGCAGCAATATACGTCTGTGGTGAATACTGTGTTTCTACGCCTTATAAATCTATACATCTATACAAATAAATAAAATTGAGCTGTCTGTTTGTAATATCAAAATAATAGCTTTTTAGTAAATGCATCTATGAAAGTAAGGTATAAATAACAAAGGTAATCTCTGAAACAGCTAGACCGATTTTGACAAAACTTTCACTGGCAGATAGCTAAAGTTATAAGGAGTAACTTAGGCTTCTTCTTTATTTTAGTAAAGTTATTTATCACTTTGTAGTGTTTTTTTTTTGAAGTCGGTTGTTTTTTTTTTTTTGTAAAAAGTTTTTATTTTTCACTTTTAGTTTTACCTACCTACCCCAAATAAATTCATATAACACTACTTGCTATATAAATATCAGTGACAGGAAGCTATTGAACACATCGGCCTTCCCCTTTTAAAGGGCACAGGCGTGATGTTATGTTGTGTGATTGCTTAAACAATGCTTGCATATGATATAGCAGCAATCGCGGTTGATTCGCTGGCATTTATTAAAGAGTTCCGTTGTCTGTCTCCGAAACTCATCATCAGATTATTACGAAATTTAAATGAGACCATTTCGGAATAAACCTCTTTCGAACAAAATTTTGCAAATCCGTCTATATATGAGGGAGTTATGCCCGAATATATATAAACATCCGAATTGAGAACCTCCTCCTTTTTTGAAGTCGGTTAAAAACAGAGTAAATGAGGCGTGAACTGCGCAATATAAGTCTGGCAATTTGGCAAAATGGCGCCAGAATGTAAAAGGTTTTCATTGACGTTTAATATAATTGGCGACGGATGCGGTATACCACCAATAAAATAAATCAAAATACCTTTTGATTCTGTTGTTTGTCAGCCAGCCAAAATAATTATGTATAACAGTTTCACGTAATTTGTTCCGGAAAGTTAAACCTATAAAATTTTTTTCATGGTGAAATGAAAAATACGATATCTTAATACACACATCAAAAGTGTCTAGGGATCAAGCATTTTTATGCGGATTTCTTGAGATTGAGATGTGGCTTTGTAATAAATTTATGATTTTATAAATTTATATGGATCCTTTTTGGTGCATTTCATAATTTGAAACAGGAACTGTTAATCAAATTCGAGTAAAAGATGAAAATCAGCTGTCAATATTTTCCCTATAAAAACATACAACGCATTGAAGACATTATTAGTGCTACTGTTTCCCTACTACTGATTAAAACCAACGTTATTATGGAGCGGCGACGTCATTTAAGCAGGGAAGAAATGCTCAGAGCCGTGGGAATGATAGAAGCTGGTTCCCGGCAACGTACTGTGGCTTTAGCTCTGAATACAAGTCAGAGTGTTATCAGTCGACTTTGGACACGTTACCGAAGCACTGGTACCGTGGCTGAGCGCCATGGAGGACGGTATCGCTGCACCACACGGAGACAAGACCGATACATTCAAATCTTAACTCGAAGAGCTCCAACAATAACCGCCATGATGTTAGCCGTGAGGCTTCATCACTCTTCAGGGAACTTAATTAGCGACCAAACAGTCAGAAACCGCTTGCATGAAGTGAACCTTCATTCCCGAAGACCGCTACGGGTACCACCTATAGCAATGCACAATCGTAGGATTCGATATCAATGGGCTCTTGAACACAGAAATTGGGCAGAAGAACAATGGCGTTTCGTGTGCTTTTCTGATGAGTCTCGTTTAGGTATGAGACCGGATACAAGACGTATACGACACTGGAGAACCCCTGGACGCCAACAGCGATTAAAATCCTGCCAGGAAGTCCATCCTTATAGTGGTGGAACCATCATGGTATGGGCGGGTATTTGGATCGGCGGAAGAACTGAGTTGATTTGGATCAGAGGCAACCTCAACGCTCAAATTTATGCTGAGACGATTGTATCTGACATCATCGTTCCTCTACAAGTGCAAATCGGTCCCTTATTTCAGTTAATGCATGATAATGCACGACCGCACACCGCAAGAGTTGTAAGACAGACTCTCGCCGCAGCTAACATCAATGTCCTGCTCTGGCCTGCTCAGTCGCCAGACTTGAACCCGATTGAGCATGCATGGGATATGCTACAGAGAAGAGCTCTGCCGAATATGGAGGGTATCCAGTCGCAAGAAGACCTTTTTTTGTTGATGCAACGAACATGGGCGGCCATTCCACAGCGTGATTTGGATGAACTCATTTTGAGTATGCCAAACCGATGTTCTTGTGTTGTTAGTGTTCGCGGTAGAAACACGGATTATTAATTGTTTAAGTTACCCAATAACATTTTAAAGAAAACTGTTATTTCAGTCTTTTTTTCGAACTTTAATGTTAGTGGTTCAAATGTCAAAAATCCCTTTATTAGGAAAATGGCAAATTTCTTTATTAATGCAAAGGTGACTTGGTTTATCGTTACTGTGACAAACGAAAACACTTTATTTGATGAATCCTTAAAGAAAATTTTAATTAATATCAATCAGGAGAAAAGTTATTGCAAAAATATATGTTGATCCCTAGACACTTTTGATGTGTGTAATTACCAATATAATTACAATATTATTATTAAAAGTTATAATATTATTATAATTATGATTTCATATTCATCAAAATAAAAATAAAAAATCATGGTACCTATTTTAAGGTATCGCATTTTACTTTATCGCGCGTTCCGATGGCAAATTTTGCTCGAAAAGAGGTTTTTTTTTTTGTTTAACCCAGAATTCAGCAACGCTAACACATTCAATGACCCAGACATTAGGTCCTCACGCGTACAAGTGACAGGGCGACGTAAAATGAAAGGTGGACCATTGTCTACAGGGAGACGCCACATTTTATTTTATTATTGCTGAATGTGTCTGCTCTTAACCTCATTATACTCATCAAACTCAATCTTAAAACATTTATTTCAATTAAACCATTTACAGACACTTTTGAATTGTCAAGGAGCCGGACAGTCAGGAAATATATAGTAGGTACCTATGGAGAAGAACGAGCAAGAAACTCCATGGACACTGATCTACATTGGAGATCGAAACAATTTGAGAAAATCCATCTGTGGAAATTGTCATTCCTGCGGTCGACCCGAGTACGGACTCTCTTTCAAGTTTTCCAAGTCGGTTTTTATTTATTTATATATACTTAAAAACTGTTTTGTTTGTACTGTTTTTAAATGTTACTTAAAAGTTGAAACTGTCACAACATCCTCAGAAAAATCTGAAAACATTTTCATAAAACTGAAAACCTCACGCGACTCAAGTCCAGTTGTAATTGGTCAAGATTTTCTGGAAACGAGTTTAATTTCTTTAACAACGGTATGTAATAACAGCTGTTACGTCTAATATGAAATGTTAGTGCAACAATACACTGGGTCGCAAAACATTTTACAAGTAATTGGTAGTTTGTTCACAGACTTTTATCGTATTTTCCTCTAATAAGGCTGAACTACACGACGGTGCACATAGTACAATACCATACAGAGAGATCAATAGGGACCTAATTACGTAATTGGCATAGACAACATAGCATTATCATAATCCGACTGTAATCTTCCTACAGGATAAAGGCCTCGTCTCTATGGGAGGGAGTGAGCCATGATCCGCTACGCGGGCCCGGTGCGGGTTGGTAGATATTACATGTCTTCGAATTTTTGGTTCTAGGACAAAGCGGGATTCCTCACGATGTTTGTTTTTAGGTTTTTTTTTTACACTTTTATATGCCAATAATATTTTTAAACTAGATGAGGTAAATGGTATTGGATGATTGCACTGATTGACCGATGACCGGGTTCAAACGAATCTTTCTTTTTTTACAAGTTCAACATTTTGAAATTCAATTGGATTGAAAGTCTGTTCAAATGGTTTAAATCGTTCTCGACTTAGAAGTTGATCAACTGAAATCGAACCATGTGAATCGGTATTAAGTTGCATTTTCGATTAAATGATCGTTCGAATTTGCGTTACGTTAATATCGCGCCTCTGTCTATCTTATTACTCTTACATACTCTTTTAAGGGGGATACGCTAAGGTAGCTCGCGACACATTTTCTTACTTACGTTTTTTTGAAATTTGCAGGTCATTATCAGGTTGTACGTTTATCTAAATATGATTCGTAGGCTACCCTGAAGCTTTCACCTTAAATGAAACACAAACCCGTGGGCCTTCAAAGCAAGAGTGAACAAGCATGTGCACACTCATTCCATCATAGACCTCATCCATCGCTTTCCATCAGGCGTGATCGAGGTGTGAGAGAGTGCCCATTTAGCATTTAGCAATAAAAAAACAACACTGCTTAACGACAGAAATTAGTAGGTACTTATTTCTGCCCGCGGCTTCGCCCGTGTTAATCTTGGAAATTTTCCCACAGGAACGTGCTAGCGGGACAAAAAGTAACCTTTATGTTACTCTATAACATCAGCTATATGCCAGTGAAAGTCCCATCAAAATCGGTACCGCCGTTGTACGGTTCACGTACAATTTATTAAACTGCATATGCAGCAACCTACTTACTCGTACTTTCTTCATTTATAATAGCGTTAAACATATTTTTAGGTCAATTGACAAATTAATACTATCGCGAGCACTGCGAATTAGCATCCAATCTTTACCTACTTGTAAATCGGGCTACTTAATAAAATTTCGAGTGTAACTAAAATCCGTCGTTTCCATCAACTCACCTAAACTAACTCTAACTACTTCAAATGAGCGTACTATAACTTATTGTACAAGTGTAAAGTGCCTGTCACTCCCGGACTTTACAGCCGTTTCGGAGATTAGCCGGAACAAACAGACAGACAGACAGACAAAAAAAAAAGGTTTTTGAAGTGAAAATTTCTTTAGCATCGTTGTGATTTGAAAGTTTATGAAACGAAAAAGAGACAGTAAAAAGAGACATATAAGATTTAACGTGGGAGAAAATGAGATAGGAGGCATTAATATACAGTGTTTTTGTTTTTTATTATATAGATGGATGGATGGATGGATGGATGGATCAGAATCAGAATCAGAATCAGATGGATGAATGGATGGATGGATGTGATTTAGCATCGTTGTGATTTGAAAGTTTAAGAAACGAAAAAGCGACAATAAAAAGAGACATGTAAATTCATAAGATTTAACGTGGGAGAAAATGAGATAGGAAGCATTATACAGTGTTTTTGAAGGTTTTACTTCTACCAAGTGTAACTTGCACACATGCGGTTTTTTGAAGTGAAAACTTCTTTAGCGGCGTTGTACACTTTTTTTGTAATGGGTAAAAAATGTTAAACTCGCGTCAGGACACGTGACCTGATCGAAAATTCGTAAGACGGATGGCCGTAGCCGGTACCGCATGTGTTTTGTTTATATAAAGACGATTCACAAATTACACACGTAATTGTTCAAGTTTTCACTTCTGTCGGCACTCCCGGAGTGCCACTGTTTTTTTTTTTTGTATAAGTAGCGTATATTCTTTCATATGCATTTAGTAAAATGCTGTTATCTTGATATTACAAACAGACACTTCAATTTCTTTGTATAGATGTTTCCCGTCGCTTGTTGTTTCGCCTGTTTGTTTTGTGGCTAAGTAATAACAGCCCTACGGGTCGATCGATTGCCGCGGTTGGTCCGTGGATGGGTGACCATCTTCACATACCAAGACCCCTCCGTGCCTGTCATTTGTAGATCTTTGACAGTCGTTACGGGTCGTCAAAAGCCCGAAAGTCTGACTACCAGTCTTAGTAAGGGGTATCGTATTACCCAGTAACTGGGTTGTGGTGGTCAGATAGGCAGTCGCTCCATGTAAACGGCGACACGACGACACGACACGGTTGGCGCAGTGGCTGAGCGATCGACTGATGCGCTGCGTGTCGCGGGTACGATTCCCGCACGGAACAAATATTTGTATTGCCTACAGATAGTTGTTCCAGGTCTGGCTATTTGTGTATGTGAATTTAAATGTTTGTAAACGCACCCACGATACAGGAGTAATTCCTAGTGTGGAGCTACGTTTAAAAAAAAAAAACTGGTATTCAGCTGCATCCGGTTAGACTGGAAGCCGACCTCAATATAGTTGGGAAAAGGCTAGGCAGATGATGAAATCTTTCCCGACGAAATACTTTACAAAGCGCTTCTACTAAACAAAATGCATATCAAACATGCTTACACTATCAAACATTGTATTCAGTGTTTAAAACGTCGTCTACCGTGAAAACATGCTGGGTTGAATGTAAATGAAAGTTATACAAATGATTGCATAAATATTTGACTTGCTATAAGCGTTGCCAACGAGTTGAGCGGAAAAGTTGCATTTAGTGCTAAAATGTTCTGCTTAAAATGATATTTGACGTAATGTAACGTACTGCTAACTTTGTTCGGCGTTCTAGCGATGTGATGTTTCGTTTACTCCATTTAGCGGTAGTTATTGTTTTATTATGTTAATAGCTTTTTCCCGCGGCTTGACCTACGTGTCGGTCGAAAATTATCCCATGGGAACGTAATGCCGGGATAAAAAGTATCTCAGGTTATAAACTATCTGTGTGCCAAATTTTATCCATAAGGCTCCTACAAACAGGCGCGACACGCGATATAATCGCGCGCGACACAAAGGCACCGCTCGTTGCGCGACTTGCAGTGCCTTTGTGTCGCGTGTCGCGTCGCGCCTGTTTGAAGGAGCCTATATTCGTTTAGCCGTGTTTGCGTGATTGAGTAACAAACATCTAAACATCCAAGCTATCACATGTATATTATATTATTATAGTAGGAAGAAGGTGGCTGGGATGCGGAAGGCGGAGGACAGGGTGTTATGGCGCAGTCTGGAAGTGCCTATGTCCGGCAGTGGACTGCAGTAGGCTGCGTTGATAGTAGGAAGACTATGCGACTACCGCAGCCCCTGCAGCCCTGCTTCGCACGGTTTCTATTGACTAGACAATACGTACCGTATTACTTGTTATATGATTTTTTTAAGGGGTATCGTTCTACCCAGTAACTGGGTTGTGGAGGTCAGATAGGCAATCGCTCCATGTAAAATACTGGTATTCAGCTGCATCCGGTTAGACTGGAAGCCGATCCCAACATAGTTGAGAAATGGCTAGACAGATGATGATGATGATTTTTTTATAAGTATACATAATCCTTCCGGAATAAATTCTCTAAATGATCGTAAATCTGCATCAACATCTGTTGTGTAGTTTAGAAGAACAATGCGGTCATACAGACAGATACAATAAGCTGTGTCACGAAGATTTTTCAGCAAATTTTTTCGTACAAATATTCATATTGTCTTCTAATAAATAGTAAAATCAACCTGGTAACGTTATAACTACGTAAATGTCTATTAACTGCTCCAAATTACGATGTTTATTTTTATTTATTTTCCACAAACTTTGATATTGAGCCTACAGACAATTCTAATTTCAACTCTTTATTAGTGGGTTACCGCTGGCCCGGAACATAAAGGGCTAAGGAAGGAACACGGGTGGGTTTTAAGTCAGCAAGAGTCTGACACTCCCTTCCGCTCCACCCAGAGCAGGGGTCACTTGATGATTTCCCATCCTGAAAAAAAAAACTCTGTATTAGTGGTATCGTACACTCAATACATCAAGTGTTCAAAATATCGAGTGCTTGTTCGTGTTTTTTATTTCAACGCTCGATTTATTAAGTGTAGGACATATTGAATGATCGATTTACTAACCATTCGATACTAAGAACGTTAGAGTATTTAGACATATATTATAGTGGTTGATCAATTAATATTCGATTATATGACATTCGATTAGGCATAGTATACCCCTTTTAGGCGGTACTTTGACCTAAAAGAATAAAATTCAACATCAGAATGCAAAGTAATAATTTCAGGCTCCAATTTTCCCATAGGAGGGGAAATTCTAGGGAAACCGCAAACATTTAGGAACATGTAGAAACAAGAAGAAAATTATCATCTAGGACGTGACAGGCCACTAAACACAGGCCCTAAAAAGGCCACTTTGGCAGAATCATAATAGGATAACATTATAAATCATAATATCAAATCCCATTGGTGAAGGATTTTTCAGTTATTTGTTTTTGTCTGTGCCAAAATACCAATCAATCCAATCCAAATGCAACCCCAATCTCTTTTATTATACCTAAGTAGAGCAGTAAAAAAAAAAAGAAAAACACGGTCTGTCTTCGCCATATCATAATTCATAATGTTATCCTTTTATCATTCTACCAAAGTGACCTATTTTAGGCCCCTAGTTCCTTAAATCCATTCTTGGTTCTGCTTCTAAGCTTGCTAGGTACGGCTAAACATAGATATTTTACACGAAGCGCCCACCTTCCGCAATCCAATTACTGAGGGAAAACCGATATCCTAAGGTTGGACCGTGGTCAGACTTTCAGGTTTCAGACAAACCGTAACTATTTACGACGGGGGTAACTAAGGTTAAACTTCATGCATTATTTTGTAATAGTGTTTTGGGATAGAGAGGTAAACTTTAAGCAAGGTTATTGCGATAGGTGGATTTGCGATTGTTTAACCATATATTTTATTATATTTATATAATAAAACAGCGGCGTTTTTTTTTTTTTAATTATTATTATTATTTTTTTTTATTTATATTCTTTTTTTTTTTTTTTTATTATTTTTTAATTTAAGTAACGTTTATAAATAAAGCCCTAAAAATCTTGATGGGGAAAAACTACATTGATGTTATTAGCATTGGAAGTCCGCAGGAATATCATAAAATCGAAGTGGCGATACTTGGGGGAAGCCTATGTCCAAAAGTGGATGTCTTTCAGCTGAAATGAATTATGATAATGTGTAATATTTGTGTAACTACTACTAATTTATGTTGGAATTAACGATTTTTGTATGTAGGTACGACTCCTCCGATTGTTTAACAGTAGGTAAAGTTATTATTGCCGAATCAATTTGACACTCTCTTGATATATTTACCCTATATCACCACGTCCATTTTAGCATTTCTACATCCACAAAAAAAGTATTTAAAAAAATGAATCGACTTCAAAAAAAAAAAGAAATTAACTCAAAATTATGAAATAACTTTAATTTCGGATGTCGGTGTCTTGGAATCTGTATTTTATTTTTTTGCCACTGACTTCCGAAATTAAAGTTATTTCATAATTTTGAGTTAATTTCTTTTTTTTGAGGTCGATTTAATTTTTTTAAATTACTCTTTTATTTCGTAATTTTTAGTTTAAAGTAAAAACTGGAATACCTATTTGTTTTTTGTAATAAGTAGGTAATAGTTTTGTTGTAAAAGTTGCACTAGAATTTGACCAAGGTTTTGAGATGTTTTTTTTTCCCTTTGACGTCCCGTAGCTCGTATCAATAAGCCAGTCCATCACACTAACACGTCCATATCTTGAAAATTACTGAATCGATTTTGATGAAACTTGCACTGTTCCCTAAGTTGAAGTAAAAGTAATCCAATAAAATAAATGTTCACGATCCGATTAATAGTTGCGGATAAACGCGTGGACAAACATACATACATCTATAAAATTCTGTACATTTTTTTGGAAGCCTTAATAGATTGTTATACCTATATGAATATAATGCAGTTTCAATAATATTACATACAAACGTGTCGAATTGATAACCTCCTTTATTTTGAAGTAGGTATAAAGGCGCTTCAATGACCCCTAAAATTACGGTTCGTTACCTGAACAGACACATTATAGTTCTGTTCTGAATAATTTCTTAATCAGCACAACCTTTTGTTTTGGATAATTGTGTCATTTTGTATTCTTTTTGCAGCCAACAGAATTGCTAGGTATGATATAATGAGCTGCATTAGATGTTGCGTTTGTTATAATATTTGATATTAAAAGAACACTAGGATTCTCTGGCATAGTGGGTGCTTTCACAGACACAAATTAATTAAAATAATTACACATTCACTGTTAAACCCACACAAATGTTTCTGACACCAGCATCGGAGTGAAAGTTTGTTTCAGATTTCGTAAAAATAATTTTGGTAAATGGACATTCTGTAGCTGTTGGATATTTTGGGAATCGGACACTTTAAACCTAAAGGGATTGAGAGATGTTTTATGGTATTTTATAACGAAGATCCCAGTCGCACGTTTTTCGCACACTTGTCGAATGAGAGCTAGACTGACAAAAGTGTGCATTTTGACCGTCACGACACTTTTGCTATACTATGTTTTTTATTTCGTTTACTCTCAAACGTTAATTTATTTTATTGTTCCTGTTATTTAATACTTAATATACAGCGAAAGGAACCTTGTTTCAAGCGAGTGTCTCACGATATCTCTTGACTTAATTTTTTTAATATTTATTTTTAATTATCTACTTACATGTGAAACAAAATCGATACATAATGTTGTTGTTTCAACTCTTGAAATATTTTTATAATAAATTACTAATTAGAAAATAAAAAACCATGAAATCTGGAGACATAAACCGGTCAAAAACACAAATAAAATAAGTTGAAATCACAAAATCGAAAAACCGGAATAGTTTTGGAGAATGAATGTCTACAAATTCAAACACCCGTGTATTCGGAACGGTCAAAGTGACCCTTTGCGCATAATTTATTATAGCTACGGACTCGCTGTAAGATAACCAACATTTCTTTCCTGTTTTGACTTGCAAAGAAGATAAATTGGACCAAATTTATCTAGGAAAAGGATGCAAAATAGAATGCAAATACGATGTTAATTTGGAGGGAATAGACTGAAAATCTTGGAAGCCAAATACCAAATCAACCACGCCAGTGCACTAGATGGTGGAGCCTTTATAATCAGCCTGTAATGATCCCACTGCTGGTACACAGGCCTCCTCTCGGTGAGACGGAGTGGGCCGTAACCCACCACGCGGGCCCAGTGCGGGTTGGCAGATGTCATATGTCTTCGAATTTTTGATTCCAGCCTAGGACATGCCGGTTTCCTCACGATGTTTTCCTTCACCGTTTTGAGAGCAGTGGTGATGAAATAATTTACACAAAGTAAAGCGCCTGTCTGGGTTCGAACCTACGACCTACAACTCGTAAGTCGCGGCCTGCTCTTCTAAATTGATTATAAATTTAATTTATTTATTTAATATTTACTAGCTGCACCTCGTGGTTTCACCCGCATAAGTTTTGATCCCGTGGGAATATCGGGATAAAAAGTACCCTATGTCCTTTCCCGGGACTCAAACTATCTTTATACCAAATTTTCATCTAGATCGGTTCAGCGGTTTAAGCGTGAAGAGGTAATAGACAGACAGATTTTCACATTTATAATATTAGTATGGATTGTTTAAAGGACTGGTGCCCGCACTACACGTCCAAGTGCGGATCTTGCGTACGGTAAAAATTGTTTCAAGTGCCTATAATGTTAAGACCGTTTAACCGAAACGCAGCAATGCATGATTATAGTGATAATAACACAAATACTTTCCGGGATAAGCACTTTCATAACGAGCAAAACATTTTTTATAGCACTGTGTGACCTAAACCCGCACTTAAGTCAGGCTTTTCAGTGCTATAAAATACATAGTATACGATACGTGTGACTTAAGTAGTCTATTAATTCACCGCAGTAGCGCCTTCTTTAAGGCTCGTACACACAGGCGCGACGCGACACGCGACACAAAGGCACCGCTCGTCGCGCGACGAGCGGTGCCTTTGTGTCGCGTGTCGCGTCGCGCCTGTGTGTACGAGCCGTTAAGCTCGGGCCCTAATTTCACGCCGTGCAATAATGGACTACTTAAGTCCCACGTGTAGTAATGTATTATTTTTCAATACTTGCGTAATAAACAAAAATATTCAACACTAAACGAACAATTTGTTTGCCTACAGGTACAGCGCACTATGGAGAGGACAGTGTGGGGTCATTTCCGTACTTCGAGTACAATGTGCCTCGGAACGTCACTACTGTGGTCGGACAGACCGCGTTCCTGCATTGTAGGGTTGAACAACTTGGGGACAAAGCTGTAAGTAATATTGTTTGTTTGGCTTTTGTAAATTAGTATTGACGTGTGAGGATTGGGGATGTTATTGCGTTATTTGTTTATATGGTCTCCGTCAGATAACAAAAAAATAAAAGTTATTGTTCCGACTTGTACCAAAAAGTCCAAAATTATTCAATGTAGATCGCTCGTCATACAAAACTGTCGCAAATACTGTTTCGGGCGTGTTTCATAATAGCATTACCGCGATACGTTTGTGTTGATCGTATAAGCGACACTGCCTTTACATTTTTTCGTATCGTTTTTAAATATTGGAAAACATTGGTAGACGGGGTGTCAACGACTTTTATATTTTACTGCATCGGACGAGTTTCATAATAGCGTCAAAGACGCCCCTTATCGCGATACGTTTGTGTTGATCGTGTTAGCGACACTGCTTTTACATTTTTTTCGTATCGTTTTGTAATATTGGAAATCATTAGTAGACGGGTGTCAATGACTTTAATTTTTTGTTATCTGGCGGAGACCATAGTTAGACGACAAATTGGAAAAAGATAAATAGTCATATGTGATAATTTAGTTACCATCGGGTGACGTATATGTAGGTATGTACGATACGTATGCAAAACGGCTGATAGCATGTTTCCTAATAAAATAATAAGTTACACAGTATAACAATAAACGAATTCAGTTAGGTTAAAATTAGACATCAATTAATGATATTTACAGGCTGTGTAAAACTCTATACAGAAAATGCAAAAATTACAAGTAAAACCAATAACTATTAAGAGCGTGCACAGTTATTAATCCTGTGCACCCGTAAAATACTTACAGTACCCGGCGATAAATATTGCACATCGACCTTTTTACACAAAAAACCATTTTGTACAAAGAATAAAAATAATTATCAAAAGAAGCAAATCACAATTGTTTTAACAGCTCCTAATAGATACCGGACTGTTTGTATTTCGTGCAACAGAGATAACGCTCTACGAAGCCGAAATTAGCCGATTGTCTCTTTCCAAAGGTAGATGTGCAATATTTATCGCCGGGTACTGTACGATAATATGCATTCTATTTTCTACACAATAAGCTCCATTTTCCATAATAGTCCATAACATCATCATCACGCCCGTGATCCCCGAAGGGTAAGGTAGACGTGCACCCTATAGTAACTACACCCACATTTCGCAAGCTATGTTTAGGTCCTATGCAATAGGGAGCGAACCCACGGCCATCAACCGGGCAGAAATCCAGACTCCAGGCTGCTACTCAGAAATTCCAGATAGAATAAACCAATAACACTTGGAATGAAACCCAAGACCTCATTCTCACCCGTGGCGCTTAAACCAATAACACTTGGAATGAAACCCAAGACCTCATTCTCACCCGTGGCGCTTAAACCAATAACACTTGGAATGAAACCCAAGACCTCATTCTCACCCGTGGCGCTTACGACCACTATACCAATGAGGTAGTCAAAGCTGGATTTTATTCTATACAATAGAATATAATTTTTCTTTATTGGATTAACCAAGACTCAAACAAGATTGTTAGTAAAACTTACGACTATGTTAGTAAGTACAGACACTAAACAAAAACACAAGAAATAACGGTTGGTCACAGTTGCGACATCCCATGAGAGACGCCACAACAGTGACCCACGTAAACACAGTCCAGGCGACTCGCAACTATGTTTAAGAAACTGTTGGAGCCTCGCCACACTATGAACATTAGGGAAGCGCACCTTTTACGTATGGCAATTTACATGCAAATTCCGCGAACATCCCTAACGCACTACAGAAACGGGGCAGCCCCACCAGTATCGTAAACCATTATATCATTATCAGAATGCCCGTCATGACCCATTGCGTCGGTCCGCAGCCCATAAAAGGCATAAGGGACATCAACGCTAGTGACCTTGACCTCCTTCCGATCCTGCGGTATACCGTAGTGATATAGCAATTATGTGTCAATCAAATGCGTCAGTAATTATGTGGTTTTAATAGCAGTTGGAGATAGATATTTGAAATAGGAATAGGATTGATAATTTTCCAAAGGAGATTGGCATTGGAAACCCATGTATTTTCAGTATCACATACAAGCTTACCGTTTCATAGAATGAATATATGGATTTGAATGCTACAATAGAGTATAACAAAATATTTAATGGTAAGATATACATTAGACTTGGGGATATAAAATTGATTTATACCTCAAAATGGACCACCAAAAATATTTTTTATGTGATTATTGATTACCTTTAAACATAACATTATCTAACTTTTTTATCTCACACCACCACCCGTAATTTACTTATCATTCATGAGTCACTACGTCAAATCTGATTTACGTAGTTTGCACATATTTCTATCGTATTGAACTTATTTTATAGAATAACCAATTTTTTTCTTCTTCACTAAAGTGATTAAACTCAAAATCAAAGCATTTATTTCAATTAAACCATTTACAAGCACTTTTGATTTTTCAAGAAGTCGGTCAGTCAGAAAATATGAAGCTAGTTGCCCATTCCAAAGCGTAGGTACCTATGAAGAAGAACGGGCAAGAACACGGGCAAGAGCCATGGACACTCTTTTTAAATTAAATTTTACAAAAATATTATTTACATCATTACTTTTAAATTTATATTTATATAATGGGAGAACGATGTAAAAAAATAAAAAAGACGGACGCGTTAAAAGCGTCCAGAGTACAACAAATAGTACTTAACAAAACAATAATCTAAAAATAAAATAATTAAAAATAAGCCGAGGCAGCTAAGTGATGACCAGCCTCAACTGACGGCGCCCGTTCACGAACATGACGCATAAATCAGCACCATTTAGCTCAACCATTTTGAAGGGAGCCAAATGATCCAACACACACGCCACCGTCAGCGAGACATTTGAGTAAGCATGACATACTATCAGCTGCCAGAGCACATTCACACAGTAAATGGTAGCTATGCCTATAGGGTACATAGATCTCACATCAAATCACTCAACTCTCACCAAAAATCATGGTTTTTTAATTACTCCCAAGAACTATTACAACCTTTTAGCTTGGAAAATAACTACGGATATAAGACCTATAATTTACATATAACTATATTCTGAAACGTTTGGATTTGATGAGGTACCCTACTCGTCAATCTCCTTTGTGAAACGACTGGTTAGAATAATGTAAGGGCAAACTAAATTAGCCGAAACTTAACATAATATGTGATGGGTTAAAACTAAACGGGGTTTAAAAAAAAATACAAAAAATAATTCAAGTAACTGCGGGGTCAATGACCGCAGGTAGTTTTAGAAAATCTGGTTTTTTTTTGTGTGAACTTCACATTTGTACAGAGTATCCATACCTCAACACGACAACACAAAAAAAAACTGATTTCTTAAACTATAACTCAAGTATACAGGGTGTAATTTTAATCACCGTTATCCTCTTAAGGGGTCATTGTACTCATCATTATGAACAACTTTTACTATAAGGCCAAACCAAAAATCGTGAAAAAAAAATCAGCTGTTCCCTACATTTATGTTCGCATAACTCGTCAAAATGTAGGGAACAGCTGATTTTTTTTTCGCGATTTCAGGTTTGGTCCCGTAGTAAAAGTTGTTCATAATGATGAGTACAATGACCCCTTAAGAGGATAACGGTGATCAAAATTACACCCTGTATACATTGCATGCGGTCTACTTATTTGTTTTGTCTGTGAAGTTTCGCTAGCTAATTTAATTTGACCCTGTAAAATCAGAAAGTTTCGTTACCTCGTTGGTCCAGTGGTCGCAAGAGCGACTGCTGAACGTGAGGTCCTGGGATTGATTCACAGGTGTGGCAGTGTTATTGATTTTGACGACACGATTGGCGCAGTGGCTGAGCGATCGACTGCTGCGTGTCGCGGGTTCGATTCCCGCACGGAACAAATACTTGTATTGCCTACAGGTAGTTGTTCCGGGTCTGGCTGTTTCTGTATGTGAATTTAAATGTTTGTAAACGCACCCACGATACAGGAGTAATTCCTAGTGTGGGGCAATGTTAAAAAAAAAATGCGTATTTCCATTTGGGATTTCTCAGCCAGGAGTAATTTGTACCCCGATGATGTCAATTAGGCTTACCTTTATGTGACTTAAACATATCTGGCGCTATAAATAATCATAAATGTGGGTGTATCTATCCTACTAATATAAAACGCAAAAGTATGTGAGGATGGATGAATGGATGTTTGTTACTCTTTCACGCAAAAACTACTGATCGGATTTGAATGAATTTTGGCACACAGATGCTTCATAACCAGGATTAACACATAGGATACTTTTTATCTCGATATTCCCACGGGATCAAAACTTATGCGGGTGAAACCGCGGGGCGCAGCTAATCTGATATAAACCCCTGTCCAACCTTTCGGGAAATTCAGGCGTCATGTTATGTCTTCCATAAACTCCACTAAATACACTTTCCATTCCAAGGTTGCCTGGAAGAGATCGCAGAAAGCGATAAGGCCGCCCATTGTATGTTTTGTATTCATAATCGTATTTTTTTGTTATGTATATTCTGGTGTACAATAAAGTATATATAAATTAAAATAATAAATAAATAAATTTAAAAATAATAGAACAGCAAGGGGATTTGATTGGTTTCCAGATTAGTCACGATCCAACATAATTTATGTGTCCCTAGATTGACTGGAACCGAAATGTGTTCCAGTTAATTCGTGACCAACGTAATGTTGACACAAGCTGGTACTCTCCTGGGTATTACATGTTAGATTATTCTACAACAATACACCATACATTTTGGTCCAGTTCGCAATATGTTGTGACGACAGTCGTCACGTGTTTAACTTTAATGTTATAGGTATGGACCTATTTCAAACTACAGCACGATTAACTGTCGTGGTTTTAGTATTATTCTTAATAATTTCTGTCGTCACAATGCAGTTGGAATAGTCAAAAACGACAGAAACAAAACATGAAAAAATGGCATGTATTTAAACGAATTCCATTTCGGTGTCCACAAAGGATTACTGGACACTCTAATATAATAAATGTGTCTCTTTTATGTGCGCCAATAAACAGTGACCAACTTGGAAGTATGCAGCTCGCTAGTGGCTGCCGTGGTACTGCTCGCATCGCTCGCTCAGCCGGCGCGGCGTTGGCCACTGTTTGGAGAACCTTGGTCCTAGAAGAAATTGTTCGGGCTTATTATTATAGCTAATTAGCTTATTATTATAGTTATTTAGTTATTGCGAATAAGTTTGAAAAAAGGCCAGAGACTTAAAAAGTCAAGCGTACCCCATTAGAAGCACAAAAAGAAACAAAAAATAAAGTATACAAAGGAACACCGAATTAAGCCAGAAGGAGCGACTAGAATCAATATTTTTTTTTTATAAATTTTGATGTTCAAAAATGCTTTTCATGCGCCTATTTAAAATTTTCTTTTTAAAATAATGTCTGGGAACACTCAATTCGGATCTCCACACTCCGAAATTGACTCAGTGCTGTGCCAACAGTCGATAGCGTTTTATTTTGTCTTTTTTTCAATATGAAATAGACATAAAATTTAACGTGCATGACACCATCTTCATGCCAGTAGGTGAAAATACTTAGATGTAATATTAAATGAACTGTCTACCTGTATTGGTCAATAACCAGTAAGCTACTGTGGACATAAGCTAATTCACTGATTGGTTAACGAGTTTCTCAGATCGATGTGATTATTTAAGAGAATTAGGAGACCAATAATGACATAAGGCGCCTCCACTAGCAAGGATAGGTACCTTAGTATCTCTGTCCTGACTGATATACTTTAGGCAGTTATTACTACTATTCTCCAGATAAATGAAGAAATCATACCTAACAGAATTTGAAATATTAAGAATATGATTTTTTTCAAGGTGAAGGCACATGAAATCGTCCCAGCGGTGATTTACCGGATTCGTTTTCTCCACTACCTATCATTATTTCTCCTAGCAATTTTCTCTGATTTTCTTTGTACCAATATTTTTGGTTGACTGGGTAAAAATGCCTCAGGCATTAAGTGCGTCTCAAACAGTTTTGTTACCTTGTGCATAAAGTTTTAATAAATAAATAATTTGTATAGAATTATCTTCATCTTCTTCGTCGTATCGATGATTCCGTTTTGTATATTTTAAATAAGTATCGAACAGAATTCGGCCAAGTTCAACATAAAATAATTAAGAATAGAATTATCTAGGTCCAAGAAATCTTAACGAGAATTTTTGCAACGTGAAATAGACTACTGAAGTAAAATGAAAACCTTTCCATTATTTTAAAACCTCCTAATACTATTGTCACCGGCTCAGTTTGACATACTTTCCGCTACAAAAATAAACAGGCAGGCCACAGCCTTCTGGATATAGTGCTCCAGTTCCATACAATACCAGCAGTAACAAAGAGCTTAGTATTGATTATTAGCTATTTTAGCATCGCAATCTGGACTGGAAGCTGTCCCGAGAAGTTTGCTTAGGAAATTCTAGTAAACGGAAATTAAATGTTGGTTTTTAATTAAGGATTAATGAAGTATTTGTTTGAACATTCTGTCTATACTGAAGTGGGTTCTTGACAAGTATCACTCGTATTTCACAAATGATAATATAATTAATGAAATGTGTGCGAGTGTTTTGTATCAACACTTCAATGAACACTTCAAATTAAAACTTACCTCTATGGTGTAATATCAGTTAAAGCAATTCCATCAAAAAAAGCCAAGTTTCGCAACTCAGTTCTTCTACCGTAAAAAGTTGTGAGATCCATGTGATACCAAGTCGGTTAATTTATTCAGTCCCTATTTAAGGGACCTTCTGTCTTAAGTTATTACGTAATTAGCTAACCTAACAACATCTTATAGCGACCATATCGATATTAAAAATCTTTTATGTTTTAAATAAATATATTAACTTGGCCATCGCATGAAAACACAATGTATCTCACAAGTAATACACATTATATTAAATTAGATTGTTTAGTGTGTGTGTGATTAATTGTTTAGTGTAATTAGATTGTTTCTGTGTTCCATTTTTTTTAGGTTGTCAGTGTACAAGACACACGTAAGTACACATGCTACCCGAAACTGTCAAATTTTCCCAACCAACTTTGAACCTTATACTTTAGCGATAAAGTTGAAAATCTATTGAAGAAATTTGACAGATTGTAGTAGCTTGATGTGCTGGCGTCTGTACATAACAAAATAAAATGTATCATTTTGTAAAAGGGCGGAGATCTGTGTCCTGAAATACAACCAGCTAGTAAGCAGCTTAGTTGAGGCACCAGTGTGCCACAATATTAAAATGTTGTCTGGCTCTGATACCATGTAATATTGTAATATTGTGGTGAGAAAATAAATAGTGACAGCACTAGGAAGTGGTGAAGGGTGGGCGTTTTGGGGGTCTGTCTTTTTTAATTTTGACGTTCGAAAACTGCTGATTCTCAGCCTACTTTGAATTAATGACTATTGATTTTATTTTTTATTTATTTTAAATCTTATTATTTCCTTTATTTAACTACATACATATAAATTATATTTTTAAATATTAGTATAAAAAAATATAAAAACATTTAAAAAAAAATAATAATCTTATTATTCATTTATTTATTTAGTTTTCTTATTTTATTACATTTTTAAATATTTCTTAAAATATAAAAATAAGTAAAAAAAAACATTTAAAAACATAAAAAAATAGTTGTCCGCCGGTGTCGGGACCAGGGTCCAAGCTACCGGTGGTTAGGGCTCTTAGTTATCTTATTATTATTATTAACACGAGAACTATACGAGAGTAGCTAATGAGATAATAAAATGTGAGACAGTCAACAATGTAATTAAATGTGTGTAGTAGGTAGAAGAGGGGTAGAATGTCTATGGGGCGACGGGCGTACACTTAAGGTGGAAGCGCTAAGGTAGCCCGCGAAATTCAAATTTTCTTACCTTTTTTGCAATTTGCTGGTCAGCATTAAGTTGTACGTTGATTAATATATGAATCGCGGCCGTAAGAAATATGTGTTTACAGAATTATAATCATTAAAGTCATCAACACAACTCTCTAAGACCACGTAAGTCCAAAGAATGATGATTTCATGAAACAGTTATTCTTTGGACTTACGTGGTCTTGGAGAGTTGTGTTGATGACTTTAATGATTATAATTATGTAAACACATATTTCTTACGGCCGCGATTCATATATTAATCAACGTACAACTTAATACTAACCAGCAAATTCCAAAAAACCTAAAAAAAATTGAATTTCGCGGGCTGCCCTGGCGCTTTCGCCTTAAGTCCTACCTGCAGGCTATTATACAGTGTGGAAGGGACATCGACGCGCAATAGGTTACCATGGATTCTGCACACGATTTTGAACCTTATCGCGGCTGTGCAACGCGTTGAAATTGTTCGCAGGATATTAAAAAAAATTTGCTCTTCCATACAGTTTGACAGCCTAGTATTGCGCTTTTCTATGAAATAGCAGAATTTTCGCGAGGAGGTCTAGAATCATGTGCTGAATTCATGCTGATTTTTACACCACCTGTATAATGCTGCTTGATGGTTAATCATCACAAAAATGTCTCCATTATGATGCCCAGATCAAAAGGCTGTGTCAAAAGTCAAAGCCTGGACGTTTCAACACTTATTCTATAACGATACTCCAGCATTAATCTCTTTTGAAATAATACAGATTAAATGAGTATACAGTCATAGCATTATGCCTTGCATATTATTGTTGTATTTTTGACATGTTATTGTAATTTGTTGTATTGTAATTTGGAATTGACATTTTAATGATAGTATTGTATTTAAAGTGGTATTGTATTGTATTCATATTTTTTATTGACTAATGTATCTATTGACTACTTTGACATTTAATTTAATCTAAATAATTATACTTGCTGAATTGTAATGATACCTAATCTTTAATTAATAATGATGATTTAATAAGTACCTACATAATTTCTGTAATGTAATTTTGATGAATATTATCACGGTTTATGCACCATCTCTTCCTACCAATTTGTACGCCACAATATGCGGCTAAACATGTTAGAACTTTTCTGTATTTATTATTATTATCCTGCATGCAATGTATCATATGTTTAAACAAATAAAATTTTACTTACTTACTTACAATTTTTCTAACTGGCGTATATCGCCACGGCATATGATACCTATGCTGATATAATTTGTGCCGAGATACACGTAGTGGGAAATTCAGTGTCGTTCTAAAATATTTTAGTGCTCAGTAATTTTTTACCTTCTCTGTATGACCCTCTTGAGCTACAGTGGAACAATAATAAGCTGGTATTTTTTAATATCACTTATTTATTTCTCGACAACAAACTGTCAACAACAAACCCTGTGACAAAATAGAACAATAATTAGAATTCCATGAGAAACAATCTCAAAAATATTATTTCAACACATTCTCTTTGAATTTGGTAACGACAAACGGTTCTGCGTGTGTTGAATCGAAAAGTCCGTTTTTGGGAATCAAAACTGGGTCAAGGGAACGAGAAAATGGCGAAAGTTGGTACTCAAGTTTTACTTCATTTCAGGTATCTTGGATCCGGAAGCGAGATCTTCATATATTAACGGCCGGGATCCTGACTTATACATCGGATCAACGGTTTCAGGTATGATTTATATCAAGAATATACATTTTGATCACGTAAAATAAATCGTGCAATACATCTGGTAATGTTCGGTTGCTATGTTGGGGTAACTTCGGCGCTAGGATAAAGCCGTACGAATCAAATTCTGCGTCATTTTATTCTGCCCGACGATCGGGATAGAATATGTTTTTTTATTTATTTACTATTTTCACAGACACTTGTGAAACCCACTATAACAATTTAGTCACCAATTTCCACTAAAATGGCGCAGAACACAATGGTGTCGGCATTAAAAAAAAATGCAAATTAGTCGGGAATTCGATTCGTACGTTCTCATCCCAGTGCCGAACTTAACCCGACATATTCTCCAGATTAATTTATCCTTACATAGTATAAAACAAAGTCGCTGTACGCACATAACTTCCGAATGACTGCACCAAATTGGACATTTTTTTGTTTTGTGTTTTTGTTGTGATCAGTATTGCCAGAACAAGGTTTGTATGAGATAAAATTACGAAAATTCGGAAAAAAAATTGCACCCGTGTGAAACTGGGGGGCCGCTAGTTCATACAGTACCCGGCGATAAAAATATTGCACATCGACCTTAACCGTTTTTTGTATTTTATACAAAGAATAAAAATAATTATCAAAAGAAGCAAATCATAATTGTTTTAACAGCTCCTAATAGATACCGGACTGTTTGTATTTTGTGCGACAGAGATAACGCTCTATGAAGCGGAAATTAGCCGATTGTCTCTTTCCAAAGGTCGATGTGCAATATTTATCGCCAGGTACTGTATGAATATGAATTGTAAACGTGAAAGGTACTACTGAGAAATTAAGTATTGAAAAATACTGTTTAATTCCCCACCTAATTGGGTACGCACTTTGAGTACTTAATTATACAGCACGATTCAGACAGGAAAAAAATATCAGCCCTCTCGTACATAATCCGCCTTTAATGTTCCCACAGCTGGGATACAGGCCTCTCTTTATGAGAGGGAGTGGACCCTGATCCAACACGCGAGCCCAGTGCGGGTTGATAGATGTCACATGTCTTCGAATTTTTGTTTCTAGGACATGCCGGTTTCCTCACCATGTTTTCCTTCACCGTTTTGAGAGCAGTGGCGATGAAATCATTTACCTACACAAAGTAAAGCGCCTGCCTCGAACCTGGGTTCGAACCCACGTCCTACAAATCGTAAGTCGGGGCCGTTACCTCTGAGCCACCACTGCTCTCACATAAAAAGTTTTATTATAATTGCGAAAGTAAATGATAAATGATTTTATTTTTGTAAGTAAGTTTGCACAAACACTTTTACACGTCAATCATATTTTTTAAACTAGATGAGGTCGGCGTTTCCTATCTGACTACTCTGAGAAGAAAGGCCGAAACAAACTCAGAGGTCATAGTCTCTTTTAAAGTCCAGACATAATCTTGGTCAGGTTATATGAAGACCATGTAGGTCGATGTCTGAGATGGTCTTTTGAGGAAAGAACCACACAGATTGAGAGTAATTGTCTGTTACCTTTTGTCGCCTTAACGGCTGAACGAATTTCCATGAGATGTGCACCATGCACAGGTAGACTATGACCCGGATTAGGACATAAGATACGTTTGATCCCGGAAGTACATTCCCGTGTAGAGAAAGTTATCCTTTTTGATGTTCTGTACCATACCCTTAAATATGTATTACCACTCCTTTCTGATCGTTACATGCTGTATTCATTATGATAAAGACAAGATAGGTACTCTTAGTAATAACCAATAACGTTTACAAAGGAATAGGAATTAGAAATTAAAAGTTACTGAATCTTTTCATTACTGAGAAGATATTACCACTTATCCTATTCAAACTAAAGGCCGCTGCATACGTGACGGGTTTTTTCACGGACGGGACGGAACGGGAAATTTTGGAAATGGTTTCATACAAAATGTATATGGAAGCGCATATGTCACGGAGACTCGGACGGGACGGGAACGTATACTTTTGTATGAAACGATATTTCTCGTTCCGTCCCGTCCGTGAAAAAACCCGTCACGTATGCAGCGGCCTTTAGTCCGTACTATGATTTCCGCCGGTCTGTCCAGCTGTCATCTTAATATTAATGTACGGAAATTCAGTTGCACATACTAACTGTAGATATTAACACACACATTCTATGATATTCTCTCTACCAGCGTCTGTGTGCCCTTCCACATTTAATCAGTTAGCCTTCAAAGCAAGAGTGAATTGGGCACACTCGTTCCATCATAGACCTCATCCATCGCTTTCCATCAAGCGTGATCGAGGTCAAAAGCAGCAATAAAAGATCCAGCAATATATATTTTTTTAAATATTCTAAATAATAGGTATTGTATCTCGGATAAACAATAATACTTGAACCAGATTTTATAGACAAAGGTGCAATAAATCTAGTTTTCCAAAATCGACTTTTATCAAAATCGTCTCTTTGAGAAATTCGACAAACAGGAAATTCAATTCTTTGAGAAAAAATCTCAAACTGCTACACTTTGAAATAAACTTCGACTTCTTTATGAAACTAGAGGTTCGCAAGCTAGTTCCGAAAGACATGACATTGACTGACTTTGCGAAAGTTCTAAAAACGGAACGAACGATTCTATGCGAAATTTCATATAACTTCATCAAAATTCTAGCTCTCAACTTTCCATTTTTATCTAGTCAATATTAAAAAGAATTGCATTTAAAACAATTTCAAGGATATACATCCTTTTTTTATACGGTCTTGTCTGTCGTGTCAATGACAATGTCATCTAAAAGCGGTTTTCTGTTTTTTTTTGAGACATTGGCTATTAACATTTATTGTAATAGGTATTTCGGAATTCTTGATTTGGATATTTTTACAATTGGATTAGTATCATAGCAGTCGAAGAGAAGAAACTATATTAATATATTTTTCTAAAATGGACTAACTATTTAATGTTATGGATTAACTATTTAATAGCGAATTCGCAAATCCGTCATTTCGACACTATCCTGTTTCTGGTTAGGTAACACACTATTTCAGCATCAACATCAACTGTGTGATTATTTCATTATCAACTTGTTAGTGACGCCTTATGTGAAAGTAGTTTTATGATGACAAATTCAACTACATAATTATTAAATCTACTACGTTTTAGTTGTTTGGTGGACGAAGTATTTAAACCAAAATTGAAGAAATTATGAATAGTCTTACTCCTTCTGTGGGAACCTGGCCTGGGAACCTTAATACTGGTTACCATGTAGGTAACCTAGATAGGACGCCAGATTTAATTCTGTTGTAACTCTCTTTATGATTTTTCCCCAAATTGTAAAATCATATTTATTGTAAAAACATTACTATTACGAAAAATTCGTTTGAGTAGCCCTGTTCACACGGCAATGATCAGTACGATGTTTTACTGTATAATTTTAGGATCACAATCATGGCATTTTGGCATTGAGGGGCTCATGGCTAAGTAATAATAGCTGCTCGAATCGATCGATTACCTTAAGCTACGCTTGCCGCGGATGTTCCGTAGACGGGTAACTATTTTTTCACACCGAGACCCCTGCGAGCCTCGGAAACCGTGCGGTAAACTCTGCTTGCGCGATGCAGGATTTGCGTGACGTCAGTATGACGCGTTGTTTGCATGTGGCGTTGTAGATACCGCTACAGCACGTTAAACAGTTGGTCTGGCTGTTATTCGGGGATCTTTGACAGTCGTTCCGGGTCACAAGCCGGTATTCATAAGCCCAAAACCAGACAACCAATATAACCAAAGGGTTTTACCCGGTAACTGGGTTGTGGAGGTCAGTAAGGCAGTCGCTCCATGAAAAATACTGGTGTGCAGCTGCACCCGGTTAAACTGGAAGCTGGCCCCAACAAAAGCTAGACAGATTATAAATTTCAGGATCACATGGCACTTTCATACTGCATGTGTTTTTAACCGTATGAACAGTGGGAATTTAACGTGTGATTCCAACTTTTTACAATAAACAAAATATCATAGTGGTCATAGCTGTATGAACGAGGCCTATATCTATAATTGTGCCTATTATATCAACTATCAAGTGTATGTTATCTAGTAATTACGAACTATCAAATAAACTATTTTGAATGGCTAAACGCTATACAAGTTTAGCCATTAAGCGCAGATAACGCTTGACATCAATACGATGCGATACAATCTGCAAATTGAATCTGGGACCCGCGTACCTAACTCAAAATAGGAACTAAAGATCTCGTCTTACTATCTTGAAGTTCAGATTTCCTAACTATAATCAGTTCTGGAAGGGATGGGTTGTAAGACAAGTGAATTCAAAATAACGTTTTACATTTATTTTGTTAGCTAACACAGTTATATAATACCAGCGCTGCAACATTTATCTTTTAAAATAATGTCGTAGCATCATGCTGAGATAGGAGCCTTTTGGCCTCGTATAGGACTTTCTGTTTAATTTTCCTTTTGTTACTTTTTTTTAATATATAACTTGGTTTTTTATTTTGCTGTATTTAGTTTAGTTTGTGATCTTCCTGTACGAGTCGCAATAAATACTTTTTCTTTCTTTCTTTCATTCTTTCTTCTTTATAATATCAGTGATTATCAAATAACTAAGGAACTTTCCTTTTAAATCTTGAAGATAAGCATTTGACATATATATAACAAACCGAACTTATCCTGAACAGACTACAACTTTAGCTATACAAACGAGCAGCACGCGTCAACGACAGAGGAAACCGCTGCCGTCGACACCCGCCGTCGACGTCTGCCGTCAACGTGTCGGCAACTTATCACTCATGTATTTGAGTACCGTACTGAAATACACAAGCGGCACGACGCAACGACGCTTGTCGACACCTGCAGTTGCCTCTGCTGTTGAGGCGTGCTGCTCGTATGTATGCACACTAAGGCTCGTGGACATTTAGGCGAGCCGCGTCACATCGCAACGCAACGCAAGAATCCTCCTACATCATCAATGCCCAAATATGCGAGTCTCATTGCACTGTAGTGGAAACAGTTCAAATTCAAATTCTAAATTGGAATCTTTCAATTACTGGGTTGCCGTGCGGCCGGTCGCAGCTCCTGAAGGCCAAATCCCGTAATCAAGAACGTTCAAAATCAATCAATGTCAATCAATCAACAATCAATGTCAAGAACTTCTCAAAAATTAGATGTGTTTTTGACAGATTGAGACTGAGATCAGACTGTGAACGTTCTTATTATTACGAGAATTGCCCCTTTTTTTGAGGATGGGAAATCATCAAATGACCCCTTCCGTTCTGGGTGGAGCGGAAGGAAGTGTCAGACTCTTACTGAGTAAAACCCACCCGTGTTCCTTCCTTAACCTTTTATGTTCCGGGCCAACGGTAATCCTTTCGGACAATCCCGCTGACCCGGCAAGCTTCGGCCCCAACGGGCCCCTTCGTTGATGCTGAAATCTATTTGAGGCGCGCGTGGAACACGTACGCGCCGTCCGGCATGGGCCTCATGCCCCTCAGGCTCGCAAGTGTGTTTTGGCGTATTTTTGAAATACGGCGCACTGCGACCCACCGCGTCTATAATGTGCGCTTAGTTTTAAAGTTCAGTTCAAATTACAATTCATTATTTTCCCCCAGGTGATCAGACCAGAAAAATCAGAAAACTGGACGCTCCAAATAAAGTTCCCGCAAGAAAGGGACGCAGGTATCTACGAATGTCAAGTCAACACCGAACCGAAGATGTCTCTGGCTTTTCAACTCAACGTCGTCGGTAAGTCCAATTATATCAATTGCTTTAATTTCCTAATCTTTCTGAGGTCCGTACGTGATCGAAAGTTGGGAAAGAAACGGAGAAATGACTTCGTTAAACGTAGTTAGGATCCAATTAATATTAGGGAAACTTTTGCTGTGTAGGTGGGATATAAAATTGGGGAATTCTTTGTAGAGATTTTATTTATAGGAATTTGAGCAGTCTTTTTGGGTAACCCAAAAGCCTGGCAATTAGTCTTACCGAGGGATATCGTGATATCAAGTAACTGGGTTGTGGAGGTCAGATAGGTAGCCGCTCCATGTGAAACACTGGTATGCAGCCGGTTCCGATTACATTGTCTTCCGAACCCAACATAGTTAGGAAAAGGCTAGACAGATGATGATTTATAGGTAATCTCAAAATAAAACCTCCTCTTAGACATTGTTGGTTTCGTATACAATAAAAGGTATTAAATTGTAATGAAATCTTCATAAAAATAAAGGTGCTAAAAGACAAGACAATATATTTTGTATTCGTCCAAAGAAAAGTGTCAACGCCCTCGTTAGAAGTCTAATTTTATCATCCGCATTGCAGTCTTTGAAAGGAGTTTTTATTTCAAAACACAAAAGCAACCGGAACCATTCTTTAGTTAACGAAATGGTCTGCTCTCTCCAGATATTTTTGCTTTGGTTTTCATGTTTCGTGTTTCATTCTGAGGGTAATCGTTCGAAAAGCCATTTAAATCGTCACGTCAGCGTTTCCTGATTGATTAGATGCACGAAACTACTTTCGAACTGAATTCTTTATTAAATAAATCCAACACAGTTTTATTTAATCGTAGCCCACGCTTCGTTTCACTTTATCGTTGCTGTTTACGGTCTTAATAACAGAGTGATTAACGCTCGAAAATGTAAATATTGATAATACCTACACCTTTATTTCAACAGTTATGTTATAAGTTTCGTGTATTGCCATTTGGCGGTCAGGCTGGTACTAAGAATTTCCAAACGGAAACCCATTAACACTTTGTCCCTACCTGGGATTTAACCCATGACCTAGCGGGCTCAGCAGTAGTGCTTGCTACCACGGAATGACTATATCAAAAAACTAGAATCTAAAATCTTACTTTAGTTTTAGACACTGCACCAATAATGTCTTCAACATAGTCAATTACCAACACAAAACTGTGTCACCCAATCAAAACTCGCAAACCCTAACGAGATAATCTCAAATCCAGAAGCAAAGCGTCAAATAACTTGAATGAAGCATAAACTAAGCGAAATAGCGTTCACTCCTGACGCAGTCTAAGTTTCACCGCAAACTTTCCAACTACATACAATACAAAGGGTAAAACTGGCGCCACTTGACATTGCAATTTTCTTAGCTTCCTGAGCACTTAATGCTCCGCTGTCTTGCCACTCGCCTCTCTTGAGCCGGTCTAATGACACAGCAAAACATGCTCCCCAAACTTGAATATTTACGAACTAAGTGGGTCAAACGCTGAGATGTTTTTGGGGATTACGGCTTTCACACGAAGTTTTGATTTATATAGATATTTTGGTAAGGTCGTAATGAATTGGTGCCGTAATTATAGCAGATAATAACGTTTTTGAAATAATAGATCTTGTTTAGAAAGCAGTAAATAGTTTAGACATAAGAAATAAAATAAAATTATGTTGTTGCGTACTCAATAAATCTGATATAATATTATATAAGATTGGCTCAATGAGATCTTAGAAGCGAAATCTAATATAATATTTTCAACTGAGCGTACACAATATGAAAGCCGAATTTCGTTATCTTTATTCATGGTTCATAACGTAATTATCTTTCACAAGATCACTGCGAAACACATTTACACGTAAAATGTTGGTAATTGTGCTATACGAGTAATTTATCTTTTGGCGTGGTACATCAGTATATCGTTGAGCTTAATATCGTATGTGGGAGTCATTCGTTTCAGTATTCGGAACGCCAGCGCCACCTCGCGGCGCTCGACAGAGTCTAGCCTGAGTTCGTGGGAGTCGACGAGAGCGCTACAGAGCGGTGTGGAGCTCTCTTGACCAGCGGACATCGCACGGACAACATGTGCCCAAAACAGACTTGAGCACAGCCCAAAAAGACCTTGAAATGCTGCAGTGGTTCGCTTGTGTGGCAATCATTAGCAGCATGAGATCTACACCCATTGCTGCCCTACAGGCTATGCTTGGACTGCCGCCCCTACACCTCATCGTGCGGGAAGAGGCGGCCCTGGCTGCTTTTAGGCTCTAAATATCAGGAATCCAACCCGAATCTCTTCAAAGTAAGAGTGAACAGGCTTCTTCTGGGTGAGCTCACTCCATCGTAGACTTTGTCTCTGTCATCTCTGACCTAGACTAGAGTCAAGAGCAAACCCATAACAAATTAAAAAAAAATCCTGAGGAAAGACTCTAGGGTCAAGCACATCCGCTTAAAGAAAGATGCGATAGAACGGCAGCCAATGATGGCATTATACTGCGACAAAGCCCCGACACAAAACTGCTTTCAAAAGCATTACAACATAGCGCTTAAAGAGGAGCAGTGCGACTTAGGCCCGAAGGAAATGAAAGTTTACTCAGATGGCTCAAAGACCGACTGCGGAACTGGAGTCGGAGTATTCTCACACGACCTCAACATAAAAATATCCAGACCGCTGGGAATTCTCAACACAATTTACCAAGCGGTGTGTGTATCCATAATACAAGTGGCTTATGCCATAGCAGCCAGGTGACTTACGGACACCCATATTCGCATACTCTCTGACAGTGCCTCAGTCCTCCAATCCTTAGGAAAAAAAAACATATCGAACCATATACTAAAATGTCATAATGCGCTTGAACGGGTAACTGTATCGAACCACAATACAGTGACAATACAATGGATGAAAGGACAGAGTAGATCGCTAGGTAGCGACGCAGCTGACGAGCTGGCCAGCAGGGCATCCAGTACGACGACGGACGTCGCCACCGGGCACTCCAAGGAAGCCATGCCATCATTAGATGGCAAGGTAACCAGAAGTTTATTACGCCTGGACAGGAAAAGCCTGCGCCTGGTGACGGAGACCATCATGGGACACTATTCGCTAAACAAACACTTCCACATAATAGGCATAGCGGACAGTCTCCTGTGCAGGACTTACATGGAGGCTGATGAAACCGTTGCGCTCTTTGAGTGCACAGGCGTCACCCAGATCAGGTCGGAAACCCTCAGGACACCCAGATCTTACACATCTGTGCAAGTCTCCTGGACTGTTGAGAACATCTGTTCTCAACAGTCCAGGAGACTTAAACAGCTTCTGGAGAGAGGTGGGCTGGTTGGAATAATCACCGACGGCCGCCATGGCACGCACAATGGTCCACTTGAAGGACTAAGTGCGGAAACCAAACCCCATAACATGGAACATGTGCTCAGAAACTGTCTCGCGTTCCGTATCATCGTGTCGTGTACCTGCAGTATGTGATTCACTAGTGTGACTAACTTTTTCGTTAATTATAATCGGATTTGAACTGCAAATGGTTTTTCTCTTGCGCAATAATCCAACACTAACCATAGTACGCCCACAGTAGTTAAAATATAGCTGATGATAACGAGAGACACATACCATCTCCGTCACGTACATAAAGCGAAAGATAAAATTAAATTCATGCTTATATTCATTTTCATCATTCATTTCTGAGGCTCTATGCTCAAAAAGAGATAAAAAGGCTATTTCAGTGAGATTCTCCATTATTTTCATAACTTAATTGGGTTCTCTTAACTTTCTTGGAAACTGTTTCACTTTATAGTTATTGTTACTTGTCGCTGTAGTTAACACGGCGACTTCAAAGTCTACAGTTCCAGTTATGCAAATTTAAAATTGTTTGCTGAGACGATTATTTTCTTAGTTAGAGAACTTGGCTTTTTAAATAAGGCCGTATAAGACATCAAAATATTTGTTGTTAACAAGCAGTTTTTTTTTCATTTAAATTGTTAAACGGTTTAAGGTAGATAACATCCCCGGATTTTCTTTATCCTTACTTATTAGCCGTGACTACGGAAACCCCTTGCATGAACCCTCTTGAACTTTTTAAATCCGCCGATAACAATGTGAAATGAGGGCTTCAACGCAACCTTCGAGCTTCGTCAGATTTAATCTTGGCCTAATTTTTCCTTCATCGTTTTAAGGGGCATTTTCTTTCTACTATACACGTGCTGTATCACGGTTTGAAGGTACTTGATAGGCTCTCATGTCTTTAATATCTTAACAGACAACATCTTTTGCGGAATTAGGACAGTAAACGAGAAAATTCGTTTTTTTGTATGTCCTCTATTACAACTCTTAGATATTCACACAATTAATATTGTTATAGAGAACACTTGTGCTTAATTAAGAATTGCTGTCGTATGAGAGCTGTACTGAGTGGATTCAGCGAATACATTTTTCATATTATGGGAGCATAATTTGAATTTTAAATGTCGTTACGGTCTTGTTAATGTTGAACTGGGAGATTCGGGTTTTTGATTATTTTAGGACGGCAAAATCAAGTCTGGAAATTATCTACTTTATGAAAAAAAAGACTTGGACTTAGTTATTACAAAATATAGGTCGCTTTTTTGAATGTATGAGGATTTGCAAAGCAGAATATTTGATTCTTTAAAAATTACTGTTGGGAATAACTTAACTTAATAACTTAACTTGTATTTTTTTAATTATTCATTAACTTATTTTGTGATGAATATTTACAGACTTGTAAATAAGATTTCTGAGCTTAATTTTTGATTCCATTTTATTTTGAAATGGGAATGACTTGGTTATCTACCAATTAAAGAAATCATTATTCATATAGCACCAATCCTGTCTGATTTAGCAACAAAATTTCAATACCTACTCGATCCAAATGTATGGAACAACTGATTGTTTTTCGCGATTAAGACGTTGGTCCCATGGAGACAGTTGTTCAGTTTAATGGTCTGTACCACAACCTTAATTTTGACCATACCTTCCTGATACATCTGTAGAATCCATACTTCCACACTAATCCATACTTTTTAATATTATTAATGCGAAAGTGTGTGTCTGTTACCTCTTCAAGCTTAAACTGCTGAACCGATTAAGATGAAAATTGGTATATCTATATACCAAATTTCATCTAAATCGGTGCACCGGTTCACCCTCACTCTCATAGTCCGATGGGGCGGCATGCAATCCAACACGACCGGAGAGAGGTCAGGCGCAGGACCACCAGCTTAACGTGCTTTCCGATACACGGGGGGTATCACTCCACCAACTTCCAAACTCTGGGCTGTTACTAAGAAATTCCTAATGGAAAAACCCAATTACACTTTGCTCAACCAACCAAACCAAGCGGGAGGAGTCATTTGATGAAAGTCGCGCTTGCGGCCACGAGACCAATGTAAGATTAAGTATTATGGGTAGAACTACATAAATACTAATGAATTAGGGGAATTAGTTCCAAAGTTTTTTAAACTAGTTAGTAGTTCAATAATCTTAGCAAGTAGGTAATTTCCCTGGAGATGCGCGCAAACTTGTGCAAAATCTCATGTGGTTGAGTTCAGTTACACGCTAGAATTTACAATTACAATAATGTAATTACAATTAAGTACGTTTAATATGTACCTAGTTATAAATTCAATTGTGAACGTAATCACTGTAACTACCTAATTATAATTAGGTAGTTACAGTGATTACGTTCTTAACCATTTATTTACCAAAAGACTTAGCCTAGATAACATCAGTGTCTCCCCCGGTGGGTTCCGCATTGTTGAGGTGGGGGGCTCATTAGCCGTGGCTTTTGGCGTGGATTGCGGTGCGCCGCTCTCCCTACTACCTTCCGCGGCCTTGACGCGGTCGCCATCGTCTTATGGCGGACGCGGTGGGGCCGCAGGAGAGGAGGAGTGTTGGTATGACGTTGGCCGATCTCCCTATCCTCTGCGGCCGAAAATTGGCAGGCGGCAGGGCCAATGACCTGACCCGTCGCAGGGGGAGCAAAGGTGCCAGACACGGGGTCGTCTGGCGCCCATGAGCTTGTTTGGTCCCTGGGGTGGTCACGGCGTGCTATGTGTTCTGGTGCGCCGGTGATGGGTAGTACTCCCCAGAGGAGGGTCCGGTGACGGACAGCCGCGGCGGGTTCACGGATGATTGCTAACGCGTGCCCGTGTTCCCGCAGTAAGCGGCAGAGGAGGACACCGTGGAGTTTTAGTGGGTTAGAGTCCCACATTACTGCACATCTCCCAGTGCAGAATGCATGAGCATTTCTCCATGATAAAAAAAAGGTAACTTCAATGTTGTTTCAATAAAGGTTGTGTGACAGCCATGCCTATGTATGGCTTTCACAGATTATATTAAGACCCTAAAAATATCTATCAAGTGGTTCTGAATAGTTAGTCTTTTACAGTTGTAGATTTGTAGTCAGATCTTTTGTCGTCTTCATTGACGCAGTGTCTAAGATATTCAAGTAACCGTAATTTCACGGACGAATCAAATATTTGTATGAATAACAATCTTCCGAAATCTAGTAGATATCTGTAAAAGTGGGATTAGGTATTTTGTTTACATTTCCTCGATACAAGACAAATTCTTGTAGTGAACAACTTATCTATTTTTCACTTATTTATCATGAAAATGACGAAACTTTTGACGTGACAACGTCTAATAAATCGATGAAGCTGGTTGCACTCCCGAAGAAACATGACTCATGTAGCGTTACCGCGCGGCCTCGCTCTGTAGCGTTCCATGGCGGCTTGAAGTACAAGCGAATATTAACAAATGCAATGCAACTATTCCATCAGTATTTTCTTATGACGTTGTCACGTTCCACTATCGTCAGTAAACCGACTTTACAGACGACCTATTTTTTTCATTTTATTTTGTCAACAGAAGCGAAAGCACACATCCTGGGTCCGGTAGACTTGTACGTGAAAACTGGCAGCTCATTGTCACTGACGTGTATATTGAGTCAGGGTCCGCACGATCTGGGCACGATATTTTGGTATAAGGGTAAGTCAATTATTCTATTCTTAAGAGGGCCCCGACCGCACAGTGGCGCCCTCATCGTTTGTTTGGTTATTTCTTTTATTTTAGAATGAAAATGCAGAAAATAAGCACGTTAAGTTGTGCTCAACAAGATTATACGTTAATATTATTATAAACGGTAGTTTTACATTGTTTAGTTTTATTATAATCACTAAAACGGATAATAGTGGCCACTATTTTCCGTTTTAGTGATTATAATGAAACTATTCAGACATAGATCTACATGATATGACCAAGATTATGTCTGGTCTTTAAAAGAAACTATGACCTCTGAGTTTGTTTCGGCCTTTCTTCTCAGAGTAGTCAGGTATGAACGCCGACCACGTCTAGTTGTAAAACGAAGTCTCTGTGCACTGTGCACACCTTTTCAGAAATCATCAACAAAACTTACATTACTTCCACTATCGGTCATGAGATGGCGCTGACATAAAACTGCAATATTCTACACCACAGTGCACAGTGTTAAAATTCTCTCACGAATATAGGCCTCGCCGATGAAAAATTAAAAACATGATGGTACGGAACCCTCGGCGCGCGAGTCCGACTCGCTCTTGACCGGTTTAAAAAAAATACGATTGACGTGTACTGACAAGTGTTTGTACAAACCTACTCACAGAAAAAAATATCATTTAAAATGCTATGCTGAGTATGTGAGTGAGCGAGTTACTTTGTGAGATAACACGTTCACAATCAATTTTTAAATGGATTGATTTGTTTTCAATTCATTTGTTGTGACAAATGACAAAATCTAACCACAGTCTTCCATCCCCAGGACCAAACATAATAGAGTATAAGGAACTAGAAGAGAACGAGTTGCAGGAAGAGCCTCGTGTGAGACTGAAGACAGAATGGACGGAGCAGCTGACGTCACGGCTGACGGTGGAGAAGCTCCTTCCAGGCGATAGCGGAAACTATAGCTGTGTGCCGACGATGGCCGAAGCGGCTTCAGTTAACGTGCATGTCATAAATGGTGAGAATCTTAGTATACAAATATACAAATGTTTTTATTTGTTGAACATAGGTAGGTTAGGTACAGATGTTGCAGTTATTAAAGAACGCTATGTCTAGCCGTTGTCGACGTACACACAGCTTCATTAAGTGATTACCCCTCCAAAAGACATGTGCGTTCAAATCCGTGATAGGCCCAAGTTGGTTTTTGTATTTTGCAAAAACATTTTATTTTAATTAATTTATTGTTTTAGTGAATAAATAAGTTTAAGATAATATTTATTTTTTAAAATTCTGTTTTTATTATTATTTTTTTCAATAAAACGTTAATACTTTTATTATTGCGAAAACGACAAGCAATAAATAGGGTTAACATTTACGAATGTTTCATTCATCGTCTAAATAGACTAGAGGTTTCAAGACCGCTTGCCGTGCCTATGAGTGGGAGTTCAAATCATAGGCACGAAATGTGCTTTTTGTTCATTATAATTATTATTTTAATATATTTTTCTATTTTGTTTTAGTAATTATTTATAAAGAATTTTAAAATAAAGAAAAATAAAATACCTTAATAATCATATAATAATATTTATTATTGCTATTATTTAACAAAACTATGATCTTATTTTACAACAAAGATTTATTTTGATTTGATAATTTTATTTACAGTTATCATAATATACTATTTTACCAACTGACACAATTGGGTTCCTAGACAAGTAGCATCCTATTAACGTAAACGATAAAATAGTAAGCGGTAGAAATATTTTAGATTGACATAACCTAACGAAATGTCACGTGACCTGTCATGCCGTCTCAATATACAAATTTGACATTTGACAGTCTGACAAGTGACATCGAAAGAGACAAGTTTTGAAGCATTTGCAACTTGTCTAGGAACTAGAAGTTAGTTTGGCAGGATTATCATGAGCATAATAAGTGAATAAACATGTTATCAATAGATAATCAATTAACATCTCTTATTAGCTCATGATATCTACTTAGAATATTTTGCTATACAAAGTAAAATAGTGGAATCAAATGAGTTAAATGTCTTCGTTGTTTATTTTGTTGTCATACTTAATTAATATAACTGCTTTTTCTGGTTCTCTTCGATGTTCTTCTGTTAGACATATTTTGCAGGTCGATAACTGTGAATTTTCGCTGCGTGTAAATGTCTTCGAACCGTGGACAGAGATATTCCATGCCGTTGCGAACTGTAACGAGTGGATGTAAACGGCGGTGTAGTGTGAACCTTAACAATATCCCGATTATGTTCAGATTGGTCCGTATAGATCCCAGTAGTTCTCCGACCCATGGACATTGTCTTAACATCGCCGGTTTCTTGAAATTTGCGCACCCATAAGCGCACCGTTTGTCTCTGTATAGAAAAACATGGTTTTAAATAAGTTATTAAATACCACACACAAGATACCGCAAATAGCTCAACAAGAAAAAAATCGGAGAACACAATTAATATTATAATGAACTTACTGCTATGCCAAGCTGTCTCGCAATTCCTTTTATGCTCACATTTTGTTCACACAGAACAACTACAATTTTAGTTCTCATAAAATCATAAATCATTTTAAAAATTAATGGATAAATCGTAGTCGTTTACTCTTCGCCGTTTTAAGTGAACGTATACATCAAACGTTGTAGTTATAACTTGAGGGTATGGATTAATTTTATAAAAACAACGTAAGTAAGTAAAATTAATGGATACCCTCAAATTATAACATCTATCGATTAGACATCCCCACCTAAAGATAAAATGACTCAGACCATAGTAGATAACAATTTCAACGCAATTCATATGGGCTCGCTGGCTAGTTCGTCAAACTGCCGGTATGAGTATGACGACGTTCGGTGATGCGATGGTTCGAATCTGAGTCGAAACAATGTGGGTTCTTTTTGAAGTATTCTTTAGATTATTTGTAATTATTTGCAAATTGCAATAATAAAAAATAAACATTTTCAAATATACAAAATAAAAAATAAACATTCCAATAAAATATAATAATAATAAATTCTAGTATAATTAGTGTATTATTTTACCTCTGACTTTGCATTACTGTCAAAATCACCGTGATCTCTAAGGTTATTACAATAAGGTTGATATCGGATTGCCGCCACGCACAGGTTTGCCAAAATCTGACCTTGCCAAATCTCACTGTTATTTTGGCAAACTTTCTTTTGTTTCCTAGGCTACTTGCACAACAACTCCCAAATGAATTACGACGACACGGTTGGCGCAGTGGCTCAGCGATCGCCTGCTGCGCTGCGTGTCGCGGGTTCGATTCCCGCATGGAACAAATATTTGTATTGCCTACAGGTAGTTGTGCCGGGTCTGGCTGTTTGTGTATGTGAATTTAAATGTTTGTAAACGCACCCACGATACAGGAGAAATTCCTAGTGTGGGGCAAAGTTTAAAAAAAAAAATTTGCGCTAAACGAATTGAATACCTCATTATATTTAGAATAGAATAACATTTATAGTCTCATGTAAAACCAGCTAGTAGCGGTAAGTACATACATTAAACTAAATAGTTCTTCTTCGTGTCGCGGGCACGACTGTATTTTAAATCGTGTTTTCCCAAAACTTTGCCACTTTCACGGCGTTGTCGGTGGCAGCGCAAAGGTCACTTTGGCTGCATGTTTTTGGCCCGAAAAAACACGTTTCTTGTACGGAGATCTTTTTATATTGTAACTTTGGCTTATTTGTTGTTATAGCAGCAATACAAATACACACTGTGAAAATTTCAACTGTCTACCTTTTTCGGTTCATGAGATACATTCCGCTGACAGACGGAGGGACGGTGGCGCCCTCTGGGTATTACACCCTAAAAAGAACACCTATTTTTAACTATTTTCGTCCCGTCCTTATTTCGCAAACGTCTTAACTGGCAAGTGCCAAATTAAGCCTTATTATAGTTAATTTAATTTTATAGTCTACTCAAGAACTCTCTCCACATGAATTTACGACCCCGTCCATCAGATATAATCTCTAAGTTGCCACTTACAACACCCTTGTTTAAGATATAGGTGACCTATATACAAGTAGGAAAAAGGGTCACATGGAAGCAGCCTTGATTGTGTTGTGTGATAACTTAACTAACCTTTAAGTATTGTTGTCTCTTACTTGACAGTCGAATAATCAAGAGACGGAAGATAATAAGAGCTTTATATGAAACTAAATTGGAAATTCCATAAAGGCGACAAGCTGAAATATTATGTCGAAAACATCGTGAGGAAACCAGCATATCCTAGAACTAAAACATTCGAAGACATGTCATCATCATCATCATCAGCCTATAGCAGTCCACTGCTGGACATAGGCCTCCCCTAATGAGCGCCATAGCGCCCTGTCTTCAGCTTGACGCATCCAGCATCTGCCTGCAGTCTTTCGCAGATCGTCATCCCACCTGGCCGGAGGGCGTCCTACACTACGTTTGTCGAGTCGCGGTCTCCACTCAAGAACTCGTTCGTTCGAAGACATGTGACATCCGCTAACCCGCACTGAGCCCACGTGGTAGATTACACCCTACTCCCTCTTACAGAGAGGAGGCCTGAGTCCCAGCAGTGTAAACATTACGGGGCTTACAGGACCTAAACACAAAAAACGCAAGTTTAAAAAAAAAAAATTATATGTTCGACTATAGGATACAATATTTATGCTAGGTAGATAGCGTGTTGAAAACATAATACAACTAATTTGATACGATAGAAAAAAATCATGAAAATACCTCTAAAAACTTTTTATTTACAATAAAAACCATACTAATGTACAGTCAGCAACAAAAAGAGATTAACACTTCAGTTTTTTTAATCTTAATTATTGAGCAAAATACTAACACTTCAGCTTTTTTAATCTCAGTTATTGAGCATAATATTTGTTCAAAATTGCATTGTACTTCTGCTGCAACTTTGAACATATTATTTTGCTGAATAATTGCGATTAAAAAAACTGAAGTGTTAATCGACTTTTGATGCTGACCGTACATACAATTATTATGATTTTTTGTCAGATTATTCTACAAGCAACATACTAAAGCTCTAGTGTTTTAATTTTTTAGGCAAACAATAGATTTATATAAATAGTTAAGGGGCTTACAGGACCTAAACACAAAAAACTCAGTTTTAGAAACAATAAAAGTATAAATGATCGACTACAGTAAACAAAATCAGAAAAATATATGATATTCTTCAGGATATATGCTAGGTAGATAGTGTGTTGAAAACATTATACAACTAATTTGATACGATATAAAAAATTCATGAAAATACCTCTAAAAACAAACCAACAAAAACCAAAACAAAACCAATACAAACAAAACAAAAACAATAAAAACCATACTAATATATGTATATTAGTATGGTTTTTATTGTTTAGAATAATCTGACAAAAAATCATAATGATTGTATGTACAATCATTATGATTTTTTGTCAGATTATTCTAAAAGCAACATACTAAAGCTCTAGTGTTTTATTGTTTTAGTCCAAACAATAGATTTTTTGTAAATAGATAATTGCTTCATATTTTGCAATAAATTACCAGCGTTGTGTCATCGCGCTTCTCTTTATTTTCTATGCAGTCCAACAAAGATCACGCTTTAGGTCATGTAGTCGCCTTAAAGGCTGATTATGATGGAATAATTTGTCTCAAATCATGCTAAAGTTTATACATTTATAGTTGAAATTGTTACGATTTATACCGAGCTCCGAGTATTAGTAAAAGATGTTCCAACAATATTATTTTCAGCCAATGCCGATTTAGTTTGGTTCCAAATCTCCCAAAACGCTATTATTGTCCCCTGGACAAAGGACTCTTCTCATACAGGGAAAGAACAAACATTGAACACCACGCTTCCTGAAAACGGGTTAGCGATTTCAGTCTAAAACAAAAAAAATCCCTAAGTAAAAAGTTAAAAACACTAATGCTGAATTCAAAGAAAATGTAATACCCAAAGCAGCTTTTATTCTAAAATCTGATAAATAATTACTTAACACAAAATTTTCTTTCTCAACAGGCGAGCATCCAGCAGCAATGCAGCATGGAAACGCAAACACAGCATCTCCGTGCGCATTGTCAGTTAATTTACTCATTTCATTATACTGCACGCTTGCGACTCTCTACACGAGCACCGTAGATGGGTTCAGATGAAAATTACACAAGGTACTATGAAACAACATTATGATACGGTGTTGTTATGTATAAAGGAGTCTTAAGTAGATTTTGGTAAAAGAATACTTGTTGCGGACGTGATTTTTTGTATGTTAAGAAAGGTTTACAGTTATCAGTTTTTGAAACACTGAAATACGTATATATTACTGTTTACTATTAACCTCATTATTGTATCGGTTAGTTCAGAAAGGCCTTGGTGAATTGCATAATCCATTAAATCTATACTGCATTTGTGATTTAGTTTCCAAACATGTACACAAAGACTATTGTGTTTTTGGAAAAAAAAACTTGAAATCCCACACCAGATAATGTTAAGTTTGCGCTACAACTTACATACAGTATTTTTAATGACTTTTCAATAGTAGTAGTCATTCTGATATCAACCTAATTTAAACTTGGATTTATTTTATTTTAGAGGAAACAAAATCATTTTTTAAGTCTGTTAGCTTATATTATGTATAATATTATTTACATAATATAAGCTAACAGACTTAAAAAATGATTTTGTTTAACTTGTTTGAAAATAAAACCATTTTTGATTACCTAATTGGAAACAAGAATTTGAACAGACCGCAAAGTGTTTGTAATCACTTCTACTCTCATGCCTGCACGTAGGAACTATACAAGAAAATTACTCTGGCCTCTGTGTATGGTTAATTAGAAACGAAGCGAAGAATGACTTACCAAATTATATTTCGCTTAAATATTTTAATTTGGTTTTGAGGTTAAATCGTTGCGTTAAGTAGATATAAATTAAAATTCGTAAATATATCTAATGACGTTCCCAGTCTGCATACAAAAATACAACCAAATATTATATCCACTAGTTTAGTCACTATAGCCAGTCAAAGTTTGGCAAAATCTATAGTCAGCTCATCACTGCAGTTTACTTTGTTTGAAAAAATCCCTTTTCTATTTCAATGTTTGGATTTATTTGATAGTTTATATATATATGTAATAACACAATTTGAAACTACTTCAATTCAATCACAGAAAAATCACAGAAATTATCTAGCTCGATTGGGATGTCCTCTTAACCATCTAACAAATGATTAAAATTCCTATCGTTGTACTTTAATGTGTCAGGATCGGTCCAATGAGTTTTAAACAGAGGGATTTTAACGGACCAGTTGTAATGGGCGATCAAATATTCGAGTAACAAGGTGCTCTTTGCTACTGAAGTGTTTCAATATTCAGAATGGTATTTTTAGTTCAATGAGCGTGTTCAGTGGTTCCATAGAATTACATTTTCACTTTGATTTTGTAAAACACGCTTAAATTAGCTTTTCATTTGTTATGGCGTAGTCTGTTGGTTCAGTGTTTGTAAAATTAATGAAATCATTTTAACTGTTTTATTGAAGAGACACAGTATTTAAAAATTGTTTTTTTTTACATAGGTACCCTGAGTTTGTTTCGCCATTTCTGTTACCTCTCAGGGGTGGTCAGATAGAAAATGTCGACTCCTTTTTCCTTCGATCGATTTTTCATTTTATTATATCGTATAAAAGTGATTATAATATCCTATTTACAGGAAAATCTATTTCATTTCATTACAGGTTTTTGTAGGTTTCTAATCTTTTAAGCGTCATTCTGCTAAAAATACTTTTGGTACTTTTTAATTTCTTTCCATTTGCCATTTTTCAGTTACACATTTTGGATTAATTTATTTAGACGTATCCTATACAGAAATACTATCTTCTTCGTTTTTGCAAAGATGTTATTGGAACGAAGTACCTTATTGTTAGTTATACTCTGCACACTTTACGAATAAGTAGGAAACCGAAAAAGTGTAACATTTTGACGGTCAAGACCCTTTTTTAATTCCCAAAAAACAGTAATTCACATCTAATATGTCTATCACATTCAAATAATTCACGTCCGTAACAATTATTCATAATAAGAAAACCTTTTTCATTGAACTGTGTATAGAATAGCCTTCATGTTAATAAGATATAGACTAAGACACGAATATATTATTGTAATTAAAATTATTATTAATTTTCACTGTATTGCCGGAATTATCTTTGTAATGTATAGTTTCTTTATAAGAGACTTTACTAAAAGTGTGAAGAATTAAGTATATATTATTGTAACTAAAGCTACGGTTTTCTGAGGCTGCGGAGGCCGCCACATAGCGTCCGCAATTTACCGTCGAATGGCGTCACTGAAATTTTATTTATAAAATATATATAAATAATAAATAAACATATTAATATTTCTCTTCCACAAAGTCGCCTTAAAAATATGAAGACACTACACAGATGTAGTGTCTTCATATTTTTAAGGACAGGATTTTTCAGAATAAATCCTTTGTGTGAGACTGGTATCCTGTCACACAAATTAAGCCCCCCCCCAAAAAAAACAATGATTGAGTATTAAATCTTAAGATAATGATAACAAACTATTTAAACCTATGATAAGAAGTAAATAAATAAAAGTAAGTTAATACGTTTTTTGAAAACGTAATGTCAAACTTAGATGACATCGTTCATCTTTTTTATGACAGTTGTCGCTACGGCCGTTATGTGACGGGCCCCGCTATCGCATGAAACCAAGGATTTACCCCATTTGTCTTTATAAACTATATGACATTTGTATTTCATTACAAACAACACACTTTAAAAAAATAAAGCGTTACTCTGTAAATGTTTTGTCCCATTTTCAAATAGAATTTATTTTCTTAGCTTGAAAAATAATTAGTTTTGAAAATTAAATTCCAACTAGCTCGAAATTATTGAATGAAATTCGTCGTAACTTCTTGTCTGTAAATGTTCTATTTTAAAGCTACTTTCTTAATTATGTAAATTAAAAACAATAATGAGTTTAAAAAAATATTTTAAAATTATACTCAATTTGGGACTGGAACACAATTAACCAGTAGTGTGCACCACCTTGAAAATTATATGAACACTGACCCAGCTTTATCTTCTATACTATTTTATCCAAGAAAATGGCCTTCTAATTTCGGCAAAATGTACATAAACTTAATTTAATGTTAGATAGGTATTACCATTGAGAACAATGTGCATAGTTTATAAGAGATAGCGATTGTGAAATAAAAATAGTAGAATTTTTAAATGTCAATGCTAAAACTATTTTTAAATGACAAAAGCTATCACAACTGCGCGTCGTGTTCGCGTTTTTACTTCGATATTGCATTCATTTTATGAAACAAAAGCTACCAAAAAAGTTCAGCTATCTACCTTCAAATCCGTCGATCTGTCTACATCCATACCAAGTGTGGTAACAGCTTCAAGACTTAGGTGAAGTGAGCTGTCAATAGTGTCAATCCCAAACATCAGAGGGGCAATTCTCGTAAATTTAAGAACATTCACAGTCTAATCTTAGTCTCAATCTGTCAAAAATACCTCTAATTTCTCTACATTTTTGACAAGTTTTTGACATTTGTGTGTCGCCGAGATGAGACTACGACTAGATTTTGAACGTTTTATATTACGAGAATTGTCCTTCAGGTGTAAATTCTAAGTTTCCATGGTGAGACCGGCTTTTTCGGGTATCCGGCCAGATTGATCTGCTGTAGATTCGTCCGTTCAGATTGACCGCCTCAAGTAAGATCAGTCTTTGTAAAATACAAGAGAGCGACTGCTAAAGGCCACCGATCTCTCTCTTGGTGGACGCCATGAAAATCTGACATTTTCGTCAATATTTGACATTAAGATGTCAAAAACGATCTGTATTTGGACAGCCGTTTTTATGTGACCGTTTACCGCTTTCTTAGGAAACAGTAGCTTTAACAGGCGTTCTTTTGTTTAAATGGCAAACGACGCTCTTTATGTAAACTTCCTTTTTTTTGTTTAGCCTATACTGTTTCTCTGCTGGGCAAAGGTCTCCCCCAAGTCCTTCTAGGAACTCCTTTCCCGCGCCACCTCGAACCAGCCCTCGCGGTACGCATCCAGGTCATCTCGCCACCGCTTTCTGGGCCGACTTCGGTGGCGACGTCCGTCTTCAGGCACCCATTGTGTGGAAACTTTTGCCCAGCGGTCATCCTGCATGCGGCTGATGTGACTCGCTCAATCTTACTCGATTGAGCGTAAACTTCCTACCGATTTTATATAAATTCTACAGAACAATTCAATGCCATCTAATGAAATGATGTGTGAATGTACTATTGGCACATTAAAAAAGGTAACTCTCTAATATTAGTGTAAATGGACATGGTCCTCTTCCTGTTTTTAAGAATTATTCAGCTGGTAAGACTAGTAATTTCCACAAAAGTATTTTTTGTTATTGTCACACCAATGGCAGCTTTATAAAAACCTCTCAACGAATTACTTTAGTAGCCAATTTCTTAAAGTTTGAGCTAGTAATTATACTTTTCCTTCAATTCCCTTTGCGAAGTCTTTTTAGCAATTTAATTTAAGTTCTAGGTATTATGTAGCAAATTCAATTTCCCAGGAAATTGCGAAAAGGAAAGAATAAATAAAATGAACAGTTTAATTTATTTTTAGAGCAAGTTTGAGTAGATATATCATTTTGTAAATGTCAAATTACATTTACGAAATTATTATTTATTATTGAGTTTAATATTTATTATTGAAATCCTAAAAGACTTGTAAATTTTGTAGGAAGTAATATTATATTTTGTTGTTTCTAACATTTAAATCTATATTGTTAGAATTATTACACAATTATTGTTTCCAGATATAAATGTTACATTTAATTGTTAGGGAATTTATTGTAAATAATTATATTTAAACAGATTATAAGTACACGATCGAAAATAAAATAGCACGGAATTATACTTGTATTGTTATTTTGTAGTTGTTTTTCTAGTCGAATGTTTAAATAGGATAAAAAATAATAAAGTGTAATATAAATTGTAAATAATTATTTGTAAATAGTAAAATAATGATAATTTATTGAAAAAAATATTATTTATTATTTCATTTATTATGCAATGATGTGCGGTAGACAATTGAACGTTGGGTAAAAGTTGGATTACTTTTCAAAGACAATTTACAAATCGTAGACAACTGATAAATAAAATGATTATGTAACTAATGGGTAAGGCAAACTTTGACAAATAAAGTTAGAAACATTAAAATTGTGTTTTATTTTTCAATAAATTTGTTTAAGTAGGTAGGTACTCTCCCCAAGGACGTGCCCAAAAAGGCGTTGCACTGAGAGGGTTCCGGATTGGTATTAGTGAGGTAAAAATCCCACACTCCCTGGTCTTTTTCCCCAAAGTCTAGGCGCCTTTTGAAGGTTTCCCCCAGAAAAAAAAAGGAGGTACATTTATTCTATTCAATCAAAAAATAAAACGATTCACAAATCCAAAACAATCCCTACAATCATCAATTCGATCTGACACAGCACGTCTTTTACTTTAATTACATCTCTGACATCTTTACTTGTATAAACTCACGCTATACAGAATACAGACAGCCGTAAGTATTTAATGTATTTATCTACTGTCGCCAGAGGGTCGGAGCGTGCACAGAGTGCCTCTGACACTCAAAGCATAGACCAGTAATGAATATTTTATTTTATTTGCTAATATTCTACGTATATCTTTTTTATTATTTATTTATTTCTGTAACTGCCCGTGACATCACAGCGGGCCGGCAGGCCCTATGAAAATACCAGGCGCTGCAACATTTATTTTATAGGACTTTGTTTCATTTTTCTTTTTGTTACTTAAAAAAAAAATTGGATTTTTATTTTTGAGCCGTGTTTAGTTTAGTTTGTGATCTTCCTGTACGAGTCGCTATAAATACTTTTTCTTTCTTTCACGCTTACTTCCCATGGGGGTAGGGAGACACTACAAAACGCCACCTGCTACGGTCCTTAAATACTGCTTTTGCTTCGTTTACGTTCATACATCTGGTCATATGCACACGTTGATTGCGAGTACTACGCACCTCACCTTTCAGAAGAACATCACCAATAAGGTCACTATAATTTATATGTCCTTCTGTGCGTTTCCTCCAGGCGTTTCCATTCACATATGCCTTGTAAATAACTTTTATTAGTCGCCTTCCATTCGCCCTCATTAGCCGTCATCTCAGAATACAATACAATAAAACCTAAAGGCCGAGACTGACTTGCAACGTTTGCTTGTAATGTAACTTCGAGGCGAGCTTGGTTACAAGACGGCGAATGTCCGCTTCGAGCACATGGCTCAAGCGCATTCCATTTGTTGTTACAAAGCAGCGATACACAAAAATGACGAAAGCTCGCTTTGAGCACTTGATCCAAGCTAGCTCAATTTTTATCCAGAATGGCGGACGTAGATGTTGTGTGATTAATGTTTTTTAGTATAGCAATGCTCACATCGAGCTGCTCGGCTCGCTGCACTGACTACTGTAACGTGGTTCAAAGGAATTCACGAAAAAGCTGACAGTCGAGTGGAGGATCAGGCGCTCGCATCGAGCGGCTTGGCTCGCTGCACAGACTACTGTAACGTGTTACAAGAACGCCATACATTACAAACAAACTTTGCAAGTCAGTCTCCGCCTTAAAATACAATACCTACAATATCAGAATTCAACAAAACAAAATCGAGGAGTAAAAATAAAATCTCAGGACTATGATAGACTGATATATGTATAAATATGACAACAAAGCATATTCAGAAAAGATGAAGCAGTAAAACGTATAATAAAGTTACGTTTATGATCTTTTCCTACTATTTTACTATTCCAGGCACCCGTACGTGCCTACGGAGATATTTTTATGGTTTGAATCTTGGTGACTGTTTGCATGAATAAAACCTTTGGTTTGGTTTTGTATAAATATAATATCAAGATTTAAAATGTTTTCCATAATATCAGCCAGCCATCCGTTTATATTTTGCTGCAGGGTGGAAATCACAGAGCATGGAGATGCCTACGGCACGCAAACTACACTCCGGCCGTCGAGAGGATGCGTTCCTGGCACATGTCAGTTTCTTATAAAGGAATGTGTTTTGTGAATTAAAACTTTGTTAGTTACTAAAATTTACACACTGACAGGTGTCAGAAATGCATTCTCTCGGCGGCCGGACTATAAGAACAAACATTTTCAACCATGTACTCTATGGTTGGAAAAATTAAATATATACAGGTTTCCTCATTATCTGTCTTCGCCCCTCTGATGCCCCGTGCCAGAACCATAGACAATTTATGAATGTCACTGTAATTTTTTTACAGTTTTGATGCTGATCGAGTAAAGTTTGCGTTGATTAATTTCCGTACTAATTTATTTGCTTGAGGCAGCATGTTCAACAGTTTCCATACAAACAAAGCGTGTCACCGTTTACTCGCACGTTCATGACGTGGCCCGTGACAGAACTTGTTGGCTCAACACACTTTCGGTGCCATGAATTTATGTAAGTGTACGTGCCGCTCCGCTCGTGTTTAACGGAAAGCTGTCGACGGCAGCCGCCGACGCGTCGACGGCGGGTAATTTCTCATTAGCAGTCTGGAGTCTCAGTCTGGAGTCTGGATTTGAGCCCAGTTGATTCCATAGGCTTCCCCCTATTATATAGGACTTAGACATAACTAGCGATATATGGATGTACATACGCCAGCACATCAAGCTACTACAATCTGTCAAATTTCTTTAATAGATTTTCAACTTTATCGCTACAGCATAAGGCTCAAGGTTGATTGGGAAAATTTGACAGTTTCGGGTAGCTTTATGTGCTGGCGTCTGTACTATAAGTACACCTCTGCCCAACCCATTGGGGAATACTGTCGTGATGATATGATGTTATATGTATATTAAAATACTTGATACATTTCAGGAATCTCACAATCTACACAATTAACAAAACAAACACAGCTAAATTATTTATTCAATCACGGCTCTTTGTAAAATGAGAGTAAGTAACTAAATAAATACAATAACAATGTAACATTTTAAATGAGTGCAACATTGCATAAATTATCCCTAATTATTTAATTTAAACATCATCTTAATTGCTAATGTAATTAATGAAACTGGAAACCTTCGAATTAAAGCAAAATACAAATTCATTATTTTGTTTCAAATCGGCAATCGGCAGGTTTATAAATTTTATTATGAATTTTATGCATCAATGAGGTTTCGAAAAATGATTATGTCGATATTTTTCAAATACTTACCTATTTCAAAAGTACTCGAGTATTTAAGTATTCGAACAACTCCATACTCATTACAAGTATGGAGTTGTCATCCTTGTGTCATCTTTGTCACATCTTCAGAAAACTGTCGATGTATTCTGTCAAAATCTCACCATGACAACTTACAGTACGGCCGACGAGTGACTGCGTTCCTGATACCTGTCAGTTTCATACAAACGAATATGTAATTTGCGAATTTTCTATTTATTAGCTACTAGAATTGTCGCACTGACAGGTGTCGATGGCCGGACTGGAGGTGAAGTGAGCTGTCAATAGTGTCAATAACTAGCATAGCATCGTGGAATAACGCACTTCAAGCTGCACTTCAAGACCCCGGCAGTTTCTTGATCGCTTATCGGCAAAATCACTATAAAGGCTCCTGCAAACAGGCGCGAATCGCGCGCGACACAAACGTAATACTAGACCTGTCAGACATCAATTTTATTCCACGTATAAAAGATATCTGACTTTGGTAAAATCAGCCATAAATGTAACAGATAAGTACAATCATGTTACAGAATCAAAGTGTAACCTTTTACGTGTGACATTTAGAAAGTGTTGCGAAAATAATAAAAAAATGTTCTATAGGTACCTACCTAAACATTTTTTTATTGAATCTTTTCAAAGTACCTACTGTCCACTAGCCTCTATACAAAGTTTCATGCGTTTGAACCAGTTTTCGAAACAATTTTTCTCCGCCGCAGAGACCTCGTTTACAGCCTGCTCGAACGCTGACAGCGCACCTTCCGGCGACGAAAATTGTATCCCTTTGAGCTGATTTTTATTTTCGGGAATAAAAAGAAGTCACACGGTGCTAGGTCAGGGCTGTAAGGAGGGTGACCCGGAATTTGACCGGCGGCGGCGTGCTGTCCAGGAAGTCCCTCGTTTTTAGCGCGGTGTGCGAAGGCGCGTTGTCGCGGTGGAGCAGTAGCCCGCGGAGCCCTGTGTTTGGTCGCTTGTTGCTCACAACAGAGAAAACTTCTGCCAAGCATTTGGTAGTATGCGATTCAGCGTTGATGCTTCTTTGGTTCCGTAAAGGTACACCAAGTAGCTAGTCAAATTGAAAAAGCTCGCGATCAAAATCTTCCCCCCACTTCTAGACCGCTTCACTTTGGTAGGCGTGACTGAGGCATGACTTGACACACTCGGTTATCTCTTTTAATAGAATAGATTTGGGTTAATAACAACGCTGAACATCGTCGCAGTGTTTACCTACTAGACTCGATCTACAATCGCTCATAATAACAAACAATGTCGATGCGTATTTTCACCAGTCTAGCTGTCTTAAACGTGAATGTTTTATTTTATTTACCTACTGTTCGTGCGTGACGCGCTCGCGCTATTATAAGGACTTACTAGTATAGGGAGAAAAAGAAAAAAAAACAACATTGAGATTCTGACTGAGTTTCTGTTTTGCTATTTTATTTTAAAACCCCATAAAATATTAATCTTTTGACGACTAAAATACTAGCTTTGACGTTATATAAAATGATCAATAGAATTAGCATTTAAAATATTATTAAAATCTCGATTATGATTGTAAATGTTTGCTTGGTCAATCCCTAGCATCAGTGGGATGACACTGACAGCTCACTCCACGCAAGTTTTCACGGTGAGTTTTTGGTCCTTTAATAAAAGTTGTTCATAATGATGAGTACAATCTCCCATTTCGGTTTGTCGCATGTTTTCAATTTAAACCTGTATTACTGTTACACTTTTAAAAGTGTTTTGGGTTAACACATTAAAAAACATAATTATAATTATAATTTAATTCTGTTATAAATTCAATATGTAACACTTATAATTCTGTAACCTTTATGAAGGTGTTTTTAAGTCCCTGACTAGATGTGAACGTAAACAAAACAGAAGGAGTATGTAAGGATTGGAGCAGGTAGCGTCCAGTAGTTTCTGCCATACCCCCAAGGGAAGATGGCGTGGGTTTATGTGTATGTAATTCATACTTTGATACTATTTACGTAGCGTATCGATACTTTTATTACGTCACAAGCACGATTATCGATACTTTTTACTCGATATCAAATCCCTAGCGTATCACAGTGGAGACACAAAGTATATTATGTAACAGTCAGCCATGAAGCATATTAAATAAACAAAATATTATACTCCGCGCGTGACGTATACCACGGTATGGGTTTACCAATTTCAGTTATTGCATCGTCTCATGCATTTTGTATAAGGCTTGCGAAATGCAATTATTTCGTTGGTTCTGTTCTGCCTGTCGTTAGAATTTTATTTTGATGCCTTTGTTGATGTTAATTTTAGTGTTAGCTGTTTTTTTTTTTGAGGATGGGAAATCATCAAATGACCCTCCTGCTCTGGGTGGAGCGGAAGGGAGTGTTAGACTTTTACTGACTAAAACCCACCCGTGTTCCTTCCTTAGCCCTTTATGTTCCGAGACCGCGGTAACCCTTTCGGACAATCCCGCTGACCCGGCAGGTATTAGCTGCTTTAGATAATGTTTGTTTTATAGTCAATGGGAAAAGTGATTATTTTAATGAATTAAAAATCGACTATCACGTCGATGCCCAATGCCGATTTACATGGAACCCTGATACAGCTAGAAGCCGTCACGGCAGTCCCCATAGAAGATGGCGACACAAGCTGCAGATAACAAACGAAAAGTGTTCTACTTTAGTCCTGGATCGAAAGACCTGGATGTCATGGGGAGAGGCCTTTGCCCAAAAGTAGGATGATGCAGGCTAACAATAACAGTAACACGTCAATAGATACAGTACCCGGCGATAAATATTGCACATCGACCTTTGGAAGGAGACAATCGGTTAATTTCGGCTTCGTAGAGCGTTATCTCTGTCGCACGAAATACAAACAGTCCGGTATCTATTAGGAGCTGTTAAAACAATTATGATTTGCTTCTTTTGATAATTATTTTTGTATAAAATACAAAAAATGGTAAAGGTCGATGTGCAATATTTATCGCCGGGTACTGTAATTGCTTTTGCAGCGGCTACCATCTCTGCTTTGTCACACTTAATATAAAATATCTTGAGAGAAGAAATATCCTCTATTCTAGACATCAATGCAATCAAGATATTAAAACTCTCAAACTCAAAGCATTTATTTCAATTAAACCATTTACAGGCACTTTTGAATTGTCAAGAAGTCGGTTAGTCAGAAAATATGAAGCTAGTTGCCCATTCCAAAGTGTAAGTACCTATGGAGAAGAACGGGCAAGAAACTCCATGGACACTCTTTTTAAATTATATTTCACAAAAATATAGTTAAGCAGCGCGCTGCGGAGTAATTGCATAACTCACTAACAATGGCAACTCGACAAGACGACAACATTCATTATGTTATTTACGCTGTCGAGCAGACGATTTCTTCAAATATACTCGTATGAAACAGTGGATCAAAAAGTGTTACGTAATTGGAGTACCAGCGGTATACAACGTGAAGACGACAATAAAATAAACTTCGTATGTCGGCACGGTTGGCGCAGTGGTTAAGCGATCGACTGCTGCGCTGCGTGTCGCGGGTTCGTTTCCCGCACGGAACAAATATTTGTATGACCTACAAGTAGTTGTTCCGGGTCTGGCTGTTTGTGTATGTGAGTTTAAATATTTGTAAACGTACCCACAATACAGGAAAAATTCCTAGTGTGGGGCAACGTTTTAAAAAAAAAAAGAAAAAAAAACAGAAATGACCGGCATGTCCTATAACCAAAGATTCTAAGGCATGTGACATCTACCAACCCGCACTGGGCCCGCGTGGTAGATTTAGGATGTCTCAACAAGAGCGCCGGATTTTTATTTTAAAGAAAAACACATTTATTTTTGAATTAAGCAAACATTTTTATTTCAACATAAAGAAAAATTGTTCCGATTAAGCGTGAAATACAAAATCAGGCAAATGGCCACCACGAAACCTCTGGCTCAGGTTATTCTTTTGATGAAATTTGAATAACATTTTCGCATAAATGTGGCTGTATTTTCACTAATAACGCGCCGTATTTCCTCTTTAAGATGTTCAACTGTTTGTGTCGACTCATTTGGCACATGATTGCGACCGAAAACTTGACGTAATTGGCGAACTGTTTTCGCAAAACTTACATCATTTTTGTAATGTCTTTTTACAATAATTAAACGTTGTTGGTATGAATACTGCTCCATATTCTCAAATCGCGTGGTCGGTACGTAACATCTGTCAAAAAAAATCACCGTACAGCTCGTATTAACAAAATGGCGGCAAATTTAAATCCGGCGCTCTTGTTGGGACATCCTTTATAATAGCCCACTCCATCTCACAGAGACGAGGCCTGTGTCCCAGCATTGGGAACATTATAGACTGATTATGCTGTTCTTATGTCTAATGACATTCCCAGTCTGCATACAAAAATTAAATCAAATATATTCAATAGGTTTGTCACTATAGCTAGTCGGCTAATTGGCAAAACCCATAGTGGGCCCATCACTGCCATTTAATTTATTTGAAAAAATCGCTTTTTCGGTAAAAATCGGCTTATAGTTTCAATTTAATCCAATGCATTGTCAGTGTTTTCATTTCTTGTCGAATTGTCGTCTCCAAGTTGTATCATAATCATAATCAGCTTGTAATGTTAGGAACTGCTGGTACAGAGGAGTCTTCTCTGTGAGAGGAGTGGGCCATAATCCGCCACGCGGGCCCAGTGCGGGTTGGTAAATGTCAGATGTCTTAGAATGTTTGGTTCTAGTTTATGCCGGTTTCCTCACGATGTTTTCCTTCACCGTTTAGAGAGCAGCGGTTATGAAATAATTTACACAAAGTAAAGCGCCTTCATACTTGCGGAGCCGAAACGTGGACACTCACGGTACGGCTGGTCCCTAAATTCAAGGTCGCTCAGCGAGATATGGAACGGGCTATGTTTGGAGTCTCTCTGAGGGATCGAATCCGCAACGAGGTTATCCTGCAGAGGACCAAAGTTGTCGACATAGCAAACAGAATAAGTAAGCTGAAGTGGCAATGGGCTGGCCATATTAGCTGTAGAACCGATGACCGTTGGGATAGACGTGATCTTGTGTGGAGACCGCGAATTGGTAAGCGTAAGGTGGGACGCCCTCAGGCTAGGTGGAGCGACGATCTTCGCAAGATGGCTGGTAGCAGCTGGATGAGAGTTGCCGCAAATCGAGTTGAATGTCGTGCAATAGGAGAGGCCTATGTCCAGAACTAATCTCTGGAACTACCCGTCGGATTTGAAAAAATTGTTTTTGCATTTGATAGCTCAATTCTTGAGGAAGGCTATTCAACATCACGTTATGACCCTTAGGAGCCGAGCAAAAAGAAAAAAGTCAGTAAGATCGCTAAGCAAAAACGAAGTAATAGCGCGGGCAGGCGATGAGATGCGACGGGGTGGGTCGGGAACAAGAAATTTCACGCGGACGAAGTCGCGGGCAGAAGCTAGTGATAAAATAACATTACCTTAACATATAATTCCTGCAACACACCTAAAATTATGCATGCCTTTCGAAATTGATTGTACCATCGTCAAAAATACCAACATCGTCAATTTCCTCTACAAAACGGGAGTATATGCTTTGATTGTGCGCCTCCATAATTTATGAGAGGTGAATGGCAATGTTACCTTCATTCGTCATTATTGCGACATTTCTACTTCAATTTTACGTTCCATTCGATGTATGGAAGCGTTGGTCGGTGGCGAAGTGTTTTCCCTGGTTTATTGCTTTTAATTGGTCACCAGTTTACGTATTTTCAATTTGCACATCAAGCTACTACAATCTGTCAAATTTCTTTAATAAATTTTCAACTTTATAGCTAATGCATAAAGTTCAATGTTGATTGGGAAAATTTGACAGTTTCGGGTAGCTTGATGTGCTGGCGTCTGTACCTACGTGAGGATTATGATTTGTATTGTAACAACTTATCTAAAAATGGGCAAGTGATATTGTGACTTCATTTTATTTTATGTTGTTAGTTATTATTATGCTGTAGCCACACGGGTCGATCTTGAAGGTTGAGCAACACTTGCCGAGGTCGGTCTGTGGATGGAACCATCTATACATGCCTCGAAAAGCACGTTAAGCTGATAATTCCCGGCTGTCATTTCGGTCGTTACGGGTAGTCAGAAGCTCTAAAGTCTGACACCAGTCTTACCAAGTGGTATCGAGCTACACAGTAACTAGGTTGTGGAGGTCTATTAGGCAGTCGCTCCGTGTAAAATACTGATATTCAGCTGCATACGGTTTGACTGGAAGCCGACCCCAACATCGTTGGGAAAAGGCTAGGCAGATGATGATGGTCTAAAAATGGGTTTGAGTTTGTTTAATTTATTCTGCCACCGTCTTTCAAATAAGACAATCAATAAGATAATCTATAAAATCACTTTTGTTATAGTGGTTTTGAGTTCGTTTGATTTATTTACCTACCAGTTTTTTTTTTGGAGGATGGGAAATCATCCCGCTCTGGGTGGAGCGGAAGGGAGTGTCAGACTCTTATTGACTAAAACCCACCCGTGTTCCTTCCTTAGCCCTTTATGTTCCGGGCCAGCGGTAACCCTTTCGGACAATCCCGTTGACCTGGCAGGCTTCGGCCCTGACGGGCTCCTTCACTTGATGTTGACATCACTTTGAGGCGCGCGTGGAACACGTACGCGCCGTCCGGCAATCTATAAAATTACTTTCAATAGTAGGCAATCTATAAAATCACTTTTGTTAAAGTGGTTTTGTGTTCGTTTGATTTATTTACCACTGACTTTTGAAAACGAGTGTTTCAGGAAACTGTTAAAACCATTTTTAAAATATGAAATCTATTTTTCGAAACGTTTTGAAAAGAGACATCACACTAAATTAACTAAAATAAGAATATACTTATAGATAATTTTTATGTTAAAAAAAGTAATATCGTATTTTTTGGCTAATTAAATTTTTATTTTTGTAGTTCATTAAAGTAATTTAAGGAAATTACGCAACAAACTCGTCTGTAAAATAACATTAAAATGACTAAGATTCATTATACGAATCATTTAAAATCACGCTTAAATAAATCATTCTCATCACAAGCTAACCACTTCAGTCTCTAAGATTTGCTTCGAACAGACGAAATGACGAAAAAAACTCCCCTATACTAAAACTCAACTCAACTCAACATAACTATACTAAAACTCATCATACGAACGATCAACGAATCAGGCTTAAACAATCATTCCTCTCACAAGCAACCACTAACCACTTCAAATTCTCGTAGTCGCTCTCAAACCTAACCACTGACGCTTCACCACTATACAAATAAAATTCAGAAGTTCCTTGTGTAGAAATCAATACTTCCACACTATGGGCTGATTTTTTTCGACGCCAGATAATTTTATCTGAGGAATAATTTTGAATTTTTGACAGTTCTTCCAAACAAAAACTGTCAGACGTCAATTTTATTCCACGAATATAAATTATCTGTCGATTGAAAAATCGGCCGTTAATATCATAATTACAGACGTAAAAAGCAACTCTGTCTGTCTGTCTGCTTGTCTGTAACCTTATCATGCCTAAACAGCTGAACGAATTTGGAGGAAATTTGGCACATGGATATACCATGACCTGGGTTAGCATAAAGGATACTTTTTATCCCGGTAATACGTTCCCGTGGAATAACTTTTGGCCTTGAAAATACCTAGTTTACTACAGTTTCATCAATTGAAAAGTAACAAGTTTTATGTGCAAGCAGCAGTGAAGAAGAGACTGTAGTAGAAGAGTGTGTGTGTGTGTGTGTTTATTATTTTTATTTTTTTTTCTTTTTTTTTCAAAAGCTCATTTGACTTTACCTACTACCAATGCCTACTGGCCGCAAATCTACAAAAAAATTAGTAAAATGCGTCCGGCGACTATGGTAGGTGACTCACGGCGTTGGTGACTAGAAATAGTCACTTCGTCACCCTATTTTATGGCTCTGGTGAGGCTACTCTCGCCAACTGTATGTCATTGTTATATAATGTTGCTGCACTAGGTAATAGATAGAGAAAACCGTTTAATGAAGGAGCATGCTTACTCAAAAACCACAAATACACACAGACAAACCACAAACTACGCGTGAGTTTATTTTAATTCTTCCGAACTTTATTACAACTTCAGTAATGTCCTTAGTACAAAACTGATAACTTAGATCCGTTTATAAAGGTAGTTGCTCGAACTTTATCCTGTCGGAGTAAAGGTGTGTCCAAACCTGGCGAATGCGCCGCTTGCGAGCCGCTTGCGAACTGCGCGCGTGTTGCTCGCGTGCGGTTACTGCCTACGTTTGGTGCGTCGCTCTAGTGCAACTCCGGCAAGGCTCGAGTGAAGCGCGCGTGCACATAGCTTCATTCGCGTTTGAACTACGAGCCTCAGTTGTGAATTTGTTTGCGCCGCTCGAGTACGGTGCGTAGCTTGCACGCGAGCGGCATGCAGACGGCGCAGGGGCTGCGTACGAACATGAAATGCACGCACGCAGCTCGCAAGTGGCTCGCGAGCGGCGCGTTCGCGGCGCATTCGCCAGGTCTAGACAAACCTTTAGGAAAGAAATGCAATAAATTGCTCAACTTTGTTTTGATTTTAAAAAGATAAGATTATACCAAACAAATTATTACGCATCGTGACACTCCTGCACCTATCTTCTTACTGTCCCTCTCGTCAATATTGCGTTGGACTGCCTTTGACGCGGTAACAGGTCTCCAGCATTCAACGCTAATGTAAATCTAGGAATAGTTCCGTCTGAGTGGCAAGTAGCAAGCGAGGGCCATTAGGGGATATAAGGGTCTGACGGATTTAACATAACAACTACATATTTCACCCCAAGCGGGATAAACAGAGGCGTACTGTGAGAGCTCTTGCAACTCTCCGTACCGGGACGAGTGTATTAAACAATCAGTTCATTATATAACATTTATAATCCCCTACGTGTCTCGCTAAGTACGTTAAGCCGTTGTACCCGGGTGTCATTTGTGGATCTTTTACAGTCGTTACGGGTCGTCAGAAGTCCGAAAGTCTGACAACCAGTTTTACCAAGGCGTATCGTATTCTCCAGTAACTGGATCGCGGGGGCCAGTTAAGCAGTCGCTCCATGTAAAATACTGGTACTCAGTTTCATACGGCTAGATTGGCTGACTCCAACATATTTTGGAAAAAGGCAGATGATGATGGTATAAAATTCATAACGATACCTAGAGTGGATGTACGTTTCTAAATTTATAGAGGGTGTAAAAAGACCAATCACATAACCGTCAACTATACGCATTCTGTAGATAAAATAATTGCTGAGAAACGAAACGAAAAATTTTAATTTTTGGTGTGGAAAATCGATGTTTACGCAATGTAACACACGCAAAACATTTTGCTTATGGGTGAAAAAACCTCTGTAATAGTTGGAATTTTGACCTTCAATATCTCCGTAAACATATTATGTTCCCAAAAATGGTCCAGTACAAAAAAAAATATCACAATGACGGGAAGTCACGAGCACTAATATGCCAACACTTGGCAACTTTCAATTGCGATTTTTTTGTGAAATAACGAATGCAACGCTAAAATACGACACTTTACGCAAACCTATGGGTTCGAAAATATGTTGTTCGTAATAAAGTAAAATTACATTCAAAACTAAAGGAGAAAATGCTCGTGACTAAACACGTGACTCCCGGCTTCGTTAAGTGTATTTTTACACCCGTTATAATTATTTATGTTCTATATTCCCGCTTGTCAGCTTGACAGAGGGTCTATTTATTTTATATTTTAATCTTAAACTAAATTAATGTTTGCCTCGACAACAACTTTTAATGGATTCGCCGAGGTTGCATGTAAGGACGAAATAGATTATAATCTCTACAGTGCCAACCCTCACATTTTGCCAGTTATAAGTACCTTCTAAAAGGGGTTGAAACTATTGCCATTAATCTGGCATAAATAAATGAAAATGGACTATAGTCTTCTACTTCCTAACCGAAATACGCGAAAATACTTTGACTGAGCTGGACATCGAACAGTAGCCCATGTTTAGCAATGGTCGTTGCTAACGCTATACCAAGCAACGCACATTCAATCTACGGTACCTTGGGAAATTTAGATATAGGCTTAAGGGAATTACAGGACCTAGACGGAAAAAACGCAAGTTTTAAAGCAATAAAAGTATATGATCGACTACAGTACACAAAATCAGAAAAATGTATCATATTTTTTAGGATATATGCTAGGTAGATAGTGTGTTGAAAATATAATACAACTAATTTGATAGGATAGAAAAAAATCATGAAGATACCTCTAAAAACTTTCTTTTTACAATGAAAACCATACTAATATACATACAATCATTCTGATTTTTTGTCAGATTATTCTACATGCAACATAGTAAAGCACTAGTGTTTTAATTTTTTAGTTCAAACAATAGATTTTTTTCTAAATAGATAATTACTTCATATTTTGCAATAAATTACCAGCGTTGTGTCATCGCGCTTCTCTTTCTTTACTAAGCAGTCCGACAGTGACCGCACTTTAGGTCATGTAGTCCCCTCAATAGTTTTTTTATTTCAAAATCTTCGAAAAAAAGTCGGGCAACTAGAAGGGGCAATGTCCAAACAAATGACGATCAATCAAAAAACGACACTACAGTCCATTTACATTTATTTTACCTCTGATAGCAGAAACATTATAACAGCTACCTTATTTTGACGAGAATAAAGATCATAATAATTTTGACAGATTGGTTAATGGCAGCAACTCAACAGTAACCTTATTACAATGAGAGTAAAGATCACTGTGATTTGACCAGTGATGCAAAATCAAAGGTAACATAACTTCAAACGGACAGTACTATTCCTAATCAATTACTTACATAGAGTAATTAATTTAGTAGATATGAAAGACATTGATCAAATCCAAGAGGCAGAAATATAATGTACAGACACCAGCACATCAAGCTACCCGAAACTGTCAAATATTTCCAATCAACTTTGAACCTTATGCTTCAGCGATAAAGTTGAAAATCTATTAAAGAAATTGGACAGATTGTAGTAACTTGATGTGCTGGCGTTTGCACTTACTTAATTAGTGAAATATATTATGAAACATTACTGAGAGGCAATCTATTCTCATATAGAGAGCGAACGACCATTAATTACCACGCTTGCTAACTGCGACTTGGCGATTTCAGATCATGCAGTCTTGGATTATTCACGATGTTTCCTTTTAGCACAATTCAACTGTAGTGTCTTTGATTCATTATTATTTTGGGAGGATGCGAGTTTCTAAACGTTTGTTACACATAATTAAACTCATAAATCAATAGACTCATAAATTAGAACCTTAAATTTCAATAAAAACACGACTATTGCAAACCAACCGCTAAATGCCAACATAACGAATTCATTCTCAAACGCATAAACATTCCATTTCTACCAACATACAGGATTGCACAGCTAATATATTTATGAGTATGCTAAACAAGGTATTATTGAGAACTACCATGCTAATGCGTATGTATGTATGTATTTACAGCCACTAATCTTGGTGCGATGTTGCTAATGAATATATATTGCCTCTTTAGAGCAGTGAAACATATCGTGGTTCGTTTAGAGCTTTTGTACTAGTGTGTTTGAATTGGTGTAGTTTAGGTGGAGAACTACTTTAAAAGGGATTTTCTTGAAAAGCATTACATCTATATTTAAACCTGTTTGGATATCTACTACCTCAACTACTTCTGTTGCTCACTCTCTCTCTCGCTACTACTTTTCGTTTTTCTTGCGTTTTGGAACAAGGACTTTAAAAATAATTCAAAAAGAAAAAAAAAATGTCAAGTAAGTCAGTCGGTGTGTGGTAAAAAGTCAGAAGTATCTACATACATTGGTATTTACAGATCTATCTCATCTGCTTAGGCTTTTCCTAACTAGTCTAACCGAATGCAGTGATGCATGTATTAAGCGACTACCTATCTGACCTTCACAACGCAATAACTTGGTAATACGATGATACCCCTTGGTAAGAGTGGTTGTCAGACTTTTGGGCTTCTGACGACCCCTATCGACTGTTAAAGATCCACGAATGACAGCCGGGACCGACGGCTTAACGTGCTTTAAGAGGCACGGAGGGGTCTTGGTATGTCAAGATGGTCACCCATCCACGGACCAACCTGACCGATCGTCCCATGCGGCTGGTTTAACTTAGCCGCAAGCCCCTCTACTTAAGACAGACAACAACAACAGATCTATCTAAGTAAGTACTAAAAACCCCTTTAAATTTTCGTTACAATTCTAATTGATCGATTTCGATTTCTGATTTGACCCCAAATATCACGAAGTTATTTATAATCGAACGCGATCTAAGATACCTGCGGCTTTTGATCAACATAATTACCGACGATAAAACAACTGAATAGCTATTCCTAACATTCCAATAAACAAATAATCGCACAACGCAACCAAAGCCTTCAATCGCGCAATCACTTCTCCGCAGCTCCTCAACATTCCAAATAACACCTTTAATATTAAAATACATAATAAAAAGGCATTCGACTTTTTAATTTCGCCAGATTCCAGCCAGTATTCGAGGGTCGAGTGCTAACAAAAAAATTTAATATTGATAAAACGCCTTTTATATCGTACCAATTTGGAAAAGTAATTTTTCCTTTTTGAGAAATTTCTCCTTTTGTAACGTACCCATTGTGAGATTGGTCTTCGTTCCACCTTATATTGAATAAGTGTGGGTATTATGAGCACTTCTTCCTTGTTCACTGACAAAATATTCGTATTTTTTCTGATGTCATAATGGGTATTAATGTTTTCATAGCTGTAACTTATTTTTTCAGCTAGGTGTTGAGTATAAATTTGAATTTTATGTTTTTTATCGTTGTTTCTTTGACCCGGTGATTTATATTTATAGCTGGTAAGGTTCACTTCTATTAAATAGCTATTGTTTGTCATCCTTTTCATTTTTAACGTTATAAAATGCTTAATCTCCGTTTAACACGTACCAAGCCACTTAACAAAATCTGTTTGTCATTCAAAAATTACTACGCAAACAGACAGCAACATTTTAGGCCCTTAAATATTTTTCGAAATATTAAAAACAAGTTATTCCGGTCTGATCCTCTTTTATTCCTCGATCCCTTGCTTGTTCTTAAACCAGTTCAAGCCGAAAATTATATTTCCAGACGTAATGTTAGCTCTTCATAAACCAGAACAATGAATGGCCAAACGCGTGGCAAGCAAAGTAATCGTCGTTATTAGGGCACAGGTGGCCGATGTTACGCATCCACGAAGGATAATCCCTTTTTACGGCTCCCATGGCGAATGTTACGTTATCTAAGTTTAAACTGTAAACCAAAACGGATTAAGAGCGTTTCTCCTCTACTCGACTCTGATTCGTTTCACTTATCGGAAAATGCATTGTTTGTTATAAGAGTAACTCCAACAACAGTGTCATCATGTTGCTCCTCCTCTTGTCTCAGTTATTTAGGGTCGGTGACGTCATTTTCTTCCATATATATTTTCTATCAGCCGTCATCTCAGTGTTCACTTCCTTCCTAGCTATGTTTATTGCCTTTCACACTGTAGCGGTATCTACAACGCCACATGCGATCAACGCGTCATACTGACGTCACGCAAAATCCTGCATCTCGCAAGCACAGTTTACCGCGCAACTAACATAGATACATCCATCCTCATACAATACTTTTCATGTCACATTTACATGCTTTAGCGGCTGAACACATTTGGATGAAATCTGGCATACAGGCAGACCATGACCAGGACAAAGGATATTATTTCATCACGTTTGCACGTTCTCGTGGAATAATTCCCGACACACATGCGGGCGAAGCCATGGGCAAAAAGGTAGTCAAACTGTATTAAATTAGAATTCAACACGTCACAGCCTTTTATAATTCCAGAACCTACGTTTGTTCAGGCATTGATGTGTCATAATCATCACATTTGCTGGTGAAATTCTTCTAATCGATCGAATCGGAGTTTAATAAACGTAACCCTTGTATGATTAAGGCACCCATCACACTTTGCTACTAAATAATCATTGGGTTTCGAAGCGACGTCGATGCTTGCAAAAGACATTTTAGACAGTAGTAATTAATTGTGTCAAATTCAGTACATTCGAAGTTATAACCCACATTTTCCGCCTTCATATTATGCAATTGGGAATGTTACTATGTTACTTACGTTTTGTTATAGTTTATAAATGCTTTGTTTTACCGTGGGAGTGAAGGAAGAGGGATTGTACCTGGGTCTGTGCTTACATTTAGTGTTGTGTACTATAATATCTCCCGCGCCGAAGGCTAGTGTTCGTTGAGATTAGCCGCCGTGGCCGAAATACGGTCTGGAGGACTTTATTTATTTATTTGAAGGCAGATGGGTTAAATGTAAGTGGGAACACAGATGCTGGCAGATTTCCACACTTTGGCTGTGCACACGTGGAGGAGAAGGACTGAGTACGACTCTTCGGGACATCAACCAAGTGTGGATGGTACACTGCAGTACGTCTAGTTGTCCAGTGGTAAAAGGGATCAGGTCGTGAAGTTCCTGCGCACACTCTCCGAAATACAGTCTGTAGAAGACCGACAGGCAAGCATCATCAGGCTGTGATGCGTCAGCCAACGTCTCGTCGCCTATAAGCCTTGTAGCTCTGCGTTCCATCGAGTCAAGTGCAGCAAGCTGGTATTTTGCTGAGCCATAACATAAGTGGCTGCAATACTCCATACAGGAACGGACCTGTGAAGTATCGCCTCACTTTATTTAGGATTCCATGCCGCTATTGAAAAATTACATTACAATGGGTAATTCTATAAGGGATATTTGGGTATATAACTACATATATAGTTCTCTAATGGGGGATATTGATAGATGGGGAATTGTACCCGTCTCCAAAAAAAGTTTATTGTACCACTCGAAACCAAAACATTTCAATTAAACAAATTACAAGCTATTTTGAATTATTAGGGGATCAGTCAGTCAGAAAGATGAAGCTAGTTGCTCATTCTAAAATCTAGGTTACTATGGAGAAGAATGGGCAAAAACTCCATAGGAACACTAAATATTAGAAAAACGAGAAATCAGAAAAGTGTATCTCATAGGAACAAATTTTATAACGAATTTCATGAACTATCAAATCGATAGCAATCGGTTTTTCACAGATTTTAAATGGAATTCAATCTAAAATACATTAGCTAAGTTATCTTGAGATAACTAAAAGGTCAGGGAGCTTAAGGTAGATTTAGATCGTAGTTTCCTGGACACAAGCGAAGGTGGCCACGAAGTTCAGCAGCCAGCGACGTAGAGTAACGTCGCGTGGGACTCGAAGTACAAGAATATTCTGCAGTTTGTTTGATGAATGCAACAACTTGCGACTCGCAAGCTTGTTAGTTGTTCCGGTATCCGGGAAAAAGATGATGAGCTAGCAATGTTTTTGATGTGACAACGTCTAATAAATCGATGAAGCTGGCTGCACTCACGAAAAAACATGACTCATGTAGCGTTACCTCGCGGCCTTGCTCTGTAGCGTTCCATGGCGGCTTGAAGTGCAAGCGAATATTAACAAATGCAATGCAACTATTCCATCAGTATTTTCTTATGACGTTGTCACGTTCAACTATCGTCAGTAAACCGACTTTACAGACAACCGATTTTTTGAAGCCACTAAGATTTTTTCCACACGTGTACATAATAATAATTATTATTAGGTATTTTAAGTCTGTTAGCTTACCTATATTATCATGTAAATATTATCTTATCTTCCATTTTAATAATCTTTGAAAATACTGATTACCTTTCTCTTCTCACTCTTAAATGTAAGCTTATTACAGTAATACGTTTATCTTCCATTGGTCCCTATTAATTTGACTGTGTATTATCCAACTACCCATTTGATTGATTCCAAATAAGCCTGTTTGGTTATTATCCACTCGAATGAACTCACAAAGGGTAGTGTGTTACTGAGTCAGTACCGGTTATTAAGGTCTGTATAACCTGTAGCTCTCAACAGACTACATTTGCATTCAAAATTCTATCCTTCGTCAGACCCGAACAAAATCCTTTCTTAATACACCTTGACATGTTCTAAGAAACATAATTATCTTCCGAATTTCTTGAATTTATATTCTGTTAAGCCTATAGGTATATAGTCCTGAAACTGATTCAGTCTACTTATACGGCAGTAGCGCAACTTATATTACTTAAGAGCGTTTACGACGTACGGCATTTCATACAAACTTTCAAGCCCTTGTTTTTCGAAATGAATGAACCGATTTTAATGAAACTTCATACACATAAGCAGGATACAAAGGTCTAAAAAGTTATTCAAGAAAATTTTCTAAAAATAGTGTTACAGCCAAATTAGACCGATTTTAAAATTTCCGTAGAAACAGACATTGCCAGTTATATTTTCTAAATAAGACATTTCGAAAATGTTCATGTAACTTTTTAGACCTTTGTATCTTGCATGCGAATGAAGTTTCATTTGAATCGGTTCCTTCATTTCGAAAAACAAGAGCTTGAAAGTTGAAAGTATGAAATGCCGTAAGGTGTAAACGGTCTTAATCTCAATGTAAGTTGACTGCTCATCAACTGCCTTTTACCCGGTACCTTTTTACCCTACCCGGTACAGTAATTGGGCAGTCACTCCATGTAAAGTACAGTATTCAGCTGCATCTGGTTACACTGGAAGTCGACCCCAATATAGTTGGGAAAAGTAAAGGCAGATTAAGGAAAACATTACCTACATTGAGCCTTCAAAAGTGATGATACAGCATCCATTACCGCTAAACCAACTTTTGCTGACCGACTAACACTTTCACTACTAAATTGTGACATTTAATTTTGGTTACTCACATATCGAACCGCAAATAGTAAAAATTGCAAATATATTTAAAACAAATAATTGACGCCTAAACCGTTAAGTGGTTACCTAAACCGTTAATTGGTTACCTAAACCGTTAATCTAATTCAATCACAATATTGGTCTTCCGCCATTTTTCTTAATTGGATTGGATCAATTTGAATTTTAATGATTACGTTAAATCCTTTCCACCTTATCGGTAATTATATTTTCGTGCCGTTTAGGGTTTAAACCCTAGGGGGTCCGAATGCTCATGGTTTGCTCAATGAAATCTCCAAAAGGCTGGTTGACACTTCCCGTGACTCAAGGGCTGGCTCATACCTTGGCCAGGAGCAAAGTATTGAAATACAACGTGGCAATGCTACCAGTCTCGTGGGTACATTACCAGTCGACATTTCGACGCCAGTTAGGTTAGGATATTTTATTTTTATAGTTTGTTAGTACTTACGACTTGTCTGTGTGGATTTCATTAATTTTGATACATATATCTAGGATAAGAGTCACCTATGTTTTTTCTCCAAGTCATCATACTCCAAGTGACCAGGTCATGGACTACCTATCTAATTTCGTGGTTTAGGCATGAAAAGGTAATAGAGAGACGGAGTTCGTATCGTATTTATAATATTAATATGAATAAAAGATAATAATGTTACCCATCATAAAGTGTCTTTGACCAGTAATGGCTAAACTACCTGAAGTGAGAAGAATGATTTATGTAATCTATTGAATTCATTTTGTTATATTTTGGCTATTATTAATAATTATATCCAAACGACGTAGCCTTTTCTCATTCATACATTAATATTAGTCTCGTAAAATATTGAACGCCTTCAACCAAAAAATAATTGTCGTTCATAATTGTTTAATTATAATAATGAGTCTGTACAAAGGGCCCCTTGTCTCTGAAATTAAAAATGAATGGTTTGCAAAACATGTATTTTAGCTACTAAGGCTTTAACTGGGTGCAACGGAAGTGAAGAGATCAGGGGTCAAAATGACCTCATTTTTTATGCAATATCATTTGTAATTTGGACTCTTCAGAATTTGAATGTTGTCCTTTGTAATGACTTTGCTTATTTTCAAACTTCTTAAACACTTTTTGGTTACAATATATTGTTTTCATGAAAATTCAATATGTCTGCTTGCTGATGAGAATATATTTGCATATGCAAATAATATTGAAAACAATTTGGATAAGGAATTTCACAATTGAGGAATTTCATTTTGCTCAGGTAATGTACAGACGCCAGCACATCAAGCTACTACAATCTGTCAAATTTCTTTAATATATTTTCAACTATCCTATTGCTAAACTATAAGGTTCAAAGTTGATTAGGAAAATTTGACAGGCTTGGGTTGCTTGATATGCTGGCGTCTGTACCTTAGCAAAATTAAATTCTTATTCATATTCCTTTATTACATACAGGTTTCATAATATCAATATCACTAACAGCCTTATACATCATGGCATACAAGTACCTAAATAAAGTTGATTTTTTCATGCTTTGTTCTCTCTTTATAATACAGTATGTTAACTAACAGAGGGCGTTCCCGTTAACCCGCAATAGTGTAGCATCCATACATGCTAAAAAAAATATTACCATTCGAAAATAAAATGTTTTTATTTTTTTTAATATTAAAATATTCACTAAAAATCGTAAATTGATACGTTAAAGAAATACTCTGTACACGCGTACTTGAAGGACAGCAATGTCGGAATTTATTTAATTAAATAAATTAGAATTAATTAAATAAATAGAGTATCAATTTACGATTTTTAGTGAATATTTTAATATAAAAAAAAATAAAAACATTTTATTTTCGAATGGTAATATTTTTTTTAGCATGTATGGATGCTATACTATTGCGGGTTAACGGGAACGCCCTCTGTTAGTTAACATACTGTATATACGTAATAATATAATATGTTAAGCATAACATAAACCTACATACTTCAAACACAAATTCACAATTACTAGTCTCATCGTTTACAAACATTATTATCAATATTAATTACAGATTTTAAACATAACGCGCGATATCATTAAAAATAATACATACTAAGGCCGAAGTCACACAGTTAGAGGTTAGTACCACGCTTGTTCAATAGCGTAGCTCGGACAAGTGACAAATTAGTCAACTAGCGCGGAATCAAGCGTCAGTGTGGCCATTAGGGGTGTGTAACTCTTTACGGAACCGACTCGCTGATTCGGATCGTTGAAGAGATTCAAAAGATTGGTTCAGTAAACAACGTTTCAAATGCATCATTTGGGTCTGAAACATTACTTTGCTCGGTGCTCATTCCGCGCGACGCGTCACTCTCGAGGCGACTGAGCAGTGTACGAGCGAGAGAGGGAGACTGAAATACACTGAGTTACTTAACTATAGACTCGCGAGTTGCGAGTGAGCCACCGATATAATTACAATCTATACAAATCAGAAAGAGATACCAAATGAGATGTGTATCACTCATACTCTCACAGATTTTGATTGTGTATTTTATTTCCTTCGAACGGAATGATCCAAATGAAACATATCAGTGTTTCGGATCATTTCAGTGATCGCGATGCAAAGGTTTCTATCGCAAAAATGATAATTACACTTTTCCCACCTCAAGTGGCCATTGCAATTGTAAAACTACGCCTTGGTTGGCTAGGAGCATGCCACCTAACACACACCGTAGCTAGTAACCCCGTGGCCACGTACTACATGCTCAAGTGACTAGCGTCTTGCGACGACGTCTGCGGTCAAAACAAATGAAAGAGGTTGTTTCGAGCATGCCACGAGTCACCGCACGACAGACGAAACGACGTAAACAAGGAACGCGCGCGCGTGCCGTTTGACGCAAGCCGCATGTCCCCCGGACGTGAACGGGTCCTAAACACTTACCTGTGTGTCTTCTACCTTAGTTCTAAATCACTTCCACCTTTGCTCAGTTCGTGGCCTAAAATGAACATTTAATTAAACACAAAAAACTGTTTTTGATATCTCAATGTAATTAAGAAATAAATACTTACATTTTTATCTTTTAAAAATGTTTACTGAAAATAATATCTTATTTGTTTGCCGGGAATCCAGGATTGTTCATTAAAAATTGTATTTCGTAAAATGGGATTTTACTCGTTAAAATTGTAGGTACACAGAATGTTTAAAAATACGGACGATACATCGTTTTATTATTCTTTGTAATATTTTCTTTCAATAAGCGAATTCGTTGCATTTTTCTAATGCCAAAAGACAACTGTTATTGTTAGATAAGTACTTTTCAGTAAATATTAACGTACAGACGCCAGCATATCAAGCGACCCGAAACTGTCAACTTTTCCCAATCAACTTTTAACCTTATGCTTTAGCGATAAAGTAAAAAATGTATTAAAGAAATATGACAGATTGTAGTAGCTTAATGTGCTGGCGTCTGTACTTAATTTTATTCTTACTTTACCGTCATTGTTCCCAGCTGTCATTTGTAGATTTTTGACAGTAGTTACGGATAGTTAGACGCTCAAAAGTCTGACAACTAGTCTTACCAGCAAGGTATCGTGTTACCCAATACCTGGATTGTGGAGGTCAGGTAGACAGTCGCTTCTTTCAAAATACTAGTGTTGCCCAAATGCAAGACCAAGACAAGACCTTAGCCAGTCTTGGTCTTGGTCTTGCGTCAATACACCTGGTCTTGGTCTTGGTCTTGGTATTGCGCTCTCAGTCTTGGTCTTGGTCTTGGTCTTGCAGCAAGAGTCGCGCAAGTCTTGCGAGACTCTACTACTTAGACTAGCCTACATTCAAATACCTATTAGCCTATTGCTCAGGGTGGCAGAGACATCGACGCGCAACCGCTTACCATGGATTCAGTACATGATTCTGGACACCCATGCGTTGAAATTTTTCGTCGGCTTTTTCTTAATTTTTACGTTTTTTTCTGCAATTTTTTTTTACTGTAAACTGTATAAAATCATTATTTCTATCTGACCCAATTAGATTTTCAATTAAAAAATAGTAAATTCACTTGTTTCACTTAAAACAGCAATGTAAATAAAACTCGAAAGGGCTACCTGATCAGCTGATCAGGTAGCCATTCGAGTTTTATTTACATTGCAAACATTGTTTCGAGTTTTATTTTACTTTAGCAATACAGCTGTATTGCTAAAGTTCATTTACGAGGTCAACACTATCTTCGTAGTTCGTACCTACGCCATTCGCTTTCAAATTCCGCGACAAAGGGACCGCAGCGCCAAGCGGTCTCCTCGTATTATTAATGCACTTGAAAATAAACTTTAAAATTATTGCAATAAAGTGCATAAATGCTTGAACCTGACAAAAAATGCAGAAGATAGCGGGAATCCCCGCGCGGTGGCGGCGTCTTTGTCGGTAAATTATCAAATAAGTAGGTACGTAATACACTGACCGACCAACAGTTTATTCGCGGAACATCATATTTTGCCAATCAACCATGAACCTTAATGCTTTAGCGATAAGTTGAAAATCTGTTTAAGAAATATGGCAGATTGTAGTAGTTTGATGTGCTGGCGTCTGTACCATAACATCGGCTGGCTTAAAAACTGCTACTAGTACTAGACCTACTCGACTCGCTGTTAGTTTTAAATTTTGCTGAATAGAAGAATGATATAAACTTTGAAACATAAATACCTACATAATTTTTACCAACCTACTAACGTTAGATCTGCACATTAGACTTATACAAGTATAATAATAATACTCTAAGTAGATATACCTACAAGGTATGAAATGAACTTTGCTAGATAGTTATGCTAGGTACATTTTTATCACATATGGGAACAAATTTGTAAGTAACACGCTACCTACCTACTTAATAAATAGTCGAAACATATATTAATCAATACCTTTTAGTATTATGACGATACGGTTTTGATACTGGGGAACGTCTATCAAAATCGGGATTGAAACCAAATACCTACTATAACGCCCAAATCTCAGTTTGACTTAACTGCGAGACGCAAGAGTCTTGCAGGCTTAGTCTTGTTCTTGCTCAAGTCTTGCAGGGTTCAGTCTTGGTCTTGGTCTTGCTACAATAAGTCGGTCTTGGTCTTGGTCTTGGTCTTGCAAAAATGCAAGAACAAGACCAAGACTGCAAGACCAAGACCGATTTTGGGCAACACTACAAAATACTAATATTCATCTGCATCCGGGTAGACTGGAAACGGACCGGTAAGTCTCCACCGGCAAGGTGTATCGTATTACCCAGGGGTATCTGGGTTGTGGCAGTGGCTCTATGTAAAATACTGGTATTCAGCTGCATCAACTTAAACTGGGATCATGATTTGATTTAAGCATTTTCACAACGCAGTTGGGAAAAGGCTAGTCAGCTCTTAATTTATGCATTTCTCTCTTTCTGATTAATTTATAATTTTTTGGAACTCCTCACAAGATCTTGATGACGCAAATTATCTTCTAAGAAGTAATTTCCCAAAACCACTCCAGCCTAAATCGAACTATGATGGGGCATTTTACAAAAATGCGAAAATGTTCGTGCCCGATACTTACTATACTGCCTCTTTGGTTAGGCAAGCGCTACTGCTGATCATGAGCTCCTGGGTTCACAGGTTGGACAAAGTTGCATTCGGTTTTTCCATCAGCAGTTTCCCAGGTGTCCCGAAAACAACGCAGCGGTCAGGGCAAGGTATTTTAAATAAGCGCTAGATTTTCATTAACCATTTATGTACACACATAATATAGATAAAGAAAAAAAAAAGAGAACAGAAAAATGACAAACAAAGGTGATGCTTATTGCATTTGAAATCTCTTCCAGCATACCTGCGATAGGATAATTAGATAAAGAGATCTTGACTGCGTGTAAAAGATTAAAGAAGACAAAAAAAAAACATAAACAATTCACTTATTAAAACTAAACAAATATTATGAGAATATACTTACATACGTACTAACAAATAAGCATACATATTCTTCTAAGAGAAATATCACTAGAATGTTAATAATTATAACATAATCAAAATAATAAATGGGTACATACCGTACATACACAACTATGATGAAGTGGAAAGATAGTATTCTTTTACTATTCTTTTAAAAACTGTAACAGTTTAGCAGTCCCTAATGTCCGGCGGTTTAAATCAGGTTCCTCTAACCTAACGATTTAATAATAAGGCTACGGTTTCCTAGAAGACCGGTGACCGCCTACATAGCGTCCGTATTTTACCGGTGAATGACGTCACTAAAACGTTATCTATCAAAGTAAGTTGGTGTGTTTTCTTAGAGACCATTTTTGACACCGTAAAGTCAAACCCCGCTGCCCGAAGACTTAAATTGCTAGATTTGCCCTCACCGTACAAAAATGCGAAAAAGTGACATACTGCGAATAGTGAGCTCACACATTATTATATAGTGGTTTCATCACAATCAAGTTAAGTCACTGCGTCATTGTATGTCAGAAATGTCAAAACGAAACAGAAACGCGACTATCTTTTGAAACGGATGTATCTAACAATTCAAATATTTGCCGCTGTCATCATTTTCATGAGAGCCATTTATGCGGCCGTTTTGTGCTGGTCACCGCATTCCTAGGAAACTAATGGCCGCGTGACCACTGCACGTCGTCACCAGGACGTCACGCTCGGTCCGAATAATCTCGTTTCTCCTTGACATCCCGTTGGCGGTGGTTGTGGACAAACTGTGTCATTCATTCATTAATCATTTCCTAACACCTTAAATTATACCGTCCAAGGAACTTGTTCCTGAATTTTTTTGTCAGTAGTTTCTGGTTCTTTCCTAATTGTTTGTCTATCTTCTGTGGCGTAGTCTATACGTTATCAGTCAATCAACCAGCTACGAAAACTACTTTGTATTTCTATATAATGATTGGCAGATTCCTTGATTTTCAAAATAATAATAAAAGTTTATGATTATGTATATAGTTTAGTTCATATACTACTACTGTTTATTTTTGTTTTTGTTTAGTATCTTGACTAAGTCTTGGCTTGCGAGGTTGTCGACACGTGGCATGTGTACTCAGCAATCATTGTGCTGATAGTCGTGACGACCAATGGGTTAATAATAGCCAAGAGTCTCGACCAACACCTGAGGAGGCTCTCGTTGGGCAGCTGGATCAAGGGTTTGATTCAGAAAGCGGTACATCTGGACACGACTCGGATTGTCAGGAGGTTCCTCTCTCTGGAGCCCTGACTGCCCGTGACTTGGACCCTGTTCCCGATACCGGTGGGCTACTACTTTTTTATATTATGAAATGCTTTTATATTTTTTATCTTATTTAATATAAAAAAATATAATGTATTTATTGAAATAAAAGATTAGGGTCAATATCAACAAACTGAATATTTTTTCAATTTTGGTGGCGAAATTTGTATCTTAATACAAAAATAACAAACAATATTTGTATTGAACATTTAATGATTTCAGATGTCTTACACAATGTTAAGGGTCAATATCAACAAACTGAATATTTTTTCAATTTTGGTCGCGAAACTTTTTCTTCAGTTTACGTGAAAAATAAGGACCGGTGGCGTGAAAACGCCACCAAAACCACCAAAATTGAGCCACCAAAATTGAAACCAGATATAAAAAAAATCTCTAAAAATAGGGGTTTTTAGTTACAATTAAATTAATATCACTGATTTATGCGTAACCCAAATCACTATCTATAATGTGTAGCTTACTATTAAAACACTTTAAAATTAACAGCAAATCGATCCACCAAAAATTGAACAATTTTTGTCCCCCGTGCCACCCAAGATGATACTTACGTTTTTGGCGGAAAATCATAGCACTAATCACACACCTGTTACGCGCAAGTGTACAACTGAGAGATGTGAAATAATAAAATGTGATTGATCGCACACGCACGAACACGAAGCTTCATTTTATAGTATGTTGAAAAAGTGCCACCAAAATTTTGATTTTTACTTGGACAAACTTTGATCGACTACCCTGTGCTTTTAAATTAGATTTTCTAATATGGTTTAATTGTTTTTAGATAATGTGTCTTAAGTATATACTAACGAATTTATTTATTTTTTATTGTACAGCAAATTGTTGCTTTGGTGAATGCAATTATATCAAAAAATGGAGCTGGGACAAGCCACCTAACTTGAATTTTAAGGCGATTTATTTTTTCCCTATTTATTTAAATACACAGTTATAAAAAAAAATGTGGCCCTAATTGAAACAAGTTACGTAGCTTACTATAAAAAAAAATAAGAAACATCCTATCATTTAACACCTCGATTCTCAACGTGGACGCGTAAAATTTGCTGCTGGGATATTCACCCATTAGAACAATTTAGGTATAACTTAACAAAAGACACGAAGATGGCTGCAAAAGTAAAATACTGTGGCGCGGCTAACGCCCCACACAAAATACATGGAAGACATTTGTTCCAGACTTTTACATCTTTTGGGAATTCTTATAATAAATTAAGAATTACAAAAAAAAAAATGTAGGTTTACCTGTAGTTACAATGGAGTCTGGGAAATTAATTGTTAAGAAAATTTAAATTGTCCGTATATTCAAATCCATTCAAATCAAATTGCCAGTTGCATAACACGACTAATTGACGTAGACTGTCAATTTGCTTTGCAATTTATTCCCTGAATGTACGGACTAATAACTCTATCAACCCCAAAGCTCTTAAGCCCAGAGTATTAATATTTTTAATTTCAAAAACGTCCCTAATTGCCGTGTCAGTTGTCGGCCGGGTTTGGGTAAACATCGTAAATGTCCCCCTAGAGTTGGCTGGGCCCGTTTTATTTAATTAAGTGGGTACCGCAACGGTAATATTTCATTGGCGAACCAGTTTTTTCTGGAGAAGTATCCCTGTATAATATTTGTTCTGTACTACGCTTTCGAGGTCGCTTAATTAGTTAATGTATGGTTTTGCGCAGTATTCTGACAATTTGTTAAGTGGATCTGTGTGAAGGTAAGTGCTAATTACTTACTGTATATGTTTTTAGTCTGTGATAGAATGTGTCATCATCTAATTTTTTTAGAGTTGAAAAGCCCATACTCTAATTGTTAATTCAAAATGCTTAATTATGTTCGTCCCCATACCACAGTCGACTCTTGTGCCAACAATAACAACTCTGTTGATTTCAACTGTAACGCACTGATAATAATTGCCAAACTTTGGCAGGCCACATTACTCGCAGAACGAAGGTGAGAGCTCGCAGAGAGAAGATGGCCGATGGGACCGAAAGGTTCTGCAGTGGTCTCCTACAAGGACCTGGTGAAATCCCAGGAATCCACTGGAAACGTGAAGCACAAAACCGGCTGAAGTGGCGGTGCTTGGGCGAGGCCTATGTCCAGCAGTGGACGTCTTTCGTCTGAAATGATGATGATACTGGTAATGATGTAAAGACGATTATTTACATGAATTGTTTGCAGTATCTAAAGGTTATGTACAGACGCCAGCACATCAAGCTACTACAATCTGTCAAATTTCTTTAATAGATTTTCAACTTTATCGCTAGAACATAAGGTTCAAAGTTTATTGAGAAAATTTGACAGTTTCGGGTAGCTTGATGTGCTGGCGTCTGTACAAGTTTTGAAACATAGCAATAATTTTCATCATTACATCCACCATAAAAAACGGCCGAGCACCATAAAAGTGCAAGTCGGTCTCACACAGGAAAGGTTTCGTATCACTGTACAAATAATATTTAACACTATTTATTTTTTTGACGTTTGTATGTATTGCCAATATTAAGATTTAGCAAAAAATACTTAACAAAAAACACTTTTCTCGTATGGGTACCCGCTTAAATTGTTAACTTTATTTTGTTTTTGTTATTTTTTGCTATAGCAGCCATAATAGTACATACTCTGTGAAAATTTTAAGTGTATATCGTATATCTGTTACGGTTCAAAAGATAGCCCTGTGATAGACGGATGGACAGACAGGCAGCGGAGAGCCTTAGTCAAAGGGTCCCGATGCCACCCTTTTGGTACGCAACCGTCAAATCTTCCACTGGCCACAAACATAGGACTCTCCAAAAGATTTTCCAGCAAACGTCTCCAAGCAATGAATATACTCGAACCAAAATATCCGACTAAAGTTTCACGCACATTTCAGACCAATAAAAATTCACTACAAACTAGGTGGTGCAAAAATCATCACCCTAACTATCTAGTATGTGTATATTTTGTCTTTTTTTTTTGTAATGTGCGTTTTTTTTGTCCAGAATAAAAAAAACTGTCCTTCTTCGTTCTTTCTATCGGAATAAAAATCGGAATCGAAAAAAATTACAGCACAAGAACACCGGGTGACAAATTTTGTGCCACCTTGTACAAAATTCGTCAGATATTTATCATACACATGACATATAGTTAGAACGTAGTTGCCTAATATTCTCGTACCGAAAATAACTAACAAAGGGCCAGATGTTGACACGGGATCGTAATATCTGACGGATAAAAATGATCCTGAACTAACAGTTCCAGGTTATGTTGCGTAATCTCGAGTTACCACACTGCTTCGGGTAATATCTCTGATTTTGGATTCTTAGATGGTTTTAGCTGATTCGCTAATAAATCAGGGATATTGGACTAGCCTAAGTTTGATTTATTGAATGAAATTATTGGATTTCTGTATTTTTTATATATATTTTTTTTTTTTTAAGATCTTAGTCCGTTTCTTTACTTTCATATTTAGTTAGTGGAGCTTCATGTTGACTTATTCAAGATAATATAAAGTATTTTTGACGTGACAACGTCTAATAAATCGATGAAGCTGGCTGCACACACGAAAAAAGCGTTACCTCGCGGCCTTGCTCTGTAGCGTTGTAGCGTTCCATGGCGGCTTGAAGTGCAAGCGAGAGCGCGGAACGAGCGATGAGAGACAGATGATGTCGAACGCTGCCGAATCGGCCTCCGCGTTCGGCAATTTCATTAATGTTTTGTTATGACGTTTTTTTTGCCAGGACAAGTGCGACTGCTGAGCGTAGGGTTCTGGTTTCGTATCCCAAATTGGGCAAAAATCTTATTGGATTTTTCCATTGGGAATTTCTCGAGTGGTGCGATACCCCTGTGTCTCCGGAAGACATTTGAAGCCGTTGGTCCTGCGTCTGATCTCTTCCGGTCGTGTCAAATTGCCGTCCCATCGGACTATGATAGTAAAGGAAAAATGATTGACCATAGGAAGTTATTTATTTAAAATAAGCACACCAACAACACTGTCACTTACAATTCAAATTTAATAACGTCTTAATATTTAACACTATTTATTTTTTTATATATACGTATAATAGTGTTAAACATTTGATATATAATAGTGTTAAACATTTCAGTAACGATGCAAATAACAGAACGCTAATTCCCGTAATTAAAAAGTTCAAAATCTAATCGCAATCACATCTCAGCGACAATCAATATCAAAATTGTCAAAAATGTTAGTAAATTAGAGGTACAGTACCCGGCGATAAATATTGCACATCGACCTTTACCTTTTTTGTATTTTATACAAAGAATAAAAATAATTATCAAAAGAAGCAAATCATAATTGTTTTAACAGCTCCTAACAGATACCGGACTGTTTGTATTTCGTGCGACAGAGATAACGCTCTACGAAGCCGAAATTAGCCGATTGTCTCTTTTCAAAGGTCGACGTGCAATATTTTATCGCCGGGTACTGTATTTTGACAGGTTGAAACTGAGTTCAGACTGTGAACGTTCTTTAAATTACGAGAATTGTTCCTCAGGTACGCATGACATACACATATTCGTACATATGAATATTAGAGACAAAGTTTCTACTTTGTCTCTTATTCGTTTGTTCTTACTTCTTTATATCTTTCTAGATAAAGTGTGTGTAGTAGACCTAAATGTAGAACACTACAATGCGTGCCACGAAAGATGAGACTTGACACACCACGTGGTTTGACATGCGCAGTACACGATTTTAGGTATCTTTAGCGATATGAGGTCTGAGTGCGGGACGGGACCGGACGTCATAGGGGCGGGCGGCGGAAAGAGCGGGGGAAGCGGGGCCAAGTCTCATCTTTCGAGGCACGCATTGTACAAAAGAAAATAAATTGAGTTACATTTATGTAGATATGCACTGTCCTCACTGTTTAAATAGGAAACGTCTGTATGAAGCGAAACTCATGGAAAAATTAATATCAATAGGGAATCTATCAGGTTGGACCTTTCATTCTGTTGCTTTGTCCTACGTGTTACGTCTAACACGTATGGCTGCTATTAAATGTGGTATTTAAGGTGAATGTAGGGAATTCAAAGATGCAATGATGACGCTTACTACGTTGGTTAGACCTAAAGTTAAAATAGTTTACCAATTGTGCATCTGTGGAACCATTTATAATTTCATGGAGTATTAGTAAGTCAGAAAGCAAGCCATGAAGCAAGTAAATGTTTGTATGTAGGTAGTATGTAAGAAAGAAAAGAAAAATTTTGAGACGCACTCAGGAAATCCAAATAGTAAAAAAGGAGCATTTAAATTTTAACAAAGTAAGTAGGTAATGTAGACAGTACCTAGTATATATATATGTATGTGTGTTTTATAGATATCTCTGAGCTGTCTATCCTGTCATATTTTGCCTCTGCATCTCCCTAAGGTTGACTCAAGGATTAAGTCCACCTTTGTCACAGAATACATAATAACTTTGTACAGTATTTTTTACATGTATCTACATAAAACGTTAATAAAAACATAAATGGCATACACAAGAGGAGGCTCTTCTACCAAATAACATTAATCTCGCAACAAATAAGTAATGCGTACGATAAATACTTATACTTACACTTTATTAATCCAGACGCCATGTTTCGCTGAAGTCTCTTCAAGAAGAATTACTGATGGTCCGGACAACTTTCGACTGACTTTCCCTTCATCTACATTTTATTAAGATGGAACTTATTTTAGAAAACTTTTCGGCGCGGCTATTGAATTTTTCATTTCAAACTTGAAGAGCAAGGTAAAGCTGATTAATATTATACTCCTGTATTAAATATTTTGTAACTGCCCTAGGGCGTAAATATGAGGCAATCGCTTTCAAAACGTATTTCTGCAATGACTTTCAACAGGATTGACGTAAGCTTATTTGTAGCTTACATAATCAACCTGAGAAACGGATCTCTTCTCGGTGAGAGGGAGTGGACCGTAATAATCCACCACCCCGGCCCAGTGCCGTTTGGTAGATGTCATATGTCATGTTTTGGTTCTAGTACATGCCGATTTACTCACGATATTTTCCCTTAACTGTTTTTAGAGCAGCTGTGATGGTATAAATTACACAAAGTAAAACGCCTGCCTGGGTTCGAACTTACTACCTACAATTCGTTAAGTCGGAGCCGTGACCACTAGGCCACCACTGTTCATTCTGTAGCTTATATGTCAATCAAATTCATTTTTTACTTTTCCACTATAGTTATCGCTGATACCAAAAATAATAATTTTAATAAATGAAGGCAGTCATGAGGACTGTCCCCAGTGTAAAGTAACTTAAAAGTGGACAAATTTATATAACTCGCCGATAATGAATCCCTTCATGCAGGTGTTGGTTAGGTAGGAGTGATTCATTTCATCCGGTGAATGTACCTATGTGAATATTGTTTCTCTGTTAGCTTAGTACTCAACATCATTATAAATAAAGGGTTTGAAGGTCCGTGACTTATCTCCCTGTCCGCCATTTTTTTTTTCAAAATGGCAGCCGCGCGTTCTCTCTGTATAAATCTATAGGTAGCGATAGCATCAAAATGGCGGATAGGCAAGTAGGTATGTCAGGCTTCATATTATAAAAGTCTTTACTTAATCCCCTTTAATTTAATTTCAAAACTATGTATAGCTGCAGATATACTGACAACATTAGCATGTCGGTGACGCAAACCCGTAAGATTGTCTTTAGATTTAAAATCGCTCAACGTGCCTACAGAGATTTTCACTTAAAAAAAAGATATACTTAAACAAAATAAAGGCTTAAAACAAGACTTAAAGCTAAATCCATACCTGTCGAAAGTCACAAAACTCAAATTTAATCCACCCTTGAAACACCAACAATTTTAATTATATTCCCTCAATAATAAATTATAGATGGAGCCGTATAATTCGGTCCAAATGTGTAATCTAGCCTCGCTTTATGAATATGTAAATACTATAATTAAGAACGGAATTCGGTTCCCATTGGAGTACCACGATTAACTTTTGGATAAGTTTCTATCGGGGATTTTATGTGCTTAGGAATTATTTTTGTAGCGGTCTTTTTATTCTTTTTTTTTTGCTTTTTATCGTGATTTGGAAGAATTAGGGGCCGTTTCAATGAGTACTCCTATTTGAGAGCGAAGCTGTCAAATAGAAGACGTCATCAACTATATTTGATGTCATGATATGTAAGTCATCAGTAGAACTAGAATTTGAAGCGCCTCAGCTGATTTAAAAGAATGCTGAACCCTTTGTGGCCATGCATGTGTGGTGGCATCTAAATCGCCACATGCGGACTACGCATCACACTGACGTCACGCAAAATCCTGTATCGCGCAAGCAGAGTTTACCGCGTGACTAGCATACAACGTCCCGACATCAATCGTTGGGCAGTTGTTCACCAGACACGACTATAGCAGGTATAATTATGAATTTTAAAATCTACTAAGAAACTTTATTTTCTTTTTAACTGACAATAGCAGTTTGTACTTACTGTACCACACCATTTTCTTTACAAAATTCTCTATCTATTATCTATATCTATTATCTTCAAACTTTCGTGCAACTTCAAACTCCTCACATGCAGCTTTTGCGTCACCCTAATCTTGCTTACATTTTGCTCAGACTTAACTGTACATGAAAATGTCGTAACATTCTAAGGCATGCTATTATTAAGACCGACGAAATACTTTGTATAAAGTCTTGAAAAAACTAATAAGGCAACGTTTGCTGCACAAAATGTAAGGAGCTTTGTTGTACGAAATATAGTTTTTACTATGGAATCCTTTAAATTAAAATATTCGGTCTCTGGCGTGTGGCTCCAAACATTCATTTTGAAGTATTTTATAGTGTTTGTTCATGGTGAACCGCTTTGAAGGTGTTCTATTGTATTAAGCAAAGAAAATGTGTCTGTTTATTAAAAATATTATGAGAGGAATGAACTTTCAGGTAAATGAAATTAACTAATCTGCGGTGTTGCATCTTAAAAATGGTTTTATCCTGTCCTTATATATTATAATCTGTTTTATAAATTGAATCTTTTGATTGACGGTACGTAGGTACTAAAAACTCTTAAGAATTTAATAAAATGTTACCCTTATTTTCGAAGGATTAAAATCTTATTAGAAATTCAATTAAATTACCAAGCACAACCCGATAAATTACCCGAATCTAACCCGAATCCTTAAAATTAAAAATTAAAATTCCAAGGACATTTTATACATTTTGCGCCTGACAGATTTCTTATTGCAAATTTAATCTTGAAAGAGATTTTAAAACCCGCAGGCGCCTACTAGTTTATTAATTAAAGGCAGTAATAAGCGAGCGAGTCGAGTTCATTGACATTGGCAATAAACAGGACGGGGATGATAACCGGGGCTTTAGTAGCAATATAATGTTCATATTTAATTAAATTTTTATCAGCACGCAGCGGCCTTGTCATGAAACAAAAGAATGCAGCATAAAATTAAAAATATAGAAGCGGTTCCTATAAAATTTGATATGACATCTGCATCAAACGAAATTGCTTCGTTGCTCTAGTGGACGCAAGTCCGCCTGAGCATAAGCGAGCATGAGCTGTGGGTTCAATATGACGGCACGGTTGGCGATTAGCTGCTGCGTTGCGTGTTGCAGGTTCGATTCCCGCACGGAACAAATATTTGTATGACCTACAAGTAGTTGTTCCGGGTCTGGCTGTTTGTGTATGTGAGTTTTAAATGTTTGTAAACGCACCTACAATACAGGAGAAATTCCTAGTGTGGGGCAACGTTTAAAAAAAAAAAAATAAAATAAAAATATCCAGGTCGGGTAGTGTTATCATCAGGTTTTTGCATTAGATGTTTCTCATTATCATTCCGGAAAATACATTTTTGACGATAGGTTAGGGCAACACGGTGCATAACTGAAAAAAAATCACTCTGGCCTAGTCTTTCGAAAAATACAGCCTACAAATGTTATGACAAAGTTTAATTTAACGTCTTTTTACACCTTATATGACATTCGAAGTAATCAAGTGACAATTAAAAACATAAAAAGGTATTTTGCAATAATATATATATATATACAATAATAGTATTTTATATGGAGCGACTGCCTATCTGACCTCCATAACCCAATTACTGGGTAATACACCCCCCCCCTTGGTAAGACTGGTTGTCGGACTTTCGGGCTTCTGACTACCCGTAACGACTGTCAAAGATCCACGAATGACAGCCGGGTACAACGGCTTAACGTGCTCTCAGAGCCACGGAGGGGTCACGGTATGTCAAGATGGTCATCCATCCACAGACCAACCGCGGCAAGCATATCTTAACCTGATCGATCGACCTGTGCGGCTGTTATTATTTAGCCACGGGCCCCTTCGAACCTAACACTTTTTTATATTAACACTAATTAAAATTGAATTTAACTCGGTCTGAAAAAACCCTTCCGCAGGTGAAGGTCTCCTCTAAATATCACCAATGTTCTCTATATTGGGCTGCTTGTATCCAGCCTGTGCCAGCCATCTCCATTATATCATCTTTCAATCTCTTGTACGGTCTTCCTCTGTAGTGATTCTCTTTTTGACCTTTCCACGGTGTCAGTCTTAAGGCGGATGCGGTGCCTAAGTTTGCCCGCGAAATTGAAATTTTGTTAAGTTTTTTTCTATTTGCAGGTTAGTGTCACACTGAAGTTTTTTAAAAAAGAAAAGACTAACGGAACGATTGGATGAAAAAAGTATAGAACCGTTATAGAACCAAATCTATTGTTTTCGCTAGATAGATAGCTTTTATGGATGATTGTGAGACGACATTGAAGGAAAGATATGATTATACTGGCTATATAATCAATAGCGATCCATATTTCAGTGAAAATAGGTTATGGGTTCGACCATTAAGGTCCATCACTCGTCCGTCAATCGCACTACATGCTCCGCCCATTAACATTTAAGTTTCTGGGCATAGTTATGAGCATCAGTGGCTATAATATGTTTGTATAGTGGTAGTGATGACGGCCCCGACTTATGTGTCGGGTCGGGTCGGGTCGTGTCGGGTCGTGGGTGCAAACCCAGGCAGTTTATTTACTTAGTGTAAATAATTTTATCACCACTGCTCTCAAAACGGTGAAGGAAAACATCGTGAGGAAACCGGCATATCCTAGAAACAAAAATTCTGAGACATGTGACATCTATCAACCCGTACAGGGCTCGCACGGTAAATTACAGCCCACTCCTTCTCGAAGGGAGGAGGCTTAATGTCCCAGCATTGAGAACATTATAGCCTGATTAAGCTATGCGTATGCTTTTGTTAGTATTACCAAATGAAGACATGAAACAAAATATTTAAACAATAGTTACCTAAATACCTGTGTCATGTTGCACAGTGGTTGACCTAGAGGATCAGTGTGAATACATGGAGCCGGCTTCAAGCATTACTGACGACAACCAAGTGTTGATTAATTATGTACTTACAACGTGTCTGGCAATTGGACTTAACCCGCCATACTCTAGCGTTGTAGCGCATGGTTTAACGGAGACCGACTGTGTTTAGGGATATGATGTACAGACGCCAACACATCAAGCTACCCGAAACTGTAAAATTTTCCCAATCAACTTTAAGCTTTATACTTTAGCGATAAAGTTGAAAGTCTATTGAATAAATTTGACAGATTGTAGTAGCTTGATGTGCTGGCGTCTGTACTAGCTTTTTCCCGCGGTTTTACTCGTAGCGATGATGTACTCACAGCTGGGACACAGGTATCCTCTCGGTGAGAAGCAGTGGGCCTAAGAAGAGGAGAGGAGGCCTGTGTCTCAGCGGAACGTTATCGGCTGATTATGCCATATTTTAATTTCGATCATAATCTACCGGTGCGCCAAATTTCATGCAAATTCGTTCAGCCATTTAAGAGTCATTGCCATCAGTGGATAGTCCATTATCAAGGAACAGCCTAATTCACTTTTTCTCTCAGCACCAGTTTAATAACAAAAGCTATAGAGTAAAAATATTAGAAATTAGCTTCTGCCTGCGGATTCGCCCGCGTGGATTTTGGAAATTATCCCAAGGACCGGGACAAAAAAGGCTATAATTATGTTACTCCTTAACGTCAGCTGTCTACCATTGAAGTCCCGTCAAAATTGGTTCAGCTGTTACGGAGATAAACCGAAACAAACAGACAGACAAAAAGGGTTAAAAATTATTTTTTATTCTAAATAGCGTATATACTTTCGTATGCATTTAGTAAAAAACTGTTATTTTGATATTACAAACAGACAGTTCATTTTTATTTATTTGTATGTATAGATTAATTTTTCATTTCACCCACAATTTCTTACCGTCAGACAGCGATGTCGATGATTAATTTTAAATTTTAATGTCTTATTGATATGTACGAGGTTTTAAACACGCAACCTTCTACTTAAGATCCATCCATTCGCGTCAAATACTTGTTCGATCTAAAATCTCAACTGGTCTTTAGATTCCGACTATGACTCAAAGGACAAACAAGTCTATAATCACCCTTTTCCCTTGTTCTTTAGTCCTTTTTATTACTCAAATTCTTCCAATCCCTCTTTCTGGCAATGAACAGAAACAAAAGGAGATTTAACGCTAAATCATGAAGCAGTTAATTACTCGTCAGCGGACTAACTGATCATAATCAAACCTCAGGAGATAGCCGTCCGGTTGGTGCGCTGAAATGTCAATTAATCATGGTATAAATAGGTTATAATACCTTGTAACCGAGTGATGGTTCCGTAACAATATTCTGTGGTCATTGACGTTGAATTGAAGGAAGGGGTAAGATCTGTATTTGATTTATTAGTGTGGAACTCGTGGATCATCTTGCTAATGTTTTTTTTTATATTCTTGTAATGTATATAGGTACTATCTATATTTTAATGTTAAAGTAATTGTGTCTGATATTAACTTTGTCACGCCTTACCAACTGAACGGATTTTAGATGAATTTCGACACAGGATGGAAATGAAATTTAAACCTAGGTTAGGACACACGGTACTTTTTATCCCGGTAGCACATTCCTGTGGGATAATTTCCTACCTCCACGCTCCTCAAAACAATAGTTGTAAAAAAAACCGATTATATTGTTGCCTTTTGTAAGATCAGTAGTATCTTGAAAGCATACCTCTTAGAGAATTCCACTACCGAGCATTAGTTAAGCATGGAAGGATATTCTGACACCCACGTTTAGGAGATTAAGATTCTTTTGCATAAAAAATGTGAGTAGAACAACCCTCTCCTTGATCTAGAATAAAACGCTATTAACTTTAACAGATTTACGTTCACCAAATATTACATTAAAGTGGATTTATAGAACCATTAACGAAAGCTTAGATAGATAAGAAAAAGATTGAGAAGACCGCATTGTCTTCGTACCTCCTTACGACATTATAGCTCTCGTTATTTATGGTATAACTACTAAAACTATTATAATCTGTAACAATATTGTAGTGGTTATAACCGGATAGTACCTATCTTGTTTAAGTGACTATTAAAATGACGATAACATTCTTGTCTCACTTAGATATATCGTTTTGTTTTTTTCCAAATAAACTTTATTCTTTATTTTCTTTTTTCACTTCATTAACGGCTAGGTCTGCCTCGTTGGTCCAGTAGTCTCAAACACTACCTATTAGGTTTTTGAAGCAGCAGCTCGGTGAGAAATGTATTCTCAGCGAGCGGCAGCTAAAAGATATATTATTATTTATTTATTCATTTATTTCTATGGCTATGCTTGGAGTTTCCCCTGCGTGTTCGAATCAGGAATAAGGAGATCCGCAGGAGAACCAAGATAAACGACATAGCCCGAAGAATTGCCAAACTTAAGTGGCAGTGGGCAGGGCACATTGTTCGCAGAACAGATGGCCAATGGGGCCGAAAGGTTCTAGAGTGGCGACCGCGTACCGGAAGACAGCGTTGGAAGGCCTCCCACAAGGTGGTCCGACGACCTTGTGAAGGCCGCAGGGACCCGTTTGATGCGAGAAGCACAGAACCGGTCGAAGTGGAGGTGCTTGGGGGAGGTCTATGTCCAGCAGTGGACGTCTTTCGGCTGAAATGATGATTCATTTATTTCAGGCATCAAGGCCCATATAAACACATACAATCTTAATATAACTTAAAAATACTATAAATACATACAACATTATAATTACACTATAACCCTAGACGTGTTCAAGGTTTTCTTGGGTTTTTCCATAAGGAATTTCTCGGTAGCTGCCCGGAGTCCAGATTTGTACTCATTTGTACTATTGCAATAAACTCGCCTGGTATTACATAACTGGCGAAATTTGAGTTTACTACAGGTAGGTAGGTACACCTTTACCAAACCCTTCGGGGATTATAATGTGTTGTTATGTTACGTGTTATTTTAACGGATAGGATGGCGGGTGCGTATACGAAACATTAAACTTATAGTGTAACAATAACACCCTTGTGTGAGTTTACGAAACGCGCTAGTAGGGAGTTACTTGCGGCAAACTCGCGTGGCTGCCTGGTTCTCGTACGATACTTTCAAATTGCTAAGTCTTAAGATGTTTGACGAGTATACAAACATCTTAGGCAGCTTCTATGCAACTCACATGATGTATTTGCGTTGTCAGGCACATGGAATCTGGTCCTGACACCCGCAATCATGAGTTCTAAGTGAACAAGCATTAACTTAGTAAATAAAATAACTCATAATGACAATATCATTTATAAGATCTATAATGTATTCTCGTTGGTTAAATACAGCATAAGAAGAATTAGTGACGACAACTTTAAATTGTTGGGTTTGATTTGTTTGTGATTGATTGAATTGTATTTGAATATCCGTCCATAAAATCCATAAATGCGAAAATACATATTTCACGCCTTAACCACTGATCCGATCGTTATATAATCTGACAGATAGTTAACATACGACCTAGAGAAAGATATACGTTACTTTTCATCTTGGATATTTATATAAAAAAATTATGAAACGCAGATAAACACGCGGGCAGCAGCTGCTATAATGCTATAATTTAGCTTACAGTTCACCAACAAGACGTACCAAAACTTTCCAACTCACCACTTCCAGAGCCAAAGCATCATTGTAATTCGCATAATTCCAAATCTAACATGCACTAATGAGATGGTTAACCGAGCATTAATTGCTGTAGCCTGGCTGTTCGGATTGTCATGATAAATTACACCAACTAATGAATTTGGTGCCATAGTCTGGTTGGCTTGTAACATTTTTATTGAGTGACTAGCTGTGCCCACGACTTCGTTTTCATAACAAAATGGATTTCATGGGTTTTTTTTTGCGCGGTACCCTAATTGTTTTTTTTTTCTATAAAAACTAGTTACTCCTTATAACATCAGTTATCTGCCAGTGAAAATCCCTTCAAAATTGGTCCAGGTGTTTCGGAGATTAGCCGGAACAAACAGACACAATTTGTTTTTAGTGGTTTTTTTGTTATATGTGCCGTATATGCTTACATATTATTATGCATTTAGTAAAAAGCCGCTAATTTGACATTACAAACAACTACTTCTATTTTATTTCTATAGATGTAGATTGAATGATTTTAGGGATAAAATTTTGGCTGAAAGAAACTAAAAGATGTTTGTTTCTTTACCGTCGATAGACGTCTATTTTCACAAACACTGAGCGTTGTCTAAAGTAATTAGATCCTTACTTAGCCTAAAAAAACACTTCCCGAGCCACTACAGCCGGTCGATTCTGTAAAAATCTCACCGTGAAAACTTAGATGAAGCGAGTTTGTTTTTGCTAGGGCCGACACTATTGACAGCTCACTCCACGCTCACTTCACCTAAGTTTTCACGGTAAGATGTTTACAGAATAGCACCGCTACACCATTTCCTCGATGCGTAATGTTCAGATAACTCTTGCGTGTTGCCTAGCAACAAGTTTTTACCAAAATAGACAGGTTCCGAACTAAACCTAAGTAATAAATAGTACACAGTTTAAAAAAAAAACACGCTTATCCATTCTATTGGACTCGTCAAAACAAATCATAATTATGATCGCAAACTCGAGGAGTTTACTATCCACCTCCCTGAACTCAGTCACTGAAGAGTCACTGAAGAGTTTCACTATCCACCTCCTGGCTCCATCATCAGATCAGCTACAAAATACTAAATCATATTTATCTAAATACTAAATCATACTGACCTGAAAATTACAAAAAAAAAAACGTAAGAAAAATTGAATTTCGCGGGCTTTGGGCAATGGGTACAGTCGAGCTATTCAAAATGTGATTGGGTTCAGTGATCCCGTGGGTCCATTTAGAGTGGGTCCAGTTGACCAAAGACTCCTACAACTGCGCATTCACCGTAAGGGTTTATTTTATGTAGTACGATTTATTTTATTTTTTTGGACGGAGAAGGCACAGCACAAGGAAAGGTGGAAGAATATGGGGTAAGCCTTTGCCCAGCTGTGGGAAAGTACCTACAGGCACAGATTACTAAATAGTTACTACGTAACAGATACTTCACTCAGTAGAAAATTTCCAATACCTATTGCTATAATAGCCTACTCCGTCGCGTCAGCAACCGCTGCATGCTAAAATGTGCCTAAATGCTCAAGCGTACAGTTGTGATTGCTTCGCACAGCGCGATCCCACAGCAATCGCAGGGCTGCCTCTTCGATAAAATTAAATTAACATAACTATTTGTGTCTATTTTATTGAGAACTGTGACTATAGATATTCGGTAGTTTAAATTTGTATCGTATAAAGGTAAAATATGTTTTTAATAAATTGGTGCTGACTGTAATAATTTTGAAACGATAAAAAATGGTAATAGTTTATCACTTAACTTTCTTCATTGACAGGTAAATGGAAAAATATTAGGTGTTTATCCCTTCTTTTACTTGATTTGCACCCATCTACTGCACATAAGGCACCAGACGGCATTGTAGGTACCCGTACAAACGAATGGAACGATTAATATTGAATAACGTGCGTTCGCTTCGCTTGCGAAAACCGCACTGAATATGGTCCGCAAACGGCCCGAGACCGCTCGGCCGGGCGGTAGGTAATTATAGCGCGCAAGTACATGGAGTGACGGAGGCCTGCTACAGGCAAACGGAAAAAAAAATGTAACGAAAACTCAAAACGTTCGCAAAATTCACAGGCGTAAACTTTCCACAGATTAATAATAACGTCTAAATTCTACAAACCAAACCATAATTCAGTTAGAACCTTAATCAAATAAATCTGCGATTTATTTGTAAACTAACAGCTATTCCGATAATTTGATAGATATGTTTAATCCATTGAAATGTTTTAATTACTTAATTCGCAAATTATTTGCAGCCAATATTTTCTCTTTGGATTTCAAATACAAATGGTTTGGCATTTAATATTAATCTCGTGTTTAATTAAAGTAGAGTAGGTATATAATTAAATGAAGATGTATTTCGGGTTGTTTATTATTACTATAAGCAGTAGCTTGTTTCTATTGTAATATAAGTACAAACTTTAACACCAATAAATCTGCCCAGTCTTTCCCCAACTTCCAGTCTAATCGGATACAGCTGGATATATATATATTTTTAAGGGAAGACTTCTTTAGGCGCTTTGGGCATTTTTTGAGATCGGAATAACCGACACCGCGCGTATTTTGTTTATAAGACGATTCAAAAAATACACACGTAATTGTTCAAGTTTTCACTTCTGGGAGTGCCCAGAGTGCCACTGTTTTTTTTTTAATGGAGCGACGCGACGTCTGATTTCGACAACAACAACAAACATGATACACCTTGGTAAGACTGGTTGTTAGACTTTTGGGCGTCTGATTACCCATGACGACTGTCAAAGATCTACAATTGACAACTGGGACCAACGGCCTAACGTGCTTTCCGAGGCACGGAGGGGTCTCGATATGAAATGTATGGACACCCATCCACGAACAGACGGTAAGCCGGTAAGCGTGGCAACAAATACCACAGGGTCGAAATATCCATTCTTAGTTGATCTCTAAATGCTGAAGAAATATGGAGAGGTGGAGTACACTAAAGTTGATGGATGGATTGTGTGAGGAAAGTTATGAATGAAGGGAATGAATCTTAGCGTAACGGTTGACAGCACAATGGGAGGGCCGACCTCGACTAGGGGAACAAGGGACAAGGAAGGAATAAGAAGAAAAGCATTGTATTTACCATCCATTTATTTAACACACGTTTAATTTGATCGTAAATGTAACGAGATTTCACGAATAAGGTATCTTTCTAATTAAAATTCTCGAGGCATGGCGTGCAAGGTGTGCTTACCGTAGGGTGGTTCACAAGAGTTATATATAGACGCAACACATCAAGCTACCAGAAACTGTCAAATTTTCCCAATCAACTTTGAACCTTATGCTTTAGCGATAAAGTTGAAAATCTATTAAATAAATTTGACAGATTGTAGTAGCTTGATGTGCTGGCGTCTGTACTTTTGTATCTCTTGTTTCTATCTTCATTGCCTTAAGCTGTGAGATGTTTTTCACATTTTCAGTTTTACAGGGTGGCCAAGTCGAATGTTTCGTCAATTTTGAACACTAAAAGCAGAATATTTGCGACTTTGGAATACCTAATAAAGTGTTCGAGAATTTGGTGAAAAACACGATGAAATGCTGTCGCAATTTAGACAAGCACAAAGTTGTGATGGATTACAAGCGGAAATGCAAACACCAATTAGATTATAAGGGATATATTTTAACACGTTCGAGCACATACAGTATCGCAGTGTAAAAAAAAAAAACGAAAGTGACAGCTAGGTTATTATTAGAGACCCAATTACTAAAAATCTATTTACGAGGTAAGTTACAACAGAGCATTATGCAAGACCCATTTCACCTATCAATACCATCATAAAGGACTTTGTGTTCACAAAGACAGCTCTAATAAGTTGGATATTTGGCGTAGATACTTATATTATTTTTCATACAAAATTTCCAAACATACATAATTAATTATAGTGAAAATATCTAACGGGTAATTCTCGTAATTTTAAGCATGTTCACAGTCTGATCTCAGTTTCAAAAATACCTAATATGTTCCCTATATTTTTGACAAGTTTTTGACATTGATTGTCGCTGAGATGAGATTGCAAGTAGATTTTTAACGTTTAGTTTTCGTTTGTAACAAAAATATTCTTAATAAAATCAAAAGTCATTTATTCAAATCAGCACTTTTCTAACGTCAAAATTACATAACACAGTCTTCCAAAACCTCCGCTCTTAATTTAAAGTTGCTGAGGTGTTATTCTGTAAAAGATCACCGTGATAACTTTGAAGTGAGGTTAAAGTGAGCTGTCATTCTATCTAATGCTAGGGATTCACACTATTGAATATAACCTAAAAGCATTAACCTCACATAAAACTTTAGGAGCACACGTAAGGAACATTTCTGGGAAAATATTCACAATTATACACAATTATTTATGCTTGCATATGACAGGATTAATTTAAATAGTTAATTATCTCCGCTAATGTATATTATGTAAGAACCAACAAAATACAACGTGTGTCTTTAAGGCTCCTGCATACAGGCACTGTGATACAGGCGTGACGCGCCACGCGAATTGCGCGCGACACAAAGGCACCGCTCGTTGCGCGACTTGCGATGCCTTTGTGTCGCGTGTCGTGTCGCGCCTGTTTGTTGGAGCCTTTAAACTTCATTTTATTTCGATAACAAAAATACTTAGGTACCTATTATTGTCGAACCGTCTACTGCAATTGAAGTCATCTTAGTCATCAGTCATCATAGTCATCAGTCATCATAGTCATCAGTCATCATAGTCATCAGTCATCATAGTCATCAGTCATCATAGTCATCAGTCATCACAGTCATCAGTCATCATAGTCATCAGTCAACATAGTCATCAGTCATCATAGTCATCAGTCATCAGCTTCCTGCACTTGTCCCAAGTTAATTAAGGTCGCGCAACACGTTTTCTACTTCCAATCTTCCCTGTCAACCATCACGCAATTATTCACACCCTTCTCCTTCATATTATTCCTCACAGAGACATCGTCCCAACATTCCAATTCGCTTATCTCAATCTCATTTCCCGTGCTCGCGTCTTACGTTGACCCTGTCCCGGAAATTGTAGTACCTACTCGTACTAAATTAACACCAACTGCAAATTACCCGATTCAATATTTTAATTGAGTTCATCATCTGCCTAGCCTTTTCCCAACAATGTTGGGGTCGGCTTCCAGTCTAAACGGATGCAGCTGTATACTTGTATTTTACATGGAGCGACTGCTTATCTGACCTCTACAAACCAGTTATTGGGTAATGCGATACCCCTTGGTAAGACTGGTAGTCAGAGTTTTGGATCCACAAATGACAGCAGCGACTAACGGCTTAACGTACTTTCCGAGGCGTGGAGGAGTATTGTTATGTAAAGATGGTCACCCATCTACGGAACAACCGCGTCAAGCGTAGCTTAACTTATCGATCAAACCGTGCGGATATTATTATTTAGCTAAAAGCCCCGCAACAACAACATTTTAATTGACTTAATACCCCTTAATTGCCTCACAAATAAACAATTCCCAAAGTCTGATTTTTGGAAAAGGATGACAAAACGCGACAAAATAATCCCGAATTTGTCACAAACACGTTCCAGGAACTGAAAAGGCAACCAAAACACTTCCTTTACGAAAATAATTAATTGCTTTGAATTCCCCAAAAGATTTAATTGTCCCTCTCATATTGTTTCCTGTCCTCTTAGTCTAAGATTTTTAATTAAAATAGTTAGCAACTTTCTAAAAGCAAGGTGCTTAAAGGCTCATTTAGACGAGGACAGTTTCTCGCCCGTTCGGGCAAAACTCGCCAAGCTTTCTCCAGCACTTATGTGTTGGAGAAACAAAAACTTAAATAGACGATCTCTACGAGACTTGTCAGACAATTTTCCCGAACTGTCATTTGAAACTCGAAATACGATATTTTTTCTTCCAATTCTGAAAGAAGATGTGAATGCTACTTTTTAAGAGGATGAGGCACATGGAGTTAGCATATATTGTGCAATTATAAAATTGAACATTGAATCTTTAACTCTATTGTGAACCCTATCACTCAAAGACTTGCTGGGAGAAAACTCGACTTTAAGTTGATCTCGCATGGCTCTGAAACAATGTCTAATTTATTATGTTTGTGGTACAACAAAGAATCCAGAATGACACACTGAGGAACAGATATATGCCGCTTTACAAATGCTAACTTATTGTAAATATTGATGTGCCATATCAACGACCGCGATCTATAATACACCCTAACAATCAACAATCATAACAATCTTTGGGTGATAATAGTATACTGGCGTGCAGGAAAATGACCTACGTATTCAACTTGCCTAAATTAGCAACGAAAATGCATAAAGATTTGGTACAAGAAGAAGCTGAAAAAAGCGGCGGCGGTTGCGGCGGCGGCGGCGGCGGCGGCTGCTAAGAAGCTGTCTATGATTCTGGCTTATGGGAGCATAAATATTGAAAAACATACCCAACTGATTCTCTATGGATTTATGTTATTACTTGTCAATACCGCAGGGGTCGCCCCACTAGTTCAGGCGACTGACCATTCAAATTTGCATAGTGTCTTCACTCATCAGCAACGGACTTGTTCTAACGCTGTGTTTTTCTTTCAGCACATAATGTCTGAGGGTGTATAGTTCGCGGTCGTTAATATGACACATTTTTTACTGTTTGCATGACTGGAATCAACATGTTTACCACTTTCCGTTTATTACCTATGCGAGGCGAGAAACTCTCGTCGTGTAAATGAGCCATAGAAGCGAGGTGCTTAAATAAGATTCGAAACTTTTACATCGCCGTAAACAGTGTGGGGATTAATTGCCGTCTTTTGTTTTTGCTGAGCACGTTTTCAGTTTAAGAGATAATGGTTTATTAATTTTCTTGCTAACCTTGAGTGGAAGAGAAATGGAGCTTGCAGTTTTGTATGGAAGTTTTGGTAATGGAAGATTTATGGAGACACTTTGTGTAGGTGTTTTGGTTGGCTAAGAGAAAATCTTGTTTTCTTACAGGTTAGTAAAGCAACATGATTATTATTCCGACTGTGGAATACCATATTGGCGACGCGGATCTGAGGACCAATATTTTGGAACATATTAAATTTTATAAACGCATGTTCAGTTTTCATAAAGTTATAACTGGCTGCCTTTTAGTAACAGGAAAAAACATGCAAAAGCGCAATATTTAGTTTTTCCTCTACTTTTCATGCCAATGCAAACTAAACAACTAGTAAGACACAAACGGTATGATGAAAACATCACCAAGTTTGGCAGCAGACATGACACAGCCTGGTTTTTTTTTTATGTGGCACCTCGCAGGTTAACTAGCTACCTAGGAGGTGGTCGGTTACTTAACCGGGCTTGCCTGTGTTGCCTCAATAAATAAAGGCCTCCAGCCAGGGCTTAAAAAGTAAGCGACTACATGCTAAGGGCACCCCTGTGGGATACGGGCCTCGGCTTAGGGCGTCGCTGGGGGACTGCAGCAAAAGCAATCTGAATCGCGTTATTTTGGGGCGAATTTAAAGCTACAAGCTTAACGACGCGGGCTGGCTCGAGCATGGGTCGGGCCGGATATGGACTGGGACACAGCCCGGCGGCCCCAGAAGTATTTACATACATATAGTCACTCGTTCAGTTGGCCGTACATATGTAGTAACACTTTGACCTTTGTCCTGACCTAGCGTAGTAAGGAGTTTCAATAGAATGAGAGGCCAGCATTTGCTGGTTTTGTTACCCATGACGTGCGGCTTCGGCTTGCGCTTCAGGCTATTCTTATTCTTAGCATATCAATAGCAAATAAGAAATTTGATGTTGACATCAAATTTCTTATTTGCTATTGTTCATCTTATTAAGATGGAAGGACTTGTGCACTTGAGGATCTTGAGACTGCATCAGCAAACGGGAATCACGTAGCTAAATTTTGGGGTAAACATAATGTTTGTTCAAACAAACATAATGTTTGTTCAAACAAACATTATGTTTACAAGATGTCTTAGTCGGTAAGAGTCCTACATAACCCTTCATTTTCCTCAGACGGAAAGGATGAGGAAAAAAAAAGGTCCTTTCATCTTGTGCTACAGGTCATGCTGCTGTCACCTGTGCACTTAGAATTATCACCCTATAATGTTCCCACTGCTGGGACACAGGCCTTCTCTCTATGCTGTGGGCCTATGGGCTATGGGCCTATGGGCTATGGGCTATGATGGCTATGGTGCTATGGGCCGTAATCCACCATGCGGGCCCAGTTCGGGTTGGTGGATGTCACACGTCTTCGAATTTTTGGTTCTAGGACATGCCGGTTTCCTCACGATGTTATCCTTTACCTTTTTGGGCACTGTGGTATGTATGGTACCCAGACAGGCTCATTAATTTACACAAAGTAATGAGCCTGTCTGGGTTCGAATTTACGACCAACAAATCATAAGTTGCGGCCGTTACCACTGGGCCACCACTGCTCCTGTGCACTTGAGGCTATTTAAACACACCTTTAAGGTCAGAACAAACAGTTAATAATAACGTCCTGGAATCTACGACCTACTCAAAAAAAAAATCTATTACAAAAAACCTAATATTGTTTTTGTTCCGATAAAACGCCCCGTCCCTCTCGAATAGAGAAGTGACAAATACTTTCACGCCGGTTTGAGCTTTTCGAAATAACAGTGGAATTGAATGGCGACCTAGCTTGTACTAAGAACGATAACTGTGTTCGGGACAAAAGTTTTTAGCGTTGAGACACACTGGTGAGATTTTATGTGAGACAGACGAATATTACTGTTCCCCTGATAGCCTGGTATCATCCCTCTGCTAAGCAAAGGCCTCTCCCAATGCCTTTCAGTGCTTGCGATCCAGCGGGGTAATTTCAAAACACACTATCAGTAGCAATAGGTTCCATTTTGACAGTTCAACAACATTCATTGCGTTTTTTTACATTGTTGAGCAGACACAATTTTCGAACATAAAAAGCAATGGATTAGCAATTTCCTTCAAAATGATTCAGATTGAGATTAATAGTGTTACGCAATTGGGGTGCTGGGCTAATCTGGACCACTGGTCGTTTATTTTCTGTGTTAGACGCAAGGTATTGAATAGATATTGTGACAGCACCAAATGCGAACCACGCATCACACTGACGATGACGTCGCGAAAAATCCTGCATCACGCAAGTGGAGTTTACCGCGCAACTAACATATTATAATAATAATAATCATCATTTTATTATCAGGCAACTAAGGCCCATAGATAAAATACACAAAATAATCTTATACAATAATAAACTAATACATATTAAAAAACCTTAAAACTATGACTATACGTATACGACACCTTTCGAGTCCTCTTTCAGACAGGTCTGTAGATGTTGGGTTGAAAGTCGTACCACAAATGACTTAAAGTTGATGTTGTGGCGCGATTCCAACCTTTCGACTCTCAGCATCCAGTTGGTGAAACCTTCAAATACTGCGCGACTGACGGTTGTCGTGGAGTGATGCAGACGCGAACACAGTACAACACAATATTCCGACATCAATCGTCCAGCAGTTGTCTACCAGACACAATTATACCAGTCTGGTTGAAGTTGAACTTTACACCCTGTTACTCATACCTTAAAACACACTATCGCAACTTTACGCTACATATTAGATGCGTCATAGAACTAATGTCGTAATAAAACCTAATGAATAATAAACCTTATTTTGTACGCAATAAATGCTATGCTTTTCTTATATGTGTTCTTCTTTTTTGATAGACTTTCTTAAAACTCTAATTTGGAATTAACTATCACTAAATTTTACGAGCATTATTTTGGCTCTTTAGTGAAATCGCACTACTAAAGTTCTGTATTGTGCCATCACCCTAACAAATGAAATTCCCCTATGTTTGTGTCTAAACCTACGCCTGAAAGTATTGATGAAATTGGCTGGCTGAACCCATTTTAGAGAAAGAAACTAGTTTAGCTTGGAGCTCATTTGTGGAGTTCAATAGATTTGACTTCTTTACGGAGTACAATATCAGGGGTTACAGTAAAATTTGTTGCGTATTGTTAACCTTTTGTGTTGGGGACTCATTAGGTTTCATTTTTACGGGTTACACAAAGGGTGCCTAAACTTACGATGTCAGTCTTTCTGTTTGTTTGTCACTGAGCTTTATGTCAGCAATTGTAACTGTAACACAAATATGTTTTAAAGATTTTGTGTTAATATTGCATCAAGCTTGGCCATTCGCAGATTGTGTACGGTAAGTAATTTTCATTGATAATGGTGAAACTTTATAAGTGGAACTAAAGCCAGAATATTCATAGACTTTCCAGTCTATGAATATTCTGAAATATTCCTATTTCAATACATCTTTGGCCCCTTTTTAGATGAAAGACTAGCCCAAAGTGTTCTCTCTACATCTTATAATAATAATCTCGAATAATCTCTAGAGTAATAATCTCGTATGGAACTAGGTAATTAAAATTGGCTAAATAAGGTTACTCCGAATTCATACAACACTATTATGCGAGCCTCTGCTTGGCACGGTTATTAAGATTTCGAAAAACTTCGAGATGATGGCGAAAAACCGCCTCAAAATCGATTTAGTGGACGAAACAATGCACACCAAAAGGCGACTTTATTTTGTACTATTTGTAGACACTCGCCATACCTCATCATTCAGCCGAAAGACGTCCACTGCTGGACATAGGCCTCCCCCAACCACCTCCACTTCGACCGGTTCTGTGCTACTCGCATCCAACGGTTCCTGCGGCCTTCACAAGGTCGTCGGACCACCTTGTGGGAGGCCTTCCAACGCTACGTCTTCCGTTACGCGGTCGCCACTCTAGAACCTTTCGGCCCCATCGGCCATCAATGAAACACTTAAACACCTCGCCATACCTACACAAACTTATTTGCCATTTATCTATGTTTGCCCGTCAATATTAACGAGTTAAGGGATGTTTACTTTACTACGTAGGTAGATAATCCTCAGTCGAGAGGAAACGAAAATAACAATGATTTCAAATAAAGTAGTTGAGGAGGAACCCTGCGTGGGAGAGCGTTAACTAACAAATTAATGAACCAAACTTACTCCTAATTCGTGTTATTTTTAGAATTTACTAGATTTTAAATAAATCCTTCAATGATAAAATAAATAAACTATCGTACCTCTAAAGCCAACCAAAGCTTATATACAGTACCCGGCGATAAATATTGCACATCGACCTATTCGATCCTATCGATTGTATACAAAGAATAAAAATAATTATCAAAAGAAGCAAATCATAATTGTTTTAACAGCTCCTAATAGATACCGGACTGTTTGTATTTCGTGCGACAGAGATAACGCTCTACGAAGCCGAAATTAGCCGATTGTCTCTTTCCAAAGGTCGATGTGCAATATTTATCACCGGGTACTGTAGGTCAGTCTGAAATGACGAACCCACGTGCATTTAAAGGTACGGTAAAACTGTTTAGCACCATCAGCCTTTGAAGTTCCCTCTGCGAGGACACAAGACTCTTTTCTATGAGAGGGAGTGGGCTGTAATCCACTATACGGGCCCAGTTCTGATTGGTGGATGTCAAATATCTTCGATTTTTAGTTCTAAGACATGCCGGATTCCACACCATGTTTTCCTTCGCTATTTTGTGAGCAATGTTACCTGTACAAAATATCTGCTTAGCCTTTTCCCAACTATGTTAGGGTCGGCTTCTAGTGTAACCGGATGCAGCTGAATACCTGTACTTTACACGGAGCGACTGCCTATCTGACCTCCACAACCCAGTTACTGGGTAATACGATACCATTTGGTAAGACTGGTTGTCAGACTTTCGGGCTTCTGTAGACCCGTAACGACTACCAAAGATCTACGAATGACAGCCGAGGCCAACGGCTTAATATGCTTTCCGAGGCACGGAGGGTCTTGGTATGTTAAGATTGTCACCCATCCACGGACCAACCGCAGCAATCGTAGCTTAACCTGATCGATCAACCACTTCGGCTGTTATTACTCAGAGATAAAATAAAAATAATCTATAAAAAAATTAAGTTTATTTGGAACAACTTAAGTTTACAATTTACAAAGGAAAACGAAGATACGCCCAAGAACGCAGCTATCAACGCCCAACTCAAAATATATGTATATAAAGATATTGTTCCAGACTTTCCAAAGAATAACAAATATTTTAAAAAGGAATAAAACTTACTAATGCTACGATCCTACTCATGTTATAAATGTGAAAGTTTGTGAAGATGTTTGGATGTTTGTTAGGTACTCAATCACGCGTAAACCGTTGAGCAGATTTCGATGAACATTGGCACATAGATAGACCATTTTCTGGAAAAAAACATAGGATATTTTTTCCCGATATTTTTACGGGATCAAAACTTTCGCGGGTGAAACCGCGTGGCGCTGCTAGTAATATTATAAATGTGAAAGTTTGTGAAGATGTTTGGATGTTTGTTACTCAATCACGCGTAAACCGTTGAGTAGATTTGGATGAACATTGGCACATAGATAGACCATTTCCTGGATTAACACATACGATACTTTTTATCCCGATATTTTTACGTGATCGAATATTACGCGAGTGAAACCGCGGGGCGCTGCTAGTAATATTATAAATGTGAAAGTTTGTGAAGATGTTTGGATGTTTGTTACTCAATCACGCGTAAACCGTTGAACAGATTTGGATGAACATTGGCACATAGATAGATCATTTCCTGGATTAACACATACGATACTTTTTATCCCAATATTTTTACGTGATCGAATATTACGCGAGTGAAACCGCGGGGCGTTGCTAGTGTAGTACAAATGTGGAGTGGAGGTGGGATTAAGTGTGTGTGTTTATTGTGTTTATGATACCATAAGTTGCTCAGTTTCTTCTTAAGACGAGGATTTAAGCCAAACAATCACTCTTCAGTAGATTTTTAGTCATAGTCAGTGTTGAGCAGTTAGATGCTAGTCTACATGCACAACGTCTAGTTCGCACGCACATCAACACCGTTTCAAATTGAAACGCTCGTATTAAAAAATACGAAACGTTCTTTGGAAAATCGAATTTTATGAAAAAAAACCACTTCATGAATCAATTACAAATTAAGATTATTGAACTGTTTAATAATTGAGCTTTATCGGTGCCGTCTTAGTTTTTAAGATTTTAGACTTCTTTTGTTAGTTATTTACACCCGAAGTTACGTTAAAATTAACAAGAAAGCCGAATCTTAGTTGGCTCATAACTTTTTAATGTTCTCAAAAATGTACAATTTTTATACATTGTCTTACAGTTCCATTTCCTCTCAATTTCACCTAACAACTTGAACACCTACTGTCCAACTATTTGTCCCCTAACCTCCACCCTTCAGCTACCTGATTAGCTCAATATAAGCAATGTGAATTCAACCCTGCCAATGCGAACAGAGAAAACGGACCGGGTTGACCGCTGGGCAATTTTTCGCACTATTTCACCTGTCTGAACCAACACTCGCCCGTTTATACCCCTCGGCATTTTAAAGTTACGCTGGATGTGGCAGGTAACATTGTAGGACTTATTTTTGAGAAATTCGCAGCAGAAATTATTCAACAATGTTTCGTTTGAGCACCAATTTGTTTTGCTCGGAGTTGAAATGTGGAGCTTCGTTTTGTATTGTGTTTGTTGTGGCTGAAAATTGGATCAATGTTTCTCTGACTTCTTTACAAAGACAGGGTAAAAAAGGTGAACGGTGTAAACCGCCTACGGCACAGTGTTTTTTTTTTTACAAAAATAAAATAATTACATTCGTTCCTTCGATTGAAGTCGGCTGATGGATTCGATCGAAGGATTGAATGTCGCTACGAATTCATTGATAATTTTCGCGCGTAGAGAGCGCCCTTCAATTTGAACTTTTATATTATTTGTCGATTTATTAGTTTTTTTTGTGAAAAAAATGTCTGTGCTTTTATATCCTGTTTTATACCAGAATGTAAAAAAGTCAGCTGGTATAACTTACTGCAATATAGCTCGGTTTTTGATGCTTTGTCCCCAGTTTTTGACTTGAAACTCAAGTAGCGGTCAGTTGCAAAAGAGCCCAAGTCATCATTATTATTATTATTTTAAATCTTCTGTAAGTAAACGTCAATTTCTTTTTGACTTCGAAGTTTCGAGCACCCAATTCTTATACTTGATTTAATAACCCATGATACTTTTTCATTTTTATGAACCAAGCTATCGCATTACTTTTCTATTTATCACACTAATATTATAAAGGTGAAAGTTTGCGAGTGTGTGTTCATATGTTTGTTACTTCTTCACGCTCAAACGGCTGGACCAATATTTATAAAATTTTGTATGGAGGTAGCTGACACCTTGGATTAACATATAGGCTACTTTTTATCCCGATATTCCCACGGGATCGACATTTACACGGGTGAAACCGCGGGGCGCAGCTAGTAATGTAAATAAATGAAAACATTGTGATGAAGTTACGGTGAAAGAGCCTTTTGCAGGCTGGTCTTTATAGTCTAATTCTCACAAAGCCCATTCCAGCGGCCTTAGATCGCTACAAGACGGAATATATTTAGGATGTGGCGTGATGTGGGTCACTTATTTTTTCCTTCGAATGCTGATTGCGTAAGCGGAAACGGTTTGTTTTGGTGCCTTTATCAGTTTTACATATTTGTCTTCTTGTTCTACCAAAGGGCAAAGAATGAACGAGAATTTGTAGGAGTGAATTGTTCCACAATGCAAGATATTTAAATCTAAAACCGTCATTACACACTGCGACATTGTTTTATGCTACGGCTACATTGTCTCGATAAAGGCTCCTGCAAACAGGCGGGACGCGCGACGCGAATCGCGCGCGACACAAAGGCACCGATCATTGCGCGACTTGCGGTGCCTTTGTGTCGCGTGTCATGTCGCGCCTATTTGAAGGAGCGTTAAAGCGAACTAAACTTCGCGTGCACTCTCTCTCGCACACCGTTCGACGTCTCGCTCTACAACCGTGATTTAAAGGAGTTATGTAGTTTCTTGCCCATTCTTCTCCATAGATCCCACACCTTAGAACGGGCAACAGTTGTGAGTTGATTGACTGATTGAAAACAGTGGAATACATCTTTACCGTTTGACCACGAGCTAAAAGCGATACGCGTCTTGCGACAACGACTGTAGAGAAAACAAATGACAGAAGTTGCTTACAGCTTGCTTGATGCAGGAGACGTGAGCGTGTGTCGCTTGATGGGCCTAATGCAGGCTTTACACAGGACTAAAGCCCGTCTAAAGTCTGTGCGTGACTGTCTAAATGACAACCTGACCAAGCCGCAGGTGACTAAAAATGCAAGTTCCAAAGTAGAGTAGGTTTTGACTTTTGACATGCGGCGACAGGTCGCATGCGGTGGGTGACTAAAATCGACCCTGGAATGCTCAGTCGCAGGCAATCGCCATTTTAATGCAAAACAAACTACGGACCTGCGACTTTTATCGACCTGTGTAAATGGGGTGGCAATTCGGCTTGTGAGGCAATTTGGTAAGCGACCAGCCGGCACGGCGAAAATTTTGCCTAATGTAAATCTCCCATTAGCTTTATTTTTGACAAACTGACCAACTCATTAAAATTTCAAAAGTAATTATGAATGGTTACTCTTATATAACTTTCAACGCATCATCTGCCTAGCCTTTTCCCAACTACGTTGGGGTCAGCTTCCAGTCTAACCGGATGCAGCTGAATACCAGTATTTTACATGGAGCGACCGCCTATCTGACCTCCACAACCCAATCACTAGGTAATACCCCTTGGCCTAGTTTTCAGACTTTCGGGCTTCTGACTACCCATAACAACTGTCAAAGATCCACGAATGACAGCCGGGACCAACGGCTTAACGTGCTTTCCAAGGCACGGAGAGGTCTTGATATGTAAAGATGGTCACCAATCCACGGAGCAACCGCGGCAAGCATAGCTTAACCTGTTCAATCGATCCCTGCGGCTGTTATTACTTAACCACAAGCCTCTCATATACTTTCCAACGCAAAAGAATCAAATTGTTTATTTTGAACACAAAGAAAAGACACTGCACAGCATTAGTAGCTACAACCAGTGCCAATCTCTGCCATGTCGCCACATAACATACGCGAGGCATGCTCCAATGTTGCAAGATGTTGTCTCGGTGTAAAGCCGGCTTTAGGAGCTTCGATACCCCGAGCGTGGTGTGACTGATGCACTGCCAAACGGTTGTTGTGCTTTTGTTTTGTGTAACCAAAAAAGCGGTACCGACATTCACGGCCGCAAAATAACGATTGTCTTGAAAACTGACGTTTGACATAACGAAGTGACAAAAACGTTCTCTAGCATCGCTGGTAGAACTGTTATTTTAATGACGGCATCGCTTTTTTAGGTGACCCAAGCTTTACAAATAAAACTAAAATTTTCTTAGTCTGTCATTCCACGGATTTTTTACACCGTTTGTCCACCGCCACCGTCAATGGGTCGTCAACAAGAAACGAGATTATTCGAACCGAACGTAACGTCCCGTTGCCAGACGTGCGGTGCACACGCGGCTATAGTAAATATATGTTATCGCTACTTCTTCGTCATCATCTTGTTCTCGTTGACGTCCCTCTGACGTGGCAGTGGACTAAAGGCCACTTCACTAAGTCAGGAAAATACTATGTCAAGATTCGAGCCCAGTTAATTGCAATAGTCCCGCCCACTAATACATGGGATTTAGTGTATCATTACTAGCGAAACGAGACCGTACTATACACTTCTACCTACAAATGCTGATGTGCTGTTATGCTACACAACTTTCTCACAAAGAGATCGTAATATTTTTCGTATTTCCAATTAACTTATATGTGCTTAACCCAATAAAATAGTTCAAGAGAAAATAAATTTAAAAGCACTAAAGCGTGGATAACCGGTAGAACTCAGCTTGAATATCTTGTACCTATTCCTGATCGGAATCGGAACAAATTTATTGGTCCATTAAATTTTCTTGAAAAGACTTCTTTAAGTGCAATCGAAGATGAAAAGCCGAATAATAATGCTACTATGGATATGGAAATGATTGTTAATTTGGAAGCCTTATGCGCTAAAGTTTTTTCCATTTGAAATCTGTCTTTATAGACATGGTTTGTTATCTATTTTTATTCTAATAGGTTATTAGTTATTTTTACCGACTTCAAAAAAAAAGGAGGTTATCAATTTAGACACGTATGTATGTAATATTATTGTAACTGCATTATATTCACATATTATGACAATCTATAAGATTTTCCAAACAAATATACAAAATTTATAGATGTATGTAATTGGAACGTGACCATTTTTTATTGGCTTACATTTACTTCATCATAATCGTTTCAGTAATTTTCAAGATGTGGACTAATACGTGTAAGTGTAACGGCCTGACTTATTGATACTAGCTAAAGGTGTAATTAATTTCGGAAGTCGGTGGCAAAAAACTAAAACTAAAATACAGATCCCAAGACACCGACTTTTGAAATCGATTTAATTTTTTTAAATTACTTTTTTATAGTATAAGAAGTTTATCTATCCTAATAATAATCTGGATTACAGCCAACTCCCTCTCATGGAGAGGAGGACTGTGTCAGCAGTGAGAACATTATAAGCTTACTATGCATATTATAATAATTTATCCTAATCCTAATAATAAAGCAGACGAGTTTTTTTTTTGTTTATTTGAACACGCTAATCTCTGGAACTACTGGTCGGATTTGAAAAAATATTTTTAATTTGATAGCCTAGTTCTTGAAGAACGCTATAGGATTTCTATCCTAGTAATAAAGCTGAAGTTTGTTTGTTTGTTTGAACGCGCTAATCTCTGGAACAACCGGTTGGATTTGAAAAAATATTTTTGATTTGATAGCCTAATTCTTGAGGAAGGCTATAGGCTATTTAACATGCTGTGATTCTTAGGAGCCGAGCAATAAACAAAGCCAGAAAGATCGCTAAGCAAGAACGAAGTAATAGCGCGGGCAGGTGAGGCGATGGGACGGGGTGGGTCGGGGTAACAAGAAATTTCACGTGGACCAATTCGCGGGCAGAAGCTAGTTTAGTATAAGAAGTTTATCCAGTGTATATATGTATATGTATATATCCATTGAATTATATTCATCAAGCCTTTTCACCAGGATCGTCAATTATAAATTCTATTTATGTTTGCCTATGACTGGGGCTTCTCAATGTTTTCTGAAAAAAGCATGATGTTTTTTTAATTATGTGGCCATGTGCCCAAGGGGATTTCCCATCGCAACAAAGACGAACCACAATCACATCCTACAATCTCCCTTTATGGTATGAATTTTCAAAAATCCTTCGTTAGTGCTCAATTCTATTATCTAAGGAACTCTTGAGTTTAATTGTATTCTTCTGTAGTTTAGGTAGTGCTTTGTCTGTCAGTGAGTGAATTAATTAATTTAAGCTTTTCGTTCGTAGAAGATTTTATAATTCGAAGCAGTGATATTTTAGAAGGCACATGTATTTGTTTTTTTCTATGAAAATCAGTTTTCGACGAAAAACCACTAGTTATATGACTACCGCTGACTTTTACGCTTGTAATGCTCAAGATAAAATAATCCAGTAATAAAAAACCAATTTGAATACGCCGTGCTACGAAAAGCTTGCTACGCCGCCGCGCCGTAGCAGTTCGTAGCCATCGCTACGCCGATAATGCACACTAAACCGGCTACGCGTCGAATCATGTTACTGCTACTTTATAGCCCTGTGTAAAATTAGGATATCGTTGTTACCCAGTAAATGGGTAAGGTATAAAGCCCTCATTTTCACTCACATTTGGTTAGACTGAAAGCTAAACCCGTATTTTAAGTAAATGCAGTACAAATAGCATAGGATGACTTCATCTAAAAACAAAACATTAATTTTCGCATTATCTGAACATATTATAAATCAAAGTTGCTTTATGAGAATGCGGTCATACAGAGCTGTGTGACCGCGTTGTTCTTCTAAACTACGCAATGGATTTTGATACGCTTTTCATCATCATTAAAATAATTTATACCGGAAGGTTTATGTCTATACTTAATCAAAATCAGCCTATAATGTTCCCACTGCTGGGACACTGGTTTCCTCTGTGTGAGACGGAGTGGGCTGTAATCCACCACGCGGGCCCAGTGCGCGTTGGCAGATGTCACAAGTCTTCGAATTTTTGTTTCTAGGTAATGCCGGTTTCCTCACGATGTTTCCTTCACCGTTTTGAGAGCAGTAGAGAGGAAATAATTTACACAAAGTAAAGCGCCTGATTGGGTTCGAACCTAAGACCGAAAACTCATACAGTACCCGGCGATAAATATTGCACATCGACCTTTGGAAAGAGACAATCGGCTAATTTCGGCTTCGTAGAGCGTTATCTCTGTCGCACGAAATACAAACAGTCCGGTATCTATTAAGAGCTGTTAAAACAATTATGATTTGCTTCTTTTGATAATTATTTTTATTATTTGTATAAAATACACCAATTTCCAAAGGTCGATGTGCAATATTTATCGCCGGGTACTGTAAGTCGTTTTATGTCTATAATAAATTGATTTAAAACTTACATACAATAATGAAATCTCAATGTTTTGTCAAGTCAGTTTTGAAATAAACAACAAACTCACCTAAAAAACAACCACATATTATTATATTTTCTTAATACAGGAACTCCTCGTAATTCCACGTTTATCGTTAAAACGTCTAACTAAGGTTTTACATCTCGCGACGAGTTTTCCCAACGTCTGTGCGGATGAATTATTTCTTCTTTCATGAATAAAAGTGTTTTTGAATGGTAAATTATTATCTCTTGCGATAAGGCGACCTGCCTTTTGTTAGTTCATGGGACATGTCCACCCATGTCATGACATGGTTGTGGTTTTTGTTTGTTTCTTTGTGATGTTTGAAACTTTGTAAGTAGTTCTCTTGTAGGTATATTATTTGTCTGTTTGAATGTCGCAATTAGCCGACCAATTGTGATAAAATGGTGCTATATTAATTAAAATGTTTCATTATACCGATGCAAACTTTAAAAAGTCCATTTGAAAAATAATAAATAATTCCGATGCTCATAGGAATCGCGTAATTAATAGGTTCCATGCCAGTTACAATTGAACCCTCACACGTAGTGCGTAAAAGATTAAAACATAAATCATTGGCAGGTTTATTAACAAGTCGAGCAAAAACAAGGGTCTAAGGCCAGTAAAGATGCCCTTCTGTCCATTTCGATACGCTCCAGCGCGCTCCTTGCTACCTTGTTGAGCTGCTAGTATTTTTCGGGTTAAATCTTGCAATCTAATATTGGACAATTTCCTCGTGGCCTATCAAGTTAGAACTTTGGATACTCGATCCGTTTCGATGACGATACATTTGCTTGGCCTGACTTTGCAGCCAGTTTATTTTTCCTAGAACTTTTTAACGGTTAAAGTTTTCGTTTTGATATTGTACAAGCACGTTAAGGAAAGCAAAACTTAAATATACTTACCTGATCATAACCTGTAGCATTTTTATATACAGGCTTTTTTTTAAGGGCTTTCTGTATTTTGTTTTCCTTTCTACTGAACATTGTACATCGTAAACGTTGTCTATATCTCTTTTTATGTACTCTCTAATCGCAGGTATGCTGGCAGAGTTTTCTTTAGAAATAGCATTACCTTTGTACCTATTTTTCAGTTCCTCACTTCTTGTCTGTCTATATGTGATAAATAATTTAAATAATATAAAATAAATAAGGTTTTATCACAAAAAAAAACCATTTCGAAAATATGTGGTCACCGTGTCGTATGAGAGTAAAGCGCGTATAGTAAGCTGAGTCGCTCACAGAATGGGCGGTTTCAGTAAATTATTTCATCTGCTGAAGAAAATGTACGGAGCTGCGAAGATGGAATAAATTCTTTGCGTAAACTCATGTAGGTATAGCGTGGTTTCGTGGTTATGTTAAATAACTTATTACATAAATTTTGTCGGATATGAACAGATATTAGGAGTATAATTAAGGCTATATTGAGGATAAAAAGGCTTGGGTGGACCTACTCTAATAAATTTACACAGTGAATGTTGATTTTTTATTATGTTTTGCTATTTTTTTTCTTTATATAAGTACCTGTTTTACATATACAATGACATGAATATTTACTGTTAGTATTATATTAGTTACGCGCATTGACGTGGAGTTGCGGACACCAGCCCGTATTACCTATTACCTAGTACTATATTATTTAATTTATTGTGAATGTGAGGACAATGTGGGTCATTGTTTGTTTTAATCATGTTTTTTTTATTCTCAGTGAGTTTTAATCATGATCTGGCAATTTGAGTAATTTATACGACCTATAATTATTAGGTGTTCCTGGTTGGTATTGTTCGTCAAATCGTTGAGCTCCTTAAGTTCTGAGTTGAGCTGCACGATTACAGACAAATGCGTGCACTGACTGGACAGGTCCACTCAATCTGTGTGGCTCTTTCCTCAAAAAAGCATTTCAGACACGAATCTACATAGCCTTCACATGATCTGACCAAGATTATATTTGGACTTTAGAAGAAATTTAGAGTTTATTTAGAACTTAGATATTATGTCTACAAACAGCAGACGACTTCATAGAATTTAATGTAATATGTGGGTACAGACGCCAGCACATCAACCTACCCGAAACTATCAAATTTTCCCAATAAACTTTGAACCTTATACTTTAGCGATAAAGTTAAAAATCTATTAAAGAAATTTGACAGATTGTAGTAACTTGATGTGCTGGCGTCTGTACCTATCAACGTGAAACTAGATTATATCGACGGGAGCAAAGTAAAAAAAGACAACTGCAATTTTGAGATTTTTGGTTTTTTGTAAAAACTAACTTAAAATATCATGTTCTACAACATAGCAAAAACAAAAATACAAATATCACCTTATTTTTGGTACTTTTGTCACGTAAAAGAAGACAACTACGCCTGTTTTGTGAAATTGCACGATGTAGATGCGGATAACTACCGCCTGGCCGTTTATACGCGGGACGCGCGGGGGACCAGCGGTCAGTCATATTGTGTCATCAGTCAGATGACATGTTCTACGTCGGCCGGCACGAATTTTGTTTTTTTTGGTTTGTTAAGTGATAAGTGTGTGTAAAAGTGTTATCATATTAGTAAACAGTTTGGGTTCAACACAATAGACATGGAAAGACGTAAATTATTGGTGAATTTGGGCAAAACGAGACGACAATGCGATATTATGAACCGAGAAGATCTATTTGAATTCCCACGTAGAAACGACCAAGTGGTAGTTAACACAGTTGTCATATTTTTAAGCGCAATGTAGATGCAGACAACTACAATATCTCGTAATTTAAACATAATTAGAAGAAATTAAATATACATGTGGATATATTATTAAATAATGAAGCAATGATGAAAATTTCAATAAATTTGGTTTAAAATTGACAAAATGGGAGCATTTTTTCCTATTATGCGCTCTCCTGAAAAGTAGCTGTTTTGTAGATGTCTCTTTTTACTTTGCGCCCGTCGATATTATGTTTACCTTTTTAGTAAATTATCTTGTTTAACAAGTTTCCTAGGAAATACAAAACAAATTAATTCTTGCCAGGGTTTACTCCCACGATCTCACAGAACTCATCGAACGCAACAACAATTTAAATGGTGAAATTCATCAAAATGTTTCTGGAATAAATGGTCAGATGACGTCAATACAGTATGCTAATTAGTTTGTATGTTTTCAGCTCACGTGAGTTAATTGCTCATATTGATTTCACAAGAAATAATTGGAAGCAACGCTCTTTAAATTAATTAATTTTGGCTGTTGACGTTGGAGCTATATTGTCATTAATATTGGTATGACTTTACACGGTTTTCTAAAGCCAGCATGCGTTACATGATCACCATAGGAAACAGAGGAGAAATGTTCGAAATTCTAACGTCAATAATACATCTATGTTCCCCAAATTTTTGAAAAGATTTGGACATTTGTTTATCGCCGAGATGAGACTGAGACTAGATTTTTTAACGTTCTAAATTACGAGAATTAACCTTCTGAATAAAAGAATGGGGAAAATACAGATTGTACTACAGTGGCTCTAGGATGTTTTGGCACTCGAATGACGTTGTCAGGCCTGAGGTCTGAGGTCATTCGTGCTAATTGTTGGTCTTGGTAACTTTGGTGCAATCGTTTCGTGAAATGTATTGAAATAACAAAATGGCGGCGTTAGTTCCAATTTTGGCCACGCGCCAAAAGTTCCTTATACATCTATAGCATGATCACTGTAGAAACAGTTGAAATTAATGACAATGTGACAAATGGTACCGTCCATTCACAGTTATTTTAACTCTGATTTGGCATTGCCGTAAATATCACGGTGATCTTTAATCTCACGATAATAAGGTTTCTGGCGGGTTGCTGCTACTGTCAAGTCTGTCAAAAGCATCCAACACAAATATAGGAGTAAACTCACCTCTCAATAGGCTCAGCCGAGAGATGAATTTTTATATAAAATCCACTCCAGATGTTGACATATATCATGACTCCTTAAAAAACTTTAAAACCCAAATATTAGGGCCTCAAAGCACGCAACCCACACAATCTAAATATTCGTTGTATTAGTATGTAGGTTTTTCTTGTATCCTATAACTTATATCATTTTATATTTCTGTTTACATAGTTAGTTTTTTTTGGTTTTATCACTTAATTTTTATTCATTTCGTTTTTACCTTAGGTTATCATTGTATTTGAGAATGTTGGTTCACCTGTTATTCGCAACTGTATAAGAACATAACTGTTATCTAGTGTCTACGCCTGAACGCAGCCCTTCTTCATATTAACGAAGATACGAACGCACCCAATGTCAACGGCGCTCGCGACAGGCTTCACGCGGACGAACCGGACTAACTTCACTTCACGATATTAGCGCGCACCACCATACTTTTGTCGCGACACATAATTGTAATTTTTAACTAATAAACTACTTATAACTATCATCGAGGTCGGTCTTATTTTGTATCGCCCACACCTAGTATTATATTTTGATATTTTGTATACAGAAGCTGTTGGTGTACCTTTATAAATGAATAAAAATACGTGATCTTTATTATTGTTGTAATAAGGTTGCTATTGGGTTGCAGCTGTCAGAGGTAAAATAACTGTTATTTTATCCTAGATTTTTATCAGTGTCAAAATCGCAGTGATCTTTTTCTTAGGTGTAAAAAGGGTTTTTTTTAATAGCAACTGAGCCAATGTCTGCAATAAAGTTGCTTTTGAGCCGTTGCTACTGATATGTCTGTCAAGGATGCCAGCCCCCACCACCACCACCACCCACTGACCCACCCACCCACTTTAGGGCAAAGGCTTCGTACCATACAGAGAAGGGACGAGAAAAAAAAAATAATAACTTCAGTTGTACAAAAACACTTATCTAAATACTATTCAGCGTTACAACTAAGCGATAGAGTGATTTCGATGAGCTCTGGCACCCAAAGTAAGATTTAACTTGCGTCTAGGGTGCCAGCGTCCTCGCCTACTACTGATATACTATGTTTAATTAAAAAACATAGTATATCAGTAGTTGTAGGATGAGCACAGTATATTATTATTATTATGATAAGTACTTACTAGTAAATGCATAGATGTGGCCTATTACCTATGTGTATGTATTGAGAGAGAGATAAATATGGTGAAAGTGTTGTGTTTATTTAATCCTGTGCAAATATAATTATAAATATATGACGAGCATTAATAACCACGTTTGCTCAAGACAGGTTGGCGATTGCAGACGTATAATAACTATTAGCTGACCCAACAGTTGTAACAGTTGTTGTCCTGTCCTAATTTCCGTGTTTTATAAAAAAATACTATGGAAAAAAATACGTTCAGTTTTTCCCTAATATGAACACTTTCCGGGAAACTTTTAAAATGTTTCTGTTTAAAAGCATGAAAAATTGATCCATCCGTTTTCAAGTGATGTGCTTGCCAACTAACAGCGTTTCATTTTTATTTATACAACTAGCTGCGCCCCGCGGTTTTGACTCGCATAAGTATCGATCCCGTGGGAATATCGGAATAAAAAATTTACTATAATGTTAATCCAGGGTGTCAGCTACCTCTATAAACAATTTTATCAAAATTGGTCCAGCCGTTTGAGCGTGAAGAAGTAACAAACATATAAACACACACATACACGCACACACTCACAAACTTTCGCCTTTATAATATTAGTGTGATGTGTAGGCGACACTTCAACAATAAATGAAAACACTGACAATACAAAAAATACCAGGCCACTCAGAAAGTAATGCGAAAAAATATTTTTATGTATGAGAGACTGGCCAGTTATAATCTTTTTTGCCAGTTAAAAATGTGTCTACTCAGCAATGTAAATAACACAATGAATATTGTTGAACTGACAAAACCCATTGCTACTGATTGTGTTAAATTTTTGGTCAGTTTGATCGGATGGAGGCGACATGTGCCACGTCTCCATGACAATATACCTCGATATCCGTGAGTTAAAAGCATAATACAATGACCAAAACTTATTTTTTTTAAAGCCAACTATTTTTATTAAGAAAATAGTGTTGACCCTAGCATTACTTACCTACCGCATTTAAAATTCAGTCTTCTTGCTCTAAAATAAGATTTAATTTTCTTTGGCTCAATCGGCGGTCGGTTATATGGCAAAATACAAATAAAAAAAAAATACATATATTAAAAGTTACTGAAATCGATTCAGTAGTAATTATGAACTAACTACTTTCAGGACTTGCGTTTGTTATGTTACACCTTGTATTGATAGATAGTCCATGTTTTGTCACGATTTTTTGTGTATCTTCTTTAATACATTTTCAAAAATACTTTCTTAGTGCTTACCTTATAAGTAACTCTTCTGCAAAATTTCATGCTTCTAGACTCAGCGGTTTAGGCTACACGTTTTCTGTCAGTGAATAAGATTTTTATTAAGTAAAAATCGCTATAGAAGGAAACAGTTGACCATTTTTCTCGCCCATTTATACCCTTCCGGTACAAAATTGAGTGACAGCGCATTTTTTTAAATTCAGTTCAACGCAGTGTCTATCAACTTTTTTAATGAAATTCTATTTTCCCGCGGTTTTATCGAGGGATTTTTAATTTGACATCGAAATAATCTTCACTGGAATCGTTGCCATTAGCTTCGCTTCTGAAAGCGTTTATAAATCAAAAATAATAACGAGTTTCAGTTTTCTCGGAATCATAAAATTAATTTGTCATTGCCTTCAATGCGAATGAAATGAGTGTCTATTACGACATAAAGGGTTTAATCATTTGGAATTTGGTTTCTTCAATGATTACTATAATGAACTTTTGGAAATTTTGTTTATTGTAAATTATAGAGGACACAAAAAATACATGGACCGCTCGCGCGGTGACAAGTTGCGAAGTGACACATAGGTACATTAAAGTTTTTTCACTGACACCGCCACAGAAATCGCGCCTTGCCATTTCGTTAAGGCAATGTGTTTTATCGCACACGTTGCTAGTAAACAGGCAGCAGGTGAGCCTGAACATCCTCCCACCCGTTGAAAGGCTTGTCTTTCAACCGTAAATCTTCAGCAGTGGGTAGCGGGCACAGCTTGATAACAGGCCGACGTAGAACACCCCTAGTCGTTTTCAAGTCAGCCACTCTCGAAATTCCATCCAGACCAGGAAATAATCTAGTAACTCGTCCAAGGCGCCAACACAATGGCGGTACATGATCTTCATGGATAAGCACGAGGTCTCCAATATGTAGGGATCTTGAGTTCGTCTTCCACTTCAACCGTTGTTGTAGCTTGTGTATATATTCACGCTGCCAGCGTGACCAGAAATGCTGATGAATCGAGCAGTCTGCAGTCGTGCAGTCGAGCGTATGTTTCAGGTGACTTTCTTTCAGGTTTTCCAAGCTAGGTTCAGGCAGTGCCTTCAGTGGTCTTCCAATGAGAAAGTGCCCTGGAGACAAAGGAAGGTAGTCATCAGGAGAGGAGGACAAAGGACACAAGGGGCGACTGTTTAAAACGGCCTCCACTTGTGCGAAAAGTGTAGATATTTCTTCAAAGGTAAGATGGGTATTTCCCATAACTCTTTTTATATGGAATTTTGCAGATTTGACTCCGGCTTCCCAGATGCCGCCAAAATGAGGAGCGTGAGCAGGTGAGAATACAAATTTTATATTTTCCTGAGTTGCAAATTCAGATAAGTCCCTATTATGTAATTTAAGAAAAGCCCCTATATCTTTAGCAGCAGCTACAAAGTTACCCCCGTTATCACAAAATATTTCATTGGGTTTGGCCTCGGACACCACAACATCGCACACAATAATTGTGAACTGTGCGCCGAGCTAACCTTCTGCCATTTAGCTGCCATACTGATTCTCTTATCAGTGATAACAGCAACTGCGGGCCAGCATGCAGGTGTCTTAAATGTTCTCTTTCAAATAAAAGTTTAGTCAAATGATGGGACGAATCAAGTAGTATGGGATGTTTTTTATCAAAACTATAAGGTGAAGAACTTATTCGTCCTCCAACTCTTATTAAATTGTTTTCGTCTAAAAAAGGTGACAAACATAGTAATTTAGATTTAACATTTAAAGGTACGTTTTTAGATAACGCCTTGTATTCAATAGGAAAACATTTATTCTGAGTAACACGGCATAGATAATGAAATGAGTCATCTAACTCATTAGCGCTGAGAGGCAAAACCTGTTTGTTATGAATATTACGAATGTTAAAACAAAATCTTTTTACCCATGCGACTATTCTGATAAGTTTGTTTAGTTTGCTATATTTTTCAATATCTATTATAGGTTGCAGTATGTTAGTGTTAAGGTAAGTGTTTATTTTATTTTGATCAATTAAGGTGTTATTAGGTGTAACGAATGAATTTTGTATTTTATGAGTTTTTGTTTCAGATGCTGATTGCTCTGCTTGCGTCGCCGGTGGCAAAGTTGAGACGAGCGGAGCAGTTGGGACGGTCTTGGGTGAGTATTTGATTTTATTTGTAATCTTTTCCTAAAACGTAATTCTAAATTAAGCAATCTTTTTTTGCAGTATTATAAGATTCACCCAAGTTGCTTGGAGAACTATTTAGAGGTAATTTAACATTAAATCGTCCATCACTCAAACGGACCGTATTTTTCAAAAAATGCTTTTCACAAGCCCTTTCCCTTTCGCTGAGAATGGGTTTGTTTGGGAGTTCTTCAGTCTCCCAGAATTTGGTAAGTAATTTATCAATACAAGACTCTTGAATCTTGTTATTTTTTGTAATTATGCTATTGTTGCAATATATGCTATTCAAATTATTTTTATTTATCGGACCGGCTATTAACCAGCCTAATTTGGAATTTCGTAACTTTATATTGTCTGAGCCTATGGAAATTTGTTCATTTCCCAGGATATCCCAGAAAAGATCACATCCAATCAAGATATCAACTTGAGAGGGTTCATTAAAACTAGGATCGGCTAATTTTATGTGTTTAGGTATTTTGAATTTAATGTTAACCGGGCTTTTCGGTAAATAACCAGTTAACTCATTCATGACAAGCATGTTACAAGTAACATCAAACTGTTTATAAATAGATTGCACTTTAACAGTGCAGCTTTCCTCTACTTTATTAGACAAGTGATTTCCTATACCTATAATATTAACACTAGGTATTGGAATGGAATCAAGTGACAGTTTATCGCTTAACGATTTTGTAATAAAACTGCCCTGGCTACCACAATCGAGTAATGCGCGCACTGTTTCATATTTATTGTTATTAGGATTATGAACCTCAATCAAGGCAGTGGATAACAAAACATGATTGAATTGATATTCAGATGAGTTAACGTATACAGATTCCGATTCTAAACAGTTAACGTTTATAGATTCCGATTCTGAATGTGCATGATTATTATTAACTGACTGCTTAGAGTTATGCAGAAGACGATTATGTCTTTGTTTACAACCAGGACATGGTCCAAATCCACACGCTGTCGCGAAGGCGGTTTATTTCTCTTCTTCTAATTGTATTCTAGTTAGCTCTAGGTTTACAATGTGATTTGTTTTATAGTAATAATATAGGATTGAACTGCTTCGCTTTGACGTGAAGAGAAATCCCCGCCTCACGATACGTTAGAGACACTCACCGATACGGATTCTCCTCCGACTTGCAAGCGTCTCCCAATCCAGTCCCTTATCTTCGGTCCGCAAGGGCACCGAAGTGTTATTACTATGCCGACCAACAATCCATCCAACTTCTCAGATGCAACTAGGATATCTGTAAGTTTAAGTACCCATGAATCTTTGGGTTAAGTATTACCTATCTGGTTCCATTAATAAAACTATTTATAACAGTTATTCAATTGCAATATTCCATGACGAAGTTTACTTCAAATTCTCATCACCATTTTTGGTGGCATGTGCTAATCAGATACTAGGATTCTTGTCCACGTCTGAAGAAGCACGCGTCCCTGTTGGACATCGGCCCCATCGCCTGTTAGACTTCGGCCCCATCGCCTCGTCTAGAATGTTTGTACATCGGCCCCATCGCCTGTTAGACTTCGGCCCCATCGCCTCGTCTAGAATGTTTGTACATCGGCCCCATCGCCTGTTAGACTTCGGCCCCATCGCCTCGTCTAGAATATTTGTACATCGGCCCCATCGCCTGTTAGACTTCGGCCCCATCGCCTCGTCTAGAATATTTGTACATCGGCCCCATCGCCTGTTAGACTTCGGCCCCATCGCCTCGTCTAGAATATTTGCCTATTGTATAACCTATGGATACAATATACATGGCGTTTTCCCCCAGCCCCACGCTGAAGGCACGACCAACACAATTAAGTTTATGTATCTCAAATAATTCAAGTAGGTAAAAGTACCTCCGCGTATTTAATTACTAGAACAACAGATAAGTAATACTTAGCTTTCCAGGTGGCGCGTATCCCGGGTGACAAGAATCTATTTATGATCTTCCTGCACTGAATTTACTTTACAATAAACTACATTAATTGATCAAACTGAATATGCTAAAACATTCGAATAGCGGCGACGTTTGGTAGCGTCAAGTTGCCAGTACTGATTTAGTGTTGCTATTACATTAGTTCTGTGCAATTATATATTTACATTTTGTAGGTTTGGAACATCGCGATTTCATCTTTCGCGACACTCCCGACGACGACAGAAATTACATGTGTTCCATTAAGTCTCGCGTCCACTCTCGGATCATCGCGATTTCATCTTCCGCGACACTCCCGACGACGACAGAAGTTACATGTGTTCCATCAAGTCTCGCGTCCACTCTCGAATCTTCTCTCGAGCCTTCAAGGACGCGTCTCTCACATCTCTCACTTCAGGAGTTTGTGTTATCTCAATTGTATCAGTGCTTTTAGGTATGCTATCATTATGGTGACTTTCATCAAGAATTGTTGGTTCATCATTTTCTGAGGTAAGTGTTCTCTGAGTTATTTTCCTTTCTATTTCTTCTCCATTTATGTGTTTTTCTGTTTCAAGTTTGTCAACGGGTTCTGCGGTTTGTGGAGTTGTGGATACTCCTTCGGTAAGAATAGTTGAGACGAGTTTTTCTAGTAGAGGTAAGTCATCCAATGTTGGTGTAACATCTTTTCTTTCAAACTCAAATATAACTAAATATAACTCTTTCTTTTCCAGATATATCTTCTTCAACTTCCAACGGATAAAGATGTGCGATGGAACGAGTAAATTCCGTATCATTCACCTTTACTCGTGCCACTCTGCATTGACCGTCGGCTCCTTTTAACAAAGATATAATTTTTCCAACCTTCCAGTTCTCTCGGTTATTCGTGTCTCCTTTAATCTGGACGATATCTCCTAGTTTTGGGATTTCTAATTTTGTTATCCTTGGTTCTTTAGGAGAGTGTCGGTATCTCTTCCTTAGACTTGGCAAGTACTGGTCGAGACTTGGTAAGTACTGGTCGACGAACATTCTCCAGCCTGTTCTGTCCACGTTTCCAACCTTCCACTAGATTCTGTTTTGTTACTGTGCCTTCTTGTGGAAATTCTGCATCTACAGGTGTTGTCGTGATACATTTATTCAAGGTTAGAAAATCTGAGGGTTTGAGAACATCCTCTAGATCAGAACCTACCTACACCAGTGGGCGTGTGTTTAATATTGCTTCTATCTCTTTTATGATTGTACCTAGTTGATTATCCGACAGTAAGCTTTTCGTCAGAGTTCTCTTGAGACAGTGTTTAACTAGTCCAACAAGTCTCTCATAGAACCCTCCATGCCATGGTGCTAATTGTGGAATGAATTTCCATTTTATGTTATTAGTGATGCAATAGTTGCTTGACAGTATTTCTGCAGTTAATTTAAATTGTAGTGCGTTATCTGAAACTATTTGTGATGGTATTCCTCTGCAAGATATAAATCGTCGTAGTGCTAATAGACATTCCTCAGCCGTAAGATCCTTAACGACTTCCAAGTGTATAGCACGTACTGCTAGACATGTATACAGACATATCCATCTTTTTTCTAATTTGTTACTTGTCTTTACTTGAAGAGGACCCAGATAATCTATTCCAGTATATGTAAATGGTGAACTATAGTTTACTTTTTCCTTAGGAAGCGTTGGAGTAGTTGGTAATTTGAATGGACCTCCTCCATGTTTGACACAACTTGTGCATTTTCTTAATATTTTCTTTACTTGACTTCTTCCTTGGGGAATCCAGTACGATAATCTGATCAAACTTAAGGTGTGGTTAACACCTACACAATAGTTTTTCTTATGTGTTTCTAGGATCATTGTGTTAGTGAAATCACAATCCTTTGGGATTAATATTGGATATCTTTTATCGTAAGACCAATCAGCGTTTTGTAATCTTCCTTTGCAACGTAGGATACCGTCTATGTCGGTAAATACTCCTAAGTTTCGTTTTAAGTTAGTATCTTTACCCTCTACTTCCTCAGGGAAATGTTCCTTTTGAATCCTTTTGATCTTTTGTGTATGTGATAATGTATCGTCCTCACAGTGTTCTGTGAAGTTGTTTCGTGATTCCTTATCTAATTGATTTCTCCGTTCCTGCTCTTTTGAGATACATTCTCCACTCGTGAGATCCTCCCGAACAGGAAACGAAAAGTCCTGTTCCATAGAAGAACATGTGGGGTTTACTGCGACTTTGGTTTCATTAAGTAAAGAAATTTCGGCTCTACAACCTTTCGGCCAAGCGCTGAAGTGTTCCAGTAGAAAACTTAGCCCGGCTAGCCATTTCTGCTTATCTTCCATAGAGATCGTGGGTCTAGTAGCCACGTCTGCTGGATTCAATCCTGTTGGAACATATCTTACTGTTACTGGTGTATTTCTCTTTATTTCTTCTATCCTCCTTGAAACGAATGGTGGTAGTAGTTTGTTGCCGTAATATCAATCAATTACTATTTGACTATCTGTCCATATAGTGTTTTCTGTAAATTCCAAGTCCAAAAACTTGGTTACGTACTTCAGCAACCGGCTACCTATTAGAACGCCTAATAGTTCAAGTCCTGGGATTTTCAAATTGTCCTGATCCTTGATAGGCACTACTCGTGATTTTCCTATTACAAAACTTAATTCTTTTCCATTAGAAATATATACAACTGCAGCATAAGCTTTGGTTGATGCATCCGTGAAAACGTGTAGTCGAAAATTGTCATCGCCAGCTTGATTGAAGTATTTCCTTGGTAAAACAATATTTATTTCTATTTTGGCTTCTGTAGTCTTTTTTGGTCTCAATCTGAACGTATCTTCTTCAGTGTTCCAATTTAGTCCTAATACTTTAACTTCTACGTTTCTACAGGCATCCGATGCAGAAATGCTTTCTGAGAATCGTTTGGAATTTGAGCTCCATTCTCGAAGATTCATTGAAATTTCTTCGAATGTGAACTTACACAACTTATACAACTCTGTTGCTTCTTGTACAGATTCCACTCCTGTGACAAGGTTATCGACGTAGATGTCATTCACTATGCGTTTTAAACTTTCCTTATTGGAACGCAGCAGATGATATTTCAAAGTAGCAATTAAAAGAAATGGACTCGATATCACTCCAAATGGTACGCGACAAAATCGTAAGTGTAGGATATTATCCTCCGTGGCCGCCTTTTTTATGTCTTTCAACTATAAGAATCGCGTTACGTCTTTGTCCTTTTCGTGTAATGCTATTTGTAGAAAAGCCTTTTCTACGTCTGCTATTATTCCTATTTGATGTGACCTAAACCTTAACAACATTCCGGTCAAGTCTTCTAGCATCAGTGGTCCGCAATGTAAACATTCATTTAAACTTTGCTATGCTTGGACTTTGCCGAAGCGTCGTAGACTATGCGAATTGGCTTACCCGGATGCCTTACACCGTGGTGCGGCAGGTAGTGTATAGGATGTTCTACATCTTCGACTCTCCTTTCATTGACTGGTACCCTTTCAATTATATCTTTTGCTAATTGTTCCTTTAATGTAGTATCGTACGCTGTTAGTGAATCGGAATCTAATCGTTTGAGTAGGTTGACTAGTCTGCCTATGGCTAGGCCAAAATTAGTCTCTAAATTAGGTGGGTAATCCATCCATGGCCAACTAACGGTGTACCTGTCATTTACTAGTTCTATGGTATCATTAAATTGGTTGATTACTTCTTCGTCCCTAGTCAATTTTGGTGAATCGCATATCCCAATGGATTCTAGTTCCCATAAGCATTTGAGGTTTCCATTGTATAATGGAAGATCTGGCGGTGTCAATTTGTGTTCTGCTCCCTGAAAGTAAGTTACTACTGACAACGTATCCGTGGATTTCGAGTTAGCTTTTCCAGTCAGTATGTAACCGAACTTAGAGTCAATCAAGAATAAATTATTTTCCAGTTGAATCTTGTCTTCAAGGATGAATGAAATGTAGAGGTCATTACCGATCAATATGTCTATTTTGGGTGACAATGAACCGTCGTCCGCCAAAATTAGATCATCTTTGTATTTACCCATGTCGATACCATGGAAAGGAACTCCATTTGAAATATGAAGAACAACATTTGCATCTATTTGTAAAATATTATCATTATTATATTATTATTATTTTTTATCGCAATTTGTAGAGTTGACTTATAGAGTTGACATGAAGCGTCTTGACTTACTCGGTTTTATTTGTACAATTCTTATAACAAAGTGCTCTGTTATGACGGCCAAGTTTGTTACAGTGTACACATTTAACTAACTTCTTGCAATCTTTTACTCGATGCTCTTTGCTTAGGCAGTCAAAGCAACGATCCTTTATTTTCTCCTTCCTATCTTCCACAGTTTTAACAACCTCGCATTGATCATTGAAGTGCGATCCTTGGCAAAAAATACATTGCAGTTTCCTTTTCTTTTTCATGGGCCCGTCTCCTTTACTTCTTTGTTCTTGAGGTCTTTTCCTTGTGGATTGACTACTGTATCTAGTATTTTTATAGAATGGTTTTTTCTCACCGAACCTTTCTTCCCTTTTATTCCCCGAGCGGGTTTGATTTGAGTTGTGGTTTTCAGTTTTTGTCATTTCGGAGTTTTTGTAATTTCGGTTAGGTTTTACGAGATTTTCCCTTAGTGCAGTATTCCTACCCGGTGATATTGTTGGTGCAGAGTTCTCTTTTATCCTTTTCAGTTTGATCTTCATTTCAGCTAGAACCTCCTCACCGTTTAGCTGTACTTCACTAAAGGAAGTAACCTCTTCCACTGATGATTGCATTTCGTTCAATGATAGACTACTGTTTAACTCAGTTCCGAACCTTTTCACCGTTACCTCTAGCTTACCTAGCACTATTTCTAAATTTTCAGAGTTTTCTTTATTAACATTATCTTTATAGGTGAGAGCTTCTTCAGTTAGTTTAGAAATAGCATTTGATATAGACTCAAGTCGTCTTATAAGAATTTCTTCCATTTTGAAATTCTGAAATAATATTTTACAATTTTATACCTTGTATCCTAAGTTAAGGATTCACCGTGTAGGTATATCGTTAAACTTCCAAATTGCGTGGTGTTCGCAATATAATAAAAACGAAAGAGAAAATAAAAATTCGGTTAACACCCTGTATGACCAAGTTTATCTAAAGCTTCTTATGAACAAAGAACTTTACCAACACCTGACATGATGGAATGATATTTTATTAATGCCCTGTATATATATAACAGAAAGTTTTAATTGACACTCTGTATAACAGAAAAGTTTTATCGACACCCTGTATAGAACAGAAAAGTTTCTATTGACATCTTGTTGTGTAAAACAGAAAAGTTTTCCAAGTTAAAAGCCAGGAATATTTCACTATCTATAGGATACAACATTTTCAGTAATAAACTCAGCCATTGAATTATCTGTGCAAGGAAAATTCCCTTGTACCTATGAAGTTTCAGTGTTAACTCAGAGTATATTCATGCTGTTTGACAGGTAAAACTGGTTAGTTTCATTATTTTATGTTTTCCTGAATTTATTTAAAATTTCTATGTCATCCAATTATCCCCTCCTGACCTTTTCTACCATTCTTCATTCATCAACATTTATAGAGTTGATGTTCTATAAGTTGTTTCATTACTTATTCATAAACATATTAGGTACCAACATCATTTATGTATGCATCCATAAATGATATTAGAGTTTACCTACATCAACTTAGTATCTAGTTACTTGGTACACTTCAGTAGCCAATATGAAACGATGCAGTCAGTCAGGGATGATGTGTATAACATGACAGAAGTTCAGACACAAGTTATAGTGTACAATCCAGTTTCCTCCGCCAGCATATTTTATTAGTTTTATGAGAACATATCAATTTTATACCTAGTTCTTCAAAGTAACTGGTAAAATAAACTTACAATGAGTGTAGATATACTTTTCTCTTTATAGTAGCAGTGATCTATACATGAGATGGAAGATGTGTAGAATCAGTGACATGCATCTGTCTTCATTTGCCCATCTGTATGGAGAGTATTAGGTATAAATAAACAGTTTTACGCAAACTCGTACGTAACAATACTGTCTTTAAGTAAATTTTAACATACCAGGTGTTTCCACTACAACTTACAACGTTACTCTTCAGCTATTTAATTAGCAGACACAACAGTAAACAATTAACAAGGGATACATTGAGTAATTTCCTCTTTAGATGTATGTTATAGTTTGTAAAACGCAAAATAGTTTACCTGATAATCTTCTTGATTATTCTTAGGTTATGTTAAGCTTTCTTTCATTCACTTTTAAAGAAAGGTATAACTTTTCTTGGAATTATTTCGCCCCAACAAAACGTGAGCTTCTAGTTACGATAAAAGCACCCTTTTACAGTTGAGCGAATTGCGTGTACTATTCGTACAATACATAACAAGTTTCCAATAATTTTGTTACTGTGAAAGAATATAACGAACTAAGTAAGTTTAATAATTTTACATATTCAGTCCGACACACGAGACGCTACCCTACTGAAATCCATCGCCATTTTGAACGCAGGGAAAAAATTTTCACATTCGAATTTCATAATTCGTAAATGTTGGAATTTTGTCAATTGTTTTTAGCATAGAATGCTTACTATACTTTTCCGTAAAATACTTTTAAATTTCACTTGAACTGTCGACCAAAGAGAGCATTAGTCATTCTGCCAAACTTGTGGCAAGTTTTACCAATATTATCAAATCCGCACCAAATTAAGATTAGAATGTTTACTTAACTCATAACGTTGCACATTATACGTACACACGCTACATACCCAAACAATTTGCAGTGGCTTCGAGAATCTTTCATCTCGGTCTGCCGTTCATCTCATTATACTTAGATAAATGAACGTTTATTCAACATCACCTTGGCGTTCGAATTTCGGCGCCTTTAGGCGAAATTTTATATGCATCCGCTTACTGAACGTTAGTTCCAAACGGATTATATAGATGTCGCTGACAACCTGATTTATACACAATATCTCCATTTTAACAATAAGAGTCTGGATTGGTTTTATGCCTTGGGATCCTTTTTTTTTGAATGCTTTAGATGCCAGCTTCATATCCCAGCATCTCCACCATGTCGCGAAGGCGGTTTATTTCTCTTCTTCTAATTGTATTCTAGTTAGCTCTAGGTTTACAATGTGATTTGTTTTATAGTAATAATATAGGATTGAACTGCTTCGCTTTGACGTGAAGAGAAATCCCCGCCTCACGATACGTTAGAGACACTCACCGATACGGATTCTCCTCCGACTTGCAAGCGTCTCCCAATCCAGTCCCTTATCTTCGGTCCGCAAGGGCACCGAAGTGTTATTACTATGCCGACCAACAATCCATCCAACTTCTCAGATGCAACTAGGATATCTGTAAGTTTAAGTACCCATGAATCTTTGGGTTAAGTATTACCTATCTGGTTCCATTAATAAAACTATTTATAACAGTTATTCAATTGCAATATTCCATGACGAAGTTTACTTCAAATTCTCATCACCATTTTTGGTGGCATGTGCTAATCAGATACTAGGATTCTTGTCCACGTCTGAAGAAGCACGCGTCCCTGTTGGACATCGGCCCCATCGCCTGTTAGACTTCGGCCCCATCGCCTCGTCTAGAATGTTTGTACATCGGCCCCATCGCCTGTTAGACTTCGGCCCCATCGCCTCGTCTAGAATGTTTGTACATCGGCCCCATCGCCTGTTAGACTTCGGCCCCATCGCCTCGTCTAGAATATTTGTACATCGGCCCCATCGCCTGTTAGACTTCGGCCCCATCGCCTCGTCTAGAATATTTGTACATCGGCCCCATCGCCTGTTAGACTTCGGCCCCATCGCCTCGTCTAGAATATTTGCCTATTGTATAACCTATGGATACAATATACATGGCGTTTTCCCCCAGCCCCACGCTGAAGGCACGACCAACACAATTAAGTTTATGTATCTCAAATAATTCAAGTAGGTAAAAGTACCTCCGCGTATTTAATTACTAGAACAACAGATAAGTAATACTTAGCTTTCCAGGTGGCGCGTATCCCGGGTGACAAGAATCTATTTATGATCTTCCTGCACTGAATTTACTTTACAATAAACTACATTAATTGATCAAACTGAATATGCTAAAACATTCGAATAGCGGCGACGTTTGGTAGCGTCAAGTTGCCAGTACTGATTTAGTGTTGCTATTACATTAGTTCTGTGCAATTATATATTTACATTTTGTAGGTTTGGAACATCGCGATTTCATCTTTCGCGACACACGCCTTTGCTGGATGACCCTGTTTAAGACAATTAGAACAAAGTTTATATTTATTTACATCTGCCCATTTTTCTTGTATAGTTTTGTTTGTAAAGCTAGGACACTCATATATTTTATGATTTTGACCGCAAATTATACATATAAATGAATTTGAAGTGTCGTTATTAGTAGCTGTCGCTGCCTTAATAAAGATTTTTTGATATTTATCTTGTTTGTTGTGGTGAGTATTTTGTGCTTGTGAACCTTTTTGGTGGCTGCTATCTGTTTTATTCCTATCTAAAGCATCAAGCACATCAGCGCGATCAATTAAAACTTGTTTAAAGTTTTCTAAGGTTGGAATTTTGTCACCAAGCTGGTTTCTAAATTCCTCCCATTTTAGAAGTGTATTATGGTCTAATTTTGAGGTTAAATTAAATATGACACACATATCCCAATTATCTGTGGGCATTCCTAAACTAGATAATGCTCTTAAGTTTTTCGTGACATGATCAACTAAAAATCGTAATGACCCTACAGTTTCCTTGCTAAATGAACGTGTGTTAAACAATGAATTCATGTGATAATCAATCAGAAGTCTTTTATTGTCGTAACGAGCACACAATAATTTCCAAGCTTCCTTATAATTTTCAGATGATACTTCAAGATTAGAAATTATACGTGCCGCGTCTCCTTCCAGGTAAGATATTAAATAATGAAATTTGTGTATCGGCGAGAGTTGCTTATTACGATCAACTAAGCTCAAAAAAGAGTCTCTGAACTCGAGCCACTTAAAATATGCACCGTCAAACTTAGCAATTTGTATGCGTGGCAACCTGATACCAGCGTCACGAGATTCAAATCGGGATTCATGACAGTCATGACTACATGTTTGCACACAGCTGTCCAACAAACCTTTTGCAATGGCAAGCCCACTCACCATATCATTTTCAATTTTGTCCCGCTCCTCAATCTCTAATGCCAGGCTCTCACTATTTAAGACTTCGATCTGACTTTGCAACTCATCAAACTTAGCTGATAATTGTTCGAATCTACCAAGTTTAATCTTTAATTCAGCAATTTCCTTATTTGACAATGAGTCCAAAGACGTCAATATATCCAAAAAGTTTTTAAACTTGGTAATTTGACCTTTAATTGAGCTACGCCTGACAGTCAATTCACGTAATTTCTTTACATCGACTTCTTGCGACATATTTATTTTTTATTTTTTAATTACACCTTATTTAAGCAAAATATGTTAAGTATAATTGACTAGCAAGCAGACTCAACTACGTATCAGCGTAAAAAATATAATTTAGTAAGTTATATAAAGAATCTCACGCCCCTCAATTCGACGTCACCCGCCGACCGGGAAACCGGATTCACACTGCCAAGCACGGAATGCAAGCTCTGCTGATACCAATGGTGCTAGCGTGATGTTCCGAGGTATCTGGAAAGTTTGACGAACAATGTTAAAAACTGATTAGGAACTATTTTCCTAGAATGACATGAGAAATACACGATGTAGGTAGATGAAAAAATGGAAAAAAAAAATATTTTAAAATGGAATTTTCGGACGATTATTTGGATAAATTGCATGCCAACTTGCTGATATGGACTATTAATGATGGCCTTTAATGAAAAACACCGATATTATAGTGAATTAAGTGTAGTACAAATAAGTTTTATCAAGTAAAACTTTGATCCCGAATGACCCTTCAATAATACCTAAATAATTAATTGAAATTATTGCACAAGTGGAAGGCACGTTTTAGTTAGGATAGCTGATGGTATGATTTGGAAAATAGATAGGAAGGTATGAATGAGGAAGGAAGGGCACTTAACTTATGGTGATCCGCTTCACATGAATCTTCTGCAACTGCTTTTTCTTCAGTAGGTATACCTGTGTCGATACTTTAGCTGCATCGAATGCTCCAGGAAGTTTTTGGTGTCAGCTTCACGACGGGAACTCGGCCTTTAGTGGTCTCGATGATCACGCCACGTCGATGAACCAATTGTTGAAATTTTTTTGTAGTTTTTGTGTCCTGTCACGGTCGCCAATTTTTATGTCTATTACGACATAAAGGGTTTAATCATTTGGAATTTGGTTTCTTCAATGATTACTATAATGAACTTTTGGAAATTTTGTTTATTGTAAATTATAGAGGACACAAAAAATACATGGACCGCTCGCGCGGTGACAAGTTGCGAAGTGACACATAGGTACATTAAAGTTTTTTCACTGACACCGCCACAGAAATCGCGCCTTGCCATTTCGTTAAGGCAATGTGTTTTATCGCACACGTTGCTAGTAAACAGGCAGCAGGTGAGCCTGAACAATGAGAAAATTAAAAAAAATACGTTTATTTGCAGTAAACATGACGCATGGAAAGAACACAAACCCATAAAAAAATAACAATTTGGGGAAAAACATGCGTCACATCCATGTAAAAATGAAATGAAGGAATGCCAATTAAAGACAAAAACAGGAAAGCATTTATACAGGGTCCCATTAAAATAGATGGACAAATTTTAACACAGCGCTCAGTACGTCTAACTAAAGATATCCAAGCAAAAAAAAGACACTGATTAAAGTGGTTTTATTTTGACCTAAAATAATAAATTGCCGGCGCATTAGTGTTTTTCGTTAGCTGATTATTTTTCTTGTAAGTATCTTTGCGGTTTTTTAATATATTTATTTATTTATTTATATATTTTTTTACCATCGTCCTTATTTTAGTGGTCTGAATGATTTCTAAAAGTTTGTCCATCTATTTTAATCGACCTTATATATATGATTTAAAAACAACGGAAGATTTAAATATTTGTTTACTGCTGAGCAGAGCCTTACATAAAAAAATAGAGCACTTTCTTGTTTATTGCCTGTAAGAACTATATAATGTAATAAATAATTATTTTTGATGTGACTAAGGTAATTATAGACCGTCTAATTTAAACGTACGCGTCATACATTATGTAGGTACAGACGCCAGCACATCAGCAGTGTAGCATGGACGTCTTTCGGCTGAAATAAGTGCAGAAACCACACCCCATAACATACAAGTCTGTCTATGTAGACGTAGCACCTACAATAGGTGTACCTATGCAGTAAGCAATAATAAAAAATCAAATACAAGTCGCATCACTATATGTGACGTTTCGTTAATTCACACAATCGTAAAACTCCTGGTCACAACGGACATAAATAAAATATTTAAATAAGAAAAACTAAGGTAATAAAAAATGTTATTTCCAGTAAAGTTGCTGAAGCGAATTCACTTAATCGGTCCGCTGAAAAACATGCCCATGGGAATTAATCTTACTCTAGAGTGCTTTGCAGTGAAATAAGTAAGCTGCTATAAAAACGTAAACTCTTTCGACGGTTCATAGAGATGGGAAAATGATTTATCGATTAATTGGTTCGTTGGACACTTCGATATTTGGTTTGAATCAAATAATCTTTCTACGTTTTTTATTACCAAAATTAACGGGTAAAAGTTTTTTTAAGGGGCTTACATGACCTAAAGCGCGGTCATTGTCGGACTGCATAGAAAAGAAAGAGAAGCGCGATGAAACAGCGCTGGTAATTTATTGCAAAATATGAAGCAATTATTTAATTTCAAAAAATCTATTATTGGACTAAAAATTAAAACACTAGTGTTTTGCTTTGTGTTGCTTATAAAATAATCTGACAAAAAATCATAATTATTGTATGTATATTAGTATGGTTTTTATTATAAAAAGAAAGTATTTAGAGGTATTTTCGTGATTTTTTTCTATCGTATCAAATTTGTTGTATTATATTTTCAACACACTATCTACCAGCATATATCCTGAAGAATATCAAATATTTTTCTAATTTTGTTCAGTGTAGTCGATCATATACTTTTATTGTTTCTAAAACTTGCGTTTTTTGCGTTTAGGTCCTGTAAGCCCATTAACACCGATTTATTGAATAAAATGCCATTTATAATTAAAGTAATCATGTTTATAACCATAATTCTGAATCGAAAAAGACCTCATAGTTTCTGAAAAAATAAATTCAACGAGCGTCATATGTTTCAGTTTTTGACAGTCAAAAATCCAATTTAAAAATACCCACAGAGGTTTGATTGAAGTCCACAAGAGCGGATATTCAAAAATATAAAAAAAAGAACTCACCAACGCGTTCCAACGGATATTACATTCAAAAAAATACACAGTACATTAAAGACGAAAGAAAAACAGATCAACGTGACCTTTCCTGAATAGCCGATTCACTAAGCTGTATCGATTACCGATCCGATTATAATTCGACATCGAATAAATCGACTAGGGTTGAACGGACGTTCTGCGTCATTACGTCACTACCTCATCGAGTATTCAGTTCAGGGTTGTCTCGTAAAAATTGGCATTAGTTCACACTTAGCCCCGACGTTTAAAATTCAAGTGAGGATGTCGTTTTTGCATTGAAAGTGGCAATTACCTTACTTCGCCGGCATGTGTGGATCTGATGTATGAAGTCTTTGAAAATTCATCTAGTAGACGGTTTTTTGTAGTATAAAATAGTCTTTTGCATATCACAGGAGGATTTTTTTCATGGTAATTTATACGAAGGGTTTAGGTACGACAAGGGTTTTTTGGCTCACAATTATTATTTTTGCTTTAGGGATTTAAGCTTTATTTGTTTTTGATGGTTCAGGATATTATGTTCTGAAAATTCTATACATTGAATCTCATTGATAGGTAATGGCAGCGATTTTCTTGTTCATGACTTTAACATAGAGATATGACATTTCTTACTAACAGACACTTCGAGAAAAAGAGGGTGTCAGATAAAACTAAGTGAGAGATGTCAAATTAGTTTATGCCTTAAACGTGTCCGTTACATTTGTGTGGAAAATTTAAATCAACTAAGGTTGACAGTTTTTCTTTATATCCGCCCCTTTCTTATTACACTAGATAGAAGGAGATGGAAATAGCCCAAATTAAGTAAGTTTAGCTTGTGACTAAAGGAATCGGCGTCAATAACTACAGTTATTGATAGCCAAAAAAGATCAAAAAAAATTATTGAGAGAACGCGATGCAAAATGCTAGAAAACTACACCAGAAGGCCGACATCTGTTAACATCACTTAGCACGTGGTTTGGCATAGACATGTTCACGTCTCTATCTTGCACTTGTAGTTTGACAGTTGTGCGAAAGTGACCAGAATAATGCGCCCCAAAGTAAGTGCTAAATAACTTTTATAGATCTCAACATCAAGGGGGAAACTGTAAGGTAGCCCGCGAAAATCAAATTTTCTTAGGTTTTTTGCAATTTGCTGGTCAGTAGTAAGTTGTACGTTGATTAAAATATGATTCGCGACCGTAAAAAATTATGTATTTACAGAATTATAATCATTAGAATCAGTAATACAACTTGTTAAGTTAGTATAATCCTAAAATGGCAAGATTTCATGAAATAGTCATTCAGTAGGATTACTTGGTCTTAGAGAGTTGTGTTGATTACTTTAATGATCATAATTCTGTTAACACGACTATTTCAATGATACTTTGACATCCTAATTATGATATTTTATACTTCGACATCTTACTCTTTGTCACATTGACATTTAAATGATAATATTACTTTTAATTGATATACCTCAAACTGTAAATTAAATTCCTAAGTATCCAATAAATAATGTTAATACTAACCTACTTAATAATCTCTATCCTGTAATAAACATAATTATGTACCTATCTAATATTTGCACGCCACCCTTGGCAAAATATGATGATACCATTGACTAATATTATGCCCATAATAATCAATAATGACAAATAAACAATTATGATTATGAACACACACAGTTGACGTTCTTTGACGTTCAAAAGTGACTTTTATATGCCTATTTGAAATAAATGCTTTGACTTTGAGTGAGTGAGTTTGAGTCATGTAAAATCCGTAGGTATACAAAAAAAAACATACAAAATTTATTGGTAGGTACCTCCTATATCAAATACAAAAAAGAATCTCCTCCCACCAGCTACCCATCTGTTACCCCAGCAATTACTGATTAACTCCAATACACAGGCAGACACGTAGGGTCCATTTCCTTAACAAAAGGGGAAGGAAAAATAAATCCACATAATGCTTAAGGAAAATTCTTAAAGAAAACGTTGACCACGTTTACCCGGTCTAATCAGAGTTGGAGTAAGTATAAATAGTGGAGCGTGAACAAATATGTGATGAATTGATAATGGGAATGAAGCTGTGGGTTGTCCCCTTTGATGTTTTTACTAACATTAATTTTTTCTCGTTAAGATAGATAAAATAACGGAACAGAGAATACTCTTTATTATCTTTACTTTGGTCGCTCACAATGGTCCTTATTAGAAGGCTGAAAAGTCACCCAAAGGGCAATGGAGAGGACTATGCTTGGAGTTTACCTGTGTGATCGAATCAGAAATGAAGAGATTTATTTAAATGAGTCCGCAGGAGAACCAAGGTAACCGACATAGCCCGAAGAATTGCCAAACTTAAGTGGCAGTGAGCAGGGCACATTGCTTGCAGAACAGATAGCCGATGGGGCCGACAGATTCTGGAGTGGCGACCGCGTACTGGAAGACGTAGCGTTGGAAGACCTTCTACAAGGCGGACCGACGACCTTGTGAAGGCCGCAGGGACCCGTTGGATGCGAGAAGTACAGAACCGGTCATCACACATCATTATGAACAACTTTTACTATGGGACCAAACATGAAATCGCGAAAAAAAACAGCTGTTCCCTGCATTTTGATGAACTGCAGCTGATTTTTTTTTCGAATTTTCAGGTTTGGTCCCATAGTAAAAGTTGGTCATAATGATGAGTACGCAATTTGCAACATTGTCCCCGCAACCAAAGAACCTACTAAAATAACACAAATTACCGGTTTCTATATTTTAATTGACTTCATATCTGCCTAGACTTTTCCCAACCATATTGGGTTCGGTTTTCAGTTTTACCGGATTCAGCAGAATACCAGTATTTTACATGGAGCTACTGCTTATCAGACTTCCACAACCTCTTTACTTGGTTACTTGGTTCTTTGGCAAGATTGGTTGTCAGACTTCCGGGCTTCTGACGACCTGGAACGACTATTAAACATCGAACGAAAACTGGCACTAAAGTCTGGAGCAGGGTCAAGTTTTAATTTACTATACAATTCAAAATAACTAAACATAGATGTTATGTTCCGGAGGTACCTCTATCTAGCTGGATTGTGCCCACGGAAGGTATTAATTTCAAACGCCATCATTAAAATCACCTTTATCTTTCCTCTCTTCAAAACCCAGATCGTTTTTTTGTTTCCATGACATTCCGTGGAAGAGAATAACGTAGATATTTCTCCATAAGTTCGCATCACTCATGAGTGATACCGTCACCAATCATGTACTGGCCTTTAAAAAACCAGCTAACATTGAACTCAATTGGTTGCCTGGTTAACCCGAACGCTGGTTAGGGTTAATGTGTCAATCGACGCATTAACCCTCAGTCGATGTAATAAATTACCCAATGTGTTTGAGCAAGCTTACCCACATAAAAAAACAAAGCAAAAGGCCCTAAATTAAGATTAACACCGCAACATCAGGTAAGCGGTCACTCCTACTTCCTATTCGAAACGAGCTCACATTAAGAGAAGGAGGAAAGTACGTAAAAAACCGGTATTTGCCGAAAAACACCATAAACAGAGACATAAAGCGTAATGACACTGATATTATCGTAACCTCCGGCGTTGTTTTGTATTTGATTGTTTTTGGGTTCCATAGTCAATTTAAAAAGACAATTTTTAAAGATACAATTACCTTAACGAGTGACTTGATGATGTAGTGCCCGAAAGCGCGGTTGCTGAAGTTAGGGTCAGGGATCAGCGAAGGGGCCCGTTAGGGCCGAAGCCTGCCGGGTCCGCGGGATTGTCCGAAAGGGTTACCGCTGGCCCGGAACATAAAGGGCTAAGGAAGGAACACGGGTGGGTTTTAGTCAGTGAGATTCTGACACTCCCTTCCACTCCACGCAGAGCGGGAGGGGTCATAAGATGATTTCCCATCCTGAAAAAAAAAGGGTCTTGTGTTTGATCCCTAGATCCAGAAAAGTGTTTTTTTTTTATTTCAAATTAGAATAGTCTCCTAGATTACCACTCCCGGTATTCAGGGAATTGGTTTACCTAGGTTTGATGTCCTCTTTACTGGTACTACTCAGCATTGTATTGAATAACTAGCTGCGCTCCGCGGTTTCACCCGGATAAGTCTCGATACTATAGGAATATCGGGATAAAAAGTATTCTATGTCCTAATCCAGGTCCTGGTCTACCCATGTACCAAATTTCATCCATATCCGTTCAGTCGTTTTACTGTGAAAGTGTAAAAAACAAACATACAAAAAAATATATTATCCCTTTATAATATTACGTTTAGATTCATTTATCACACTAATATTATAAAAAAGAAAGTTTGTGAGTGTGTTTGTAAGTTTGTTACTTTCTTACGCACAAACAGCTGAGTGGATTTGGATGAAATTTGCCATTTGGCACACAGATCCATACTAATATTATAAATGCTAAAGTGTGTCTGTCTATTACCTCTTAACGCTTAAACCGCTGAACCGATTGAGACGAAATTTGGTATAGAGATAGTTTGAGTCCCGAGAAAGGACATAGGATGGTTTTTATCTCGATATTCCCACAGGATCGACACTTATGCGGGTGGAGCCGTTGGGCGCTGCTAGTTTAGATAATAATATTGAGATTCAGTCATCACAATCCACTTCTTATTTTTACAATTTTTATCTTCTATGAAAAATGATTGACGTCGTAAGGACACATAATTATTATAATAGCCGGTGATAACTGCAGGGGCATGGGCCCATTATGATATTATTATAATAATAATCTGTGAAAATAGATTATTTGCATGATATTATGCGGAACACGCTAACTTTTTTATCAGACGTACCTAACTACTTGTGATACATTTTGAAAAACTCACTTTTTTAAATTGGATGATAGCTGTTAAATTCTTAACAGCTATCATCCAATCTAAAAAAGTCAAAAAGTAAAGTAGTAAGTACGTAAGTAGTAGTAGTTTTTATTCAAAAATAATTATGGCCCAATAAACAAATTCCTCGTGGCAAAATAATAACAGCCGCACAGGTTGATCGATCAGGTTAAGCTACGTTTGCCGCGGTTGGTCTGTGGATGGGTGACCATCTTTACATATCGAGACCCCTCCGTGTCTCGGAAAACACGTTAAGCCGTTGGTCCCAGCTGTCATTCGTGGATCTTTGACAGTCGTTACGGGTAGTCAGAAGCCCGAAAGTCTGACAACCAGTCTTACCAAGAGGTATCGTATTACCCAGTAACTGGGTTGTGGAGGTCAGATAGGTAGTCGCTCCATGTAAAATACTGGTATTTAGCTGCATCCGGTTAGACTGGAAGCCGACCCTAACATAGTTGGGACAAGGCTAGGCAGATGATGACTTAAACAAATTCCTATTTCAAGGCTGTAAAATACTAAACATCAATCGTAAGTTGGTTAAATATGGAATTTCATCTATTAATAGTATATATATATATTTAATGTATTTAAGAAGTAAGAAAACAAATAAACGAGACAAATTATCAATTCTTTAACCAGCTTAAATAACGGTTGACAACATCGAACATTTTATAAACCGTAAAACTATCTAAGGAGTTAAACATTAATAAAAATAATATTATTTGAACCACTCAAAATATATTTTTTGTAAAACAAAAAAGGAATTATAAAAATTAATATAATAAAAAATTGTATCATTAAATATTTAAATAATAATAATATAATTATAATTTTTATAATAAATTAAATCTTTGAAAATAATCATTTCCTTTATAAACAGCATAACATCTTAAAAAAACAATACGAAACCATTGACTCGGAGGTAGAACAAGCTTGACCAATATTTTATTGGTTTTCTACTATTTTATACATAATATCCAAGTCAGCAATAATATTATGTGGTAACGTTATTACAAGTACTCTACCGAAGAAGTGCACATAACATGACTCTTTTCCGTCAGCATTTTCTCCAAAGAGTCTTATGAAATCCCTTATATTTTCACCTTGAACCGATTCTAGAACAAATCATTTCTACCTTTTTAAATTTTTTTTTTTTTTTTTCCTCTTCGCCCTACTTGGGCAGGCTAAGGTCTTGGACCATACCGCCTCGTCTTCAGTGTTTATTTATTGTCCTTCTTGACTAAAAGTAAGGCCAAAGCCTCGTCTTCAGTTTCAACCTTAATGTTCAAAAGTAAGTAAGGCCGAAGCCTCGTCTTCAGTTTCATCCTTCTTGTCTAAAAGTAAATAAGGCCACAGCCTTGTCCTTAGTAGTTTAAACCTTGTTTTAAATTTATATTAGGCCAAAGCCACGTCTTCAGTATTCATTAGTCAAAATCATAATAATATGGTGTCATATCCGTGTATTCGTCATAAACATTTTGTGAAGTAAGGTCATATCCGAGTCATATCCTTCGATTAAGTGGGCCCGAACGGTTAAATTGCCCATCCAGTGCTGTCAATAAATTCATACAGTCCTATGTATGTACTGTAATTTTCCAGCAAACTTTGAGTGTCGCGCGGGATGCTTGCTGGCGTTTTATATATTTCCAATAATTTATCAACTAAAGGAATTCTTTGTAAATCATAAGCAGGGCATTCAAAAATTATATGATCTAGGGTCTGATCACTTCCTAAGTCACAATTGATACAAACTGGCGATGTTATAATTTTCATTCTGGCTAAATGTGCGTTGAATCTTCCATGTCCAAGTCTAAGACGATTTAAAGTAGTATAAAATTTTCTGCTCTTAGGAAGAACAGATCTGGTGAACCAGGGCGCAGAACCAATGGTTGGATTTATTTTCGCATACCATTTTCCTTTATTTTTTAGTGTTTCTTGCCAGTTCTCATGCCAAATACAGGTGTTTTGTTCATGTAATTTAGTAAGCAGGTCAGAACTTGGTATAGCAACATTTCTTGTCTCTGGAATGTCAACGTCAACAATAACTCTTGCAAGATAATCTGCGTTTTCGTTTCCTGCTACTCCTATGTGGGAGGGTGTCCATATTAAACTTATTAAACTTATTGTAAATCCTCTAGAACCAAGATCAGCGTATAAAGTCCGAATCTCATATAAAATATTTCCGGTATTAGCGTCCAGTTTCGGGTTTTGTAAGGCCATAAGAACACTCATGCAGTCGGTCACTATAAGCCAAGTTGTGTGACCAAGATTCTTTTCATGTATATACTGCAGAGCTGATAAAATGGCTAGAGATTCTGCTGTAAATATAGTCATGGCTCCAGGTAACCGAACTCCATGTCCAACGGTAAGATGAGGTAGGTATATAGCTAGCGAAGCATTTCTATTGTTTTTGGATCCATCAGTAAATATATGCCTGTACCCAGGGAACTCTGCAATTAACTGATATACGTCTTCTTTACTCCTTAGGTCACGATTAACAGAAATGTCCATGGGCCAGAATTTGCTGATATAATTACCAGAATAACATGGCCATCTGCCTTTACATTTCTCAATTTGATATTGATCATCAATACTGATTAGATTAGAAAAGTCATGAAATATATAAGGGACATTTACGGAATTAGAGGGACTGTATACTCTATAATAAAATAATATTTTCTTTAATAAAGGATGATTTTCAAAAGATAAAAGCTTGAGAATGTATTTGGATTTTAAAAACTGAAATCTTATATTCATAGGAGGAGTATTACACTCAATTTCAAGCGAATTAATTGGAGTTGTCTTCATTGCACCAGTTACGCATCTAAGATTGTGGTTTTGAAGAATCGCCAATTTGTGAACCAATCTCTGATCAGCCCCAAAGCATAAAAATCCATATTCAAAATGACTACGGACTAAAGATTTATATAGCATAAGCAAAATTTTTGGATCAGCTGCAATTGACAGTGACTTTATAAAATTAAATGCTTTATTAGCTCTACCTAACAGATAATCAACATACTTAGTCCATGAGAGGTTGCTTGTAAAAATTATACCCAGAAACTTCACTTCATTCACTATTGGAAGAACACTATTATTGTAATAAATATGTAAGTCTATTTCACACTCTCCAAACACTATAACTTTAGATTTTTCTGGACTAATATCCAAGTTTAGATAATGAAAATAGTTCTCTAGCCGAGTTAAAGCTGTGTTTAAAGTACATTCAATAGAACTTATATCTGAACCTGAAGCATAGATAACCAAATCATCTGCAAACTGCAAATTTGCCACATCAAGACCAAGTACAATGTTTAGTCTATGTAAATAAAGAAGATAAATCAATGGACTGAGGATGCCACCTTGACATACCCCTTTGTATGAAAAACGTGGCCCTATTAAACGTTTATTCACCTTGACATATACTTCTCTACCATGTAAAAAGTTAAAGATCCATATTATAATTTTTTCAGGGATACCAAGGGCACGAAGTTCACCACACAAAATGTGCAGATTGATATTGTTGAATGCACCCACTACATCAAAGAAGACACCAACTAAATGATTGTCCATTTTATTAGAATTGTATATATCTAATTGCAAATGGGAAATGCTGTCTCGAGTGGAGCAACCGCGTCGAAAGCCAAATTGATTGGATGGTAATAGACTATTACTTTCTATATAAAATTCTAGCCTTTGTTTAATTAATTGTTCAAAGGTTTTTCCCATGCATGATGTTAATGCTACTGGCCTATATGATTCTGCTTTGTGTCTTACTTTGTTAGGTTTAAGTACTGGAATAAGACAGTCTGTTTTCCATTCATTAGGGATGATCAATTCCTGCCAAAGTAAATTGAAAACACTAAGTATGTCAGAAAGTGCCTTAATTGAAACATTTTTCAACATTTTATAAGGTATTCCATCAAGGCCAAAAGCAGAATCACGTCTAGATGATATCGCAGATTTTAATTCCTGAAGAGAAAATGGATAAATTAGATATTCATAATGTACTGAAGCTTTTACTTCATGAGGAATTGATTGAAATGGCCCCTCAACTGTATCTGGAGTATATTTTTTAAGAAAATTGAATACCCAAGGAGAAATATTATTACTTGGAGGTGTAAATGTTTTGTTAAATCTTTTTGAAATTTGCCAAACTCTAGATAATGGAGTAGTTCTATTAAATGACTCACATAGAGAAATCCAACTTAAATATCTTTCTCTTTTTAACACTAACTTTTTAAGAGCTTGTAATTTTTTAAATTCAATATATTTTTCCAATGTGGGATTTTGTTTGAATACTTTATAGGCATTCCTAGAGTCTTCTACTGCTTTAGTGCAATTCAAATTCCACCATGGTAATGGAATGCGTTTTTTACGATTATTATTTACTGATGCTGTATCAAAAGATGTAGCAGATCTTATAGTTGATGGTAATGATTTAATAACAGCTAAATTTAATAATTTTATCAAGTGATTATATGACTGTAATGGGTTATCTTGATTAATTTTAAAATCCATTAGCAAACTATCAACACTCTCCTTGTATATTTCCCAATCAACCATATTAAAATTAAAATGTTTTGGTAAATTTGAAGTTTCCATATCATGTGGGATGTTATAATTGTTATTAATAACTAACCTTGTAATTACAGGCAAATGGTAACTACCTAAAGGATCATCATGAACAGACCAGTAACAAGACAATGAAATTGAAGTCGATACTACAGTTAAATCAAGTGCATTTCTTTGCCACCTATCAGAGCCTACAGTAGTCATTTCTCCATCATTTAATAAAACCAAATTATAGTCATTAATGATTTCAAGCACATCTCGGCCGCGTATGTTCACACTATTACATCCCCAAGCCGTATGATGAGCATTGAAATCTCCACCCATCAAGAGAGGACCAGGGATATTGCGAATTAAATTATCAAGCTTATACTTAGTAAATGAAGCATTTCCGGGACTATAAAAACTGACTAATGAAATTTCTTTATTATTGCCATATATTAAACGAATCGCTATATTTTGTATGGAATCGTCATATAAAGTATCTATTTTACTAAATTGTAAACTGTTATGTATTAAAATAGCTACACCATTGTGTGTATTACCTGAGTCTAATCTTACTATATTATATCCTTTAATACTAAATCTCATGTGAGGCTTGAGCCAAGTCTCACACAATAAAGCTACATGTATGTTATACTCATGTAAAAAATACGAAAAAGCATGTTTGTTACTATTGATGCTCTGAGCATTCCACTGTACAATATTTAGCTGATCCATAAAATTAAGGTTTATTTATATTATTCTGAATTTTTGATAATAGAACATCTTTTATGCTTTGAGTGCAAATACTCTTTTCGTTATTTTTATTTTGAGAAATTAATGTTACTATAGTCTGTATTAAAATATTTAAAATTGGTTCTGTTTCAATTAGTGATTTTAATTGTTTAGCAGGACTGGACTTTGAAAGAGATGGAAATGACTTTTCATTGAATAAATCTGCATATGATTTTTTATTAATTTTGTTTTTGTTTTCTTCCACTTTTTGTTGTTTGACTGGGCACTGTGCCGAAATAGCCACATGTTTACCTTGACAATGACAACATGTTGCCTCTGTTGGTGGTACTTGACATTCTTTATAATTGTGGTCCTTTGTACATATGGAACATCTTTGTGAGTTCTTACAAAACTTTGCTATATGACCATACCTTAGACACTTCAGGCATTGTTTTACCGGCGGAATGTACGGACGTACTTCGAATCGCCAGCTGTTGAGGTCTACACTATCCGGTATCGTCGCACACGAGAATGTGATGGACACCGTCTTCGTAGGCTGGAAGGACACCCCCCCTCCTTCTGAAATAGTGCGACGCATGAATCTTCTAATGGAAATAATATTTTTTGTGCTAGTTATTGCATTATAAATGCGTTCGTTGCTCAAGTCAATTGGAACATGCATAATAACACCTATATTTTCCGTAGCGGCTGCAGGAATACTGGCTTTCAATTTATAAGTATCCAAAAATTTACGGTTCAGTAAGGCTGCATTAGCTAAACCAGGACGTTCGAAAATAACGCCAATTTTGTATCGATTCATGCGTAATAATTGTTTTACGCCCTTATTATATTTTTTTATGTTGGTTGAAAGGGACATCATGTCTCTATCACCTATCGGAACTAAGTCAATACTTTCAAAAAATACAACATATTCAAAGTTGCCTCCGTTTTCAGGATATGACCTAATGTAGTCAGGAATCCTGAATTCCCGATACTTATCTTTTTCTGCTGGTAGAGATTCCTCCTCTGAAGAGCTTGATGTTCCACCGTCGTCTTCAGAGGACCCCAATGGTGGAACAGAAGACGAAATATCTTCTTTTTTTCTTTTTTTTGGATTCCCTTTTTTCCCCATCTTATCTGAACCGTCTGGTAAATAAAATTATAATTTTAAAATTACACCCAGAAAAAATACACCCGGTCAAATCGAAATTTCCCGCGCTTTTTTCCTACCTTTTTAAAAGATGTAAGCCCTTGACATTTTCAAGGTTTTTTGTGTTTTTTTTTTTTTTTTTTTTTTCCTTCTGGAATTTCTCAGTACCAGCCTGAAGTTTAAATTTGTGCCCAGTTGTTCACAATAGGCTCGCTTCTATTAAATGGGACTTGAACGTAACTGGCGAAATATGGATGTGCAGACGCTAGCACATCAAACTACCCGAAACTGTAAAATTTTCCCAATCAATTTTGAACCTTATGCTTAAGCGATAAAGTTGAAAATCTATTAAAGAAATTTGACAGATTGTAGTAGCTTGATGTGCTGGCGTCTTTACGTGTACTAAAGGTACTTCTCTGCCTAACACTTAGAGAAATAATACAGGCGCGAAGTTATGTGTGTGTTATGTTATTTTTAAGGTTTTATCTAGAGCGGCTGCGGGGATGGCGAACCTATACATTTAAGAGTCATTTTTTCCAAATAAACCTTGCAAGCATTTATTTCAATTAAACCTTGTACAGGTATTTTTGAACTGTCAAAATTAAATAGTCTGCAGTTAGTCAGAAAGTTGAAGCTAGTTGCCCGTGATGTGCCAACAAACAATCTATATAAGTACTATATACTTTCGCATTTTTATTATTATTTGAAATCTCTCTTGACATTTCTTGGGACCCTGGGGTCCCGGAACTTTATGCTAAACTACACAAATCTACATGTAAAACCGCGTACATCCCCCTACCAAGATAAGCCGGCCATTACATGATACATCGATAGTTTGACGTCATAATATGCCTTAATTACGTGATTTATAGTTCAATTCACATGGTAATGTGCTCTCACAGACATTTAATGTAGCGTTCTAATTAATTGTTGTGTATATTTCATGCTTTTAGGGTTGAAAGTTTAAATGCAGCTTTGTGTTACTGCGATACGAGGGCGACACTGAAAGTTTTTAGAACTGGCCACTTGTAAACAATATAATAAAAAAATAAGTTCAAATTTTGAAAATGGAATTCTTTGCCAATATTATTGTGTATGTATTTTATTCCTTTGTTATTTGTTTACGATTTGGCGGCAAATTGAAAATTGTCTGTGTCACGTCAGCATGAATTTAAAGCGAGAAAATTTTCGTACAATGATTTTTTATGACTTTCGATGTCATTTAAGTCGACAAGAAAGTTATGATAGACTTCAATTGGCCTTTCACGATGAAGCCCCATCTCGTGCCACTGTTTACAACTGGTTTAATGAGTTTAAACGTGGTTGCACTAATCTAACCGATGATCTGCGTGAGGGACGACCTTCTACGGCGACGACTGAAGATAACATCAGTGTTGTGCGGCGTATGATAGAGGCTGACAAAAGAGTGTCTTATCAGCAGATTTGGACAAGCTTAGGGCCGATGCCTAAGCTTGTCCAAATCTTAATGCCTAAGCGAGTCAAGTGCACAAAATCGTTCATGAACATTTACCGGTCAGGAAGCTTTGTGCCCGGTGGATACCTCATAATTTGACAGAGACCCAAAAACTCCGTCGTGTTGATTGGTGTCGTGAAATGGTTCAAAGATTTAATGGAGGTGACTCAAATGCTGTGTTCGACATACTTACGGGTGACGAAAACTGGATTTATTGTTATGATTCTGAAACTACGAGACAGTCTGCTGTCTGGGTGTTTCCTTCCGAGGAGTTGCCAACTAAAGTGAACAGAGGTCGAAGCGTGGGAAAAAAGATGGTGGCCTCGTTCTTCGGAAGGACAGGTCATTAGGCAACAGTTGTTTTATAGTATCGAAAAACAGTTACTGCAGAGTGGTACCTACACTAACAATTTTTTGCCACTTGTCTTTGAAAAAGTTCCGGAGAAACGACCTCGCAGTAGGATCCTCCTTCACCACGACAACGATACCGCCAAGCAAACAATCGACTACTTGGCGACGTCAGACGTGGAATTACTGGGTCACCCGCTCTGTAGCCCCGACCTCGCCCCTTGCGATTTTCATTTATTTCCAAAAATAAAAGAAAAACTTCGAGGAAAATGTTTTATGGACGCCGAGGAAGCAGTGGCTGCGTTTCAAAATACCGTCGAAGAGACCCCTAAGGACGAGTGGGCAAAATGCTTTTCTCAGTGGTTCCATCGGATGCAGCGATGTATTGATGTAAATAGACCCTATTTTGAAAAGATATATAAAACTAATAACTAGCTAGTTTGTTCAGTTTTTGATTTTCTAAGAACTTTCAGTGTCACCCTGTTTTTTTTTTGTCTAATTATGTACACGAACACAAATTAATGTTCAAGTCGCTTCTAATCGTGTTTAGCCCACATTTACTTTGTGTGCTTGGCCAGACTGGCAGCGCGGGCGGGCGCGGCGCGGCGTACTCAAATATAAGAACTTCATTGAGTGTCTATAGTGGGCACGTGGGCGCGGTGAGCGACGCGAACTGCTCGGCGCGGAGCGCGCGGGCAACTCACGCCATAGCTCGTTCATACAAGTGGCCGCAGTAGGTACGCGAGCGGCCCGCGCGGGGACCGGGGTTCTCAAACTAGTTTGAGATTTTTTCTAGTCTAAATAAGTCTTCTTTATGCATATTACATTTTGACAAACACTGAACATGACAACACGCAGAACGCAGCCACGCTCGACTGCAGACAGACAGAACTCTCGCGTTCCCGCACCCACGCCGCTCCCCGCCCCGCGCTGCCAGTCTGGTCAAGCACTATGAATTCTATTCACCCACACAAATGAAAATGTGCAACACAACAGTCGCTCGCCAGGAATACCTTAACTTTGAGTCCTAACCAAAAGCGACAGTCGCGCGTTTACATAAAATTCAGCCTATCATGTTCCCACTGCCGTGGCACAGGCCTCTTCTTTGTAAGAGAAAGTGGGCCGTAATCCACCACGCGGGCCCAGTCCGGATTTGGTAGATGTTACATGTCTTAGAATATTCGGTTCTAGGACATGCCGGTTTCCTCACGATGTTTTCCTTCACTGTTTTGAGAGCAGTGGTGATGATATAAAGTATCGTAGGTTCGAGCTCGTTAGTCGGGACCGATACCATTGGGGCACCACTGTTTAGTCGTGCGTTTACGCAATCGCTTTCATGATATTTGACGTACAAACGCAACTTGATTAATTGCGTGAGTATATCATATTTATATAAACGAGCGCGAAGGTCGTACTCACAGATATAGATAAACCTAGATAACGCAAGTATCACGATCTGTATGAAAACCAAGCGTGCCATTTTTCGACTACCTACTATGACGTCACAAGCACTATCTAGTGATGGGAAAATCAAATCGATTCAAAGACCCGGCACCCGTCTCGCCCCACCCCTGGGGCCTAGCGCTAGCGCTCACGCTCACCCAGCCAGCAGTACACAGGACTGAGAGCGAAAGTGGCGGCTTACGATTTTTGTACGGAAGCTGGTGCGATTTTTGGCACGCGAAGTAGTTGGTCTTGCGTTATCTAGGTGTATTATATATATCTGTGATCGTACTACAGTCGCTTTTGGTTAGGACGGGGCTTAAGGTTTGTGCCGCTTACAAATTAACCAGTAAGAAGATAATAACGTGACGCTATCCAATTTCAACATGCATAATATACCTTCAAGACAATACCAGTAGCGAGAGTTGCAAAAACGATATTAGTGTAAGCATCAAGACAATCCATTTGCTTAACCTTTTTCCCAACTATGTTGTGGTCGGCTGCGCAGTCTAAACAGATGCAGCATAATACCAGTATATACAGAGTCCCATTAAAATTGTTGATCAAATTTTAACACAGCGCTCAGTTCGTCTAACCAAAGATATCCAAGCAAAAAAAAATTACTGATTAAAGTGATTTTATTTTGACCTAAAATAATTTAATGCCGGCACATGGTTAGCTAATTATTTTTCTTGTAAGTATCTATGCGTTTTCCTTATATATTTTTTTACCATCATCCTTATTTTGGTGGTCTAAATGATTTCTAAAAGTTTGTCCATCTATTTTAGTGGGACCTTATACCTATACAAAATTCAAAGTCCTGACTGACTGATATATCAACGCACAGCCTAAACCGCTGGTCCCAGAGACATGAAATGTGGAGGGTGTGTTTTTTGTGAAGAGTAGGTATCCACTAAGAAAGGGTTTTCTGAAGTTCCACCCCTAAGAGGGTGAATGAGGGTGAAAATTCACGCGGACGAAGTCGTGGGCAGAAGCTAGTTTTACATAGAGGGACTGCCTATATGACCTTCACAACCTTACTCTTTGCTCCTCGACATCCCTAGTAAAACTGGCAGTCAGATTACACTATTAAACAAATGTTTTATGTTCAGAACGCAATGGGTATATTTCAATTTGACAGGCAATGAGGAAGTTCATAAAAACATGCCGGTAAAACTTGTTTTTCGACGGGCAACAAAATGACAAGACACATTGTAACTGATAGGTGATATCTCAAAAGCAAATTTTTGTTATTGAACGGAAAATTCCAAGAAAATCCAGGAGACATCACGCTCGCTTGCGCTTAAATAAGATGTTCTCACGAAAACACGACGTCGTTTTTGTTGTGTGCTCCAAGTAGGAGCGGGCAGAGGGTAACCTCTTATGTAAGTCTGCATAATTATGTTTAGAAGTGAAACTTTAAAAGAGATTTTGACCTCTGAGTTTATGACGGCTAAGGGAGAGAGCCTCCCGTCCCAGCTGCCGCGGGAGACACTCCGGGCGTCGGGAGCCGCGCGACGACTCCCGGCCACCGTAGGCGCGGGCCTGCGGGCGGTGAGTAATGGGTAGCTCACCGTCCGATCAGGACCAGGCCCGTGCCGGACGGCGCGTACGTGTTCCACGCGCGCCTCAAAGAGATGTCAGCATCATACGGAGGGGCCCGTCAGGGCCGAAGCCTGCCGGGTCAGCGGGATTGTCCGAAAGGGTTACCGCTGGCTCGGAACATAAAGGGCTAAGGAAGGAACACGGGTGGGTTTTAGTCAGTAAGAGTCTGACACTCCCTTCCGCTCCACCCAGAGCGGGAGGGGTCATTTGATGATTTCCCATCCTCAAAAAAATAACCTCTGAGTTTATTTCGGTCTTCCTTCTCAGAGTAATCTGCAGTGCGATTCTGTAACCATCTCACCGTGAAAACTTAGGTGAAGTGAGCGTGGAGTGAGCTATCAATGGTGTCAATTCCTAGCAAAAACAAACTCACATCACCTAAGTTTTCACGGTGAGATTTTTACAGAATCTACCGGCAGTTATAAAACACCGACCTCGTCCAGTTTTCAAATAATTAAATTTTAATGTAATTACAGTGTTTTTTCGAACCAATTTACATAAATAAATATCATTTTTTATAATCAGCTATGAAATGCCTGTGTTAACTACATAGTTACTATACACACACACACACATAGACACATACACACACAGGCACAGCTGTTACAGTTAGGTGGTGGGTGGTGGTGGTGGTATTGTTGTCAGTTTTTTTTATTACATTACCGTGGTTTAATCAATTAGAAGCTCAGTCTCTTTCTAGTATAGGTTAGATAAAGCTCATCATGTAACCAATGAACCTTAGGATTGAAGAAAATGGTTTGCCTAAAATATATGTTCTTTTCGATATCGATTTGCCATCTCTATTACAAATTAATATCTGGACGTTTTTGCCTTCTGATTAAAAATACACATTTCCTTGACATTAAATAATTTACCAACATAACAGTAGTTTTAAATATACTGTATAATATCTGACGGATTTCCAGTCTCTACTTAAATCGCGGTCTCTCCCAACTCGAACCACAAAAAATACTCCCAGCCACATGAGGGAACCTGTCTGCTCTAAGCAAATGTGACGCGAACACACTTTGAGAGTAAATTTAAAATTTTACTTTTAAACCAACTAGTTATTGGTGTGTTGAATTATTCATGGCGTTGTGACGGAGCGCGTACTTTGTGCGATATTACTGGGCTGTTGTTTTTTTTTATGTGTACATATTCGGTATATTTTCGTCTTTAGACTTTATTTTTGTACATGCTATGCCTATGTTTAGTCTGGTTTAAGACTAGTAAACAAGTTGTTTTAGAAATAATTACGTACTTCGGTAATAAAAAAAATGTTGCAGCCTAGAATCGAAGCTGCCTTTTAGTCTACTCAGTATAATATCCAGTCAGTGTTGATCCTCCAAGTTTATCGTGGGTTAGTATTTTAACTTGCTCACAGCCTTCAATATTAACCTTGGTTTCTTGGCCAAATTATCTTCAAAAAGAAGGAGAAAGCTCATAAGACAGGTCTTATTACCTTGATTTCTCTTCTCCTTCTCATAACCTTGACCTTGTGACCTTGGTTTCTCCATCAGCATTCTTAATTTTTTCTCCTAAACCAACTAGTTATTGGTGTGTTGAATTATTCAGCGCATTGTGACGGAGAGCGTACTTTGTGCGATATTACTGGGACATCCGGATTTTTGATGTTTTTTTTGTTTAAGCTACACTTTTATCTTTTTCTACAGAGAAAAATGAAAGTTTTTTTCTTTATTATGTACAAGTAAAAGCTATTTTAAGTATGATTTAAGACTAGCGATGTTTTGAAATGCTCTAGACGATTCTAGACTGTACTTTGATAACACTAAATGTTGCAGACTAGATTTAAGCCATTTAGTGGTGGTTGGTGTGTTGAGTTATTGGTGTTGAATCATTCAGAGCGTTGTGACGGAGCGCGTACTTTGTGCGATATTACTGGGTCATCCGGATTTTTGATGTTTTTTGTTTAAGCTACACTTTCATCTTTTTCTGCAGAGAAAGATGAAAGTTTATTCTTTATTATGTACAAGTAAAGGCTATTTTAAGTATGATTTAAGACTGGCAATGTTTTGAAATGCTGCTAGAAATTTAAGCCATTTTGTGCTGGTTGGTGTGTTGAGTTATTGGTGTGTTGAATCATTCAGAGCGTTGTAACGGAGCGCGTCCCTTGTGCGGTATTACTGGGTCATCCGGATTTTTTTGCTGGTTTTATTTTTATGAAAGTGTAGATATGCTATATAGAGAAGGAATGAGCATTGAAGAGCTTGGTGACTATTCATAGCGTCTAGCACTACTTTTTACACTAAGCGTATTCACACCATTTAATAAATAAATAAATAAAACAAAATTAGTTTAATTCAAGTAACAATACTCATTTATAAACAGATAAGTACATAAAAGAATACAGACAGGATAGCAAGCATAGAGAAAAACTAACACTCACAATGTAACAATTCGTGAGTGTTAAATAAAAATATTTAACAATATTAAAGACCACCTTTCTTTAATATGGTAAAGAATTAGAATTAAAATTAATTAAAAAAAAAGATTATGCGAACAATTCTCGTAGTTTTAAGAACGTTAACATTCTCAATCTATTTAAAATAATACCTCTAACTTCGTTACATTTTTGACAAGTTTTGACATTCATTGTCGTTGAGATGAGATTCTGACTAGATTTTAAACGTTATTAATTACAGGATGGGCCTGGGTACGAGCCCAAGATAGTTGACAGTTACAAAATTGAACAGTGGGTCCATTTTCTGTTTCAGAATTACTATCTAGAAAACTCCACATAAGAGCTACATTTCAAAACTTTGCTTGTCTGTAAAACGAAGAAAGTGTTGTTCTTCGCCTTTACTAGAGTTGAAATTTTTCACCCAGCTGACTGCAAGAAACAAGCGAGCCACGATATTATCATTCTCCACCCATATCTCAATTTATTTGATGTCAGCTTACATATTCGTAGATGTCAGCCCAATATGTATTTTTCTTCCATACTACTTACTCTATGTGCTCGGCCAGACTGGCAGCGCGGGGCGGGAGCGGCGTGGGTGCGGGAACGCGCGCGATCTGCCTATCCGTAGTGGAGCGCGGCTGCGTTCTGCGTATTGTCGTGTCCAATGTTTGTCAAAATATAACATGGATGAGAAAGACTTATTTTTATTAGAAAAAAGCTCGAACTAGTTTGAGAACCTCGGTCCCCGCGGGAGCCGCCCGCGCGCCCACTTCGGCCTCTTGTATGAACGAGCTATGGCGTGAGTTGCCCGCGCACTTCTTGCGCCGAGCAGCCCGCGCCGCTCACCACGCCCGCGTGCCCACTATGGACACTCAAAGCAAGTTTATATTATTATGTTTGAGTTCGCCGCGCCGCAAACGACCCGCGCCCGCGCCATAGTCTGGTCAAACACTATTAGTCGTCATCTAGATAGTCACCCCCTTTTTTTGCCATATCATCTTTCACAAAGTCCATCCAAGCAAGGCACTATATTTTGGAGTAAAAAGCAGCACAGTTTAATAGTCATTTTAAATTTCAAAATCTCATACTTTGTATGAATTTATTTCGCCATCAGTTTTGGTGCTTTTACGAATATTTTTATCTAGCGGATTAGGTCTGGTATTTATGGTTGAGCACAGCAACAATGCAACAGTTTGTAGGTGAGATAAAACATTTCTCAAGACACTAAAAAGAGAAAAAAAAGAGCTTATAAAGATACCAGCTTAGAATTCATCATCACCTGCCTAGCCTTTTCCCAACTATGTTGGGGTTGGCTTTCAGTCTAACTGGTTGCAGCTGAATACCAGTATTTTACATAGAGCGACTGCCTATCTGAACTCCACAACCCAATTACTGGGTAATACGATACCCCTTGATAAGACTGGTTGTCAGATACCAACATAGAATTGAATTATCACGAGTAAATGAAGCAAAATAGCAACTAAAGTTAATCGCAGTAAAAAAGTTAGTGATATCTCAAATATTTTTTGGCAATCTGAAAAATTATGGTACAGTAATAATAATCAGCGATATTTAAAGATTTAAAACATTTAAAGATAAATAAGACAGATGAGCCGTTAATATCAAGATTCGAACAAAGAATTTGAAAATCGGAATTTAAAATTCGCAAAAATGCTTCGCGTATTTTGAATCTATTCTCGTTCATTCGTTCATGAAGACATAGCGCAGATAGCGTCAGTTCAGTGAACGAGGTGAGTGAACGAATGAACGATTTCGAGCAACTCAGGTGTAAGTATCAGGAAAATTTTAGAGATATGCGCTTTTGTATGGAAGGGCTCTGAAACTTGTTGTAAATTATTTTGCTGTTTCTATTCTAAACTACAGAGCAAGTTCAGCGTCCTTTAAAAGGCCAATAATGAAGATAAAGTATTATTTACAGCTGAAAAGGTTATCTCTCAAGTAATTTTTCATTATTGAAACAGTTGAAATATTTTTTGCTGTCGACAGAGACATTAATCATTATCCTTAAATAAAGGGTTGTTTGATAAACATTTATCTCGTAAATAAATGGTCTAAGCCAAACACATTTTATGATTGTGCTGTTTGTTAGAAAAAAAAAGTATCCGGCTCAAAGGACCAATGTTAGCGCGGGGAGCAAAGAAAGAGTGGACTGTATTTTAGGGGCAAATGTTTATTGCCGTTCTTATAAACAAGTATAAACTTTACGGACAAATAATTAATAATGTAAGTTAGGAGTATCGTCCGTCGCGGTGGAGTCTGCTGAAGCAAGTAGTCATTGGGCCGAGCCGTGTCGCACCGTGCCTCAACTAGCCGATGACGCGTTGATCACGCGACCTACACAAGCAGACCACGCGCTAGGTGCTGGGTTCGATTCTCAAGACTATTCGACTGAAATTATTTATTTAACTATTTTTATACACACAAATATAAACAGACAATAAAAAAAACATCAGAAAAAAATACCTTAGAATGTATTTATTAATTTATTAAGAATTTTCTTTATAAATCTCTTCCAGCATACCTGCGATGGTAAAATATATAAAAATAAATCACATATTATTATTTAAATTATACGAAAATATATGTACTTACAAACATACATACATTTCTAAAATAAATGTCACTCAAATATTAATAATTATCATGTAATTATAAATTATTATGTATTCAAATAATACATACACACGCAACTATGACGAAGTAGAAAAATTGTGTTCTTTCACTCTTCTTATAAATACTACAACAGTTTGGCACATCCTAATGTCAGGCGGAAAGGGAAATATGTTGTGAAATGGGATTGAACTTTCATCATTTTGATTTTTAAGTACTTATTTGTTTAAGTAGAGGACACCTTCAACCCACATAAACCAGCACGCTAATTGCGTAACACAATATCAATCACAATCGTCATCTGAAGCATTTTAAAGGATATAGTGATTCCATTGCTTCATAATTATATTCCAAATATGTGCCTGCTCTACAACTCAAATAACGTAATGAATGTTTTTGAACTGTCAAAATTGAAGTCATTCCTACTGTTAGTATATTACGCAACTAGCTTCTGCCCGCGACTTCGTCCGCGTGAAATTTCTCGTTACTCCGACCCACCCCGTCGCATCGCATCGCCTGCCCGCGCTAGTACTTCGTTTTTGCTTAGCGTTCTTTCTGACTTTTTTTCTTTTTGCTCGGCTCCTAAAGATTATAGCGTGATGTTAAATAGCCTATAGCCTTTCTCAAGAATTGGGCTATCAAATGCAAAAAGAATTTTTCAAATCCGACTGGTAGTTTCAGAGATTAGTGCGTTCAACCAAACAAACAAACAAACTCTTCTATATTATATTATATAATTATATTATAGTATAGATTATCCCGCAGTTCCATAATGCGCCACAACTTTGCAAAAAAAAAACATAAAGGCGACGGGGTAACTATGCATGCCACTTCGGTTCTATGTCCTTGGTCCTTTTTCACGTAAATAGAACAACACCGATTCTAACTTTTCACTTCACAAAGTTGCTATCATTTTGATCCGGTTAATAGCACAGCTTTGGTAAAACTAACACTTATAATAACAGTTTAACTGTAAACTTTTTTAATCCTGTTTGTTGTAACGAAACTTTTTTCTACACCAAAATCTAGACCTTTGTGTAAAGGCTTTTATCCAAAATTATTTGGAGTGTAAAATGTTAGGCTAATGAAATCATTTTTGGACTAAACTTACCTCGTATCAGTTAACAAATAACGTACTGTGACGTGTTAAAACCATCATTGTTCCAGTGTGAGTAAGAGATGGAGCTATATAAATCAAATCAAAATATTTTATTTCACATAAACATACATGGACACTTATGAAACGTCAGAAGCTCCACACGGCACGCACGCACGGTTCCAATTGGTCGTTTCCTATAGAGAAGAGCCGGCAAGAAACCCCACAGTTACTCTTTTAAAAAATAATTGGCTTTTACAATGTTTTCAAATTACAGTAGGTATGGAAGGACAGCGTAGGCCTGTCAATAAGTACCAAGTACTTGATAAAATAAAAAAACGGTCTTCAGATCTAAAGTCTACAAGGCCTACAAAGTCCTCACATTTACAAAATAAGAATCTATCAAAAGGATAAATAAAATATAAAAACCTACTAAAACCAAGTGATATGATTGCCATTACAACCACTAATACAGGACGAATAGCTTGTCACATCTGTTCAGGTCATAATATTTTCCCTAAGGTTCAAGAAAGTAAATAAGAGTTATGACAATTTTATTAAATTATATATCTCTATACTTTTTTCCTAGAGGAAAGTGTTTACTGAATATATGATTTTATGAAGTGGGCAAATCGTAATTGCCATTATTTCAAATGAAATGAAATTGTTTATTCTGTAAATCAGAATCACTTTTAACGTCATATCATAAAAAAATAAGCTAGATGGAATCGACATTTTCTATCTTACTACTCCTGAGAAAAAATGGCGAAACAAACTCAAGGGTCAAAGTCTCAAGGGTCTCTTTTATAGTCCAAAACTTAATATCGGTTAGATCATATGAAGCTAGAGTAGATTAATGCCCGAAATGGTTTTTTGAGGAAAAACCACATAGATTCGAGTGGACCAGTCCAATCCGTGCAACAATTTGACAGTAATCGTGTAGCTCAACTCAGAACTTGAGGAGCTCAACGACACCCTTCTTCTTCCACTGAGTAGGGCTAATCTTTTAGAAGATATTGACTGATTGCTTAAATTGCCAAATCCCGTCACCTTGTGCTACTTCTGTCTTCTGGTCTTGCGACGGACTGTCCTATTTTTACTCTGGTACCCAATGTTAATGGTAACCTGAGATTATCAAATTATTCACAAAAGCCAATCCATCGAAAATTCTAAGACATGTGACACCTACCAACCTGATCTGGGCCCGCGTGGTAGATTACAACCCACTCCTTCTCGAAGAGAGGATGTCTGTGTCCCAGCAGTGGGAATTTTATAGGCTAATTATACTATGCCAATGCCAATGGTAGCCTGAGATCATTGAATTATTCACAAATACCAGTCCTCCTCACTTTTCCCCTTTATACATAAACAACGTTCTCGAAAAAATAACCCACTCCACGCACAACGTAATATCATGTCCATGAAATTTATAACTCAACTCAAGCCTTCAACGTGAAGTAATAATTATAATAATCATACTCAACGAAGTTAACTCGAAAAAATTAATTTACAACAAGGGCCTAACTCAAGAATTATGTGAGAACATATTACTTAAGACCTGCGTTCATTTGTTAGCTGTACTCTCTTTCTAAAACCACCCTTAACACAAAAGTATACAGTCAAAATTCCTGTGATAAAATTCTGGTCCTCCAACGCAAGTTACATGTTATAAGAGGTAATATTTATGATAGGGTCGGTTGGGTTGGTCCCCAGTCTCATATTCAGTGGCTCTGCGGGAAATTACTTATCTCACCTGGCTGTTTGGGATTCTGGTACAGCCTTTAAATCATCATGACTTACCGGATTAATAATTATGTTAATTTCTGCATGGTACTTTTATGGAGTCTCTTGATGCGCATGTATGTGGATTAACATTTAGGCAAAAAAATTGTGATTAGCGAACATCGTTTAAATTGCGAAAGAAAGTAAACTCATAATTATGATTGTCAAATTATATCATTTGGTGCTGAGTTCCGAAATACTGTGATATGGACGAAGTTGGCACCCCAAAGAAAGACAAGCACAAAAAACACTTGGCCCCTAGTACCCGGGGGCCCGCCTACCCTTGGCTACGGTGAAGACCGCAGGAACCCGTTGGATGCGAGAAGCACAGAACCGGTCGAAGTGGAGGTGCTTGGGGGAGGCCTATGTCCAGCAGTGGACGTCTTTCGGCTGAAATGATGGACGAAGTTACTGATTCATGTTATTGCTTTACTATTATTTTACACCGTAAATAAAAATGGTAATTTTAATTGTACAAAAGTACCTTTTCCAGGTATTCCATATCTTGTATTTAGCACCGTATATAATACTGATATTTTGATTATAAATCAAAAGTTCTCAATCACAAATAAAATTCGAACATTTGGCTTCGAATATTTTTTGTGTCCTTTTCATTTAAAAACCTACATAAAATTAATCTACCTTGCAAGCTTAGGTAACTTAGAATTAAAATAAACTCGCAAAGCTTCTACAGTCTGCAACAATGTATACAGCTGTGTATATAGCATCTATGTATATAGCATCTTCGGCACGACGTTTAAATCCTGAATACATAACGCCAGTAGCGAGCCAGGATAGTAAGCTAGCGGTATAAAGCCAGTAACTGGCTGGAGTGTAAACAACGTTTTCGATGCGATCTAGTAAATACTGAGCTTACTCAGTTACTGGGTAGTTTGATTAATTAAGGTTTTTTTAATATTTTTTGCGTCGTTCTAGGATTTCTTCTGTTGCAATACAATAATAAACAATATCAGCCTATTTTTACTCTTCTCATACGTAGATGGCATGAGCATTGATCATCACTCTTAATCAAGTAGGATTCAATCTCACATACACACTTAACTAGTATGTCATCACCATTATTAGTACGAGTATGTTTTGTTTTCTTCTTTTTTGAAGTGAAAACTTCTTTAGCGGCGCTGTGTACTTTTTTTGGAATGGGTAAAAACTTCTAAATTCGCGTCAGGTCACGTGACCCTGATCGAAAATTCGTAAGACGTAAAACGTCAGACGTAAAACGTAAGACGCGCGTTGTTGAGGACAGCGCCATCTATGCACATCGGGAAGAACTACGAGGGCCTCGCGTACTAACGTCAGACGTAAAACTTAAGACGCGCGTTGTTGAGGACAGCGCCATCTATGCACATCGGGAAGAACTACGAGGGCCTCGCGTACTAACTACGTAGTTCATCCAACAACGACGAGATGGCGCTGAACCACGGATATATAACTGTGTGCTTATTTGTAAATCTGAATAAATTCCTTTCACGAGAAGAATAAACCAGTCACTTTGGTCATCATACCTGATTTGCAAAAAACCCTATAAAATAAGGAACACACCTTAACACGCGTGTTTTGTTTATAAGACGATTCACAAAATACACTCGTAATTGTTCAAGTTTTCACTTCTGTCGGCACTACCGGAGTGCCAGTTTTTTTTATTTGGCACCTTGTAGCCATTTCCTAACATTCATGTAATTTGTTATTATTTAATCGTGCTTTTGTATGTTGTACAATGTCTTTTACGTGCATCAAATAAAAGATTTATCTATCTATCTGGTAAAGACTATTTGAATATTGAAACCAATTCGGTGCCCAGTCCTTTCGTTCTGTATTTTGACACACAATTTTTATTGTAGCTTGAACACTTGAACAATGCTTAAATATTTGTGAATGTACATGCTAAACATACACAAATAATAGTGGTGGCCCAGTGGGGTTAGTGGTAACGGCCTCGACTTACGAGTTGTAGGTCTTAGGTTCGAATCCTGACAGGTGATTTACTTAGTGTTAAATTTGATCACCACTGCTCTCAAAGCGGTAAAGGAAAATATCTGTCTTAGAACCAAAACTTCGCCCTTAGCGTGTAGTCGCTTAGTTATTATGTTTTTTTAAGCCCTGGCTAGCTATAACCAATCGCACTGGGCCCGCGTTATGAATCACGGCCCACTCCTTCTCACAGAGAGGAACCTTGTCCTTGTCCCAGCAGTGGGAACGTTATAGTCAAATTATGCTAAGCCCTGTCTTAATTAATTGAAGCAACCACAGGCAAGTCCGGTTAAGCAGACGACAACCCCCTAGATTGACCTGCGAGATGTCAATAAAAAAAACCAGTGGCACTCCGTGAGTGCCGACAGAAGTGAAAACTTTAACAATTACGTGTGTATTTTGTGAATCGTCTTATAAACAAAACACGCGCGGTGCCGGCTACGGCCATCCGTCTTACGAATTTTCGATCAGGTCACGTGTCCTGACGCGAGTTTAACATTTTTTACCCATTACAAAAAAAGTGTACAACGCCGCTAAAGAAAATTTCACTTTAAAAATAAAAAAAAAAATAACTGGATAATCTATAAATGTGCGTGGAGTTCGTGTTCTCTATATTAGTCACAAACTATAATTTAAAGCTTAGACCACAGTTCTTATACCATTAACTTAAAACAAATGTAAACCATAAGCAAATGTAGGCAACTACCTACTACTAAAGGAAAGCGCTCGATTCGCAAGTAAATTGAAGGTGAAATGTTAGGTTCGGGCATGTAAGCCTTTGAGTAATTTCTGTTTCAACTGAAGGAGTACACAGTACATACGTTATCATGTAGTATTTAAACTAACAGTATTCATGTTTACTCTCACTGGTCTACTTTTCCCGTACCGAGAATATTTCAAGAACAGCTGTTAGAATAGTTAAGCGAATGGTGGTGATCTATGCGTCATGTTCGTGAACGAGCGCCGTCAGTTGTCATCACTTAGCTGCCTCGGCTTATTTTTAATTATTTTAATTTTGAATTGTTGTTTTCTTACCATTTGCTGTATTCTGGACGCTTTTAACGCGTAAGTCACATTAATGATGTAAGTAATATTTTTGTAAAACTATAATTTAAAAGAGTGTCCATGAAGTTTCTTGCCCGTTCTTCTCCATAGGTACCTACGCTTTGGAATGGGCAACTAGCTTCATATTTTCTGACTGACCGACTTTTTGACAATTCAAAAGTGCCTGTAAATGGTTTAATTGAAATAAATGCTTTGAGTTTGAGTTTGAATTACCTCGATGCATGCTGTGTAAAAATACACAAACGGACACATAAACCCGCACTGTGCCCACGTGGTGGATTACGGCCCATTCCCTTTCACAGAGAGGGGCCTATGTCCCAGCTGTGGGAACATTATATGCTGATTATGACGGACACATAAACTGCATCAATAAGTACAGCTGTAGTTAACTTTTAAACCCAAAAACATTCTAAAACAAAAAAAAACGTAATCGTAATCGTAAACGTAATCTCTAAATAAATAAATAATACATACAAAAACAAAAGGATATTATTTTAGACGTCGAAGTACTCGTCCGCATCGCTGTCATCCGGAAACGTGCCAAGAAGACTGGCAGCATTGCCACATTGAATGGCAATGCTAATTAAACGACGCAGCAAGAAATTTTCTTCGAAAGTAAAGGGAGTTTTTTTGAAAAGACCAAAAAACCTCGATATCCTTCATCACACTTCACACTAATATTATAAAGGCGAAAGTTTGTGTGTTTGTATGTTTGTTACTTCTTCACGCACAAACGGCTAGACCAATTTTGAGGTCTTCAGGGTCTCGATATGTAATGGTCACCCATCCACGGACCGACCTTGTCAAGCGTAGCTTAACCTTTGATCGACCTGTGCGGCTGTTAATATTAAGCCACGAGCCCTTTACACCGCACACAATCACAAAGCAGAGATACACCTCAATAAATAATCTTTTCTACAAACCTTACAAGCCTAAATTCCAGAACGTGCCTCTCCAGAAACTTCAAAGCTCTTTCAAAAGTCTAATCTGACAAAATTGTATAACAAATGCCACAGTGTAACACACCAAGTCCCTTTTGTCAAGAAGATAAGTCCTGCCTTAATGTAATCCCAGTTTATTTAACTTTCTAATATATTACGAAGTTTTTGGTCCTAAGTTACGCGAAAGATACCACGATGCATATTGGGGGATCTTAATTTTGTCAGTGGTTTGCTTAATAAGATTTTCTTGTTGATGTTAAGATAAGATTGTATTGTCTGAGTAATTTTGTTAATAATATTGTATTGTATATCTCCAAAACTTTTTCTCTTGTCACGGCTTTTTCAATGATCCCATTAGAGATTCCTAATAGTTGTTTATAGCAGACGTCTTTAAAATCACTTGTTTCTTGCGGTACACAGTTGCTTTCACCTTTATTTTCGGAAATACTTGCACTACTGACTCCAATTTTAAGGTTCCGTACCCAAAGGGTAAAAACGGGACCCTATTACTAAGACTCCACTGTCCATCTGTCTAGGTTTTTGATAAAAAAAAAACTGGATTTTCTCAGGTTTATGAAAACATAAAGTAATAATTTTGTCTTCTTCCGGTACTTGATCAAAAGCGTAGGTTTTTAATGAAAAACCATATTTTGTCATAAACTTGTGACATATATATCCAAAGTTCCATTTACATTATCTTACTCAGTTCCGTAGTTCACTTTAACAGAGACAAATTTCCAAAATTGAATTATGACGACCCCCTAAAACGAGATCAGGGACGAAATAAAATCTTACAAGATCAAAGCCAATCTAACTTTTTCTTTTATAACGAAAAGGTCGTGGATTTATAAGTCAGTACCGATGTCCATAGCAACGTCATTGAACATCGTAAAGAAGACAAATGTGACAATCAGAGTGACACATCGGTATTTGTGGTGTAATCCGTTTTGCCTTAAACTGGAAATGTGTTATAGTCTTTTTCAAACGGACGAAATACAATCTTAGAAAATCAAAGCCAATCTAACTTTTCTATTATAACGAAAAGGTCACGGAATTATAAGACAGTGCCGGTGTCCATAGCATAGCAACGTCATTGAACATCGTAAAAAAGATAAATGTGACAATCAGAGTGACACATCGGTATTTGTGGTGTAATCCGTTTTGCCCTGAACTGGGAATATTTTATTGGCTGTTTCAAACCAGGTCAGTGTTAAGGAAAATATATTGGCAGCCTGATTGAGGGCTGATTCTTAGTTTACGGACGCCCTTTGTGACTAGATTGGTTGCGCTGATGGATGCATGGTATAGATCACTGCGTGTTACTTTGAATGTGTTTGTTTTGCTTTTATGTTCTTAGTAAATCACGGTTATTAAGCCGACTAACAAAATGTATCGAATCGACGCCCTAGAAGGACATATAGTGACCTTATTGGTGATGTCCTTCAGTAAGGTCAAGTGCGTAGTACTTGCAACCGTCGAGCGTATATGGCCATGTATGTATATGGCCAGCGTATAAGGATCGTAGCACATGGGAAGGTGTGAGTTATATATATGTGTGTAGTGTAGGCATGAGTATATATGTGTATAAATCACGCTTGTTTCTTGATAAAGGTGTTTGAACTCTAGTGTAAACAAGGACCAATCTTGGACAACTTACCGAACACATACACACACATACCGAATAGTCAGTCAGCCAGTCACTTTTTTTGTCTTTCGATACACAGATGCACACAGAAAAAAGAAAAAATGATTTACTTTGATGTACGAATAGTAGAAATAGTACTCGTACAAAGCTCAAATTATTGTCATTGGTTGAGACTTGAGAAACCATAAAGACTTAAATATAAGTAGCTCCATGATATTTTATTTAAATACAATGTATAGAATTTTATCGACTTAATTTTAAAATTAAGACCAATGACCAACTCAAAGCTAAACTTAGCAGAGTCGAAGAAAATCGTTTAAACGAAGTCTGCCATAAAACAGCGAAGTTTGAGTTAGGAACTGTGAAAACTTCTTAAATATTTTACATTTAATAAGACGTGACTAACGCGAATTCAGTTAATGTTCTTAATTTTCATGAATATGATATATTATTTATTAGGTTAACGTGATTTCATTGCTAACAGGAAAATGGATATCTGCCCAGGGTATGAAAGACACTAGTCGGGCGTGCGGTGAATGTGCAAGTATTTCCCGGGCCCCCGACTCATGGTATTTGTAGAAAAAGTGGAGTTTCAGGAGCGGTAGGAATCCAACGTAACTCTCCGTTCTCCCCAGACGGAGGGTATCCATGAGGATGTCATCAAGGAAACAAAAAAAAACGGTGGCACTCTGGGAGTGCCAACAAAAGTGAAAACAAAACACAAACAGAATACTTTGCCATCACTCACTGACATATCGTATATACATTAAAACCGAGGACATCCCGAGAACAGCCGAACATATCCGAAGCGGGCATTTTTTGAATCGACTTATAAGCAAAACACGCGCGGTGTCGCTTACGGTAACAGTGGCGCGAGTTCAATGGTTTTTTCCCATCATAAAGTAGTTTTCACTTTAAAAAAATGGTATGAAAGACGAAATTACCTAAGTGTCGCCACACTCAAAATATTATCATCATCTGTTTGGCGTTTTCTCAATTATGTTAGGGTCGACTTCCAATGTAACGGAATGCAGCGGGATACATGGTATAACTGGCACTGGCACTGGCGCGACTGCTGAGCATGAGGTCCTGGGTTCAATTTCCTGGTCAGACAAAGTGTTACTGGGTTTTTCCATTGGGAATTTGTTAATAACAGCCCAGAGTTTGGAAGTTGATGGCGTGTTTTAGAAAGCACGTTAAGACGTCGGTCCTATACCAGATTTATCTCCGAGACCCATCCGTGCCTCGGAGAGCACGTTAAGCTGTTAGTCTCGGCTGTCACGCGTGGGTCTTTGACAGTCGTTATGGGTAGTCAGAAACCCGAAAGTCTGACAACCAGTCTTACCAAGGGGTATCGTATTAACCAGTAACTGGATTGTGGAGGTCAGATAGGCAGTCGCTCCATGTAAAATACGGGTATTCAGCTGCATCCAGTTAGACTAGAAGCTGACCTCAACATAGTTGGGAAAAGGCTAAGCAGATGATGATGAGTAGTCCTACATGCAACAGAAGCCAAATCCAATAGAAAAGCGACGAGCAAAATCCATCTTACATTTCCGCAAACATCTAAAGCTTAAAAAGCGCTTTCCAACTTTAAACAAGTGTATAATGCAGCAGCTTAAAGTAAGGAATCAAAGTATAAAGTATGCGGACTAAGATCAGTCCTGTAGTATAAAATTCAGTACAAGTTTTACCGTGTGAGTCCACCAAGGCACAACTTTGGCTAGCCTTATTTGGTAGTTTGCCAGTTCGGGAAAAGTTGATTTGGGATAAATCATAATGTGGTATTTCAAAGCTAAAGTGGAAAATGTCAACTAACTTTTGGAAGTCACTTTAAGTGTAAATTATCGAAAACATGCGATATATGTGATAATAAATTTTCGTTCCTTCTGAATATTACACCCTCCTTCCTTGCCTTGACTGTGCGATGAGTCAACAAACGTGGCATTTACAGACTCCAGCACATTAAACTATCCGAAACTGTCAAATGTTCCCAATCAATCTTGAACCGGTGTATGCTGTAGCGATAAAGTTAAAAATATATTAAATATTTTTTTTTGTTTGTAATGTGTTTGCTCTTGACTCTAGTCTAGGTCATAGGTGACAGAGACAAAGTCTACGATGGAGTGAGCTTACCCAGAAGAAGCCTGGGAATATAATATAATATATACATATAATTTGACAGATTGTAGTAACTTGATGTGCTGGCGTCTGTACTTTGTAGTACTTATTATAATAACTATACAATACCTTAATTTTTTTTTTTCTGTAGGGCTTAGCTTTCGGCTAGTTTTATGTTCTAATTTCTTTTCAGTCTGTATTATCCTACTGTGGAGCAAAGGCCTCCCCGAAATCCTTCCAAGCACACTTTTCTAGAGTCACCTCGACGACGCCGCGGGAGACGCTCCGGGCGTCGGGAGCCGCGCGACGACTCCCGGCCACCGTAGGCGCGGACCTGCGGGTGGAGAGTAATGGGTAGCTCATCGTCCGATCAGGACCAAGCCCGTACCGACAGCGCGTACGTGTTCCACGCGCGCCTCAAAGAGATGTCAGCATCAAATGAAGGGGCCCGTCAGGGCCGAAGCCTGCCGGGTCAGCGGGATTGTCCGAAAGGGTTACCGCTGGCCCGGAACATAAAGGGCTAAGGAAGGAACACGGGTGGATTTTAGTCAGTAAGAGTGTGACACTCCCTTCCGCTCCACCCAGAGCGGGAGGGGTCATTTGATGATTACCCATCTTGAAAAAAAAAAGATTCACCTCAACCCAACCCTTGCGGTACGCATCTACATCGTCTCGCCACCTTTTTAGGGCCGGCCTCGGTGGAGCCGCAAATTATCAGGCACCCACCGTGTGGACACTGTTGCCAAGCAGTCACTGTGCAATAATATCCTCTACTAATTTTGTAAAATATTCTAAAGACTGACTGACATGGCAAAGTTCATTAAATCCAGGCATTTTTACATTAAGCCCCTGATCAGGTCAAACGGGGAAATCAAATGAAACAGTATTATTAACTAATAACTTTAATTAGGTTTTACCACCAAACTTCATATGATAAATTATAACACATTTATCAATAAGCGGTCGACCAACCATACATTGTCCGCTCAACCATGTAATTATTTTGATTTAATAACGGCAGGCTCTGGCATTATTAATAATTATGAATTTTAATAAGTATATAAATGTCCGGCCGACTTAATGATTATTAAATGATTACGTTTGTAGTTTATTTGGTTATTTAATGTGTTATTGCAGTTTAATCTTTGAAAAAATATAAGAAAGCATCACGCCTGTTACCTTGAGAGGTTGGACAGAGGTGTACCTATAGTACTGTGGGGGGTATGATGGGCGCTTCAAAATATAATTGAAAAAGGCTTCGACTTGAATAAAATATATTTCGACGGCGAAGTGCCAATAACTCCTAACTGACAAAGTCAAAAATTTACACATACTGGAAAAAAACGTTCAAAGATAGACACGTTGTTTTAGTTGGGAGGTCCATATTTCCACATTTTAATTTAATGCTGTTGCAACTAAAAATACACTTAGGCGATTTCACTAAAACATGCGAATAACGCCTTTAAATTCAAAACGAAAAAAAGTGAATTTCTCAAAAAAAATCAGTTAGGAGGTATTGGCACTTCGCCGTCGATTTATGACTTTACATTATCATGTTATTTCTAGCACTTCTTCTACTAAACAAGACTACCTTATTAGGATATTGGACACTTGCTTGAACGTTCGAATGGAACACACCGGCAATTATAACCAGCCTGTACTGCTAAAGATCACACACACAGATCGCCTCTACAGTACACCCACATTTTGCCAATTATGTTTAGGCCCCATCGCCCATGTAATAGGGCGAGCCTATTGGAATCAACTGGGAACAAATCCAGACTTCAGGCAGATACTGATAAATAGCACTAAAAACGGCCTTTCTTTTGGTGTCCCCTGTAATCTCTCAGTTTATTTCGGCCTTTCTTCTCGGAGTTTTCAGTTAGAAAATGCCGACCTCATCAAGTTTTTTTTTTTTTTTTTTTAATATGATTGACGTGTAAAAGTGTTTGTACAAACCTACTTAATAAAAAAATAACCCTAATGGGCAAACCCAAATAAATCCTCCCGAACTAGAAATAGCCCGACCTCACACCCGTCCACCTCGACATGGGACAAAACGAAACTTCTAAGTATCCAAACAGATTCACGAGACGTTTTGACGTAAATAGACGCGCAACTATCGATATAACCGACAGTTCTGCTTCTGAAAAATGTATAGAGATACACTTTCTGCTTGTGCGGTGTTTAAATTATGCAAATGTTCACTATACGTATACTGTAAGCTAATTTAGGGACTTGTACCCAAAGGGTACCATTGAGTACGAATACATATTACTTAGGCAATATTACTTAGGCTCCGCTGTCCGTCCGCACCACGGTCACAGAGATGTATCTTTTGAACCGTAATAGGTAGACACTTGAAATTTTCGCATAGAGAAATGGCTACTCTATAACAACGAATAATAAAAATATGCAGTGTTGAATATTGTACGATGGTTCAGAATCGTTCGTGTGCGAGTCCGTCTCGCATTTGGCCGCTTATTGGACCGTAGTTCTTTAACGGAGCTCGCGAAAGAAGTAAACTGGAAGAAATCGTCACGTAAAGAAAAAGCGCTATAATAATAATAATATAAGTTCTATTACCGACTGCTTAGGCTGTAGGTTGGATTTCTATATTACTTACATCAGAAAAACACAGCCATTCGGTATAGAAATATTATAATGACAGACAGTAAAAGAGAGCAGTGGTGGCCGAGTGGTAACGGCCGCGACTTACGAGTTGTAGGTCGTAGGTTCGAACCCAGACAGGCGCTTTACTTTGTGTAAATTATTTTCATCACCACTGCTCTCAAATCGGTGAAGGAAAACATCGTGAGGAAACCGGCATGTCCTAGAACTAAAAATTCGAAGACATGTGACATCTACCAACCCGCACTGGGCCCGCGTGGTGGATTACGGCCCACTCCCTCTCACTGAGAGGAGGCCTGTGTCCCAGCAGTGGGAACATTATAGGCTGATTATGATGATGATTATGAGACAGTAAAAAAACAGCCACGTATCAAAAATAGACAATAAAAAGCACAACAACCAAAGATAAATATTCCTAAAAAGTTCACATTATATCGTGAACATCCTCCCCTTTTTACAGGGGAACAATATTTTTTAACGGTCGCTTGAACATGCCCCCTGTGGTGCGTACATCTACCACCCGCACCACGCCGTCACGACCCGGGTACAGCGCCGCGATCACGCCACGTGGCCAGGTGCCCCGTGGCAAGTCTCCATCTCCAATGAGCACAGGGTCCCCAACCCCGACTGCAATGTCTGTACCCGGAACGCGCCGCGGAGCTAAGGTGGGCAAGTATTCACGGACCCAACGCCGCCAAAAATAGTCCGCAAGTCGCAGTGCCTTTCGCCAACCGCTCCTACCAACCAGCGCCGCATCGGTTAAGGGTTCGCTATGAATCGTATGTTCGCCGGGTCTGGCTGTTTGTGTATGTGAATTTAAATGTTTGTAAACGCACCCACGATACAGGAGTAATTCCTAGTGTGGGGCAACGTTTTGAAAAAAAAAAAAAAAAAAAATGAAACGAATGTCCAGATGAATCTCTGAGCAAAAAATGATTGGGGGTGAGCGCTTCCGGATAGTCGGCATCGGGAGAAATGTGTGTCAATGGACGCGCGTTGACAATCGCCTCTGTTTCTGTCAACAGGGTGGCGAGAACTTCTTCACGTGGGGCCCGCTCTCTCAATGTAACCTTGAGGGCCGTCTTCACGGAACGGACGAGCCTTTCCCAGTCACCACCCATAAAGGGTGCCAGTGGTGGCACAAAGCGCCAAGCAATTTTGTTTTCCGCTGCAAAGTGTGGAATTGTAGCGTCATAAAGGGCTCTCAGTTGCCGGTTTGCTCCCACATCTCAAAGAAAACATCTCAAAGAAATCGATTTTGAATATCCCGCTTTCACAAGTTTTTGGGGGCGTCCACCAGGTGGCGCCAAAAACCGTACCATTTTATTTGTTCGTACTTGACGTTCTTCTCCTAGAGTAAATATGTTCCTTGATCTAATGGCTGCGTTAGCGAATGCTAACAGCTTTGCTGAATTTTGGGCCAAAAAAAAAATAATAAATTGCCGTCGACATGCTAAGTAGAAGACTTTTGCCTAACCCTTCAAGGAACATAGACCTGATTTAATGTTGATTTATCTTCTTTTAAAAACTCCACTATTTGAAGACCTTCATCCGTACCATCGTTTTTTCAAAATCGAAACCGTTTATTTTCATTCAAGTTTAATTATTGCAACCCTTACATTTCTATGTAAGGGTTGAAATTAAACTTGTATGCTAGGGGTTGAAACAAATGAAAACGTTGGAAGTGTTGATTGTTTGCAGAACAACGTTATCTAGCACAATTAAACTAATGTTTTGTTGTTGTTTGCGTACTAGGGAAGGAATACGGAAAGAGCTCGTGTAGTTTTATTTTTAGTTTATGCAGTTTTCTCGTATAATTTAGGGTTTATACTTTTGTATAAATTCGAAGCACTTTTTCGTTTAAATCGATCTACAATTGCTCAGAATAACCAACAATGTCGATGCGTATTTTCATCAGTCTGGCTGTCTTAAACGTGAATGTTTTATTTTATTTACTGTTCGTGCGTGACGCGCTCGCGCCTCAGGCTATATAAGGACTTACTAGTCTAGAGAAAAAAAGAAAAAAAAAACAACATTGAGATTCTGACTGAGTTTCTGTATTGCTATTTTATTTTAAAACCCCACAAAATATTAATGTTTTGACAACTAAAATACTAGCTTTGAAGTTATATAAAACGATCAATAGAATTAGCATTTAAAATACATATTATTAAAATCTCGATTATGATTGTAAATGTTTGCTTGGTCAATCCCTAGCATCAGTGGGATGACACTGACAGCTCACTCCACGCAATTTTTCACGGTGAGATTTTTACAGAATCGACATGCAGTACGTTCTATTTTTCTCCTACAAAAATCGATCACCGATTATATCGAACGTGGGCGGGCAGCCTTAGCCATTGGGTCTAGAAGAGTGAAATGTTGCACAAGACTTTCTTACTATGTATAACTTGTTTTATGTTATTAAAACTAATATCATTATTTTTAATTTTAACACTAAGCAATTGATTTCTCCATTCTAGAGGGATACGGCACTGTTTCTCTTTACTACAGGCTATTATGTAGCCTATCTAAGAGGACAGTACCCCAACCATTTTTGTTGTATACCAGTGTTCAATTGTCGTGCAACTGTGTTTAATGTATTTACTGCAACACCTTTTATGCAATAAAGTTTTATTATTATTATTATTTTGAGAGTTATTTTTTCTCAGCTCTTAGGCTGGTTTTAGCTATATTTACGGGCCAAAGCCAAGTAAATGCAGCGTGTGGTGTGTATTAGGGTGTGTTTTCTTTTATTATTATTATTATAACGAAAGTGGGCACTAACGCAGGATTTTTTCAAAATTCACCCCCTTAAAGACTTAAGTAGGGGATGAAAGTTTGCATGGAAGTTAATTTTTTTTCCGATGGGACATAAATTCGCGCACACGACTCGTACACCTATAAATATTGCCAACAAATTGCAAAACTCATAAATCTAAATAAAATGGATTCAATATTAAAAGTTAATCACACTATCAAACTAATATTATAAAGGCAAAAGTTTGTGAGTGTGTGTATTGTTATATGTTTGTCACTTCTTCACGCTCAAACGGCTGGACCAATTTAGATAAAATTTTGTATGGAGGTGGCTGATACCCTGCATTAACATATAGGCTACTTTTTATCCCGATATTCCCACGCGATCGAAACTTATGCGGGTGAAACCGCGGGGCGCTAATATAACATAACGCAAAATCTAAGAAACCACCAGAAGCTCATATAATCAAAGTTTTCTTTAAGCTTTTTCCTTACAGCAGAAAACATAAAAGAATTCCCTTTTTGCTCTGAATGTTTACATCACGCTTTTCCCAGTATTAAATCTCGAGGAGTTTCCTTCGATAAAACGTACTGAGAATATTCTCCAATAACAGTGAGACGGGATGTATTTTTACCATTATTAAAGATAGTGATGGTAATTTATCTTGGCTTATGGCGATTGCAGGAGTATTACGGACACGGATGTGTACGGAGTAGGTGTATGAACTCGATTTTGAATGGAGCAATAGATTAGCAATTTATATCAAAATATTTATTTCAAGATTGCGATAGTATGTTCCGCCGTGACGCCGACGTGCGTTTATGACCACCATCCTAATTGCATATCTAACATACTTTCAACCGCTATCTTGAAAAAGCTGTTGCAGACAATAATTGGGAAGTTGAATATGTGCTTGAAAAATTATTTTGGATGGATGAAAACACGACGATTGGGCCAGTAAAATCAATCATAATCAAAATATTTTATTTCATATAAACCTACATGGGCACTTATGAAACGTCAGAAGCTGGGTGCACGGTCCCAATTGGTCGCTTCCTATGGAGAAGAACCGGCAAGAAACTCCACGGTTACTCTTTTAAAAAAAATTGACTTTTACAATGTTTTCAAATTACAGTAGGTATGGGAGGACAGCGCCGGCCTGTCAACAAGTACCTAACCTAAGACTATGTTTTGAACGAAATAACTCAAGCGCCAAGAGTTAACTTTGATATAATCCTATCAATTGATATTTCATGAAATACTTATTCATTCAATGGGACTATTTAGAGTGTTATATTGATGATTTTAATGATTGTTATTCTATAAGTACATACCTACTTGTTACGGTCGCGATTCATATTTTGTTCAACATACAAAGTGACACTGATCTGAAAACTGCAAAAAACGTAAAAAAAAATTCCGCTCACATCTAGTTCAGAAAAAAACATGGCCGAAAGAACCAGGAAATTATGTGCAACACTAATATTTAAGTGGAACACTAGTTTCAACTCCAAGCGTACGAAAGGATTGGTTCCTAAATTATTTACTGTAAGTATACATTCAAACTTTGTTGTCGCGTGGGATTAGATGTGAATCTAACTGACTATAGTGATGTTACTTACTCGAATTATTTAGTCATAGTAATGTTGACGAAAAATGAAATTATTCAACCGGACAAATGCACTTCCCTACGTGTTTATTATTCTAGTGTATGGCACTCGTGGGATGCAGCTAAAAATCAACGCCACCTGACGCTGTCAGCTGACATTGTGTTGAGCTGAAGCCCTTTTGGCTTTATAAGCAGTTTTCTTTTTGTTAATTGTAAGGTGTTTTTGAAGTGAAAACTTATTTAAGCGCGTTGGGTTTTTTTTTGAGATGGGAAAAAGCTATTGAACTTGCGACTTACCGTAACCGACACCTATGTTTTAAGTTTTGGCTATTATTAAGACATCAACGCGCGGTACATTTTCTTTGGGAAGTAACAACCTTCAAACGTATTTATAAAATTACTATGCTTTTTCATGTTTTCACTCCTGTCGGCACTCCTGAAGTGCCACTGTTTTTTTATTGACACATTTTTATTTCTGTTAAACGGATTATCTCCCGTATGGATGGACCGTGCGAAAGATAATAATATGGCTGAAAAAGGGGTGACTACTAAGATGACGATTAATAAAGCAAAAATATATATAGCAAAGTAATTTTTAAAGGCACATCACTACGCCAAAAGTTAGGCGGAATAAAATTAAATGGGTGATGTCGAGGGAACTGTTTTGTCCCCGCAACGACATGTCCGGTGTCCCACATTGTATCCTCATAAATTAACCATTTTGAATGACCTACAACTGCAACTGGTGACTTTTTGTTCGTTCCAGTAACTTTAAACGAGCTGGAGTAACGGATAGCTTTGTCAAATTTAATTTGCAATGTAAAGGTTTCTAAAACGTATAGCATTAAACAATATCACCGTTTTAGAGTCTGCTCTTACTCTTTTTGAATTACAATTTGCGGGCTTTACACAGGTGACTGTAGCTGCCTATGAGACTGTCTAAATGGCAATTCGGGTAGGCCGCAGGTGACTAAAATCGCAAGTTCCAAGGTAGAATAGGTTTCGACTTTTGTCGTGCGCCAACAGGTCACTAAAATCGAAAATCGGCATGTAACTAAAATCGACCGTGAAAATGCTCAATCGCAGGCGATCATCGCCCATCGACATTTTGATGCAAAATGAACTAGTCACCTGCGATTTTTATCGACCTGCGTAAATGGGGTGGTGATTCGGCTTGAGAGACGATTTGGTAAGCGACTAGCAGCAAGGTGAAAAGCGACCTAGTGTCAATTCCCCATTTGGGTGGTCTGCAAACGGTCAGCTTGCAGTCTACAAGCTGACCCAATTATACACAAACCTACATGATGGTTTATTAAGGACATCTGCAATACGAGGGACAAAATTAAAAACGCATGTTACCGATACACACCAATAACACACACTACAACGCGCCACCTGATTTTTTTCATACAAATTCAATAAAAACGGACTTACGAGCGGGATTTTTGGCTCCGTTTTCCGCGCCCTCTCGCCTGGTGCTTTGTAGTGTAAAATCTGCCATAGTGTGCGTACACAAGAACGTCACGCATCAACGGCAGAGGCAACTGCAGCCGCCGACACGCGTTGACGGCAGCCGTCGACCTGGCGTTGACGCATATCGCTCGTGTGTATGAGCACTTAGAGGTAGAGAAAGTTCTGGTAGTAGTACTTCCCATAACGTAATCCTTTACAAAAAACTTTCATTCATTACAAACATTACTTTTAATTCTTTTGGGTTTCAAAATATACACACTAAACTATTGGCCGAAAATGAAACCGGTCGAAAATTGTTATTTTTGCCGAAAATGTCCGAATACCGAAATGAAATTCGGTAGAACGTAAGTAAGTATTTACTACTAACAGAAGGCCTAAAAAAGCCACTTTGGCAGAATCATAAAATGATAACATTATGAATCAAAATGGTCAGTTAACTGTTAAGTTAATCGTATCAAATCCTATTAGTGAAGGATTTTTCAGTTATTTTTTTTATCTGTGCTAAAATACCCATCAATCCAATCCAAATCCAATCCCAATCTCTTTGATTATACCTACGGAGTGCAGCGAAAAATCGAAAAACACCCACCTGTCTTCGCCTTATTATAATTCATAATGTTATCCTTTTATGATTCTGCTAAAGTGGCCTTTTTAGGCCCCCAGACCTAGGTTCGAACTACAAGACTATTTATTTAAACTACTGAAACATCTATGCGGTGCTCAGAACAGCATAACAATAGAACTTGCAACTGCGGAACATACACAATGTGCATTGAAACCAGATCTGCTGCCGACATTTTATATTGGTTGCACAATAGTTGAAATTTGAAGTTAACATGCATGAAAGAACAAGTTGGATCAACATAATTTATGATACAAATTCGTCTCGGGTTAGATTTAAGGCTCTCCCCCACAGACGCGTCGTTATCGGTCGATAATATCGGATGCGATAATGCGATATCTGTTTTCAGTACATTTTGCGTTTAGACGGCTACGAAGTTACACAATGCTGCGACAATAACGATGCAATAGAAGTAGAACGCTTGCGTTCCTCGGTCCTCCTATATTCCGATACGAGTTCTTAGAACATTTTATATTAGGACACATATAATCTTATACATACCTGCGTTAATAAAGTAGTAACGCGTAATGCGGGCGGGAGGCCTGTACAGTACTGTAGGTTACACGCACACATTACAAATACCAGACGATAAAATACAGCTGTGTGGCAAAGAATCGGAATGCATTATCGCAGTAACGCATCCGATATTATCGACCGATAAAACGTGCCTGTAGGAACTAGGCTTTTCGCGGAGTTTAATTGGAATTCAGATTTAGACAACTAGCTTCAACTTTCTGACTAACTGACGGACTATTTAAATTTTGACAATTCAAAAGTGCCTGTACAAGGTTTAATTGAAATAAATGCTTTCAGTTTGAGTTTGTGTTTGACGTACAAGGTAAAACTAATAGTAACAGCGTAAAAAAAAAACAGTAATTCAAGATCTAAAAGTAACAAGTACTTTAGACAACATTATTTTTTTCATTAAGGGGATTACAAGATCTAAACGCAAAACATGCAAGTTTTAGAAGCAATAAAAGTATATGATCGACTACAGTAAACAAAATCAATCAATCAAAAAATATAGAATATTCTTTAGGATATTATGCTAGGTAGATAGTGTGTTGAAAACATAATACAACTAATTTGATACGATAGAAAAAAATCATGAAGATACCTCTAAAAACTTTCTTTTTACAATAAAAACCATACTAATATACATACAATCATTCTGATTTTTTTGTTCACATATATTTTTTTTTAAACGTTGCCCCCCCTCACTAGGAATTTCTCCTGTATTGTGGGTGCGCTTACAAACATTTAAACTCACATACACAAACAGCCAGACCTGGAACAACTACTTGTAGGTCACAAGCCTACTACCTACTTGTAGGTAATTCTACAAGGAACATACTAAAGCACCAGTGTTTTCATTTTTTAGTCCAAATAATAGATTTTTTGTAAATAGATAATTGCTCCATATTTTGCAATAAATTACCAGCGTTGTGTCATCGCGCTTCTCTTCCTTTTCTATGCAGTCCAACAGTGACCGCGCTTTCGGTCAAGTAAGCCCCGTAAGGGCTGATTTATCAATCGACAGATAATTCTTATTCGTGAAATTAAATTGACGTCTAACACATTAATTATGGAAGAACTGTCAAAAATTCAATATTATTCCTCGGATAAAATTCTCTGGCGTTGGAAAAATCAGCCCTTGAATTCACTTTTGTTATTGTTCTCTGGACATTTTAATTAAAATAAAGTAGAGCCTCGATAATCCGTACTCTGGGTACTCCGAACGTCGCTGTAATCCTACTGCATGCCCTCTCTCTCTTACTGTGACTGCTGTTATTGTTTTATCTTTAGTTACTAATGAGCCACCCCGCGTGTTTAGAACCCGCCAGACTAAAATAGATGACTTTATGAATAAGTAACTTAGACCTAACGTATTTCGTGGTTAAATATGTATCTTATAAGCTCAATAAATATATTCTGTCAAAAGATGCTTGCATTTTTTTTATAACATACTAGATATAATTCGAACGCTCCGTGAGTCCGAACTTGTTATTTGGTAGTTCGGATTATCAAGGTCCTACTACAAATGTTTCTATCAGTACAGTAGTTTTATCTCACAAATCGACGCGCGCTTAACTTGTGGTTATAAAGTGTACAAACACGCAGTGAATTTGGACGCAGAAGTTCTCGGTACCGTCTGAGACAATAGTGAAGTCGCAAGTGTGTGTGTGTGCTATTGCACCACTACTTACCGTACTACTCGCCGGTGAGTATAAGTTCTTTCGATGTACAGACGCCAGCACATCAAGCTACCCGAAACTGTCAAATTTTTCCAATAAACTTTGAACCTTATACTTTAGCGATAAAGTTGAAAATCTATTAAAGATATTTGACAGATTGTAGTAACTTGATGTGCTGGCGTCTGTACATATAACACACTTCTACGCCCCACACTTACACCCACTGTTAAAAGATTAGTAGAAAAAGTAGATATGTGCGTAATGTACCTATTTAGGTTTCTATGTCCCCCCTAAAGAATACACGAGCAGACGGATTTTAAAAATAATACACGAGCAGACGGATTTTAAAAATTCGAAGACCGCGTACCTAGTCATTTAAAACTGTCCATGTCAATTGTCAGTTTAATAAGCTTATACGCATTATATATTATTAAGGTCATACAGTACTGCATATATTATTATATTATTATCGTATCTAAAATCTAGACTAGACCCAGCTCAAACTCAGACATGTTTTATTCAACAACTGTGACCGCTAGACGTAAGTCACCAAAGGAGATAAGTAACCAGGGTCGTCGAATATAGTTGAATTTAAGTAAGAAACCAATGGATGTTTTCGAATAAAATTGAATTTAATTAATAGAAAACAAACAGTTCATTTATCAAATTAAGTTTAATTCGAAAACATCTATCGATTTCTTACTAAACTTCAACTATATCTGAGGACCTTGGTTACTTATCTCGTTTGGTGACTGTACAGACGCCAGCATATCAAGCTACCCGAAACTGTCAAATTTTCCCAATCAACTTTGAACCTTAAGCTTTAGCGATAAAGTTGAAAATCTATTAAAGAAATTTGACAGATTGTGGTAGCTTGATGTGCTGGCGTCTGTACAGTGTACATGAGAAAATATATTTATTTAATTTGGAGCTTACAAAAGTATTTATACCGCATTATAAAAACTCACAAATATTCCAATGCTGTATTCTCTGAAATGAAACCACATGACATTATGCCTGAATTGCTTAAAAGGGTAGGTATACCCCTCTACACCCGGATATTGCTAGTCAAGTTATAAGTCTCATGTAAAAAGGAAGGAATATATTGCCAATAACCGGACTCAAATACAAACTCCGACTTCAACTGAAAATTTCGAAAAAATCCTTCTTTGAATTTCCAAATGAAAAAGACTCAACTCCTGAGATGGAAACCAGGACCGCTCAGCAGTGGCACTTGAGACCAACTACAAACACGATGCTCACGAAATATTATACATTTTGTACCTGAGGTCGACTCTAAGTAATAACAGCCGCACATATCGATCGATCAGATATAGCTATGCTTACCGCGGTCGGTCTGCGGATGGGTGACAATCTTTACTTACCAAGACCCCCTCGTGCCTCGGAAAGCACGTTAAGCCGTTGACAGTCGTTACGTGTCGTCAGCCCGAAAGTCTAAAAAGAAAAAAGGCCAGTCGAGCCAATCAAAGCAACACATCACAAAATATTCCACACCTCTGAATCCTATAAAAATAAACCACGCTCAAATTATATATGTAAAACAAATGCAAAGCAAAACAAAAGAGAATCGCTCTTATAATAAAGTAAAGAAGCAAACCAAACACTTCAGGAACACGATTTGAAAATAATCACGAAGCTACACAAAGAAATTTAAAAAAAATGTATAAAAAGAAACATGTGTCCTTCCAAATAGTATATAACAAAGACGCTTTGCGTATCTGTCTGTGTGATCGCCTAGAATTTAGTGCGAAAAGTTTATGTGTATAAAACTTTAACATTTAACTCAGATGATCAGCTCGAATATCGGCAACTCTGTGAAGATCGGCGCTTCACTTAGCCTGAGGGCATGCTATCCTATATTTGCCTTGATTCGCGGTCTCCACAAAAGAATATGTCTACCTTAGCCAACTTAGATATACTACAGAAATTTTGAAGGTTTGTCAGGTTACCGCATCAATATATTGCACCCGTGTGAAGCAGGGTCGGGTGGGTGGCTTGTCTAAAATTCTAAATGTCTATACTATCAATACTAATATCGTAAAGAGGTAAAATTTGTTTGTTTGTATTCAGGGGGGTAATCTCTGAAACTACCAGTCGGAGCCGAGCAAAAAGAAAAAAGTCAGAACAAATTCTAAGCGAAACCGAAGATATAGCGCGGGCAGGTAATGCGATGCGACGGAGTGGATCGAGGAATAAGAAATTTCACGCAGAGAAAGTCGCGGGCAGAAGCTTATATAAATGAAGACGTCACCACAAATTCACAAAGCATGTTAATGAGTTCTGGGAGACTGGCCGTTTTTAATTAACATTTTGCTTTAAACATCTTTGGAGTCACGAAGTAAGGGAGTGGTTGTATGGACAGAGAGTAGCTTTCACGAATTACCTCCTCGCTATATTAAAAATACCGTAATGTTATAATTTCTTAAACCTCGCGAGGTATCTATGTTCTATGTTATATATTGACATTATACCTGCATTGACATTAGATATTATATATTGGGTGACATATTTTAGGTATACGAATTGACTCTGGAACTGGACATTTCAAATCAACTTTAATTAGGCTTTTTTTATTGTATTGTTCGTTTTATATGTTTTGTTTCTGCATGTGATAATTTTGTTTAACATTTAATTTGGTGTTGTTTCTGCACATGATGATTTTGTTTAGTATTTAATATGTAATGTTCGACACAATGTAAATTGTTTAAGAATAAATGAATGAATGAATGAATGAATGAATTATGGGTTTGATTTCCGCACTGAATCCTTCAAGTGGACCATTGTGCGTGGGCCATGGCGGCCGACGCTTGTTATTCCTCGCGGGATATTAAGCTGGCGAAAAATTTTGAAACAAACATTGAATCTATGCATCGTATAAATTGAAATTGCTTTTCGTGTCTGTCTGTATGGCCACGCTGTTCTTCTTAACTGCACAACGGATTTTGATGCCATTTTCACTATAATTTAGAGCATTAATTCCCAAAGGTTTATGTACATTTTATATTACATAAAGATTTAACATAATAAAGAAATTTCAATATTTCATCAAATCGTTAACAACCTTGTGAAGCAGGGACGGGTCGCTAGTTTACAATAAAACGCACAAAAACTACTTTATCGGAGTGCGTCACTTCCAAAGAATTTTTCATAATCTGAATGAATACATGGAATACGGCAGCCACACTTAATTTGTTTTTAAAAACTTTCCATGACGACAAAACCTTTACTACAACGAAAGTAAAAGAAGATTATATTATTATTATGATTATATTACGAATTCTCATACAGAATTTTCAAATACAAATCAAGATATTTTTACGCAGTAATAACCAAGAATGCTTAATAATATAGCCTGTATTCAATAAAATAGCAGTCCTCCCCTAAAAAAACTTTAGATACAAATAAAATAATAATATTGAATTTATTTCGCTCTTACTGGGACCTCAGCTGCAAGAAAAAGAAAAATCTGCAAATGATACTAAAATCAATACGTTTGTACAACGTTCAAAAATATCAATTCTCAAAGCGTACTTTCATATGTTCGCATGCTCTTTTAGTGTCATTCATCAAGGTAAAATTTAGAAGGAGCCAGCAGAATGCAGCATTACGGTTGAGAATAAAAGCAGGCGACTGCGCCGCTGTACTTTTGATCCCGAACTCAAAGTCACATCTATGACGGTAGCAAAGTCAAATCGTTTATTTAAAATAGACACTTAGAAGGCACTTTTGATAGTCAAAATAACAAAAAAATAGAATTGATTCTAGTCGCGGTGGCCCCTTCCAAAAGGTAGTTTTCGTATGTAGAAGAATGGGCAAGAATCTCCGCCGTTACTCTTTTAAAATATTTTATGATATTTTGCATACATTAAATTGCACAAAAGAGAAGCGCGATGACACAACGCTGATTAATTTATTGCAGAATATGAAGCAAATATTTAATTACAAAAAATCTATTGTTTGGACTAAAAAATTAAAACATTAGTGTTTTAGTATGTTGCTTGTAGAATAATCTGACAAAAAATCAGGATGATGGTATGTATATTAGTATGGTTTCTATTGTAAAAAGAAAGTTTTTAGAGGTGTCTTCATGATATATTTCTATCGTATCTAATTAGTTGTATTATGTTTTCAACACACTATCTACCTAGCATAATTATATCCTAAAGAATATCATATCTTTTTCCATCGAGATATAAGTACTTATATCTCGATGTCTTTTTCTGATTTTGTTTACTGTAGTCGATCATATACTTTTATTGTTTCTAAAACTTGCGTTTTTTGCATTTAGGTCCTGTATTAAAAAAAAAAAAGCCCCTTAAAACAACCTATTTCCGGTTGTCACAGTATGTCTCTGTTTCTTTTATAAATATAATACTCACTAATCTCATTATTCGATAACATTTTAAGAAGATATCTTTTTTTTCCAACCATTCTATGAAATCAAGTAAAATTCAAATACATTTTAACAGTACCTAACTTAATTCCTTAGGGCCTGTGCACACCACATTTTTTAAACGCGCCGTTGACGAGCGTTTGTAGCGATACAGACGCGATACGCACGCGAATCAGACTGATACTGGCAGGCACTGCTCTGTAGGATAAAAGCGCGCCGTCGACGCACGTTTCCAAAACGCGCTTCAACGGTGCGTTTAAAAAACGTAGTGTGCACAGGCCCTTAATCGTTGTCGCTCGTACAATCTCTCGTCCGTATTTCAAGACCAGCACATCTGCTAAGAAAATTTATTCCGGAACAAATACACTCGAACCCGTGACATTGTGAATATTGTTAACTGTACTTAATGACTGGCCATTTGGTCCATTAATCTGGCCCTTTATGGTCCTTTTTGTAGGACATTCGTTATCCCTCCTTCGGCTGTTGAAGTCGGTTTTGAATAAGAAAATTAAGCAGAGCTAAGGACCAAGTTTTATTTTTATGTTGTGCTGTGTATGAATTTTAAAGAGTACTAAGAAATAATTACGGATTATATGTTGCGGTGTTATTTTTATTTTGTTCCTACGGGACAACTGCGTAACACACTGTCAGTAGTAATGGCTTTAATTTTGACAGATCAAAAACATTCATTGCGTTATTTACGTATTTGAGCAGACTTTTCCGAACATATGTAGCAATCCATTAGCAATATCCTTCAACATGATTCAAATCAAGACTGATTGTGTTTTACGCAATTATTTAAGCAAAATGACACCTTACGTCAATTTGCCGTGTTAGGTAATACGGGCTGGTGTCCGCAACTCCACGTCAATGCGCGTATTTTGCGTACGGTATTTTTTTAATTAGAATAGAATAGAATACTCTTTATTTATTTCTCTTTTTCTTTTTTTTTTTTTTCTTTATTATAATTTGCCGTGTTATAGCCATTTCATACAACTGGCAAAGAATGGCAGTTTTGATTTAAATGTACGGTAAATTTGATTTGGTAATCAATTATCTTAACAAATAATTTCCCTGACTTGAGTGTGTTAGGATTCATTGCGTAGAAATATTAGAATGTTGTCCTTCTGATCTCATAGAAAGGTAGTACTTTTTAAAGTGATATAGATTATCTAAAAATACTGTAAGGTATATAAGTACACCAGTGAAACCTCTGGTACAAACCATTTCACTTTTTCTTTAAGAATCATAATAAATAATTGTAAACGCTTATAAATAGTCCGAGGGAAGTGTCAAGAAAGTGTGTCTCTAGAGAAATTATTAAGAGTCATGCAATAACAATGAAAGCACATTCGAAACATTACGCGAGTAATACAAACGTGACAAACGTGACAAAAAATGCGAGTAATACGTGACGGAACCAGTAATCGTGCGTTTGAGATATAATATAAATTAACATATCGCGTTGCAAATGCTCGAAGAGTATATTTAATTTTGTTCCTGTTTTGATTAAAAAAAAATCGGTTGTCTGTAAAGTCGGTTTACTGACGATAGTTGAACGTGACAACGTCATAAGAAAATACTGATGGAATAGTTGCATTGCATTTGTTAATATTCGCTGGCACTTCAAGCCGCCATGGAACGCTACAGGGCAAGGCCGCGAGGTAACGCTACATGAGACAAGTTTTTTTCGTGAGTGCAGCCAGCTTCATCGATTTATTAGACGTTGTCACATCAAAAATTAGAAAAAGCTGAAATAAAACTATGTAGGTATTTGAGATTAGTTGTGGCCCCGACTTACCGAGTTGTATCGTTTTGTCGTGGCTTTGCACCCAGGCAGGCGCTTTACTTTGTGTAAATAATGTCATCACCACTGCTCTCAAAACGGCGAAGGAAAACATCGTAAGGAAACCGGCATGTCCTAGAACCAAAAATTCGAAGACATGTGACATCTACCCAGGTGCATTGGTCCCGCGTGGTGGATAACAGCCCAGTCCCTCTCAAAGTGAGGAGGCCTGTGTCCCAGCTGTGGGGACATTATAGTTAGATTATGCTAAACTTACTGTAACAATGTAGATTATAAGTAAATGATGTGGTCTCCTATAATTGGAAGCTCACACTTGTACTTTCTTGTTCTTCTTCATGTCGTTGGCACGACCGCAATTGAAATCTTGTTTGCCCAAAACTCGCCACTTCCACGGCGTTGTCGGTGGCAGCGCAGAGGTCACTTTGACTGCATTTTTTGGGACACAGAAGGCAGGATAAAAGATGGAGCATGGTTTGCGATATAGCTCCACAATCATACCCTACTGTCGTTCCGTCAAGGTAGCCCCACATTATCAGGTTGGACTTACATGTTCTCACTTGTGTCCGGAGACGATTCAGAGACTTCCAAGTGGACCACGGAAAGTTACAACCTGCAGGGAGATGGTCCTTACACTCTTATTTATCCCTGTTATCCAATAAATAAATATACCTAGTAAAAAAGTGTTAGACAATCAATTTTATAGGACCTAGTTTGGTGACTAATAGACATTGCACAGCCTAAAATGAGGAAGAAATGTTTTTAAAAACATTAGACTGCACCAAAATCATTATCTGCTTAGCGTTTTCCAACTAAGTATTTTGGTGTCGGCTTCCAGTCTAACCGGATGCAGCTGAATACTTGTACTTTACATGGAAAGTCTACTTATCTGACCTCCATAACCCAACTACTGGGTAATACGATACCCCTTGTTAAAATCGATTATTTAGCTCATAGGTTCTCAACCTTATTTTACCCACCGCTCATTTTGAGTTGTTTTTTTTTTCTAGAGGCCCCCAATTTTTTTTTAAATTACTATCTGTCGCAAATCTGAAACAGCTATTGCCACGATTGTATTTATACTTATTATATTACATAGTCGTAAGATGGGATATATAATTTTCTCTGGATCTTCTACTACACCCCAGGAGTCTCAAACGCCCACGAAGGAGCGTTATCGCCCACATTCAAGAACCTATGACTTAGCTAGAAGCCTAAAATTCAAAACGTGAGCTATAGGACTAACTTTGTATACGTAGAAACAAAAACGGAGAGCCAATCATTGATGAAAATACCAGTAGGTAATAATCATCGAGATACTATCAAATTATTTACCAGAAAACAAACAAAACTTTATCTCGATTATTTATTTACTCATACTCACTGTTATACTTAGCGAAATTACAAGGAACTACGCGTATTTTTCCCGTAATTTTTGTAGCAACGTTATATTTTCTTGCCCGGAGACAAAGAGTAATGTACTAAGAGATAGCCTTAGTACTATATTTATTTATTTGTTGCCCGATAACTTTGAAAGGCGTGTCGGTCTTCTACAGATTGTACTTCGGTGAGTGTGCCCAAGAACTTCACACACTTCACGACCTCATTCCACCGGCCCCCTTCTACCTTCGGACATCCAGACGCACTGCAAGTTACCATCCCTGCCTAGTTGCTATTCCACCAATTCGCACCAAGCGTTTTCAAATGTCCTTTAAAATGCGCACAGCAAAAGACTGGAACTCTCTACCTGCCTCTGTGTTTCCGAGTGCATACAACCCGAATCTCTTCAAAGTAAGAGTGAACAGGCTTCTTCTGGGTAAGCTCACTCCATCGTAGACTTTGTCTTTGTCACCTCTGACTAGAGTCAAGAGCAAACCCATTTCAATTAAATAAACTGTTATACTTTGTCTCTAAATTTGAGAACACAAAAGCACCTAAACTGTAAATAAAACTATCAACACAAACTATAAGATAAGACTCGGTCTTATCTTAATAATAATGATAACAGCTATGTTACTAAGGTCAAAACATAAAGTAACTAGCGACCCGCCCCTACTTCGCACAGTGTTCGACAGTCCAAAATATAATACAGTATCATATTATCGAACTAAATTATTGTTATTAGTCAATTTTCTTACAAATAATATTTTAAATTCACATTGAAATATTTTGATTTGTTTTTTAATTGCTTCAAAATCAGAATCAGAATATTTATTTGTGAAACATAAGTATTTACATAAAGGTCTTAAGTTAATTGGGGCGCTATGTTTTGCCGTGATACAAATATTGTAGAAAATAAAAGCAAACAATAAAACAAAAAAAAAACAACATTAAAAACTTAAAATAAAAAAACTATTGAAAGTTTAATTAAATACCTATCTTAATAAAATCTACAATGAAAGATAACAGATTTCTTAACGATATTTAAAAAATTACATCAAATGTTTATTGCACACGAAATATTAAAAATTTACATTTATAAAATCTTGTACAGTGTAATAACATTTTTCAATTAATAGCGAGTAGAATTTTCTTATACTTTGGTTTGTTTACAATAGTTTTCCACGAAAACTGAACCCAGTTCCAGTGAACGTTTACCGCGTAATGATTATTACAAGCTATTATTCCCAGTTGCGGAAGTGCTAGTAGAATTAAAGAAAGTGCGGTTACTGAGGTAAACTGTTTAGTGGGGCCAGGAGGGCTGCGAGTTCTCGGTCTCAGGTATTTACAAAAAAAATAAATATTAATTGCCGAAAGGATTGCCGATGCTTTGCCAACCTAAGAGTCAAAGCAGGAAAAGTTCGTGTATCTGTAAATGTACTGGCATCCATGTTTTTCAACACTCATCATCATGATTTCAGCCGAAAGACGTCCACTGCTGGACATAGGCCTCCCCCAAGCACCTCCACTTCGACCGGCTAAGCACAGACGTGCTTCTCGCATCCAACGGGTTCCTGCGGCCTTCGCAAGGTCGTCGGACCACCTTGTGCCCCCCTACGCTACGTGTTCCGGTACGCTGGTCTTGCTCCATAGGACAATCTAGAGTCTAGACAAAATCAAACGGGTTGCTAATTTAATTGTAATTTTTTTATTTCCATTGATTTACATTCTGTAACTACTTCAACTCACACCGCGAGCCTCAAAGAGATGTCAGCATCAAGTGAAGGGGCTCGTCAGGGTCGAAGCCTGCCGGGTCAGCGGGATTGTCCGAAAGGTTTACCGCTGGCCCGGAACATAAAGGGCTAAGGAAGGAATACGGGTGGGTTTTAGTCAGTAAGAGTCTGACACTCCCTTCCGCTCCACCCAGAGCGGGATGATGATCATTTGATGACTTCCCATCCTGAAAAAAAAAGTGGACTAGTCCTATTGGTTCCTTAGGATTGCTGCCCTTGGTACTGTCGTCTGGATGCGTTTACACTTGCTCACCCTGACCCAGAAATACAATCAACCCCGCAACAAATGCATGCAATCAATGTCTCATGATTGAATGTTAATAAAGCATTTCAGCAACTGAGAGGTGTTTTGCTCTTTCGATCTAGTATTAAAATATAAATCAAATCATTTTAACTTATGTAACGTCAGAAGCTACGCACGATTAAAATAGGTAATTTCCTATGGAGAAGAGCCGGCAAGAATCTCCACTACTTGTTTAAACATTTCGATTTAACAATGATTATGTATAAGGGAGGACAGTGTAGGCCTGTCAAGTGCAGGTATCTGGTACTTTATAAAGTAGAAAATGATCAACAAATCTACAGTCTGCAAGACCTAAAATGTTCTCACATTCATAAATTGTACTTCATTCAGTATCTGAGGCGCATTTATGCCATCTTCATGGCCGCAACACAACATAACAAAGAGCAACTCTGTTATCTCCCGCACACAAAAGAATTTGAAAGCAGTCAATCCTAAGGACAGTTACGGAGCGTTAATCTCAAATAATGTCTATGAGAAAAGACGTTATCACCGAACAAGTGAATAAACAAGGACATTATGGGCGCTTAAATTCATGATATTGTTTTTATGATATTGTAATAACATCACGCCTGTATTCTTCAAAGATATAGGCAGAGGTTAGTATAATGGACTTCGTAACTGCTTTACCACCTTGCTTTCGTTATTGGTCCTTCGAGCCATAAAAATGAAGGGGATGAAAATTGACTGTATGTGTCGAATAGAATAAAAGTAAAGCTCAGTGTGATAAAATATTTTTTGTTGAAATAAGTTGAATGTCACTTATGCTATGCATAGCATAGTATATAAGCTATGCATGCTACGCTATGCATGCTATGCTATGCTATGCATGCTATGCATGCTATGGTATGCATGCTACGCTATGCATGCTATGGTATGCATGCTACGCTATGCATGCTATGCTATGCATGCTACGCTATGCATGCTATGCTATGCATGCTACGCTATGCATGCTATGCTATGCATGCTATGCGTACATGCTATGGTATGAACCAATGTCCTAACCAGGGGCATAGGATACTTTTATCCCAGTAGTTCATTCCCGTGGGATCCGACCACCTCGCGGGCGAAGGCGCGGGCGCAACCTAGTCTAACAATATTCCTTCTCCTCGGACAGTTTAATGTAATTAGTAACACAACTTGATAATATCAAAGCAAATCTGTTTACACACAACAGACAAATCTTCGCAATAACAGAATTCCAGGAAAGGGCTGATTCGTTTAATGAATACCGAAATTGAACGAATTATCGCGTTCCTTGAAACAATAACTTGGTGATTAAGGAGTTTATCTAGCAACCAGTATATGCTTGTATTATTTTTCACGTTATAAAGTCACGCCATTTTGCCAGGAGGGTAGGCAGAAACGACAGAAAGCCACGTGCTGCGTACTCCTTTTGCTTCTTCGGCGTTCATGGATTTGGTCATACACGCACGCCGGTTGCGAGTACTACGCAAATCATTTATTTCAAATAGGCACATTAAAGGCACTTTTGAACGTCAAAACTTACAGTAAAATTGAATTGATTCTAGTCGCCCTTTCCAAAAGGTAGTTTTCGTATGGAGAAGAATGGGCAAGAAACTCCACCGTTACTCTTTTAACATGTTTTACAAGGTTTTGTATACATAATATAATTATATGTGAAGACGATGCACCTAGAATAAAAAAAGTCTACCCCAAAAAAAAAAAAAAGAATTAAAAATGAAGCAATTACAGGTAAATCAAATATGTGATAGATACATGGTGCTCCGCACGCACATGACCTCTTGAAGAACATCCCTAATAATGTCCTTTTCAGGTGATCCTAGTCGCTTCCAGTAATGACCGTTTTATAAATCACCCAGATAATTGCGTAACACACTATCAGTAGCAATGGGTTCCGTTTTGACAGTTCAACAACATTCATTGCGTTATTTACGTTGTTTAGCAGACAAATCTGTCGAACATATGAAGCAATGGATTAGCAATACCCTTCAAAATGATTCAGACTGTGATTCATAGTGTTATGCAATTAGGGTTCAGTTTTCTTTTGTAAACAAGTTTCCTTTCATTCTTTCAACATGGACCAATAAAACAGCATAAGCTACAATATCTTCAGAAACACATACAAAACATACGGTATCTACCTGAGCGAATTACAAGACAAATCAGTTATGTAACTTTCCAGACAGCTATTTAGACTAAAAGCCCCCAAACACACATTTATAAAGCCCTGATCACACACACACAGGCCTACCTAAACTCGTAGATTGAATTCATCAGAGGGCCATACGTGGTTCTACGTTTTCGGCACGACTGTCACTATCGGTTGTTTCGACAAATTGCATGATTGTGTCATCGGACGCTCGTGGACATTCACCTTAATGACTTTTGTTCTATGCTTTGTTTAGGACATTTGGTTGTGCCTTTGTAGGCCTGTCTGCAGTTTTGAGCTGGATAGTGACAGATTAGGTAAACATATTGAAAATACTCGTACATTGTTGTTAAAAATAATATCGGAATGACAATTTATTTCGGATCAATGGATAAAACGCTTTTGAAACATCAAACAATTACATTTTTAAGACCGAGTTACACATAATCTGCCACTAATTTTCCCACTGCTGGGACGCAGGCCTGCTCTTGGTTAGAGAGAGTGGGCCATAATCCACCACGCGGACACAGTGTGGGTTGGTAGATGACATATGTGTTCGAATTTGGTTCTAAGATATACCGGTTTCCTCACGATGTTTTCCTTTACCGTTTTGGGAGCCACTGCTCCCAAATTTATTATTAAAATAAATAATTTAAATTATTTCAACACCACTGTGTTGAAATAATTTACAAAAAGTGAAGAGTTTGTCTGAACCGATTTACACGATGCGATTTATTTGCCAATGGCATTCAATAACTTAAAGAAATAATAAAAGTTGCACCAGTTGCTTAGGCGATGTAAAAAAGGAAAGTGCATCATGTGTGTGGCCTTAGTTTTGGTGCATCACCCGACCTGCTTAAAACAGGTCAATTTAAGACGAACAGTAACATATTGGTTTGAAATCTCTACCTTGAGCTGGACTAGCGAAGTACGTATTATTTTCAAACTAGGCTGAAACACAAAATACAGAGAATACAGAAGGCAATCACATGTATGTACAGACGTCAGCACATCAAGTTACTACAATCTGTCAAATTTCTATAATAATATTTTCAACTTTATCGCTAAAGCATAAGGTTCAAAGTTACTTATAGACACGCACGCAGATGCCGAAGGATACGTCACTGATATACATCGCGGGCCCCTTAGGGGTTTAGCTCTATGCCTGGCATTGTGCATGCGTATTTATTAGCATGCATTTGCTTTACATGGAGACATCGAGGTAGCGAGCTATAAACTGCGACCGCGAGGTATCACAGTGAGGCATCTTAGGCATGTAATTACACTATAAGTAATTTTAAAAGCGATGTGAAGAGAACAATACTACAATTATTTGAAAGGAACTACAACGCTAAAGCCAAGCATACAACTACATATGCGTACGAAGACAAAGTCGAAACTACAATATTAGTTAACATAGCAAAGTTAGTCGTAAATTGAAACTTTCGTGCGGCTTCGTTCACGTTAGATGTTTGCGTATTAGACCTAGACTTTGCACACGCTTCGTGGAGCAACTTAAGCTTCCCGCCTTCGGTGAGGTTGTGTAGAATTCTGTGGTTTGTATGTAGGATAAACTTGGGGGCTCTCACTCAGAGATTTTAAAAGCAAGTTTTTGAGTTACTGGTTGCCGGTTTCTTCTGTAGTAGTGTGTTTTTCAATGTAGTTTGTTCAATCTAGGCTGCATTCGCGACTTATTTTCCAAAAATGTAAACGAATGACCATTTCTTATTTGAAACAGTTTAGTGGTTTGTACACGTTAAGACGTTTAGTTCAAGTGAAAAGACACTCAGATGTGCGGAGCTACTGTGCTCCTCCGGAGTCCAATCGGATTACTCAGCGAATATTAGGCGATGATCAGACAGGCCACTCATTCAAATCAACACCCTTTCATTACATATAAAAGCTTAATTACTAGTTGTGGGGTGAAAGGCTATCCAAATATCCCTAAGATTAAATTCGGTAGGTAATATCTACCTTGTAAGTGAACTGTACGTCATAATAATAATGCATTCCAGGTTTATTCACGATAAATCATCGTGAAACTTTACAATAAAATAGGTAAAGGTTATCTATCAAAGATTTATCTAAGAACGGTTGGATGATTTTATTAAATGATTCAAGCCAATGTAGTTAGCACAATACTAATCATATTTTTCTTCCCAATTCTCTCAAAAATATCAGTACAAATCCTAAGTATTATTTCGCCAAAAATTTCAGGGAAATCGGGTCAAATACATTGCGGACGGCGGATGCCGTAACTCACCGGTTAATCCGATCGACCAATGTCTGATTTAGGTCCCTTTAGAAAAATCGTGCTCATTTAATATACAGCAAATTAATTCCAAGTCTTGTTCGCGACATTTGTCTGTAGCAGATACTTGTAGACTTGTGGTTGTAGGGACAGTTGGTGGAAAGGTTGTTTTGGAAACTGTCTGGGAATCAGCGAATTATAAATTAACGGTCTTATTCATAATAAGTTATAGAACATCTAAAGGGTTACTAATGTCTCGTTGTCAAAAATTGTTATTCATAAACGAATTTTGGCACTAAAACGTTCTATAAACCTAGAATAGAGTTATGAAACCCAGAACCCTACTATAACGGTACTATAAGGAAAAAATGGCCGACTTTACATCAGCTGAATAATAAGAAAATGACGTTTGACCTAATGTAACATGTGCAAAATCAGTTTCGTAAACAATCGTACTTCGAGGAGCTGCAGTTGTATTTAATTAATTTTGCACTTCTGTTTAACCAATTTAGTTAATTTATTATTATATATCAACAATGCAAAATAGAAGCGAGGAAAAATATAACGAAGCACATATAGCAACAAGAAATACTGTGGGACGCTGCTGCTTTGGACTGTGGAAACTACGTTTTTTTTGCATGGCATCGTAAATTGAACTTTATTGAGTAGGTATTAATTTTTCCATAAACTCATATTTTTGTTTATATTTTTGGCAAACAAATCGCGAACGCAGATTAAGTGGTAGTTCATTTGCTAATCCGCACCTTATTGTTTGAGGTAGGTATTACAGAACAGCTTAAATTAGCCTGCCTGTTTGGTAATTGCGGTAAGAACGTTTCTACGGCTGAACCACTGTGAACATTTTGGTTACTTCGAATTGAGAGCCTCCTCTATGGGTTTAGGAAGTCAGGTGAAGTTGTATAACAGTATTAAAAAAAAAACCTTTTAAAATTTTGCATCCGTACAAGTGCGCAGTTAAAAGACATAAAATCCAAGAGTGATACGGTGCACCTGTGGGCAGTAAACTCGCCTATCAAACTTGCTGGGTGGCAAACCTTGAAAATTACCATATTCAGTATGATGATGATGCAATCCGACCGATTTCGGTCAGGGCGATTGCTTCAACTCCGCAGTAGCTGCCGTTCGTACGCTCGCATGTGGCTTATGTAGCCAATCCTCTTTAAGAAAATCCTCGCACAATATGGGCACGTGAGCACACCATCTATGTAATTATAGTTAATTGCCGTAGGTGGTCTGGCTTATTTAGCATACCTAAAATATAGATACTATGATCTAAGACCAATCAATTTGACCACAAGGCAAAACAAGAACTTGCACAAACTACGCAATTTCAAATACTAACTGCGACATAGGCCGTTTACTTTTACAGTCATACAATAAAATATTATAGGATAATAGAAACGTGAGAAAGTATTCGATAGTGGGTAGGCTGTATAGGATCTGTTATGTATAAGTACCTACATTCAACTAAAGGGCTTATCTTAAAAATATAGCTGACTTACTTAGAAATATGATGTAAAACATTTGAAACTAGTTTAACCCCTTAAGCGTCAAGTGTACACCAAGTGTACATAAGATGCTCGAGACGTCAACGGTACACCAAGTGTACACAACAGTGTCATTGTTCTATTGTCATTGTCATTGTTGAAACAATGACTTTACTGCGCCCATTCAACTTACTCCGACGCGTGGGGTGTTTGGTCAGGTAAGCGGGCAAACGTGCGAGGGGTAAAAGTAAAGTTTGCTACTAGTGTATCACTTTGTTTAACTGTACATCAGAGATCAGCGTCAAAAAAAAAAACATCGTGACGAACGTACAGTTCCAAATGATCTGAACAAATTCTTCATTATTCAGGACCCCAAGATACTGGCACCGCCTTGTTTGGGGACCGGTGGTCCCCAACAAATTGAATGTCACCAACAGTTACAGACAGAATTATTATGTTAAACTAATCTTAAGGTAATAATTGTACCAATGTTCAAATAAATTTTATTAATTAAATAAGTTAATTTATACCTCAAAATCCTTGTCAAAATATGTATTAGTTGTCGTTTATTGTATTTATTCTGAAACAGCCCGTTGTGTTTGAACGGTCTGTTCGTCCCGATATTTTTGACGCCGTCTGTAGGTACACACAAGAAAACAAATGGAGGATTCATGTCGTTTTTATTCGGTACAGCGATCTTTTTCCCGCAAAAACATGGCGAACCATGTTTTCAGCAATGTTATATTAATGTGCGAGCAGTGGTGGCCCAGTGGTAACGGCCGCGACTTACGAGTTTGTAGGCCGTAGGTTCGAACCCCGACAGGCGCTTTACTTTGTGTAAATCATTTCACTACCACTGCTCTCAAAACGGTGAAGGAAAACATCGTGAGTATTCGTGAGGAAACCGGCATGTCCTAGAACCAAAAATTCGAAGACATGTGACATCTACCAACCCGCACTGGGTCCGCGTGGTGGATTATAGCCCACTCCCTCTCGAAGAGAGGAGGTCTGTGTCCCAGCAGTGAGAACATTATAGGCTGATTATGTATATTAATGTAGGCAGAGCGAAGGTAGTGGCTTGCCAAAGGAAATGTATCTGTATAGCGTATAACAGAAAGGTGATCAAATCATATTAATTAAGGGTGTGATACAGACCATCAAACTGAAGAACTATCACAGTGGGCCCAACAAAGTAATTGCAAAAAAAAAATTGTCCAGAAGGTATTGAAGTTTTGTATGGGACAGTTGATATTTTTTTCACGATTACGATGTTGGTTCCATGGCGAAAGTTGTTTAGTTTAATGGTCTGTACCTTAATTATGATCACAAAAATCAAATATCATTTATTCTTATTAGGCTGAGAATCAGCACTTTTTGTGCGTCAAAATTACATACAACAGTCCCCCAAAAGCCCTTTACCACTTCCTAGTATGTACAGACGCCAGCAAATCAAGCTACTACAATCTGTCAAATTTCTTTAATAGATTTTCAACTTTATCGTTAAAGCATAAAGTTTAAAGTTGATTGGGAAAATTTGACAGTTTCAGGTAGCTTGACGTGCTGGCGTATGTACTTTAGCTGGGAAGAAGAAGTAGCACAATAAACTCCCCAGCAGAAACACATCTTTTTTAAACATGCTGTACGGAACAGAGGGAGAATTCTCGATATGTCATAAATACCTCTTAGTTCCCTACATTTTGACAAGTTTATGACATTAATTGTCGCTAAGATGAGATTGTGACTAGATTTTTAACGTTTTTAATTACGGAAATTGGCCCTGATAGTGACAGTTTTGAGTCACAGAACACGGAGACGCCTCGGCAGCCGCTGCTAAAAGAGGCATTGTCCACACTTTCCATACAAACGAAGCGTGTTACCGTTTACTTGCACTACGACACAAATGACGTACAAAAATTGACGACTTTAAAGATGGTCCGTGACAGAGGTTGTACACATTTTCGGTGCCACAAATTTTATTATTACAGCCGTCTATAGACGCTGCGACGCGACGATTTCGAGCTCTGTGGTCTTTGATAAGCAGACAATACATCACGTAGACTCAGAAGTCTATGTAATGTATTGTCTGCTTATCAAAGACACACTTTACGCACCTTTTGTTGGATATTTCTGGGAAAAATGAGTTATATTCATAGGTACTATTTTTGTTTTTTTTTTGTTTGGAGGTTGTAGCACAATCCAAATAGATGGAGAAATAAACTTAGGGATAGCTATTGTTCTGCTTAAACATCATCTTGATTACAACCATTTACAAAATGAAGGTTCGTGAGGAAGGAAGGCCCGATTCAGGAAAAAAAATCTATTTATAACGTTCTACAGCGAAATGGCAAACATCAAAAGAAACGAAGATCCTGTAAATAAAACAAAACTGTGTACTATCCAGCCAATTTACTAAATTAAACTTTTCTTCTCCCCAAAATTCTTACAACAACAAAAAAACTATGGCCCGCAATGGGCTTTAACAATTCACTTACCTTTCGACAAAAAAAACGAAGCCAAAAACTTTTTCTCCCACCATTTTTAATTCTCACACAAAAATCGCGGTAAACGCCAAAAAATATAATAAAAGACCTTTACTTAGCGCTACATAACTTAAACACCCTACATTATGCCCGCTCATTCTATCTCGCGTTTTGGGGCAAAAATATCTAATGTTACTGCACAAACGAAAATAGACCTTATGTTGTGAGCAGTAAGGTATTCGTGATGTAATGCTATTTGCAAAATGCGGATATGTTCAACGTGCTTAAAAAACCGCGTTCATTTGTCACCAGCAGATGCAGTCGAATCAGTTGTTGGGACATTAAAGCAGCGGAAGATTTAGTTTTATGCCCTTAGTCGGTTAGTTATTCTAGCAAAAATGTCACGGCAAAGTATCTCGCTTAATTGATATTAAAATTGATAAGATAGGTGGTACTTATAACGGGTGCAAAAAGACCCATCACCAAGCCGAGAGTGACATAATTTTCCATTTGAAACCACAGTGGCGAAGAAGTGGAATGAGTTAAAGAAAACGAAAAACATCGTAGAAAAAGTTGGATTTGTGGTGAAATCGACAACTCGCTATGTTAAACCCTGACAATCAACTCTTATGAAGATAATTATCTTGTTCCGTGCTCTCCAGTTTTTTAACTACTTTCCATAAATTAAGGTCACACGCTCGCTCTCCTAATGGCTCAACCGCAGTCAGCAGGTGATTGAGCACTGTCCTTTGACACGGCCCAGAGGAAAAATTACGCGGGTTTTTTGCGAAGAACCCAGGTAAGCATTATGGCTGTGACTGTACGTTCCTTCATGCCGACTGAGATTTTAAAGATTACTGTAAAGTATGTCGCTCTTTTGTCTTTGTCCCCTCACATTAGAATTTTTCTGCATCGTTTGTGCGTTAATGATGCCACGAATAATGTTTGCTACGCGATACTCCGGCGCCTTTGCTACGAATATTAACTTTATGCTCAGGTTGGAAACGCACTACGCGGCGTACGCTACGTTATACTGCGGCGCACAGGCTATGATTTCGAAATTACGTTATGTTACTGGCCTACGCGATGAAGCTGCGCTATGGTGCCTTCGGTCGCAGTGCTACTTTACGCTAGGAAACTTATGACGCTACGTGTTGGAGTCACGCTACGTGAGCGAGATACGCTACGCCGCGTAGGCTCTGATTTCGTAGCTAGTGGAAAATTTTCATCAATTATTTCCTTTATTTAACTAAATACATATAAATTATATTTTTAAATATTAGTATAAAAAAATATAAAAAACATTTAAAAATATAAAAAATAGTAGCCCACCGGTATCGGAACAGGGTCCAAGCTACCGGCAGCGATCAGGGCTCTAGAGAGAGGAACCTCCTAACAATGCGGGCCGTGTCCAAAAGTAGCGCTTTCTGGATCAAGCCCTTGATCCAACTGCCCAACGAGAGCCTCCTCAGGTGTTGGTCGAGGCTCTTGGCTATTGATCCATTGGCTGTCACGACTATCGGCACAATCATCGCTGAATCCACATCCCATATGTCGACAACCTCGCGAGCCAAGTGAAGATACTTCATTAATTAATATTATTGTTTCAATTTACAACCATTTTTGTAGCAGTATTTACAATGCCACATGCGAACAACGCGTCATACAACGTGACATCACGCAAAATCCTGCATCTCGCAAGCAGAGTTTGCCGTGCAACTAGCATAGATACAACGGCCCAACATGAATCATTAGGCAATGGCCGGCCAGACAACACCCGTGGTCTGAGGACCCTCCCATTTCTATAGAGTATGAGTGAACTTTACACCCTGTTTCTCATACTTCTATATAGTTACCGTGATATTTTCTGTTTTTGGTCCTTTGTTACATAAAGTAAATTATTTACCTACTTTTAGGTTACACCGCATTCGGGTAAAAAACAAATCAACACCACCAAACATACCCTTTATCTCTAAACCCTTCACACAATACAAATCCGAAATCAGCACCGAATTCCGGGTCCCATTAGCAATATCCAAATGCTGAACAAAAACCCAAATTAATTTATACAGACCGCCTTCCACAAAGAGATACAGGGATAAAAACCTCCCGGATTTCGGTTCGTTTCCTTATTGTATGATGTTGCTACCCATTCGTCATTTCCCTCGTCGGATTTCGCAGATCACGGCTGGCCGAATACATTATCCATTTACTTTGGTTCGTAGGTAAAAAGAATCGGATTGCGAATGGCTATACTTATGTAGATGTGTCTTTGTTTTTTAAAGGGATATCGGTTTGGATTAGAATTCCGGGTATAGATTTAATTTGGACGACGGCAGCGTGTTGTTTTAAAAATAAAATGAAGGTGGATAAACGAAGCTTTCTAATTCCATTCAATTTAAATATCACTCTCTATTTTCTCATCCAGATTCGATTAGCAATAATTCTATATGAGCAGTGGTGGCCAAGTAGTAACAGCCGTGACTTACGAGCTCATTCCACCGGCCCCCTTCTACCTTCGGACATCCAGGCGCACTGCAAGTTACCATCCCTGCCTAGTTGATATTCCACCAATTCGCACTAAGCGTTTAAAATGTCCTTTATACTGCGCACAGCAAAAGAGTGGAACTCTCTACCTGCTTATGTGTTTCCGAGTGCATACAACCCGAATCTCTTCAAAGTAAGAGTGAACAGGCTTCTTCTGGGTAAGCTCACTCCATCGTAGACTTGTCTCTGTCATCTCTGACCTAGATTAGAGTCAAGAGCAAACCCATTTCAAATAAAAAATAAAATAAAAAAAGCTTGCCGTCGTAGGTTCGAACCCAGACAGGCGCTTTACTTTGTGGAAATTATTTGATTACCACTGCCCTGAAAACAGCGAAGGAAAACGTAGAGGAAAATATCCTAGAACCAAAACTTGGAAGACATGTGACATCTACCTGCCCACACTGGGCCCGCGTGGTGGATTACGGCCCACTGCCTCTCACAGAGAGGGGGCTTATGTCCCAGCAGTGAGAACGTTGTAGGCTGATTATGTTTGTTATATGAAAGGTATATAATAATATATTCCATTCCTAATTCCGCAGAGCCAAAACCGAATTTACGCTTAGTGAATAATGGTCAAACATGAGTTCAATACAGACGGGTTTATTTTCCCGGAATCCCGATAATAAACCTGCCTGTATTGTTTCACCATTAAAATAAGTAACTGAATCTGTACATACTTATACATACATACAAATAAATAAAATTGAATTGTGTGTTTGTAATATCAAAATAACAGCTTTTTTTACTAAATGCATATGAAAGAACATTTTTTTTTATTTTTACTGTCTGTTTGTTTGTTTCGGCTAATCTCCGAAACGGCTGGACCGATTTTGATGGGCTTTCAAACTCAAACTCAAAGCATTTATTTCAATTAAACCTTGTACAGGCACTTTTGAATGGTCAAAATTAAATAGTATCTCATTCACTCTTATGCACTGCTTACGCTTGTGCACTGCTAAATCCTCTGGCTATTTACCGTTAGTTGGGTGCATGATCAGCTGTGTGCGTAATAATTGTAACAGCTGAGCGGTCCCCGTGACATTTATCAAGGTCACGCGGCTATTCATTCTCATTTTTTATGTGTTTTGTTCAAACTGAACTGCCAACTTCTTTACGAAACTTTGTTACGCATAATCAATTAGTGTTATTATTACATATTGCTTTTCTTACTGGATTACGCTATGGCCTCTTTAGACTTATTGGTGAGAAAGCGAAGTGCCGTTAAGGGAAAGCTTACAAATTTCACCAACTACATTAATGTGCTTCTTGGTTGCAAACTTATTTCCGAAATTCAACGCTTAGAGTTGGAGAGCCGTTTTAAAAAGTTTGAGGCTACATACGACCAATTTGACAATTTACAGATGGACATCGAGGTGCTTTCGGATGATCCTGACGAGGCGTATGCAGAAAGAGCAAAGTTCGAGGACCGTTACCACGCACTCGCAGCGCAGGCGCATGGCCTGCTTGCCAGTAGTGAGAGCGGTGATGACGGGTCTGTAACAGGCTCGGTGAACAAACACTCAGGTGAATCGTTCCAACAACGTAGCTTTATACGCTTACCTAAAATTGATTTGCCTAATTTTGATGGTGGTTATCAGTACTGGCTTGAGTATAGAGATACATATTTGTCACTAATCCATAATAGTAGTTGCATAGATGCCATTAGTAAGTTCCACTACCTCCGTGCGTCGCTTGTAGGCGATGCTTTGGAAATAATAAAAATTATTGATTTTAAAGGTGATAATTATCAAATGGCGTGGAATTTACTATGCGACCGCTTTGATAATAGTAGGCTTTTAGTAGATACCCATGTTAAAGCTTTATTCAATGTAGACTGTATTACACAAGAATCATGCACTTCTTTGCGTCGTTTAATTGATCTAATTAATAAAAATATCAGAGCCCTTAATACAATGAACGAGCCCACGGACAATTGGGATACGTTGATTATTTATATGATGGCAATTAAACTAGATCCAATCACCAGCAGGGAATGGGAAGCTCATCGTAATACCATATCAACAAAACCAACAGTTTCGCAATTTTGTTCTTTTATTAGTAAAAAAGCTGATTTATTGGAGACACTAGAACATAACAAAATCACAAATAATATAGAAAATAATACTAACACTCATAACAATCAAGTAGAAAACAAACATAAATCATTAGTAATAGCAACTAATCAAACCGATAATTCAAATCAAAAATATAAAACAAAGTGCCCCTTATGTAATCAAAGTCATTTATTATACACTTGTGAAGGGTTCCGTAAATTAAACGTAGAACAACGTATATTAAAGGTTAAAGAATTTAAAGTTTGTTTTAACTGTTTACGTAGTGGACATTTAACAAAACGATGTAGACTAGCTCGTTGTAAATATTGTAAAGGTAGACATAATACCCTCTTACATGTAGAACAGTCTACTAATTTCCAAGATCCTATGCCCAATAGTGTAGCATTGCCCACTGATGTTTCTGGAGGTGCCGATCCACGCAATGGCACCTCAGCAAATATTTCCTTGTCGAGTGACGCTCGGTCGCAACATACTACCTCTCATATTTTACTGTCCACAGCGTTGGTGAGGGTGGTGACCCACCGAGGCATCAAGACCGACGCCAGGATCCTGCTCGATAACGGTAGCACAGCTAATTTTATTACGCAGAAACTATGTGATCAGCTAGGACTTCCTCGACGTAGCGCGAGGTCCACGGTGACAGGTATAAACAGTCATACTACATTAAGTACACAGTCTTGCAAACTAACCATTGAATCGTGCAGCGGCAGCTATAAGACAGACATAAATTGCTTCATATTACCTACAATTACCAAATTACTGCCGTCTACTTCAGTCGACATAAGTAGCATTCCCATACCAATAGATTTAAATCTGGCTGATCCGTCATTCAATGTTCCATCAGAGATTGACATACTAGTTGGTGCTGAAATATTTTGGAATATTCTAGGCAGTGCATCTATTGATTTAGGCAAAAATCAGCCCAAGTTACATGAGACAAAACTTGGATGGATAGTATCAGGCTCTGTGGCTCTTCCAAGACATCCATCCAAAAATATATATTCACATTTTTGTAATGTCTCCATGAACGATTTAAATAACAGCCTAAGTAAGTTCTGGGAGCTCGATTCCGTTCCTTCAGAACATTCTTTGTCACGGGAAGAACGAGCTTGCGAAGAAAGTTTTCGTGTTAACACTGTGCGTGATCAAAACGGGCATTTCATAGTAACAATGCCTCTTAAAAATGATCCCAGTGAGTTAGGCGAGTCTTATGAAATGGCTAAACGTCGATTTTTATCTTTGGAACGTCGTTTCCAACGTGATCCTGCCTTTAAGGAAAGATATGTTGCATTCATCGAGGAGTACGTGAGCTTAGGGCATATGACTGTGAACAACTCAACCAGCAAACCTCATTCAGGTAACAAAATTGAGTATTTTTTGCCACATCATGGAGTCATCCGAGAATCCACTACCACAACTAAGCTCAGGGTAGTCTTCGATGCATCAGCAGCGACTACTTCTGGAGTGTCGTTTAATGACATCCAAATGGTGGGGCCCACTGTCCAAAATGATCTTTTTTCTATATTGCTGCGTTTCCGTCAGCACAGGTTTGTTATTTCTGGTGACATAGAGAAGATGTATAGGGCCATTCAGGTAACACCATCACAACGCAGCTTACAACAAATAATCTTTCGTGCTGACCCTAAGCTACCACTTCAAACGTACAGTCTTAATACTGTTACTTATGGTACAGCTTCCGCCCCTTATTTAGCTACTAAGTGTTTAGTCAGTCTAGCAACAACCGCCTCTAATGACATTGTAAAATCGTCTATTGAACGAGATTTTCACGTCGACGATTATCTGAGTGGTGGCGACTCGGTTTCCAAGGTGGTCCAGGTGGGCAAAGAAGTTGAATCCATTTTAGCGTCAGCTAACTTTCATTTGAGAAAATGGCAATCTAATAGTTTAGATATTTTAACAAAAATAGCCGGTGTTTCAGGGCATTCTGATAGGTTGGACTTGTCTGAGGATAGAAACGTGTCATCAAAAACGTTAGGCCTATATTGGCTATGTAAATCTGATTCTCTCGAGTTTTCAATATCAGTCGATACCAGCAAACCAATCACAAAGCGTCAAATTTTGTCTGTTATTAGTCAAATATTTGACCCATTAGGTCTGGTAGGTCCTTGCATTATCGAAGCTTAAATGATCATGCAAAGTCTATGGACGGCTAAGTGTGACTGGGACGAGCAAATACCAGATAATATACGTACCTCCTGGTTAATGTTCGTGAATAGTCTACCATGTTTAAATACCCTTAAAATACCTAGGTGGATTTCATGTGACAATTCAACTATAAATGAAATTCATGTGTTTACAGACGCATCCGAAAGGGCTTACGGTGCATGCATTTATGTAAAGACTAGTACTAGGGATGGATTGGTAAGAGTACAGTTGTTGGTCTCTAAAAATCGTGTTGCACCAATCAAGCCAACAACCATCCCTAGACTTGAGTTATGTGGGGCTTTATTGGGAGCAAGACTGTGTGTTAATGTACTGAATTCCTTCACCAAACCCGTTAGTAAATGCTTCTTTTGGTGCGATTCGACAATAGTGTTAAGTTGGCTTTCCATGACACCTAATTTATTAAAACCTTTTGTCCGTAATCGCATTAATGAAATACAAGAATGCACTATAGGGCACACGTGGAGCTACGTGCCGTCGAAGGAAAATCCGGCGGATCTTGTTTCTCGCGGGCTGAAGGCTGACCTTATCAGCGAGTGTTACTTATGGTGGTCAGGTCCTCGGTTTTTGTTAAATGATGAAACATATTGGCCAAAATTGCCCAATGAGAACTTGAAACAAGATCTACCTGAAGTTGTATCATCACACTTTACTGATCACTCATCCCATCATCAATCATACAGTAGTTTAACTTCAAGTCATTTGTCGCCTCATAATAATAATCATTCATTCATTAAATCACTTATTCACAAATATTCCAATTATGATCACTTACAGAGAGTCGTCGCTTATATACTTAGATTTATTTACAATTTAAAACATAAACATAACAAATTCCTTGGGTCCCTTTCCTGTGAAGAACTTACAAATTCTACAAATTTTATTTTACGTCACGCTCAAATGCATATGTTTCCTGATGAGTATAATTTACTGCAATCAGGAAAGTCTCTCCAAAAAAAGAATAGGCTTATTTCTTTGAGTCCCTTTACAGATTCGAATGGTCTCATACGCGTAGGAGGGAGACTTGACAACTCACCTTATGATTACAATGTCAAGCACCCAGTGTTATTATGTGGTAAGCATCATATAACTAAAATAATATTTCATAAATATCACCTCGACTGCTTACACGCTGGCCCTCAGCTGCTCTTGGCAAATATACGCCAAATGTATTGGCCTCTTGGCGGTAGAAATCTTTCTAAATGTATTGTGAAAAAATGCATCAAATGTTTCAAATACAAGTGTCAAACTGTGCAACCTACAATGGGTCAGTTACCCTCTTCAAGGACACATTTAGAACACCCATTTTTAAATTGTAGTGTGGACTATGCGGGGCCAGTGCTGATTGCTGATCGCAAAGGGCGAGGATGCAGGCTTATAAAGGCGTACCTGTGTATTTTTGTTTGCCTTGCCGTTAAGGCTGTTCACATCGAGCTTGTTACAGATCTTACGAAGGAAGCCTACATGGCTGCTTTGAACCGTTTCGTGGCTCGTCGTGGTAAACCCGAAAGCATCTTGTCCGATAATGGGACAAACTTTATAGGTACTTGCAATGAGCTACGTAAGTTTTTACAAGACTCGAATCTCGCGTCTGAAGTTGCTCAGCAAGGTATCAAGTTTTCTTTTGCGCCTCCATACTCCCCCCACTTCAACGGCATTGCTGAAGCCGCAGTAAAATCTACAAAGCATCACCTAAAGAGAATTTTAGGCTTAGCGCACTTCACATACGAGGAGATGGCCACGTGTTTGACTCAAATAGAGGCCGTCTTAAATTCCCGTCCTCTTACCCCTCTTTCCACTGATCCTCTAGATTTTTCCGTCCTTACTCCTGGACATTTCATAATTGGGCGACCACTAATATCTGTTCCGCATCCACAGGTTACTGATTTCAACATCGGGCGACTGGAGCGTTACCAAAGAGTAGAGCACATTAAGCAACATTTTTGGAATCGTTTTCAATTAGAATATGTTTCTCTGCTCCAGCTAAAAACTAAATGGACAGCGTCAACAGGTCAACTTTCAGTTGGAGCACTGGTTCTCATCAAAGAGAAAGGCCAACCACCCTTGGTGTGGCCACTGGGGCGTGTCATCAAGGTCTTTCCTGGCTGCGACGGGACCACACGGGTAGTGGAGCTGAAGACGAAGAGAGGAACGATGGTGCGGGCTTACAACAACGTCTGCCCACTTCCTCTCACTTGAATGCTTCAACCCGGGGAGGATGTTCGGGCGCCTCCAGCAACCTTCGGCTGCTGTCGTGTGACAGCGGAAGGCGGCGGGCGACGACGACGAGAGGTGCGGCGGTCGCGCCACTTCACTACCGATCTCGGGCGACGGCACGCGCGCGCACTCCATACGTTTTACCATCGTCAATCGTTGTACCTAGTTTGGATTATATTCATTTATATTACAGTCCACTGCATTTTCAGTTCGTCCTTAGTTTAGGTCCCTAACAGTCAGTTACTCAGAAAGCTGAAGCTAGTTAGCAAATTTCACTGGCAGATAGTTGATGTTATGGAGTAACATATATGCTACTTTTATTTATTTATTTATTTATTAAAACTTTATGCACATAATGTACAAACTTTTGTCTCGGCAGCGGGACAAAAAGTAGCCTATCCACGGGAAAATTTCCCGTGGGATTATTTCCAAAATCCACGCTGACCAATCCGCGGGCAGAAGCTAGTCTGAGCATAAATCTGACCTAGTTATGGCAGGTAGAATTTCATTAAAGCACCTGATTACCCCAGAACCAGATTCAAATTCGATTGAAATAATTGTCACGTTCACTCAAAATTCCTAACGTGATATTCGAATCACGTCGAATTTGGTCCATTGAGGTGTATGCCGCTAAGATTGTATATATCTTAGTCTAGAGACACCTGCCGAAAATTACGTCACGTGATTCTGCGCAGAAGCTCTAGCACGAATGCGTAACGTAAACGTAACGTAATTTCGAACGGTTTTTGAATCGAAAATACAACTATCCTATAGCATTTTGATTTACATTTTTGCAACATACACAGTTAGTTATTACCGATAAATATGAATAAAGTCCTAAAAATATGTTAAAAAACATGGGCGAAATGAGTATTTCCAATTAATAATTAAATAATAATTAATGAGTATTATCAACGCCGCGCCGGATGTCGCTGATAAACCGGCGCTGGGGCTTTGTCACGTATAAGGTCTTAGCATTATGCTGAGCGATGGACGTTTTGCGTAGATGTGACGCATGTTTTCTTCCAAATTGTTATTTTGTTTGTTTTTTTTTTTTTGATGCGTCATGTTTGCCGCAATAAACGTATTTTATTTTCAATATAAAATCGTTCTAAATTCGCCACAGAAATGTATGTTTCAACATATCCGAATGCTTTGACACGCCAAGTCGAAAATTACCTATGCTAAAAAAGAAAATGAAAAGAACGTTGAAATTCCGACCAACCGTATTTACCAAAATGCGACAAGATTTTCGGCAGGTGTGTTGCTGTTACTTTAAAATACATTATTATTATTATCAGCCTGTTAAGTCCCACTGCATGGCAAAGGCCTGGTATCCATCCTTCCAAAAAAAAAATACATTGCGAATTAATTTCGGCTGGTGTATCTTTCGACTAAAATTAGAATAGAACCTTCTTGGTAACGAAGTGTTTGCGAGCAATATCGTCAAAATCAATAGTGTAACGAACTCTTCAAAGAATTGCTGAAACTCAATTGCAATTAACCGGTTTCGAGATTGGAAAAGGTTCTAAGAATTTCTTTCTTTTTTGTTGAATTAATTTTGGTGGTAACTTTGAGTATTATTTTATGTAGACGAAGTGGTTTTCTTTGAGATTTAATTACGAGTTAAATCGTCATTATTTTAAGCCCTTGCTTTCTGTTGTTTGGGTAAGTTGTTGTGACTTCTGCAATACCAGAAACAGAATTGCAGATGTGAGGATATTGAAAACATAAAACTTAAAGGTCTCAATAAACAATCAACCAAGCCTATCGCAGTCCACTCCTGGACATGGGCCTCTCCCAGGCTGCACTACAACACCTTGTACTTCTCTTTCGGCATCCAGTCTGTCCCAGCCACCTTCTTAAGGTCTCGTCCAGAACTCGTCTTCTCCAACGGCCATCAATCCTTCGACTAACCTGGTCAGCCCACTGCCACTTCAGATTGCTTTCGCTGCAAGTCGATGTCGCCCTGTATTGTGGCGCCATCTACATCGCCACATACAAACTACGCATTACTAAAATACAAACTACTCATAATCCTACAACACGCAAACAAAGATCCTAATGCGTCTAGGATAATTATATAGAACGTTCCAACATCAATCGTCGGGTAATAACAGTCGCAATTTGTCGCCCACCAGACACAATAACCGTCTGATCGGAGGGTCCTACCTTTTTTAATCGACTTCAAAAAAGGAGGAGGTTCTCAATTCGGATGTTTCTTTTTTTTTTAAGAAGGATTTTGAAAGTTACACCCTATTCCTCATATTTCCACTATTATAGAAGTACAGTGAGGAACAGGGTGTAACTTGGGTGGGGGTGTGCCTTGGGTGGAACAATATTGGCCAAAGTAATGATATTTCATTACTTTCGCTAATATTGTTCCAACAGATAAATTAACGACAAACTCGTCGAGTCGCCTTGATAATATTGTGACAGAAACAGTAAGTAAAATTTAATATTATATTTGAACGCCATTAAAACATCTCTCTGGGGGTTTTTGTAAAGTAAATTACTTGCTCCTTTCATAATGTATACTTCAAAGGGACTGTTTAATATGCAAAGTGGAAATTTTTACTAATTTTGGATAGTGACTGCTTTCGTTCTGTTTTTTTTTGTTGCTTATATTTTTGAAGGTGTTTGACATTATCAGCTTATAATGTTCCCACTGCCGGGACACAGACCACCTCTAGGTGAGAGGGAGTGGCCCGTAATCCACCACACGGGCCTAGTGCGGGTTGGTAGATGTCACATGTCTTCGAATTTTTGATTCTAGGACATGCCGGTTTCCTCACGATGTTTTCCTTCGCCGTTTTGAGAGCAGTGGTGATCAAATAATTTACACAAAGTAAAGCGCCCGTTCGGGTTCGAACCTACGATATAGTACAGCTCGTAAGTCACGGCCGTCACCACTTGGCCACCACTGCTCCTATAAGGTATTTGACTTATGATTAAATTGACAGTGACTTAAACTTTAGACTATAATATAATTATAATGTTTCATTTAGTCCTCACCAAGCGTATTGGCTCAGTGGTTACCACTCAAAACGGTATAGGAAACCATCGTGAGGAAATCTTCGAAGCCATGTGACATCTACCAGCCCGCACTGCCTCGCCCCGCGTGGTGGATTACGGCCCATTCCCTCGCACAGAGAGGAGGGTTGTGTCTACAGATATATATCACTTTTCATAATATTTTACAAATACCCAAGACCTCTTTAACAATGAGCTGGTTCAGTTTATATTGCGTATAAAATATAAATAAATACTTCGGTCAAAGTACTCAAAACTCGTTTCATACCAACAAAATGCGTCATTATTAAACTCTGGCAATGAATTTAGTGGATTTGTTTAAATCGAGAATTATACTGGACGATAACGCTTTTTATGTGTCTGTGCTGCTAAGTTAGATTTAGTGTGTAATAGAAGTACACAGAGTAGGCAAACTTTAGAGACTTTCTTTTCCATGCAGGCTGTCCCCTTATAGCCTGCATACACAGGCATATACGGTGAGTGACGGTGGTGTGACGATTTGATGACGTTTCGAGGGCCAACATGGCCAGAGATAGCACAAGACAGGGTGGTTTGGAAGAAAGAAGGGGACGCCTTTGCCCAACAGTGGGACACAATATAGGCTAAGAAATAAAAAAGGAAAACTAATGAATAAGAGGTTTATTACCAAATTTTTAATTTCTCATCAATATGATGTCTGCAAACTTATGACCTTGAAAATCTCGTATAAGAAAAATACCATACATATTAGAAAACTCAATGAGCAGTGGTGGCCCAGTGGTATCGACCCCGACTTACAAGTCGTGAGTCGTGAGTCGTGAGTTTGAACCCAGGCAGGCACTTTCTGTATTTAATTTTATCACCACCGCTCTCAAAACGATGAAGGTAAAATGTTCTTGAACCAAAAAAATTTAAGACATGACATCCACCTATCCGCACTGTAATCAGGTGGTGAACACCACCACACCACCACTACCAATACCACCTGCCCACTTCTTCTAACACAGAGGCCTCACCCAGCAGTGGGAATATTATAGGCTGCTTAATATCGAAATCGAAGATTATAGAAATCGTAATCGCGCTTTGACGTCGTATAGGAAATACGATTGTACAAAATTTTAAAAGTTGATGTTCTAGTTGTTGTTGTTTTTATAGGTATCATGCAAACTATCACAAAAAAGAAAAAAATCCAGCTATCAGCTATCCATAAAACAAAACCACGTCACATCAACTACGAATCCAAAGCCTAGACCATAATTTCCAATTCACTCTCTAAGGAATTCCATACATTACAATATAGTCTTTCACAACCGTATATTCCCGTATATTTTCGGCTCTAAATCAGGCGCGAGACAAACATTATAACAGTCGCCATTTTTCTTTCCTCTCATTTTATTTCAATACAATAAATAGATATTACTGTTCTGTTGACTTAATGGTCTATACGTCACATAAGATGGTGGGTTGAGTTTTTTATGTTTAGGATTTTAATGGCGAATTCTGGTGTACGGTTTTTGGGAATAAAAAAGTCAATAAATCAATCGACTCAGCCTGTTGTAGTCCACCGCTGGACATAGGCCTCTCCTAGGCTGCGCCACAACACCCTGTCCTCCACCTTCCACAACCAGTCTGACCAACCCAACAGATATAGTGCTGAAGCCAATTTGAGGTCAAGCTACCCGAAGATAGGCAAACCGTTCGAAGTTTCGAAAGTTCTGTTATAATTTTTTTTTTAAACGTTGCCCCACACTAGGATTCACTCCTGTATTGTGGGTGCGTTTACAAACATTTCAATTCACATACACAAACAGCATATATGAAATTTAATAGTGGATGAGCTTCTTGCCTTCTTCTTACCGAATCGAAGTTTTTGCCGTAAACTTAAAATATGTTTCAGCTATGCGAACTCACGCAACTGACGCAGTCATAAGGCTATTAAGTGCATAGATGACAAGGCATGCGTCACAAGATCGCCATTAACCGGGAAAATAAGCAGATTCTAGGCTGCTCCTGAGAATTCCTAGAAAACCTCAAAGAGCAGTGCAGCATATCCAAAGAGGTGAAGCGAGATCAACTCGTTGCAAATCTAGTGTGGACCAACTCTAGTGTCCCTTATAAGTGCTCGATAACATACTACACTTCACTATTATCATAGACAATGCCATAAAGTTCTAGCCGCCTATTTGGCAACTTATCACCGACACAATAAAAAGAAAAACTAAAATACCAGCCACAATTTGTCCAAAAAGTAACATTAAAATAAAAACAATGATTTGTTTCCAACAAAAATAATGGTTTATTTTTTTACGACAAAATATTGTAAATGATTTTATTGTGTAAACAAAATATGGAGCGGTATTTAGATATGGGTAGATGGAGGGTGATCAATCATATATAATTTATGTGCCATTACACAATGAAAGGGAGCAGAGGATGACGAAAACGAAGATTGAGAAACGGATTTTTTGGCAAAACAATATAGGTACCTACGGTTGTTGTTTTTGTAAACATATGTTTTTTGGTAAGGAATGCTTGGCACACTATTCTCAGCTACTGCAACGCTTGAAAGCTACGTAGACAACTAGCAGACTAATTACGTAACACACTATCAATAACAATTTGAATAATTTTGAAGGATATTGCTAATCCATTGATTGATAAGTTCGAAAAATTTGTCTGCTTAACAACGTAAATAACGCAATGAATTCTGCTGAACTGTCAAAATGTTACGCAATTACCCCGCAGAGGCCCTAGCACTAACGTGTGATGTAAACGTAACGTAACTTCGAATGATTTTTTAATCCAAAAAAACGGCCGCGAATTATATTTAGATCAACATACAACCTGATACTGACCTGCAAATTGCAAAAGCCGTAAGAAAATTTGAATTTCGCGGGCTACCCTGAAGCTTTCACATTAATATTTCAGGTTTATATTGGGGTCTTCATGTAAACATAGGCTTACTACTCAATAGATAAGCACAGAAGGCCGTCTCCATATAATAAACGAAAACGCACGCACACATAGACACTCTTCACGGTGCACTCGCAACTGGCATTTGTTTGAGATCGCCGCACGTACGCGTCTATGTGTACGTGTGTCTGATTTCCCTCGTTGTATTTAGCCGGCCTTCTGTATCTATATATTTCATGGGCTCACGGAGGAGACCCCAAGGACCTCAGTTGGGCCCAAAGTTTAATTTGCTAAGTTCACGTTAAGCTCAAATGTTGGTGCTTAGAGGATTATGTGAAACTCATTATAGATTAAGTGAGTGTGAATATGTATGTGAAAGAATTAATTTAATATTAATTGAATGTGTGAATATTATAGATTATGTGAGTTTTGTTGTTTGATGGCCGAGACTGGCAGTTAAAACGGGCGTTTTTTTTTTAATTATAAAATTAGCTTATTTTTTCAAGTCTGTGATACAACAACAAGACTTGTTTAAATACTAAATAACTTTGGCCCAAAACTAAAAAAGGAACTGAAACTTTACATTACGACAGCAACCATCCGCCATCTTTCCAGGAGTTTAATTTGTTTTTATTTCTTATTGTGTTATTTAAATCTCATCGTACACTGCACTTGGTGACGTAATCATGTCAGAGCTCTCTGTCGCAGAAAATCAGCGCTGGGGTTCTATCCCGCATAGGGTCCTAGCATTATGCTGAGCAATGGCCGTTTTGCATGGATGTGACGCATATATCCCTCAACTTGTCCTTTTTTGTGTTCTTTCTCTGCGCCATATTTGCCGCAAATTAACGCATTTTCTTTCTTTGGTAAACAGTATGTTATGCTGGTACAGTTTACTAAATCCATGTTAATAATCAGCAGCAAACCATGCAGCTGATATACTAACTCCTTTAATAATAAACGCATTATAGCAGATGAATAGTCACACACCGAGTTCTCTCTTTCTGTCGTCAGTAATTTGACTTATTTTTCTAAAGTCAAATTACTGGCGACTGATCTTTCAGTCGCCAGTAATTTGACTTTAGAAAAGTAAGTCTTCTCTTGAAGACAAAGCGTTGTGTAACTATACAGACGCAACGATACAACGTTTCGGGGTAAGTGTATTACTATCACATAACCTATAAAAACATATACATGAACTTGGTTTTGAGGTATTCCACTCAGAGCACTGATTTGAACCGCACTTGGACGAACCTTACCTGAGCACTTCCACTAACCGCACTGAAACAGAATTTTGTAACGTGCGGTTCGGTGGAACAATAAAATTGTTTTCAGTCCTCTACGACTTGCATAGATTTAATTCAGAGGGTACTTGTTACGTTACATTTTTTAGAGTCAAAGTCGAGACCGACAAATTAACATGCTTGAAATTATAAAATGGAGGACCTTAAATAATTCATGTGTTTTCACTTAACAAAATATTTGACCAAGATTTTAAATCCCGACAGGATCGCTTTAATCTTCCTTCGTTCTCCGAGACATCAACTTTCATTTTATAGAATCTTTTTTGCAAAATTTCATCAATGAAAGAGGAAGGTTCCAATCTTCTCAGCCGAGCTTTCATATTGTTTTTTTTCTCTCTTTTCCACCCAGCCAAAGATTCGCCTCATTCGAAGATTAATAAAATGTAAATTTTCTGACACGGCTCGCGTTTCCGAACAATTTTGCGAAAGTGTTTCTAAAAATTCTTCGAGATTCGAGAGTCTCAAGACTGTGGATGATAGAGCTAATCTTTTCAACAAACTGTATATTTTAACCTTGATTTTTGGGCCAAAGCTTTTGAGGGTAGATCGTGTAATGATACTAGAGTTCGTTTGTGAAGTAGAACGGTTTAATGTAGGGATGGCGATTCTTTTCGAAAAAGATCGATTTTTAAATCGATTCGAATCGTGACCTAATGAATCGATTCACAAAAAAATCGAGGTCTATAAGATCGATTTCCGATAAATCGATCTTTTTTTCAAGTTTTCGTTTATAATGTAATATTTTATTAAAAACAAGGTACATATTATAATTTAACGATCTCTTATCAGTAAAATCAGGTAATTCGATAATAAAAAATATTTTCATTACCATGTCAAACTAACAGATAAAGTATAGAATAAGACATTTATTTTCTAGATTTAGAAATTTTACAGAGTTAAGAAAATGGTTAAGAAAAATCGTTTACAAAGTTAATAGATAATGAGAGCGAAGAAATGCGAAGAAATCTAAACATACAGCCATCTCGCGAGTTTTTGAATAATTAATTCTTTAACCGGCAGCACTCTTATAATACGGATACATTCAATTAATTGTAAATAGTTTTATGGTTTATACCAAAAAAAATCGAATGTCGATTTTCAAGGGTGAAATATCGATTCACCGAATCGATTCAGTACTACATATCGATTTAAAAAATCGATCTTTTGGGCCTGAAAAATCGATTCTTCGATTAATCGATCTCAGATCGCCATCCCTAGTTTAATGTAATCAAATCTTCAGCTAGAAGTTTACGAGGCTGGTGGATAATGGGTATTCAGATTTATTCATCGCTGAAGAGCTTAGAAAGCCATGAATGATGGTATGAAAATTCCCACTAAGTTATTGTACTTAAATGAGGTGGAGACTGCCTGTCTACTTGATTCAAGGTCAAACCACTGAAATGAATTTTGTTATAAGGTTTTAATTTTAACACTTTGCGGGACACTTAACGCCCCTCGACGTAATAACAATAAAACTTCTATTGTGTCTCGTTCAGTGTCCTTCAATGTGTTAAAGTAATAACTCAACCAACTTTAAACTTTTCTTTCGACTAAGGGCGAATTTCATCAATGAAACTGAACGCAACTGTGTCCAAGAGCTGTCATCAGTGTCGTTATTGTTGTGGAATATTGACATTGACAATAACGAATAATATTGACCTTGAACGTTAGATGTGCTGACCGTGTCCAGTGTCATTGGTGAAATTCACCCTAAATTATATGAGATGACCTACATTCCAAAATCAAAACCTTAGTTTCAAATAAAACAAAAGAAAAAGGGTTCAAAAGCACTGGACTCATCGCTTCACACATATTCAATATTGACATCAAACACACGAAACAAAAGCAAAATTTTTGAATAAAATATGACGAGAATGTAAAAGACCAATTGCCCTTACCTTCATCAAATATTAAATACGTACAAATGTATAAAGTTTGTAAATACAAAAAGTAGAAACCACCCGAAGCTTCGGTTTCGGTTACGGTTTTGGTCAGTTTCGGCCGAAAAGGCTGGTTTCAGCTACTATATCCGTTTTGGCCAAGCAGAAGCCGAAACTGCGGCTCTGCAAAAGCCGTTTAGGAGCTAATTGTTGTGATAGATAACTAAAGACAGCCAGTTCGTCTAGTAATCTGATGGGATCGACAATAACACTTGGCCCAACTCAGGAGTCGGACCCTGAACTCCATTATGATAACTCAAGGCTTCATTGTACTAAATTACAATATTATAAAATAAACAATAAATTCCAGGTTATAATGTATATTTACATAATTATATAAGTTTTGGTTTCGGCCGAAATCAGAAGAGGGGCCGAATATTCGGTTACGGTTTCGGTTTCGGCCGAAAATCATATTTCGTTCTAACTCTAACAGAAACAGCAAGTTGAACCTTTTAAAACGAAAGTGACCCGTGGACGGTCGAATGAGGAAATTAAAGATATCAACGTATAGAATTGCTCAGGAAACGAACGAGAGATGAAGCGAAATATTGGCAACTCATTCGTTTCGTTGGCCGATTTATGTATGTATATCATAAAATTGATGGTATTTGTTTGAAAATGTTTAGAGTATATTTCTGAAAATAAAAATATACTGGTAAGACTTGAACAGTAACTACCAAAAGCAGGATAAGATAGAATTACGTTATACAGTGGCATCGAATATTAATTATGGTTATTTGGGGGAGGCCTATGTCCAGCAGTGGACGACTTTCGGCTGAAATGATGATGATGATGATGATGATGGTGGCATCCAAAAGTTAGATGACATTTTTCCATTTCACCTGTGATGCCATATTATGATTTAAAATAAAAAAAAAACAATCAGGTGATCCTGAGGGATTATTTGATTATTTTTTATGATAAGTCATACGTTGAATTAGTCAATAAAAATGTAATAGTGTACAATTCAAACATTTGGAACTACATTCTACCGATCTGTCACCTTGCTTTGTCCCCTTAGGAAGACAGGTCGAAAAAACGTTTGACCTGTCCCCCTGTTAACAAGGAGGGGACAGTTCAAACTGACAGATGGGGGACAAATGAAACTTTTTATTCCTGTTTTTCCCCCATAGAATTTAATATATTAATTCTTAAAAGTAATGCCACACATTATAGGCGACATTACATTATATAAAATGTCTAATGGTTTGGGTTTATAATCATCTGTATTTAAATAAATAACATTTATTTTTTTGTTTTTCTATCAATCAGCCACAGTCCCATATATCATTCAAGTTTTGACGTTTTCATTGCTGTAAGAGTTATCAAACATATCACAATAAATTTTAATATTAAGTATGGTACTGACATACAGAGCACAAACGGAAATTTTATTATATTTGATAACTCTTACAGGAATGAAAACGTCAAAACTGGAATTTATTTACTTCATTCCCATGAATAAATATACAATTAAAAGCTGCTTTATCTAAACACGTAATATTTTCTTATTAGGAATATTATCCTCATGTTAACATACCTATTATTATTTTTTTTTTTAATAAGTTGTATGAAGTCAAATCAGAAGACTGATTGTTATTATACCTGCAATACCTACTGTGATTCATGGGACTGCGGCTGATTAATAGAAAAACAAAAAAAAATACAGATAATTATAAACCCAAACCAAACTAGTCTTTTATTTATTGTAATGTTGCTTATAATGTGTGGCATTACTTTAGAGAATTAATATATTAAATTCTATGGGGACAAACAGGAATAAAAAGAGTGATAGGGGGACAGATAGCAGTGAATAAAATTCGAACTGTCCCCTCAAAGATCAAACTATTTTTTCCGATTTGTCCCCCTAAGGGGACAAAGCAGGGTGACAGATCGGAATAATTAATTATAGGGACATTTCTTAATACTACAGAATGAATACTCTGAACTTAAAAAGGAAACACTGAGCAGTTCCTAGGCCAGTGTGTGATGTGAACAAAGGCGTTTGTGTTTCGTTTTTCAGTTCATACTCATCATAACAGACCCGAAATATTTTTATCCACATCGCTGTTAATGAATAATGGCTAAGATTATCAAGAATGGTAGAAATTACTGTTCTTCTTTTAAGGCCTGATTTTTCAATCATCTGATAACTTTATTCGACGAATGATTTTGAAATTTTGACAGTTGTTTCATACAAAAACTGTAAAACGTCAATTTTTTTCCTCTAATAAAAGTTATCTGACGATGGATAAATCAGCCCTTGAAGAAATGCCTGTTTTCTGAGATTTTCTGTTCATGTTTTTAGTAATTTTAATGAAGTTAATTGGTAAAATATCTTTAATAATAATGCCTCATTTCATTAAAAACGTCTAACGGGCTTCTGCGAGTTGGCTTCGTCCCCTTACACGCCTTCCAAAGGTCCGGGACCCCAGGATCCCGAGAAATATCAAAATACCTACAAAGTATCGTAGTTACATAATGAAAATCGCTGGTGAACGTAAGTTTTAAACGAACAAACCCTTAATTATGCATCAATTATTTCTTACAATTTGTACCACTTCAGAAATTTTCTCGTTGGAAATAATATTTATACGGAATGAAATATTTTACTAAACTACTACTTTATAATGATGAAATAAAATCCTATAATGATGAAATAAAATCCATTGAACAAAACTCCGATACAAAATGTCCTGTAATCAATAATTATTCAATTTGTATTTATTTAAGGGTGAGTTCGGAATAAAGGGAAACAATATAGAGGTATATTTATAAAAGTTAGTAATGATTAGCGACTGTTTAACCATACATTTTTGACGTTTTCTTTTATTGCTGAATCGGCCTGCTCTTGACCGTGATCACGCCTGATGGAAAACGATCGATGAAGTCAATGCAAAGATATAGATAGACCTAGATAACGCAAGTATCACAATCTGTATGAGAACCACGCGTGCCATTTTTTGACTACCTACTATGACGTCACAAGCTATTAGTGACGGGAAATCAAATCGATTCATAGACGCCGCTGCGTGCGGCGATCGTCTCGCCCCACCCCCGCGCGGCCTAGCGCCAACGCTCACACGCTGACGCTCACCCAGCCAGCAGTACTCAGGACTGAGGGCGAAAGTGGCGGCTTACGATTTTTGTACGTAAGCTGGGCACGCAAAGTAGTTGCCCTTTTTTTTTTTTTCAGGATGGGAAATCATCAAATGACTCCTCCCGCTCTGGGTGGAGCGGAAGGGAGTGTCAGACTCTTACTGACTAAAACCCACCCGTGTTCCTTACTTAGCCCTTTATGTTCCGGGCAAGCGGTAACCCTTTCGGACAATCCCGTTGACCCGGCAGGCTTCGGCCCTAACGGGCCCCTTCCCTTGATGCTGACATCTCTTTGAGGCGCGCGTGGAACACGTACGCGCCGTCCGGCACGGGCCTGGTCCTGATCGAACGGTAAGCTACCCATTACTCTCCGCCCGCAGGCCCAAGTAGTTGTCCTTACGTTATCTTGGTGTATGGATCTTTGATAGTCGTTACGGATGGCCACAAGCCTGAAAGTCTGACAACCAGTCTTACCAAGGGGTATCATACTACCCAGTAACTGGGTTGTAGAGGTCAGATAGGCAGTCGCTCCATATAAATTACTGGTATTGAGCTGTATCCGGTTAAACTGGAAGCCGACCCCAACATAGTTGGGAAAAGGCACTAAACAATCTGAACAATCTAATTTAATATAATATGTATTACTTGTGAGATATATTGTGTTTTCATGCGATGGCCAAGTATTTACATATTTAAAACATAAAAGGTTTTTAATATTGTTATATATATGTCACTATAAAGATGTTCTTAGGTTAGCTAATTATGTAATAACTTAAGACAGATGGTCCCTTAAGTAGGGACGGAATAAATTAACCGATTTGATATTTACATGGATCTCACAACTTTTAACGGTAAAAGAACTGAGTTGCGAGACTTGGCTTTTTTACAAGTTATGTTTTTGATGGCTTCAGATTTCTTTTATATATTTAATATTTGAATTCGATTTAAAAATTATACGTTTTATCTTCAATGTAGTGATTCTTATTATTTTCGCTACACTATGTAATGCTGTGAAAAAGTATGAAACAGCATTTTTTTTTTAACACAGAGAGGTTCATAATCAGTTATTAAATCCATGGTAACAGACGGCGCGTTGGTCCCTGCCAACGTGTATAACGCGATAAAATAAAAAATCCAGTTGAACATATATTTGCTACTTTTGCGTTGAATAAAACCAGAGAATCATTATATAAATACTCGTCATATTTACAGTTCAAAAACTTAACACGCTCCAAACGCGCGTTTTAATGTTTCTCGTCTGAACGCACTCTAAGAGGCCACTGGGAAGTTGTTGAAAGTTTATTCGAATTAACTAGTAATATTTCAAAATTTTGCCGAGTTCGAAGCTAAATAATTCGGAGTGAAATTACGGAATAACTATGAAAATTTCGTCGAACAACTTTGTTGTAATTTCAAGAGATTTTTGACCTTTAAGAGACTCTTTTGGCTGAGCTGGCTAAATTAGGATCCTGTGATCTTTTTCGTGTTGGTAAAAGAGAAAGTTTTAAGTACGCAAAATACGCGCATTGACGTGGAGTTGTGGACACCAGCCCGCAAGAAAAAGAGAAAGTTTAGTGGAAGTTGATATTCTTATTTATTTATTTTATAATTTATGTACACACAGTAAAATACATAGGGATATGACATGATTATAATTTGAGTACAAAGGTACTGCTTATTTCTTAAGAAATTTCTTCCAGCAGACCTGCGAAAGGAGAAGTAAAAAAGAAATGTAGACAATAGTGTATGAGAACAAGAAGAGAAAAATATGAATGCGTGAAATCTAAAACTAGAATATTAAATAAACCTACACATATAATGCAAAAAAATAATTAACATAAATATACTTAAATAAATACATAATGCTAAAATATATAAATATAATATATGTATATAAATACTCACAGTATAGAAGAAAGGTAATGTTTTTTCAATCGACATTTAAATAGAGAAATAGTGTCTTCTTTCTTCTAGTTTTTTCTTATTCTTCTGCGAGACAATTGCGTAACACACTAACAGTAGGAATGGCTTCCATTTAGACAGTTCAACAACATTCATTGCGTTATTTACGTTGGTGACCAGACAAGGTTTTCGAACATATGAAGCAATGGATTGGCAATATCCTTCAATATGATTCAGTTTGTGATTGATAGTGTGTTACGAAATCAGGGTTCTGATTGTTGTTTTATTATTAAAACTTAAGGAGAAAGCGCCAGGGTAGCCCGCGAAATTCATTTTTTTTTAGGTTTTTTGCAATTTACTGGTCAGTATTAAGGTGTACGTTGATGAATATATGATTCGCGGCCGTAACAAATATTTATTTACAGAATTATAATCATTAAAGTCATCAACACAACTCTCTAAGACCACGTAAGTCCAAAGAATAACTGTTTCATGAAATCATCATTCTTTGGAGTTACGTGGTCTTAGAGAGTTGTGTTGATGACTTTAATGATTATAATTCTGTAAATACATATTTGTTACGGCCGCGAATCATATTTTGATTGACGTACAACTTAATACTGACCAGCAAATTGCAAAAAACGTAAGAAAATTTGAATTTCGCGGGCGGGCTACCTTAGCGCTTCCCCCTTAAGGACAGACTTCCTTGTGACATCATAAAACTGATTTAAATCCGTAAGACGTCCTCGTAACGTAACATAGGGTCCAGTTGAATACCAGCATCAGGCATTAGATGTCTGACATCTATGATGACCTGGGCCTACTTGGCGCAGCCGTGAGGCACACAATACTATCTTGAGTTTTTTTTTTTTGTATGTATATTGTGTGCCAAATAAACTTATTTTCTTTATTCATATTACACAGGCCTTTGACTGTTTTTTTACAAGACAAAGGCCTCTTCTCATACGGAGGAACGGGCTTTGTCTGAGTCTGTCATGCATGCCCTCTGCTTTTAGGCGGTTTAGAACAATGAATGTAAAGTCCAGGTTTTCTTCCCAACTTTGTCTTCACTGTTATCTGGATAATGGTGAAGACAAACGCAAAATCATTAATGACATCTTTAATAATGTGCAAGATCTTAATTAGCATTCTAGTTACTTTATTAAAAGGATAAAAATATATACACTGCTACTTCTTATACTAAATTAACTAACAAACTATTAAAATAAAATTATAATAACCTTACCATCCAAAACTATTAACTAACTAAAATATGGCGTCGAAATAATCTCCCGCATTACTGTCGACTGGTAATGTACCCAAGAGACTGGCGCCATTGCCACGTTGTATGGCAATGCCGTCAGCAGCCAGTTCGCAATTTTTTTTAAATCGTATTGACTTCAAGGTTTGAATTTGGAACTTCGTATTCGAAAAGCAGTAGTGCTGTCAATAG